>JAQMRL010000001.1:62473552-64973552 GCA_035578175.1 Catonia carolina | reverse complement strand
TAGCAGGATGCGGGAGAGGGTGAGATAAAGTAAGAAGCACAATTCGTGCTTAACCAGATTACTTTTTTAAATAAATTTCACTAAAATTAAATTTCACTAAGTTCACTAAAATTCAATTAAATGAATTTTAAAAATAAAAACATGAAATATAAAATCCCTTTTTTACGCTCACCACATTGACGTTAGTTCTTAAAGAAGTAGGCTATCTGAAAAAATGAGTGTAAAAATAAAGTCGGATAAATCAGTTTATTTAATTCAACCCTAATGTTAAAATCTCTATTGAAATATCTGTAATGTAAAATCATTATTAACATTTGACATTTTTTATGCATAGCGTTAAAAATGTTATTTACTTCATATCTTTTTATTTTACAGGGGTACAACATTCTGGTCAAAGAGACCGCACCAGTACTTAGGGCCACCTACTCTAATACTATATAGTAGGTCTACGGCCACACAACATCTTTTGTTTCATGGAGATCAGTTAAGTTATTAAGTCATCTGAATAGGTGACACTGTGTTAAGTCCTCTCCTTTAAGCGACCGCCAAAACAACTGATCAGGCCTCTCCCATATCCTTTACTAAGTTATGATCGTAATAAAGTATGACTCAGTTTTATGTTTTATGTTTATTTATAATGTCATTTAAGTTTGTTTATGATTTTATTACGAAATATTTCAATTTCATGTTTTCTGTAATTTATTTCTTACTCTATTAAAGTAATCTTGCATGTTTCTTACTTAAAAACATATTTCAGTATTTCCCACTGTTAAGTTCGATTTTTCCCTCTGCCTATTTAATAATATGTTATTTTCTTGTGTATGAGCAATAGTAAATTTTAAAGGTTTTTATAACTGATATTATCCTATAGGCCTAAAATTAAACATTTATTTTTCTTCCCAAACAAATACGTTTTATTGAAACGCTGCGTAGTATATGCTTAGATATTTTGTTCAACATGTTTTTTTAACCACAACCGTTTTAGCTTTGTTTTGTTATCGATTGTATTTGATTTAATAGGCCTATTCTTTTGACTATAGGAAAAATTTACATTTGGTTCTCTAACCTATTTTACTCAGACATCAAGATAAAAGTTGTAATTTTTCAAATTTTGTTTATTATCGAAGTGTATCAATGCATATATCATTATTATTGGAGTAAATATAATAAAATTTCTTCGAAAAAATTAACATTTATACTTTAATTATTGATATTTCTTGGTAGCTGCTATGCAACTTGTAACCAGTATGCTTGGGCTCAGTCGCCCTAGTGATAAACCCGACTCTTGTCATCGGGAACTGTTTTATTCTCAAACAGCCTTCCAATTTGATCGCTACTTGTTTTTGGATTTTTCTTTCGTGACGTGAAATTGTATACGGACATCTAGCAATGTTTGTTCTTGATTTTTTAAATGAGTAGGCATATGATCTTTATTTATTTATTTTTGTAAACGTGACTGTCAGCAAGTCACCCTACGAAGTCGATCGCCCAAGCAATTTTACTTCATAATTGAAGGCGACTTCCTACTAGCTAACTCACAGAGCTGGTCCGAAGACTATTCGAAATTAAAAATATAATTCACTACCATATTTTTTTTGTACTCAGATCGCTTAGAACAGTTTCAATAAAAAATAAATGACAAAAAGTAACTAAATCAACTGCACCCATTTGTAAATTAGTGGTCAGCAAAACTGATTTCTACGACAGGAATCCTTGGTTTGATTGCTGATCAGGTGTGGCATTTTTTCATCACTCACGTTCATAGTCACATTATCATTAAAGTGCAAAACGGTCGAACGTAAAACAAAAATAAACGATTTCTATTCCTTCAATATTTCACTTTTATTTTTCATTATTTTTGTTAAATCCTTTTATATAACAAAACTTTTATATTGTATCAGTAAAACTAAATTCATGAAAATATTCTTACATGATTTACAAAGCGTGTTTCGAATATTTTCTATTCTTTTAGCTGTCCGTCAAAAACCGTCTGCCTCAATTAGAATGAATGGTTTTGGCAACGGAGATGTCATCCGACCGATTTAGTCATCCTGGACAGAGAGTGAAATGGAAGGATGTTAAGGACACTATACAAACGGCACTGCCGGGTGGTCATTCTTTGTCGGGCCACACACACCAGTTGTACTACATCTTATAGTCTACATATCGACACCGCTAACTCATTTGTCCTTTCCAATCACCCTTTTAAATGAGGTTGTAACTGAGTAAAATTAAGGGGAAAGAAGCATTAAGGATGATGGTTACCTTTCTTGTAACTTCTCTGCTGGATCGAGAATGCACAGCCTACTTACAGAAATTTAGTTCATAGTTTTCTAAAGAAACTGTTATTAATACTGATCGAGATAAATTATTCCTAGTAAGTTAATTGTTAAGTTTGTTGGTGACCTTTAGAAGCTGAAAAATTTATAAGTTATTCGATATGCAGCAGGAATTCTTACAATACTTCAATTTTGTTGAGTTAACTCAGCTCTAAATTTTCTTATGCCAGTTTAATTTGGTTTGTATTAGGAGAAATAAAAATCTGGTGAAATTCATGTCGAGGTGGATCTGCTCTTGTAATTAACATCTATCTACGTTTTACACTTTTTAAAATGATTGCCTCAATAAAATAATTTCCGAAAAAAATTACATTATAAAAAGTCCACATTCGATTTTCAAAAAAATTACAATTTTGTTTTTTTTAATGAGTTGAAAATAGATCTTACGATTTTCGAGTTGTTCGGATCGGTTAGTAGGTTTCAATTTACCTCGTAAATAATAAAGTTATGCAAAATAGTAATGCTAATAGTAAGGCAATACAAACCAACCACTTTTACAGGCGCAGACTTTAAAGAAAAGTAAGTTACAGTGTAAGGATATCAAAGAGTACCTACTACAAATGATTTCGTAGAAAACTGGCAAATATAAAAACGATTTAATTAAAAGAATGCATAAACTACCTCATGTTCCCTAGAGGAAGTTAAAGAGAAAATGAATGAGAGATTTACTACAGGATTAAAATATAATATTTTTACACATTATACAAAGAACAGTCAGATAATTTTAAAATAAACTCCAGCACACACATAAAAATATATGAAGTGTTACGTGAATAATCATCTTCTTCATGCCATTCATGCCACATTTAATCATCTAATTTGTAGCTGTTTTAAGTAATGGGAACAAATTTAAAAAAAATTATTTGTTAAAACAGTGTGCAGACAGTTATTTACATACACATTAAAATTTAGCAGAAAGCTTGTAATAAGACTATGGAATGGTCTTTCGTGTTACTGCTTATCGGTCTCAGGAATTCACTAGTTTTGAATCATAATTCGTAATGAGTTATTAAAACCCAAAGAAACACAAATTTAATAAAGATTTACTTTAAATTGTAGACTAGATTTTTATACAATTTATAATAAAATAAATTTAAGAGTTTGTTTTAACTGAGTCACCATTTAACCGGACTGACAAATGAAATATTTAGTATGTAACTTATAGAGTAGCCTAAGAGTATAACATAAATATCATAATTTATTTAAGAGTTTGTTTAAATGCACAATTGTGATTATTATTTGTGATTCTGTTGTAGAATCAACTAATATGGTGAAAGCAATTCACCTTGTGTTTGAAACAATTTGAAAATTCTGTAACGATGTAGTATTTTTGGATTCTAGCCGGGAATAGAAGCTTGGACTATCTGCTGAACAGTTGAATATGATAGCAACTGAGCCACTAAGAAAATTTCTGTTTTTTTATAAATTTAGGCCTATGTGAAAGTAAAATAAAAACTAAAACTCTACCTATCGTAATACTATAAAACTACCATGGAAGAAATTTAAAATTTTGCAATTCATATTTAAGAATATTATAATTGTTACGCATGTATATAATATTATTATAAGTAGCCCAATTTTTCCTTACGCAAGTGCGTACAAATATATGACATAAGTAACCTAATATTTCGCAATAACGAAAACTCCAGTAATGTTTGTTTTTATCAATAAAACGGTAGAGGTCAGCACATACAACTAACAGAGCGAATTGCTTCAGGTCATATGGGCACTGTCCTGTAACTTCAGCTGTAGCTGAAACTGGCCTGTTCCTGTTATACGAAATCATATTTTTGAAAGCTTCATAAACATTTCGTTTGGGATTATTTTTCCTTTATAATTAACTACCTTTTATTAGGGAGCTTTTGAGAAAACTAATTACAACAGGTTCATTAGATCTTAACTACCTGTTAAGTTATTAATAGGCCTACTTCATGCCTTAATACGTTTTCTTTGTTAATAGTTTTCATTAGGAATGTGATAAAAACATAAGGCGGTTTACTAGTGTTTACTAATTTCAATGGACATTAAATAGAATTAGTAGCTAGCATTAAATCTACTACTGACTTCTGAAAAGAAGTTCTCACAAGAGAGCGGCTCCTGTGTTGTACATTACAGCGCACAATTAATCTTCTAGTCATTCTTAATAAAGAAAAACTACACAGTCTATGTACTTTTTTAAAACAAAAATAGTCAGAAATTAAATCCACTATTATTAACAAAAACTGTTAAAATCATAAGGTTTATAGAATAGTAGGCAGTTAGGCTATATAATAATGATTTTGTTAAATTCCTATAGGGTATACATTTTCTGTAAACAATGTTGCATTTTAATCTGAATATATTTTAAAATTTTAAGAAGGATTTTATAATTTTAAAATGTAAGGTAAAAAATTACCAATATTACATAACGCGGTCTCGAAAATATTACCTGCAGAAAATTCGATCGAACTATTTAAACTTAAAACTTACTTATTGGCTTTTGGTTAATATAGGTCTAAGCATAGTTTTAAATGACTTTTTCATTTCTTCGGCAGTTGGTTGTAATCCATGTGTTCAAACGGTAACAACTATCGAGGAAAATTTTTGAAAAGTTAATAGAAAAAATTTAACGAGGACAATCCTCACCAAAATGGTGGTTAAAAATTTGGGTATTTCAATAACTAGTGACAATCACATTATACAGTCAGTTAGCTCAAAAATTAAGCCTAGTTTCAATTTAGAGTTCATCCCTTTCAAAATTCTATTTAGTAGAAACCGGAATTGGGAATGGAGGTTTTGCTGCCTTTTTATTGAGCGTTAATTAAAAAGGGTTGTGTTAAAACACATCCAAATTGTTGTAGCTAACAGTTAAAATAGTCAAAAACGTAAAATAATTACGTTTTTCCATTCAGTCGAACAAAACACAACTAATAGAAAACACCAAGGATCTAAAAGTCTTAGAATAATTTTCCTAAAAATAATATTAATCTCACGATAAAGCCAGGTTCTGTGAATAAACTTGATAAGTTTTTCGCCCAAAACTTTTTAAAATTTAACTCACCGTATTTGCTAATCAGCAAAGAAATTTAAGTTTGAACTATTAAACATTTGCTAATGAAAACAATTCATTGAAAACTACCCAGGAAACCTATCATAAATTTTTCGTCGATTTTTTTGTTCGTCGATTGGTTGAAAAGTAGTCAAAGCTGAACATTGAAAAAATATACTTTTCGTCACTTTTGATACATTAAAAATTTTATAAATTATACTAAATTAGCATTTTTTTACTATTATTACAGTTGCTGCTCTACAGCATTAGCCCATTTACGCCAACCCAAAACGGCAATTATTTCTATTGAACTCATCTTCATTCCTTAGAACCCTCCACTCCATAGCTCTTATAACAACATCCGTCCACTCCTTTCTGGTTCGTCCTCGTTTCCTCGCTCTAGCTGGATTCTGTAGCCGATTTTTTTGTGGCGACCTATTCTCTGTGGTCGTGGCAGATGGTCGAACCAGATCAGTTGTCTTTCGTCAATTTTGTCAATTAATAAAACTGTTTTGTCTACTTCATTCTTAAATGAAATTAATGAAATCTCTTCATTCTCAACCTGAGTCCAGTTAACTGACAACTTCTCCAGAAACTTATCGCCACAGCTGTTATTCTGCTTTTAAATCTTGGTTAGAGATTTCACACCTCTGAGCCGTAAATACTTTTAACAAAAGAATAGGGGATTCTCTACTGCCACAAAATGTGATTTCTCCACAAAACAAGATGTAGACCTAACATTTTTGTGATGACCCTTCTGCTACCAAATCTTTCCAAAATACCGTTGTCTTAAGTAACATGTATCAGATGGTACACTAAATTTAGTAAAATTAATAGCCTAAATCTAATTTTGAAATTTCTGAATTGTCATTTAATAATATTTTAAGTTGTTTTACTTCTTTTGAGAAAAGAGTGTTCTGAATGTTCTATGAATTTAAGTAATATAGCCCCCCCCCCTATGTTAAAGATGTGATATTTACAAAGAGTATTGTATTGCATTTATAGACTCAGACTTCTAGCGACTTTCTCTGACGGAGAGATTTGTCAATAAATTAATGGATTAAGAACACTGGTTATAATAAATTATTTGAAGTCAATATAAGTAACGGTCGCTGTTTTTCTAATCCGGGTCGCACATAGTCAAAAAAGGGAATAAAAGCAGCTGGTTTTACATCTGTTCCACAACAGTGCTAACCGCTCACTAACTACTCCAACCCGGTTGTTATTACGTTACCATAAACTGCAACAAAACCAGAACGTACGCCACTACAAAAGTTTGAGAAGAATTTTTTAACTAATGTAACTTAATATTTTCTAATCAAGATTTATTTTCTGTCACACGTAACTTATCTAAAAAGATAGAAATGTGACTAAGTTGTTGATTAGGACCAGCTAGTTTATTTTATTCCATCTATGTATGGTATAGGCCTACCATTGTACAGTTGTTAGCTGGAGAAAGCTGCTTCTTTTTGTTTGTATGTTTCTCTGTTGTAAATCTCCTGACAGACCGCTGTTTTGATGATTCCGCTCAACCTGGCTCCAATTTCACGGCTTGGGACCCAAGAGAGGTCGGTGCCCGCTGTCCCCACACCACAATAAGAGTTTTAACTATAACAACACTTATAATGTACGGTTTACTGTTAACCTAGGACAATGTAGCCTATCTCTTCCTGATATTTTCTTTTGTTAAATATATATACTACAGTTGTAAAGTTTATACATACTCCAGTTGTCAGATGGTTTTCATTTTTGAAAAAGAATATACTTACATGTAAAGAAAGCATGTATGCCTACTACGTGTATGTTGGCAAGTGCATCCGTGCTGCATGGAAATTATTGGATGCCTAGTAAATATCAGAAGGAATGTTGTCAGATAATCATTCAACCTACAAAAGTCTGGAGTCGGGTACTCACGAAAATGATGACTAAGAAACTACAGGCAAGAAGCTAGGTAGGCTTAACCTACTATAAACAAAGAATATCTCTACAAAATTGTTCATTTTTTCGAGTTTAACTGGCGAGGAAGCAGTGAAAACGTATCTATTTTATACATAAAAATTCCCCATCATGAGTCTACGCGTCCAATGGCTGGTGCCAATTTTTAAAAGAGCTTACTTTTGATCTACCGTAAAAACCATTAGTGATTTCTGTATCTGCTCTTTAACAGATACAGCAACCTATTTTTGTTTCCAAATCCCGACTTTGATTTCTTGACTTCCTTTTGAGATATTTTATGTCACACAGATTGATTCATTTTATGGCGGTTTCCTACTGCTAAAAAATATTCCGTAACATTACCTTGGAACGTAGAGCGGTTTTTAAAACATTACATCCAGTAACATAGAATAAAGCTTGAGGTTCATATATAGAATGATATCAACTGAAATTTAATGGGTAAATTGTTTGTTGTGCGTTGCATTTTCTCATCACATATTTTTATTGATCGATTCATTCCTGATTGGAAGAAATATTAATGAACATAAGCCCACATCTGTAAAAAAATTGTAAAATGTGGCCTACTTCTTCTTTATACAGTTCCATTCGTGTTTATCAACAGCCTGTGTTGGATCAACCAGTGTTGGATAACACTGCTTTCTCTGTTTGCCGCCACAATTCCCTACTCGGTGCTTTCCCTGGCCAGTTAAATCCTACCATTTGTTTTAATTTATCTCTCCAGAGTATTTTTGCGTGACCTATCACTCTTCTCCCCAGCTAGGTCCTCCATTGCTGAATCTACTTGTTCCACCGACCTCTGCCTCATTGTGTGGCTAGCCCATTACCATTTCAGTGATGTCATGTATTGTTTTACTTCTACTAATTTAGTTTTTAGTAAATGTCCTCAAATCTCACTACTCTTGGGCTTACAATTTAATATTCAGCATTAAATTGTATCTTAGCACTAATTGTGTCTTCGCCAGGATTTTCATCAGAACTTTTGTAAAAGAACCGCGTTTGTGTAGCGTATGATAGGGCGGGAAGTATTTTGACTGAAATCGTAGTTCAACTTAGTGATGGTTAAAAAATTATGTGAAATAAAAAAAGCCCGATACAGCATAAATTATAATGAATGTTTACTACATACATATTGTTTTTACCATTTTATTTTCTCAAAATACGTTTGGTTTTGTTTTGAAATTGTATACTTCATATTTTTATTTACTAATTTCTTGGAATAAATTGTAAATTTGCGGTCATTTAGGTAATTGACTAATCTTTCAAGGAAATTTTACAGATTTCAAACAATGAGGGATTTCATTCGTCCATCTGTAAGTCTGAATGAGTCACTCGCTTTTGAATCAAAGTGCTATTGCGAAGATATTAATAACTAAAATTCCAAAATCCAAAGAATATTCATGAAATTTTAAAATAAACAAAATTTCCTTCAAGTGATCATTGTAGCCTAAATTAAGTACAAAATTTATTTAATACAGAAAAAAAACATATAAATAAAGCTATCAATCAAATTTTGAAGCACGATGATGACCAAAAATTAGTTATGACTGCCAAAGTGCAACAGTTTTATAGTAGCTTACCACACTAAATACTTTGCACGTAAAAGTTGTAGCAAAACGTTTTTTGAGATAGCTATTAAATAAATGTAACTGATATATTTATAATAAAAAATAATTAAATATAATAGCTTACTAGCTTCTTTTGTAATATTTTTCTATTTTTTCAGTAACTTATAAGGTAGTTTAAGCCTCTAGCTTAACTACTCAAAATAAACGTGCTTACCGGCCAAAAATAACTACTCCGGCTATTAATAGCCTATGTTTTAATTCTGTCATTCTGTCGTAACAAGTTTTTGATTTTTTATACGAAATTTTTAAATATCAGTTACTTGGAAATTGAGTTTTATAAACTACTATAATTGTAAAAAACAGAAATTTAGCAAATTTTGTGTCTCTGTAGTTAAAATTTCTGAACTATGAGCAATCGAAGCCCAGTAAATGAATGAACATATTTTTTTTTATGGTCTCCGTATTACTTTTATAGCCATCCCTAGTCTCTGAGAAGCAATAAAATACAAACAGGAAGCGGGACGGACCTACTTAGTGGAAGAAAGGCAGCAGAACAGATCGAAGTCCGTAATTTGGTGCACCCTATCGTGGACTAAGGGGAGTCAAGGCATACACAAAAGAATAAACAACTAAATTAATTGAAGTTAAGTATCTAGTGGGGCACCAGATTCACATGGTGACAATACAAATTACACAAACGATAAAGAATATCCACACCACCGATAACAACATACAAATAGTAATTAAAAATAATAATAATAATAATAACGACGTGAAATGACGATGAGTACGGACAATCTTCTGTAAACGGGAGTCCAATGTAACTTTATAACACTGCCGGGCTACTTGATTCACACGACAGCTAGTCACACGGGCTATCCCTCGCTGACCAAAATTTAAGAGCTTAGGCTGTAATAGATTTAAAAACACTTAATAATTTTCAATAGAAATACGTGAGACTATTTGCTTAAAGGAGCGTAAGCCGAATTTAAAAATATCAACGTCATTATTTTGACATACCATTCAGTCCCTCAATATACCTAGCCACAGGTGTCAGACTACCCCTGTTCATATACTGGAATATAAAGTCATTCCTGGTTCTGATGTGATGATGTATAATACACTGATTATAATAATAATAATAATAATAATAATAATAATAATAATAATAATAATACTTATTGAATAATACTTTATTCTTCTTGAAAAGTCATAACTTGCACATAATTATAGCTACAGAGAACATAATAATAAATAACAAAATTAAATAATAATTTCACACTGGAAAGAAGACAAAAATTGTTGATTTTTTTTTGCACTAATAACATAAGTTTAGTTAGGTAAGACTTTTCCGGAATTTGCGCATATAAATGCGCAAAGTCTTACGAACTCCGGAAAAGCCGAGGCTTCTAGAAATTTCAGAAATATTCCAAGATTTATCATATGCAGACAGCAATGTTTACAATATAGTGCCAAACAATTCGCTACAGCACCACAGGTGTTCTTATATAGGGGCCTAAATGTCTCTGAATTTCGAATTAGGGTTTTCTCATTTTTTCCATAATGCAGAAAACAAAAATAAAAAACCTAAGTTTAAATTATTTTTTTAATGTGGGAGATCATATTGCATTTAGAAAAAAAGTTATTTTTCTGTTTATTAATTTTTGGATTTTCAGTTTCGTTTTGTTTTGAAATATTTAACTGGGTCTATACAAAAATTTCGCAATTTTACGAAACATATAAATTTTTATTAAAACCGTAATGTTTTAGATTATTGAAATAGATGTGAAACTAATACAGCCGATGTTGAAAAGTAGTCCCGTACATTATTTATTGACCTTTAGTTTTTGTATGAAGATTTCTTGTGACAATTGGTCTGATTCATTTAAGAAACTGTCCTTTACAACACAATGTATTGCAGAGCAAGCACTACGGTACACGGTAAATTGAAATTCAGTTTATGATGGTGGTTGTGACAACAATGAACCATATTTCATTAGTCTCAAAAATGGTTTTATCGTCATTGTTACATTTAGTGCACTTTTGTTGTAAACACACAAGTTTCGATAAAAACCCAACGGTATCTTTCAGAAAATAATTTACTTTTGCAAAGGGTAGCTAATGTGTTGAAGAAAAATGGAAACAAGGGCGACAAATATTTTGTCATTTTGTGACAGCTAGGTCAATGGCCGGTGTCCTAAGGTTCGTTTGTCAAGGAAGACCATTGATTTCCTTTACGGTTATCAATAACAGGAAGCATTTCACCCTGTCGACTTCCTACAATCTTCTAACCCCTGTTTTCTCTTCCCACGCTTTCTATTTTTGAAAATGGGAGCACCGACCTCAGAACCGCATTCTCGGGTTTTATAACAGTAACGTGAACGAACCTTTGCGGTGTTCTTTTAAGAAACTGTTGTTGACCAGAATGTAAAAAATAATTTAAATAAAAAACCATGTAGATTTCGACTAATACTAAAAATACTTAAAAACGAATTTGAGCAAATTTTTGAGGATTCACTTTGTGAATTACATCTATCACTAACTTTAGGCCTATTGTTTTGTTTGTTTTACAATTCTGCAACTTACAATTGCTTCACTTAAAATAAAACCATCAGTAATTTTGATAAATGTTAATTAACATGATTACGATTTCATTATATGTTAATGAAATTGAAAATAGTAATAAATTAATATTTTTGATCAATAAAATGATGACTTTGAAGTACTAGCCTATATCAGTTAGAAAAAAAGAAGACAATAAGTGTAACAATGTTCTTTAAAACCTATAACCTAAATCAAAAACACAATGTCTTTTCAGTCTTGAAAACCCGTCATCAATGTTATTTAGTAAATTCAGAGCCAGGAAGTTTGGATGATTGTTGAGTCTTTCTTCATCTTTACGGCTGAATTTTGATATAGTTTGTTTCACTGAGTCACGGAATTTGCTGGGCCCGCCGCAAAAATTTGGACTGGAAACATTCGAATTTGTAAATATTTTGAAGTGCAGAATGTATGCCACAATTGAAGCCCATTTGTCCACATGAGTTTTAAAAGGGATTTATATAAAATAATTTTTTATTCTTTTGACAAAGGTGAGTACTACCAATTAAACAGTGCAGTTTACGTACTGTCAGCTCAAATTATTTTTTTTTTTAGTTATTATGTGATGTCTCCATGTGAGGCGATGATCTAAATGTAGTCCCAACTATTTTACTGTTGTGTGGTAGTGCAATGTTGTTTAACGTAACTGGCGGGAAACAAATTTCAATTAAGTATAAATTTGAAAGAAATTAAGTATAAATTTTTAATCTTTTTTAAACATGTGGCTTGTCTTTAAAAAGACAAAAGTATATTTTATTTTTTAATATTTTTTTAATTGAAACATAATAAATTGCAATTTTTCTAATTTTTCCAAAAGTTAGTTTTTTTAATTTTGGTCTTAAAAAAAACTTTTATCCATGAAACTTAAAAAATGAGCTTACAGTGAACCGTGTTTCCGAAATTAACATTATATCAACATTCTGCATGTTTAAAAATAATTCTAGTTCTTGACGTTTACCCGTCAAGCCATTGGCATTCCATATAATTGTTTATAATGAGTTTTTTTACAATACTACAATTCAGTTATGGTCCGGATGTAGCCTATACTGTTTTCTGGTCGTTAGGATCGGTTTGATTATATACAGCTGATGTTTGTTATGTTTTTGTGCTGGTCATTTTTTATGTTAAATGTACTGAACTATTGAACATTTTCGTAAAAATAATATCATCTGGTCTTCAGTTTCATTGTAAGTTTTTTCAGAATTAATTTACTTTATATTGAAAACTGTTCCAAGAAAATACAACGAACACCGTAAATTTGTTCGTTTTAGGTTAGGTTGCTATGCAACCGAGTAACAACGTTGGTTACGGCCCGTGTCCTACTATGGAGACTGTCCAAACTACCCAAACTAGTTTGAGTTTGGATAACGTAACCAAAAATAGTAATTCAGATAATTACGGTTCCAATAACACGGAATGGAGGCAAGTAATAAACAAACGTAAAATTACTGACGTTTCTATTGATGAAAATGCTATTACAAAAATACATCCAAATGATCCACGGTCGAAAAATTCAATTTTATATGAAAACAAAACTCCTGTCAGTAATAAATATTCCTTACTTTCTGATATTTCGAACGACAACTCAGAAAGCGATAAAACTAAGTTGAACATTCAACGGCCCCCGCCGATTTTCTTAAAGTCAAACGTAAATTACGTTCCGTTATGCAACATTTTAAAACAGTTAGTCGGAGACAGTTTCAAATGTTCTTCGACAACTCAAGGTATCACTATTTACCTTTCCAATGGTGATGATTACAGAAAGTGTGTCAAATATTTGAGAGAAAATAATGCTGACTTTCACTGCTATCAGCTTTCTGAAGATAAACCATTCAGTGTAGTCATACGTGGGTTGCACCAGTCGATGGATCATAGCCTGATAATTTCAGAACTGAAGGAGAAAGGTCATACAGTACGCAGTGTATCGAATGTTATGTCCCATCGCACAAAACAGTATTTGCCGCTGCTGTCTGTAGACCTAGAGAAGGCAGAAAATAATCAACAAATATTTGATGTAACGTCTTTATTTTTTTCTAAAATAAAAGTTGAGCCGCCGCGTCCGAAACGCCATATAGTTCAATGTCTAAGGTGCCAGCAATATTCACATACAAGACGTTATTGTAATCACGCTCCTAAATGCGTGTGTTGTGCAGGGGATCATGAGTCTTCCAGTTGTACCAAACCACGCGATACGCCAGCCACGTGTGCGCTCTGTTCCCAGTCTCACCCGGCTAACTACAAAGGGTGTGCTATATACAAGGAAATCCAGAAACGTCGGGCACCCCTTCATAAAACAAGTGAAAATTCAAAAAATCAAAGGCACCCAGTACCTGACATTAATTCTTCATCTTTTCCACCGTTGCCTTCAAAATCCACCGGAAATAAAATTCAAGCAGGACAAACTCCATTATTACAGGTACATTCACCTTCCATATTTTCATCTGCCCAAATTGCGGAATATAATGCTGCGTTGGGGCCGTCAAGTCAACTTAATACTTTTTTGTTGGAAATGAAAACTCTATTGTCTCCAATGATTTCGTTGATGACTCAACTTATACAAGCCTTAATGTCTAAAAATAATGCCAAATAATATGACATCTAATTCCCTTGTCGTCTTGTTGTGGAATGCTAATGGTATTTCACAACATTTCAATGAGCTAGAATATGTACTACATGAGAAAAGAATAGACATCGCCCTCATTTCGGAGTCTCACTTGACTTCACGTTCTCGTTTTTACGTTCCCGGTTACATCGTTTACCGGACTGATCATCCGGCCGACCGGAGCCAAGGGGGCACGGCAATTATCATCAAGGCGACTTTAAAACATGACTTCCTTTTCACTGAACCTCCAACAAATTTTCTTCAGGCAACTGTACTTTCTTTATACCTAAACCAGTTAAAATTTAATGTAGCATCAGTTTATTGTCCGCCACGATTTCGAGTAACTGAGGAGGAGTTTCAAAATTTTTTCGATGAGTTGGGACCAGCATTTATTGCAGGTGGCGATTATAATGCGAAGAACACTCAGTGGGGATGTAGAGTCAATACACCACGAGGCAGGCAACTGCTAAATGTAATTGACTACAATCGATTTGAAGTAATAACGCCCAGGATGCCGACATATTGGCCTTCTGCCGTCACAAAGCTACCTGATATACTAGATATATTTATAACACGAGGTATAAGTCGATTTCACCATGCGGTTGAAAATTTAGACGATTTTAGATCCGACCATTCCCCGATTCTGTTAACTATAAGTGCTACTCCTCTTTATAAACAGCAACTACCATCGCTAACGCCAACCGGTAAGATGGATTGGGTCAAATTTCAAAATCTTTTAAATAACAATTTAAATGTTCACGTCCCTTTAAAAACTGCTCACGATTTAGAATGCGCCATAGACGATTTTACCTCTATCATTCAATCTGCTGCATGGGATTCTGCAATAACTGTTTCAAAAAATGAACGCAATGGACCTCATTATCCCAGATCCATACGGGAATTAATTACTCAAAAACGGGCAGCACGTCGTCGATGGCATCGTACAAGACTTCCGGACGATAAATCTACTGTCAATCGGCTATCCAACAGACTTAAAAAGGAAATCTGGGCAGTTAAACTCGACCGCTTTGAAAGCCGCTTGAATTCCCTGGACACAGAAGATGGCTCGTTATGGAGAGCAACAAAGCGACTTCTAAAGCAACATCCAGTTTCGACTCCTATTCGGCGTGAGAACAAAACCTCGGCCAAGTCTGACCAAGAAAAAGCTGATTTATTTGGTGAACATCTCAGCAACGTATTTAAACCTCATGTACAAACAGGAGACATTGAGTTTGACAGGGATGTACAGGAATTCGTAACGTGCCCAACTACGCTATCGTTGCCGCCTAAACCTGCGAGTTCAAACGAGGTCAAGAATATTATTAAACGTCTTCTATTGCACAAGTCACCCGGTCTGGATTTAATAACTGCAGAGATATTAAAGGAGTTATCAGAAAGAGGGATAATTTTTATACGAAACATATTTAATGCTATTCTCAGAACTGCACATTTTCCTTTACAATGGAAATTGTCAACTATTGTTTTATTTCAGAAGCCGGAAAAACCATCTCACTGGGTAAGCTCTTACCGGCTCATTAGCCTTCTTTCAGTCGTGTCTAAACTTTTTGAACGAATTTTGTTAGATCGAGTTTCGCCGATAATTGAAGCTACAACTCCAAATTATCAGTTTGGATTCAGAAGGCAGCATTCAACAACTCATCAGCTGCACAGAGTGGTTGATTTAATTTCTGTAGGGTTAGAACAAAAATTATACACATCGGCTGTATTCCTGGGTATTAGTTCGGCGTTCGATAAGGTTTGACATCCCGGGCTTTTGTATAAATTAAAATCTATTTTTGCTGATACATATTATGGAATTCTGAGATCATTTTTAGAGGATAGATATTTTGTTGTGCGCCAAGGTTTGGAATATTCTAATATCTGGCATATCGAAGCAGGAGTTCCTCAAGGGTCCATATTATCTCCTGCTTTGTACTCCATATTTACGTCTGACTTCCCGGAAAATGACTTCACGACAGTAGCAGCGTACGCAGATGATACCGTTCTGTTATGCAGCAGTGAATCTCCAGAAGAAACTTCGATGAACATCCAAAATCACTTGTATGAGGTATCTACATGGCTCAAAAACTGGAGAATGAAAGTTAACCCGCTGAAATCTGTGCAAGTGACTTTTACTTTAAGAAGAAGAACTTGTCCAACTGTTTACCTGGATAACAATGAGATACCGCAAGAAAATAAAGTTCGATATCTGGGCCTCCATTTAGACCGTAGACTGACTTGGGGATATCATATCAAAACAAAACGTTTGCAACTAAATAACCGTACAAAATTACTTTCAAAATCCATCAACAGAAAATCAACTCTATCATTAAAATTTAAATTATTAACATACAAAGCCTATTTACGACCGATATGGAATTACGGTATTGAAATTTTTGGGACCGCAAAGAAAACTCACATTCAAAAAATTCAAACTCATCAGTCAAAAATACTTCGGATGATAACGAACGCCCCATATTACGTAACAAATTTAACATTGCATTCCGATTTGAAAATCCTTTTTGTAACAGAAACTGCTAAAATAAAATATTCCAAATTTAACAGGAAATTAACAGATCACATCAATCCCCTAATACAGCAAATGTCAAGACGAAACTTACCACACCGACGCCTACGAAGAAAATGGAGTAGAGATCTATTGATCTAATTGTTCTATATTTTTATTAATTTATTTTTTGAAATCCACTATACTTTTGAATTATCCACTGGGATGTATTCTTTAAAAAAATATTTCTTTTTATTTATCAAGGTATTTGTTTTTTTCAAAATTTAGTTAAGCTTTTGGATGGTTATACTCTACTGTATAGTTTCTAAATAAAATTAACGTTAAAAAAAAGGATCGGTTTATTGGATAGATATGTTTTTGGTATTTAAATTCTAAGAAAAGTTTCCATTTTAATTTTGTAACAGAAGTTATCCAGCTGTAACGAATGATAAGAAATTCCGTTGAAAAAGAATTTTCCTATGATGCGCTGTTTGATTATAACACATTACCGTCTTATTCGACTGCATCATTTAAAAAGTTTATGCGTGTATAAGTATTTAAGATTAATGAATTTTTCAAATGAAAGTTTGAATTAGAATTAAAAAATTAAAATGGCAGATATTTGAAAAATGTTCAATTCTTTCCGAAATCAATTAGAAATCAATTGTGCTTCGTCCAAAGCGATGTTTTTGGACAACCTGTGTCAACAATATTAATTAACAGGACCGACTTTTAAATAAGTTTTTTTTAAAATAAGACTTTTAAATAAGTAGAGTAGCTGATTGTGAAATAGCCTACAGAAAACTATTGTATGTAATTCACAGCCGCTAAATGGAGGCTATATATACTTTGTCGTAAGTATATATCTATTTCAATCCAAATTGTTTTATTATAATATAAGTTATATATGGTTATACAATAATAAGTCGCATCAAGAGCTTGGTTATTAGTGACTACGGTGCGTTATAAAACGGTGGTTTTTGACTTGTTATAATTACCAAGCCCTAGCCGGGAATCGAACCAGAGATCTCCGCGTTGTTTGTTAGCGCGCTACCACTACTCTACGTAGGCGGCTAATCTAAAATTAATATCTTAGATGTTTTATGGACGACAAAAGAAGTATACGGAAACATCTTACCAGAACACGAGATAATTGATATTACAAAGCTATCAATTGATGTTTGTGATTGGATAAAAATATAGAATATTGTACTATAACCATTTCTGTTGTATTTGTGGTTAAAAAAACCCCATAGGCTACTTGGCACAATAGTATTGTAAAAATGCGTGGTTCAGTCCAAAAATCATGAAGTAAGTAGAATAAGTAAATGCCGATTTTTACGTACAGTCTGAACGAAGTAACAGACGATTTAAATTTCACTGACGGTAACCGGCTAAAAATTGGGTATTTTAACACGAAAATTTCTGAATCGTCTACAAATGTTTTAATAAAAAATTCAAGTTACACGAATCAACGTAGAAATGAACATACTTTAATTTGGTGTAGCGTTCAATTTTTTTCCGTTCAGTAGTCTCTTAGACAGAGTACGTCAAACAAAACTGACTTCGAGGCGATCACTACACAGGTGTATTTTCTTCGGGATATTAAAAGGATGAAGTGATAAATATTTTTTGCTGGTACGTATTCAACATCTAAACGAAGAGGATAAAAGTTTTGTAGACCTAAAAATCGAACCGTGACTAATAATATTATTGGCGTTTGAATAAGATGGAATATTGTTCTGGTCATTTTACAACGGGATGACATCTTCTTCGTCAAAGTTATGTTTTATGTGATTGTTTACAGTATAATAAAAGTTGAAGGAAGTTACCAAACAGTGACTGACTGTAAAGATCACTGTTGTATTGTGAACGACCGTAATGTAGCTATGATAAAACATGTTAAACCGTAGTACAGTAAAAATAATTTGAAAACGTAGCCTATAGGAAGAATCGATAGCCGCAGTATTATGGGTAATTGAGGTCTCGGTTGGGGTGCTTTTTTTATTAGGGTAATAAAGATCAGTGGTTATGTTACTTGGTCGTAGGTGGAGTTGTAGAGTGGATGAAGGAGGTAGGGCCCAATAGCAAGGTCCAAACGGCCCTGTTGCGCAGGAATGTTAACTGTTAATTACCCTGGGGTCAACATTTGCATGGACAACTCATTAACCTTACAATGGCACCCATTGTTAACTTCATTAACTCTACTCATTATAGTGTATCACCTTCATCGACCGTAATAAAAAAAGACTGCTGTGAATTTTCAATCGTCATTATAATAATTGTGACGACGTCCGTCATAAAATGTTTATCTACATAAATTCATAAATAATGTCGATATAAATGGTAGTTATACGTTCTCAAGAACTCGCCAGCTAAAGAAGAAAAAATAAATTATTCAGTATGTAAGACTATGCTTCTAGAACACCATAGCAACTAGAACACCTTAGCCTTTTATTTTTTATGACTATCAGATTTGACTCCTAACTTCATCGATACTCCTTAAACTTTCCGAAATTGTTATTATTATTAATTTTCAATTAGGTCACTGTGGACTATGCTAAGTATCCTCTAAATCGGCCAACTAATTCTTTATTTTCCCCCTCCGAGCAACCCAATAGTTACTCATTACAGATTGTGTAGCCCTTCTTTCTTCCGATCAGATGGTTTCTGTCTTTTTTCTTCTAGTTTGTTCCTGGAGTTCCAAAATAGTGTTAATGACGTCCCTGTACACTTATCTGTTCTTTACAATGTTATGTTCTCATAAGTTCTCCTTAGCTTCTTTAATCAGTTGATTTGCGTTTTCCTTTCCTCCATTGATCCCAGAATTTTTTTGGCTGCTGACATTCTCTTGACATATTCATTACTTTTAAAGAACACTTTCTTCTCTCTGAAAGAGGTTTTCAGTTTCTTAAATTTTTGGCAAAGTTCTTTATAATAACGCAACTTGTAATTTGTCCATCTTTCTTAAGTCCCAGTATTTTTTCATGATCTTTTTTTCTTTCAGACTTGTCAAGCAGTCCTTTTTATTAAGTGGTATACATTATTTAAACAGCGCAGAAAAATTCAAGTTTGGTCACCGTATTGTAATGCGTAATATTGCATAAGCTTCATATTGATTTCCTATTATAGATATCCATTTATTGTTTGTTACTTACATTTTTCTTGCTCTCTCCTCCTACGCAACGTTCGATATTCCTGCTATTGTGATCTATTTTCCAAGAATTTTGAGTTTCTGCACCGATGATGTTTCTATCTGTTGTTTCTAAAATTTTTGATATATATAATTATTAGAAACAAAAAATATATGCAATGTGACATAAAAGTCATGTTCTAGAAATATTTAAGGTAATAAATTGTTTATTGTAAGAAATTAAGTGTACATTGTAAAAAGGTTAATGGGTTACCGATGATTGGAATGCTTCTGAATAGAGAAACTCGGAAACGCGGTCGAACAGGAAACGTCTTTAGGCATTACGCTTTTTTTATTCTTTCTGCGTTGTGAATTGTTCTGGTCAAGCAGAGATGATTGTAGAAAGGTTTCTATTGTGTCTTATTATGTAGAAAATTTTTGCCGTTCTGAAAACGATCACGGTCTCAGGTAGGCGCTAGCCCATTTTTCAGCTGGTTCAGTAAGTTCAGTTCAATTCAAGTTGCCGCGCGGTTATTAATGAGTAAGTGCTAACAAGTTTATTGTAACAAGTGGCCTACGTACGCTAAGAAAAAGGTCTTCGTACTGTATGTAAATGTTGTAATTGGTTGTAGGTAAGCGGTTATTATTAAAAGTAAAATACGTGTTATTGTTAGTTATGCTAGTTCAATCTTTAAGTCAGTAAGTAATTTAATAGTAATTCGTGAATATTCTAAGCTTAATAGTTAATTGTAATTTATTGTCATAAATAAATACCTTATTTTTATAAGTTTACATGAAGTTTGTTTATTTTCATTTTTTATTTATTTATTTTATTCAGTAAAATATAGCTACATGAAAATTACAATTCATGACTATAGGCCTACTAAGCTATGTACAATATTTTAAACTAAATATAGTCTACTTATACGCAAAAACTCTTCTTCACAAAGAGTTCTGTCCGCGCATAGGAGTATACAGAACAAAAACATTAATTCACTTAAATACTTATAACTACTATAAAATTACTAAGTTAAATTACTACTGGTAGCTATATTATAATAGCGATATTATAATTTTTATTTTATAACTATAACTACTTTACAATAATATATTTTAACTAACAAAACGTTAATATTTTAACCTTATACGAAATTAATTCAATAAATTAGCATAAAGAGACAGTTAAACTGTCGCAAAGAGAAAATTAAAAACTAATAAAACAGTTATTTTAAGACCTGGAAAAGTTTCTCAAGTTCTTGCTCACAGATCGACATTATATGATATTTTAGTTTATGTTTTAATAGATGTGGTGACATAATACTGTGTATATGGGGTGGAAGTACGTTAACGAATCGCCTCTCAAGATAGAGAAATGACTTCTGAAAAATGTACTATTTGGTTTTCTAGTCTTAATTTTTCCAGCGTTTCTAGTATTTATGATAACCAGATCCCGAAAAGAACTTGGTTTTCTAAGTGCTACAAAACATAAATATTTCTGTCATTCATAAATATTCAGGATGCACTTCGTCAACTTTACAGAATTTTTGAACAGTTTGTATGAATACAATATTCACACATATGCAACTTTCTTTTATATAATTTTAGGTCGGTTATTTACAATCAGTTTAACCTACGTAGTTAACTAGGCTTATAAGTAAATGATTTAATATAAAATACATTTAGATGGAAATTATGTCCACTGGCGTAACTCTACTATAAAACCGGCTTTCGTTGCCGATCAGATTAATTTTGTTCTGATTGCAAGTGGAAAGTTTAAAATGTTTTTGGCTGATCAAAATAAAATTTTAAAATTTTTATCAGTCAATTGTTAATATTGTTTACGGCGAGTTTCTATCCGCTGACAAAGTAAACATAAACCAAATTACTTGCATTCATTTCAAAATAAAATTACAATCTGTACCGATCAGATTATTTTGTCCTCATTGCAAGTGGAAAGTTTAATTTTTTTTGGCTAATCAAAATAAAATTTTAAAACTTTTATCAGTCAATTGTTAATTATGTTTACGGTGCGTTTCTATCCGCTGATAAAGTAGCCTAAACATAAACCAAATTACTTGCATTCATTTCAAAATAAAATTAACAATCTGCACCGATCAGATTAATTTTGTCCTCATTGCAAGTGGAAAGTTTAATATTTTTGGCTAATCAAAATAAAATTTTAAAACTTTTATCAGTTAATTATAATGTTTACGGTGGGTTTCTATCCACTGATAAAGTAACATAAACAAAAGTACTTGTAATCATTTCCAAATATATTTAACAATCTTTACGTCTTACCACATGCAATTTTGCAGCGTAACTCGATAGGAACATAGTTTTACGGCCATTGAATACCGTACATTCTTTTAATAACTGAAATTAAAAAAAAAATAGCAGGTCATAGAATAGAAAAGATAACATAATTACATTAATTTTCATCCAATTTTTGGAAAGTAATAGGTGTAGGCTACATAATTAAATTTAGTAGTAATTAAATAGTAATTGAATGAAAATTAAATAAAAATTTTTCTACATAAATAAACTAATACAGTATATTGTATACTCTAAGCAGATTCCATCAAAACTTTTGTTTCTCTGTAAAAGCATAACTCATATCATGAGAATTTACCCCTTGTTGTAGACAATTTTAACACCTATCAATAGGTACAGTAATTTATACCGGAAGGGTTATTTCCCATAGTGATACCGTTAGTTCTAAAGCATAACTAATTTAGCTTTTTTTGTATCGCGGAGAAAATTTAAAAACCATTCTACGGAAGAGAAAGCTTGCTGTATTCCTGTTATTTTTTTATTGTCGAGTCAGGTTATGAATCTATTGTAAAAATATTATTTATAACAAATGGTAGTACTAAGCGGTAGTTTCCTATTAGTGTTATTGGTATAGTAGGTGCACTAGATAGATGAGAATATAACTTATTTTGCTACAATAAATAAAAGAAACAAAACGTAACAACAGTATAAATTTTTTCTCAGAACACCTCTCGTTTTTATTGTTAGACCCGTAATAATAGACTTACTGAAATACCTCTACAAAAGTCTTCCCCTTAATTCTCCAGTTTCTCGAAAAGTACAAACATTACTTACTTTCAATCAATTCTATGTGTTTTACTTAATGCATTTACACATGAATTATTTCTTCAATTAAATACTTAAAAGTTTTAATTTAACTTCATTACAACAGTAAATTATTTATTACTTATTTTTTCATGTTGTAAATTATTGAGTGATTTTAAGCCTAAGTTTATCAGGAACTCTAAAAATCTGCTGCAGTTAATTTTTGCACTATCTTTCGGTGGTTTCTGCCATGTGATCATAAGTTCAGTTTTATACGATTCCAGGAAGAAAAAATTCAGTTTATTATAAAATTCTCAGTTTTTGTTTCAGTTATTTTGAAATCAATTGCTTGTGGTATTAAATAATATATGAATTTGGAGCATTTTCTAAAACTTAAAAAATACTTTTGAATATTTTCAAATTCTATCGGTAAGTTTGGTCTAAAAGATACAGAGAAATTCGAGAGAAAGCTCTCCTGTGATGGACCGGATAAAAGGTAAAACATAAGGTTATGAGGAAGAGAAGAACTGTACAATAAAAATGAACGATTAATTAAAAGTACGCATCAGGAAACGAAAACAAAATTTCTAAAGATACCTGTATAAAACAGATGACAAACGTAGACAAAACACATTTTTTGGATACTAAACAATAGTCCTAAGATCTTAAATAAGTGGTTTAAAGAAATCATAAAGGATACTGATAAAATTGCAGTAAATCGAGAAATTATGGTGAACTATATCAAGACTACTGATTACTGGCTTGACGGGCTTCCACAAAGAACAAAAGCTTAACAACATACAGAAGAAGGAGAAACGTTTACAGTGAAACAATAGTGAGAGGTTGCAAACAGTTTTCGAGAAATGTAAAAATTAACCTTTACGTTGTCTAAAATGGCTCAAGACGGAAGAACAACTTCAAATTCTACTCTGGGATCTAACCGAAACATTGATATCAACAGTAACGTGCATAGCCTACATTACCAACTAACCCAACAAGATGACCGAGTAAACACAGAGTTTTTAAATCAAAAATATCTTTTTGATTCATATTTTTCCTTGACTTTCACTACTTTTTTGTTAATATCTCATTTTTCCTATTAGGGCCTATGGGAGAGTGGGGCAATGCCGATCAGTAGGTAATGGCAATCATAACAGCCTAGGACGTTGGGTTGATCGTGGAGGGTTCTCTGTGGTGCTACCTTCTGCAAAAATTGTTCGGAAAAAAATTTTTGAATCAAGAGTAATCGTAGACCAGCGGCCATAACGCTTGTGTCTGTTCAGTGTAAAACAGTTTTATAATTAGCTTTATAATTAATTTTATATAGGCTTTCATCGCCTGTATAACCATAATGATATTACTTTTACTTCCATTATACACACTGCTGTGTAGATCATTTATTCTGAACGTTTCCATGTAGGTAGAAATAAATTAAGGCAAATACATTTTCCTGCGAGTTTAGAAACATTGTTGTTTACATCATAGGGTAATGACGATCAACCATGTGAAGGTAATGCGGATCATATGATTGGCGTTCCCCCACATTATTTTTAATGTTAAGTATACATTAAAAATAATCATCATCCGTATAAAAATAAAAAAAAAAAATTGTACGTCACCAAGACCAAGAAGAAACCCTTCATCAACTATAACCAAACGATGACATGGAAGCAACGCTGCTGAGTGCTGTCTTCTTCAAGTTTTATTCATCATCAACACATTTACTGAAAGTTTTTGTTAAACTGTTTGTAAATAATTCTTACTGTTAAAAAAAAAAAAAAAAAAAAAAAAAAAAAAAAAAGTATACATTATGTTACTTTGTAGTGGATTTTATACACCAGAAAACTATATTGAGCGACAAATGTCGCAGTTTCAAAATTTAGGCCTAAACTTTTACTGTAACAATATGTAGTACTGTTTATTAAAAATTTATTTAAAAACTAAAAAATATTTTAAAAACAGTTTTTTGGACTAAATTTGTATTTAAATTGACATTTTTTGACATTTTAATATGCTTGTATTTTCATGATAATGTATATAAACAATTTTATAAATATGGATTAAAATAATTGTTGAAAATAAAAATAGTGTTTTGGTAAAATGTTATTTTTATAATTTTCCCATATGATTTACATAATTATGACCATACCTGATCGCCATTGCCGGCGAGTGGTGGAGGAGAATACTGATCGAAGTAATTTTTTTACTTTTTTATAGTAAAGAAATATTTACTTTTGTTTAACTTCATTATTTTATAACTAACAATATTATCTATCAAATGATTTTGTATGAACACGTTTGCGACAATTTTGTATTAAATTTTCTCCTTAAGTATTGGCTTTACCCCATTCTCCCCTACAATTCGGTTCAAATTTGGCTGACCCCCTCGAAGTATTACCATCGTAATCAACTGAATTTTATCATTTGTTCAATGTTAAACAAATGAGACGTCGGTTAATCTACAATAAATTAATAAAAATTTGTAATTATAAAATATAACTCGGTAAATAAGATTACAGCGGCACTTTTAATTTAAAACAAAACTACATTCACCAATTTTTATTTTTAAATATATTTACATGTAGAAAACAATTGCTATGAATAAACAACTGTTTAAACATTTTATCGAAGTATGTAGATCTAAAGCAAATAAAATAAAATGGAGGGAATGAAGGGAATTTTCTGGAGAAATGTAGCTTCAGAATTAGAAAGCGTTTGTAGGAAAAAATAATAAGAAAATAAATATAAAATTTTAAAATGAAATAATAAAATCAATTTCTCAGATAAATATTTAATAT
Organism: Catonia carolina; assembly: GCA_035578175.1. NCBI lineage: Eukaryota > Metazoa > Arthropoda > Insecta > Hemiptera > Achilidae > Catonia > Catonia carolina. The sequence continues at coordinate 64,947,949 of JAQMRL010000001.1, read as the reverse complement.
GTGTTTTTGAATAAACAGAAAAAAGTGCAAAAAGTGGCTTTAAAATTTATTTATTTAAACAAATTATATTGAGAACTACCGTGCCAAAGTATAATTTCTTAAAACAATTAAATACTCCTTAAAAGGATTGTCTGCCTTTTTCAACTTTCCATTTTTGAAATAAGTTAGCAAGATTGATTTCTTACTGATTATGTAGCCTACTAAATATTAAGGCGTAAAATTTGAAATTCTGTTTCTGGTTAAAAAAAAATTATTATTTAATTATGCAAGAATTATTTAATTATGCGGGATGTAAAATAAACACCAGCTAAAATAAGTAGTATACATAGGATATTCTAATTTATTTACTAATATTGTATCTATACAGCTGTGGTTTTAACTATACTGTACATCTATAACCTGATGTTAATTAATATTCACTAATTGTAAAGTAAACGATAAGTATAGTCTATAATCATTTTATACAACTGATCGTGTTACTAGCAGTAAGATGTTAAGTTTTCTTATTCCTCGAGCTGAGTTGTACAGGCAAGCAATACCGTGCAGTGTTCAGAGTTACCACTTTAGATAGCACCACATACAACATGCAGCACGCGCAGAGAACGGAGAATGGAATCATCCGCAAACACAAATATTATTACTTAGCTGAACTTTCCGTTTAGCTATTACAGTACTCTATTCCTGATAATTACAGAATGTAGGCATAAAAAAAATTGTCTAATTTGACTAATGTGTTAAGCACTGTCATTAATATATTTTTACTATCTCACACTTCTTAACATAAAAATCTAATAAACAATTTTAAATTACGGTTATTTTAAAGAATTTTTGAGTTTTATAATCCTTGAGCATAAATAATTAAAGTACGGTTTTAAAATTATGTTTGTTTTTGTGCCTTTAGACTTGCAGCTGGCTAACTATTGTAATTTTCTTGAATTGAAAATTTCATGACATTGTTTTTTTTTTGTTTTTTATTTTACTTTCAACTGATATTAATGTTATAAAAAAAGTACGTTCTACACTTGAGCCCTCTATAACCTTGTGTGGAATAACATGAGATGATAACCGCCCTGGTTTATCGCCTTAAAAAACAAAACTGAAATTGGTGTCAGGTTGTTTTGACAAATGATGGGGTTGTTTTTGAAGTTTTAATTTGTTTAAAAAGTAAAAATAGGGTACCATAACTAAGGTTCTAAGTTAAACCCATATCTCAAATAAAACTCTGAAGATTTTTATTAAATTCACTTGAAATGTTTAGTCTACTACCCGTAATTTTAATAATTTGTTTTTGATAAATACGCTTAAATGATAAATGATAAATAACAAAATTAATCGAAAAATTATTAGAATTTTTGGATCAAAATATTTGTGTTTATGTCGGTATTTCTATCAAGCCAGCTTTACAGTAATTTCATACGGTAAATATTTGATTACATTGACATGATTACAGATTTTTTAGTAACCTGTATTTCTACCGTACCCCACAAAAATGTTTTAAATCAATTGAAAATATATTTTCGTATTAAAAATTATATATAATGTAATAACCCAACGTAAGATGTAGGTACCTGTAATAAGATGTGTAGAAAAGTAATTTATTCTTTTCATATTGCTTGTCTGGAATTCACATACGACACAAAATTGATATAATATTTGTTTAAAACAAATGCTTTATAGGCCAACTTATAAAATTTTCTTTGCAGAAAGAAGTTCGAAGAATTATGCCGGTGTGAACGTCTGCAAAACAGGGGTTTGTGAATTAACTTAATAGGATTAAGTATAAAGGTATCGGCGGAAGGTAGATCCTAATTTAGAATGTGTAGTACAATAATATTAATCATTGTTTTAAAAAAATTTACAGTGGGACATGACCTGCATGTAAAAAATATCATGCACGGACAATGAAAAGGTAAATAATTGAAAATTCTCGCAACAGGAAACTACTATTTAGGTGAAACAAGCAGGTAGATTTCATTTTTAAAAGACCGCTGTTAATTGTTTACATTGATAACTAGTTTAGATTACAAAGTAAACTATATATAGGTAGGTTATACTAAGAAAAACCCAAATCGGCAAATTACAACAAAAAACAAAGTTTATAAATTAAGAAGCACTCTAATAGGCCTTTACAAATTAATAGATGTCTGCCGGCTCTATTTAATAACTGGGTGTTATTAATGATTATATTCTGTACGTATACTAAAAGCTGTAATTTGGCGGTTTGTTTTATCATTGCATTTTAGTTGGAAGTAGGGAAACGTAATTGTGTCCCACCTTACCTTACCAATTTATAAATGAAATAGAGTATAAACTAGCCAATCTAAGTTAATTTCAACCACGCCCCCTCGAACTGCCGAAACTCGGATCAATGGAAATATACCAGGTGGCCCATATGTCGGTTTCCCCATGAGATGGGACATTTCGTTGTGATAAGTTGGTAATAGTGTAATGTTGGCAGCATCACGTACAACATTCATTAGTTGTCTGTAACAGTGGCTAGTGTGAGGTACGTCTCCTTGTAGTTACTATCCTTCCTTTGTAACGGTACTTTTAAAATGTTTACAACTGAACAACGAGTTATATGCGGCAGTTGTGGTGGACGCATCATAAACATACTGCTGAAGTACTAGAGGAATTTAGTGATAAGTATCCAGAGATTAGTCGTTACCGAATTGGCAACATTACGAATGTTAAATAAGAAATATGAAAACACAGGAAGCGTATTAAATGTCCCAAAGTGTGGATGTCCATGTTCGATTTACAATGACAATAACCTACAAAAGGTTGCTGAAGCGTTTGTATCCAATTCTGGTAAATCAACTCGTAAGGCATCTACTGAGCTAAGGTTATTACGAACTAGCAAGCAAAGATGATGAAGTAATTAAAATTGAAGCCATTTCGTCCATCTTTACTCCAAGCGCTTCATGAGGACGATAGTAACAGGCGGCTGGAATTCTGTGAGACAGTCGCTATCTGTACAGTAGCCGATCCAAACATTTTGCGATTAATTTTATGGTCTAATGGACATGTTTCAAACTCAATGTAGGCCTACGTGTTAATCGGCATAACTGCGTGTATTGGTTGGATACAAATCCTCATATTGTAATTCAAAAAGAGCTTAATGTGCCTGGTGTTGTCGTATGGGGAGGTATTTCGAGTACTGCACTGATAGGTCCTTATTTTTTTGAGGGAATTTTTAACTCGGAAAATTACTTACAAATTCTGCAGGAAGTAGTATTTCCGGAACTTGAAACAATCGTTCTTACAATATCCAATCGCTCATCTGGCAACAAGATGGCGCCCCAGCACATTTCGGTATCGAAGTTCGTGAGTTTTTAAATTCCAAAGTTGATGAATGGATTGCTTGTCGTGGTAAAATCGAATGGCCTAAGCGCTCGCCATGGGATTTTTCACTGTGGGGCAATGTAAAGGAACTAGTGTATTCTTCCAAGCCACAAAACCTGCACGAACTAAAAAGTTCAATTGAAATTGCATTTGACTGAATATGACGATAAAGTGTTACTGTTGAAAATTTGTGAATCAGTTTTAAGTCGCTGTATGAAGTGTATAGATAATCATAGTGGACATTTTGAACATCTGCTATAACATTTTTTAAGTAATATATATGTGCAGATCATAAAATATTTTTTTTTTTTTGTCTATAGGTTTCTTATTCCATTAACGTTTCTTCCGATTTCCGTAAATATTGGGAAACCGACAAATGGGCCACTTTGTAGAAATATTAAGGTAATAAGATCAAAAAGGCATGTTTTTTTAAAAGTCCAATCAACATCTCAGTCATTAGCAACCACGGTGGCTTATGCAATTTAGGGTGACGTGGGATTTTAACTTGAGAAAATTTCCAGATCCTAACCCGGAATCGAAACCGGGATTTTGGCGTTATAGGCTAGCCCTAGATTATATTAACTTACCAGATGAATTTATTAGATAGTATCCTCGTAGACTATAGTAGGATATTATAATCTTACCGTTACAAAGAATTGCGAATCTATTGTACATTACTCAGTTTTTTTTATAGTCTAATATAACTATTTTATTAGTTTTTGAGACAATATTCTTTTGTTACAAGATGACTCCATTTTTAAGAGTAAAATCTCACTTGACTTCACTGTGGGCTTATCTTCTACACAGCTCTATGTATTTTCTAAAAACACGAGTCCATCCGAGGGTGTCGCTTGTTTTTGGTCAACTTTTTCCTCACAATCTGCGTCGGTTGTTGCCTAGTGGTCTCCTGGTTTTAGTCGTGAGTATTTTATTCTCCAGCTGAGTTTTTCTATTATCCTCAATAATAAGCAGCTATACTTTTTACTAAAAAAGTTAAGTCATTATCTGCAGAATTACTTTTCCAAATATGTATTATTTAGCACCTACCGTTTCAAGATAAATGTGTTTTCCTATAACTTTTTTAAAATTTTTGTATTACAGGCAGCGAGAAAAACTCATGTTCACTCCCCCACAATGGGAAAGTAGTGTTGGACTCAATTGTTGAAACGTCCTTTTCCAGTTCCAAGAAGGCTGAAACCGTCTAGCCACTTGATGAGAAAACTGCAAAAACTCTCTACCTCTCATGAAACTGTTAATATAAAATAACAAGGGAAATGTATTGTTAAAATTTATTACACTGTCAGCGGGGCTTGAAAGGGAATCGTAGTCTGATTGCCCCCTTCTCGTCACCGACCACCGTTCATTCTCTCACTTCATCCCCAGCTCAAGAAATAGTATTTTTATATTTTACGAGTTTGGGACAATAATTAATTTTAGGCGTTCTGTTTTTATTTCACCAAGCATGCGTTATTTAGAAATTCTATTGGATAAATTTGTAAATAACCGACCAATGAATAAAGCCCCTACGGTTTGATTCCAGAAATACACTGTAATGTGTAGACAGACCCGGGGAAAACACCAATTAAAAGCCAAGATTTATTCTGGTCCTGCAATAAAATAAGATTTTTATTTGGCCTACAGACCAAAATATGAGTTAGACAGTACCAGTGTGACAATACCTGTTAGACAGTAGGCGTGTCAAATATATTTTTTTACAATGCAGAAATGACGAACTAAGGCAATGATGGTTATCAGTGGCGTATATTCAGAGTGTGCTAGGTGTGCAGTGCACACCCCATATTTACGAGAACGCCATGTAAATTTGATTTACATTTGGAGATTTCAACGGCCTAAAAATATCGCCATTTCATGCATATCCACATGATGAGAATGAATGAATATCATTAAATTTTCAGTTTACTTTTAGAGAATTCACATGAACATGAACATTTCATGAACAGTAAAGAAGATTGCATGCACCTGAGTATTACCGCCTGGCCGGGCAGGCGTGCTGTTGCTTAAAAGAACGTCTTCAGGCATCGTACACAGTGCCTCGCGTTGACTCTCGGTAGTACTCCAATAAAGTGGGGATGCGAGAATCCAACTACCCAGGGCGTGCTTAAGACTGACAGAACAGAGGGCCGGAGTATTTTTGTTTACCGCATATTCTTGCTGTGCAGTTTGCGGTAGTTATTTGTGCGTACATCGAAGTTCTTTTTGTACTTTTGTTCTTTCGTGACTAATAACCTAATTGTATTATCACTTATTTATTAGATACATCCTGAATATAGTACTTTTTTTACTGAAGAAGGAAAATTTGACAACCCAACACAAATCAAAAAAATGAAAAATACGTTAGACATTTTTCAATTTCACAGCACGAAAATGTGGAGTGGTTTACAGGTTGTGAAATTTCAAATAGATTATTTTATTGGCCATGTTTATTATTTTCTAACAAAAATGAAGTTTGGAGCAAACATGGCTTTCCTTATTTAAATCATTTTTCGAGTGCACAGCAAAAACATGTATCTCAAACCCCTGTGCACAGCTTTCTAAAACCAAAACTTTTCGGTAAAGAACGGGTTGATCTCCTACTGGATGATCAGCGCAGAAATGATATCAGCAAATACAACAGACAAGTGAAGAAAAACAGTGTCTACAATGCTGGATGAATATTATAATTAATTATAATTTCGGACAGCACACCCTTAGACTATTTGAAGTTCAGTATATGCCACTGGATGGTTAGGTATACTGTATTTAATTTGACAGGTAGTTTTTTTTAATTTTCAAAAACGGTGTATGTAAGGCTGGCACGAAATACGCTAATTTAATAATACATTTTTTTCTAAATTTTCTTAGGTAACGTTCTAGTAATCTCTGTAAAAGTTAATTTTTAAGAAAACATAAAAACGCCGTACGCTTTTTTATTTCAGTAAAAGCTACGTTTAATGAATTGGTTTCGTGTGCATCCCAAAAGAAGTAGAATCGTAGAATGATCGATCCCAAGTTTCTTTCCGGTAAAGAATTTTATTCACATAGGTTATTGATTATCACGGATATTTTTGTATATATAACATCACTCAAGTACTTACATAATCAATGCACAACCTACTTTAGTTTTCTAAAAACCCTGACGAATGGCGATTGGTTTTCACATATTTTTAAAAACCACATTCTGTTTATTATAGAACCACTAAAAACATGTACTAATTAACCATTTAATTGTACTTAGTATTGTAGAGAGCGGTGTTGAGTATACCCCCGTATGCCTCAAGGTACACAATAATGTAGTCTACCTACTGTAGAGGTGGTAGATATGTAGGCATACCTTATGATAATCATACCTTATAGGTATTAATAATAGACTAAATAAATGTTAACTTGCTGTCGATTTATTAGCGAATACTCATTGTCAGATAAAATAAAAAAGAGGTTACACATCAAAAACAATTTTTTTAAAATATTGAAGAAGAAACAAATTTTGCATGCACTTATCCTTAATGTTTAAATTTTAATAATTTAAATTATTTTATTTTTGGCACTTATAATCTACATTCTTACTTAATTCTAAATTTTACAGTTCGATTACATTTCAAGAGCAATTTGAGATTCTGTAGTGCACACAACACAAATTTTTGAAAACATAAATACTACAATATTCTGATTTAGTTGAAAATTTAAAGAGATTGATGGTACGGTTTATGCTAGGATTTATTCCTGACTATTTTATATATTAAAGTATTCTTCTTGGCTAATTAAAACTAATCTAATTATGAAATAAACTACAGCTAAGTTATACTACTTAACAGTATAAAATAAAATGCAAAAGAAGGAACTGTTTATTAGATAAAAACTAGAGAATGATAGGTTATAACATTTAGTTAAGTCTTGTTAAAGGTAAATGGCTTTATTTAATGTTCTATTGTAAAAGTCGCGGTTTTTACTGTACTTGGTTATAGGTGCATTAATTCATCTTACTCGGTTAATTGAGCATAAAGCTCTCAGCACGAAAACTATATTACTGAATAATCATTCACCAGTGCCTGTTTTATGCTCCGCTATACTATACTTTACTGTAGGCCACCATTCTGCATAATTTACTGTATTTTATTACACCAATAGAAATTGCGCCTGCATTTTCATGGACGTAAGTTCTGTCAGCATCAGTAGGATCCCAACTAATGATGTAAACCGGCAATATCTTTTTCGGCAATTAAAAAATTATTTCTAACAGATGTTTAGTCTTATTTTTCAAAGGTTTATATTTCAAAGGTTTGTCGATAGTATTAGTCATTAGCGAATACGATGGGTTTTAACGAGTTAAATATTTCCAGACCCTAGTCGGAATCCCTTCCTGGACTTGGAGAGATGGTTTTGCAGATTAGTTCTGAAAACTCTCTAACACTGCACCATAGAAGCGGCTAGTTGAAATTACTGTTCATTCCTTCTCCATTGTCAGTATAATTAATGAATTTATTATTTTTTAAGTCGCATTAGCATCTTCTTCATTAGTGAATACTGTGTGTTTGAACATGTGATCATTTCCATATCCTAGCTGGAAATCGAATCCGGGATTGGCTGTTTAATGTAATCCAGCACGCTGAGCACTAGCCCATGGAGGTTTCCATTTTTAATGGTATTAGTGTTTAAAATATACTTATTATACAAAGTAAGTATATAATTATTATACACAGTAAGGAGAAAATTAATTAGAGGAAGAAGTTCCAGGTTTAATTCGGGTGAGAGTTTGAAATATATTTTAACATGTTAAGCCACATTGATACTCTTCCACAATCCAGTGGATGTAGTTAATAATATATAAATGTTAAATCGACGTAAAATCTAAAAATTCAGCAATAAAGGTTTATGAACGTAGAGGGATTCTTTTTTTGAAACGTAAAGTCCAAATTGTTGAAACCATATAAATGAAAAATAAAATGATCGTTATGGGCTAACAAAAAATTTTAAATTACCAATAATTGTTAATTTAAAATTATTTTAAATTAGAATTGGTCAAAGAAACAAAACATATTTTATTATCAATTTAACTGGGAGATGCTCGCAGCTGTAAAATGAATTAAAATTGAAGTTATAGAATGCAATTTTGAAGACTGTGTGGACGTACGGGATTTAAACCTGAGGGTATATTAAAAAAATCCAAAATTGACATTACAGAACGTTTATAGACAAAATTATTACGAACAGCTCTTAGAACGTCATGGTACTATTCACGAAACGTATAGGCTATACATATACAGTAGGTAACTACTTAGGGCTGAACTTAGTGAGAAAAGATAAACACGATTTAGAAAAATATATGAACAAAGACAATCCAATTATTTCACGATAAACTTACTGGGGAATAGCGATTATACTTTCACAAGACTTAACAGATACGACGTTTTAGAGTTAAATATCAAATGTGTTGTTTAGGTCATCAGCCAAAAGGCTGGCTTGAACCTCTAGAGGCTTTACTATGAGGTGGTTTACCGTTGCTTTTCTTACTAAATGGGCCTCTAAAAAATCTACATTCTACCCTGCAAATGATACTTTTACTTCATTCACCGCTTTATAATGAAATTAATTAATTTCAGAGGAGATAACTCTGACTAGTGTTTTTTAAACCTGCTTCTTAAATGACTGTTCTTTCTGCTCTTTCGTCTTTTCTTAAATGTTCTTAAATTGGCTGACTATGTGGTAAGAAACATAACTATTTTTTTGTAGCCCTGGAACTAGCCGATCAAGTACAAATAATTTAACACTCCATCTGCCCAATATGGGCATAAGTACCAAATATGGTCATAGTTCATCCATTTTTTGAGTTTACTCTTATAGAGATTTTATTTTAAATTATTTCAAAATCAATTTTATTTTAGTTTAACGAAAAGATTGAAAATAGGCCTAATAGCAGCTAATCATTCATAAGTGATCTATACATATAAATGGATAATAATGTTTTATTTTGTGTTAGATTAGTTTGGTACTTATTGTGCTTTTTTGTATGAAAGAACAGATTGTAATTTTGCTGAGTAGATAATAAAGAAGAATTCAATTTAATTTTTTTATACGATGTCATGCTAATAGCAAATGTATTTCTCGTAAGTAATAATACAAACTAGTAGACGATACTGATTACTATTTGACAGACTGTCTTATTAAAATTAAATACAAAACTGTGAAAAGGCAGTGTTTGAAAAATCATTATACGGAGTCTTTATTTTACCTGAAGCAATAGAATCCACTAATCCCAGTTATTGAAATATCTTATTTATGCTCAGTCGTGATCTGTCAATCTCCACGCCTTCATCATTTCCGGTTTTTCTATTTACTCACTTTTAATTTATAAATTTGTTTTCAAAATATGCAAATAAGCAGAGGAAGTTTACAAATGAAAAGTAAACTTTTGTTTCAATTTTTAAAAATTCATTGCCACAAGTTTTAAACTATGAAAAAATAATAAATTGTTGATTAGTGATTACAGTCACGCAGATATATTGTCTTCTTTATTATATAAAATTCATTGACTGACACACTCATTCATCACTAAATCTCTAACATGCCGTGATCGCCTAGTAAACTGAAATTCGTAACATTTGTTTCTTAGCGGTTGAGCAGGAAAATTAAAGTATCTTAACTTCAACCCCTTGCGTTAAAGGGTAAAAAGAGGGTGAAAATCATAAAAAGCAATAGAAATACTATTGTTTTTATACCTTTCCGAAGAACTACATTTTTAGGATCGAAATTTCAAAAACTTACTAATAAGGGGTAGAAAGGTATTACCTTAAAGAAATTCGTGTTTTTCCGTTTCTTCCTAAGGAGCTGGAATTCTGAAAATCAGGATATCACTATTGTTAAAGTGATACTACAAAAACTAAAATGAGGAGATTCAGAAATAAACCCGTTTCTATAGTTTAATGCATTCCTCTGAGGTTAGGAATTCCTATAATAAGAGCCATCTCTATAGAGACTTTTGGTAAACATTCGTACATCCCCACTTCCAACTAGCCGCGTCTGAATTGTTTCCTCCACTAGGTCACACGCTTATATTTTATAGAAAAAACAGACCACGCATGCTCGCGTGCCCGTACACGAGGAGTGCCCTCGTATGAGGAGTTAACTTCTACAACTAATTTAGTAGGATAGAGTGTGGCAAAGAAGCGGTACAATAAGCACTCACCCTATAAGTCTTTATTGACTTGGTTTCACTACAGTTTTCTATGAACAATGTTCAATTATTTGGTGGGACTTTTAATAAACAAAATTATCAGTAGTTGTACAAAACTTCATTAGACCGGTAATTTCTCTTTACTTTTTCAATGAATTTCCATCTAAATCTTTACAGATTCTATTAACTTTCAGATGTATCAAAAAAATAAAATTATTTTGTTGTAAATTAACTATAAAGTCATAAATTTAATTTGACAGGTATACTATGAAAGTTATCCCAATTTTAGAATACTACGTATCAACTTGTGAAATTTTGGGTGAAATGAATGGCCCTATATCAATGATAAAAACTAGCCAATATAAACTATCGCAAAATTAAGCATCAAAATAGTATAGTTTAATTAAATTTTGTATTGTAATCTTATTTTTAATTTCTTCTTTTTTGTTATTTTGATAATTTTTACTTCAAAATTATAGTTTTCTAAAATTTCGGATATGTATAGTCTTGTGTTGTTTAGGTCAACAGCCGAAAGGCTCGTTTGAATCTCTATAGGTTTTACTAAGTAAAAACAAGGAGTGAGGTGGTTTACTACTCCCTTCTTCACCGAGTTGAAAGAGTATGTTTATCAGCATGTCAGGTCCTCCGAAAAGCATCTCTCTCCACCCTGCAAATAACACCTTCACTTCATTCCCCACATGGTCTGGCTGTATAATGAAATTCATTACGTTCAGTGGAGATAACTCTGACTAGTGTCTTTTACACCTCTACCTCTTCTGTTCTTAAATAGTTCAGCCTTAATTGGCTGACCATTTGATAAGAAACAGAACTATTTTTTCTAGCCCTGGAACCAACTGATCGAGTGCAATTAATTTAACACTCCACCTGCCCGTTATGGGCATATTTATAGTCTTATTAAACTACGATTACATCAAAAATATACTAGCTTTCTAAAATTTCGGGCATTAGTCTTCTTAAATTAGGTACTATTACGTCAGCTTTCAAAACAGGAAAAGTCTTGTGTACTTGAGAAATTTCAGTATAGTGGTTAGGTGTTACAAAAGAAGTATACTCGTATAACTGGAATTCGAGGAATATGCGTACAGACTGATGAATCGATATTTGACTAACGATCTGATATGAGTACTTAAAGATATGAGTGCAGAAGTTAAAGTTTTTCTTATATACAGTTGTTGGACCACTTTTTAAAGTGTTTATTTTAAACATGTTAGTTGGAAAATCCTCGTAATCATTTGTTCACTGCTGAAAAACTTTAAGATAATTTGGAAACATCTGAAGCAAATAGTATATTTTTTCAACGTTCAATTAAGTCTGTAACTTAATAAGAAAGTTATTTTTTTAGGATGAATAATAAGTTCTGTAATAGACCAATACAGAAAATCATCGATATAAAAATAAAATTAATTATTATTTGAACGGTCATTAAACGTAAGTTGCATATCTCATGGCATTTAGACATGAAATTATTTTATTTTACTAAAATTGCAGTCTTTCTACACTTCTGAGAAAGTTTAGACAAAAAGTAAAAATGTTCGTTATTTAAAATCGAATGGCTCCCGCTAACATGGTTTCTACTAGGTACCAGTAGCTAGCCTATCTAATTATCTAGCCCCGGTTGGCGGCATGGCGCCACGGCCCCTTCTTATCCAGGATATCGGTATCCATGCGCTCCCCTTTAAATAAAGGCCTTTCGCAATACTGTTCATTAATTCTTAATTACCAATAAATGGAAACGCCCTAAAGCCGCAATCACCTCAATTACATAATTTATTTTTTTGTTCAAAAGAAATTCACACAAAGATTACAAAGAAATTATTTTCTGCAAATTTTGATTTAATAAATGATGCGCTCTTTTTTTTACATGTTCACTAGAACTTAAAACTTACCCTTTGCACTGTTATTAGACACTTACACCTTTAGCCTACATAAAAATAATATAACCATTATGCTGCGTATGACAAAACAAAAATAGCATAATAATTTTTGAAAAAGTGAAATATCCATTGGCATTGAAATTAAACTTCTTTTTTACTTCTAATTTAGTAGCACCATCATATCTTTGGTTTTCTTGTTTGTGGTACATTCTTCTTCTTAGTCGTACTTAAGAATTTTGATAAGGCGAATTTTAGTCAGCTAGGAAATATTTATTACGTACTATATTTAGAAGTTCTGTCACAAAAAGTTTGTTTATAATCGTTGTGGAGGATTAAATTTTAAATTTAGAAAGGATATTTTGTAACTACTATAAATTTAGAGTAAAATGCTTAGGTCTAAATTTTCAAAATTGGCATTTTTAACTTTTATAAATTTAAACTTATTATAGAAGCGTATGCTTAGCTGTACATTAAAACCAAAAAAAAAACCATTATTAAAACAGAATAATGTACTAACTACTAGATGGACAGTGGCCTTTGCTTAAATTGAAAGTGACGTGTAGGCCTAAAGATATTTCATTAGTTTGTATTCTCCCAGTATCTAATCATGTTTCCAGTTTATTTGAATACTTGTGTGTGTGTGTGCCGGGTGTGTGTTCGTTATTTTGTCATTTGATTACATTTAAGTTGCTAATTAGTGGATCAGTTTTAACCAATAGCCTATTAACTGTTCTAATTGAAATTTAGCAGTATTACTTATTGTTCATACACAAACCGATTGTAATTATTCATTATGTGCTCAAAAATACATGTGTAACAGTTCTGATGAATCTGCATAATAATCATTGACTGCGACAATAGTTTTACCATCTCCAAATGTTTCCACTGTTGTGTCTGTAACAACAGGCCGAGGCAAGTCAGCGATATATAAAAACACATAGGTATATGACAGATCCAAGAAAACTTCCCTGTAAGACAATTGAATTCAGTAAAGCATTAAAAATTTGAATTACCTGGGATCATAGGCAGTTCGAATCATTATTTTGTACGATTTTTGAAAGACCTTTTAATAAGTAGGCTAATGCTGTTACGGATGATATACTAAAAGAAAGAGAGTATGTAATACCTAAATTTTATTGACATGTTCAATTATAGAAATAAAAAAGCACTTTTGTTAAAGAATATTAAACTTCAGAGAGTTTATTACTAATAAGACATAAGTTAGGCCTACACTTAATCACAGGATAAAACGTGACTACTGTGGCTACTCCAATGAAAATACTACAAAATTGATGAATTTAACAGCGTTTTACAATTCACTTCAAAAAGTCACTAATTTTAAGTTGAATTAGTTTGAAAGTTCTCGTTTTTGCAGCCAGATCCTTGATCCTTTTTAGTTGAACAATATGCGTTAGGGTACTTTCTAACTGTTTTGAAATCATGACGTGGTTTCTCTATGACAGTAAATGCTTCACCGTGTGCAGGACTGGTGTAGCTGTTGTCATCTGTCACTATCATCCACGTCTTCGCTCCAAATATCTTGAATAATAATCGAGCTTACAACAAAAGCGTGCGTATTAAAGGTAATAGGGCCGTTCAGATTTTCAACGCTCTACCGTGTATGAAAAACTGCTGAGATAGACCGTCTACCCAGTAGACACAAAAACATCAATTACCTAAATAAAAAGAAAGCACAATATTAACGACTTTATAATTCTTACCATTTATAATTTAATCGTATTTAGAGGAGGAAAGTTTTCTTACTCCACACAGTAGATTTATGACATTCGATTATCCAACAATGTTTATGACCAAAGATGAGGGCGATAATGGAAAAGGTCCAGGTCACCTAAATTGTTGTGAATGATGTGATTATGGAATATTTCAAACAAATCATAAAATCAGATCACCGTAAATATTACGTGGAAAGTCGTCCAAACGGTTTATATGAACTTATACAGAATTAATATTCCGTATCTAGAAACGGAATAAGGCTTTGATTGTTTGATTTTCACATAAAAACGTAACTTCCTGTTTAAATTTACCCTATTTACTTTCTAGTAACTTGTAGACAGTAATAATTGAATCAGCAGGGTGTTAAAAGCAACCCTTTCCTTTTGTACGTAGCTGATATTGGCGCCAACAGTCATTTGTTAGTCGTGAATCTATTATACTATTTTATAAATTTCCAAAGGGTATATTATTTAGCAACCAAACAAAGAATAAAAAACTTCCGGTTCAGAAATTAAAATTTACATTACCCGTGACAGGATAGGTTTTAAAAGGTTTTGTACATCATGTATGGGATTTGAAACACTTCACTCATAAATTAAAATTTAGAGCAAAGATCATCTCAAAGTTTTAATACAAATTTTCAGCTGTTACCTGTAATGATCAAAACAACCGGTTTTTTGAGCAAGAGGTTCCAGATTCGGTTCCCCATCAGATTTGGGATTTTAAGCAATCGTTCTTTGTTGTCTGCATTAGCTTTAATGTGCATAACGGTAGTGGTAAAACAAAAAGGCTTCAGTTTCTCTCTAACATGCTCAGTGGACGGTCAGAAAGGTGTAATGGTTTTTTTATGTTATTCATATATATATATATATATCAGTATTTTTGTAAATGTTTGAGTGTTCTTTACTTTGTCAAAATACTTATATTTGTAAACCATGAAGGTTTAAAACAATTTTAGTTCTTGAATAAAAAAAACACATTTTTAGGAACTAAGAACAATTACTCCACTAAAAATCGGATGATACCAAAATCGATTTCCACTGGAGTCTGATAAAGCAACTCAAAGTTATTACCGTTTGAAATTATTCCAAATCCAAGAACGTAGAGTTGTCTTATTATTAGGTAGAGTAAATAACTGATTTGCTTATGAATAATTATAACAGAGAAAAAGGTTAATTAATTCTTATATCTCCGAATATTTAATCTAAATTAATTTGTTAATTTACCCTTGTAGAATATCAGAAGCATCCCTCATCATAAAAATGTGCCCACCTCGATAAACAATTACAATGAGAAGCAACCGTACGGGAGAAATTGTTTTTCTTCATAATATATTTAATTTTTTACAGTTTAAAAATTAAAGAACAACTAACAAATTAGAAATTGTCAATAGTATAATTATAATTATTTACTAGTATTCACTTCCTGGTTCTGTCACCGCTACAGCACCCACGTTATTTCCTCTGGAGAAGTTCTCTTGGCCATCGGCGCTTGAGCCTCCTCAGCGGATACATGGAACGTAAAAATAAGGAAATAAATGAAATATTATTATTTTTCTATTTTCCCTTTGTTAACATAAATCGTAAATGGACAAATTACAGCCTGCTGGCAAGATTCGGCCACCAGATTGGCGTAAACCGGCACATGTCAGAGTTCTGAATGACAACTTACCTACAAACATTATTTACCATGTTTCAAGGAGAAAACTGCGTTCAGCTTTGTCAGCCGAAAACAAAAATGCGATTCATTGTACCACACTATATTTTTTTCTGTGTCTTTATTAGGCCTATAGATACAAAAATTGTAACGGAATGGAATCAGAGCATTCACAACAGTAGTACATGTGGATATAAACACGTCACAAGTTTAGTTATCTCAAAGGGTTTAAACTGCAACAAGTTCTATTAAGAAAACAACTAGCTAAAATTGACCTGCTCTATTTCCTGCGTGTAGTAGTGGAAGACAAACTTGTAAGTTACGAAGAAACCGTGAGAAAACTCCATAATGACTTCGAACGCAGGTTTCAAGACTAAAAATATTGAACAAGACTTAAATAGTTTTAGTATGCCACTCAATTTAAATTGGAAACATAATAAAATTGAGCAGGTTGATCTTATTGAATTTATGTGTAACACTGAATTGAAGCAGTTATTTCTTGACGTACCTAAAAAGTAAACATAGTACTTGTAAAGCATTTTGTGAGTTGCCATCAAAATCACATTTTCCAAATTGGAGATCTCATGTCATAGAGATAACTGTTATGTCTACATCATTTTATGTCTGTGAAAAAGTGTTTTCTACTATGGAACTTTGAAAAGTAGTGTCAGAAACAGATTGAGAGATGACCTTAATTAACCTTTACTTTTAAGAAGAGTCAGGTCATCCCAGCCAAATTTTGGGAAACTTTTAGAAACACAGTCACAGTTTTATTCATGACAATCCTTCTTAATCTCCTTTTGTCTTTAATTTTTCTTACGGGACTTTACATTGAGCTGCACAATTTTCTGTATACGATATAAATTTAACGGGCGATGGGGCATTTTAATTCAAGAGTAGAGGTACGTAGTGGTAAGTACATCCTCAATTTAAAAATATGGGGTTGTCCGTTATTCAAACCAAGAGGTCTCTATTCCATTTTCACTTTAGACGTCGCACAGTTGGGAAGTTCCTTGTAGCTAAGTTCACGGGCCAGTTGGTTGGGATGGTCATCTAATCGTTCAAAAAATTCACTATAGAAGGACCCGTTTGCTCTTTTAATATTGGAATTTTGTAATCATTGTGAAAGTTTTTGTTGCTTACATAAAAACAAGTGCCAGATGCAAGAATTTTGACTGAAAAGCCTGGATCAACTCTAAGTTAACTTACTCTTCTTAATCTTTCAATCATTCACTGAATTCGTAACTATATGTTATTATTTAAAAAATATATATATATGAAAGTAAATTTTTATGTATTTTTCTTCTTAATGACTTTTGTTGCTCCACCTAGATAGTTTTATTTTTTCTCTAGCGTGCTCCCATGAAAGTTTGCTCATCACTGTCAAAAGTTGATATTACTTTATTAACACATCCCAATAATGCGAATGTGTGGTACCTCCTAATAACGTTTAATTTTATAACACTTCTTGTAAAATTATCTAAAAATTTAGCTGAAAATAAATAATATTATTATTAAATTTTTTGTACCAGTAAAATTTATGTATTACATAAAAACAAACTGCAAACATATATGAGTATAAAAGAAAACTACATAAGAATAGCCTCTAGTATTGTACAGCATTATATACCAACATCTCTAATAAAGTTAATGAATAACCAAGCATATACCGAATGTGATATATGGTTGTAAAATAAAAATAAAAATTGCACTAAAACCCGCTTAAATGAAAACCCTATCAAAATACATTTTTAAATGAATGAGCACGAGTTTGACCTTGCAAAAGAGGATAACGGTAAATTAAATTAGAATTTTATTTCCTGTTAATAAAAAATAAATTTGCATCTTAAGTGCAATTATGTTAAAATATTATTATATTATTCATTATTACACATATTTATAATCTTACCTACACGCTATTATATCATGTGCTAATTTGTATCACCCATAAAAAAAAGGTGGATCCTCACGAATTTTTAAATAATTTATTTTGCACCAAAATATTCTGTTTTGGAAAAAATATTTTATGTTCAGAATTTTAATTAAATCTTGCTTGATCTAAAAAAGAAATTTTTGTACTTTTGCTGTGGGGTTATTTGTATAGCTACAGAGATGTGTTAAATTTAAAGAACAACATGCGATTAAAAATGTACTATTCACTTATAGTCCCTTTCCCCAGTCAAAACTAAAACATGATATTCTTTTAGCTCTACATTAACATACTACTGACTGTATTAATTTACAGTTGTAAAAAAATACAAAAAATACATATATGGAAAACAAAATAATTTGACTCGAGTAAAAGCACTTAAAATATAGCAAAAGAATGTTAAAAATATGAGGGTAAGAAACGGGGAAACTAAAGTTTTTGTTAATAAAAAGACCGTGGAATTTTTTGAACAATATTTTCAGACGAGACAAGCTACTCGGTCACTTCGTAAATTACCAACAAATTAATAAATTTAATTATTATATAAGATCAAACTAAGGTAAATAATTCTACAAAATAATATATATAGCGGAGATTAAGGTTGGAATACTCAAAGATCAGAGGGTAATTTAAACTAGTAAATATCAACAATGGTAAATAATATGTAACGAACTGTTTTTTATCTAATGAGTTTTCAACAATGTGCTCTTTTTCAAATAAGAACAAACATAGGAATGTAAGTCTGGACATGACGAGAAATTAAGGCCGTAGGAATTTCATAGACATAAAGCCCACGCAGGCTATCCCTCAAGACAAAAAGAACTGATGGATGGCTCCAAACTGCCCCAAAGCCAAATTTTGAGAACAATAAAAACAAAGCTTTTGTCAGTAGGCCTACAATACTTGTATTTATTTTCTTAACACCAGAAAACTTTTATTTGTTTTTTATCTGAAATGATTTGTCAAACGAACGGAAGGATAAATGGATTCCTATAATATATTGTGACAATATCTAAAGGGAATATGAGTTCGAGAAATTTTGAGGAGGACCAAAATTTTAAAAATGTTAACGTAAATAATAAGAGTGATTAATATGATTGCCAAGAAATAGTTAGAAATATTATGTACTATAAATGGTTTTGTATAGTACAAGTAGGCCTGCCTATTGTTGCACGGGTATTGGAAAAAGTCAGGTAGCCTACCTATTTAGATAATTGGTATTTTTGTAACACTTTTTATTTTTTCAATCCTAATTTGTTTACAGTTTGTTAAGATTTAGCTATCTAGAAGCCGTCAGAAGGATTTTGTATTTTTATTATTATATCGAAAATGTCTGTCCTTCTCAAAATCTCCATAGCTCACCTATATACGGGCAGGTTTGTTTAGAATCAGTCAGTCTCGAATTTTCTGTGATTCAGTGAGTTAATTGAGTAGTGCGTAACAGTGCGTTAGAGAAGGTCAATGTTACTGTGAATTAGGTATTGTTTAACGTTTAGTATCATTTGTAAGAAGTATTTAGTTTAATTAAGTGGGAGTTAACTTTATATATTTTCATTATTTATTGTAATTATTAATTTAATTGTAATAATTGTAATTTAATTGTAGATTTTAAACACTTTATTAACTGTAATTTTTAGTTTGTTATAAATACTTTCCATTTTAATCTTAGGTGTGTAAATTATTTTTTTTACCCAGATCCCGAAACGGACCTTACAGATAAGTGTCACAAAATGTTTATAATTTTTTTATGGTACAGCAGATTTTTTCCTTAAATATAAAATATTGTAACGTTATTTTTTTCATTTAGTGATCTAAAATATGTTTAATATTTGGAGAAAGAAAAAATTATGTTAATTATTAATTAACAAAATTCAATCAGTATGAATAAACTGGCAAAGCTGGTATTTTTACGTGTAATAACAATAGCAACAACGAAAAATAAAAAATTATTAATTAAAAACGGTTCAGTTTACAAAAAAATTGGTTACATGAAAGAATAACAGGTAAGGTTCAGTAATATTTAACATATTGAGGCTGGAAGAGTTGTGACCCAAAAGTTTCTGTGGGAATATTTTAATCAGCGACAATTTACAAGGTTGACTTCTCTTCTGGTGACGTTATTTCTAAAATGATTTGACAACTTACAGTAGAATACTTTAAACCCATATCAAATTAATATAAGTTAAGTCTGTACAAGTTGTGTAACCATACAACCAAAAGAGAACACTAACAAAACCAAGAAATTTGGAATTTGCATAGACATTCATTGAATTCTTGTTACTGATATGAAAAAATATACTAAATTAATTTTAAATCTAGCGATAACTGATATTTATTCAATAGAAAATTGTCTATTTTTCACTTTCTCTTGCCTTTATATGGGGAACAAAAGTATTTTTTGTGTCGATTTTTCAAAATGGAGTTTTCATCGGAAACACACGTTTTCAGGTTCCCTGAACCCAGAAAAACATGTTTCTAGCGATTGGTCTGTGTGTGCGTGTGTGTGTGTGTGTGTGCGCGCGCGCGCGTGGGCGTGTGAAAAAAATTAAAAACGGAATATTGTACCTACGATATTTTAACTTTGAACTTAAGTTATGTACTAACACACCAACACAAATATTTTCATAAAAATCGGTCTGACGGAGGTAGACGTTTATTTGTGTGATTCCCTCAAAAACGGTTCCTACGACTTTTTTAAAAATTGCTTAATTTACTAGATTTTTTATCCCGTACAAGTTAGGGTAAACGCCATTACTGCTCAGATTCTTGGGGTCTGTGCTCTTGTGGTAAAAATTATTTTTTAAGATTGCGGCTTTAAAAAGCTTTATAGGGAAAAAGTGCATGTACGAGTATAAAAGTTGTTGAAATTGATCCTACTCCTAAAACGTTTATCTCATGCTTTTTTTCTACAACCATTAGTTTAGCTTCAATTAGTGATTTTCTGTATTTTCGGGAAAATGCGATTTCTTAAGATTGTGACCTTAATATATTTTTTAGGCTAAACTGTGTATAATCAAAGTTATAGAAATAAAAGAAAATTGCAACTCTTATTTGAAGCATCTTTTTCCTACAGGGGTAAATTTTCATCTTGCGTCATTCACTCATGATTAAAATTAGTTTATGTTTTTCACTTTACATTATTTACTAACGATTAAACATATCTTTCATTAAATTAGCAAAAGAAAGTACAAGTTAAAAAAATACTAAAAATCTCAGCTAAAGATTCTTGTGATTGCAATCGAACATTTCTGTGTTCCGTGATCTTTTCAAAACCTTTTACTACCCAACATACTTAGAAAATTATGCAGTCCAAACCCTACTTTCAAAATAACGTAAACTACTTCATTTATGTCGTGAGAGGGTTTCATGCTTATAGCTATTAAAGCATTCACATATTACATAATTTTGAAAAGACGGTTAACAATTTTTAATTTAGGTCAATCGCTAAGGCAGGTCTAATATTCTCGCCTTTTGATTCATTGATTTTCTGTATAAACGTCGAGAGGATTTATAGCCAAATAATTTGGACGAATTTGATCTTCTTCAAGTACTTTTTACTTAAACTTTTAATTGTTTCTCCCGTGGGTGTTTCCTCTAGGTTATGTTCAGGTATCCCTAAAGAGAAAAATTAAATTTTAAAATGACAGGAATTATTTACGCCAAAATTTAGATCATGTCTGTAGGAAAAGTATAATGTTGGAAATGAATGTTTTTAACTAACATGCTATAGCTCACAAAATCAAAACTCCAATATTCATTGTGTCTGGAATATTTTGAGAACTAAACAACGTTGGAGACCAGCCCGTATCAATCCCAGAATCTCCCCGCTTAGGAGCTACTTACGTTACTCAATTTCATAAAACAAACCAGTTGGTCGTTTGTAATTAATTTTGATACTTTTTAATTTTTAATTATTTTTAATTATTATGTATAGAAACGAAGCAAAAATCGCATAAAAAATATTTTGCATAGTTTCTACCTATAGTCTATAATTTTTGTTAGAATGGTTCATTAACTTTACTTTGTTGTGTAAGTTGGAAGTCAAGAGAAAGTAGAAGAAGTTTGGGCCGTAGTGGTCTGCGCAACTGGCTTCTATGCTAAGAGTCCCGGGTTCTATTCCCAATCAGGTCTGTCAATTTTTCATGTATAAATCATCTCACATAATTACGTCAAGGCTTGTAAAAGCATTATCGCCCAATTAAAACATGAAAATATTCCTCTAGCGCCTCTTTATGTGTTATAAAAATACAATAGATTATCCTATTTCCTCTTTGATTACAAAATGAACCCGTCTCTGTTAGTGTCAAACAGTGTCTGTGTAAAGATCTTCCTTTAGTTTTATTCAGTGAAAATGTTTTTCCTTTCGACATTAAGTACCTGATACGATTTATAATATCAGTTTTCTTAATTGTACCGCATGCAAGAATCAAAGAAAGTAAATTTTACTAAGAGACTGTCTTCCTTGAATCTTAAAATTCAATATTTTAAAAATAAATTACTCTAGTAACAGACTCCTTTGCTATATGGCACATTTTCCGTTTTTGTAGGATATCAAATAGGCCTAAAGTTACTCGCCAAAAAAAAAATCAAATCTCAAAAGTTGTACGATATAGGCAACTCTCTCCTATATCATCATAAAATAATAATTGAACAAGCTTTTCTAAACAATCAAAACTAATCCTCATTCATAAAATATTTACTTATTCAGATTTTCAAAACTATTTTTTCTGTAAAAATTGCACAACGGGTTTATTATAAAAATTACATTAGATAACATTTAAAACGTGTTGGTATTTTTTATTTTTAATAGGCCTATAAACGAATTTCAGATTACAGCAAGCACAATCGATACTTCATTCCCACTAAAATCTATCGGAATGTAATCAAATTTACTAACTTTGAACACAACCGTGATTCCAACAACCCTTAATACCTAAGCTTAAGTTTATTTTTAAATTCGTGGTAATTTATTCAATGTATAAGAATTTTTGTAAATTAATAATCGATTGTCTTTTATTCAATACATAAATAATGGTGAACAATACTGCAGGCTACCAAATGTATACATGAGACATTATGGCAATTACTGTGATCAAATGTTTGCAAAATTTTATCTGTCTGCTTGCCGATGCCGACGATTAGTCGTTCATATTATTTATTGAACGCGACATTATTATGTTTTATAGAACGGCTAAGTTAATTAAATAAATTTAACCTACCTTCTTTAATTCTTATAATCTTTTCATTTTATATAGAAATTTTTAGTATAATACCAATTAACTAATTAAATTCTGAACAGCTACCTTTCTTGTATTGTTTTAAAAAAATAAAAACCTTTTCAATAGCTACGGTTAAGTGTAG
Source organism: Catonia carolina (assembly GCA_035578175.1). Taxonomy (NCBI): domain Eukaryota; kingdom Metazoa; phylum Arthropoda; class Insecta; order Hemiptera; family Achilidae; genus Catonia; species Catonia carolina. The sequence continues at coordinate 64,924,860 of JAQMRL010000001.1, read as the reverse complement.
CGAAGTTTTATTATATTTACTATTAGAATAGAGTATAAAAACGTGTCTTTACATTTTATAGTAGAATTATATAAACAAGGAAACGGAAGTAAGTATTGTAGGGTGTCCCATTAAAGAACAAGACCTAATGTTATGCTCTTAAAAATACATATAATTTATAACAATGATTATATAAACAGTTGATGTGAAATGGATTATATGCATTTTTATTTCAGCTGTAAACTACAGTTACATGGTATTATTGTACATTTATAACTAGCAGGCTTTTCTAAGTAGCCTTCCATTGTTGTTTACCCTTTTACGTATTAGGCAAGTCGGAAATAATGTTAGCAAATTGTAGCGCATAATTTTTTATTTGTGAATCTATAGGTAAAGTTAAGTGTTGATAATAAAAAAATAATTTTAGCCCTAAACCAATCATGAAAATTATAATCATCTTGTAGCCCTACAGCTACCGTGATTAAGCTTGTCTTCCTCCACAATCCTCCTCCAACACTCACACCCATGAAAACAAATAATTTGTGAAATTATCTATCCACTTCTTCCTAGGACGGTCTTCCTTCTTCTCGTGTACAATCTTTTCTTAAACATTAGCTGAACCATCTTCATTGACTCCACTCCTTCATTGTGGCCTTATCATCTCAATCTTTGAGTCTTCATGAAACGGATTATGTCCTCTGCCTTCAATAATATTATTCAGTTCCTCATATTTATGTACTCGCCTCATATCTCTTCCTCATACCGGCCTAAAAATCTTCCTTAAAATATTTCTTTCAAACCTTCCCACCATATCACAATGGCGTTATGAAAACTATTATAAGTTTTCTGTTTACTTTTCACGATTTTTGTTTTGGCTACAGGATTTCTTATTTGATAATAATTTTAATTTATATGTCAAACTATCTTCACAAAAGCTTAAGACAATTAGTAAATTTGACAAACCGAATCTGAAGATCATTATGTAGCTATATATTGTTTTGGAATAAAAGATTTGCAGATGACCATTTTCTTTACAATACTACAATGTTTCATAAAAAACATATCTCATTTTTTTAAGTTAAATAATTGTTAGTTTTTGTAACTGAATTCTTGTGTCATAGAGTTTAAAAATTTAAAGAGTTTTGTCAGACTTAGTCATTAAGTTTAAAAGATATTTGTAAAATAAAACACAATTTATACTTTTCTACAATATTTAATTACATGTATTACAAAAACCGTTAACAAGTATTTCACTATTTTTGGGAAATGAGCCGTATAAAAGTGATTTAAAACGGTGGTTTGATCACACGAGTGAATTTCGACTAAATTATAAGTTATAATGAACATAAGAAATTTAAAACCTTGCTGTGAATATGAGAAGTGGCTGGTAGGTAACACTGATTCATGTGTAACCTACACAGTGTTCAAAAAGTTTCATCCGGGTTAATTTACGATAATAATATTGCAAATAGCCTCCAATATGTATAACTATGTAGTCTAGGAAGAATTTAAGGATGGACTACTACTATTTTAAGATTCATCACAAGCCGTGAAAGAAAAAATTTCTTCGTAAAACATATAACGTTAAAATTTACATGTATTTGAGTAAGAATATGAAGTCACTGACTGAACAACACGTCACGATTATAGTCAGTCAACTATTTTTAGAGAACTGGATTCATGAGTTTTATAGACTTTTCCATCTATTCATGTATGCGTTTACTGCTCAGTTTCTAACGAGCTTTGTGATACTTTTCAGTGCTTTTATGATAAATAAGACCACTATAATTATTCTTGTTAGTACACTATATAAAAGCACTCAATTTGTTCATTACAGGGCTAAAATAAATACTTCTGTTTCTTATCACATGGTCAGCCAATTAAATGACTGAATCATTTAAGAACAGAAGAGGTAGATGTGTGAAAGACACTAATCAGAGTTATTTCCTCTGAAAGTAATGAATTACATTATACAGCCAGACCCTGTGGCGAATGAAGTGAAGATGCCATTTTTATGCTGCCTGTCGTTTTATAAGTAAGTATTAACTTTTTTGTTCTACTACGCTCTCATTCAATGGTTTAGTACATCTTTTTATTTTTTTTCTCTTTAATTTTTTATTTACAACTGTAAAATGATACAACAAGCAAATGTGATGATTATCGTGATTATGTAAATGACATGATAGGCATGAGAGGGGTAGGGCCCCCATTGGTGCCTCCCCAAGAATGAAATTTGTATATCAAATTAGCAGGTCTCTACTCCAGCGTCTTTTAAGGCGTCTAGGAGGATTATCAGGTAAATGGACGGAGGAAAGTGAACGCACCAGGGGGTTCTCGTGTTCGTGTGACTTGTCGCGAAAGCGTTTGTATAGGTATTCAATGGAATTTTGTACAAGTGGTGTTTTCAAATCTGTATGTAAGGTTTTGTTGCTAACGTAAAGAGGTGCTTTTGCTATAAGGCGTAATGTTTTTGACTGGAATGCTTGAGTTCGTTGCAAGTTAGAGGGTTTGGTTGAACCGTAGATTTGGGATCCGTAGGTCCAAATAGGTTTCAAAAGAGAACAATATATGCGTAATTTTTGTGCCATTTGTAATTTTGATCGTTTGTGAAGCAGGGAGTATAGAAGTTTAAGTCGGGAATTCAGTAATAAACGTTGCCGTTTGATGTATGCTCCAAGTTAGTCGTTTATCAAAAGTCAGACCGAGATACTTGACCGTATCTGTTTTTGTGAGAGGTTCATTGTCTATGTATACTGGTGGGCAATCACCATGACGGAGTGTGAAAGTTACGTGAAGGGATTTTGTCGTATTAAGTTTTATTTTCCATGTTTTACACCATTCGTGTATAAGATTGAGATGATGTTGGAGTGTTAGTGAAGCGTGTATAGAGTTTTGGTCTCGGGCTAATATCGCTGTGTCGTCAGCGTAGGTAGCAGTGAGGGTCTGGGGTAGGGTCGGTAGGTCTGAAGTGTATACAGAATAGAAAAATGGGGCTAAAATTGAGCCCTGAGGCACGCCGGCTAAGACAATAAAGAAATTTGAGTAGGATGATCCTAAACGAATTCTAAAGAATCTGTCAGATAGGAAGGAATTTATGATAAGGTAGTAAGTAAATGGTAGTATTTTTTTCAGTTTGTGTAAGAGACCTGTATGCCAAACTCTTTCAAAAGCTTAAGCGACATCTAGGAAACCTGCGGACACATACACCTTTTGTTCCATAGACGAAGCTATGTAATCAGTCACCCTGTGCAGTTGTTGTGTAGTGGAGTGTTGAGTGCGGAATCCGAATTGATGTGGAGGTAGTATATCATGAACCAGAGGAAGAATGCGCTTGTAAAGGAGTTTTTCGAAAATTTTTGAAGGTACTGAGAGGAGGCTTATTGGTCGGTAGGAGGAAGGTAAGTGAAAAGGTTTGTTCGGTTTTTGTATCATTACTATTTCTGCATACTTCCACTGTACATCTTAAGTACATCTTAGTACATCTTAAGTTTGAAAAACCTGACGGCGGATACTTAAGAATCTTTATTCAAGTTTTCTTAAGCTCACCTTAACAGTTTGGTCGTTAGTGACTACTGTGGGTTATGGAACGGTGGAATTTAACAGGTGATAATATTTAGGCCCTGTCTCGAGACCCTCTTTGCACTCTAGCACGTTAAACACTGCTTCAAGGAGGCGGCCACAAAAAGCTTTTTATCGATATTATTATTCTAAACTGGAACCCTGCAAAATAAATTTTAAAAAATGAACCTATGACTAATAAAAATAATTTCTGTTTACGTTAATTCATCAAGAATTCTGTATGGAAACAACTTGCTATATAAGATCATCGTGCAATAAAATAATATAATTATACAATTTAATTCAAATTAGAGAATTTATCTAAGTAGAGAGAGACAGAAAGAGTATATTATCTCTGTAATAGTCACTAAATACCTTCGGCTCGAAAAAAATTAAGAGAACAGACTTTTTTGAGGACGGGTAAAAAGATGGGTTAAAATACTTTTTTATTTCTTATAAGTTTTCCTTGGAGAATATGCAATAGCGTGTGTTATCGTGTAGTTTTATAAATATAGATTAATTATAATACTCCGAAAAGTTTTTTACCCACCTTAAGGAAGGTTGTTGCTGTTCTTCAACCGCCTACGGATTAAGTGCTACGCCTGTTCCAGCCTCAAACCACCTTTTCCTTGGTCTACCGAAACTTCTTCTTCTTCTAATTGGGCAATATTGCAAAACTTGGACTGTAACCCTTTCACTTGTCATTCTCGTGACATGATTTTGCGATTGAGTTTATCTGCTCGTTTTTTCTAGGATGGTTTCCTCTCTACCTAGTTCTCTCCTGATGTCACTACTACGAATCTTATCTTGCAGGGAGCATCCCTTCATCGATCTCATGAATCTCATTTCAGCGGCTTCTAGGGCCTACTTTCCTTAATTGGGCTGTTCTTAGCACCTATGACTCACATCTATGTAGCAGAAAAGGAACTGTCATCACGTCATAGATACGTGTTCTTGTATCTTTCCATGTTTTCTTTCTAAAGACCTTGTTAATGAAGCCGCAAACGTTTGAAATTTATTTACCCTTTCCAAAAAACGGTCAACGGCCGTCAAGGTGGAAGTGAAGAAATTTCTAACGGTGGAAGAGCCTAGAGCAACGTCTCGAGGAAACGGTCCCGTAAGCTTGGAAGCAGTAAGAGGGCAGCCCTCTCACCAAGCTTAACCTATTCAGCGCTCGTATCGCGGCCAGGGTATTCTTCACATTACTGGCAAGCTTCAAAAAGCCTCCGAAAGGCAGGTTATTTTATTCATTTAGTGTCGTTATGAGTCTTGTTATGTAGTGACGTTTTACGAATCGCTTAAAGTGCTAAGTTTCTTATAATCTACTCCTGAGGAATTTGAGGAGGTAAATAAATTGGATTACTTTAGATCACTAATCAGAAGTAGAATCATGAACCTTAACGGGGGGAAACCAAAGAAAACAAAAAAGAACGTTGAAAGATGATAGATGAGTCACACCAAGGATAGAACTATACGGAGACAAGTTGGAACGGCAGAAATTCAGATGTGCAGTGAAGGACGCTAAAAAGAAGCTTGATTGATTGTATTAACGAGGCAGTCAGTAGTAAGTCCATTTGTTTCCAAATGTATCCGTGCCGTCTAATCACTTTTCCAGATTCGTGACATTTAGCGGTTTTTTTTTAACTTTTTATACGTCCTGTACCGGTGAGTTAAGCCAGTGTATGGCCTATTCGAGTCGGGGAAAACAGAACCGAACAGTAAATGTGTTATGTTATAGTAGAAGAGTTAGCCCCAAGCTGTACGTGCTTTAAAATGGTTCCTTGTAACTAGCAATGGGCCCATCTACTCACTAGTCCTCTTCGTATCTGCTTTGGCTTAAGTTGTTTGATACATATATACACTACACTTATTATTATTTATTACAATCATTCACACGGGAACTGTTCCTCTAAGAACTTCACATCACATAATGTTCTTTCTCTTCTCTTTCTTAATATTTTTTATGTTTTATTTTTATTATATATATTCCTATCAATTAAATTTACCTACTATTTAAAATTTATAAACAGATCAGTCAAATTCAACTTTGAAATTATTTATTTTAAAAATTCGATACGGATTACTTATTCAACATTTGTTGCTCCTCACATCATCATGTTTATTTTATGTGCTCTAATATTAATGTGGCTATACTAACAGTGAATTCTTACAATAATAAATACTTTTATTAAGAACCGTGTGATTACTGTATTACATAGTAAGCTAGTGTAAAAGTATTTTAATTACCTGATATTTTATCGAAAATTATAATTTTAGCAATGATAATTTAACATAACAATTTTCTTTTGACATCGGAAAATAAAATTATAAATAAGTTATTTTATAACACTAATAATAATTAGTAGATATAATAGCAGTTTTGTTGTGGTAGTGGTAATGGGTTTATAAAAGTTATTTGACCCCCAAAATGTTAAATTTGCTTCCTTGGCACGTAAAAAAATTAAATGATAGGTATTTTAAAAGTAGTGTCCATGAATTGATTTTTCTTTTGCTTCAACGTTATTTTTATTTACAAACTGTACATTTTTTTTAAAGCACAACTAGTAAATGAGATGGAATAAATGAGGCATGGCAGGAATGTGACGTGAAAATGAATCGATCCAGTGACCGATTTCGGCGTGAAATTTTGCAAGGAATGTGGTGCCAATATTTTTCAATGACAATGATTTATAAACTATGATGAATGATTTTTTATACGAAATAATGTTTTTGTTTATATAAAATGACACAGGCACGACAAGTTGAAATGATTTTTTTTTGTGGTCGGAGAAGATCCCTATTCCACCTTCGTTTCAGTCGTGTGTTAACAGGGAGATCGTTAGTTGAAAGAGATTGGACATTTGGATTTATGTGGTCAATTGTCTTTGTGAGTAATGAGTTGTATGTTGCGTTTACAATGTCTTGAACCGTTGGTATATTCAGGTCTTTGTGAAGGGTAGATTGGTTACGTAAAAAGGTGCGTGTTTTACTGCTCTAACTGCTTTTGACTGGTCTTTGAAGAATATTCAGTGTTGTATTGTATTATTAATTGATAACTAATGTACGAATAGACAATATTGAAAGGCTACTATCAAAAAGGTTTTGGGCTCACTTTTTTATATTTGTATTTTTCTAGTTCAACAAATTATATTAACTGTTTGGCTTTTTTTAGATTTATTTTAAATAAAATTGTAGTATTTTTAAAGACTGTATAACATTAAAGCTGCACTTAAAATTAGTTACTTTTTCAGGTCTTTTAAGGATTTTATTAAAAATTATATTCAAATTTTTTTTTTATACTAAATTGTGTGACTTGGAATCATCATCAAAGTTATTTTTGAAGGTGATTTTTTTAAAATTTAATATCTTAAATTATAGTTTTTTTTTAGAAATTGTATAGGCCTATATTTGAAATGTCTTAGTTATAAGCCCTAGTGTAGTTTTAAATCGCTCTTGTACTATGTCACCAAATAAAAGAAAAAACACCTACTAGGACACCTACATCTAGGACATGGCTTTTAGCCATAATTGGTAGGTCCCTTTCCTCCACCTCGTACACTGGGTATTGTTGTAAATGCATTAGGGCCTACAGTTTTTTTGAAAGAATGTCTATGGAAATAATGCTCAAAAAATGGAAATAAAGTTTTATTATTCTTATAAAAGTAGCTAATAATTAATAATTTTGTTACTGAATTTCTTAATGTGTAAAATTGTTGTAATATTATTTAGTATAATTAGAATCTACGACTGCGGCTCTACCCCAGATGAAAAGCTTGTCTTTCCTATGCTGCGTGATAGCATTATTAGACTTTGATTAGATATTATGTTTAAAAATCTTGTGTGACTTTCTCTTGCCAATGTATTACACAACTTAATTTTAATCATGAGTAAATGACGCTAAATAAAAAATCAACCTTAAAAGGACTTAAGAAAAAGAGAAGATCACTAATTAACGCTAAACTAGGCTTTGTAAAAAGAATTGCTTGAAATAAAAGTTGTAGGTTTTTTTAAAATTTCTATAACTTTAATTGTACTTTATGGCCTAATTTTTTTTTTGTGAAATTCATACGAAGCCACTGTATTAAAAAAACCCATTACCGATTTTGATGAGCAAAATAGAGAAAATCACTAATTGACTCTAAAATAAACGTTGTAGAAATAATGTTTGAAAAAAATTGTAGTTTTCTAAAAATTTTATAATAAATATACGCTTTTGCCATAACATATTGAGGCTGCAATGCTAAAACCATTTTTTACCACGAGAGCGTAACCCCCAAGAATTTCAGCAGACATGGCCCTGTATTATTTAAAGTCTCATCAACTGCTTGGTCATTAGTGACTACGATGGATTATGTAACATTAACTGTGGGATTTGACACGTAAAAATTTCCAGACCCTGGCCGGTAATCGAACCCGGGACCTCCACGTGTCAGGCCAATGCGCTTATCACTACGGTAGGTAGGCGGCAGTAGAGCATATTAAATTTAGTAAATTAGGCGAGTTTTAAAAAATCGTAGGAGCCGTTTTTGAGAAAATCGCACTCGAAAATTTAGTAATTTTCGAAAATTACACTTCTTTCACTTGACCGATTATAATGAATGTGTCGAATCCCTTTGTAGTGCCTAATTTCAGTTCCAAGTTTCTACTTCTTACGCTAATCCGTTCTTGAGATATTTAGTTGACAAACACACCAATCGCTGAAAAAAAGTCTTTTTTGTGTTCAAGGGCATGAAAACGGGCACTTCCGGTGAAGTCTCGATTTCGAGAAATTGACATGGAAACAATACAGTAATTTCTTTCCCTGAATCTCTGTCTTGGAAAACACAAACAACTTTTCTATTCACGCCTATTATTACAACCATTACTTCTTCTTCTTAACGTGCCTGTCCGGTTCGAACGTTGGCTACCATCATAGCTATCTTGGTCCTGTCCTCTGCAATGCGGAAAAGTTGGGCTGAGCTTTGTCCATACCAGTCTCTCAGGTTAGCAAGCCAGGATATTCTTCTTTGGCCTGGCCGTCTTCCACCATCATATCTACCCTGCAGGATGCGCTGCAACAGTTCATATCTACCGTGGTTGCTCATAATATAACCAAGGTATTCCAACTTGCGACACTTTGTGATGTTTATTACCTCCGGTTTCTTGCTCATTCGGCGCAGTACCTCGGTGTTGGTCACCCTGTCCGTCCATGGTATCTTCAACATTCTTCTGTACAACCAAAGTTCGAAGGCTTCAAGTTTAGCAGTAGTTGCCTTCGTCAACGTCCAAGTCTCCACTCCATACAGAAGCACGGAAAACACGTAACACCGTAAGAGCCGCAACTTAGTGCCCATAGTGAGATCATGACTCCTAAACGCCGAACTCATTGCGTGAAACACACTCCTTGCCTTACCAATACGGCACTTGATCTCTTGTACATTATCCCAGGCTTCATTAATAATAGTGCCCAAATATGGATACCTCTCCACGCGCTCAATTCTTTCGTGTTTTATGTATAGGTTTACACTAGTCATCAGTCCCCTGCTAATTACCATTAATTTGGTTTTGACGATGTTGATGTCCAGGCCATATTGCTCGCTCACTTCTGTTATTCTGTTCATTAGTTTTTGCAGTCCCTCTATTGTATTAGCGAACACAATTGTGTCATCTGCATACCGTAGATTATTTAGTTTGACACCATTTACTGAGATACCCTCTTCTATATCCTGCAGGGCCTCCTTGAAGATGTGCTCTGAATAGAGGTTGAAAAGTATTGGCGAAAGAATACAGCCCTGCCTAACCCCACGACGTATTTCGACCTGCTCTGTATGATCTTCTTCCACTCTCAGCACTGCCGATTGATTCCAGTATAAGTTGGCGATCACCCTTATATCCTTCCCATCCAGTCCAGTTCGTTTGAGAATCTCCATCATTTGGTCATGTCTGACCCGGTCAAACGCCTTTTGATAATCGATAAGGCACGCAAAAACATTGCAGTTAACATCTCTGCATCTTTGGAAAAGTACTTGCACACTAAAGAGTGCCTCTCTAGTGCCCACTGCTCTTAAGAAACCAAACTGGTTCGGTGCTATTTGTTCTTCACATATCTTGTAAATTCTTTTATGTATTATTCTCAGGAATAATTTTAGAAAATGGCTCATCAGACTGATGAGCGGATAATCCCCACACACTTTAGATCCAGGTTATTTAGGTATGGTGATAAATTCAGACCTAAGCCAATTCACAGGCATTTTGGCCGATGAGTATATCTGGTTAAAAATACCCGTCAAGAGTGTCGTGTTCTCATAGTTGAGCAACTTGAAGAACTCTGCCTGTAAATCATCCGGGCCTGCCGCCTTCCCAGACCTCATACATTTTATGGCTTCCTCTACTTCGGCCTGAAGGATATCTGGCCCTGTTGTCTCTGCCACGTTTGGCTCTTGGTCTGCTCTTTGGTCATCAAACAGCTCTCTGAGGTATCTCTCCCACACTAATTTCCTCTCCTCTTTGCTAATAATGAGCTGACCATCATTGTTAGTGAGCCTGTTGTTGTTTGTCTTGTGAAACCTTCCTGTCATCTCTTTGATTTTTCACAACCATTACTATACAACAAAAATGCATGTATCAATCATAACTCTGGTTTAAACAAGCATTCATACACGGGAAGAGAAAGTAAACATTTTAAGCTCTATATACTGAAAATAAATAAATATTTAGGGCCTACTATATGAGTATAATGTAATGTACTTGTGTAAATAAATAAATATTAGTATTTTTTCGCCCATAATAGGCAGGTGGAGTGTTAAATTAATTGCACTCGATCTGTTGGTTCCACGGCTAAAAAACAAATAGTTGTGTTCCTTATCATATAGTCAGCCAATTATGACTGAACTATTTAAGAACAGAAGAGGTAGAGGTGTAAAAGACACTGGTCAGAGTAATCTCCTCTGAGAGTAATGAATTTCACTATATAGCCAGTCCCTGTGGTAAATGAAGTGAAGGTGTCATTTGCAGGGTGGAAAGTGGGTGCTTTTCGGAGGGCTTGGCATGCTGATAAGCGTATTCTTTCAACTCGGTGAGGACGGCAATAGTAAATCACCTCTCTCCTCATTTTTACTTAGTAAAACCTTTAAAGGTTCAAACAGCCTTTCCGCTGTTGACCTAAACATACCTAACATATAGGATAATTTTATATAAAAAATAAATAAATAATAGATAATGTTCATGTTTTGTAAATAATTTATTTTTTTTAAAGTAACTATGTCATAGCAGAAATTATTGTTGTAGGTACTTTACTTTTTATTTATAAATTCAAACTTTTATACCTGTATGACAATATTCCCTCAGTTATTGCACAAACCAAAAACATGTTTTATTTATTCTCAGTACGGATCGTAATATCAAAAACAATAGGCATTCTACAGGACACAAAAGATCCATATTTTTGAAGTGAGACAGTTTGTGGAGTAAATTACAGTACATGATATATGAATGTTTTGATTATTCGTATGCGTGATCTTGAACATGTGTGAGCACGTCTACGTTATGTCAGGTGTCGGTGAATTTTACTATAGAACGATAATGTTCCAATGAAGGTTATATAGATTCAAAGTTCAGTAATGAATGCTTATTTGGATCTGCATTATAATCGGGTGTTATTATAGTTCCTAATTTATTTATTGAAACAAAAACAATTTATAGAATCCATTGTTTTTATTTTTTAATTCGGAAAATGATGCCCACCTCCGCGGTGTGGTGTGGCGAGAATGATGTGAATGCGAGTGAGCAAAGCAGAATATTGAAAGCAGTATCTTCTTTGTTGGTAGAAAGGAGAGAAGAGATACACCGGGGTCTTGTTAATATTCATACGGAGACAATGAGAAAAAAGGAAATGGGCGTTACGGCCCCGTGCCAGGACAAATTGTGCTCTCACCCACGCCCGCCATTGTCCCATCTTTCTATTTATGCTCATTCATTTGTAATGACAGCATACACTGTGAAATTTGGAATAGACCTCAAATAGTATTTATGTTGTAACGCCTTTACACTTACCCCTTCAACCCCCTCCCACAACCCTACAAATATAACGTTACTACAACAATATTACTTACATTCGTTACTATTATTATTCTAAAATAAGAAAAAAATATTTTTTTTTCATTGTGCATATAGGCCTAATTCATAATAACAGCATTGTCTTCTTACACCATACACTAATAATTTTTTTTAAGTAAAAACATTGTTATGCTTAACTTCGTGTTTTTACATCAGTTAAGGTATTTAACTAACTTCTAATTAGGTTTGAACAGAACAATAAACAATATACTCTATTGGCACTTTTTCTATTACAATGCATATTTGGTATATTATTTTAGTATGACGTTTTCTTTAAAAATTTGAAAATGTGACGTAACTTAGTCGAAATTACTTTTCAATAGATCTTGCAATTGCGACTGAATTTTCGTTTTTATATTATTTTTAACAACAGAATATACATACAATATATTCTATTTTAAAAATCTGCCGTGAAAAACTCATACGACTTTTTCTTCCCAATTTAAATAATAAAAAATATAACCTATGTCTTTTTAGTCCTTAATGTGTGTATACGTTCCAGTCTGTTTAATTTAAGACCAATAAGCAACCCCATTACTCAATGAGATGGGGATGATGTGTATGAAGTGTAAATAGATAGTCTTGTTCAGACTCAGGCTGACCACTCCTAAGAGAGTGTGGTTATTTCAACCCCAACCATCAAAGACCACCGGTAACCACTGTCTAGTGTTCAAATCCGTATAAAAGTAAGTAACTTTATTAGGATTTGAATCAAGAATCTTTGTTTCCGAAAATCACTGTGCTTAAAAACGATAACTTTACCACGAAACCAACCCGGTGGGTATCCTCTGTTTAATTATGAGTAAACATTTCAAAATTAAAAACATCACCTAATTTAATCAGAATTTTATTGAATGACGCTAGAAAATCAACCTTTGCAGTATTAAAAATGTACAAAATCACTAATTGAAGCTAAACTAAGCTCTGTAGTAAAAAATGCTTAAAAATAAGATTTGTTTGTTTTTATAACTGCGAGTAGGCTATATACTACACTTTTGTCCTAAAATGCATGTTAGGCCTCAATTTTTAGAAATCACATTTTTTACGGATTTTGATGAGCAAAATACAGAAAATGCCTAATTGACAATAACCTAAGCGCTGCAGAAAAGTAGAAATGTTAGAAATAAAAGTTGTAGGTTTTCAATTTCCTGCATCTCTTTAAATTAGGCCTAGGTACGCTTTCACCTTAAAATAGCCTACATATTAAGAAAGTCACAATCTTTAAAAAAAAATTTACCTCGAGAGCACAATCCCCTCTAATTTCAGTAGACATAGCGCTTACTTTAGCTTGTAAAACATAAAAATGTAATAAATGAGACAATTTTTAAATAAATCGTAGGGTCTATTTTTGAGAAAATCGCCAAAAAATGAAAAATTTCACGAATAAACTACTACTTCCGGTTGACCAATTTTTATGAAAATTTCGCTTCAGGTTCCGTTGTGGTATTTAACTTAAGTCCCAATTTCAACTTTTTTCGATATTCGTTTATACACACACACTAAAGCACGAGCAAAAACACAACGCTTAAAACATGAATTTTTTGTTCAGACGCCCTGAAAACTTGTATTTCCAGTGAAAACTCAATTTCCAAAAATCGACATGAAAAAATAATTTTCTTCCTTATATTTTCAAACAGGGCAAAATTTCAAATTTTAGGGCAAGAGAAACTGTAAAACTCATTTTTAATTTAACTTAAATCTTTATTTGGCAATTTCACTATGAAATTGCCATATGTGATTTTCCCTATAGCTGTAGTGTTGGCCTATAATTAAGAGCACTTGAACAGTTCCATTAAATTTAAGTACCCCATTTAAGTAAACTACCATTAATATCTCTTTCTTAAAGTATATTAACATAACATAAAATATGAGTTTAAATCCGTTCCTAATTTTTTTGTTTCAAGTTTCATTACAGTACATTTTTATAAACTTTCACTGTACAATGGCTGCACAATTTCTGTATACAATAATATTTAACGGGCGGTTGGGACTTTTAGGAGATACCCAATGATACATCCTCCGTTTAAAACTTTGGGTGTTGTCCGTTATTCAGATCAAGAAGTCTATACACCATTTTCGCTTTAGACGTCGTGCAGTTGGGAGGTTCGTTATAGCTAGATCACTGGCTAATTGGTTTGAACGGTTATCTAGTCGTTCACAAAATTTACTATAAAAGAAAGCGGATAGTTTCTTTACCTTTTGAAGTTTGAAATCGTCGCGGAGGTAAATCCGTGTTGTGCTAAAAATTTATATGTCCCTATAATTCTTGATTGAAGAAATCACCTACTGTCAGATTTCAAGTGCCTTGTATGAAATCCTTATTCAAGATTTCATCTAATTTTCGGTCTAAATTAATTAGGTCTATGAGATAGATTGCTGTTTTCGTAGATACAGTTGAAATCTTTGGATTATTTTTTGCGGATAAGCTCTAACGGCTGCGGACAGAGTCAAATATTCATATTTTATACGATCAGATGTTTTCTAATAATAAATCTTTGAGTTTATTATAAAATATTTTTATTTAGTTTTACGTTCTACTGCCATATATGAATCATAACCAAGGAAAGTTACGTTTTCATATCGAATTTTGAAATCGAGTTTTAAACTGAAATACAATTTTCCAGGTCCTCTGAGAAGAAAAAACATGTTTTCACCGATTCGTGTAAGTGTGTGGGTTTCAAAAACATAGCTCAAGAACGGAAAATCGTACGGCGTTGAAACTTGGAGCTTAAGTTAGGTATCATAAAGGAATCTATCACGAACATTTTCATCAAAATCAGTTAATCGGAAATAGTAGTTTATTCGGACGATTTTTTTATTTTCTTGTAATTGTCTCAAAAATTACTTTGTTTCAATCCCTTTATTTACTATAACTTTGTACTCTACAAGATGGGATCAGCGGCATATCTGCTGAACTTCATTGGGGTTGTATTCTGGGCGTAAAAATGTGTTTTTAAAGACTTAGATCTTAATATGCATTCTAGAGAAAAACATACATAATCAAAGTTATAGAAGATTAAAAAACGTACAACTTTCATTTTAGTGATGTTCAATATTTTGTTCTTCGAAATCAGCTAAACGGAGGTTGGTTTTGATTTACTGTCATTCACTCATGATTAAGAGTATGTAATGTTTTGGTGGCAATTTTTAAAATTGTCATCTATCATTTACCTTTTTCCGTCCATCCGTTACACCAGATGTCAGAAACTACAAGAGATAGCATCAGACGGTTTACTGATTCACAATCTAGGCCTACACAAGAAGTGAGTGGGCCTAGATTAGAATTGAAGTTTTAGATTTGACCGAAAGTAACCCAAGACCGAAGGTCAAGAAATACAAGTCAGAATTTGGAAAAAAATAAAATTTTGATTCAAATTTCATTTGAATCAAAATTGATAAGATTTGCTTCTGGCGCTCCTTTATATGTGAGCAATAAATCCCTCCAAGACGGTTTCAAAATTTCGGAGGTAATAGAACTAACCGCGTCCTTCTATAATAAATTTCACGAAACTAGATAACCATCCAAACCAACTAGCCCGTGATACAAGAAACTTTCCTACTGTGCGACGTCTAAAGCGAAAATGGAGCAGAGCCTTCTTCGTCTGAATAACGGACAAAAGCCGTAGTTATAACATAAACGCAGAATGTACCACTGCTATTCTCTTTAAAGTAAAATTTCCCTCCGCCATTTAAATATCATTACTCGTATACGGGAATTTTGCTCAATGTAGCTACAATACCGTAATGAAAATTCAGAACAAAAAAATATTACTCTAAATTTTCAAAGCAATATATTTAGTGGAACCTGAGAAAAAGTTCTTAACCCTTAAAAAATAGAATTTACGGCAAACAGAAAAATAAATTCGTCCCTTATCACATAGAAAGGATTATCTGGAACCTCCTCATCTTGGTTCAAGTCCTCTAACTTCCTTTGACCAATTGTATTTTCCTTTATAATTTTTTTATTTTTGCTTTTTGATGTGCACTGTGAATCTAACTTTAGCACTCATCTTACAGAATTGTTTGTCTAGATATAGTCTTAATTCCTTCAGCACTAAGCACTTTCCAGTGCAGATTTTAGTGCGATAGTTCCCATGAAATAAATAAATAAAAATACTTCTACTTCTTCGATTTTCTAGTTTTTGATATAATTTTTAAGCGAAGATTTTAAACTACATATAAGCAAAAATCGGAAAATCTATAATTTTTTCATCTCTCTTTTGTAAATAAAACGCATGTCTATTGATAGAATAGTGATAAAGATTTTGAAGTTTTTGTACGATTTACAACAGAACTTTCATGTCAGAATTATTGATAATGGTCCTTCTTATTTATTAGGGTAGAAGACATTACGAAAAAATCCTACATAGGTTACCATAGAAATAGGTTAACATTAAAACCAAGCGTCGGTAGACAATCTTACACATTCCACTGTACCCTGATGTCATTAGAATGAAAAAAGATGAAGGAGAACGGCGACCATTCTTGGATGAATTGGCAGATACTTATCAAGAAACGATGAAACCATTAAAAAGTTAAATACTTGTGCCTGTCATAAGGATCACTAGCCTGAATGAGGATAAAGAGGAAAGATGAGTAAAGTTATTCAGTGCTATTTCTGTTGTGTCATACATACAATGTAGTATGAATGCTGTCGGGTTCTTGAGTCTGTTGTAGTGGTGTTGACCCGACCTTACCTCTCGCGTTTGAATTCGGTCGAACGTACGGAAGAAGACTACGACGAACCACAAGCAAGGATATCATCAATCAACGTTCTTGACTTACAATTACCGCCGCTTTTCTTTCATTGAGGACACAAAGGCCCCCCGCAGTGGGACACCTGCCTTGCCCCTCCCTCCAGTATAACTCCCCCAAACTAAATCTTTAATTGTCATGTAAAATACTACACGCATATACATTTCTTTTTCTATATCAAAATCTTGTACATGATGCTTTAAAAGAAAACAATTCAATGGTGATTTAAAAACAAAACTTTTTATTATGTACCATAAAGTGTTTGTATGATTAACAGATTCAAATATACACACAAACAAACCTATTGTGTTATTAAAATAAGGTATTTCTTCATTATATTTGTGTACTCTATCAGGCTTCATAACTTATTGTAATATTATCACACACGACGATTTTTAAGTTAATGTTTTTAGCGTGGCGGTTTTTGTAAGTTTCTTTTGATAACTGGATGAAACTACAGACAAGATTTTTTTAGTTCTATTTAAATTATTTCTTTATTTAATATTCAAATAATAATACCGATAAAGTATCAATGACTTGCTCCTTAAGAGAACATATCTATAAAATAAATAAAACCATAAAGCGGTTTTTCTTTCTGTAGTTATATAAATTCATTCTTATTACTAGGTTTAAGTCAAATATTTTCAAACTTTTTAATATCAAAAAGGGCCAGCAGTATTATTCTATATAAAATAAATTAGATTTGATTGTAATTTTGTAGTTACTGCCGTTCTTATTTTATATATAGGCCTACCTAATTTTATATATAAAAAAGAAAAAGAAAAGAATAATTTTTGCATAAAAGTAGCGTAGCTGTGCTACTTTTAAAATACATCAAACCCAAAACAGTCGCTAATAACATTAGAGCTGAAAATAGACCGTCTGTGTGGCCTAGTGGTTGCTTTGCTATGCTACAAAGGGGAAGATCCCAAGTTTGATTCCAAGGTAGGTCCTGGAAAATTATTGCGTGCTCAAACCCATTGGTTCTTAATCCAAAGTAGTCACTAATGACTTAAAATGAAAGTAAAAAAGTAAAATAAAAATTCATTTGTATCCACAGCTCGTCCCATGAACTGCTAAACAGATTTCAACCATACTAGCAAAGTAACTTTACTAAATCAAGGTTTTAGATGCACCCGTTTTAACATTTTTGAAAAGGAGGCGATCTCTTCAAAAGGCGGGCTTTTAATGAGGTTATCTTTCCAAGAAATGGTTATTTGATGCGTTTATTTGGCAAATACAAACATTCTTTCCATAATCTCTACAGCTTTACTTGAATCAGAGTTGTATTTTCATTTCAAGGATGCTTAAAATTAATCAAGGGGATCCTTGATCTTCATTTATGATCTTAATAAACATTGTACTCCACAAAGATTGGAAATTGGTGTTGCAAAAACATTACATTACACACTTTTCAATACAGATACAGTAAGTGTAACAACCGCTTAAAAAATTGTTTATGGTTCTTCTTGGATGAAGTAACACATTTGGAGACGTGTTTCTTAGCATGAAGAGCAAGTACTGTAGTATACAAATAGTTTATAGTATGTTAGCATGATTTTTCGTTAAATCAGGCAATATTAATTTATCCAAGATCTGGAGAATAAATAAGTATAAATAAGCTTTGGCAGTTAATTAAAAAAATTGTAGAAATAATTTACCGGTAGTTATTAATCAGCTTTATCTATTGAAACGATCAATAGTACATGTAAACCTTGTCAAGTGATCTGTGTTAACTGTCATAAAGACAATAGAGGAAATCTGAACCAGTACCCTTCAAAACTAAATACACTGTAGCTACTACAGCTCCAAAAAATGTAGGCTTTCATTTAAGGAATATACTAAAAGTAAAACAATCAGGGAAATTTTATAGTAAAAAAACACTAAGATTTATAAGATGACCTTTTTATACCTTGTCAAGTGATCTGTGTTAACAGTCACGAAGACTATAGAAAATTTGTACCAATGCCCTTCAAAGCTAAATGTCCATTACAACAGCTCCAAACAACTAAGGCTTCAACTTAAGAAATATACTAAAAATACAACTATCAGGGGAATTTTTTAGTAAAAAGGAATACAAAGATTCGAAAGATAACCTTTTTAAAAGTTTTCAGTAAAAACTGTTTTAATAATTAAACAATTTTCTCCAATACGCCTACTACCCTTTGTTCAGTAACCCAATAATTTTTATATTTATAATAGTTTCGAAATATGATACTGTTTATTTTCCATTAATTTTTTCAAGAAACATATTTAAAAAATTATACAAAAAGTTGTGCAGCTCAATGTGCAGTACCGTAATAAAAATAAAAGACAAAAAAAATTATACGGATTTTACGTTAAAAAATGTTGGAACAAATTTTATATTTGTTCACAAAAAGTTTAGTTTTACGGTCAATTTGCGGAGAAGTTAAAATAGTAGGCTACGTATTTTGTGGTCAGCTAAATATGACCTATATACTAAATAGGCCCTAGTATTCGTATTTTACATGTTTTTCTAAAAATCTTATTTTTATGGTATAGAATTTAAATATTTATGATGTGAATCAAGTTAGGGGACAGACAACAGAGAAAAATTAGTAAAATAGTCATTAATTTTTCAAGAAAACTTAAATATACTTTGTGTGTTATAGGTATCCAAAATATTGTTGTCAAACCAATATTTTTTTTTAATTTGAAATTTAGGTGGATAATTAAAGTGAGTCAAACTAAATCACAAATGTTGAAGTTTTGTTGAGAATGAACAAGGGTCTGGGGTTGGTCAAAATTGTTAATTGCCGCAAGCTGCAGTACCTCGATCATACAATAAGAAATCAAAAAGGTATGATCTACTGCAGAGAATTCTGCAGGGGAATATAGAGGGAAGGAGGAATCCTGGTAGAAGAAGAATTTAATGGCTCGCCAAACTGACAACCTGGTTCGGTAAGAGCTCCACGGATTTTTTCTGGATTACGACTAATAAGACTAACATAGCCATGATGATCACCAACATCCTAACTGGATAGGCACGACAAGAAGAAGAAGCTAAATCACAACATGTTACGTTTAGTGTACACAAGTAGAACTGTTGAAATATCAATCAAGTTAACGAAGTCAAGAATGTTATGCACTTGTATAGAACACTTAAAAGGAAGATTCACTTAAAAAAAAGAGAGAAGAACTTAAAATCAATTTTATAATGATGTGCTGGTTGATAGGAAAGAAATCGTCATCATCAGTTAGGAGCAAATATCCGCTAGGCTATATAAAACAATTTTGGAACTCGGCTGGACCTACAGGATTGAAATGCAACAGCAATATTTAAATATATCTGAACGATTTCAGGACAAGGCTCTGCGAAGTATCGTCAACGCCCTTTTTTTTATCCGAGGTGGCGAGAAAAACTCATGTTCACTCCCTCACGAGGGGGGAAGTAGTGTTTGGACTCAATTGAGGCGTCCTTGTCCAACCCCAAGGAGGCCGCAACCGCCTTACCAACCAAAAACTCGCCGCCTGGTCACTTAATCCGACATTAGCAAACAACCCTCTACCACCTCCCTCGGAACTGTTTATATAATACTACAAGGGAAATGTCTGATTAAAAAAAAATACATACTGTCAGCGGGGCGTGAAAGGGAACCGTAGCCTAATTCTCCTCTCGCTGTCACTGACCAACACTCACTCTCTCACTTTCATTCATATCTTTTATCACCAGCTCAGGAAATTAGTGTGCCTACCTTACCTACTGAGATTGGGCCAGGATTGATTCACGCCCCCTTGGAACCAGTGAAATCTATGAATATCTGACTGTTTCAAAATAAACAAAATGAAATTCAGAATTTTAGTGAAAAATATCAAGTAGACCAATCATATATTATATATTTTAGCAGAAACGCTCTTAAATAATTGTTACGATGTTAGATGACTTAAGCGTTATCATTTTTAGATTTAAATTTGAGAAATTAATAGTATTAAAAAATATTATTTTAAATAGGCCTAATATAGAAGGGTGTCGCTGGACGCGCTTTTTTGAAACGTAATTTTGTTTATTTAAATTAAAAAACTGATTGAAAGTAATAAATATAATTCATTATTAGTAAAAAATGGGAATTGGTTTCGTTTGAACAAGCTCTCAAGGGCTTACGCTTAAACGCTTTCTTGCTGTAGGTATATGTCTAGAGGGAGCAGGTATATAAAACAAAATACTATTTCTCGTGCTATTATTGAATGTAATGGTACAGACACCCGGTTGTTTCTACAGTTACGAACGTATATGACAGTAATATATAGGGCCGTTGAATAGGGATCCATTTTCAACGGCCCTGATTATGTATACGTATATGACATATGCTTGACTGACAGCTGGTTCTTCGGTCGCCATAAAAATTCACTTGTACAACACAAATTGTTACTTAACAATTCCAAGTAATGTTAGTCAGTTGACTGTCTGGGTTGGACAAGAGATTAAAGTTTATCGACGATCAATTTGAAACGGACTTTAGTTTTGATTTTATAAGGCGCTGGCGATCAAGGAGTCGGATAGGTGGAAACCAACCGTTGAGTTGCTAAGAATTGAAATTCCGGTACCGTTTAAATGAATGAATTGTGCGGGTTTGACTTACGTTAGAACATAACTTAGTTAAATTATTTGATTCATAATGAAATGTGTAGGAAGAATATAAAGGAGAGTGAAGCATAGGCATGTTATAAATAATCATATTGTATGACATGTTTATTAAACATCCTTAAATTTACTGCCAATTAAGAGGATTGTATATATACACAAACCCTGTATCACATTGGGTAGCGTAAAAAGACCGATATTCTTTTGTCAGTTTCAATTACATATGTTTTATAGTAGGCTGATTGTGTTAAAGAACTATTCAGAATTCCTTTTAGTAAATTAATTAATGACGACCGCCTTGTTGGCTCGTCAGGTAATATATGCTTGA
This sequence comes from Catonia carolina, assembly GCA_035578175.1. Taxonomy (NCBI): domain Eukaryota; kingdom Metazoa; phylum Arthropoda; class Insecta; order Hemiptera; family Achilidae; genus Catonia; species Catonia carolina. The sequence goes on along the minus strand of JAQMRL010000001.1, from coordinate 64,903,543 downwards.
ATGCTAAAACTAAGGTTCGTGTTAATTCTCAATTAGGATTTGAATCTAACCAGCACAATTTCCTAACCTAATAGTATTAGACTATTGTTCTGTGGGATCGGATGATGTCAATTGTTTATTCAAGTCGTATTAACGGACGAAATGATCTAAGGTGTCTAAGGATCTAAGGTATAACTAAAAAAGAAGAAAAATTTAAAAAATGTAGAACCTACAGAAACTGTTAAGATTCGCTTACTTCTGCCGTTATGATTATTTATGATATTAGTAAGGAATGAATCTTCCTTGCCAAATTATGCATTGAACAAAACGAAGCCATTTCGAGGAACTTTGTAAGTAAAAACCTTTATTATTTTAATTTTATTCTTCATTGATTTCAGAATTTAAATAAATAGTTGATAAGTTATTGTCGCCATTTTATGAAAAAATTTTCTTTGTTTTTAAAAAAAACAGTAATGTTTTACTTTCTCTTGCCCGGTATGAATAGTAGGTATACCGTAATGTGAATATATAAATATAACCCGTTATACCGCTTAGGCCTACGGGTATTAAAAACTACTACTATTAGGCCTATGGGTTTTAAATTTTCAGAAACTTTTTCCAACCAATTGCTCTACTTTTGGAAGTTTCAATCACTTTTCCGCTTTTTTGAGGAAGGAAGTCAAAAAATTCTAAACAGCAACCCCATTTAGTGACACATCATTTTAAAGCTCTTTTTAAGATGAGAAAAATGGTTTAAAGTTAACCCTTCTCCAATTTTCCAATCCAAAATGGTGGAGACAAACTTATCAAATTTGTCCACTTTTCTAAGTATTATTTCTTCAATTAAGAGGATTATTTCAATTAATTACGTCAATGTAAGTAAAATTTGTATAAAGTATACTATATATAAACGTTCATAGAAAAAAAAATAAAATACAGGAATAACGATAACTAAGTCGATAGCCTATTCAACACAATGTAATTTTATTGTTCGAATAAAATTTGTTTAAGAGATTTTTTGGGTTGTAGCTTGAAGGTAGTTCCCTAAGGTGCGTGAAACTATCAACTTTTACACTTTTTCCTTATTGAATAATACGGAATTATATTATCTGCACATAGCTTGAAGCTACGTGTATTTATAGACCTTGAGTGTATTCTTCACACAGTTCGGTATTTAGTAATATTCTGATTCAGAGTATTGGCGAAATTAGAAAAAAGATTTCTAATTTACTTTAATTGTGATTTAGAAAACATTAACTTCGAGAAATTTTTATACAATAACAAGAAAATGGAGCCTACTTATTACCTAAATCTTAATTAAAATTTTTGAAAAACTAGTCTAAAGATATTTTTTACTTGTCGCTTGTAGTTGTTTCTCACTTCGTCACTTGTAGATTAATTGCACTTGTATTTGTACAGATTCATAGTAGATTCATCACTTGCTGATATTATGTAAGTAAAAGTTGATAAATAGCCTATATGTTTTCCCCCTCGTATAGGGCCAATTTTAGTCCACGTGAGGCGTATAGAGGGTTCTAGAGGCTCTTTTAACAGCCCATATTGTCAGGATTTGCTCACTGAAGGCGTTTCTCATTTCTTCTGTCCACCCGATGTTCTGTTTTTGCTCTTCATGGGACCCCTTAAAGTCCGTAATTAGTTGTCTGAATTTGGTTTGATTCATTACTTTTTCTCGGTTTATTCCAGTTTTCTCAATATCCTTTGACTTCTTTAAACTATTTATCCGACATCTTAAGTCTATTGTTTAACGTCTTAAAAATTTATTTTGTCAACCGGTTGTTATCCATTCTACAAAGGTGTCAGTAAAATTTTAGTCTTCTTTTTCTAATTATTAATTTTCCTTTTTGAGTTCTCAACTTCGTAACCTATACTGTTCGTCTAATACCTTCGGCCCCACTGTCTTGCGAAGAATATCTGTCGAATCTCTCTGCTTCTCTTAGACCAGCCTTCCTGGTCATTCTAAGCCATTCACTCGCGTAAAGACACAATGGTTTTATTACAGAATTATAATGTTTAATCTTGGCTTGTCTGGAGACTGTTTTATTTTTATACAAGTGGTGAGTTCTTTGGAGTGTACAGGCCATCTTTCCTCAACTGTCGTTGTACGCTTCCTTTTCGCTGGTCTTTGGTTGTATTATCTCCCTAAGGTACGTAATGCTATCAACTTTTCCAAATTTCCGTATCGTGTCTTCATGTGACGCGGGGTTGCTTTGATGTTCGTCAAACAGGCCTCAGCTCACACAAACATTCTCCTGACAGACCGTAAAATTTTTATATATAAAACTTACCTATTTTGTATAAATATTCATAGAAAAAATTCTAAAATACAGAAAAAACGATAAAATTGATTCCCTTTTCAAGACATTTAATTCTTACTGCATTTCTCGTGGCCTACTATAACAATCGTAAAAGTCCAGCAATCTTAAAATTATGTAATTACAGAATACAGACCAAAATAAAATTTGTTTAACAGATTTATGACTGTTCTAAGATAATGTTTTTAAATTCACTGGCCGGTCTTGCCTTTTTAAGACGCCAAATAGTAAGCGTAATTCATTAAACTGATTTATCGTAAGACTTGGCAATAGGATGTTTTTCTACGTCATCCATGAACACGCAAAGGCTATTTATTAAAAAGTAAGAAGGCTGATATAGGGCTATGAGTATTTCTTTTTACATTTTACGTAGCTTAAGGTAATCTCAGAAAATCTTGGTAATCAGATTGTTAATCTGGCCCTCTACCTGCCGTTTTAATTAGCATGCTAAAGAATAAAGCGGGAGATCCCAGTTCGTTTCCAGGCTAGAATCTAGAATTTCTTTTGTCTTTGATTGTTATCACGGTACTGTACATTAAGCTGCACGATTTCCTTATATGATAATCAACGGGTGGTGGGGAATTTCACTTTCAGATGAAGAGGTACCCAGTGGTACGTTTTCCGTCTAGAACTACGGGTGTGGTCCATTATTCAGACCAAGAGGTTTCTGCTCCATTTTCGCTTTAAACGTCGTACAGTCGGGAAGTTCCTTGTAGCTAGGTCACGGGTTATTTGGTTTGGATGGTCATCTAGTCGTTTGCGAAATTTTGTACAGTAGGACGCGGCTAATTCCTTTAATGTCTTAATTTTTAAATCGTAATGGAGGGTTTTATTGCATACAACATAAAAAAGACCGCCAGAAGCAAGTCTTAAAAATTTAGATTAATGGCCTGGATCGACTTTAAGTTACTCTCGGCCGCTACTCTAAAAGGCTTGACACCATAAATCCAGACTGGTCTCAAAAGGCTTTTTTATATTAAAAGTTTGAAACAGAGGTTCAAAATTTTGATCGAGTGCTTAAGTTCTAGACGTTTTGTACGCAAGTAATGTTTCCAAGTTAGTCGCCTGTCAAAGCACTGGCCAAGATATCGCACCACTCTTTTTTGGGGGGATATGAACGTTATCCAGCACCAGAGGTGGACAAGTTTGACGTCGTGTACTGAAAGTAACCTGTGTTGATTAATTTGGGTTCACCTTAATACACCAACGGGTCAGTTAATCCTGTATTAGTAAAAGATGTCGGTGCGCCAATTATAAAGCTTTACCCGCGGTCTCTTCCCTTACAAGTATTTGAAGAAAAATTAGGAATTTGAATACTTTAACTGTTATTGATACTTTTATTTATGAATTAAATTAAAAACTTTCTTATACTACTAAGTGATAATCTCTGAAGTAAATACAGTACCGAAAACCTAAATTAAACAAAGTTATTTTACAAAATTTCTTTAATTAGGCATACTACAATATTTTACCCTTTTTCACAAAAGCGTTCACGATAATAATATTATTCCTCATCTTGTAAATGGGACTTATTTAGTGTAATACTTTCCTTTTGTTTCGTATATGATAATTTCGTATCGTTACACAAAGACCTGTCCACTAATTGTCTACAGTTAGTGGTTAGAAAGCCAATTAATACCATTGCATTGTATCCAGTATTAAGTTTAGATTCTACGATTTATAGAACATGTAGGCTACAAACTGTAGGTCTAATTACAAAAATATATTTGTTTTTAAAAGGAATTTTTAAATACGTTTCACTGAATGAATATAAATTAGTATTGACAATTTTACTCCCAACTTTAAAAATGGGAAATATGGATTTGGTGATGCACAAGAACCAATCTCTCGTCCTTCAATCGAACAATGAAAGCGAAAAGAAAAATATCTAATATGATTTTCATCGTATGTTCAAACTACTCACGTAAAATTGATCACTCACAAATCTGTAAATATTTCATTTTGTCTCTGACCTGATAAGCCTACGTTTCCTCCTATTTTCATAAACAACGCAGAGATACCACAATCAAATCAAGATAATATTTAGCAGTTAAAATTGACCTACGGTAACGTTTGCTCTGGTCGAGCTACAGCAAAAATTATTGTGAAGAAACTAAACTTCTACACTGTATAATTGGAAAATTCATCTAACCTATCATAAAAACGAAGACTTTTTGTCTACATGTACATTTTTAAACCTATTTCCTTATACGCTGTCAAATATGTGGTTCCACTGCTAATAGCAGTTTCTATCATAAACTAGCAACTGAATCTAAGCGCTCAGGATTAACACCAACTCCCCTTAAACAATGACTTATGAATCTTTACGTTATTAATATCATCAAAGAGTAGCTACTGCAGACGGTTTCAAAGAAAAACCGACAAACATAAAGACTTAATTAAAATAATGCAAGCACCACACCTAGCTGAGTCCCCCAGATGAGCTTAAAGAGAAAATATAGCAGAAATTTACTACACAATTAACGTGCAAATAAACACATGAAAATAGCAGTTACATAATTTTTAAATAAACTACAGAACACACTTACATACATACATACATACATACACACACACACACACACACACACACACACACACACACACACACACACACACACACACACACACACACATATACACACACACACACACACACACACACACACACATAAAACTATAGCCTAAAGTATCATGTGGGTTATCAGCTTCTTCCTGTCATTTATGCCAAATTTTGTCAATTATTAGTCTCATTTAGAGTTGTTTTACGTAACAGGAGCAAATAAAAAAATGTTAAAAATTCATCATAGAATAGGAACATTCTGATCCTATGTTCTATCACTTTAAATTACTTGTTATTTAAATATTAAACAGAACCAAAATGGAACAAACTTAACAGAATTTAAAAGGTCGTTTACAGGAACAATTTTTTTTTAATAAATTAACAATATTATGTTATAGCTTACGTCAAAAATTTATACTATCCGCAAGAAATAAACTCAGATAGTTTTTCTACAGCTTTTATTCTTCTTGATTTATTCTGCCTATAAGCGAGCTGGAAAGAAAACCTTTACTTACTTCACTTATAATGAGTTTGTCTCTGCGTGAATACAGTGAACGGATTACAGTTCCGCACTTACAGCCATTAAGTACGAAGGTTTAACTTTTAATAAAGTGCTTAAATTATTAATATCAGCAGTAATCATCGTCAAATAACTTTACTTGCTTCATGTCTATCAATTTATCTAATTTTAAGATCTAGTGCGTTCAGTGAAAGGAATTCTTAACCGATTTTTTATCTTAAAATCTTTATCGTCTGAATACCGTTTTATTTATTATTTCACAACTTTGTTTCTCAATTATATGTTATCACCTACCAGAGAAAATTCTTGTTTGTATAGTTAACCGATTTTTTAGTTAGTGAAAAGCTATAGACATTCATTTCCGACTGTAGTCTGCATGCTGCTTAGAATTTCATATAAATTATGATTATATTCAAAGGTTGGAGAAAGATTATTATTTCATATTAAGGCTGATTGCAGGAGAAGGAAAACAGAAAGGAAATTAGAGTGGGCAACAAAATATCCTAAACAATCAGGTCCTAATTTCGAGACATGATTTAATATAACTTTTCAAGTGCTTCGAGTTTGCGCAAGTAAAACGTAGACTCTACGATTGCTTTCTTCCAGCTACAAAAAAAAATGAAACTATAATAAATACTCAGATAATGTAAAAATGCCGCAATTTAATAAATTTCACTTGCAGACAAACCTTTGGGCTCCCTACAGTGGTGGAGTCCAACTTGAAGATCATACGTTCAAAATTTAGAGTAATGAATTGAAGAAGTCTCTAAAATGTTTTACTTAATTCTATACAATAGTTATACATTTCGTTTTATTCAGAATCATTGCGTTTTAGATCACTCTATTCTATTGATCAACGTAAAAAGGTTTCTATCATCAGTTCTGATCAATACTTTCCCCAGTCAAATTACTTAATTACGAATAATGTGATTTGTCGAAAATACTGATGTTCCAATTGACTCAAGCAGCATACAATTCTGGGTTATATTAGGCTGATATTTTTAAAGAAACAGTAAATGATTGGTAGTAATTTGGATAAAATATTTCTAGTTATTATTTCAGCGGCCGTCTGCGGAAACCCAAAATGCCATTCATTTCTGTTGATGAATTTTGATTCTGTAGACCCTTCTTCATCATATCGCTCATAACACCTAAACCGAATGGAGTTGATAATCTTTGCCTAGGGCAAAAATCATTGGATATGACAACTTGAGGAAATAAAATTCTCAGGACAGACAAAAATTAGCAGCTACTATATTTCAGCATTAAAGTTGAGTCTTCAAAGGCTACCTATTTTAAAATATTACCTGGTTTTTCAGTTTTAGTAGTTGGAGCGATGGGCCTGCTCCTCATCATCCGGAAAATTCTCTTATGACGAAAAGCCAAATTATCAATTAAACATATATCATCGCTTGTTTTTCCGTATCAGGATTTGGAAAATTGATGGGATTTATGTAACACAGTAATAATAAAACTGGACAAAGCTCTTTTTAATTTTATTAGCGTTTAATTATTTACATAAAAATTATAGATATATATCTTATTTATATATATATTTTACTTATTATACTCTACAATAATAAAAAATAACTGTAATAATAAAAATTATTTAATATTATCTACAACTACAATAAAGGTAATCTATAGTAATAAGGACGAACCTACTTATACTAATCATAATAAAATTTGCAATATTAATTATTATAATACAAAATAAATAAAATTACAGTTTTATTTTTATATATTTTTAAAATTTTCTAATCTAAAATTAAAAATAATATAAAATAAAATAACAAGTGCGTATTCTTGGAATTATTTTGTAAAATGAATGTTCACTATGGATGTGTCATTGCGAATTATGAGTTTATAATGAAAGTGCAAAATATAAACAGTAAAAGCGTTAAAATTAAAAGCCTTAACAACTAAAAGTAGTACAATATCTGTAGGCTAAGTAGACTAAAAACAGTAAGTTATAAATGATCGAATTAAATTATTGCTTAGTTTATTATTACGTACAGTATAACTGTATGTAGTATAATTATGTAGCATTGCATAGGAGCTACAAAAAATATTTACTTCAAATTTGTTGTATGTCCTTAAGATAGACGGAATTTAATAAAGTAGATTTTGTAGCAATGTAATAGAAAAATTTTATTTTGTAACGTTTTTACATTCGTTGGTAAAGTTTTATTTAGTTTGTATAATACTGAAATAAAACTTATATGAGTAATTTAAATTTAATTTCTAATAACATTATCATTCATTATTAGAGTACGGTTTATTTTGTTTAAAGAAAAAATGTAGTGTTCAAAACGTTTTTATTATTTTAAAATGGGAAAGAATGTTAAAAATGAAACACAACACTCTATTTTGGGCTACTTATTAAACGAAATAATTCCCTCATTTCATGGTTTTTTTCAAAGGTATTAAACAATCTAAGTTTCATCGCTTGTTTCTACAAGTTTGAGAGCAGTGGTTATAAACTAAATTTCATCATGGTCCGTTTAAAATTTCGATGAGATAGCCACAGTTCGGCTAACTTATTATTTAGGCCTACCTTGAAAGTAAAAATTTTGATTTGGCAATCATGCCATGTTCTACGTAATACTAATTGTTGATTTCAAAAAGGTTAAGGAATAAAATGTAACAACAGTTTCAAACTACTATAGGCCCGTGAACAAAAATTGTAGTTTTTTGGGCTTTGTAGCGTGGCGCTATCACGAGTTGCTTTAAACCTGAACGCAACCGTAAATTTGTCAAGCAAGCATTATCTTCAAAGAAATTGGATGTATGTCACGTTGATGTCACCAATTGCTCTCAGCATGCACGTCGCCTAAACGTAAAATAATTGACATCACACACGAAAATCTGCATACAAAAAAATATTCTCTAGGGCTCGCAGTTCACAAAAAATTAATTTGTGGTTCGCCAGGATACCGGTCCGCCAGTTCGTAACCACTGCTCAATTAACTATTAATTTAATCTATTAACTTCTTCAGTTCTTTAAATGAGATCATTTTGAGGCAAATGTAGCTATATAACCATTTTGTTTTCTTGTAACAATATAAAATATAAGGTTGTAAAATATATGGATCTTTTATAGAATTTTCTTTTTTAATAATAACTTACTATCTGAACCTAGTGAGGTTAAAAATAATTAATTTTAAAATAATTATTTATGTTTAATTCAACTTATTATCTTCTATAGTAAAACATTAAATAGGTATTTTAATCCTAAAGAATAATATTGTTATACTCGTAACACATTAATACTCATCAAAAAGCGTTTACCATGAAGACCTCGTGAAGCATTTGCTTACTATCAGATTTAGGCCTATCAACTTAATAAAGAAAAATTAAATAGTAAATATTTGAAAAAAAAATATTCCAAAATTTAGTGTTTTGAATTTTATTGGTAAAACAGATTTTTTGAAACTTAAAGATTTAGGCTAACACATTTTCAAAGAATAACATCATAAATAAAATCTTTCTATAAATTTATTCATTTTTACAATAATTGCACAAATATTTTATTTAGAAAAAAAATAGAATTGTAGCTCCACTATTTTACTTTAGTAATGCAACTGATTTAAATGTTTTTACAGTATTTAAATTACACATTTTAAAGTAATTACACATTAATCTTACAGGTAGTTTTATCTTAAAATTAATATTATCATTAATATTAATACGTAAGTGTTCATACCGTAAAATGTACAGTCTATATAATTGAAATGACGTAGCCGAATTGTATAATGTAAGCTAAATTCTATAATAAGAATATTTCAGTTGTATTAGTCAACCAATCAAGAGTGATTTTTGAAATAGAAAATAACGATATATTTAATAATAAAAAGGAATTAAACAGCATTTTTTTATAATGAACTTTATAAATATTTCTGCTTTAGAGTCGTATCACTAAATTTACAGCATCCTCTAGAGATTTCAATAATTCTAATTTTCAATAATTATGATTTTTCAATTAATCGGTATTACCGAATAATAAATGACTTCAGTATTGAATAAGAGATGCCGTAATGTTAATTATAAAAAAGGTAATAATGACTAAATAATGACTATTTAAAAGTAATAGAGTGTACAACATTTTTATATTAGATTAAGGGGTTACAAATTTATTTACGAATATTTCAAAAAATACTTGCAGGTGAAGTCAGTTAAGCTAGAGATAGTTCTCCTGCACATTGGGATAGTTAAAAATCATCACTCTCATTTGATTTGAATAAGAAAGAACCTTGATAATCCGAAAATACTGAAATTAAAATAGTTTTGATTGTCTAGCTTTCCACAGTGATCCATGCAGTTGTATAAATAAATAACAGACAGTTAATCTTCCAGTGCTGCTAATAATAACATAATGTAATAAATATAAATGTATATATAATTTATAATTATAAAGTAAAATACTTGAGAGAAACTAATGGTTTCCGACCACTGTATGTAATTCAAAAATTATTTAATGATGTACTTTTTGTTGTAACATCTTGATTCTTTTATCACTAGAAGTTCTTTCTCTTTAGTTACTTACCAGTATGTATTTAGAAAGAAGTATAAAAACGGAAGTTTCTGCAACAAAGTTAAGGTTATAACTAACGCACGCGCGTAGGAATATTTCTTTCTTTATTTTTTGAAGATGCATTTGGTGTCAAATGTATCTAGATTACCAGGGTTCGGATTATAAAAATTCTATACGAAGAAAATCGTGTAAAAAAATCATGTCCAAGTAAAGTAATGTGTATATATAAGTATAGAGCCTCGATATATATATATATATATATATATATATATATATATATATATATATATATATACCATGAAATATCAGTTCCAGTGTAAGTTACCTGTATTACAGAACAATACATATAAAACAGAATAGCTGTATGGTAAACTCAACAAGGAGTCGCCTGTCTAATCAAATTCTTGATATAACAACGCGACAGCAAACTCCAGGCGCAGTCTCACTATTAAATTATTTATCAATAATAACATCATCACAATATAATAATCATTATTATAAGTAGCAAAAGTTAATTACATTTAAGTAATAAAAAAATATTTAACAATCAATAACAACAGTGTGTAAACTGTATTTTAGTAAAACTCTCAGGCCTAACACATATAATTACAATAAAAGAAATATTATTATTTCACCAGGTTAAAATAAGACTAGAATTAAAATGTTATTTTTTTAAATATATAATATTTATGTAATTATAAATAAATGCAGGAAATAAACTTCTTATTATTATTAACTTATAATTATAATTAAATTATAAAATACTTTTGTATTAAAATTTCAATAAAGAATCTTTCATCAAGATTGGATTCACACATTCTGATTTTGCCTTTTGAAAAATATATGAAGTTATTTGATAATATAGTAGAATTTGTTATTAGTACTGTTTTTGGTTAAAAACTATTTAGAGCTGATTTCAGCCAAAATATTTTTTACTAGGTTAAACAGGGAATTTTGTGTATTTATTTACTTCAGAGTTGGATGTCTTACTGCCAATTGGAATTAATATATACAATTCAGAAAATAGTGTAACATAAATACTCAAATAACTTTTAAATTTTTATAAAAAATTTATACCAAAATAAATTAGTAATAATAGTACACCGGCCGCATTGGTGTAGTTGGTAACGTGCTCGCCTCTCATCATGCGGTCTTCGGTTCGAATCCCACTCAGGCACAGCATATTTTTATACGTTACAGAAAATCATTTCATCCTTCACAGTTAACAACCCAACGTCGTCGCTAATGACCACTGTAGTTGATGCGACGTTAAAAAAGCAAAGGAAAAAAATTAATAATATATTTTCATATCAAATTTGTTTGAATAAATGTTAATAAAACGATTGCTAAGTCAGTAATAGTACGTTTTAAGTAGACTTATTATTAATCAATTATAATCTTTAGATTATCTTAAACGACTCATTCATTCCTTATGAAAAATGTTTTTGATATGTAACATCTAGTTTTGTGTTTTTATAAAAATCTTTTTAGCAGGTTTTGTGTTTTTATTAAAATCTTTTGTGTTTTTATAAAAATCTTTTTAGCAGGTTTTTTAGCAGTAAAAAGCGGATATCTTCATCGATTGAGGGTGCTTAGAATACGACTAAAAATAATCGAAATTATAATTAAGATCGGATATGACAGAATTTAATGATTTATCCCGAAGAATAAACCAATTTTTTCATTCTTTCATTTTATAATTTTCAACATCGTACATTTTTGTTAGAGAAGATCTACTTTTAACTTTTTTAGAAATTCTCTTTATGACTGCTTTTTTATTTAAATTTACAAAACGGACTGAGAGAACGCACGCACTAAATACTAAACGACAATACGTAGACGTACGCTTTCCATGTCAATAAATGTACTGTATCTTAGTAAACTTAGCCCCGTGGTGCGCTCAATGGTAAAAAACGTGTACGATGTATTCCAGTATATAACTATTTGCCGAAATATGATTCGACCAATAGGTCCAATTACAAGAAATGTATTCGCAGTTTTGTATTCTCTCCTGATATAAATCTACCAGGAGTATTAATATATAGCCCTATACATTTCGACTTAAAAATACACGATTTAACACAAATAACATGTAGAATCTGGAAAGCAAACCAACAGGAACAGTTAATTTCACCTCAAAATAATTTTTAAAGTCGATCAATTTATATTCAATTGAACAATTAATTAGTAACCGCTTTCAAAGAGTCTTGCTTACGCTTTAAGAATAGTCCCAATTCAAGGTATTGCTAATGGCCTTAGCAGTTATTGCGACTATTCTTCTGATAAAAATCTTTCTACATTCAGGTTAAATATTAAATATATAAATTTTAATAGCATACATTTTACAAAAAGTATTTTTAATTTCCATGATTGGAGGCATCTTGAATAAATATATTTTGATAATCTCTTATAGTTAAATAAGTTTAAACTACCTAAAATACTTCAAAATTTTAACAATTCTACTAAAGTGTATGGGGTAATTTCAATGCTAATTTTAAGACGTTATCATAGTACCATCATGTGTGAACACAAGCCAATTTAGATTCGTTTTTCCTAACTACCATTTTTTATTAAAAGTGATTTAAAATAAAAGTAATTATTATTTTTTATAAAAGTATAATGTTTTAAAAAGTAATTTAAGGTAAATACTATGAAATTATATAGTATTTTGTTAATTTTAGTCGTAAATTGTATACAAATTAAGAAAGTAAGTTCTATATAATGCAATACAAATAATTTAATTTAATAAATTAATTATTACAATATTGAAAAACAAAACAAATAAAGTATAATACAATTTAATATACAAATTCATAAATAAATTAATTATAAAATTAAATTAATATTACTAACAATTTAATGAAAATAGTAGAACCTATATTCTAAATATTTTATAAAATGTAATTTAAGCTACTATTTCATAATTTAGTTTTGACTCTTGGTCTTCAGTTCTTGGCTGCCAAAATTATTGCAATAGCTAAACTTTTAGTAGAACAAGCTGCAAATTATTTTAAAACACAAATATCAATGGATTTATGAGTAATATTTCACTGTGTTATTTTTTATCTATAATTGATTTTAAATAAAGACAAACCAATATTATTTTATTTATTTATTTATTAAAATTAATCTATTTAGTCAACTAAGTCTTGTATTTTCTTGAAAAGCTAGAACTCCCAGGTTCGATTTCCGTAAATACTGATACAAAATAATTAAACAAATTAAAGAAAAATTATAGATGTGTAACATCTGTATGTTTGGGTTATATTGCTATAACCCGTAGGTAGGCTACTGATATATATATATATAAGTAATTTATTACTGATGTTTAATAAATTTAGAAGTAAAAAACCCCGTGTCTTGTCATTTAGAGAACTAGACTTACGCATTAGCATCAGTAGAAAAATACAGATCTCAGTTTTATTTTGCTTTAAGCTGCACTCAACATACTTAGAGAGATTACATTTTGGTTTCAAATATTTTTTTTAATTTAGCCGCGTTTTTAACAGGACGTTCTAAAATTATGATTTATGTGAGTAATATTAATAGATTGTAATTTTCCAACACAAATTTTCATGTTTTTGCAAAAAGAATTGAAGGATTTCAACTTTCTTCAAAATTTGTCAGTTTGACTCAGGCTATTATAAACAATAACTTGTCACATAACATTCTTACCTTTATCAATCATTTTATTCAACAATTCGTTTTGTGTGTTGTAAATAGTACTAAATATTTTCAAAAACTTTGAAACCTAGAGCAATTTTATTTTAAATCGCTCAAATATTATTCAGATAACTTATAGTTATTTTTAAGACACTTATGCTAATTGCTGAAAAGATTTGATCGCCAGCATGCGATTAATCCAAGTCCGTTATTCTCTGTTGAAAATACATCAGTTTAAATAAATTACTTTGCCTTGATCTCAACCTCCAGAAAATGTCGGAAAAACTCCTTAAAATTTTTAAATCATTTCCAATCAATCAATGTTCCTTCTTACTCATTTCTTAATTCACCACTAACTGAAGTAAATCAAGTTCAGTGAAAAATATAAAAATAAAACAAAATAAATTAAAAAACAATAATTCTTAAGTCTTCTTAGTTCTATTAATTTTAAAGGAATTTCAATTTTCGTAGTTTGTCTTTGAAACAGCCCGTGCATAGAAGAAATTATAGTTTTTAAGTATTAAAATAGTAGCTATAAAATTCATTTTATAAAGTATTTTGAATTAGTAAATATAGGTGGTATTTTTTTAGTAAATCAAATAAATAAATAAACAAACGAAAATGAAAAATATAATATAACGTGTGGTGTTTCTTTTTTTGCTGGTACACTTTTTAACGTGCGTAGCCGTGGGTGATGTCAGCAGGCCGTCAGAAGTTTTCGGCTAGCGGACAGCACTCGGCGACGTCCACAAAATACAATTTTGCTCTTCATAATCTGGCAGTAAAGCCAGTTGCATTCCTGCAGTTGGGACTGTGGATGGACCTAAAATAAAATCAAAATAATTTAAATTTATTTCTAACATTATAATTTTTTTTATTTCAGATACGTACCATTAAAACGTTTTAGCGATAAAAATGTATAATTCTTAATATCAAAGGTAACGTCCTCTTCCAATCTCGTATCACTGGAATACTATGTGCTTTAAAGATACATTACCTTTACTACAACATAAAATTTTAAATATATAAGTTGTGGTTACAGATGATGAAATTAACGACTTGATGGATTGTCTGTAAAGTGGTGGAAATGTTAAAATTTGCAATCTGTTTCAGTCTCTTCGAAAAGAAATTTGTGGTCTACTCGCGCCATTGCAAAATCCAATATACTTACCATGAATATCCTCAGTCAAATATGTCCTTGATATTAAACCTATCTTACAAGCCGTATATCAATTTAGTTCCTAATACTTTTATAAGGAAGACTACATAAATAACCTTACATTAATACTTCTATACATTCTGAAGAAATTATTAAATAAATGAAAAAAATAGCCTATATATTATAACCACCAATTACCGTTTTATTTTACAGAGATCAGAATACTATAACAATAGTTGACTCGAGTAAAATGTTTTATGAGCTGATGATGTTTTATTGCTAGACAAGGCAATACGAGGTAATAAGCAATACACGGCGTTAAATGGATTATTCGCTTGGAAAACTATTAAAACGGTAAGTGAACTTATAATACTCATGGATGTTAATTCATTATTTTAAAACAATAGATAGGCCATACAGGGTGAATAAAAAAACTGAAACACCTGACAACATTCAGATTATAGCTAGTACAAATTTTCATAAGAAGTTTTACGATAATTCAATAAATAGGGCTAATTTTTATTAAAATTTGAATTCCCATATTTTTTCAGTTAAGATTATACTAGCACGGAGAAAGATTGGTAAGTTCAAAGCTACTAAGTATTAATTAAAGTAATTGCTATGAATGAAAACAAAAATTTTCAATATTGATACAGACTGGACTCCATAGCAGGTTCTGGAATATAAAACTAAAGGAAATAAAAAAAAGAAGTATTATCAAGAAACCATTGCAATTCCAGGAGAATGGGATAGGTAATGAAACGATTAAGTGTTTCGTGGCAACCGTGACAAGAATTTTTTTTAAATAAAAACCTGATGAATGAAATTAAATATTTATTTAACTAACAATTTACAAACAAATTCCACTGAAATATTGAGTGGCTGTGATAAATAAAACAAGTTTCAGAACCTTGATGGAGGATTAATTGTGCAATGCATATTCTCTGAGTTGTTTTAATTGTTATAAAATAGGCCTACGTATATTTTAAAATGATCGAACTGTTTTCATTGTCACTTTCTAAACAGTTTCAGTCGAACGAAGTCCATACTCAATTTTTTAATTTGATTTTATAGTTAGTTCCTCAATTCACGGAAGATTATTTTAAAAGTCTGTTTACATGTTTACAATCTTTGGTCATTTCAACACGCGAGATCTTAAAAGGAAGATTGAAATTCAACCTGTAAGTAAATGACAAAACATCAATCTCTTCGCTTCAACGTCGAATTAAATTAATCGAATGTTGTCATACTTTCGAATCATCTTGTACCTTTATAATAATTAAAAATTTTATGACCGTCTTATTTAATACTGTGTAATTCATTTTCTTCAATTGCCTTTACATAATTTATAAACAATATAATTAACGATATTGTTTATTACTCAATAACTTATCTCCTTTACTGCTGAGAAAACAAATATATCTCTTATTGTAAATTATAATTTACGTTAAATTAACTTCAACTTGAATTCTTCTTGCAATTTATACCACAGGCTTCATTAGCTTAGAACGGCTTCAATACTATTTCAAACCAAAATAAAATTTAAAAACGTAACCTTTCGAAATATATTAATTTGAAGTACTAGTATTGCAAAACAATATTAAACTATAGGCAAATAGATAAAATTTTAGAGGAATTTACATAGAATTTTTTTATGAAATTCAAATAGCGTAGGCCTATAGGCCCCATAACAATTTAGGATAGGTCTATAAATATCCCTTGTCAATAAATTAATGGATGCAACGTGAATAATTTTTTTCTTTCTTTAATAATTAAAAATTCAATTTAAAATTTCAAAATCATGTTGTAAGATTCCTTAACACAAAATTTTTAATTTATTGAAATTATCGAAGTAAAACAATTCGAGTCCTTTTTCAAAATGCTTTTTTCAACAACTAACATATCTTCATGGGCTCAAAGTTTTAACCCTAACAAAATTATGTAGGCCTACGTATTTTCAAATTAAAAATTCTGAAACAATCATTAAACCCTTTTTATCAAGATTAATTTGATAAAATTCTTATATGACGATTTGAATAGAAAACAATCAAGTTATAATAAAATTGTCCTTCCGTATACACCTTAAATAATTTATTTACAATTAAAATACCTGCCCACTTGTAACACAAAAAATTATTTACAGTTTTAATGAAAAATTTTGAAAAATAAGAGGATTATAAATTGTTATGTTATATTTTGATTTGCAACAGAAGCTTCTTAGAGTAAAGAATAAAATCAATTACTCAGAATTTAACAAAAAATTAACAGACCTCATTAATCCTTTAATATAGCAAAAAATGCCAAGACGCCATCGCTTACGAAGAAAATGTAGTAAAGATTTACGGATCCAGTTGAAAAACAAATTTTGCAAAGATTACAATATTTCCATATCTTATTCTTTATTGTACGAGTATATTGGTTTAATCAAAATTTAAAATTTCACTTTTGTAATTTATTTTATATTGCTTTGTTCATATTGTCATGTCAATATTACTTTTTTAAACTTCATTTTGTTTATTTTATAGTTTTTGTTAAAATTTTTAATTTGTATTTACCTCTTGATCTACGTTATTCTTGTTATGTAAAGGCCTATTTACTATTTAATTTTTCTTATGTTTCTTCTCTAATTTTATTTTTAGTGTTCAATTCTTGAATTATCAACTGGGATGTATTCTTTAAAGAAATTTTTCTGTACTTTTCACGACATTCGGTTATTCAAAAAATTATTTAAACCTTTGTATGATTATATAGGCTTGCCCATAACAGGCAGGTGTAGTGTTAAATTATTTGCACTCGATCTGCTAGCTCCAGGGCTACAAAAACTAGTTCTGCTTCTAATCATATATTTAACCAATTATATGACTGAAGCAATTAAGAACAGAAGAGGTAGAGGTGTAAAAAGACGCTATTCAGCGTTATCTCCTCTGAGAGTAATGATTTTCATTGTAGGCCTACAGCCAGACCCTGTGGTGAATGAAGTGAATGTGTCATTTGCAGGGTGGAAAGTAGATGTTTTTTAGAGGGCGTGCTGATGAGCATACTATCCCACTCAGCGAAGAAGTCAATGTCAAATCACCTCACTCCTCGTGTTATTAAGTAAAGAATCTAGTGTTTCAAACCAGCCTTTCGGCTGGTAACCTAAACAACAATATTTTTAAAGACTATTGTACAGTTTCAAAATAAAGAATAAAGTTTTTAAAAAATATATTTTTATTAAATTTAAAAAATTCTAGAGAATTGTAATTCAAACACTCTACCATTTAAAAATTGATAGACCTACTTTTAAAAATAAATTAAGTCAGTAAGTCTCAATAATGTTTTACTAATTTGTTATAATTTGTTACAGTTATTTACTTTCAGTTCAACAAAACATTTGAGTGAAATGTAAAGTAAATTTATCCTGAGTTAGAAAACACTCAGTAGTATTTCTTCCATACATTTTTCTGAAGACAAACATGACGTTACCGGTTCTCCTGAATTTCAATGTTTAGCCATCTTGTTTTTGTAATATAAAATAATATTGAAGGGCACATCTATAAGTAATATTAGATACACAGATGATGCAGCAATACTAGCCTATATCAGTTCTTCAACTGATGAAGGAACGGCTAAATAGAGTTAGTAAATCTTGTGGTTCAATCTTCAACTTAAATAAAACAAAATTTATGGATGTAGTTGAAACTAACAATGTTGTAATTAACTTATCAATTAAAAACATTTTTACTGAAAGAGTAAAGAGGTAACGATACTTGGGAACAATAATAACTGTAAAAACGATTAAACACCAGAAATAGGGGAATAGGTTGGAATGGCCTAAGGTGGCCTTTATAAAGAGGAGACATTTTTTACAAAACAAGGATCTAAGTATAGAAGTTCGATTAGATTAGTAAGATAATACATAATTTTATGCATGAAATAGAGGATCGGAATCTTAAGTAACTGGAAATGAGACGGATTCAAGACTTCGAATTATGAACATATCGACTTATGTTAAGGGTATCGTGAAAAAGTACGAATTTGAACGATTAAGCCTTTTATCAGGCACTTAAAAAGCTTGAAATAATTAATATAATATAGCCAAAGACTAGAGTATTTCAGAGTTGATATACTGGTAAAAATAACAGTTAAGAGAAGCGTAGGATAACGAAGAGTACTTTGGTAAAAAAATTTACAAGACTGGTATAAAATTATTGTTCCTCTGTGTCTATGTAGGGTAGTAGTGTAAAAAGGTAAGAATTGTTGTTATGATCGGCAACGTCTGGATAGGAAAAGGCATCCCAAAATAAATATTTATATCCTCTCAAGTCTGCGGACACAAAATGATAAATGATTTCAATTTCAATTCGTCATTGAAGTAATCATGAAAGTAAATCACTTCATTGCTAAGAATATTATCAATCTGAAAAGAATTATTTAATCAAAAGGTAAACCTACAATACGGTCGTCGTTTCTTCAAATAATTTTCATACGAAAAAATACATATTTTTAATGAAAGATTGTTGTTAAATGTTAAAAGTTTTAGTAGTACTTCATAATATATATATATTAGTATAACAGAAATTTAAATGCATAAGCAAAATTAGATGTGAATCCCCTGAAAAGAGTAAAACTTTTAATAAAATATTTTAATGGCATGCAGATGGTGAACTTAAATAAATATTATAAATAAAATTACAAATGTGTTCAATAAGTGTTTCCGTAGAAGATGCATGCTGAGAGAAAAGAAACTGAATAGCAAGTTTCTACAAAAACTCCATGATTAAATTTAAGATTAGTTTTCAGTTTCGATTGTGCCATAATCCTATTTTTAAACTATGGCGTTACCAATGTACAGCTCTCGGTAGATAAAAGTAAAGAATTGTTTGAACACACAGTGGTATAATTGATTAGGTATTATAAGTATTAACAAATAGTAAATAGTAATAGTAGTAATATAATATGTTTGTGCTTACAGTTAGGCCTAAGAGAGTGTAGGAGGAGAATACAACACAAAAGGCGGCAGCGTTGACCAGCGCCGCCTCTCTCACCGCCACCCAGTGCATCTAGAGAGACAGACAACACAGACCACCGCTTAGACTTAGACAACACACCACCCAGATTATTTTTTATTATTAATTATTTTCATGATTAATTAATTAATACCATAAAGTATGACTGTGAGCCAATTACTTTGCACTTCTTATGATTTAGTTGGATTTTTCAACTCATTATGTAAGCTATTTCTTATTATTATTCATCATGATTTCTTATTCACTTAGAAAAACAGAAAAATTATAGTACCTTTGTAATATTAGTAGTACCATATTAATGCCTTAGGTGTAGTGGTCAGCGCAACTGGCTTCTAATCCGGCGTTCCGGGTTTTGATTTATGATCAAGTCTGGTATTTTTTCATTAATTATTTTCATCTATCACCCTTAATCGGTTGCATTAGAAGTAATGTGTAAAACAATCAAACTTAAACGAAACAAAAATTTTAAAAAATTGATCGGCTATTTTTATTTCGTCACGTTCGTAACACTAACACTGGTTGTACATATTTCAGACTTAGAATCTATACTAATATTTTAAAGACAAAGCGTGTTGTTTTGTGCAGGCTAATTTCCAAAACTACTGAACGGATTTTTATGAAATTTTGACTGCATATTTGTATTTACATTCACAGCAACATTTTCTTTCTAAATTTTCAAAATGACAACCTTAAGGGCCCTAATGAAGATTTTCATAAATATGTATGAGTGTGTGTGTGTGTGTGTGTGTATGTGTGTGTGTGTACATGTGAGTACGTATTGTTGTTAAAGTATAAAAAGGGGTTTGTTTTTTGTGTGTGTGTGCTATTGTTGATTACAGAACATACGTATAAAGACTATCGAGAGACAACTGCGGGGAATTTATCAAAACATTGTGTGTGTGTGTGTGTGTGTGTGTGTGTGTGTGTGTGTGTGTTTGTGTGAGAGCGCGCGCGTTTGTGTGTAAGTTGGGGGTATACAGTCGGCTTGCAACTACACAATTTCTGTTACATATTTATTTGTAAAAAATCGAATACATGCTTAGCGTGCGAAGCCGAGCCGGGTATGCTAGTAAAGTTACTGCTCTTTTATTATTTTTTAAGTTAAGCACAAAAACTTTTCAGTTTTCATTAATTGTCTTCCTGAAAAATCTCACAATGCAGAATCGAATTAACCAAATTTGAAATGTATTACACCTAAATTAATCGTATTCTTATTAAATACTATATTTTATTGGAACCATCTACTGTATTGTCGCTCACTTGGTACCGCACTCGACAGACGAGCTAAATATTCAAATTGTTAATCATTCTAGGTGTGATACAGGCTGTAGCATTTAACATAAAGTTTCTAAGCACTGAAATATTTGAAACACAATGACTTCAAAACCTTACCGGCTTTTTTAAATGTTAGGTAAACTCAAAAAAATTAAAATACTGTCAACATATCAAATATCACTAAAATTAAATTACTTTATAACCGGAAAATCCCAGGTTTGGTTCCCGGTTAGGGTATGAAAACTATTGATTGTTCAAACCAACTGATCTATAACCCAAAATTATTGTAAGTAAAAGAATCTGTTGATACAACTTTAAGTTAATTAAAACGAATACCTTACAGCAAAATTCGTAGTAGGCCTATGAGTATTCGAAAGAGATAGAATGCTTATAGAAGAATTTAAATAATAATTAATGTACCATCAAGTAAATAAGCATTTTCAACATAAAAAGTATTTTAAAATAGGTTGTACTTGTACTGTGGTTTTGTAGTACATTTTTTGGCGGACTTAAAACCAACAGAAGAATAGTATGAAATTTAATAAAAATTCTAAGTCATATCTTAAATCAATTTTTTTAGAAAAGTTGCACCAATGTTTTATTATAAACTGGTAGATATAATTGATATTTTAAATGATCAAAACAGGATACTAGCTTTAGTAGTATTACATAAGAAGTGCATAGTAACATGGCGACGTGACCAATTAATTAAACAGAGCTAATTAAACATAATAGAGTTAAATTGTAAAGAGTTAAGATTATTGCAATATTTACAAGATTTAATCATAATTACAATTATAAACAGGCTAAAAAATTCAATATCCAATAAAATGTAACAAGTTAATACTAATTATAATTAATAATTAAATTTATACCACCATAAAAATAATAAGCTTCACTGAAACAGAGTGTTCGCAAAATATAGCAGAGTTAAAAATCATGTTAGTCGATTTAATTATTTACATTTAAATGCAACACCAGTGGTAGAAGAGGAGATAAAATTTTGTGACACCCTGTCTCAATTAATTTCTTACAGCACTAAAATTCGAAATTGTAATACATACCTCGCTTATAGTCTGGCGAGAATAGATAAGTTATCAGTTATTAACACTAAGTAAAAGCTTCTTTAACCAGAGTTTAATTGTTGTAAAAATCTTAGTTTTTATTTTTAATTCATTAACCCATCAAAGTTTCACCAAGATTCGTTTAACCGTTTATCGAAGGTTGAACTGTAGGTTATGGTTTACACAAGATTTATTACATTTTATAATATATATGTAGCATAACTAGAAACTATGGATCAAATGTCCTGTTTTTACAACATTAGTAAAAGAAGGCTTAAAATTTTGTTGATAAAAATTAATATAGGCCTACCTGATTTAACAAATATTTTTTAACTATAACTTTTTAGTTTAATATATTAATAAATAAACAATCACCACATTAAAAATTGTCAATTTTAAAATTATTTACTTGAATAAACTTGTTGGTGCCAACACAGCTGCAGCCTCAAAGACTAGTTTTTCGGAGAAGGTCTCTTGGTCATCAGGGCTTGAGCCTTCTTCACATTACCTGATAGTATGTGTCGCGAATACATCCACCGATTGTACGGTTTTGTGAGTGTTTGAAATTTATTGTGAAACGAATTATAATGGTATTTTTATACGTAGGTGTATGGTGTAGCTCGTTTTGTAGTTTGTTGTTAATGATAGCCTATTACAGACATTGATAGTAAAGACTTTGTGTTCTTTCTTTTGTTTTGTTCTGTATTGACTGAAAGTGTTCTGTTTGTGAGGGCATAACAGCATCCCGCAATTGCAATTCATAATTCCAAAGTGGTCTCATGACTGTTTTTTGTGTTTTCGTATTTTATTCTCTAGAGAGTTTTAAGCGTCTGTCCAATAATCATTTCAATAAATAAAAGCGAATTTTGAACAAATATTTTTAAACGTGTTCTTCTGGATATGATACGTTACAATATAAAATTATGTGTATTAAGTAATTCTGACTCAATACGAAAATATGTTTTTTAGAAATATTAAGATTTTGTGTAAATGATTTAATTAAAAATTAATATATTAGGTAATCTTTAAGGGTTAGCCAAGACCAAACACAGAAAAAAGAAAAGCACTAATGAGGTAATGTTAAATTTTTTAATTGTAGTAGTTCGTTTATTAGACTTATTTGTTCAATCTCTGAAAAAATCACAAGAGTTGTGTAATATGTGCTAATTTAATTATGATTGCAATTATTTAGTTTTAGTAACTCAGTGTGAAAGGTATTTCAAAGGTTAACATTACGAAACTAATAGGTAGAAAATTAATAACTGTAGGCCTATTACACAAAAAAATTTAACCCAATAAGAAAATATATATGAGTAGGCTACATTTTTTTTCAAAATCTTTGATTGATGTTACTTTATAGGCCTACCAAATTTATTGTTAATTAATGCATAACGTGATTTTCTATATTTACATTTTTTACTTATCAAGATAATTTATTTCTCCAAACTTTTTCAACAATTGATGAATTCTGGGATAATGAAGCTTTTACTGTAGTAAATAATACACAATATAAATGTGAGACAAGTACAGATAGTTTTTTAATAGTATAATATACCTGACTATTCACATTTAGTACCTATGTTGTGGGCTGCATCTTACAACTATTTTTCCTATTTTATATGTAGAAGGAAAAACAAAACATGAATACTAAAACTAAAAATTATTAACTAAGGAACACAGTTAGCAATACTAAATACTAAAATCATATTTTTAAAACTTATTTGAAATGTAAAATAATTTATTTTATTTACGCAGTCGTAATTCACGGGATTGGGCAGTGGTAAAGTCGTCGCCGAGAGTCAGCTGTTTAACATTTTATTTTTGGAGATGAAGGTTCCGTGGTTCAAATCCTAGTAAAGGTCGTTACTCTAATAAGGATTTGAATACTAGACAGTGGTTACCGATGTATTTTGGTGATCAAGGTTCAATTACCGTAATCGTATTCTCTCAGGTATGGTCAGCCTGAGTTTGTACAAGACTACACCTCCTTTACACGTCTTACATACCATCCTTATCTCAATGAGTGATGGGATTGCTAATTGCTTTTAAATGAGCAAATTGTAACGTACACACATTAAGTATTAAAAAAGCTTACACAGTCAATCTACAAACTGTAGGGGCTACTTAAATTTTGATTGTATAGTAGGTAAGTTGTTTTCTATTGGCTCTTGAATAAAGTCATGCCTTGTGCTAACAATTCCTAAAATTGTTACTAGTTAAATTTTTATTATTATAGATTGTTGCTAAATTAGTAAAGCGTAAAATTAATGTTACGTGCCAGTGTACTGTGATGAGTGTTTGTTAACACAAGTCGGATGTATCCGTTTTAATTGTCTAGCAAATTCATAATAAGTGCTATTTTAATTTCTCTGATACTGAATGCTGTACCCGAAATTTGTTTTATACTTTTCGCAATATTTAGGTCCCTATTTAATGTTCTTTTGGTATATACCAAGTATTACATGCCTGTGATTGAGCGTGAAAACGTGTTTTGAAATCTTTGCAGAATGTCGGTGTTGGAGTTCTTGGTGTAACCTAATGGTAAAGAATAATATTAGCTAACCTAGTTGTCTTTTGGGAACACCGATAGCCTAAAATACGTCGTATTTACTTCACAGTGTTTATCGTATTTATATTAATTTTTCAGCAGGTTTATTAGATTACTTTAGTTGGAAATTAATTACTAAAGTTGTTTCGAATCTTGTAAATAAAAGCTATACTAGATTGTAGACAGTTATTTTCCTTTTAAATTAATTAAAAAAATCTGATAAATTAATATGAAAAATAAATTTTTTGTTATAAACAAGGTGCAACTGACCGAAAAAGTTTGAATGAATTACTTTATTTGCCATATATTATCATATAAATATACCTGGAGATAATTTATTATGTTGCTAACATTTATAGAGTAGGATTAGCAACAACTAAAAGACATTAAATCAATCAACTTAAATAAAATCTCATAAGCGGTCAATATTTTATGGCTTATTTGCGGAATGCAATTTTCATAACTCGGCGATAGTAGGCTTATTATTCACAGTGAATTTTTCATGGTTAATTGTCAAGTAATAAATTGTAAGAAACCCATTCAAGCGATTGTCACGCGGCAGCCCTGGCAACTCACTAAAATATAGAATTACGCACGGCATCCTTATTACTAAGTATTACTTTTTTATTACACTTAAACGATTCTAGGTTATAAGCATGTTAGTAACCGAGTGTAAAAATTGTAAATGACGGTGTCACAACTTTACATTCTATTTCATATTTATGATTCTTTATTACGTTCGGGCTTAACAATAAAATATTATTATCTTTTATTATATTGCTAACTGCATAAACATTTTGCTTTAGTTTATTGCTTGTATCGATGGTTAAATCCGGATTTGTTTTACCATAGTAATATTGGTCTAGAGACCAATATTTCCGATATGAAGTTACATGTTTCTTAACGGTAATCAATAATTAGGCCTACCATTAAAGGTAACATGCAAATTACTAAATATTTTTTTAAGGATAAAAAGGTATTACATGAAATAGCTGACTTTTAGTAAATGTGTTTAGTGATTTGTGAGTACGTTTTATATTGTAATGTTACATAGTTAAAGTTTTTTATTTTAAACGTTTATGAACAGTTGGTGAGTTAATTACTCTAGTTTACGGCAAATAAACCTATAAAACTATTGTCTAAGAGTTGTTGAAAAACGTTAAAACATAAGGAGTGTTAACAGCACAGGCCAAACTAGTTCTTTTTACAAACAATCTATCGGAGAAGAAACAGATTTGCGACCCTTAGAAGCAAGAAATATTTTTTCTGTACTGGATGTTGATATTGGAGAAGAAGCATCAACCGGAAAAAATACAAGTTTAACGAAAAAACACTACCACCACCAGTAATTATCTAAAATGTTAAAAATTACAACGCACCGCGTGAAGACCTGAAAAAGTGGTAGAAAATAATTTTACGTGCTCAGTAAATTTTCAGAAAGCGACTGTAAAACCTCATATTCCTTCTGATTACCGAAAGTTAATACAATATCTAAATATCAGTCAGGGATAATATCACACATATCAAGTTCTAAGAAGCTTTCAAAATTGTAATAGGAGGGAACCACCACTCTTCATTGGATCCTGTAAAAGCGGAAATAGTACAAGAGGGTTATTCGGTCAGAAATATACTAGTATCCAAGGAGAAAATACCGTTGCCGTTGTTCTTTACGGACTTATAACCGGAATACAACAACAAAAATATAGAACATTTATATATTGTTTTGCACTGCCGGATGAAAATTGAAGAACTGAGACAATGCCACCAGATTTTTCATGTAGGCTAATTACCTGTTGTTAGTCGTACGGGCACACCAAGACACTTTGCAATAGAAACCCGAAGTGTATTTGTTGTAGTTCAAACCACTTTCCGATAGAGCGCAAGAAGTCAAGGGATACGTCGGCCACCTGCGCAAATTGTGACAGACACCACTCCAACCAAACTACTGAGGCTGGATGTCTTACCAACAATTGTAAAACCAACAGCGCCAAATTAACGGTAGTAAATCAACCAACCGTTGGGGCAAAAAATCAAGACTTAAGAATTTATCGTAGAAGCATACGAATTGTTTCTCACTTCAATAGTTGTGATGCTCGTCTACGAAGTTGGAGGAACACACAAGAGTAGTGTTAACAACTAGTACCTGAAGAGACACCGCCGTGACCACTGTTTACAGCGCAAGTGGATCCGACGCTTCTTAAAGCTCACATCACCTCCTGACTCATCACTCCGTCGCACCATCATCATCCAGACTCATTACCTAACATATATTTATCAGTCATCTGCGTCATACGCTCAAGTAACCACAAGTAAGCACCATCCATCAAAGTAGGTCAATCCGTACCATATCATGTATGATTTTCTTACTGAATTGAAAAACCTTATAATACCGATTATTTCATTAGGACCTATTAAACCAGTTAATTCCCGTCCTTCTTAGTTGATCATGAAATTTATTATAGTAGGTCACGGCTAGTTTTTTTACATCCGGAATTTTTAAATCAAGTAAAGGGTTTTTTTAAATAAAGGGAAGCACAAAAGAAATTAAAGTCGCAAGAATTTAGCGTGAAAGGCCTAAATCTACTTTAAAACGTGAAACTCAAAATGTAAATTACTCGTAGTTTAAGATAGTTATCTGTAAAACTAAAAAATCCGCAAAATTTTCCAGCCTTTGGTCAAAATGTGGATCAAATAAAAAATGTTATTAGGCAAACAAAATAATTTTCTGAATATTTTACTCAAAAGGGAATATTTGTTAACTCTATGGTCTATAAAGTTTAAAAGTTTCAAATCAAACAAGAAATTTCCTAATTCAATTTTGAACGTAAAGAGACATTTTCTTCGACCACATTACTTAAAAGAATATTGAGTAAAGCTTTTATAACTTTCGGAATTTTTGCAAACTTGTTATTGACTAAAAAAATTGTTTTACTTCATTTATTGGTTTTTACCATGGCTTAAGTATTATTTATTCTAATAGTTTACTGATTTTGTAATTATTTGTTTCTAAAAAGTATGCCTACTCGTAGTCTAATTATTCCCATAAAATTTAAAAAAAGATTTAACTATGTTAATATAAAAGACTTATCATCTCGCTTTTATTTGGTGAATGGCTAATGATAAAAACTGTTTATCAGATTTGTAATATAGGCTTGGATTTGATAAAATGTATCTAGTCACACCTCTAGCTATAGAAGGATCTCAAGCAAACTATAATAGCGTCACTCATAAAAGCCAGCTACATATAAACGAAAAATGTTGGCTAATATTTTTTCGAGTGGAAAAGTAAGGTATTCTGAAGATTTTTTTTGCATTCAGGTCTTAAAACAATCTCATTTATGAACTAAATGTTGTTGGGACTATTTTTGTGCGTAGAAAGAAAATATAATTAGGTGCTTCCATAAACTGTTATCTGTAAAAGTATTTGGCGAAATATTTTCCAAACCAAGTTTTTTTCTAATGAATAAGTGATATTCCGGATAATTATTTCCATATTTTCACGAAGATCTTCTTCTTTTATTGTTGGTTTTGGATTGTATGCATGTATGTATAAAATGGAAACGAAACAATAGGTCTATGTTTATTTTTGTTTTGTTTTTAAATTGATATTGTTGTTTTTTATTTTTACAGTCCTAACTAAATTTGAAAATTTTATATGCGTTATTACATACAGTGTAATATATACAGCGCAGCATACTATACTTAGTGGGTAACAAATATTGGTAAGGTTGTTTTTATTTATATTTTTTATTTTATTTTTGCTTCGACAAGTTGTTTTATTTTCTTTCTAATGCATTGTTTTGTTTTGTATTGCAAATAACTTATAAGTTAAAGATATAATTATTTTCCTTACCTGTGTTGTTTAAAATTGTCTTGGCGCTTGAAGGCCTTGCCACAGACCTCGCATGTGAACGTCACGTCGTCCTTGTGGGAGCGTTCATGAATCATTAAATTATAAGGCTTTGTGAACCGACGTTGGCAATATTTGCAGATAAATTCGCATTTGGCTCGCATCTTACGACGAAACTCCCGCCTGTCCTCCGTCTCAACTTGCATAATCGCAAACATTTTGCTTTCAAAAATTCCCCACTTTGCACACTATTTTGTCCTAGTTTATATTATTTGTTTTTCCTTTTTATTAAGGTTAAATAATTATTGTTTATACACGTTTCACTTAGACACTTCTTATTTTGCTTACAATAATGTCTTCCTTTGTATTATATGTAAATACATGTTGGAAGCACAAACACAAACGATTTAAACCAAACAATTATGAAATAGCCGCCTCCGTCTTATCAACACCTGAAAAAGAAAAACCAAAATTAATGACAAGTTGGAAATAACTAATTTAAATAATATAAATAAAGATTTGTAATGTGTCATAATAAAGACCGAATAAGAAACTGCGGTTTGAGCGCAAAACTGCAGTGCACTGGAAATCGGAATTTAACTCCTGTGTAAGGTCTCGAAATTGTTACACGTTCAAACTTACCGATTCCTTATAGTAATTCGTAGTCAATCAAAGCAGTTGGAGCGCGTTTAAATAAACAAAAAAGAAAAAACTTTTGGTAAATCAAAAATACTAGCTACTACTTATCTGTACCAGTTTCCCATCATGTTTTAAAGAGTTCTAATGAAATTTAACTTATTTTAAATTTCTTGTTTTTTTAAAGCGTTTAAATAAGATTTTAGAACATTTTCAGGGTTAGAATTTCGAAAAATCCTGCATTCCAAAAAGTGCCTTAGACTACAGTTTAAAAAAACGATAGGTTTAAAACATTTTATATAGT
Source organism: Catonia carolina (assembly GCA_035578175.1). Taxonomy (NCBI): domain Eukaryota; kingdom Metazoa; phylum Arthropoda; class Insecta; order Hemiptera; family Achilidae; genus Catonia; species Catonia carolina. The sequence goes on along the minus strand of JAQMRL010000001.1, from coordinate 64,874,106 downwards.
TAACGGTTATTTAATTTAGTGGTAGTTTGCAATGTGTAGCCTATCGTTGAAAAATTTGCACGAAAATCAGTGCTTCTTTTTACAAAAAAGTTATTATTTTATTCTGTTTCCCTAAGAAACGAATTTTTAGTTTCTATCCAAGAGTTGTAACAAAAAAATAGTTAACTGTGAATGAGACAGCATTATGTTTATTAATGCAATATTTTTATATTTTCGTATAGGCCTTCAGCGTTTAACAAATGAAGGTCTGTTACAAAACTGAATATTTTCTAAAAACATCCGGTTGTTTTTAATTAGTTGCTTAAACACAATGTAGATCAGGGCCTTAAAACTGTTAAATGCCTTAAAATGATTTATGATTGATGATATTTACGATTACGTTAGGTTGGTTTGCAAGTTGCTGAAAAACTGTTGTAAAAACCACGACAATATACTCGTAGAGCAGGAAGGAGAAAGGCTATCAGAAAGCATTTGGCCAATTTGTTAAGCATAAACAGGGAATTAAATAAGATAAATTGATGGTTATGAAAACTGACCATACTTGTCAACAATAAGAAAGCATGTTTACTGCGACAGCTGTGGCTAGTAACCACATTCACTCACTCACTAACGCCGTGTTGTAACCATTGATAGCCAGACAGCTTTCACACCTCAGCTGAGAACATTATTTCACGTAATGAGATCTGCCACAAAGACTGCAGATCGTTATTCAAAAGATTATAGTGATGCGATAGGCCTATTCGTTCTTTTATTCTTTACTAGCAATCCCGCCAGAGTTCTGGCCGAATACATTTCCAGCATCAGTGAAGTGAGTTTACAAACAATTTTTTTGCAAATTTCTTAATTTGTTTAAGGTTTTCTTAAAATTTACCATTCTTCCGTAATTTTGTAATAATAAATCATTGACCATAGTCCTTTAGAAAAATCACCTGCTTCATGTTATAGCAACAGGTTGCGAAAACTACTTGCATACCTTTAAAAATCAATTTTACAGATTTATTACAATATTAAGAAAAAAAATTGTTAATGAAAAATTAATTCGTCTCTAGCCTATAAAATAGAAGGTCCTGGGTTCGATTCTTGGTTAGGGTTTGAAAATAAACCCTACCAGCGAAAATCTACCGTCACAAGCAAAATTCACCTTACAAGCGAAAATCCACCGTTCTAGTTCCTTAAACTACCGTAATCGATAATGACCAAGCTGTTGATGCTATTTTAAATAGATAAATATAAGATGACGATCAAAATATTAGACTTAGTGTGAATAGTGTGACCGATTGAATGGTATACTTAAGTTAGGCTATACATAAAATTGATGGCAAAGCATTAAAGCTATTTACATTACGACCTAAACAGAAGACATGGATTTAAAATTTCTCATTCATTAAAATTGACTTCTAAGCTTTATTAAAATAGCCTACAATTCCTAGTCAATCGCCAACAGAAAAGAAACCTGCATTTTCTAACATTACATAGACTAGGGATCTGTTATACAGGGCTTAATCATCGTGTATCAACATCTTTACAGTGATCCGATTTAAATAAAATTAAAACTGATTTTTCAGCAGCCTTGGTTCAAATTAACCTAATAATTTTCACAAATATTTCTGAGATTGGAACAAACCAAATGAGAATTATATAAATTTAATAATTGGTTTAAATGACGTAGCTACAAGACTCAAAATTACAGCACATAGGCAAATATTTATTACAACTTTTATTTCCTCTAATATTTTAACATAGGCTCACGAAGGCTCGGCCGCATTTTTGTTGAATCTTCCTAGTAACCAACCTGTTAATTTTGACAATAACCATGAATATTTTTTTATCTTATCTTTTTTATTTAACAAAAAGCTGTATTAAATTTGAAAAAATGTGGGAGTAAAAAGAACTTCATATTTTAACTATGTGCAATCGTTGAGTGACCTGATCCATTACTAAAACAGATCGTATATATATAGTCTACCTATAATTTTGTTTTTGTCTACATGTAGGCCTAAACCTACTCTATATAGGTATCTTCTTATTTACATTCGGTTATTCTTTTTTAATAGACCTATAATAGACTATGTTAAAATTCATAATTTCTCTAACAATGATGTTTTAAAAATCTTTCCCTAGTTCACCGATATTTTTGAATACCTAATCACTTTCAGATTTGCATTTTGTAATGTGTGGTGCAGACTTCTAAAACGTTAACATCTATCTTTCTAAGGCTGTGATCAGTGATTATAGGCTAGGCCTACTCAAACGCTAAATTTCAATCCAGTCCCTAATATCAGGCATGAGCCTGATACATTTTTACAGGGTGCGTAATTAAATATGCATTAGGCTAGTATATTACAGCTTAACTTACACGAAACAGTGATAGAGTTAAGAAAGCAAAATTTTAAAAGAAGAAGCATTGTGGCCAAATACATTCAGGTCTCTTTTAGAACATTTATAGTTATTTTTTAATATTTAACTGTTATTAGTTAAATATTTATCTGTTTGTTCTTGATTTAGTGACACGATTTTCTATCAGATAGAAGAGTTATATATGTATTCATATAGTTAATAGTAGGCTAATACCACAGTAATCTTTTTTCTTTTATCCCCGGGCATCCAAAATGATTGGTGGTGTTTGTGACGCGAGCTGAAGATAGGTTTAAAAATAATAATAACGAAGATATGGAAGAATGAGACATTAGTTGAAAGCAAGAGGCGCATGCGCATAAAGATTATAGATAATGACGGGGTGTGGGCCCAAGTGCTTCTGATCGCGTGTGAGTGGCTACTGCAGTAATTTCAGCATCTTATTAGTCTACGACCCGACGACCGTCGACGATCCAACGACTCTTGAATAAGCCCATCAACATCTTTTCATTTCGCTCATTCTAACATCAAATAACACTCAGTCACGCGAATCTTAATTAAAACACACTCCTTCCCCATGTTAAAGTCACCTCATACGATTTTAAAACATAATTCAGCAGTTACAAAGTAAACTAGAGACTTGTAATAGAACCACCTACAATTTTATTTAATTTTTAAAGCGATTTCTCTAAAATTCCTCGACATCTCCATAGATTCTGCTTCAATAACGCCAAAAATGAAGTTTGATTAAATAAAATTCTTATAAATTAAGCTATATAGATTTTTCCGCTAACGCTGCTCTTAAGGTTCATCTGATAGTATCAACCAAACTCAGTATTTAGGTTTCCTTTAGAAAATGATAGAACAAATTTGATAACGAGCAGAATTGATCTTCGAGTGAGCGGTTTTATACGAAGAAAAAACCTAAAATCGAAAATATTTACGTTAGTAAACTATTAATCCAAACAAAAAATATTATGGAACTAAAGTTGTTGAAATAATGTTTACTTTCATCCATAATCCTACAATTTTGTGTCCTACCTGCATGAAAACTTCATTCCATTTTATTTTAACTACTAGGCTACATAGTACAATTTTCACACAAATTATCATGTAAGACAACTATTTTTTTGTAAATTATTTAAATCCGTATCAACACATTTGTAGCGACTACTATAAATTGTGTAGCCTAATAGTGAATTTTAAAGACTACAGTTTGAGAACCTAGCCGGGAATCGAATACTAGACCTTCCGCTTTGCAGTCAAGCACACTAACTACTGATCCAAGTAGGGTGGTTCTTATAATAACATAAGGTGTTGTTTACATTTTTTTGAGACTTTTTATTGAAAGTTTAGTATCTGTTATTACAATAATATAACAATTTCTAAATATGCCGCTAAAAATTCCAAAACTTGAATTCCTTGCTGGAGATTGCAGTCATCACTACAGTCCTACAATTGGCCAAGAAGTTCCCTTGGCCAGAGGTGTTTTAAAATTCTGTGCTAAGTACCCAGTATCGCCCTAGTGTCGCCTACATATTTTGTAAGAGAGGGTTGTCATGTATGTAATTCAAATTAGTCGTGCATCGTCTTGTATAGTTGTTTCGTGACGTCATTTACGTATGGGATTTTTAAGTCTTCGTAATATTTAATTTGTTACGTAAAAGGGGCATTGTGTTATCGCTCGTAGAATCTTGTTTTGAATCGCTTGTATATTTTTCATGTGTGAAGGTTTAGCAGATCCCCAAAGTTGAACTCCATATGTCCAGATTGGTCTTAGGACTGTTTTGTAGATTGTTATATATTATGTGACATGTTTAGTTTAGAACGTATATCGTGTAAGCGTTTCTGTTGATAGAATTTTCAGTTGTTTATACTTAAAAATAAAATATATTTTTATGAAGGTTTTCGAGATATTGGTGCTGTGTGCCAATAATTCATTATTTAATCAATAAAAGGATAAGAAAATGACATAATTTAAATGAAAAAGTAATTAGTATTGTTTATTAATCAAGAAGTCTAATAATAATGATAATAATAATAATAATTTGTAGACTTGTGTTTAAGATTCATATTACATTTATATTTAATCGGAAAGAGATTAGAACAGGTTCTTTATCCTAATAAAGGTTTTACTAAAGAAGTTAACATAACTGATGATAGATAGGTACAGATCTTATGAATGTGCAAAGCCGACATAACAAAGTGAAGTGGTTTGTTGTCCACCAACAAACTGGCAGTGATTGTTTTGTATTTTTGTGGAGCACCTAACTTACAAGGGTAAACATATTAATGTTGGAGTAAGAACAACGAACGGGTTGCCATGGGAACCCTCCAAGGCATCAATTACGCCACTATAGGGAGGACCGTGGGACGCGGAAACAGACCGACCGACCGATAAACTTCTAAGAAATAAATATTTAGGTTTCGTGAGTTACCGTGAGTGAATTTAGTTGTGTTGGCTCGTTTACAACTGATTCACGGGTCGAGACCGAAAGACGTGTAGTAATGCCCGAGGCGTCTCTTCACCCCTTCTCTACTTTTACTAAGGTCTTGTTTAGTTAGTGTACTCCTTCTCAGAATTAAAGCCCATGATTATTTTATAACATTATATAAATAAGCCTACTCTCTTATTCATAGTTGAATCAAGAAATGGGAGCAATTTACTTTAAATAGACTACATGCAATAGCGTCCAGTACTTTTTTAATGGCAGTAAAAATAAAAATCTTATGAAGCCTATGTTTACATTCTTTCGTAATAGATACTATTTTAGAATGCACAATATAAATAAAAATCTGGTGTGAAACACTCACACGATTTTATTTGCAAATTTTAATAAAAACCATATAACCTATGTTTAATCATTAATAAATAATGCAAAATGAAAACCATAACCTAATTTTAATCATGAGTGAATGACGTAAAATGAAAAATCAACCTCCGTTCAACTTAGAAATGCAGGAATTCACTAATTTGATCCTAGACTAGATAGACTCTGTAGAATAAAATGCTTAAAATAAATGTATACTAATCAAATTATTAAATGATTGATCAAATCAACTAACCAAATGAATCAATTAACTTACTGGTTCTAATGATGATCAAATAATTGGTTCCGGTTTTTTAAATTTCCTAAAAGTTTTACTAATAGATACACTTTTGCACTAAAATGTAGCTATAGCCTTCTAAGGCCACAATATTAAAAATGTCTCTCTTTTACCGATTTTGATTAATAAAAGGTCTACAGAAAATAAATATTTGACACTAACCTATGACACAAAAAAATGTTTGAATTAAAAGTTTTGGTTTTTAAATTTACAACTTTAAGAACTTTTTTATCACAAATTTTTACCACAAAAGTACAGACCCCCTCAGAATTTCAGCAAACATAGCGTGTACCCTATCTTGTAGAGCACACAAATTGTAGTAAATGATGCGATTTTTTAAAAAATCGAAGCCGTTTTTGAGAAAACTGCATAACATTTTGTCGTATATTTTTTATTTTATCAGATTTTTGTTTTACTTTACGGCCTGCTTGTGGTGTAGTGGTCAGAGCAACTATCTTCTACTCTATAGAGGTCTCGTTGATTCAATGTCAGCTAGTTTTTTAATATCTCGTTTCATTTATCACCCTTCATCGGCTACATTAGTAGTAATTTGCAAAACAGTCGGACGTAAAACTAAACAAAAAAAAAGTTATTTTAGAAGAGACATTTATTTTGCCCCCTGTAACTTATTCAGCTTTTTCTAGCTAATGCAATAATTTGATGGAATAAGCACTAAAAAATTAGTAAGGTATGTAAATAACTGATAAATTATTTTACTGCAAATAAATAATATTTTTTGAGTCCTAAAATTTTACGGACCACTCTTAATTAACCAAAAAACTAAACAAAAATGCACATTCATATAAAAGCCTATTTTTATTTTGAGTAATTTTAAAATGAGTGTTGTTTCCTGTGAGTCAGGGAATACTTTGACGCTAAATAATTTAAAGTTGTTACGCTAAATTAATTTTGAAACTTGCGCTACTACGAGATGAAACTTTTAAATTTACCAATAAAACATGACAAAATAAATTCACAGGAATTTACTTATAATTTATATCTTAAAAATTTACTTCGAATGGATATAAAAATAAGCTATTTTTAACCTCCAGGATGTAAATATTACTCATTCTAAAGAGTTCGCATTCTGATGAAATAGAAAAAAATCCAGTACAGCCTAAGACAACATTATTACATCACTGGACTCTTTCTTGTAGCACAACGGGTTTTTTATCTGTTTTAATCGGTGCTACATCGGTGACTACATCTGAAAGGAAGTTCATTTTTATTTATTTTAACCTGTTTACTTGTAGAGAATTTAAAATTACGTGCGCCGTTATGTACATTATTGTTTAAATTTATGTTACATCGGTTCCTTTTACTTAGAAATTAATATTTCCGTTTAAAATGAGTAAAAGTTTAATTTCTGGAATTTCATGATGAATAATGAAAAGAAATAACGAACCTGGTTAAAATTTACTAACCGTACAATAGGCCTGTCCCAAATTAAATTACAGTAGGCCTATATCATAATAGCCTATTTGGTATCAAATTTTAAAAAGGTACTTGTTGTGTTACATACTAAAAAAATCAAGGTTAAGAGTTTTCTATTTGAATTCATTTCAGAAATTTTCAAATTTTCATTGTTCTCATACAAAGACGCTTACCCAAGCAGTGTTTCTTAACAATTACCTAGCCTATAGCGACTTTCTACCAGCTGACTGACTGGCTTGACCCGAAGACCCAGCATACAATATAATGTTATTTTTTAAGCTTCAGTTGTATTTTTTTAATTTCTTGGGTTTATCTACATTTTACATTTATCATCTTGATTCTCTGATTGTGAAATGAGTTCAGACCTCTCTGAATAAACGGCGTGAGAAATAAAGTTGTAAGAAATGTCATCTCAACATTAAAATTATTGTTGAAAAATTTAATTATTTTAAATATTTAGTTTTATAATAGTTTTAAGCCGAGAGAGAATTAACCTTCTTACAGTAATTATGACTGGTTCAAAAAGTTTAATTCAGAAAAATTGAAAAGGAATTTATTTTCACTTTCAAAATCAGTCGGAGTAATATTATTTTTTAGGTTAACTTTTAGATATAGGCTAATAGATAATTATATATTAGGTATTTATTATGGTATAAGAGGCCTACTAAAACTAAAGACCATAAATTAGGCCTATATTATAGCCTAGTAGGCTTAATATTCAGGTAGGTCTATATTATTTTTCTTTTAAGTAATAAAATATTTACAATCAGTTAAATTATTAAATAGATAGCTTACGTTACTAGAATAGTCTAACTTTTTTTCATTAGAAAATAAATCTTGAAGAAGATTACGTCCACTAGTGTAACTTCAAAAAAAACTTTCGTTGTTAGTAGGCCTATACCTAAGGTAAATTTCAATTTTGTCCATTATTATAAAATTTAGAAATTATTATCGGCTAATTAAAAAATTGTACAAATTTCCTCGGCAATAGTAGTCGCTGTTAATTTTTAATCTTATCAATTACGTGTAATTTTTAATGGTGAATTACCTACATCATTGGTTACGAACAAAGAGAAATGAGTTTGAGAGAATTACTGCACACACTACACGATTGCAATGTCAGATGAGCTTGCTTATTCTCACAGTTTAATTCTTTACGTCATACTGGTACTTTTACTGTTTATAAATAATCAAATTATTGGCTGTTGAACGACGTGACTTTTTTCAAGCAAACAATAAAACAACTGACGCAATTTAATGCCTCAAACTGTATAGGGTACGTTTCGTTCAGATGTGTTTTTCCCAAGTAAATCGTCCGCATTAATTAACACCCGCGAGTTATTTGACTATTCTAGGACATGTATAGCCTAACAATGTTGGAAGGCTAATTTGTCGTCTTGTAGTCTACATCAAATGAATAAATAAAACTTACTCCCTCGTAAACTAATAGGTAGCCTATACCCTACATTACATAGCCTACGACAAGTCAAAATGTGTAAATTATAGGTTGTGTTTAATTTTTATTCCATTTTACTATTTGCGTAGCCTGAAAAAAATAAAGATAATAAGATTCAGAAATAAAAATGAAATATTTTCGTCTGTGTTAGTTAAACCACAAAACATGCAGACATAGGCTTATAAGCCTATTGAACATTAAAGGTTTCCTTGACAAGTAAAAGGCGTTGACGCGTATGTAAACAAACTAGGCCTATAGTTGTAATTTACACCTTGTTTGAATAATATTAATATGATACCTTACAAGTAATCGCTTGTAGTACAAGCTATGTATTGCTTACTACAAAATGATTGCAATATAAATTTAACATTCGATAATGTGGTTCAGTAGTCTGTTTAACAAACTGTCACTGGCTGTAGGAAAAGTACTAGAACCATTTAATAAATTTTTAATAATTCAAAGTATAGGGCCTATAGCCTACTTGTTGTGGGAATATTACAAAATCAAAAGATTATATCTCTACTTATAATGCGTAAGTCCTCTCTACCAAATTTTTTGAGCCACTCAAAATATTAAGCGGAGAGGGTAGTTCAGGGCGCATACTTTTTAATGTTTTAAAAATAAAATATTTACCAAATTCAATGAAAGTAAAATACATTACTTGGTTGATAGCAACCACAATTGGTAATTAAGGGTTTAAGCAAATTTCATAGGACCTAATAGACCTACTTGCTTACATTGAATGTTTTTAGTTCCAACACCATATTTTCAAGGGTCTGTTCACATACGGGGAAAAGGAAGTCTACATATTTTCTTAAATACTAACAATGAAATCTAAAATTTTATACACTTGATTATTTTTTTTAGAAGATAACCAATGAGAAAAATATCTTTAGTAACCCGACTAACCCAAAAACTTTAAGGCTATTGAAAATCCTCATGGAAAACATATAGTACATATTTAATCTTTGTAAAATATAGCAAAAATACAAAAGAGAATTTTATTGAAAAGTATATTTTATTAAATAGAACTTTGTTTTTAGTAGTTAATTTTTATGATAGTACATTCAAATACTATCGTACCAAGTTTTATATTCTTCAAAACTCTTAATAACTGGATCAATCTTGGGAAATCGACTTCTTCATACACGGAAAATTTTAAGAGTAAAATTTTTACCAAGTGCCTTTTAAGATTCTGGAACTCAAAGAAGAGGATTTTTATAACTTATTTTAACACAGGCTATCAATAAGCTGGAAAGCCTAAACGGAGGGTCATTTCTTATGATCTGTAAGCACTGCCAAAGGTAACGTTTCTGCATGGAGCGCGGGCGTAATAATTGATATTCATAAAATAATAAATAAAAGAAATCAACGCCTTTGTATTTATTGGAATAAAGAGCAAATGTATGGAGGTCAATAAGATATTGTGAAAGTAATTGGGAACCTAAATTCATTAGGAACCATCTAAGTTACTACATGTTTTAGTATGTAGTACATTATGTCGGCCGTTTTCTCCATTGGATACAAACATTTAAAAAAAGATAAATAAAATAATCGTAAGTTAACTTATTTTACATGCATAAAAGAGAAAGTGAAAGATATACGTGTCTCTGGCTTTGATTTTAGCCGTATTGTTTTAATAACTGTTCACAAGCAATTTAAAATAATAACTTGCTTTTGTATTTCTTTGACGCATCTGTTTTAGAATAGAAATGTTTAAGACTTCTGATTTTGAACAGATTAACTGATTTGGAAATTACAAATTACCGATAGACTGGTCCAACGTAGATACATAGTAGGTCTATAACCAATAAAGAAACTAGCCTAAGCGTTTTATTTTTTGTAGGCTACATTTTTATGGTAAATATTTATCTTAAAGCAAGATTTAAAGTCACAATTTTAAGAACAGGTAAAGTTGTTTAAAAATGTTGCTTTTAATTTTGAGAACGAGCATGAAATTAGCCTACACTAATTTTGGGTTGTACCTAAATGAAAGAAGTCCTTGACGGAAAATTTATGGGCAGACTACATAGGCCTGTATAAGTTATTACAGAATAATTACATTACTGAAATTTGAGTCAAAGTTAAAAAATTTGTTTCCACTTTTTTAATAGCCTATTAAAGTTAAATTTCCAGCCAGAAAACGTTTCAAGTTGTGAAGTTTAGCACACATACGGCGACGATTGGAAGAACAAGGGACGTTGCCCCTCAATCAAACTTTTATTCCATATTAGCTGCTTAAAACTGGGAATTATTAAAAAACAATTTACTATACAACCCTGTTATCTTGTCACTTAATAGTGTCATTCCTCTAAAAACAAATTAGCCTTTTTTGCGGAAACAAGCAAAAAAGTACCTTCCGGTACTTTCTGTTATACGAGTAATAGCCTATATTTCTCGAATATAGGTCTAGTAATTATTTTGTCCCCCCTCTCTATTACAGCCACTGGATCGAACTACCGCTGCGCCACTGAAACAAAATTGTTTTTAGATGGAAATCGATATAGTACATTTATACAGGATCTACGACAATGTTTCCTAAACAGATTGTTGTGTCAACAATGACAAAAATTATGTTGTAGCAGTTAATTAAATATTCGAGAGATGACCACCCTTGCCATCAAAAACGACTCCGTCGGGATGTATGAACAGAAGTCTATAAACATAAACATGTAATAGGAAGTAACTACGTAAGAAGAGATTTACAATTTGTAATTACAAAATGATAATGAAAAAAGGCTATTAGATGGTAACTTAAAAAGTTCAATGGTTAGTTAGTAAGGATTTAGGAGTGGTGAAACATGTTTTAGCATGCTGAGATAACTCATTTAAAAAATTCAGTCGGCGATAGTTAGATAGTGTTGAGTGGTAGCGGTCTAAGGCAGGGGCTCACCAGGGGGCACATTCCAGTCTGTCCCCCTCTAGCCTATATATATTTATGTTGACCCACCCTTTATGGAACTTGCTGCAGAGTGTAATCAAGTTGCGTATGTGATCTATCACCTGCTGGAATACACGTTCAACTAACTACAACTTTTTAAACGCCTTGCTTCTTGTAATTTTAATAGTTAGGGTGTTTCTAATAAAGTTACAAAATCAGTTTTAAGCAAATTATTAATTAGGATTTATTAATCGATTGTAAACGCCGTTAAATCGAGTCAGTCCTAAATCTATGTAGAATCTACAATATAAAGCAAAATCTAGATAGTACCTATCACGAAATACCTAGACCTCAAGACCTAAAAGATTTTACGTTTAGTAAAGAGATTCATTCCGGTCGCATAATATAATATATAGTACTTGCTGAGAAACTATTTTCAAGAAATATATTTTTAAAGAAAGTAAAGAGACGGAAAAACTGAAATCGATTTTCTTCAAAAATTGTAGATTTAGCTAAGGTGTTTAAGGCCAAAAATGTATAAACATTTTAAAAAACCTAGTTGTTAAAAGTAGGATAGGTACTTATATGATTTTTTTCACCTGACGCATTAGTTTAGCGGAAATTTATTATTTCCTGCAAAACACCACCATAGCGTATAGAAAAGACTCTCTTCTATAGGCCTACGCTATGACACCACATTAAAATTGGAGTTTTTTAAAAATCTTAACCTAAAAAGATAAACAAAACCAAAAGTAAAAAAATAACAGTGATACATTTTTCGTTTAGGTAAGTAAAATTTCGTATAGGCCTATTACTTTTGTTAAAGCTTCATAAAAATTGATTAATTTTTTTGACCCGTGTAAACATTATACAAACCGACTTGATTATTGCATAGTCGAGAATGCTTCAGGGATATTTTTTAGTTGCTCATGAAACATTGTAAAATTTAAATAAAAGTAGGCCTACTAAGCATTTCTTAAATTCGTATTTCAATTTACAGTGTTTGGAGAGTAACAAATAAAATATTTGGAATCTCAAGTGAACAAGTGGGGTTGCTAGTTATGAATAGGCCTATAAATAAATTTGAAGAAACCACAAAATTTTAGGGAAGAAAGTTTCTTTCTTTTCTCATTTTACTCCTTTTTTGCTCCGTACGCTCCTGGTCAACATTTCCTTAGCCTTAATGAAATATGCTAATCATCCTAGGCCGTAGCCCATACGTCTTTCTGTAGATAAGCCTGAGATGAAACCCTGAAAAAATTCCTAAATTTCATTGTGGATGTAATTTTAAACCTTCAACATGAAACTTTTACGGAATTTAAGCTCATCCTTTATGAAGAATGGTGGTAACGAACAGACTTAACAGTTTTAAATGGTATCTAGAACATTATAGATTTTATAGGTAGTTAATTAAATAAGAAAGCCTAATTCAAATGTAAGCTTCACTTGTGTAAAATTCATTTTCTAAAGTTGGTAGATTGAAAGTAGACCTACTATCATTTATGTAGTTTAACCCCGATTCGTTTGATCATTCTGCCCAATAATTGCCTACGAGTAGCAAGTAAAGGTAATCGTTTACGTTTAATCTGCAAGTATGTGTATTTAACAAAACATAATTACGCGTAGGCTATTAGGCCTATGTTTTTATGATTAACATGGTGGGTTATCAATAGTTCGGGTAATAAAACGAATAGAGCATTTTGTTTTTGAGCTTAGTGATGTGTAGGTAAGGTTATATATTCCAAAATAAAAAAATGAAATACTTTAAGCTTATAAATTAAGGAGCTGTCTTAAGGGCAAATAATATTTATAAAGATTTATTTCAATGTTTTAGTGTTAAAGTCGTATCGCAACCGTGGTAGTGGTGTGGCGGTGGCGGGACAAGGACAACTCTGGGGGATATATTGAAGATTGTGAGTCCGTGGGAAAGCGCATACTGCCCTCGGCCAGACAAGGATAACTGTTGCTGCATCTTTCGTTTGTCTCTCTCTAATTTAGACCTGGGAGTCTCCCACACATTCCAGCACCCAACTACATTCATCTCAATCAAATTACAACAGCTCTTTTCTCTGTTATAATACCAACCAACCTATTTTATGGGACTCTATCATTGCCTATACCATAATCTAATAGTTTATCATCGGCCTATCTATCCACCTAACTACAAAGATTGTCTGTTTCACTGATTTTTAACTTTCATTCATGATTCTTGGGTCGTGACGATGTACTGTACTTACTTTTCTAAATCTCCTTTACCTATTCAGACTATATCAGTGTAAAAAGATAATTTAAGCTACAATTCTGTCGTGTTAGACCTACTTCAATACATAAAGTATTATGTTACTCAAATGTTAGGTACAGTAATTAAAACTGGAATTTCTTTTTACAGTAATCTTATTTATGTAGGCTACATTCACTCATGGTTACATTTACTCGATCAGACCTGTTTAACATTAAAAAGCTATCTAGCCTACCTTTGTATGGATTAGACCTACTACTTACTTCAAATTTCAGCTTACTTACTCTAAAATTAACAAAATCCCTGAGATAATTAAGCACTAAACTAAAAAGAAGAAACATTTTAAACAAAATTTAATTTATTCAGTCTTAACTTCATAGGTATTGTCTTATAAACAGATTTATACGTATCTATTATTAGTCCTAAGTTACACCTACAATAATTTATTGGCATACGTATTTTATCTTTTGTTGTATTACATCGTATCATAATCTACGTTCTTGTATAGCGAATACGTACAAAGTAAGGACACCTAGGCTTATTATTAAAAATTTCAAAACCCTAGAATCAAACCTAGGACATTTGACTTATCAATTGAACGCATTCAGTAAACTGATCCACAGATCTCTCAATTTGATTTAATTTGAAACGTTTAAAATTTAAATGGACCTAATTATAGGCCTATCTAAGTTTATTTAAAATGGCCCTAGTAAAAATATTCTAAATCAATAAGTTACTTCATGCTCTTGTTAATAGGGTAGGCCTACATAACATTACTTTTTTTAAAATTTAGTCCTAGTGCTAAGCCCTAATGATAATTATTTGGCGAGTAAACGTTTTTGTAAAATACAATAAGCTAATAAGTAGCCTAGTCTATATTTTCAGTAATTTTGAATTAGTTTTAAAATAGCCTGCTAGTAGATAAAATATTAGCGCTTGTGGCCACAGCGGTCACTGCTCTAATACTGCGGTAATAGACCTACTGCGGTAATTAATATATTAATAGGCCTACTGGTAATACTGTCCTACTCTAATACTGGTAATACTGCGGGATGCAGTATTACCTACTGCATCCCGCATAAGAAAACAAAATTAGTAGATTAATAAAAATATTTAAAGAAAAAAAATATTAAAATTTTAACCAAAAATTATCTTTAAAAAAAATAGTAACAAACACAAAAACAATTCAATGAACCTTTCATAAGTATTCATCACTTGTATACTAATGTTAAGCCTACATTAGGCCGAAGTTAAAATTTTAACCAAAAATTATCTTAAAAAAAATAGTAACAAACACAAAAACAATTCAACAAACCTTCCATAAGTATTAATCACTTGTTGTACTACTTGTTGTAGGTACTTGCTGTAGGCCTACATTAGGCCAAAGTTAATATGAGGAAATTTAAGCTTACCCTTTAATATTAGTCTAAAGAATTTATTTAATTTTTTTTAGTTCCGGTTTTAAGTAGCCTATATTATTTAGAGGAATCGTTTTGCAGAGGAATAGCTTGGATTCTGTTGAACAAGAAGAAACAAAAGATTTGTCCAGTAAGCCGGCATTTAATGTAGGCCTATGTAACAAGTTGTTTAATGTAAAATACTAGCCTATTAATTATCAAGGTTTTAGCTGAAGAATTTGTTGTGTTATCTATTAAATATTTTTCCCGCATGTAGGCATAGGCATTTAAGTAAACTTAGAAGTATACGAGTAACGTTTCTAACGTTTATATTTACACGCAATGGCAATGGCCGTCTGCCAGAGTCCATCAACCAACACGACTTGTTATCTGCTTCAATTAATAATGTACAAAATAAAATCAAACAAATTAAATAAACTGTTTCAGTCACTTCACTGAATCAATTTCAATTACAAGGTAATTATTCATCGTGTCCATACAAGGCAAGTATTTACCTATTTACGTGGCAAGCACTCTTTTCTTTATATTTACAAAAAATTAGGCTACATATAATTACATTAATTAGATACTACCCTCTAGTTCCTACAGTTTAATTAAGCTTTTGTAGATGTATATAGGCTACTTGTCTATATACAAAACATGATTTTTTAGTAATGATAAAAAATCTATATTAAATATATTGCTAAATTATAATTATAATGATATAACACTGCAATAAAAATTGATAGTAGGTGATTAAATGGAGTAATTACTTCAGTAGGGCTTATATATGAAATATTAAAATATTTTCATATTTTTCCTTACATTTACCTGGGATTGTACACCCGTGTATCCACGCACGCGCTCTTGATTAATTGCCAAAAAAATGTTAAAAATTGTTAAATAGAAGTACGAGTATAAAGTGTAAATAATTATAAGTTACAGTAGCTCTAAACCATGTTTATTCAACACTTGTTGTAGTAGTAGGCCTACAACATAATGTTGTAGATATTATGAAACGTTTATTGAATTAAATTTTAAATAATGTAACGTTCCACCTTAGGTAGTTATTTGTGTTACGTACTACATGTAAATACATATAAGTTATTTAAATTTGAATCTTATAGAAAATAAATTGTATAAATTAATAAATAAAGCCAGGTAGAAACAGTTAGGCCTAACTTTGTTTATTGTAATCCAGTTATTAAATGGAAATTATTCAGTTAATAAATAATTGACTGATTATATTATTAATGGTCGTTCAGGTCTTGGGCCATTTACATAAAAATATAGGCCTACAACATTCGCTCTTTGAGCTGTAGGTAGGCCTACATTCAACGTCACCATAAAATTAGTTTTTCTTCTTATAAAGTCAACACTTTAAACAATGAACATTTAAAACGAATAAACCAATATCATATTAACGATTAGGCCTATTAACGAAAAAATTCAATAAATTTATGAAAATAGCCTAATTAAAAAATATAATTTAAATTAACTACTATAAATGTAGGCCCTACTAATTTGGTTAAAATAATCTCTAATAAAATTTAATTCAATCCTAAACCTTTCATAAGTACTAATTCCTACTACACATGTAGGCCTATTAGGCTACTACTGCATCCCGCTTAAGGAAACAAAATTAAAAAATAGTTTTAAAGAAATTCTAAAAAATATCAAAATTTTAACCAAAATATATCTAAAAAAAGTAGTAACAAACGCGAAAACAATTTAATGAACCTTCCATAGCCTAAATATACAACACATGTTGTAGCCTACTAATGTTAGGCCTACATTAGGCCGAAGTTAAAATGAGGAAATTGAAGCTTATGCTCTTTAATATTAGTCTAAGTAGGCTAATTTATTTAATTTTTTAGTTCCGGTTTTAAGTAGCCTAGGCCTATTGTTTAGGGCCGAAAAAATACACTTAAAATGTGGTGTAAATTTTGTCATCTTAAGTAACTTAGTAGTCTAATAACTCCGAGGGCTAATTTATTAGCAAAAATTTCGAGGTGATATTAGGTACACTAAACCTATAGGATAGTCTATTACGTAATATTTAACTACCTTATAAATCTTCTGAAATAGAAACCTTACTGTCAAAAAGCACATATGAAATTCATTTTAAATACTGAGCAATAAAAAATTTCTCACTGTCGCTGTAATTGTTTTTATAAAATTAATAACTAACTGTAGCCTATGTTTAGTCGTTAGTAAATTGATAAGCCCAACACTAAAATTTCAAAGGCATTCTTACGTTTGTAGGCTGTCTTTATTCAAGAACTTTTGTATGTTACGGCCGTTGATAATAAAAATCTTAAAATTGTTGCTACTTCCACCGTAGAGACACTAAAAAACTTTTAATTAAACTCATTGTTTAGATTTACTAATTGTAATTATCAAAACATCATAAGAATGTCTACAGAATTTATAGTAAATTATATGTTTAATTATAATCTAAGATAACCCTTCTTATTTTAGATTTAAAATAGTAGGCCAATTTAGTTTTACTAAGGTTAAATTATCAATTAACTTACTCAGTCTATGAATATATTTTATTAAAAGCACAACTTTAAACTCTTTTCTACTTAAACGTAGGTATAGCAACGATATAAGTTAATACTAGGCCTACTTTTAATTTAATTTTAATGTGACTTCTAATTTTTTGATATGGTTTTTTTGGGAACTGAATAATAAACAGAACTTTGAACAGAATGAAAGAAAGTTTTATACTAACATTATTAAACGTAGGCTAGTTTAAATAGTCTAGTCTTAGTTACTTTTACACGATTCAAATTATTTTTTATTCTATTTAAAAGTTCAATTAGAAGATTATATTAGGCCTATTTGCTACTTAACATTAACGATTCAACTAAAACTTACAGGAAAAAAATACGTAATTAGCCCTAACTGTTAGTAGCCTAACGTTCAATTAAAAAGTTTAATTCAACATTAAAACCTATTAAAACTTTTGTTAATAGGCCCTATATAAAATTTACTAATGAAGTTGATGTGTGAAGGAAAATTAAAAAGTTACTCCATATCTTTAGCATGTAACGTACTACATGGCTCTTTAATATGCCTACTTTATCGTGATATTTTATTACTAGTTCGCCATTTATGGTACTGATTACGACCGTCAAGAGATTACAAAATGAATAAAAAAAAAATCATTTTAGCAAACATTGATCTGTTATAACAGTAAGTTATGCTAAAGTGGAAAGTATGTGAAGTACTGTATTGAACAGAATAAGGTTGTTAGATGGGTGTAAGTGGTGGAGATGGATTTCAAGTTACATAAAAAAACGACTGCTACCGTGCAACAACAGTCATTGGTATGAATAGCAGGGCGGAGCACAGTAGCCGAGGGGGAACACAGTAGCGACGCAAAGCGCTGCGCACAAAACCAGTAGCAGGCGAGGATTGGTTAAAACCAGGGTGCAGCCGCTACTGGTCCAAAGGGACCAATTATTATACAGTAGCAACACCCTCCTAGCCTAATTACAACTCGTTCTGTTTCCAACCCAATTCGACCTCGACTCGCCCTGCTTCGGTAGCAGTAGCGCAGACCTCCCACCGCCTCGAGGAGATGTACAAAGCAGCTGCATTCCTTTGTTCACTGGCCCAACCAGTACTCCATGCGCTTGCTATTCCTTCTTCGTCTTTTTCTTCCACTCCATACAAAACCGGTTGGTTACCTTTTGTTTAAACTGTTTAGGCTAGCGCAAGATGTTCCTTCAACCGACTCGCTTCTAATACCGATATCATTCTCGGTAAATATCGACCATCAAATTACCTAGCATACGTGGCCTGCACTTAATATTATTATAACTTACTTCAAAATAAAAAAATTATTGATTTCTGTTACTCACAGGACCTTTTTAACGAAAATTGGAAACAACTATTCATTCATTAAACAAAACAGCCTGTAGGGCCTAATTTAATTTTAGACTCTTAGATTACATAATTTAAGGATTATACCACTAAAACATTAATTTAAGAAAACAAAAATTATAAGAAAATCCCTAATGATTTTTTATGTGTTCTTTAAATCATCAGCTGAAAAGCTGGTTTAAACCTCTATATTCTTTACTAAGTAAAACAAGGAGTGAGGTGGTTTTCTTTTTCCTTCCTCACTAAGTGGAAAAGTATGTTTATCAGCATACCCAGCCTTCTGAAAACATCTAGGCTACTTTCCACCCTCCAAATGACACCTTCAAATTCATTCTCCACAGGGTCTGACTGTATAATCAAATTTAATAGGCCTACTTACTCTCAGAAGTAATACTTTGACTAGTGTCTTTTACACCTCTACTTCTGTTCTTAAATGTTTCAGTCATATAATTGGCTGACTATGTGATAAGAAACAGAATTATTTTTGTAGCCCTGGAACTAGCAGATCGTGTGCAAATAATAACACTGCTCAACAGTGATTTTGTTACATGGCTAATATTTGCTGAGTCTTATGTATTTTTGGGCGCTGAATCCGAATCTGAAGTCAGAATTTTCCCATCAGGCTTAGTTTTTTTGTAATACCTCTTCCTGTATTACTAGCAAGTTCATGCAGGGCATGAACTATGTGAGTAAAATAAACACATCTCTAATTAATTTATTATATGTTACTGCAATTGTATTAATGCAAATTAAAGTAAAATAACTACTTAGTTTAATAACAGTGCATTACTAGCCATGTAAACAATAAAATTAATGTTATTGTATACAAATCGTTATACAGTAAGATAGAGTAGGCCCCTACGATTACATCACCCATTAGTCAAACCGCATGAGTCGCTCATCATACTGCATGAAAATATAACTTTGACTTAGTTTACTGTCATGATGAGGACTCTTTACTTGAAGCTTTTTGACCATCCTGATGAGTGGCGTCTTTTTATAGACTCTTCAAAACATAGCTTGAAAGCAGTCCTTCTTCATGTAGGAAATAAATACCCATCAATCCCTGTAGCTCATGCAGCAGCCATGAAGGAAACATACGAAAACATGAAACTTGTGTTGGATATGATTAAGTACGAAAAACATTTATGGCATGTTTGTGGAGACCTGAAAGTGATAGCACTGTTACTTGGTTTACAACTTGGGTATACAAAATTTTGTTGTTTCTTGTGTGAGTGGGACAGCCGAGACGGGATTAATCATTACGTCAAAAAAGAGTGGCCAAAACGAGAAAGATTGACTGTGGGAGAGAAGAATGTTGTACACCCAGCACTAGTAAAACCTGAAAAAGTTTACCTCCCGCCACTACACATTAAGCTAGGCTTGATAAAAAATTTTGTTAAAGCAATGGATCGTGAGGGGAATGGATTTCAGTTTCTAAGAAACAAGTTCCCTAAACTAAGCGAAGCTAAGATAAAAGAAGGTATATTTGTTGGCCCAGACATAAGAAAATTAATAAGTGATACTGAATTTGAAAAAATGATGAATAACTGTGAAGTTGCTGCTTGGAAATCTTTTAAAAAGATTGTTAAGAACTTCCTTGGAAATTGCAAGGCAGATAACTACAGAGGACTTATAACTGAGCTTCTAAAGAACTATAAAGCACTTGGCGGTAATATGTCACTAAAAATCCACTTCTTGGATTCACATCTGGATTTCTTTCCACAAAATCTTGGAGCTGTGATTGATGAACATGGTGAACGCTTTCACCAGGAAATATCCGCCATGGAGAAACGCTACCAGGGAAAGTGGAATACAAAAATGCTGGCTGACTACTGCTGGAATCTTAAGACTGATGAACCTACAGCAGAATACACCAGAAAATCAAAACGAAGCAAATTTTAGGTATGTAGAAAGCACGTATACATCATATGGTTATACCATAGTAAAAATTTTTTTTTCAAAAAAATAATTGCTAATTACAAAAAAACTATGCCCGATGGAGAGAAACCGTTTTCATATTTGAAATCAGCGTCAAAAGTACTATAATATTCAGCCATTTTTGTTCTTGTAACAAAAAAACCCAAAATTTTGTTGTTCAGTGTAATAGGCTATACCACTCCACCTACCTGTTATGGGCATGATTTTTTTATATCACGATAAAAATAGATTATAAACGAACCTAAAAAGCATAATATAGCTTATACGATAATTCTTTTCTTACAGGACAACTTTCTGTTAATTGACTTCAAATAAAAATTAAATCTATGTAGCCTAAATCTCTGAACCATATCCATGAAACATACCCGATGCAAGTCTAAGGCCTATACTGTTAGCCTACATCACATCTGTAGGTCTATTCCATTCATCATTAGGCCTAGGCCCTACCTACTTTGTTAAATCATTATTAGGCCTAATATACCCAAAAAGCCTACTTAGACCTGTAGACAGACTGGGGTCGTATAGACCTACGCCTAGACTATGCCTATTTTTCCCACTGAAACGTTAGTTGAAATTAGTAAAAACGTTGAAAATGAGCTTTAAGATATTGAAACTTTTTAAATTAAAGGAGGTGCAGCCTAATTGATGTTCCTTCAACCGACTCCCTTCTAATAGGCCTACCGATAGTTTACTAATTAATTTAGTGCTGTGAATTTGAGTCATTCTGTAACAGTAGGCTATACGATAATGAAAATAATGCCAAGAGATAGGTCAAGGTTACCACAAGGCTTAATTGCATGCTTTAGAACTCTGTTGAAGAATTTACACGTGCCAATAGGCTAAGCTTCTAGTTACCCAGTCCAAGGCTTATCCGGCACTAACGTCGCTTCGTACACGCTGTTTCTAGTTTCGTACAATTTACGGTGCCGAACAAGAAAATCTTTTCTTATTTTCCTTACCATGTTAATATCTTTTAGTTTTCGACACATTTCTTGGGAAATTACCAATCAAAATTAAAAAATTTTGTAGCACTTATTTGACTGAGTTGTGCAAAATTTGTGATTTTATTTTTAAACCGCAATAAAACTGTTTCATTTCTTTTACAACTAAGTTTTTCTGATTTAATATTGTAGTTCATAGCCTATTATAGTAGACTACATTCTATTCTGTTTTAGAATACATAAAGTTGTCAACCCATTTTAAAAAGGTTTAATAATATTAACGTAACTTATAATGCACCTCTTTTAAAATAACCGCTTTTTTAATTAATCACTTTGTACAAGCACTCTGTTGAAAATAAATTTAAGCCTACAAAATTATGTCACGAATGGACCAAAACGTCAGTGAAATGAAGCTGCAGTAAGGACTTTATGAAGGGGCAGACCACTATTTAATTAAACTTCGCTGTTTTTTAATGATCTAATACACCCAGGTGGCACAAATAGATTATAAATTATCTGTTACTTAGTTTCCTGAGCTGGCCTGATTGCCCGGTTCAGCTACTGGAGAATAAATTCATTACGGGCCGACCCCTGACACTACATTTATGCCCAGTAGTCTAGGTAGGTTTTCTTTGAAAACAGCTTTATTATTAGGCCTAATGTTTTAGTACCCGTTCAAAGTTACAGAAATCAATTAGTACTGAAACTTCTTTAAATGTGATAGTCCTACCAGTAGGCCTAAATAAAGAATTAACTTAAGCTACAATTTTCTTTAATGATCAGTTAGCCTAAATTAGGATACAAAAAAGGTTTATACGTAGAATATAGGGCCTATAGCCTACAAACACATAGCCTAAATCTACTAGGTGCCCTATAAGAATTATCAAATAACCAGAAGTTAACTTTTCTGCAAAAAATTTTTAATTTTCTTCGCGGAGCATGTGTAGCCTTCTACAGTTGGCGAACTGAAGTTGTAGAGATCATTTATAAAAAAATGAAAAGAATTTAGTTCCATTTTTACTTTCATTTGCCTATATGATTAGTACAGTATATAGAAAGGAAAGTATTGTTTTCATGCCAATTTTTCGAAATCGAGTTTTCACCAGATATAGGCTACACGTTTTCAGAGCCCCTTGAACCCAAAAAACCCTGTTTTTAGCGATTGGTCAGTTTGTGTGAATTATATATCTCAAGAACAGAACATCATACGAAGTTGAAACTTGAAACTTAAGTTAGATCCTACAACTAGAGGACCCGATACGAACATTTTAATTAGAATCGGTCAACCGGAAGTAGCCCTAGTAGTTGATTTGTATCATTTTTCACTTTTCTGCGATTTTCTCAAAAACTGCTCCTACGATTTTTTTAAAAAAATTGCCTTATTTATTACACTTTTATGCTCTACAAGATAGGATAGGCGCCATGTCTGCTGAAATTGTTGGGGAGGCTGTTCTCTCGTAGAAGAAAATGTTGTTTTTATGATTTCAGCCTTAATATGCATTTTAGCGCTAAAGTGTATAGCCTACTATAATAAAAGTTATAGACAATTTTATAAACCTACAACTTTTATTTTAAACATTTCTTTGTATAGGCTACTACCACTTAGTTTAGCGGTAATTAGTGATTTTCTGTTTTTATTTTCATGAAAATATGTAAAAAAATTTTTTTAAGATTTAGGCCCTAGTAACGACAAACGTGTAGGCTATAGCCTAATTAAATTTATAAGAAATTAAAAAATTTACAAATTTATTTGAAGCATTTTTCTCTACAGAGCCTAGTTAGCGTTAAAGAGTGATTTTCCTTATTAAGGAAACTAAGGTTGTTTTCAGTTTGCATCATTTCACTAAATTAATTTAATTTAATAACAACACTAATAATTTATAATAACACTAATTTTATTTATTTATTTAACGTCGCATCAACTGCAAGGTCATTAGCGACGACGTTGGGGTGTAACTGTGCGTACAGTTACACCCCAGTTATTAGGATGAGATGATTTTTTGTAACGAATGAAAATATGCCGTGCCTGAGTGGGATTCGAACCCAGGATGATTAAAATTTGGTTATGGTTTTTGAGGTTGTTTTTTTGTTTATTTCTAATGTTTTTTACTAAAGTTAGGATATATTGTTCATTATTTGCATTGACAATAGAAAGTTATGTGAGTGTTTCACACCAGATATTTATTTATTTAGTAAACGCAGAACTCGAACTAATTTGACAGGCCTAACCTAACCAGACCTTTGCATCCTAGAATTTTTCATCTTACAGTTCAAGAATTAATACAAAAATCTTTTGTTGTCCTTAAATGTTATAACAATACAACTAACTCAACAAAAGTAGCTACAGTATTATAAACTGCATTTTGAACTGTTCCAGTAAAAGTGTAAAGGTGGCATCTAGGTTTAACTCTCAGTTAATAAGGTAGGCCTAAATGTTGCGTGGATAATATCGGTGTCATAAACAAACATCAAACCAACAGAGCGTTATAATATCTTGCAAATATTTTAGTATTTTTAACAACACATAGGCTATCGGATATTGTGTCAATATTTTTACACAACACAATATAACCGAGATGATGAGATGTAAGAAACAAACACCTTCCTCTTCTGACACCTGTCCATTTAAATGACAGATCCTTAACAAACGTGCTCAATGACTTACAGACACCGGGTCTCAGTTTCAAAACATATTTTTCTTTCAAACAATATGGATATGAACTGTCTATCTGTTAATAGATTTCGTGTCAAAATTCTTATTCAAACATTTTGTAAACTTCTGTTTAAATTTAACTGAAAAAATCCTTTTATTTTTCTTTGAAATCGTTCTGGTCGACGAATAGGCCTACAACATATAGCCTATAGCCTTTAGCATCATTATAATCGAAAATATCTGAAAGTTATTTAAGAAAAACCCTAAATCTAATAAAACTAAACACTAAGAATATTTTAATATATAGGCTACTATTCCCTATAATTTTAGATTTGTAATGTTACTCAAATTTTTGTCTGAAAACCACTCTCCATGGATTACATTCGAAAAATCAAGTCGCCTACGTTAGGCTTACAGGCTTAACTTTACCGTCGTGCACTGAATTTTTATATCTACCAATAAAAATAGAAAGATTCTTATCTAATTAGCAAGACAATATACTTATAAAAGTTTCAAGTTTCAAGATATCAAAACTGAAATACATAAAAATTTGTAATTATGATTTATAAAAGTTTACAGTTTCAAGGTATCAAAGTAAAATACCTAAATAGATGCGCAGTTTCTTAATTCTTTTAAAAAAAGGTTTTAATTTTAGAATTTAGAATGAAACCATTTGATACTGGGGAAACATATTGAGTAACTAAGTGATAACTACCATCATTGAGGTTAAGCGTGAATTTTATCTTACAAATAATTTCTTTTAAGTTTGCCTGCATACTTTGAAACTAAGAGTAACTACGGCAGGCCTGCGCAATAAACAATCGTTATTACATCACCGAGCAACACACAGTCTGATTAATAAACAAGACATAACTAATCAAGTGAGTATGTTATGTAGGAGGATACACGATCGCCGCCGCAGCAGTATTCTTTTACGATGACTACGATTATTACGCAATTGGTCGCTAATTCAGCGCTTGCGGCACTCAACTGACTGCCAACTATGCTTGCCTCTGTTGCAGCTGCTGAACATCATTTCAACCGAGAACTTTCCCTCTTGAGAAAAGAATGTGGTTGAGCATTAAAAGTATGGTACAGTACAGCAGGTAGGTCTGTATTTTTAATCTTCACCCGTATTTATCTATCTATCTTTATTTCATTATTTTTTGTTTCAGTTCCTATTTCAATTTCATCCTGACTAAATATATATTTTGGTAATTGTATTAATAATATAGTTCAGCAGATAGTCTGTCAGTAATTTTAGGGTTCAGTCCTTACAGCCTACCCTTATTTGGTATTCGCCCCCTAAATATGAACACTAAGCCTATCTTTGCCAAGATATATTATAACTTGGAAACTTATCAAGACTTTTTTATTTAATTAGACATGCCTATATGCTTTTTCTTAGAATCTTTTATATAGAACTATAATGTTTAGTTATAAAAATAATCATTAATACGTAGAAAAAAAAATTATTAATAGCCTAAAGTAGAAACATAAAAATGAAAATTCATACTATGTGCTTGGTACGCCCAATTATCACTTATGGCTGCAAATTGTTGACTATGTCACAAACAGACTGTAATATGCTAAGAAGGTTTGAAAGATTTCAAGGAGAATTTTTGGTCCGAACGGGAAGGCGGATGAAAATATAAGAAATAATCAAAAAGATTTATTAACTTTACTAAAAAAATGAAAAACATAAAAATTAAGAAAAAAGAAAATATTGTAAACGCATTCAAAAGAGTTATTCATAGACTATTACCTACACATAGGCGTATAAAAATGTTACCCTCGGTAATAAAATTTTAAACCAAATTTTGATAACTTAATTGTTGACAGAAATTTGAAACTAATTTCTCGTGCACAAAAAGATTTAATTTAACATAGGCTATAGGCCTATCTTAAGTTTGCTCTACATTACTCATTTGAATTATGCTAATTCTCATGCAAACGGGGTATCTCAATTTTTTATTAGACCAAACAATGAGTCGATTTAAAGTGTACCGATAAATTCGAATAGCATTTGCCCTTCTTCTAAGATTAGGCCTATGATAAATGCGTGTGATCATACGATTGTGTTGTAGATTTGGTCGTTTTTAACTATTGAGCCTGGATGGGTCAGTTCTATTCGGATAATTATTCTTATTATTGTTTCTAGTAATATTGCTCATAATCTCTGTTGTAAGAACTGTTATATTTATATTTATTATCTGAGAAACATTAATATTGAAAAAAAATACTTCAACAATCGAGTGAAACTTCATAACTCCCCCGCCCGGTAAAAATGAAGAACTGAATACTCTCACAAAAGGTAGGGGCACAGTTCGTTTCATTAAGTTTCAAAGATTGAGATCGTAGGGCACACTGAGAGAATGGAGTCACCGACGATGTATTTTGAAGGAAACGTTGTATGAAAGAAGGTCATCCTAGGAAGAGGTGGATGGGTGATGTTATGAATGACCTGATTTTGATAGGGGTGGAAAATGGGGTAGATTGAGAGCGCCAGCAACTAGCAGAGAGGATTTTAGAGGAGGATTGTGAAAGGAGGCAAACCTCACAAAGGGCTGTAGAGCTAAAATACGAGATAATGTTTTTGTTTTAGTTTAATTAAGGTTGCATGCTTTGATTATTTGCCTCTATTAAGTCTATGGGTTACGTTAAGGAATAGGTGGGTTTTAACTTGGAAGCATAATACTTTCAGATCCTAGTCGGTGATGGAATCTGGAATTCCGTGTTGCACCGTGAAACGCACGGTAGAACTTTACCCACGAGCCACGAGCATAGTCGTATAAAAATGTTACCCTCAGTAATAAAATTTTAAACCAAATTTTGATAACTTAATTGTTGACAGAAATTTGAAACTAATTTCTAGTGCACAAAAAGGTTTAATTTAACGTAGGCTATATCTTAAGTTTGCTCTACATTACTCATTTGAATTATACCTTCTGTAAATAAAATCTCCTTTTAAAGCTTATTGAAGGCGGTTACATTATGTTTTTTGTAACTACATGCCCCCCTAATATTTATAGTTTTTGCTTATAGCTAGTAATTAGTTTTTCTAAAACTTTTATCATTTTGTTTCTCTTGATTAAAATACACTTTGTCACTTTAATTCTTTTACAGAAGAATGACGAAGTCGATTCCTAAGCCTCTTGCACATAAAACATTTTAGGTTACTAGCTGCTAATCATGGGCTAACTGAAGTAGGCCTAGTAAAATCTGATAACAGTAGGTCTACACTTAAGATATTGGAATATTGACTTCTCTGCAACAAAATAAGAAGTACGGTAGTAGCTAAGAGATTTCAATGATGGGTTGATAAGAAGTCTATCTTATTTCAACCACAGGCAACTAAAAATTGCAAATAAAGATATTTATTAAATTTGACTTCAGATAATATGTCAATGCCTTTTTTTTAATTTGTAGTACGATCCACTTCGTCATTTAGGCCTAGAAATTACAAAACTTTACGAGAAAAGTCGGCTATCAATTCATTATAAACTTAATTTTTAGCAAAAACCATCTTACATAATTACAGTTTAGTTGTACATGAGTTGATTATGTTAGTCATTTATTTAAGATGGCAAATTAAAATAAGATTCAGACTGTCTAACACTTGAATTTAGAACTGCGTCGAATTTACATTTACGTAATTCTTTAACAAAGAAGAAATCTAAATTAGCTTTAAAAGGGCTACTTTAAAAGATTATAAATACCTTTAGGAACAAAATATGTAGCCTAATATTTTTGATATTAGTCGTCGGAACAA
The DNA here is from genome assembly GCA_035578175.1 of Catonia carolina. Classification (NCBI taxonomy): domain Eukaryota; kingdom Metazoa; phylum Arthropoda; class Insecta; order Hemiptera; family Achilidae; genus Catonia; species Catonia carolina. Next base: position 64,846,035 of record JAQMRL010000001.1, on the reverse strand, counting down.
TGAAATAGGCTACTAGCCTTGATCCAATTGCATTGGCGTTTTCACGTGTTACCTTCTTACATTTTTACGGCAACTTCATGTCAAATTAATTTTGACTACCTTAGTGTTTCAGTCTATAGGCTAGACCTAAGTAACCTGGTATAATTTTAGATCATTAAAACTGCTTTTGTTTGAACTAATTAATCAAAATATTTTCACTGATTATTAAAACGGTTTATTACTTTCTCTTGTCAATATGAATAGTATAAAAATCAAAAATTAAAATTAAAAATTAAAAATTAATTGAAAGTAGCCTAAGTATTGTTTACATGTCGTTTTTTCGAAATTGAGTTTTCACCGGATATATATGTTTTCAGACCCCCTGAACCCAATAAACATGTTTTTAGCGATTGGTCTGTGTGTGTATGTGTGAACAAAATATCTCAAGAACGGAACATCGTAGGCCTAGGCTATATGCTGAAATTCTTGAAAAGGCGTAAAATTCTTTCGTGTAAAAATTGTTTTTTTAAGATTATGGCTTTAATATGCATTTAAGAGCAAAAATGTATAAAATAAAAGTTGTAGAAAATTTAAAATCCTGCAACTTTTATTTCAATTTTTTTTTTGTATAACGCTTAGTTTAGCGGTGATTAGTGATTTCGTTGAAAAGAGTTCAGCAATTCTAGTGAAATTAAAGAATTAACCCAAGAAATTTCTGCAGAACACATAAATGAATATCGATGACTCCTACAAGTTACGTAGACCAAGATACGACGTGTTATTAAAGTTGATCAACATTGTGCAAGAAACATTGGTCTGCAATTAAATTTTACGTGTGACTTCTAGTTTACCCATTTAAAAGATTTAAGCGCATGAAAACATCGAGTTTATAGGCCTATCAATATTCTGAAACTAAAGTACGAGTATTTAAAGATTTTGTATAAATAGCCTGATAATGAATTTGTATAACTTTAAAATGCAATATATATTAGTAGTCCTAGTTTTAGTCTACTTCATAAATAAAATAAAGATGGCTGTAAGAATTTGTCGGCACAACTTGAAAGAAAAATAAAAGCTTAATAAAGTTTATGAAAAAAATAATAGATAAGAGTTTGAACAATGTGATAAAAAGAACTGCAAGTATTTTAAAGCGGTTACGTAATATGGGGGCCCGGTTGGGGCCAAGCGTAACAAAAGAGAATGTTAGTGTTTGGATCTTAAACGTAGGCTATATTTTTTTTGTTCGTGTAGGCCTACAATAAATTTTAATTGGCTGGTTTTATTTGTTTTCGTTTAACATATGTTGAAATGTAAAATTTATGAAAAGTAGTAGGCTACAATACGATTTAGGTAGCTTTGCAGTAGCACCCTAAAAGTAGACCTCCTAGAGGTGGGGTAAGTAGTGACTACTTCACTTGTATTCTTGTAGGTGTATATAGTATTAAAGCGAAGATAAACGAAAGTCTAATCTGATTTTTTTATCTAAATCTGAATTTTTTTATTTTTACTTTCTTTTGCCATATACAAGAATATATCATAGGCCCTTATAGGCTATAGGAAGGAAAGTATTGTTTTCATGGCGATTTTTCAAAAGCGAGTTTTCACCGGATATACACGTTTTCAGACCCACTGAACACAAAACAACATGTTTTTAGCGACTGGTCTGTGTGTATGTGTGAACAAAATATCTCAAGAACGAAACATCGTACGAAGTCGAAAATTAAACTTAAGTTAGATACCACTACCGGACCCGACACGAACATTTTCTTAAAATCGGTCAACCGGAAGTAGTAGTTTATCGAGTCATATTTTACTTTTTGCGATTTTCTCAAAAATGGGTCCTACGATTTTCTTTTCAAAATCGCCTCATTTACCCTATATATTTTTTATGCTTCACAAGATAGGGTAGGCGTCTGCTGAAATTCTTGGGGAGACTGTTCTCTCGCAGAAAAAAATATATATTTTTAAGATTGTGGCCTTAATATGCATTTTACGGCAGAAGTTGATTTTATATAATCAAAGTTGTAGACAGTGTAAAATTCTACAACTTTTATTTTACACATTTCTTTGTATAACCCTTCGTTTAGCGGTAATTAGTGATTTTGATTTTTTTCATGAAAATCTGTAAATGAATTTTTTAAGATTTCGGCCTTATTGTGCATTTTACGACAAAAGTAGATAAAATAAAATTTATAGGAAATTAAAACATCTAGGCCTACATCATTCACTCATTATTAAAATGAGGTTAACTTATGTATTTTGAGATTTTTCTTTTTTTTGGTTTATTTTTAATGTTTTATTAGGCTACTAATGTTAGTTTTTATTGTTCATTATTTACAATAGCAAGAGAAAGTTGTGTGAGTGTTCCACACCAAATTTTTTATACTAGTAGGCCTATATACCTACGTCAAAATAATAGCTATCAAAAATATCAAATTTTATGTTCAGGATCTGTATATTTGGACTTCCAATGAATAATAGCCTACGTAATTTTTCTGCAACATTTTTACCACAATCGCTTAAATTTTGTAAAATTCGAAACTGTTTTAGTATTATTTACATAAATTAAGATTTCTTTTGAAAAGATAGTAGATTTTCTAGAAACCAACTTTTTACATTCTTAAAGTTTAAAGCTGACGCACTAGTAGTAGTTGTAGACTTTTATTGGTTTAAACTTTGAAACCATGAAAATGAAGAAGGTTGAAAAAACTAATTTAAATTGCAAATTTAGGAGTCTTTCTTCAAGTTTATTCAAAGTTCCATGAACATCTTCATAAAGACATAACATCTTCTGGTCATAAAGACTATTTGGAGTAAGGACGAAGGGTTTGAACGCGTAATAAATTCCGAGGCCTTAGCCAGGAATCAAACCCGGGACCTTCCGTTTATAGTGTAGCACGCTGACCATTGGGCCACGATGTTAAATAGGCCTACTTTAAATTTTCCTCGTAATTCGATTTATTACGATTATTTTACTAAAACGATTTAAGTCTGCAAGTTTTACTTTCAAAGTAACCTATTTAACATTCATAGGCCTATTCAGGACTTTAGGATAATAATAGACTGACTTTTTGTAAAGAAAATACATGTAGGCCTATATTTTTTGTAAAAATTAGTACTTTTAAATTAATAAATATTTGAATGTAATTCCTATGATTATTAGGCCTAATAGTAGCATATTAAAGTAGTCTATGATAGCCCAGGCCTATAGTTTACTTTATTTTCAAGATGGTAGTATCGGTGCTGTTTTCCCGGATTCTCTAATTTTCATTAAATAGCACAAAACGTTTCTTTACATCTATAAACTTAATTAATTAGTCACAAGAATGGTCCTAATAAAGTTGACGGTAGTAATGTAGCTAACTTTTCACTGCGGTTCTATTAGATCGGATAGGCATAGACTATAGGCTAATTATATCCTATTCTCTAAAAGATTATAAAATGGTAACGACTTACCTACTTATTGGTTTTTTAAAAATTGACACAAGTAATTTATTACTCAGTTCAAATGATAAAAATTAAATCTATTCTTAGTCGTTAAAAAAGTTAATAAATTCATTTTTAATTTGCAAAAATACGAAAGTTAGAGGGGAGATTTTAATGAAAAGAGAAAATATAAGGGCGCTCTCCTTTTCAGTAAAGTACCGTACGAATGTGAGGAAAGTATGACGAGTAGCCTAATCTTAGGATATTTAATCTTACTTGTACGATGTTTTATACTGATTTATTGGCAGACTGTTAACAGATCCTGTCGTTTACAAAATATCAAGGTGGAAGACTTTAGGCCTATTTGAAGAATTTTGTGTAGACCTACTCTACATTATGATGTCTTTAATTTGTTTAAAAGAAATCAATTACCAAAAAAAATATTTAAAAAAATCATGTCACTCTCCAGGTAACTATTAGAATTTGGGTATCCTACGCTACTTGAACTTACCGTTCATAATTATAATTTATAATACCGACAGAATTCTTTGTAAAAATTAAGACTCATGGGGGATCATTAGGGAACAAAGATGGTTATCACAGTCTTCTTTCCTTTTTTTTTAATAAAATATTTTAGATTTTGTGTTGGCCTAAGCTATATCACTGGAGAAGCTGATTAGTTAAAGATGCTTGAGGCCAACACTATGTACCTACGATTTCTATGGGTCAGTTCATGACCCATATCCTAATAGCATAAAGTAGCTACTGGATAACCAAAAAATTCATTGGACTACATTTTGGGTGCTGAATGCGTATTCCGAAAGAACGTCTCCAGAATCCTAAAAACGAATTCGTATCTTTCAAGTAGCCTAATGAATCTGACAACATTTTTAATAAAAAAATAGTTAACTTATGTTAAAGATAAAAAATTTTATATAAAAAGAATTAAATTAGTGTAGGTTAAAAATTTCCAGAAAATTTATTGATCGGATCAATGAAGATGTAGCTAGATAATAATTCGTCAAAATGAAAAATGAGAGATTTTAAAATCTTGGCTACTACTAGGGTTTTTCGAATGTTTGAAATGTTTCAACCAAGATTAGACTTATTTTTATCAAATATTGAACATTAGAGGTAATATTTTCTTTTAAGAAATAACCGGTTATTAATTTGTAAATACATAGACTACGGCAAAAATTTTGAAATTTTTTTTCGAAATAATCCAAATTTTTTACAAAAGCTAGGCCTACTGATATGATTGTAGCCTATGTGTATGTGAAGGCCTCAAAAAATGTAGACTATAACAGTTTATTTTCTTCTAATTTAAATTTCTATCAAACAATCCTCTTTTATTAAATAGTTTAAAAACAATTTTAAAATTATAATTTTTGTTATTTCCATGTTCAAAATTAACTTTAAACTAAATTTAAAAATAGTATTTTGTTTTGTTCAACATTCTGTCCTATTAAAGCGACACAGTGCAAAAGTGTAGTAACAGTAAAATTGAACATAATAATACACACAATAATCTAGAAAGTTGATGTTAGTTTCTCGCATATTATGAAAGTACATAATACATTTACTCAATAAATAATATCAGTCTTCAATAAGTCGATACATATATCAATTTATCGCTGGTGAATGTCAGTTAACATGAACTTAGAGTGGCAGCAACTTCTTGCTGTACATATAAGTTCATAAACAAGTTGTATAAAAGCGAGCAGGTCGAATAACAAACAACAATCTGGTCGTTAAATGTTGTTAGCTACTGTTCGGCGCAGAGGTATAGCGCTTGCCAGCACGCTACTGGTTTTACACGCCCCCCTACAAGTACAGTAGCATCTAGTAGCCCGCTCCAGTTATGACGTCATCGTGTGCAACTAAAAATGGCTACCGTATTAGCTGTTTAATTTAATATCGATTTCGGAATATATCTAACGTATTTTAATGGCTAATTAACAACTGTAGATTTATTATAATTTGAAATAAACTTAATGCTTTGTTATTATAAACTATAACGATAAGAATAGGTAGACTATACAATTTAAATAGCTTGAAATAATATCTATATAAAATAAAAATCAGTTTTAACATTAACTCTTATAATGTATTTTATTAAACTACATTCATTATTTTTATACATTTTTATATAAAGTTCTCAAAGAACCCAATGTAAGCTACTTTTTATAGATCATGTATTTATCCGTAGACAAGTAGCCCATTTATATGAACTTATTTTCCTCCCTTTAAAGGCTAATAATAAACAATTAGTTCCGATTTATTACAACGGATATCATAACAGAAAACTCAGTGTTCATTAATCACCAATTTGTACTAGGTATAGGCTATATTTAACAATTACTTAGTTAAAAAACGAATGGTTACTTACCGTAGTTCCATTGTAAAAGCTGCTATTCGTTTAAAGCCAATATTTCAAAAAATTCACAGATAAATTATCAAAATTACAAAAAACCTATAAACAATTTATTTTAAAATTTTGTAAATTATAGAATTGGTTTTGTTCGGTTGCGATACCTTAGGCCTAGTCTAATCAGTGCAATTAAGTTTATGGAGCGTTAGCCTGATTCGTGATAAACGACATAGGGCTTACTAAACATAAACTAAATATAAAAATTTGAGTATTAAAGTATTGATTTTGTGTAAACAAAATACTTTTAAATCTATTTTAAGTTTACTTAATCTGTGTAGCTTTATATATAATACAGTACACTGATGGCACCAACTGAAACTGCGCTTTACGTTTCAGTAATTCGTAAACTAGAAATTTAATATTTTTCAAGTTCGAATAATTAATTTTAATTAGAGAGTATTTTAATTTAAAGTAAGACCGAGAACGTCAGAACTGATGCGGTTGTGACTTAGATAATCAAGTAAAGGTAATATGAACATAATGGTCGGTCACCTGAATGCCTGACGTTGAAGTCGTCGCAATCGCAGGCTGGTAGGTCTGGTAGTTGGTTGCTGCTTCTGCTACCACCAAGTCTGGGAGGCGGCACGGAGTCGAGTGTAATGAGGTGAAGAGTAGCGAGTGAATGTGCTGCCGCACAGCGCAGAATGATGGGCCAGCTTCTGAAGATGTTGGGTGAGGACGTCCCCCACTCTCTGTTGTCGGGCGTGGGAAATGCACAGGAGCCAGGCTCCGCCCTTCTCCGGTTTAATCATTGGCCGATAGATCGGTCTGTGGGATGGAGCATCATTATAATTTATAACTGAACCGAGGGGTTATTGAAATGTCCTGCCCCGCGCGAATTAACACAGTCATTATGATAACGACTGGCAGTCTGCCACAAGACTTCCAGGTGGTCCCCCGAACAACCGAGCACCCGCCGCGGTGGTACCACTGGATCCACACCACCAACACCGGTCTGCCCCCGACTGCCGCCGAGTTAAACTGTCTTTTGCCACCTGGCGTAATAAACTGGTCGTCAGAGTCCGATTGTTCTTCTTAATTACCTAAACCGTGATTTTAGACCAAGAATCCGTGCCGCAATAAACTTCCACGATCCATCGAATTATTTCTTTATACAAAAATAATCATTTCAAATGAAAACGTTTCACCGTCTATCACAAACCGCTTGTTACATCCTCTATAACTTCTTTCGGGTCTTCTTTAAATGAGACATCTCAATGATTTGAATAACGAATTAAAATAACAAACTGAAAAATACTCAGAAATGTTTGTGTTGAATATTGGTCGATACTACGCATAGGAATAACTTCCTCCCTAATTAAGCACATACTGTAATTACCTATTGTACTGCTTAATATAAAGTTAGTAACTAACAATATCACTGCAACTTATCTTAACCATCCCTATTGGAACTTCTAATTTCATAATTTAAAAAAGTCTTCGTTATGATTTGAAATTATGTGGCTTATTTATTCTATATTTGAATCGGTCATTTCAGAAAGTACATAAGTCAAATACTAGCTTCAGACTTATGTTGTTCCTGAAATAAAAGAGTAAAATGCTGACTCATGTTGTTTCTGCATGAAATGCTTTGTTAAATAACTCCTAAAAAATTGTGATGTGCAATAATATTTTATTTATTTATTAAACTAGTGACTTGTGGAATATTTTCACAGCAATAAAAATTGAAATTCTTGACATTAAAAAAAATATGGTGTCTAAAATATTCAAGTTTTTTGGTCACCATCATCAATTTATAGTGGTGTTTTCCTACAGATTTTTATGTATAGGCTACAGATTTTGTGCAGAAATCTTTTATTTTTTAAAGTGGAGGACTTCAACTCAAATTATTACCCATTTTATTTTTAACCGATAAAAAGGCTTTGGGATAAGCTTTTAGCATTACCATATTAGTGAAGGAAAGCCAGACTTCTGCGATTTCTGTAGGGCATGGTGTGTTTATATTCAGTCAATCTGAAAAAGTACTAGGCTAAAGCAAAAGAGGCAAATTTTAACTTATGGGCTTTCTGAAATGACTAGTTTATTTTTTCTAATCAGAGTATAGACTATTATTTACCAATCGTAAGTGAAAATTCTATAATATTCTCCATTACCAACCAACTGAAGAGTCTAAATATCATAAAATTCATCGCGGTATTTTGCTCAATGATGACATGAAAATTCACTTATTATAGGATAAATTTACTGAAAAAATTGGTAGTAAGTTACGCATGCATTTTGAGTAGGTTATAAAAATTATTAGCTACTTTCGAGTTTGTACAAATAGTTAAAATAGTTGTACTGAAATTTCAGATCAGTCAAAGCTCTTTACATACCCTAGTTATAAGTAATACTTCCACTAAGTCTTTACAACAGTTTCTTCAAAAATCGGTGTACTCAAAAAATTAAGTAATTAGTAGCTACATTAAAATGGAGAGATAGCGGAATATCAATACGAATAGTCTAAAGAGAAATTGGAATGGTGCTTACATGTCCAGCTAAGCAAAAGTTCGTTTCATTAAAAATAACTAGCAACTTGGCTAATTCATACTTTGAATTTATTTGGTAAATGACAGAAATTTTCGCAATATCTCAGAAGTACCCAACAAACGTTCGATTTTATAAAAGATTTATTTTCTTGATAAGTAATTTTTTAATTAGACACCTACTTTTGCTATATTCGACTGAATAAAATCATTATCACTTAAAGCACAATTTCTTATTTTTCAGTTCTCCCACACACCCCTACCGATCTCCCACTAATCCACCCACTGAGAAAAGAAGTGAGATTTTTTTATATATTATTATTAAAACAACTAAAAAAATTAACAATGTATTTGAGTACAATCTTTAAAAAATGTATTAATCTAATAACTTATACTCGTATACAAAACTGATAATTTTTTCTAATATAGGCTAGCTACTATTTCAAATTTTGACACTGAAAATAACCACACAAAAATGTTTTTATATTAGTTATTTTTTAGGCTTGCTATCTTCTTAACGTTCTTTAACCAAACTTTTTATTATTTGAATATATGCTATTATTGTTTATTGACTGTGCATTATGCATTCCCGTAATAGACTGTAAGAACGTGTGATATAGGCCCACTGTAAAAATATGATGTTGCTAACAAAGGCTGAATTTAAGAAAGGTTCATACATCTACAAAGTTTAAAACATTTCAACACCGTCAATAATTAGTCAAATTATTTTTTTTTAATGTTTTCAAATAAAAGGATTTTATTAATGATTTGTTTCAGATAGCCTTAGGTATTTATTTCAGAGGTAAGTTAAGGGGACTGGTGCACCCTTTACCTTGCAATGTTAATTTAGGAGACATGTAGGCCTATAGTTTATCGTTGAAACAACATTAATTTTTTCATGGAATTTTTGTGATCATGGATTATGCCTTAAATTGGATTGTGTCTACCTGAGGTTGAAAAAATTTGTTTCGGAAAACGAGCGTTTTGACGGAAAAATAGTACCTATATCAAAGAATTTGATCAATACAGCAAATAATCTACCAGTAAATAACAAAATATCAAAACATATAAATAAAATCTAAAATATTTAAAATATAGGCCCATATAGTATATACCTAATAATAGGCCTAGGTAATAATGAAATAGTTTTTTTCATTACAAAACATCCAATCAGGTTGGAGAACACATATAAACGAACAATAAAAAATATTTCTGAAAGAGTAACAAAATACTTAAAAATACGATTAAAATATATAGAAAATAGCAAATTCAAAAAGCACATTACGACTCAGGAAAATTTAAATTGTTTGTTCTTAGGATCTCAAATTTTCCCAAATTACCACCATTTTAAAGATAATATGTCACTATATTATAATGGGTAAAGCATAAAAACTTATAATTTTCGTGCACCGGTGCCTTTAGGCGTAACTTAAGTAATAGGGCCTAATAATACCCTATAATTTGTTTTACCATTAGGTAGGCCTACTTTATATTTAAGGAGACAAATTTGTTCTGATTGTCTGAACAGTATTTTTCTCAGCTTCTTTTGGAGTGATTCCGGTCACTTGTCTTTAAAACAACAGCTCTGCACGTGAAGATTTGCCATAACTCATTTTTATCATTCTCAAATAACATTTATTATCGCAAAAAAGAGCACAAAACCTATTTACAACCCGATTTATAGAACCGTTCACGCACCAAATCTCATAAATACCTTGTGGTCTCTAAAGCGACTGAATGATGATGTTTTGCGGGACGTCTTCGGATGAAATTATAGACTATGATTTTGGAAGGCTGTGAACCTGCAGTTCTCTGACTCATTCGAAGTTTCGAGTTACTTTTATGGATAACAACAATGGGTACAGCAGAGTCCTTTAGTTCTTTTCCATCAAAAATGCGAACTAATTATTTGGAATCTGTAAATTTAATATTCAAGCTGTATATTATATTTTAATTAAATCAGGGGTTCAGACTCAACTCTATTTTGATAATATTGAAAGAGTAGTCTATGCATCAAAACCCATCCTTTGATCTTCTCGTCGAATATTTTATTTTATCATCCCAAACTGCAGAGTTAGATAGGGCTATACGTCAGGAATTCAAATGCTTTTTATCGTCTCAGGGATTCAGTCTCGTTTTACTCTACCGTTAAACCAAAAGCTCAGGGCTTGAATTGCAGCTTAATCTGTAATTGCTACACTGTAATAACTTCGGGCAAGTCCCACATAATTCCAATCAGCGTTGGTCTATCATTAAATACAATAGCATTAACTCTTAAATATTCATAAGAAATTGTATACTTTTTAAAATTAAATTTTATTTTTATTCATAACTCCAAATTTATATAATTTTATGTAAAAGAATTTTCAGACTATATTTATTTTTAATTGTTGGAACCACTGCATCCCTTTTTTATAAGATTAGCTTGTTAGTAATATTTTTTGTAAGAATATTATAGTAGTAGGATACATAGTAACAAATTGTAAATTTTCTTAATTTAAGTTAATTTTAAATTTAATTTCTGTACTGTTTCGATCGTATAGTGATTTCATAGATTTTAATACATGAATCTGATAAATGCATACAGTTAACAGAATAATCAAAATACAAAATGGAAGAATTTGGAACGTGAGGTTAAATTCAAATAAAATACCTTCGATTTTTATTACATGCTACTTCAGACATATATTTTTTAAATTAATTAATATAAGATCGCATCAGCAACACGCTTGATACGTTGATTACCTTTAGACCTACTTTGTAAACAATCGGGTGTGTATGCTATTTGCTAATAATAGCTTAAACAACGATAACCTTCAAAATTTTTTGTTGTTAAAAATCTCGTCAGTAAATGAATAGGCCTTTCTTGAGCTATTCAAGATAGTGCAGAATTAAAACGATTAGGAGTCAAATTGTTGCGTGTTACTAAAAGAATTTTGTATTATAATAGTCCCGTGTGTGAAAGATACCAAAAGATCCGTACGATTTTTGCCGAGAAAAGAATAAATCTGTTTTGTGATGGAAAGAGAGGGGGTGAAAGAAAGAGAGAGAGCATTCCTTTATTATTCCTGGAGTATCACATTTCATTGTATTGCATATTATTTTAGCAGGCAGAATATAACGACAATAATAAAAAATACATAAGTTATTCCGTGCCTTTAAATAAACCGAATAAATAAAGTTTTGTTTAATGACTAAATAAAAAATTTCTTTCATCAAAAGCGACTTTTTATTTCATAATCCGTTGGTTACAAAATGACAACCGATGATGTCATATATTCGAATCTTGTCCATCTTACCTCACATTACGTTTTTGGAATATTCTAACCAAAACATTGGAGAACATTAGGCTATAATCATGATATTGGCCTATTATTATTTGAGCCTTTTATTTTAGAGATTTTAAAGAAATAGCCTATCCCAGCAGGCATCTGTAAGAATAATAGAATAGCCAAGAAAAATCAAGAAATTATAGGGCCTAGGTCTATTAAAACTTTTTTCCGCAACAGCGTTTAGCTCGTAGGCTAAGTATATAAGGTACTTACGCAGCAGTAATTAAAACTTTTTCAGATGCCTTTTTTGTTTTATTTTTATTACAGCAAAATCTACAATCTATTTTAAGTAGAATAATAATAGAATGAGATTTTTTTTGTTGCGTGTCACGCCTGTAGAAACCTCCCCAATGAAGGAACTTCGTTGATTTAATTCATGTATTTCATTGTCTTGTCGCTATAAAATAAATCCGCAAGATCTCTTCTTTTAAGTCAGCGAATGTCGTTTGAAGAGTAATATGGTGAGGTTACTTGTATTTAATTCGAGTTTTATTTAATATTTTGTAATAAATTTAACTTATTGAGTTATCGGAATATGTAATTTTCTGCCTCTAATAATATGTATGTTGTTTGTTATAGCTATACCAAGGCTGTGATGTGACAACTTTGCAGGATTTTATTGGTTGAATATCTTGTTGAACCCCCATAACTGGATTACATCCGTCCAGATTGGTTTGTAATTAAAAGTTTGTTGTTAAGATTGCCTGTCAAACGTTTAGCTAGTAATCAAAAATCTGATACAATTTTTGTTCACCTGTTTCTTTTTGTTTTGTCTTTTTGGGTTTATTTTTGTAGGGCCTATATGTGTCTTTTGCCTTTATTCAGCTTTTGGCGAGATGTATACACCAAGATATCTAGCCGAGTCTGCTTCAGCTATCTATGTGGTATTAAGTGTTTTCCAATTCCGTCAACAATACCAAGGTATTTAACAGTCTGCTTCAGGTATCTATGTGTTGCCTTTTTTTAAACTGGCGGACACCTGTCTTTTCTAAGTGTAATTGTCGGTGTGTGTTTTTCCTTTCAATTGTTCTCATACGCCATTTATTCTGCCGGTCTTGTATTTTCTCCAGACGTTGTTACAAGTTCTCAGACGCTGTAGCTGGATCTTCATGGACAGATTGAACAGCAGCATTTTTGGCAAAAGTGGCAAAAGACGCTTGACATATTTTTCTCTTGGAAGAGTCACTTAACTTATAACAAAAATTATCAATCAGGAAAAGTAAACTGACTGAAAAGTTAATGTTAATTGTCTTTTCATTATACAATTAAAGTTCTAATTAAAGTTATTTCCAAAACTACTATAATTCCTTATCACTACTAAAACTTATTGTTGTCTAACTATTTTTCTTTCTGCAAAACAATCCGATTTGTTAAAGCAGTTCAATAATGTTAGTTAGGTATTCAGACGAATATTACCAATTTCGTGGACCAGTCTACGTTACCAATGTTTTGAGACTTATAGGTATGAACCGTGAAATTATGAGCATAATTAAAATAGGCTAAGTAAGACTTCAGCATTTGTTAATTTAGGCTCTACATTGGTTATATGTATGAGCTTTCACAGACTTATTCTCCAGGAAAAGTTGAGGGTAGGTCCAAAGCCGTACGCAGGGAATGCTCCTGGTTGAAAATTAGAGACAGTACAAACATGAGTGTGCACATTTTTGAGGGTGTTTCATAAGAGCGAACGATTTAATAAAGTCAGTCAATTTTTATTGGTGGAGTCGGCACTCAACGAAACGGTGGTATTTTTAAGTTTTTGAAGAAATCAAACCTGCAACGATTGTTTACCCATCTAAACAAGCTATCAATGTTTAATGAATGTTAATTAAATTTAAAAGTCATAAAAATAAGTTTTACTTTTTTTGGTTTATTTTAAAGTCGAATCAATAACTTTAGCGTTTACGGTGGGTTATATAACTTTAACAGTGGGTTTTGATTTGTAATAATTTTCAGACCCTAGCCTGGAATCGAACCCGGGATCTCTGCATGATAGGTTAGCACGCTACCACTACACTGAAGAGGCGGCCAAGTTTTAATTTTGATGATTACACTGAAGATTATAAATTGTTTGTTGCATTATTCTATTTGGTTTAAAATAAAATTGTTTGAACAGCCGTTTCCGTGGAGTAGTGGTTTGCGCGGTTGCCTACAAAGCGGATGGTCCCGAATTAGCTACTTCCCAGCTAGGATCTAGAAAACTAAAATATTACATGTTGAAACCCACCGTTCCTCAACCTCATGTAGGCCTAATTAAGTTGTTTTACTTTCTGCTACATTACAATCTGCTAATTTAATTTGAACTAATAGGTTGAGCAAACACTAAAGAAAATGAAATACGTTTCTGTTAGTAGGCTGTGACCTCTGTGATTAGTTAATATTATGAAAAAATAAAATAGAAATAAGTAGACTATACAAAAAATGTTACGCTAAATTTTGATTACAGTAGCCTATCTATAGACTACGGCAAGTTCAAAAAATAAATTTTTAACCTTCAATTTTGAGTAAACTAATTGATTGCTAGTAAGTTTTAATATTCGTGTAGTCTATCTAAATATTTCACATAAAAATAAAAGATTTATTGTTTTATTGTCAACTAGGTAACCTATAACTTACTTTACGTAGGAAAGGAAATAAATTGTTTGCGACGTTTTCTGACAGTAAAATAAGTTCAAAAATATTAATCTGTAGGTATAAGTTACTTATTTCGTAAAAAATACAGTGTAGGCCTAATTTTATTCAGAGAGAAAGGGAAAACTTTTGCTATTATTTCCGCAATTTTGTAATTATTCGTTCTAAAACTTACTAAAAATTATTGAAACAGATTATTTGTCAATTTGAGATCAAAGCTTAGAAATTTATGTAAACAAATTAATCGGTTAGACCTAAACACTTGAAAAAACCGTTTCGTTTGGCGTGTATTCGTTAAAAAGAACTGTTAGGCCTATATCTATTTTTTGGTCGCATTACGAACTAGATGTAGGTCTACATGTCGTAAATATTTGTCAGTTGGTTACCCCGCTAGTTCAATCGGGGACCTCAACTTCTGCTAGTAATTTCCCACTACGTAGCTGGGTGACTGGGCTTATTTGAAGACTGTTAGTAAAAGTAAACTAAAATTTTAAACTGGGTAATTACTTTTAATTAGGATTTGTTAACAAGTCACTTAAAGGCTTAAACCTTTTAAGACGAGCAAGTGTAGCCTATTTAAAAATACTTTAAACCTGAGATAAAGCTAAATAAGATTGTGGTAAGTATAATAGTAAAGTATTGCGGTATTATAAAATATCTAAGCTACAATAAATAAGGCAATCTTTGTTGCAATAAATAAGTGCTTCATTTGCAAGCGTAAAAATATTATTATATTATTTATTGTGTATGACAATCTAGACAATTATTTCTTAGCTTTCATAAATAATCTCTTTTGTTATCTATAGAAATCCCTTCTTTCTTTAGAAGAGAGAACGAGAGAGAGAGAGAGAGAGAGAGAGAGAGAGTGTCGGAGAAGCACGAGTGAGAAAGATAGAAATAATGTCTATGTGCATCATTTCCATTGTTGTACTAAATAAATGTGTAGGCCTATTATACCTCAGATTTAAATGATAATAATTTCAAACTGCACTTCATTTATGTTAAATTATAATATACGAATAAACTAAGTTTTAATACACTGAAGAATCTTTGTATTTAAAAGAACCAGAGTAGGCCTACTTTGTGATCGATATAGAAGTTGGTTGTTTGCTAAACAATTGGCGAATGAAACCAGAATCTTTCCTGTAAAAAAGATAAACGAAAAGCAATAAAAGGAAATATCTGGGATAGTTAATCTACACTTAATGATTTTCCAGTTATAGGCTACTTAATGGGGTTTTTTGAGACTTATGGATGTTGACCGTGAGTTGATAAGCATAATCAAAAGAAGAAAGACTGCTTACCTTGGTCATTTATACAAGGGTGATAAGTATGAGCTTCTCAGACTTATTCTTGAGGGCAAAGTTGAGGGTAAGCACAGACATGGGCTGAGGAAATGCTCATGGTTGAAAAATATTTTCGATAGTAGAAACATAACTACGTACACGCTTTTGAGGGTGGTTCATGATAAGAAAGGTATGAATTACCAAAAAAAACTAATTATTATTGTTAATTATTATTATTATTGGTTTTTAATGAATTATTATTATTGTAGCCGATCTTCAGTGATAGAGTCGCCAATCTAATACGCACTCATTTCAAGTGACTCTTTACCATTTAATAAAGATAACTGCTGCAGTATGTTTTAAAGTAAGAAAATCCACGATGCATAACTTTTTAATCCCTATTATTTTAATAATATGAGTATAAAATTTAAGGTGAAGGAATTTGTTTCATAGACAACCGTTAGTAAATAAATTTTCGTACTCACAAGAATAAAGCGAATATTTGACAACAAACTCCTCAACCGCTAAATCTACAAACAAAAATTAGTTTCTTTCTTCTTAATGCTTTTGAGCTATACTAGTACCTTTCTGCGTGGTATACCAATCACAGTACTACTACTGAAAGAAAAGTTTACGATTTCGTAAGAGAAAAGCGAGAAGACGGGAATCAGCGCTATGAAAATTACTTGAAAAATACAACGAAAAATCGGGAAAATTAACTAAAATTTTAGCATAAATTTGCAAAACAGTCGGATGTAAAACAAAAACCTCCGGGAATATTTAGTTTATTCATGTCTTGTCTTCATGATAAATTTGTCTTGCGGGTGCTGTGTTTACCATTAATTATAGAATTAAATTTATGCAATTTGTTTTACTGACCGAAAATAATTATGATTCATTGTTTTATAGTCTAACTAAACCAAACATACTTAAACCTGAACAACGTCCCTTTTTATATTACTGGAATCAGGAACACAAACTCACTCTCAGAGAAAATGACAGAAAACTTTTATCTGTAACATAAAAATTAAAATTTTAACATTTTTGTGCTTATGGATTCCTGAATAATGTGCATTACTACACCTTAATTTTTGTTTATAAATTACAAAAAAATTGTAGACTGCAGTTATCGATAAACGCTTAGGTAATACCTTTTCCAGTATCTGCCATTTTAAAATTTCAGTTTACGAAATTAATTTTTTGCCAGTAGCCTACCTACGTTATACATAAACAAATATTAAATTTTCGTTTGGTACAAATTTAGTACTAAATTTCATTCGTTCACCTTAAAAAATCAAGGAATTCTTTAGGGCTACGTTATACTTTTTCGTATGTTTGGTTTGCCGCCAAACTGGAGTGGTAACGAATTTTTTACTCAGTGTTTGCATGTTAGATGTAAAATGTTACACATAGCAAACGTAGTAAGTTTTCATGCTAATGTAGGCTATGCCTATGTTATATTGTATGTAGGCAATTATGTTATTGTAATAATATTATCAACCTGTGAACAGTGTTTAGTTTTTGTTATTATCTCGTTTGAGAGATATTTTTTCAGGTTGGTATCTGTGTAACAAATCTAAGTTATTTATTGTTCTATTAAGAAAAGATTATAGATAAATCTGTCAATAAAAATATATGTAGGCCAAACTGTCGGTTTAGTGGAGAAATTCGAATCGCAGTTAGATTCCGGTGATCAGTTTTGATTTAATTTTTCACCCTTCGTCTACATTAACCTCAATGCGTAAGACAAAAATGTTACAAAAGTATTTGGGATTCACTTGTCACTGATACAATTAGGCTATACAAATTAAGATGCTAAAGTTACTACGCAAATCAATTGACAGAAACAATTTTACATCCTATCTACGCTGGAGTTCTACAAGGGAGAAGTCCAGTAAGGTAGGATCAGGCTAGGTATGATTGGGCAAGGTAGTATTGGGCTCTTGCTTCCTCCTGTAGTATAGTTTTACACTGCCGATTTACCCATTGACACTTATTTTATAATGAGTCCGTAGGGTGCCTCTATTTCAGCCGGCGAGTGTCGTTTGAATTGTCTAAAAGTGAGATGGCAAGATGTCCGTGATTTAAGTCTTCTTCGGTATTTTATACTGAATATGTTAATCTCTCTGGATGAATTATCGTCACGTTTAAATTTTTATGTAGTATGCTGTTTGTTATGTACCAAGGATGATGTACCTAAGTAATAAGCCTATTCTGAGTGGTTTCAATTAAAACATTTAGAGGACTTCTATGTTGGAGTGCCCCCGCCCCTACAATGGATTCCATACGTTAAAAACGTAAGAATTGGATCTCATATGTTTTAAAACAATTCTGTAAAGTATTACCTAACATATTGTTTAATGTGCGTGTAGATCGTTTTCCTAGAATCAAATTGTTTAAACAAATTGTTTAAACTTTGTGTTTAGCTAGCCCTTTTGTCCGTAAGCTATAGCCTATGTATTTTTCAGTTCATGAGTTAGTAAACATGAATACCAAAGTATTTAGCGGAGTCTGTTTCAGATAGCTAAATACGTATTGTTTATGTAATTTGGCGGCCCCTTTTTTGAAGTTTGTGTCAGTTGCGTCTTTTCGTTTCATTTGTCTTCATTCTCAATCTATTCTTCCAGTCTTGTATTTTGTCGTGTCGTTGTAGTTACTCAGACGCTGTAGCTGGAACTGTTTGGCAGTACCGTTGACAAAAGTGGCTATTGAAGTTTGTGTCAATGGGTAAATCGGCGGTGTAAAAATATACAGAAGGGGCAAGAACACAACCTTGCGGAACTCCAGTGTAGACAGGAACTTGCGTGTAACGTTAGTATTTTTATTTGTATGTTAAGTACTATCAGCAATACTTGAATCCCCTATATTTTTGTAACGTTTTGTGTCTTATACATTGAGGTTAATGCAGACAAAGGGTGATAAATGAATTCAAAACTGATACCTGGGATCTGAACGGAAATCGAATTTCTGCACTAAAGCGACAATTTGCCTACGTTTTGTATTGGCAGATTTAACTATAATCTTTTCTTAATAGAACAATAAATAGATTTGTTACACAGATAACATCATGAAAAAATATCTCGACGAGATATTAATAAATAACAAACACTTCTCACAGATTATGAATTACAATAAACTCTTCAAGGATCTGAAAGTACAAGAACGTAAAGTTCTAAAATTCAAGTAGTCGTCAAAAACTTTTGTTTGTGAAACCCTGAACTTAAAAAATAAGTCTAATCATTTACCAGAACCTGTAATAGTGTACAGTATTTTCTTGAATGTAAGGCAACTCGTAAAATAATAGGAGGAACTTAATAAGCAGAAGAGTCAACTGTGAAATCAGTAGGGGGAAACAGACAGAGATAACGATAACATAGAAGAGAGAAAGACAATTAACATTATCTGTTGAGCTTGAGTCGGATAGAATTGTCACGCGGTTTAGCGCAGACAGCAACAACTTAAGATACAGACGTAGTTCAATAGTATTCGGGTGAATGTTCTTCTGACAACGGCGTAACCACTTTTGTCTCTCACCTCCCACTTGCATTGCAATATTTATACATATTCTCTCTCTCTCTCTCTCTCTCTCTCCCCCGTTCTTTTCAATCTTTCTCTTTCTATTTCCGATCATCGTCATCATCATCATCATTATCATCAACTGATTTTAATTCAACCTACGCAGCTCCTGCAAAACTTGACAAAAAAAGAGAAAACAGGCATCCTCCATATCGTATCTTACCGCACTTGATCGGGCACCAACAATCATTGCCAAGTTATTCACGAACCATGTTATTGCCTTCATTATCGTCTTCCATCCACTACTTTTCAGTTATTATGTGGGATATAAATATCCCACGACTACCATAACTATAGGTTACTTTGAATCATATTTACTATTTATCCTGTTGAATTATAATATGAACTAAAAACTTTGTATCAAACTTCAATTCACTAAATATTTTAATACAGTAAATTTTCATTATATTACTTGTACAAATAGAAAGCTTCATGTAAGTAATAAAACTTACTTTATTTAATAAAGGTTATAATATTTAGAAAACTATTTCAGTAGTTCCAAGTTCAACTGGACTTGATGGAACCGGAACTGGTCTAGATAACTAAAAAACCAGATGAGCTAGATAAAATTTAAGTACTGTTCGTTCAAGACTTGAATTCCTCTGCTGATGAGGATAAAATTCAAGGAATTGCATGTTTAAATAGAAAATCTATCATGCATTTTCAACATACCATACCACTCCATGTTTACATGTTGCAAAAGTTCATTGACACTGATCTCTTCAAAATAGCAATTGGCCTGCACAATACCTTTTTCATCGTATGATAATTTTTTCTTTTTCTAATGTTTTTAATACGCACATCAAACTATTTTCTTTTTGAAGTAAAGTAAAATTGCATTCCATCCAGAAGCATAAAGTAGATTAACAGGCATCTCCTTGTAACTAACGTAGTAAACCGTTAACTAAGAAAAAACATTGTAGTAAAAATAACTATGTACATTAATCTACCCTACTAAAATTGAATTGAGGTTAAAACTGAACTACAAACTTTACCCGATTTTGTGAGTCTATATAGTCATAATATATACCCGAGAGTCGTTTTAAGACTTTTAATGCTCCAAATTTAACTTGAACGTTTAATGTTGCCAAGCAAGAATGCAGTATCTGAGCAGCAGATACTCCGTCCATTAAAAGAGATGGTTAATGTGTAAAACAACAGTGAGAAACGCCACAGGATAATATGTCTATCTTACGAATATCGTACCACTTTCAAATGATAATAATTCTTTATAGCTTTATATTATAGACAGAATATTTCTTCTCTATTAAATTTATCTTTAGCACATTGACTTAGAGTTTTGAAAATACCTTAGTTTACTTATGTAGACTTGTCAAACTTAATAAAGATCTTCATCGCCCAAAAGAAAATTTTAATCTTTGAGTTTCAAACGTTTTATATCTTTAATAATTGTACACTAGATTTATCACTCTATAATATATTATATAGAGATAAATCTATATATAATAATCCATATATATAATTTTTATAGAGATTATAGAGATATAATGTGTTTACTAATTTTATATAATGCTGTAGGCTGCAACTACCTCAAGACTTCATCAATACGTTGTCGTGGTGCAGAAAGAGGCTTCCATTGAAACATTTCTTAGACTCACGTAAGTTTCAATCTAGATTTTTAAGTTATAAATTAGTTTTCATCACACAAATCAGAATAGATATCTACGAAACGAAAGTAGAAGATAATGGTTAAATTTGTTAATGTGAAAGATCTCTACTCCATGAATTTCATAATCGTCGTAAATTTGGAAACTCTCTTTCTGATACATTTTGAACAAGTTCGTTGGGGTATTTGTGAAATATGTTTAATAGTTAAACGTAGGCTATATGTTTTTTATACATCCTTTACAAAAGACTTCTTCAAACCATTATGCAATATTACAGTTAAAATACAAAATAGAACTTTAGTCGTCAGAAATTTGAATTGGAAGGCTTACATTTTTTTAACGTTACAAGAAACTGAGTGTGGCTACTTTTTTAGACTTTTGGTTAAAAAAGTAGAATATTAATAGTTTTTTTTTTAAATTTAACTCTAATGTGTGTATAATACAATATGTTCAAATTAGAACAAATAATAAGTAAGTTAACGCCATAAGTCAATTAGATGAGGATTATATGTATGACATGTAAATGAGGTCTAGTGCAGACTCAGTCCAACCATTCCTTAAAAAGTGTTGTTAATTGAACCCCAACCATCAAAGTACACTGTTAACCACTGTTTAGTATTCAAATCCGAAAAAAATAACTGACTTTACTAGGATATGAACCACGGGACCTTCATCTCCGTACATCAACTAACTCGCAGCGACAACTTTACGTTAAACCAACCCTGTGAGTCATTACAGGGATTTTGTTAGGGATTGTTTTTACTATTGCTTCGTAGTAATTAAAGTGGCAATAAAATGTACATTGTACGTAGATGTGAATAGTTAGTTTTTGTATCTTATAATGTCAGAAATATTTTCTCCTAATTATTTTTAAGGTTAATGAGTTTTTAATTTGCTTTTATTTCTGCGGTGACTATGTTAATTACTTTGCAGTTCAAGGATTTAATTTTTAATTCATTAATACTCGTAATAATCTCCCTATCAACTCTTTCTATCTGAATCAGAATATCCAACTCACTAATAGATTTTGAAATCTATCCTATTCGGTTCTTTAATCAAACAAAATCATTGAAATAGAGTCCTTCAAAAATAGTTTTGAATATAATGACCGATTCAATCTCTTTTAACCACTAATGTTTTACAATCCGTTACTAACAGATTTTTACGATGTCTATTAAGTTTTGATATTTTTGGTAAGCTAACATATTTTTCATCATATTTGGTATTTTCATATTTTTCATCAGTCTCTCGACTGGTTTGATGCAGTTTCCAAGCTGTTCTATCTTGCGCAAGTCGTTTCATATCTACATACCTGTAACACTCTATATATCTTTTGAATTTTGCTTTATATATTCTAACCTTTGCCTCCCCTCGCAATTCACTTCCTCAATATTACCCTCCATTATTGATTACACCGAATACCTGGATGTCGTAAGATATGCTAATTACTCACACAATTTAAATAAGCGGAAATTGTAAACTATAGTTCGTAAATGTTAAACGTTACCTATTTTATCCTCAAGCCACTGTGAAGAAGGCGATAGTTTACTAGTTAGCTCCTAGCTCTTTTTTAAAATAGCTATAGGCCTAATTTTATTATTTTGTAAAAAGAAATTAAAAATCAATAAAAATTTGAAGATTTCATAAATTTCAAATATTTTTGCAAATTCATAAATCTAAAATAGGCCCTACTTTCTTTTGTCTTTATTTTTATTACGGTACTATACATTGAGCTGCACAATTTCCGTATATGATATTTAAATGGTTGTGGGTAGTTTCACTTTAAGGAGAAGAGGGACCCAGTGGTACATTCTCCGTTTATAACTACGGGTATTGTCCGTTATTCAGACCAAGAAGTCTCTACTCCATTTTCGCTTGAGACGTCGCAAAGGTGGGAAGTTTCTTGTAGCTAGATCACGGGCTAGTTGGTTTAAATGGTCATCTAGTCGTTCGTGAAATTCACTCTACAAGGACGCTGTTAGCTCCTTTAGGCCTACTGTCGGAATTTTGAAATCTTCGTGGAGGGTTTTATTGCTTAGGCCTACTGCTTTATGTGACAGAAAGAGTTTATTTTATTTATTTAATTAAATGATAGGCCTAATAAAAGTTTACAGGTGTAAAGAATTGATGATACAAGTGATGCTATTTTATTAAACCTTGGTTTAGAAAAATCGTAGCCTATTCGTCATAACTTTAAATGATTGTAGATGAAGAAAAGAAAACTTATGGTAAAATAAAAGGCATTAACAAATAGGCTAAATGAAAATATAGGCGTTCATAGGCTCCTTTTCTTTCGTTTCAATAAGATTCAACAGTTTTTAAACAAAATGTTTTTTGCAATCGAGTTTCAAATAACTTATAAATAGTCTAATAGAAATGATATAGTCTACTGTTGAGAATATGAAATACAAAGATTTTAAGGAATTGAGAAATAACACTATTAAGTAAGTGTTAGTCACAATTCTTTTTTGTCGGTATTTGAAATGGATTTCAGTTTGAGATTATCTAATTTAAGACAACTTATAAACCACTTTTATTAACCTGTATCTTGAACCATATTTTTATTGTATTAGCCTACACGCACCTAAGCAGGTAAACGCGCACGCGCTTAGGCCTGCACACATGATGATAAGAGTGTTGACATAACGAATTTATTAAACATTAATAATTTTAAATTCATCCGTTGGAAGTGTGTAGCCGGGCATAAATAACTATGTTATCTGAATGTTACCATCGGTGGTTTACTTGGGACCTACCGGTGAGCTTTTAAATAAAGATTTTTAATGTTTTAAGTGGTTCTTACAGTTCAGTTTAAGAGTGGACAACAGAAAAGTAACTTTATAGGTATAAGTGATATGCTGTGAACAGTGCGCGCGAAGCTACTAAACGGTGTTTCTGAAGGAACATAAATTAGTTATCCAAGATAAATGGGTTTCAAGGCGAGGTAACCAACAGTAAAAGACCTCCCAAGATTAAATGTCGGCTGGAACCGGAAAAGCTGATGTGGTGTAAAACAAAAGCCACACCTTTAATAATATTCTTATCCGTCGGATATTTGTCTTGGACCGTCCGTCCGGTCCTAATATTTGTTCCCGATTAGTCAACAAACAATAATAGTTTCTCTCTCTTCATCTCTTTACCTTGTTCTCCCTCTCTCTGATTCTTTTTCTTTCTGTTATGCACACTCGCGGCTTGCGTGAATCTTCACATCCTCATGTGACCGACAGCTAAAGTTAGAACTTCTCCACGCGATCTTCCATCTGATGAGGTACCGTCACGTCTGTCTGTGAGAATTGCACCGCTGGGAATTTTACTCAGCTCTCTCCTCGCTATTCCAACTTATAAGAAAAACAAAAACAAACAAATGGCAAACAAAACGAGATTTAAATAAATTTTTTCTGTTATGTTGCGTACGAGTTTGTTTTCATGTTTAATTATCAATTTTATTATAATAGTAAAATGAATTCATTTGTCATTCCATAATAATCTCAATTATAATACTATTGTAACTTCCATGGGTTTTACTGATCAGGTAAAAAATTAAATAATTTATATTTTAATAATTAAAATGACAACATTAAAATTCAACAACATTAATTATTATTAATGTTAGCACAAATACAGTAATTTTGCACAGCGTTTGAATGTCAAGTGTTTATAGACGGAGGCGTCTAAAATAAAATTAGTAGAGCAAAATAAAATTAATTAAATTAAGCAACAAGTAAGTACCATATAGGCCTATAAAAAAAATTATTACTTGTGCATGTAGCAAGAGGAACAATTTTATTTCGCTGAAAGCATCAGTTGTTGGTCATTGGTGAAGAATTTGGAAGAAGTAGAACACTACAATCATACGATAAAAATATTCCAAAAATCACTACGTACAATTGCTATGTATTACATGATTAAACTTGTTTACTAGTTGATGGTTGTCAGATGCAATCAAAGTTCTGATTTTCAAACGCACAATGAAGATGGATAACAGTATGTTCACAAGCCATTGTCAACAATATTTATAAGAGTAGAAATACGTATTTATGAAAGCTGTCGATCCAAATAATAAGTAGGCCTACAGCCACGGAAAAGAAGGGAGTAAGAAATCAGAAAAAATAAAATGTAAACTATAAAAACAACATAAACAAAATGAAAGAATAAGAGAATATTCTGGATCCCCGAAAAAGAGAAAAGTTGGAAAGTGGATTTATTTTTCGTCATCCTAGATGGCCTAATTCAGAAAATTGCATAATACAAAATTTTTTATATCTTGGAAAAACATTGAAACAAGTTATTTTTATGGTTTTTTATTCATTTACTGAAAAGTTAAGTTGAATTTAATAAATGGTGGACGGCTTCAATCATACAATGTACAAACAACACTGCATGGAACGCTGTTCAAAAATGAACTGTAATGCCGTAATTGAATTGCAGGTTGTTTGGAATGAAATAGTTCCTGAAAATAAAATAAGGCTAAAAATTTTGATTAAAATATTTAATGAAAACTATTGTAATTTTTTATCGGCGTAGTCAATTACGTGAACCAGCACTTTAAATTTAATGACGGATTTTAGAATTAATTTTTTAAAAGTTGTAGGTTGTAGTTGTTTACAGTACACAGGTAAAGTTTAAAGTAAACTGAACATTTTCGTTGAAGTTTGAACTCTTTTAGATTTATTTGTTGCCGGGATATGTAGCTACACTACTGGCAACCTCTAAACGTGATAACTTCTTTTGTTGAATTTCGGATATGGAGTAAACATAAGATTTGAACAAGGAACCCGAGATTTTTTCGTGATTTATGACGGCTGGTTACCATACAAGATCGCTTACTTAACCGATTTTATTTAAAAATAGTTTTTACCCTTTAAACAATAATTTTTAATAAACTAGATTTTGGTAAGAGTTTCACCGTTATACCACTTAACCCTTTAAGTGGTTGTGTCATAATATTTTCCATACAATTTTTTTCCGACATTCCCAATTTTTTTTATTTCATAATGTTAAACTGTGCCAGTAAACTGGACTAAACTAGACCAATAAACTTTCCATCTCTTTACGCCGTAAGATCCAAATTTTCTTGCGTCATGCAAGAAAAATGAGCTTTACTGTGTGTGGTAAACACAGAAGCTACAGATACTTTACGGTTACAGAAACAAAATAATTTAACTAAATAATTAACCGCTAAATAACACTAAATAATTTGCCGCTTAAAGGGTTAAACCAGATTACTGAACATAGAAAAATAACGATGTAAATGAAATTAGAAGAAATTTATTAATATCATGAAAAAACTTCAATGAGAAAGGAAAATTCTTTTTTTACATTTTAACTGTAGTGGTAGGTTACATGTATGTTCATAAACTTCCCAGGGAAGAGACGTTACACATACAGAAGAAATCGTTCTGGAAATCAAGTTTTTTTATAATAGAGGGCATAAAATATGAAGGTCTGTTGAATTTAAGGTATTAAAATATGATTAAATCAAATTTACAGCATAAATATTTAAGCAATTATATAGTAGTCGTTAACATAAGAAATGTTCAGGTTTGCGTGGTTCGAAGTATAAATATCCAGTTTTGATTATGAGATGTTTATATGGAATCTTAAATGAGAAAGAAAAGTAATAATTTGATGAAAAAAGTAAGAAAATAGAAAAGAGAATGAATTGTGGATATGAAAAGACGAAGGAATGCCCGGTGATTCAAACGAGCTTATAATTAGTATCCAGTCAGCAAGTTGTATCAGCAGCAGTCGAATGATAGAGTAATAAAAAAAGAGACACTACTGCTGGGATCTTCATCGGTATTTAAATATTAAAATTTTTGAATCGGCAATAATTTTTAAAAGAATTATAATAATATTATAAATTTCTGAATAATTTGTTTTCGTCTTAAAGTTTTAAATTATATGTTGTGGTACTCCCCGTTGACAACCGCATCCAGTAAAATATTATAAATGGATGGTAAATGTAAGTAGAGGACGGGAAGTGTGGGTGTCATAAGAACCCCCTGTTGATTTTATCCTAGTAATTGAGCAATTGGTATGTTTGACAGTCCATGAAAATAAGTTACGAGTAGGCCTATGATACATTATAAGTTATTTTAAATTGCATAATATAAATATGATGATATTACCCCTTCGTATTTACACTGTAGTATTTTTATACTTTTATTAATAACTAACAACCCCCGCTCGCTTCGCATTTGTAAATATTTTATTTACTGAACGCAAATCCACAGTGTATTAAAATACGTTGCTTTGGAGGGACTTTACTTTTTATTGACGCAATAAACTTTAACGTTATTCAAGAGGGAACAAAAATTTGTCCCTGCAAACTTCTGGAATACTTTATAATATCCGCGAAGTAACTTAGATCTAATGAACTAACCAATTATTATGCAGTTTTACGAAGAAGAAAGAAAATTTTGCAGAACTAAGGGTCGCCGTCGGACAGTAGCCTACATTTTTTAACACAAAAATTGTAGCACATTTATTTTTTAGTTTAAGTTTCGTACTTGTTTTACGTTCAATGTACTAAGTGACAGTAATTTTAGAAAACCTCCGATTTCAATGCGGTTTATGACAGTAAATTGTTAATTAATTGCCCTTAAACTAAGCGCTCGATAGTAGGCCTAAATATAAAATACAACAGTCGTAATATTTCAATTTTAATTCCTATATAAATAATTTCCCCTAAAGTTATATACACCTGAAAGATGTAATTCTGAACAAACCTATATTTCAATTTTCTTCCTTCGGAAATAGATTTCTTCAAAATTCTTTCTAAGCGAGCACCTACGACCCAAAAGGAACAATAATTTCAAGTTTATAGGCTTTGAGGACTTTATAATGAGTGTGTCACTAAGTTCGCTGTAGGCCTATATACTATATATCTTGCCTATATGAATATATAAGAAGGAAAGTAGGTATTATTTTCATGTCAATTTTTTGAAATTTTTTAAATTTTTTTTTAATTTAACGTCGCATCAACAATTGTGGTCATTAGCGACGACGTTGGGTTGTATGTAACTGTGAATGATGAAATGATTTTTTTGTAACGTATGAAAATGCCATGCCTGAGTGGGGTTCGAACCCAAGACCGCATGATGAGAGGCGAGCACGTTACCAACTACGCCAATGCGGTCAAATTGAGTTTTCTCCGGATATATACATTTTCAGACCCTTGAACCAAAAACATGTTTTTAGCGACTGGTCTGTGTGTGTGTGCGAACAAAATATTTCAAGAACAGAACATCGTACGAAGTTGAAACTTAAAAATTAAGTTAGGACCTACTAGAAAACCCGATACGAACATTTTCATAAAAATCGCTTAACCGGAAGCCTAGTAGTTTATTTGAGTCATTTTTCACTTTTTTGCGATTTTCTCCAAAACTGCTCCTACGAGTTTTTAAAATTGTCCCATTTACTATATTTTTTATGCTTTACAAGATGGGTAGACGCCGTGTCTACTGAAATTTTGGGAAGGCTGTTCTCTCGTAGAAAAACATGCTTTTTTTTAAGTTTCCGGCCTTAATAAGCATTTTAGCGGAAAAGTGTAGTATATAGGCCTACTAAAAGTTGTAGACAATTTATAAATATACAACTTTTATCTCAAATATTTCTTTGTATAATGCTTAGTTTAGCGGTAATTAGTGATTTTCTGGTTTTTTCATGAAAATCTGTAAAAACAAATCGATTTTTTTAAGATTTCGGCTGTAGTATGCATTTTACGACAAAAATGAATAGGCCTATAATAAAATTTATAGAAAATTATAAGATTTTTTATTTAAGCATCTTTTATTTTAAATATTTTTCCCCACAGAGCCTAGATTAGCGTCAAAGGTGATTTTTCGTAGGCTATAATTTAGCCATACTAAAGTTGGGTTTCATTTTGCATCATTCACTCATGATTAACATTAACATTTACATTTACATTTTTTGAAGTTAGTTTTTTGTTTATTTTTAATGTTTTATCACTAATATTAGGTTATATTGTTCATTATTGGTATTGGCAAGAGAAAGTCGCGTGAGTTTTTCACACCAGATATTTAGCCTATATTAAGTAAATTATGGCTTTGAGAGATAAAGAGCTACAGTAATTAATTTTGAATGAAATGATTCTTTTAAGGAATATCCTAAATACTTTCAACTCAGCTTTCTTTTTTTAAAGTAATTTAGTATAGAAAAGCATTTGCATGTAAGGATGTGCGGACTCAATATTTTAATAGATGCATTCATTAATTAAACAAACACCTACACAAATTGTTGACAATCGATTGATAAATTCGCCAGACACAATTAAAAAATGAAAATTGTGGTATAATTTATTTTATCTCTTTTGCTCTTTTGTTTAACGCTGCAGGATTGATGAGTTTTGTTTGTCGTGAACTTCTACCGAGAAATAAATATAATTTTATTTAAATTTGAATATTTCAACAAAGGTGGGCCATTGTATTGTCAACGGTGTCGTGTAATAAATGAGCAGTTTAATTATAATGTCATGGCTCAGCGGGGGTGCCAAGCCGGGCTTTGGCTGCCCTTGAGTCGTCAATACCATCACTCAAACTGAGTGACTGCCCCTGCCCCGGTATCCGACGATCACACGCTACACCTACAGCGGTTTCTTTTGTCTCTTCCAATTGAATTATATATTACACTATCATAACATATTACGCTCTGAATAATAAAAATATATATACCATGCTATAATTCAATATATAAACCGTGTGAAATTTTCCCTGACTTCTCCTTCGAAGAGAGATAATGGTTTCAGTTTTACCTAAATATTTTTGTACTACAACTGGAGACATTTTAAATATCATTGTATTATTTGTATTTCGCTTATATAGGCCTACATGCCAAAAGATGCGTTTTCGTTAAGTTGATTTGCTTACATTATAAAAATGTAATTTTTGCTTCACTACAAATATTTTTTTATCTTAATGTCTATTAGTTTTAAGAACTGTATTTTATCGACTAATTAGGTTCATTAACAAGGTTTTACTTAGTGGTTCGTAAACGACCAAAATTTATACAAAGGCAATTGCTGCTCAACAACACGGCAATTGAGAGAGTTAGCAAGTATCAATATTTGTGTACAACAGTGTATGAAGATAATGATGACACAACAGAAATAAACAGAGGGATAGAGATGGCCCGTTCTGCATTTGCTAAAATGAAAAACCTTATAATAGATAAATCCTTGAGCCTTGACCTGAGATTGAGGATAGTTCGATATTACATCTTCTCAACAGTGTTATATGGCGCGGAAGCTTATACGTTAAAGAAGATGAATATCAAGAGAATAGATGTGTTTGAGCTTTAGTTGTACAGGCGCATGTTAAAAATTCCCAGGACAGATAAAGTACCCAACGGACAGTCTTACGGAGAATGGAAACAAAAAAGGAGCTTGTTTACACCATCTAAAAAATGAAAATGGAATATCTCGGTCATATATTGCGTGGACCAAAATATGAAATGCTTCGCTTGAAAATACAAGGCAAGATTCATGGAAAGAGAAACGTTTGAAGAAGAAGAATTGTTTTGGTTGAAGAATCTTCGCGACTGGTTTTGTTGCACCTGAGTGGAGCTGTTCGGAGCTGCGGTGTCCAAGGTCCGAATAGCTATAATGATTGCCAACCTCCGGTTGGAGAGGGCACGTTAAGAGGAAGAAGATTTTATTGTTAAACGACTTAAAAATAATAAAATGTTTAAAGTAACTGATGAACGGATTATGTCAAATAATGTCGTTGAACTTATGTTTTAATACAGTAGAATGTGTTTGATATTGAATGTATTTGTAAAATTTGTAGACCAAATTAAGGAAGAGATATTGGAAGGCCACGGAGAATATAGCAGTTTTTTACATTATAGAAAGTGCCTCTAAGAATTTAATTAATCAAAATAAATAGCTATACGCTGAAAATATTAAAATATATAAAAGTGAGTTCGGAACAGGCACTGGCTTAACCCTAGATAGCTAGAAGAAGAAGAATTGTCAGGATCATATTATTTAATGTAAGTATTTTCTTTAAGTTTTGTTAATTTTTATATTTATAAATTCTATTATTTAAAAATAATTATACCCCGGTCGCCGGTTTTCAGACCTTGGCTGAAAAATGCGCACTGAACCAGGACTTCTGTTCGATGCTAAATGTGTGCAAGGATAGATTTTACACAATGAAATGTTATTAGAAACTAATACGGAAATTACCTATGTGGATATTACCATCTTAAAAAGATTTGAATGTGAATCATCCTCATAATTTTATTTAAATAATTTAAAATCTAACGTACTCATTAATAACCTTAGAAGTTAATACGATTTTAAATCTTAAACATGAATTAAGATAAAAACCAACAAACTTTTATATAAAAATATAAAAGTTTCATTTTATTAAATGGAATTTTTAAATATCCATAAAAATACGAATAAAATGATAAAATTGAACGTTAAATTACTTCTACACAATTTCTTCTTAGTGAAAAGAACTTGAAGTTATGCAAAAATATATATTTATGATTCAATAATAGCAGGAAATTAAATAAAATTTTCCAAATCATAAAACTTTTAGCTTTAGTATATATGTCCTTTGATATCATAAATCTTCTGACAACATAGGAATGAATTCGGTAAATTCAAACAGCATTAAAGAGAATCATCATAACTCCTTTAAACGATTCTAGTTGGCTAAAACTGGAATGTCTACTGTTTTATGATATATGAACAAAATTTATCTGCAGATTTACTGACAGTTGGTTGTATTTAAGGAAGACCAGATTTTAAGTTCTGAATTAATATTTTTGGTGATCATAAATTTTAATCATTATGGGAATTTGTCATGTTGGGTACCTTTAGGAAATTAAAAAGTTTATCTACTTTTCTCCTCGTTATAGGTAATTTGTAACCTATACCTATACTTACTACAAATGAGAAAGGCCTAACTGACTTACTCATCACGATCACCTAGAGATCCGAAATTTGGATTATTTTTTTCTTAAGGGTTAAAAAAATCTAAAATATTTGCATTTTAACCTCTTGAAAAGGACCTATTTTTACCAAGATAAACGATAGTTAAAAGATAGTTTCTTGTATTAACTATGTTTACATATTTTTTATCTTTAATTTTTATTACGGTACTGTAAAATGGCTGCACAATTTCCGTGTGTGATGGTATTTAATTTAACAAGCAGTGGGGAATTTTACTTTCAGGAGAAGCGGTACCCAGTGGTGCTTCCTCCGTTTAGAATTACGGAATTATGTATTATTATATAATAATAATATATTTAACCTATATATTATTATAATAAATAATAAAGTAAATTAATTAATTTAAATTTAAAAT
The DNA here is from genome assembly GCA_035578175.1 of Catonia carolina. Classification (NCBI taxonomy): domain Eukaryota; kingdom Metazoa; phylum Arthropoda; class Insecta; order Hemiptera; family Achilidae; genus Catonia; species Catonia carolina. The sequence continues at coordinate 64,813,918 of JAQMRL010000001.1, read as the reverse complement.
AAATTAATTATATAATACCCTATTGTTATTAAATTATATTATTGATCAATTAAAATTATTAATTTTGTCCGTTATTAAGAGCTATCTGCTCCAATTCGCTTTAGACGTTGTACAGTTGGGAAGTTCCTTGTATAAGTTCCTATGTAGCTAGGTCAGGGACTAGTTGGTTAGAATGGTCGTTCAAGAAATTTACTACTGAAGGATGCGGTTAATTCCTTTACTATCACAATTTCGAAGTCGTCGTGGAGGGTCTTTTTGCTTTCATAAAAAAGAGCGCCAGAAGCAAGTCTTAAGAAATTTGACTGAAATGCCTGGATCGATTCTAAAGTAGGCCTACTCTCTGCTACTATTTTAAAAAGCTGGATACAATAATTTCAGATAGATCTCAAAATGGTTGTGTAAAATTAAAATTCTAGAACGGAGGTTCCAACTTCGATCGATGGTTAATTAAGCAGAGGAGTAGCTTCTGGCGGCGGTTAAGTTCTAAACGTTTTATACACAGTTGGTGCTTCCAAGTCAGTCGCCAGTCAAGCCACAAGCGAAGATATTGCACTATCTAGCCTGGGGGAGTGGAATTTATATTTAATCGCTATTGTATTATATTACAATATTATAATATTTTTTTTTTGTATATTATATTTTTTGTAAATATTTGTAAATATATTTCTTTTATTTATTTACTTTTTAGACCTTTGATTTTTTTGTAACTAAATATCATTAAAATATTATAAATTGTATATCATTAATATTTATTTGTTTATTCTATTATTCAACATCGGATGAAACTTTTCCATTTCTTGGTCATTATTTTCTTCGAATCCATGACTTTAGAATAATTATTTTTATTAGTTTTTCATCTCATTGTGAGAATTTAAGTAGTTTATTAATTATTTATGTTACAAATATGGCAATCCCTTATGTGGAAATCAGTCCAGTGGCTTTTTTAATTTAACATAGGCTAACACAATTAAGATTTCAAAAATAAATCTTTATAAAGTATCCTGCAACTTAAAACCAATTCTATTGTATAAATCTTATGAATTTCCCTCACTTTTTCAACTCCCTTGATCCTTAGCCTATCATCAAAGTCAACCTTAGCCTACATCATCAAAGTAAACCTATATAAAATATCGTTGTTGTTGTTGTTTAGATCAACAGCCGAAAAGCTGGTTTTAACCTCTAGAGGTTTTACTAAGTAAAACAAGAAATGAGGTGGTTTATGCGTGCCTTCCTCACTGAGTACAAAAGTGGCCTTTGCTTATCAGCGTACCAGGCCCTCCGAAAAGCATCTACTATGCACCCTGCAAAGTGACACCTTCACTTCATTCACCACAGGGTCTGGCTGTATAATAAAATTCATTACTTTCAGAGGAGATAACTCTGACTAGTGTCTTCTACATCTCTACCTCTTCTGTTCTTAAATAGTTCAGTAATATAATTGGCTGACCATGTGATAAAAAACAGAACTATTTTGGTAGCCCTGAAAGTAGCAGATCGAGTGCAAATAATTTAACACTCCACCTGCCTCTTATGGGCGAATAAATATCGTGAAACTTTAATTATTTTTTTAAACCTACAGAAGACCTAACATCTTGAGTTAGCTATATAAAACTTAAGTCATTTTTATGTAGATGACTGAAGACGCAACATCTTCAGTAGGTTTAAAAAAAATTTTTTTTTTTAAGTTTCATACAATATTTTATACTAGTACGAGGTACCCAAAAGAAACCGGAATTATTTTTTAAAACTATTTATTTTTAATTTTTTTACAAAAGAACCTTATCCCCTTCAAAATACTCTCCATTACAACTAATACATTTGTCCCACCGGTGCTTCCACTGTTCAAAACATTTTTTGTACTCCTCTTCAGTGATGGCTGCCAGCTCATCCGTCGTTTTTTTCTTGACATCATCAACGTTGTTAAATCGGAGACCTTTCATGCCCCTTTTCATGCGTGGGAACAAGAAAAAATCACACGGAGCCAGATCGGGTGAGTACGGTGCGTGTGGTAGCAAAACCATGCCGTTTTTCGCCAAAAACTGGGTAACCGAGATTGCCGTGTGTGCAGGCGCGTTGTCGTGGTGGAAAAACCAGTCCCCTATCTGCCACAAATTAGGTCTTTTACGACGAATGCTGTTTCGTAGTCTTCTAAACACTTCAAGATAAAAAGCTTGATTTACCGTCTGGCCTGGTGGAACGAACTCTGAATGGACAATTCCCCTCACATCAAAAAAACAAATCAGCATTGTTTTGATGTTCGATCTGACTTGACGACTTTTTTTTGGTCGGGGTGATAGTGAAGTCTTCCATTGACTGGATTGTTGTTTGGTTTCTGGGTCGTACCCATAGCACCAAGACTCGTCACCCGTAATGATCTTTGACATGAAATCTGGATCAGTTTCAAGCTGTTGTTTCAAATCACTACACGTTTCAATTCGACGTTCCTTTTGATTGTCTGTCAGAACCCGAGGCACAAACTTGGCAGCGACTCTTTTCATTGTCAAGCCTTCTGTTAAAATGCGTTGGACTGAGCTCCAAGATAACCCACTAACCTGTGATATTTGGTCAATGGTCTGTCGTCGGTCTGTTCGTACAATTTCTTTCACTTTCACAACATTTTCGTCTGTTCGGGAAGTCGACGGTCGTCCAGAACGAGGTTTGTTCTCAATCGACATGTCGCCATTTTTAAAGCGCAAAAACCACTCGTACACTTGGGTTTTTCCAATAGCGTCGTCTTTGTAAGCTGTGTTCAACATTACAACTGTTTCCGCGGCGTTTTTACCGAGCAAGAAGCAAAATTTCACAGCCGCACGTTGTTCATTAAAACTTGCCATCATGAAAAACGACACGAGCACAAAACAGCACTAGCGAGAACAATCACTGCACGAGAACAGAACAAGCTAGATCAACGAACAAAATGGCATTGAACTGGCAATGAGTAGCCTAGCGCTACAAGCAGCCTAGTGGCGGGAATTTGTACTGCACAAGCTCCGCCCACAGCAGAGCTATTCCGGATACTTTTGGGTACCCCCTAGTATACTCTGATGATGGCCAAACACCTAAACACCAAAACACATGTAATTAAGTAGATCATAAGGATCAAGGCACTTGATTAGGTTAGTGAAATTATAGAATTAAAATTTAAAACAAATTATTGAAAACTATTGGTGATTTTAGTCATAAAAATTTCTGTCTTTACACACACTGGGCACTTCACTATTTCATTCCAAAAACCTACATTATTAGGTAGCCTATAGTCTACGTAAAACGATACGTCTGGTGCATATAAATAAAATTAATATATTTTCTTATTGTGATATTTCAAACTGGAATAATTACGTGGATAGAATGCCTATGTTTGAAAGAACCCGTTACGCACAGTACGTAGCCTATAGACATACCACTAATGCGACATTACAAATAATAGAGTTAAATTTGAGAGAATGTAACGTCAAACGTTTTTGGATATGCCTCTTCAAACGTAATGTGCAAAATAAAATTCCTTCATTGGCTATAAATAAATAGTATATAGCCCACTAAAACGAATGCTTGCATATTTCCGACGTCTAGTTTCGCATACACTGTTTCAAGCAGTATCAAATTATACCTACGTATATTTTGTTAGGCTAATATAGTATAGGTACAGTTAAAATATTTAAACTTTAAATTTTATAGGTTGATAGATTCATTATTATTTATTAATACATTAATATTAAAGTAATATAAAGAATCCCGAACGGAATGAATGGATTTTAAAAGGTGCAAGAAATTATTTATAGTCGAAAATGAACTAGCATGTTTATTATTTAAAATAATTTGTAGGGCGGCATACGCCTGTCTTTGAAACAACAAAGCGCTTTGTTGTTTGATGAATACCCGAGAGAGAAGAGAAAGGCCGATATTTTGTCAACAACGCAACTCTGACATAGACATACATACAACCAACCATTGAATTGTTCGATAGCCCGCCCTATATTTAGGCTGCGGCACGGACTCTTTATTTTGTTTTGTTGAGTCTGTCACACGATAAAGGTATGAAAACCATCAACGCCACTTGGAGTCGTAAGATTGATGTCTCTTATACTCATTGTCATTGTCCACCATGGTGAGTTTTCTTTCAAGTTGTATCACAATCATTACCACACTATAATCTTTGTTCAACCATGAGAGGGCTCAAAACATGCAGAACGAATCTGAATAAACTTTAACGTGATCAACTTACATGATTAATTTGTCATGAATACGCGGTCTCACATCTCACATTCTACGTCCTATGTTCTACGTCATTATATCAATGAGTAAAAAGTTTAAAAACTTGACAAGCTATTATAGATGAAAATTTGAAATTTTTAGGTTATACAGAATGTACCTAAATATTAACAACATTAAAACCCCTTATAGCCTACTATTTATGACGGAAAATAACTTCTTACAAAGAAATATAAAGGTGTAATCTCTAAAGAGCGTATCTCTGAACATACTTTATTCTACGTTTGTGTACCACTTTAGTCCTCAATTTTGAAAATCCCTTAATTAGTAAAACTAAACACATAAACAATAGTGGACACAAGTTATTTCATATAAATCATGACTATTGATATGTCATGGTCTCTTCCTGAATACCACACTGTCAATGAAGTTTTAATACCTGAATCAGAAGAGAAGCTCCAAAGAGCCACTTTTATTCCAGAATTAATGCAGTTTATAAAACTTAAAAGGGAGTATTTGTCAACAGAAACAACAAACCTTTATTTTATTAACTACGATTTTAAACTTTACATGTGGCTCTTAGTGTGGCTAACAGTTGTCTTGAAAGCAAAAAATGTATAATTTTTATGACATTTTGATTTGGAGTGTAGGGGTAAGGGGGCACCGGGTTATATCTACCATAAAACTAAAACAGTGACGTTTTCTGGAAGGGATGATCCTGTAAGATAAAAAATTGTGATTGTCTTATGAGCGTCCAATTACTGCTGGAACATTCAATTAATTGTGCTGCCAAATTAGTTTTGACTGAAGTCTTTATGTTGACCAAAAATACATCGTTTTCAGAGAATATGTGGAACGATTGCGACTACACTGGAAAACAGAGCTCATATAAATACTTGAATGAGATTTTATGACGTAATGGCAGCTCTGACTCATTTTTATGACATAAAGCATCTTCAAAGTATGAAGGGGAATAGAATTACAAAACGGGTTCTGGGATACAGCCCTGAGGGAAAAAGAAGCTTGGCAAGACCTCCACAATGCTGGGAATAATTGTTTAATTTTATAGCTTTCTAATAAAAAAAGAATCATTTTTATGACATTTTGAATTAGAGTGAGGGCGAGTAAGGGGTCGCGGGGTTTTAATGGAAGAAAAAGGGGAAAGAAGAAGGGAGAGAGGGGTAGAGAGAGAAGGCTTACAAAGTAGTTTTAAATTGATACTGGTGACTGAAAAATTGTAGAAGCCAGGTGGCCTGAAGTTAAACACCGATTTGCTACTGGTCAACAAGTGGTTTTAGTTGACAACTCGCAGAGAAAATTAATTGCTAATTGTGTTGATAAAAGGAAATCAAACAGAAGAAGACTATAGAAGATGACGTAGATAAAATCTTACGCTTAATTTTTTTCAAGGTGTCTGAAAGTACTATATCCTCCAGTTAATGGGCCTTTTATTAAAAGTTATTCATCTGAAAATTTTCTTTTAATTTTTCTAATTTTTAATTACAATGTACAGCATAAAACTTGCGTTAGTTTCGTATGTTGTATATTTTTATCTGTAGCCCTTATAAACCACCCTCCTTATATTGACCACCTCCATATGTTACTTTTGCTGGAACCGTGGATGGTCAACACACGCAGGTTTGAATCCATACAACATTATATTATACCTATATTTTACTATGCATGAACCGGCTCACTGGGGAGAGCACTCCAGAATTAGGTTACTGAATAGCGTTGCGCCTGATAACATTATACTATGCAATTACACGACACGTGCGTAATATCATGCAGTAGTCGCGCCTGCAGCCGTGTACTCTTAATTTCTTTCCTCGATGAATCTGTACTACAAATAGCCCTTCTATTTTTATTGAGATCCTCTCTATGCCTATTCTACTGCACTAAATAATATTCTTAATTTAACTACAGTTTCCAAAAAAGGCTACTATCTCATTACATTTGTTGTAATACTTTTATTTTTTTTATCTCTTTGAACATTTTGAATCTGTAAGACATAATATTTTAACAATTTATAAATTTGATACTAATGGTCCCAAAACGTAATTTGCTTGTTGGAATTTTCAGTCATCACTAAAGTCCTATTTCTGACTTTCCCTAAAAAAATTCTTTGACCGGAGGGGTTTTAAACGTCTAATCTGGGTAACCGGTGTCACCCTCGTGTCGGCCTACACATTTTGTATGGAAACATGTGCATATAATTAACATTTGTCGTGCATCATTTTGATATAGTTGCTATTAGATTTACTTATTAAACACCTACTATGTCATACTAAACTTTTTGAGTATGGTGCACACACTGCTTAGGTCATTATCAGCAAACGTGATTTGAAACATTTTATCACAATTCTAACTGCAGGGTAGATCCAGACCTTGGTCAGGAATAAAACTTGATCCCTAGCGCTTAGTATTTGATTACTCATCCGATTGATATATCGACAAATTGTATTATTGATCCAAAAATGTTTCTGGTTTTCTTATCGAGGACAAAGTATCCATTTTTCCATTTTATCCGTTTTATCCATTTTAAAATTCATTTTCATTATCCATTTTTTAAAATTATTTTCTATTAACTACAATTAAGATAATTCTATAAAATAACACCAGCAACAGCTCACTTTTACGAGGACAAATTTGTCTTTCATTTGTGGGAGTCTGATAAGTTAATTTGATACTTTATAGTTTAATTTAAAATGTAACTGAAAATTTAATTATTAAATAACTTGTTTGTTAATCTCATAAATAGTTAAGTTCCTAGCAACTACCGTATGTATTAAACAGACACGGTGAGTTCTAACTTGTAACAATTTCCAAACCCTAGTTGAGAATCAAACAAGAAACGCCTGCGTTGCAGGCTTACCACTTCGCCACGGAGGCAGCCTAAATACATTTTTAACGCAGTGAATAAGTAGCCCTAAATATTTTTATGAAACAGTTACATAGAAATATTTTAATTCATGTACTGTATTATATTGCTATTAGCTACTATTAAATTACATTATTTTATTATATTATATAACTATTTATAAAATAGTTAACTCAAACTTTTAATTTTTGTTTGTTTTATTTCTTGATAAATGTCACAGCATCACCCTAAAATGGTTGAACCAATTTAAGAACACCTGAAGATAGTTACTTTTTTTTAAATTAAAGTAACTTGGTCATCTTTAACAATGATTATTTTTTTAAATTTAACTGCTTAATGGTTGGCAGCTGCCAGTGACTACGAACTGTTTTATAATATTATATTATTTTTTGAAAAATGTTCAAACTCTTTCCGGGAGTCAAACCTGAGGAACCTGCAGATCTGAAGTGAAGCAGGCTACTCCTGAAATACTACATCTATTTAAAAAATCCTAAACTTAATCGTGAACCTTCCCCGAGTATTTTTCTATTTAACAGAAAATAACTAAAATTCCTATTAGCCTATATGAGGCTACATCTAAAATGTTTTATTGGAAAGATTACTTGCAAATTAGCCGTAAGTTTATTATTAGCAGTAAGTTAGTATTGGTGATAATGGTTTTTGGAAAGCTCTTATGTATTTGTTAGCATATTGCTACAATTTAAAAGTGAGTAAAATTCAATAAAGAATTTAAATTTTTCTTTGGGGTATATGACGCAAGATGTAAAGCAGTATGCCTACAAAAATAAACACCGTGTGTGACCTTCCACTTTCTTCAGAGTTAAAATTAAAATTCAAGATCATTTAACTTCAATCCAGTGACAATCTATCATTTAAACCTATCAACGTCTCCTGTCTGTAGACTTACAGAGATATATACGTAGGTCTTTGTATCAGTGGCGTATTATTAAATGGGAGTGGGAGTGGCATATTTGTAGGAGAGGAGTGACGAAGAGAAGGGGGTTAGATTGTAGACAGAATCAATCTGATCGGATGGATCGTTGTTCCACAGGTCATACATTTCAGACCGATGCAAATGTAAAAGGTATGTTGCAGCAAAAAGAGACTTCTGAGGGAATATTTATGTTTCCAACTTTCTATGTTATTAATTTTACAGCAGTTAAAGAAAGTTGATAAAAGTTATCTCAAACTTGGAAAATAAATAAAATACCAAAGATAAAACTCATTCTTTATTATCCAGCCTAGCTGTTTCAAATCATAACAGCAGCAATTTGCTGCTGTTATGATATATAGGCCTAGGCCTCTTTTATAAAAAAAAACTAATTTTTTTTTATAATACATACCAATAGTTTTTATGTAACGTTGTCCATCGGTGAGTTTGTTTGTACGTCGGGTAGGTTATCTCAGTAATTACTGAAAATACTACTTAGTTACAATTTTCAGTAAAAGAGAGATCGAATCTCGCGGAAGGTTTACGTTAAAAATTTACAAATTTACATATATTAAAATGATTTTTTGCGTTAAATATACCGAAAAACAACATTGTAGGCTATATATTTTTTGGCATGTCTTGCGTAAACTATTAAAAATACCTAACAGAAAAAAATTTGTAACTAGATTGTTCATTTCCTTTCAAAGTAGATTAATTGCAAAATTCAGAGGTAGAAAGATTGTCACTCCACAGCTATCTCAAAACTTACAAAGGAGATTACAGAGATGCTGTAATGGGACTTAATATAGAACATCGACAACAGTTTACTACTGGGCAATTTCCTTAGTCAATACGGAAACAGAATATATATATATATATATATATATATATATATATATATATATATATATATGTACATTATCATAAATACTGCTGGTTGCAGTAAATTTATTGCTAGTTGTATTTTTTTTTGCAAATAAAGACAAAAAAATTGTTCACCTCAAATAATTCTGCATATAAAATCCTGTCAATATACCTCCTGCATGTCTGTCAACTAAGGTTCGTTAAAATGGATTAATAAAGATATTAAATGGTAACCCCCTTTAGCGTAGTGGTTAGCGCATTGGTCTGGCACGTGGAGGTCCAGGGTTTGATTCCTGACCAGTGTCTGGAAATTTTCACGTTTCAAATCCCACAGTTAATGTTACATAATCCACCGTAGTCGCTAATGATTGAGGAGTTGATGCGGCTTTGAATAAATTAATTAAAAAAAGATATGGAAAATCCTTGTCAAATTTATTAAGAAAATTTGTGTCAATCCTGAAAATTGGTGTTAATTTTCCTAAAGTGATATGTGTAAATTGAAATGTGTAGTAAAACCAGGAAAATCGGCCTGGTTTGGTTAAATAAACCAGTTTACTTAATACACCTCTGTGTGTTCAACAATAACTCCGTGCGCAGCGCGGGTGCGCAATCCAGGTGTCTGCTTAAATTACAGATGTATATAAATTTCCCAGTAAAGTACTTGTTTCAGATAACAATGACCTTGCCAAAGGGTTTGTTTCACATTCACCACTATATTGATGGAGTAATATTCAGGAAGATTGGTTTAGAATATAAATGAATGTTGTTAGTTTGCGAATGTTAAGCATGCTCAAGAATTTAGTCTACATAAACAAAAAATTTCGAAAGATACAGCATGCAGAACGGATGAAAAAACGGCCACTTAAGAAAATACATATTTTATGAGTTGTAGAAATTAATAAGCCTATTAAACGTTCCTTTTCTATTTGTATAGGCCACTATCAAACAAAAGATAAAGTGGGTGTAAATGAGCAAACTTGCCAAGCTATGCGTTGTTATAGGCTTATAATCTCATTATTTTGCTCTTGTGTACACATTGTAATATAGCAGACTTATTTTTATGATTATAAATAACCTACGGATTACTTCATACCACTCATTAAGTGAAAGTAAATTATTTATAGAGTAATTTATTTTTCGTTTAAAAAAGTTTTTAAATAATTTTAGGTTATTTTCAAAATGCAGTAATTTTTCTTTATACAAAATAATCCTCATTTTGGTGCAAGATCGGATCAAAAATGGCTATACAAAGAAAATAATGAATAATCTGGAATAAAATTATCGTCATCACAAAGGCATGAAATGTTGGCGAAAAATCGCTCAGTGGGAAATATTTCAAATACATGACGTCATTTAAAATTAACCCAAAACACTCTTTATCTGGCAATTCTACTATTCAATTCGCTATTATTTTTTTTTTCAAATTCGGTTGTTATTTCATTTCTTACCCAACATTTTAGTTTCTGTATTCTTAATTTTCTTAATAAAGGAGATTAATGGAAATGAGTAAGCTAACTACTTATATACAGTGGAGCGTCAGTTATCCGAACTAATTGGGACCAGAAAGGTTCGGATAATAAAACACGCTAAATACTGTAATTAGAAGGCAGCGCAACTGGCTGCTACGCCGGGGTCCCGGGTTCGATTCCCAGCCAGATGTGGCATTTTTTCATCACTCATCTTCATCTATCATTCGTCTCACCGTCTTCATTAGCAGTAATTGCAAAACAGTCGGACGTAAAACCAAAAAAAAAAAACATACCGTAAGAATGTAACATACTATAGGTACTATCCTAAACGGTAACAATATAATATACCTAATCTAATTACCTAATTGTTCAATAGGTTAATAAAGGCTAATTTTAGTTAAAAAACTAATTAATGTATTGCAATGTAGAGTACTAAAAATTATGAAAACAAACGAAAAATACAGAATTTCAAAACTGAATAAATTAACGAAATAAACTACAGTAAAATCCTTTATGAAATATGTTTTAACATACTTGTACTAGTACATCGATGCAATAACGCTTTTAAATCTTGAATTTTCTTTTGAATTAAGACTGAACCTTTTTGTAGTAGCAACATCTCTCATTATTTTCAGTAACAATGCTTCAGAAGCACTAAATTCAGGCTGTTCTTCGTACCATAGCATTGTAGTTTCTAGGGCAGGAAAAACCTCTGCGTGAGTAAATATGTTTTTTTTCCATCTATGATGGTTCGGAAAATTGACGGTTCGGATGATTGACGTTCGGGTAATCGACACTTCTGTATTTAAAAGATTAAAGTATTTGTTGAATTTTATCTCAGCTCCCACTGGACTAATTCCGGTCAACCTTCTTTTTTTTTAATTATCGTTCTTGTTGGCGATGTGACGATTTTCCGTTAACCATCGTTATTTTTTTCCAAGTTCCCGACTATTGCAGAAAATAGAAATTTGATGTTTTTTGTGACCGGGTTCGTTGAAGATTTACCGCACCAACGACGTGCTTTGAAGCTGGTAGACTTTATAAAGCGGTGCAGTTTTACGGAAGCTTTTAGTATGAAACTATATCGTTTTGAATAATATGGAATTTATCAGCTCTTACATTCAGAGATTTGGAGTTTTTTTTAATTTTTAGGCGTATAAAACGAAAATGTCTCCGCTGAGCTCGTGTTTTAAGTCCTTGCCGTTAAAACCTTTTAATCGCTATAATTATTATTCGACGGTACACTGTGTCAATTCGATGACCTCATTTTCAAATTAGGGAAGCCCGTTTAATTTGTATAATTTATGGTTGTTTTACGTTGTGGTTGGACTGTTATTGATTTTTTATCCATTGCTTTGGCATGTTATAGGCATTTAAATTCTGCAATAACTACAATAACCAATCACTCTATTTACTACCCAAATTTTATTGCTAGTTTATTTTTTAGATTGCCAGTGATTGTGCCTAGTATAATTTGAATGTAGTTCTGAATTTTTGACTAAATTCAGATGAGTGGTAAAATGATTAAGACGATGATGATGCAAGTACATTTTTCGAAAATATTATGATTCTTTCAATTTAAAGACTTGAAAAAAATCTAGTCTTTTAAGTAAAAACTGAGGAAAATTTACTTTTTTCGAAAATCGACTTAAAATTTATAGGTTCGATATTTTGTAAAACATTTTTTAGTAGTTTATGTTCTATTTTTAACCAACGTTTCAAAAAATTTTGTGTGACCGCTAATGACCGTAGTAGTTGATACTCGATAATTTTAATTTTAAAATAAAACTTGTGCAGTCTTAATTAAAGATGTAATAGAAAAAAATGTGATGTGTCTGATGTGTTCTCTTTTCATAATTTTATATAAATGTTTTGTTATATTTTTACTGTAGTAAAAGAATTTTGAACTTGGAATCGAGTAAACTGCATTCCTCTTTATTTTTACGTTGATAGGTTACGACTATTTTATTTTAAAACTTAAAAAAGTTATTTTTTTATGTTTGTTTATTTATTTTATTTTACATTTAAAAATTTATTTTATTACTTAAAATATGTATATAAATACCTATGCATTGAGTAGATTATTTTTAAAATAAAAGTATCGTGTTAAAATTATCTACTGAAGTGGCAAAATAGTTGTTACTTTTTTATGCTTAAAAAAAGATATGGTGTTTAAAAACGCGAATAGATTATAAAATTTAATTTGAATGTGTTATCACTGCGGTAGGCCTTACTTTTTCCTATGACTAAACATCGTATCAGATTTCATTCTGGTAACAATTACTTGGTAATTCGGCCCCCTACCAAGCCAAGGTACCGTACGATGTTTACTGTTGTCTGCCCAGGTAACGTAGGCCGGGTGTAATAAACAACGTGCATAAATTTTTTTCATCTATTCACTGGAATCTTTGGTCACTTTAATATTAACAATGAAGTATTAATATTATAGTGATAACACTAGAAAAATAAGTTGATGAAGAACGAGAAAGAGAAGGAGAAGAGGATGGAGCGGGGATAGGAGGAGGTAAACGTTATCCATACAAATTTCAGGAATTAAAATAGCTATCAAAATCGCTGGCACCCGGCCGCTATTGCTTCTTACGGTTACATTTTGTAAAAACAATCGCAAAATACTATACAATAGAATAAGTAAGCTGTGTAGCCTATTTTATTTTTTTGCGACTTCGAAGAGCTATTAATGCCGTTTTTATACATTCCAAACGCCAAACCTCTCTAACCACCCAATCACCCTCCTGAAGGCCTCTGCGTGTCATCTGTTTGGGCGGCCCTCGGTGTAGTGTTTGGCGCAATTGCCTTATAAGCCATGGGTTCCAGGTTTGATTCTCGGTCGGTTTAAAAATTTTCACCACTCATTTTCATCAATTACCCTTCATCGTATGCATTAACAGTAAATTGTAAAAACAAAGGATTACTTCAATCATCAATAATTTCTTTGCCAGCTGTCCTCTTTTCTTTTCTTATTTGGGATAGAGTTCCGTAATCTACTGGTGCTGTCTTTATTCAGCCGATGCAGGTGTTTATAACCGGCAGTGTTTTCTTTTCTATTTAATTTAATACACTGTTTAATAGCTGATTTTCCGTGACGAAGGTTCTGAGACTTAAATCCTAGTAAAGGCAGTTACTTTTATACAAATTTGAATAATAAGTTATATAGTGGTTACCGGTGGACTTTAATGGTTGGGGTTCAATCTTTTTTAAAAAAAATTTTTGTATAACGGTAGGGCCTAATTAATATTTTTACGGTAGGTAACAATTTTTTAGCGGTAATTAGCGATTTTCTGTTTTTTCCACGAAAATGTGTAAAAAATCGATTTTTTTATGATTTCGGCCTTAGTATGCATTTTACGACAAAAGTGTTTATAATAAAATTTATAGATAATTAAAAATCTACATTTCTTTCTAAGTATTTTTCTCTACAGAGCCTAGTTTAGCGTCAAAGAGTGATTTTCCGTATTATTAAACCAAACTAAGGTTGGTTTTCATTTGCACCATTCACTCATGATTAAAATTAGGTTTTGTTTTTTGAGGTTAGTTTTTTATTTATTTAAAGTCGCATCAACAGCTTGATCATTAGCTACTACGGTGGGTTAAGAAATTATAATGATGGGTTTTGGCACGTAATAATTTAGAAGCCCTAGCCGGGAATCAAATCTGGACCTCCACTTAGTAGGCTAGCGCGCTATCCACTACTTTCGTTTTTTACGTTGTTTAACAATTTTAAGTTATATTGTTCATTATTTGTATTGGCAAGAGAAAGTCGTATGAAGGTTTAACACCCTCTTTTGAGGTTCACTGTTTCGGCTTCAGAAGGTGAGTACGCTACTGACTGAGCCACTCTGACGATACAGACCTAGTATAAATTAAATAAAAATGATTTTTACTACAGTTGCTTGTCTCAACAAAGCTCACGATAATTACATAAGTGAATGAATGCTCATAATTAATCAGCTAAGCTTATTTTATCATTAATTTGTTAATAGCTGTAATAAATATAGAGGAAACATGCTATTAAATTAAGTAGGCTAAGTTTGCAATAACTTAACTTACAAGTAAGTCGCTAAGTAATTAAATCTGTTTGTAGCTATTTAATTTATTAATTTAGAAATTAAAATATGTAATGAGTAAATTAAAGTTATTTTATTTTTCTTTAACTTTATCGTATATCAATCAGAAACTGACGTAAGCTTATTAGGGTCTACTCCATGGGAATGTATTGTAATTACGGTTACGGAAAAATTAGAAAACGTTGAATTTCCTTTGTTAAGTACCCATAAATTTTAGTTTAATGGTTATCCAGACAAGTACGCTTTAATATTCCATGAATTAATGGTAATTACTTCCTTCCACTAAAATAAAAGCAAATATTATAAACATGGAAATGTTTTGATTTTTTTTAAATTATTAATGGATATTTTATACAAAATGCAGAACAAACGTTTTAAAATTCAGTTTGGTCTTCGGAAAACTTACAGCCTAATTTTCCAAAACTGCAACATCATTATCTTTTCACATTAAAATGAGCATTATAATTACTAATTATAATAAATATTCATGTAAGTGCTTATACTTTCTTCCGTTGATGAAAATATTGGTAAAGGAAGAAAATACATATTATTAAGACAATAAAAAATGTTCATTAAAATCTATACACCTTAAATTTACAACCCTCTAGGTTGGTCTATTAGTAAAGTCGATACAGCGAATCAGCTGTTTAACGGGCTGATTTTCGGAGACGAAGGTTCCGTGATTCAAATCCCAGTAAAGATAGATTAATTTTATACATATTTGAATACTAGACTATAGTTACCGATGTATTTTGATGGTTGGGGTTCAATTAACCATACACTCTCAGGAATGGTCGGTCTGAATTTGTAGAACGGTACTCCTTATTTACACGTCATACATATCATTCTCACTTCATTAAGTCATGGGGTTTCTTATTGTTCTTAAATTGAACAGATTGCAACGTACACATTAAGGATTCAAAAAAATCTTGTGTACGGTGACTTTTCAATCTTGTAAAACCGTTGACTTTTTCTTTTTTTGCAATACTTCAACATTCGCTTAAAAATTGGATTTTGTCCTTCTTCTGAGAATTTGTGTTTCATTTCTTTAGCCTTTTCTCTGCAAGTTCTGCAAAAAATTTCAATCCAAATACTTAACATCTGAATTCCGTTTTATTGAAATAGTCATTTTCTGTAAACCCCAGTTTTCCCATTTCCAGATGTTATCTGGGATTGAAGTTCATTTTGTTTAATCGTTGCAAACGTTGAATATTTGTTTATTTAATCTACTGTAACTCATTCGTACTACGTGGCCAGATAATCTTACTTTTCTTTTCACGACTGATTCTTCCATTGTTTGTATTTCTTTGTATAAGTCCTTATTTGATTTTAACCAATATTTTTGGTTTTACTTCCGATAATTATGCACATTAATTTGCTGCTAATGCATCAATGGTGATCATCTGAAAATGAATGTTCAAAAATTTCAGACCTGATCTGGAATCGAACCCGGGACGCCTCGCAAGAAACCAGTTGTACTCATCCCTACACCACGGGCCGGCCTTCTTTAACCCTCTTTAATGTTTTTTTAACCTTATTTTTTCCTGATTTTAACTCATGATACGTACATTTTATCTGATAATTTTTCTCTCTGTTTTCAAAATTTCAAATTTGAACCTTTCATATTTGTGTTTATCAACTAGAAATTGAAAAAAATTAAAATTACAGTAGAGCAAACTATCCCCGAGCCCCAACTAAGGTTTTCCGAGCCCCGACTAATCGAGTTCTAGGTTAACCGTGGTTGTCCCAAAAAGTACTGAGTAAATCGATCATAAACTGGATGTACATGTAGGGCCTACTGTATGTCGTTTTTCATTTTGTATTTGTTTTTGTACGTCATTTTTTCATTTGATAATACAGTAGATGACTTTTTTCACTTCTTTGACCGCATTTTCATTAATTTCACCAGTTTACCATAGGTACATTTCCCTCTCGATTTTTGACAGAGTGCGTGTCATCCGAGTTTTCGATTATCCGAGGTACCCTCGGTTCACATTACCTCGGATAATCAATCGAGACTCTACTATATTACAAAAATTATCCAGCTCTATCCTAATGTTGGTAATCCAGTATTCGAATAGAAGAACTTGAAAGAATCATTTAATATTTTACGTCTTCGAAAACGTTTCCAATCTTGTAAAAAAATTGTAATGAGTTAGATAAAGACATGCAGAGTTGCTTCAACAATGTGTTGCATATTGAATATTCATCATTATTTAATTTTTTGTCATCATTCATTCTCATCAGAGTCTAGATGAACTCCGATCTACACAATTTTTTAAATATTTTAAAGCAAAATCATAAATTTGAACGTCAACAAAAAGCATGCTCAGGAATTTTAGGAGGGGCGCGTATTTTCAGGTGAGTTGGTGCTGACACTACAATTTTGATTTTACGATCAGGCTATAACAACTATACAGGCTATAACCCTATCAGGCTATCAGGCTATAACCCACAGCACTTAGGTTTATACCTTGATAGACGACTTACTTGGAGAATGCAAGTAACGAAACTACTTCAAAACTAAACTCTCGACTTTCAAGAAACCCGTTTACTTGACAGACGCTCAAATGTATTCATTAATAAGAACTGAGAATATTTACTACAATATTTATTTAAGCGATCAGACAATGTAAATTTTTTCTACTTGTTATTATACTTAACAGATTGTAAAATTTCAATAAAACAGTTAAAAAAATATAGAAAGATACAAACTATCTGCTTGTAAACTATTTGAAAAATCTTATATTGTATCTACGTAGGCCCTACAGTAATAATTGTACGAATATTTTGATGAGAAGCAGTCGTACTTCAGAATTCTGTTGCGTGCAAAACTTTACCTACTTTTTCAGTAATTCAGGAACTTATAAAAAGAAGCAACTAATAAAATTAAAAGTTAACACAGCTTGAATTTTAGTAAATGCCAGTTACTGTAGGCCTACACATATAGCTTAATACTATGTTTACCTACTGTAAGCTATAATAAAATTGAAAAAGTGTGTTTGTA
Organism: Catonia carolina; assembly: GCA_035578175.1. Lineage (NCBI taxonomy): Eukaryota > Metazoa > Arthropoda > Insecta > Hemiptera > Achilidae > Catonia > Catonia carolina. Next base: position 64,796,472 of record JAQMRL010000001.1, on the reverse strand, counting down.
TTATGTTGATGTTATATAATAAAAAGTTAAAATGGTTGCTCCCGGGTAGAATACGTGAAGTAAAGTCAAGTAAAATTATCGACCTCCAGCGACGTCACCTTGAATAGGAAAAAGAAGAGGCATTCAAGCACCTTGAAAATAAAAGCCAAAGCCACTTAACTCTATGCTTACATGCTTATTTTATATTTTAATGCTCGTTATTTTTAAAATATCTCCATAATTCCAAGAATGCGGTAGTTGACCACTGTACAGACATGCAAGTCTCAACGGAAAATATAGGACTGCATACCCACGCCTTTTACGACTATTCACAACATACTCCTAGATATTTAACTTTTGAAAAATATCTAGGAATATGTCAACGATTTGCCAAAATGTGGTGAGACATCCTAACGAATACAAAAACATAATTCCAAAACTTAACCTTAGTTAAAAACAGTCCATATTACGAGCTTGTTTACTTTTATTAATGGCTGAGTACAATGGAAAAAATAAGACCTTATTAGTATGAAGTATTTCAAAACAGCTAAACACATCCCTTAATAATTACTTGTTATGAATAGTGAAAAAGGCGAAATACCTTCGTAATTGCTGAAAAATTTTCTAAACTGTGTTGTTTTAATGAAACCATTGTAATTTTTGATATTTCATCTGCACAGAAACTTTAATTTTCTAAATGTGGTTTTATTCTTCTTCTTATGTTCTCTTGTCTCATAAAAATGTGTGATCCCAGTTTGAAAACACACTGACACAAGGCTCTGGTGAAATAAGCAACGTAAATGTTATGTGCAAGTATAGGCCTATAGGTAGCTTTTTTCTGCTTTTCACTACCCAATTGAAATACAAAGAATTTTTTGTTTCCACAAAGCTGCATCTTGGTCATTAGCGATTATGGAACGGTGGATTTTGACTTAAATAGTTATATTACAAATTTTGTAATTTGATGCCAAATTTTGTTGAAGTGAAAAACCCTTCCTGTTTCGTCCCCTGTTCTTCCACGCCATGGAGCATGTAGAATAATAATATTACACGTTAGGCCTACATATTATTTAAATGCGAACATCACAGATGTAAGATGCCAATAATTCTTTTTTAGTGATTTCCTTCTGACCCAAAACATACAGATATTTCCAGGAAATTTTAATTTTTAATAAAAGCATTTATATAAATGTAAAATCGTGGTAGGCACTTCTACGGTTTTTATTATCCAGGCTGTTATTGTATTGTTTTGTAGTAGCGGTATTTCCAGTATTAAACTAACCTTTATTTTGTGTATCTGAGGCCGCGAGAAAAACTCATGTCCACTCCTTCACTATGAGGAAGTAAATTTAGACTCGATTGAGACGCTTGGTCCTGATCCAAGGAGGCCGCGACCGCCTACTAACCAAAAACCCGCCGCCTGGCCAGTTGATCCAAACTGCAAAATCCTCCACTTCCCTCATAACTGTCCTTAAGATAAATATATATATGTAGGCTAATATTATCAAGATATCAGAATTACTTTTATACTTTTAATTTTCAGTATTTACAAAGGATACAACTTATGATTACTTGTTTTGATTTTATTATGTCAAAAACTGAAAAATTTTGAAAATATACTACTTTTTTGTTTTGTTTATTCCGGCCATTGTAGGTAGAAGAGAGGGCCTAATGTTATGTTGTTCTTCAGTAACCGTCAGCTGGTTATTAATTTGATTATGAATTTCATTTATCTATATATTGTCACTTATAATATTTTTAAAGGCTTTCTGCCAGTTGACTGACGGCCGGACCGGAGGCTAATTGATGTTCAGTATATTCTATAATGTTTACGTGAAACATTTCTAATATTGTAATAAGAACTAATTTTAAAATTACTGGATATATGTTGTGCTACAGTAACGAGTAAAGCACAGGATTTTATTTTTATCTGCCAGTCCATCACAGAAGGTAATTTTGAAGGAGGCATTGGGAAGTGGTGGCAATCTTGTATCTTCATTCATCCTTGTTGTAGGCCTACTACAAATAGGCGAATAAAACAATCATTGTGTAACAAACAATCCGAGGAGGATTCATTGCGAGCGAGTCAATGGTTGGAGGAGGGGGTAAAGGGAAGTATTAAAAAGGGAGAGAGTGAGTGAGGAGAGGAGGGTACTGAGTAATAATGAGTGATTGTATAGTTACAGTAAAAAGAGGAAAGCGAAGAGGGAACGAGCGCCATATTGGAGAGCGGCCAATGGCGGAGTGCTGCCTGAGGCCGGCCCCTGGACCGTGGGAACTTGCAGCTTAATTGTCTGCAGGAATCGTGTGATTAGGCAGCCACCACCCCCGACTGGCGCACTATAAGATACACGATAAGCTTTCTTAAACTACAATATTCAGTTCCGTCCGGCCAGAGGCACTCTTCACGGATTAATTCCAAGCAACTTCGGAGGCTCATTCTTTTTAACCAATCCTAGAAATGTGCATTCATATTTCATTTAATCTTATCGTTCATCTCATTCCGTAATAATTAAAATTATTAGTTTCTGGTTTTTCTTTAATAAAAGATAACGTATGCATACTTAATCCAAAATATTCGTACATCTTAATAACATAGCATTACCATAGTATAAAAGAACGTACGCACTATTTCGTTTTATTCATTAGGCTATTAGGCCTACTAGGCTACATCTTTTGGTTGGATCCTTATGTATTCTGGCTGATGACGTCCTCCTTTTAATATCGGCTGTGGCTCAGTTAATTATATAAAAACTTGTCAAATTTTCAGTGAAAGTATCATTTTTCCAATCATAGGAAAATATGTTTAAATTTTAAAAGTTAAAGTTATTTTCCACGCTCGCTATGCAGTTCAGTAGTTAATCATTTTCAAATAAATTACAAAATATGAAGTTTCCTGGATGAGAAGAACTCCCATGGAAATTTCGTTAGCTTTTTTCATATAGCTTTTCGTCACGCGTTTTAAAACAATTCTCTTGATAATAGTCTAATATACTATATTCTATCAAAATTTATAACAGATGCTTGAAAGATGAAAACATACAGGGCTTATAACTAATTATCTTTCCTTTGTACGTCAATCATTTTGGTTGAAACAAATTTAATTTGATTGGTGTAACCACTGACACACTGTAAAAACTACGTTTTTGAACTCGACGATGTTTAGTTATGGGAGACGTTAAAGAGTTTTTCCCGTTAACTAAAAACCTCACCGTAAACGAAAAAAGTTGAATTCTAAAAACAAAGCTTATAAAAATGGATACTACTACGATTTTCGATTAAATAATTTAATGACTGATTTATCGGAAAGACATGAAAATTAGTGACACTGATTCGTAAGAATGTTTATAAAAATTCATGTTAAATATCAATTAGTAAATTTACTGACCTTACATTATTTACTATAACCATAGGTCTTACATAGACCTACATTTTCACCAATCCAATGCATTGCTTGTTAATGTAAAAGTGTCAAAAACATATTGTAGGCTTTATGTGTACTCTTTCTTGTTTTACGTCTGACTGTTTTGTACATTACCGCTAATGCAGTTGATGAAGGGTGACAGATGAAAAAAATCTGGTGTGAAACACTCTCACAACTTTCTCTTGCCAATGTTAATAATGAAAACAAACTAATTTTAATCACGAATAGATGACGCTAAATGAAAATAAACCTCTTTTGGATTTTGATTTTGATGTGCAAAATATGAAAAATCACTGATTGCCGTTGAAATTTCTGTAGAGAAAAACAGTTGTAATAAAAGTTTTAGGTTTTTGATTTTTATAATTAATTTAATTACAAACACTTTTTTCTAAAAGAGCACATTTACCTATTTTAGGAAAGTATGCTTTCAATAAACGTTTATTAGAAAATTTGTGTACTATTTCAAGTGGCTATTTTGCAAATTTCGGAAGTACCTACTAACTAAAGTTTTACTATAGTCTACGTAAAAATTAGCAGTAGGTAGCTAGCAGTTTAAGAAGAAAAATTTTTATTGTATGACAAACATGCACTGTATTTTAAATGGTGTTGCAGAACATTTTGTTTTCCTAGAAAATTGCAGGAAAACATATACTCCACCGAAACCTTAACGCAATTACTCTGAGCACCCTGAACAACTTGCCGAATATGCCTTTTGGGTTAAAATACTAAAATACCAGCTATGTTTTAAATGAAATCGTACGTACCCTACACTTAAAAATATAATTTATATATATACAAGGAATTATTAGAAGCTATTGCTAATTAACAGTACAGTGAATATATAAAACTGTAAGAATAAATTTCAAACAAAGAGGAGTCTTACCGGCCCGATAAAATTTCGAAGCCTTTGCTGCTTTCCCACATCAGTAAAGAAAGAATTGTGTGGACTGCAAGATGATGATTTCTGTTTATTTAATTCATTCAGTATCCTTCAGTATGACAAAATTTATTTTTGATTCATACTCGTTTTAAACAGCCAGATGCCACTTTTCAATATTCAATGGGACACTAACAAAATATCAGCTCAATTTACAACATTAAAAGAACATAAGGAATATTCATATTGAATACATTTCTTGACATTTTCTATTTCCGTTTAAAGTAGAGAATAACCACGTTGTAACGATAGGTACAAAAATATGTTTTAAATGAAATCGTACGTACCCTACACTTAAAAATATAATTTATATATATACAAGGAATTATTAGAAGCTATTGCTAATTAACAGTACAGTGAATATATAAAACTGTAAGAATAACCTTCTTCCCACTATCACGACTCATCTATGTTAAAAATCTATTTTTATTTTATTTGAAAATTTAGGGTGTTAATGATTTTTCTTACAGAATGTAGCCGCCAACCGGAAGAAGAGAGATGACTATAACATTTTAAAAAGTCGATTTTTCTTACATCGGTATAGGCTATTTAACGTTAGAGAAAAACGATTTGGATAATGTTTTTGAATCCCCGGCTAGGAATTTAGGTTTTTATCAGTTGTTTCAATATGGATTTCTTTGTTTAATTCTTAGCGGAAGATTTTATTAATTATAAATTAGTTTTTGCTTTAGCCTGCATCTCACTTCTTTTAGACGGAATAATAGGAAGTAAGACTTTTATTATACGACAAAGTACTGCTGAGGTCGCCACGCTCAAACGCATTTTATATTTTCTGCCACGTCTTCTCCTTCTCACTGCCGTTGGAACGTTATACTCTTCCACCACTGCACATGAGGGACTTATTGGCTTATTTTCTGGCGGCCAAAATCGCTGTGGCACAGAGCCCTTATTGATAATGTGGCATCTGTAGGAACACTGTCAGTCCCCCTAGACAGTTACCCACCCCAGGTTCTACTGCTGACTGCCCACGGCGGCTTATTCAGGTTACCCTTTATTTTCAGCATTTAATAGCTTTTTCCCTATCCGCGACCTGCGGATGCACCCTGTCACCTCAGCTGAGGCTCCCAATCCTAAGGGCACGTATTTTTAGATACAGTGAATGCATACGACAGAATAGATGTAGGTGTAGTATGGAGTGAACTTGAAGAGAGGGGTGTTGGAAAAGAGATGGTAAAGGGTATCTGTGAGGTAAGTACTGTTGGAAGACACGAGTGGGTCGATCAGAATGGTTTGCAATGGACAGTGGTCTGGGGCAAGTAGGTGTATCCCCCCTCCTGTTCGAAATATCAATGGATGGAATACATAAGAGAGTGAAAAAGAAGACTAAAGAAAATACTGGGAGCTTATTGTTTGCAGGTGATCTTGTCGTACGGGGAAAGACAGAGGAGGAGGTGGAAAGGACAATGGATTTATGGAACGAAGAGATTGTTTAGTATGGTTTGGAATTCAGTGAAGAAAAAGCAAAGTTTTGGTGCAGAAGAGATGTGAGGAGGTAAGGCCAGGGACATGGAATAAGGCTAAACGGTAAGGTGTGGAGGAAGTTAAAGAGTTCGTTTTCTTAGGAACTGGTTTCTCATCAGATGGAAAATTAGAAAAAGAGTTAAGTAAAAGGGTGCAGAAGCTATTGGTTTCTCCTAAAGTGTGAGAGACTTAGTCTGGGACCAATAAGTTTCTATTCATTCTAAGAAAATTATGTATAATGCATACTTTGTTCCAATTTTTATTTATGCAGCTGAGTTATGGACTGGGGCGGGAAGGTAGAAAGTAGAATCCAGGATTCAGACAAAAAGTTCAAGATAAGTATGCCGGAGAATACTAAAAGGGATAGAATAAGAAAATATGACGTTATTTGGGAACAACTGGAAATGGTCAGTCTGTTAAGCAGAGTTGAACAGACAAAGCTCAGATGGTGTGTCCCTGACAGTAGAATGCAGGAGGGAATACTGCCGAAAATAATGTTGTAATTGGATATGGAGGGAAAAAGACTAAAAGTGAACCTGGGAAAAAGTTGTGTTGCCGAATAAGCAATGGAGGAGAAATGGTTCAGGAATAACGAGAGGTGGAGGGAGTGGAGTTGGATCCGATCCGAGGAAACTTGGAACATCAATACACGTCAAAACAATATGTATGGCGCATCAATAGATGCAAAAAAATCTTGAATTATCAAATGGGACTAAAAAAGTTTCCGATTTCGTCTTACCTTAAACAAGTGAAGCAGGTTTGAATTGTTCGTATACTTATGCGGAACTAAGGTGGAGTACGTGGTCACGGGGTAGACAAATGAGAATGAAGTTGAGTTCATGATATATTCTGCCGTCAAAAAAATCTCATATCCCTTCTCATTCAGAAGGTCTATCTAACCGATTTTAAATCCGTGGCTAACCGACGCTCATTTGTTGTACTGATTCAGCTGGAAAGTTATAAAACGAAACAAATTTGTTCAAACAAAATGTCTGTGTATAAATACAAAGTGCAGATGTGAAAGATAAATGTGAGAACATGGAAGCGTTCTGTTGTTGGGCGATAAAAATGATTCGTCTAGTTAATAAGATAATTATTTACCGGGTATATTTAGAGTGTTGTCTACGTCTGTGATCGTAGTGGGTGTGTGATGTCGAGGCACGGCCGTCGCCTATCACGTGAGTCAGTGTTCTTTTCTATAGCTCTACCTGTCTCCTTTCAACAGTAAGATCTTTTCCTTTTACGTCCCCATTCATTCAAGTATTATCTTCGGTATAATAGCACAAAATACAAACATAAAACCCTCATATCTAATAATGCTAATGAGACTAATGGTCATCTCCAACGCTAAACGGCCGTGAATTTCAGTCTTCAGATTTTCCTTATAGTATTAGCAAAAATTTTGAAAATTTGTTTTGAGTTTACTCGTGCTGATGAAAATTAAAAATCAATTATCTTTTGAGGTTTGGGTTTTTTAGAAATTATTTTCAAATATTTCTGTACTACAAGTGGTAAATACTTACCTCTAACGGAAATTAATCTGTATTTTCAAGAAGTTTTCATTCGTAGCAGGCACGTAGCCAGAAGGAATCTTGGGGCTTTAGCTCCCTTAAACGGAAATTCAAATTTCATACAAGACTAATATGCCGTGGTTCCTAGGTTCGATTCTCCAGATTCAGTCCTCCCAAACAAAAATCTACAAGCCTTAGTAGTATATTTGATCTTGAATAAACGATTTGAATAAACAAATGAAGTAAAAAATAAAGGATTTTTTCAATAATATATATTTCAGTGGATAACTCAAGAGTTGAACAATAAAAAGAAATTAATAAAATTCGAGAACAGACATAAGAAAAATTGAATAACCTAATGAATAGGCTACATAAAACAAGAGTAACAAAAACAAGAAGTATGCCTATCGCAGAAATTAAAAATTTTGGTCGCCTCCGTAGCGTACTGGTAGCACGCTAGCCAACCACGCAGAAGTTACAGGTTCGATTCCCGGCCAGGGTCTGGAATTTTTCACAAGGTAAAAACCCACCGTTCATATCCGACCCACCGTAGTCACTAATGACTGAGCTGTTGATGCGACATATGACAATATGGCATCTTTAAAGACAATATATCTTACAATATGAAATATGATGAATATGACAATGTGATAATGACAATATGAAATCAATATCTATACTATGGCAAACATCTGTAATGAAACATGTATGAAACATAATGACAATATTCATATGACAATTTATGAAATCATAAGGTTTCATATTTACACGAGTAATAAAAATCTGAACAACGCCAAATAAAATAAATTACAAAAGTAAAATTTTAAAAGTTTTATAAAATTTGTTGGTTTAAGATTAATGCAGGTATATTTTACGTGACAATAGTTTATTTATTTATTTAGTTATGAAAAGGAATATTGGGATATGGCGAACTTGTCAATTTTATTCATTAATTCCAAAGAATTTTAATCTTACTTTTTATTAAGTGGAGTATTAATTAAAAATTAAAGCCATCTCAGTTAAATAATGGCCTTCGGAAAACATGTCAAAGTTTATTTTATGAGATATCTAAAAATCCTCTACCAATCGAAGCAGTTACTCAAAGATTTTCAAGTATCCGTACAAAAAGTTCATCGGTAAATTTTATACCCGAGAAGTAATTACATAAGCGCACTTAACGGAGCTAATTTCCCAAAATGATTCCAAAATACAGTATCAGAAATGAGTATTTTGTTCCTTTGCATAGTCTACAAAAATTATATTCCAAAGACATCTCTGTTAAATAGCCTCCAAACTGCACCACCAGTTTTTCCAAAGGAGACTCCAAAAAGGAAGTTTAGGACAAGTCAGGTTAAAAAAATTTAAATACGTAATCATAATTGTCTACGTAATCAATGCCCAAGTGAAAAGTTAGACGGGTGGCCCCCGCTTCTCTTCTAGCGCGAGCGGGTTGCCATGACAACGGAGATGTCGCGGCAAATATGCACGCCAAGCTTTCCCCACCCATCCACGAATAATGAAGAGATTACGGCGGTCGACCAGTCTATTGCACTTACATATTTTATATTAGTGTACGTTAGTTGTTTTGTATTTGCGATGTCATACAGTGGTTTTATATTCATGTGTGTATTTTACATTTACCTATTTTATTTATTCATCTATTTTTGAAGGGACGAGCCGCCACTGCTTAGAGATCTATTTAAAAAAAACTATTTGGAAAGGACCTCTTCGATACAGTAAAATGTTTAATTAAGAATTTTTACTTGCTCTTGCCTATATGATGAATATATAGAAAGGAAAGTAGGCCCTATTGTTTTCATTTCGATTTTTTGAAATCGAGTTTTCACCGAATCTACAAGTTTTCAAACCCCTGAGGTGTTTGTGTGTGTGTGTGTGTGTGTGTGTGTGTGTGTGTGTGTGTGTGTGTGTGTGTGTGTGTGCGCGCGCGTGTGTGTGTGTGTGTGTGTGTGTGTGTGTGTGTGTGTGTGTGTGTGTGTGTGTGTGTGTGTGTGTGAGTGTGTGTGCGCGCGCGCGCGTGCGTGCGTGTGTGTGTGTGTGTGTGAACAGAATATCTCAAGAACAAAACCTCTTACGAACTTGAAACTTAAAACTTAAGTTAGACACCACTACCGAACCCGACACGAACATTTTCATCAAAATCGGTCAACCGGAAATAGTAGTTTATTCATGTAATTTTTCACTTTTTTTGCGATTTTCTCAAAAACGGGTCCTACGATTATATTTAAAAATCGCCTCGTTTACTAAATTTTTTATGCTCTACAAGATAGGATAGGCGCCATATTTGCTAAAATTCTTGGTGAGGCTGTTTTCACGTAAAAAATTGTTTTTTTTAAAGATTGCGGCTTTAATATGCATTTTAGCGCCAAAATGTATATAATAAAAGTTAGAGAATTTAAAATCCTACAACTTTTATGTCAAACATTTTTTGTATAACGCTTAGTTTAGCGGTAATTAGCGATTTTCTTTTTTTTCTCACGAAAACGTGTGAAAATCGATTTTTTTAAGATTTCGGCCTTAGTATGCATTTTACGACAAAAGTGTATAATCAAATTTATAGGAAATTAAAAGATCTACAACTTTTATTTAAAGCATTTTTCTCTACAGAGCCTAGTTTAGCGTGAAAGAGTGATTTTCCGTATTTTTAAGCCAAACTGAGGTTGATTTTTATTTTGCGTCTTTCACTCTGATTAAAATTAAGCGTAATTTTAATTAGCGTAATTGGTAACATGCTGACCTCTCATCATGCGGTCTTGGGTTCGAATCACATTCAGCTATCTGCATTAGCAGTAATTGCAGAACAGTCGGACGTTAAACCAAAAAAAAATTAAAATAAATATTAATAATATTAAAATTTAAAAAAATTAGCATTTTATTCAAAATTAATTTTTGAAACAAAAAAAATATTTAGTAAGGAATGTAGGTACTGTAAAAAAATTTCATTAATCAAGTATTGTTTAGCCTTTTCCAAAAAAAAAAAAAATACAGATTACCAAAGCTTGTGGTAATTTATTGATGAATTTTTTATTTGCATAAGTAGGTTTTTGTTCAAACAAATTTAGTGTTGTGAATAGCAGTAAAAAAGTAATAAATTATGTTTTTTTGTTGTGATTGCAGACATTTAGATTCAGTACAAAGTTAATTTGCTTTACATACATTATCACTTCAAATATACACAGAGTTCTCTTTAACCCATTGAGACTCTTAAAATAATGGTCTATTTGTTAGGTGGTTTGCTCCCACCATACACCTAATTGTTTTTTCTCTGAATTTTAAAAACTATGTATTATAACACTGTAAAAAAGTACCCCGTACGAATACATAGCATTTGTTTTAGTGCAAATACCCACATTTTTTACTGTAGATTCGATCAAAATACTCGTTAAAACCCACGACAAATATCTGTTTCGTGCCACACCTAAAAAATTTTTACTGATATTAAAATTAACATTAATAAAATATGTACACCTCAAAATAAAAACCAATAATGGATGTTTGTTGTTTAGGTTATCAGCCAAAAGGCTGGTTTGAACCTGTAGAGGTTTTACTGGGTAAAACGAGGAGTGAGGTGGTTTACACATGCCTTCCTCACTGAGTGGGAAAGTATGCTTATCATCATGTCGGGCCCTCTGAAAAGCACATATTTTTCACTTTGCAAATCACCCTTTCACTTCATTCATAATTTGACACTCCACCTGTCTGTTATGGGCAAAATGGATGTTTATAAAAGCAAATTATTCCACCTTATTGTATCTTTCTAAGACAATGAAAACATTTACGTGAAATGTCCATTAACTTAATTTTTTTGTGGCTAGGACACTGCATACCATATTAATAAGTCAGTCAGTTTTATAAATAGAAAAACACCTTTGATTGGAATACCATCATTGAACTCCATAGAGAATTAAAACTCCATTAGGTGTTTTGTGTCAGAAATAAGACACTTAGTGATATTTTGCCCCAGGTAGTGAAGTTATTTTAGATTTCTCAAAAAATTCAGAGTTTTTCTTTGATTACGGTATTTGAAAGTAACGTTTTTATAGTTGTTTTGCAACAAGACATAAATATAATAGAAATAATTATATAGTATGTAATACATTACAAAAGTATGCACATCATGATGTGAAACCAATAATTACACGCTCTGCAAAGTAACAGGAGTTTTCGTAGACCACCATGCTTGTCTTTGTATTGCAAATACACTGAAAACAATATTGTAAAACAAACTACAAAACAGCTCAGTAAAAGAAAGCAACTTTTGGTGTATAATGATAACCTAAAACTATTGTCAACAACAAAATGTATGCACATAATTTTTTGTGATGTCGTATAAACAAATTGGGCAACATCTGTTGAGAGTGTAAAAACGAAAAATTCCACATAATACTGACTGACTGCAGCACAAGTTAAAGTGCTAACCATCGTTTGATGTGTTCACTGAAATAGATTAAGACACAAAAACTCATATATATGATGCGCATACCGAAAATGTAAAATTGTTCTGACCACATCATTTGATGCGCATACTGATAAAGGGTTAGGTGTTTGGTATCAGAAAAGGCCATCTCCGACAAATATCTGTCTCGTGTTACACTTAGAAAATTGTTACTGATATTAAAATTAACATTAATAAAAAATCAAACAAATAAAATAAACATTACTAAAAATTAATAAAATTAACAAAATAAAAAGAGACATCCTGCCAGACCTTTCATGATTTATTCTTAAAATAGATGAAAATAAAACAAAGGAAACAGTTCACCAATATTAAAGTTCAATATATTTAAATGGTAGTGTATAATATCACTATATTAATATTATAATGAAAATATACAAATGATATTAAATTTTGTTCTAGATAATAACAAAATTTCTGATGAATTTCTTTATTTGGGATCTGAATTTATAACATCGCCTCGAAAGGTAAGTTACCAGCACCATTTATTTCACTATCGAATCATTAGCCTGAAATAAATATGATGATAAATAATGTAAGTAATTTATAAAATTTTTAGAATTGAAAATTCAGTAATAAAATTATACAGATATAAAACAGACAATTGAAATTGTGTGCTCTTGTTATTATAAAATAAATGTAAATGTGACACTGATTTATGTGATGCATGAAGCCTTTTTAAGTTTTAATACTGCTGTTTTCTTAGACTAAACACACAGTAATGTCAATCTTAATGATAGATTTATAGCCTGATTTTTGTAAGGAGAGCGATGGGCAAAACGTGCGTCTGCATTAGTATAGTCTTGTATGTACTCCAATATAGAGCAGTGTATGCAATCAACAATGAAACAGCATGTCTACAAAATACAATGGGTGTTGTCAATTTTCAACAACACTCTGTACATCTAATTGTAGGTCGGAGGGGTATGCGGGGTCTAAGTCAAGTATGCGCAAGCGCAGTCCAGCGCTCACAGCAATTGGCTTGGCCTTTAACTAAGCATCTTACACATTTTTACTTTCTCTTGCGTATATGAATTCATAAGAGGAAAGTATTGTTTTCATATCGATTTTTCGAAATCGAGTTTTCACCGGATCTACATGGTTTCAGACTCCCTAAACCCTAAAAACATGTTTTTAGCAATTGGTATGTGTGTGTGTGTGTGAATAAAATATCTCAAGAACAGAACGTCATACAAAGTTGAAACTTAAAACTTAAGTTAGGTACCACTAGAGGACCCGACACAAACATTTTCATCAAAATCGATCAACCGGAAGTAGTAATTTGTTCGTGTCATTTTTCACTTTATTGCGGTTTTTATCAAATACGGCTACAACGATTTTTTTTTTAAATCACCTGATTTACAACATTTTTTATGTTCTTCAAGATAGGGTAGGCACCATGTCTGCTGAAATTCTTAGGGAGGCTGTGCTCTCGTAGAAAAAAATTGTTCTTTTAAGATTACAGCATTAATATGCATTTTAGGGCAAAAGTGTAACATCAAAGTTGTAGAAAATTTAAAAATCTACAACTTTTATTTCAAACATTTGTTTTTATATACTTAGTTTAGCGCTCATTAGTGATTTTCTGTTTTTTTTCATGAAAATCTGTAAAAAATGGAATTTTAAGATTTCGACCTATGTATGCATTTCACAACAAAAGTGTATATAATCAAATTTATAGGAAATTAAAAGATCTACAACGTTATTTTAAGTATTTTTCTCTATAGAGCCTGGTTTATTGTTAAAGAGTAATTTTCAGTATTATTAAGCCAAACTGAGGTTGGTTTTCATTTTGCATCATTCACTCATGATTAAAATTAGGTTATGTTTTTTGAGGTTAGTTTTTTTTTATTATTGCTAATGTTTTATTACTAATGTAAGGTATACTGTTCTACTGTAAGTAGAACAGTAGAACTGTTCTATACAGTATACTGTAGTATACTGTATACTGTTCTAAAGTCGCGTGAGTGTTTCACAACAGATTTTTGTATATAATTTTAGATTTTTACCTATGTACTTCCCATTCATATTAAATGACAAGACGTACCAAGAAAGTATTGTTACAAATTTTTAAGTACTCATTGTTAGATCAAAGAACCAGAAAAAGTCTTGCTTTTGCACACTACCTAGCAATCGTTCTTAGGAATATGGAAACAACAATAGAACAAGTTAATGTGTTAAAAGAACAAGCAAAAAAACAGGACTAAAAATTTTATACATTTTAATGTAAATACATACAAAGGCTGAAATCTTAAAAACCCTATTTTTACTAGTTTCAATGAGTAAAGTATGAAAAACCACTGATTGACGCTAAACTAAGCACTATAAAAACAAACCCCTTATAACAAAAGTTGTAGGTTTTTAAATTTTCTATAACTTCTATTGTATAAAAGTTAAAATGTCTAAAATATCTAAAATGGTTAAAATATTAAAGTTACAATCTTAAACAAAAACTTTTTTTTACCATGAGAGCACAGCTCTCCATGAATTCAGCAGACATACATAGTACTTATCCCATCTTGTAGAGCAAAAATATTGAAGTAAATTAGATGATTTTAAATGAAATCGTAGGAGCTCTTATTGAAAAAACCCACAAAAAGTGAAAAATTGCCCAAAAAAACTATTTCTCTCAGTTGACTGATTTTTATTAAAATTTTCGGGTTGGGTCCCTCATTAAGTTCAAAGTTTCAAATTCATAGGATTTTCAGTTTTTGAGAAATTTTGTTCACATTACACAGACTAATCAGTAAAAACATGTTTTTTTTGTTTCAGTGGGCCTGAAAACATGCATTTACGGTGAAAAACATATTAAAAAGTCGAACATGAAAACAATACTTTCCTTCCCTATATTTTTTTCAGGACAGGAAAAAGTAAAAGATAATAATTAAGTTTTCTAAAAAACTGTACTGTCCTTAATAAAATAACAGAAGATGTTGAGATTCAGAGAGAAGTGTGACAGGGGTAACTTATATACTGCCACCCTTATTGTTTAAATTGTACTCTGAAGCAATCTTTCAAGAAGCAATAGAAGTGAAGCGACTGGAATAGTAATAAACAGAACCCCCATAAATAACATCAGATATGCTAATGACTCAGTGTTATTGGCAGATAATATCACAGATCTTCAAAAGATGATGGAAAGGCTACAAAGTGTCAGTGAATCATGCAGCCTCCATATAAAATCCATGTAAACAAAATGAAACAATTACTAGCAAGTAATAAAGACCTAAACATTGAGATCAGAGCTAAATTTGGGTGATATTATATCTCTCCCGTTCTTCTGTATGGAATGGAGGCGTGAACCCTTAGAAAACAAGACATGGAGTACAAGTGTTTGAACTATAGATATACCGACATATGGTTCAACTATCGATGTCTGAAAGGTTAACAAATGAGGTGGTCTTACAACAAGAATGCACAAGGAGGTGCTTAGAACGGATGCACAAGGAGGTTGTGGTACCTTAAAGAGGCAGAAGTTTGAATATTTCAGAAATGTTATGCATGGGACAAATACTGTTAGCTGAAATTAATTACAAAATGCAGGGAGAAGGAGAATATCACAGCTGAGAAACCTGTGTGATTGGGATTGGTACCACTGCTCATCAATGGATTTGTTTGGGCCGCGGTATCAAAGATGAAAATAGCCTGTATGATCTCCAACCTTCGTTAGGAGGTGGCACCCGATGAAGAAGAATACTTCCCTCTCCTCCAGAAAACCAGACTGTTGGTGTATTGGTCAGTGCAACTAGCTTCTATGCTAGTTGTTTTAGCATTGATTTCCAGTCTCTTTTCATCACTTATTTTCATCTATCACCCTTCACTAACTTTGCTGTGCATAACAGTTGGATGTAAAACCTAAAAAAAATGTTCAGACTCAGCCACCTCCATACAAAAATCCTGGCTACGGGCCTGCATCAGACACTCATGATATGTGTGTCACTCAATACATGAGACAATCAATATTCAATATACAGTACGAGGTGTGATCAAAAAGTAAGGTGACTTTTCATTTTTATAAAAAAATATTCATTTATTCATCCAAAATTATGTTATCCCCTTCAAAATAATCCCCCTCTGATACAATGCACTTGTGCCAGCGCTTTTTCCAGTCGTCAAAACATTTCTGAAATGCACATTTGGGTATTGCCTTGAGCTCCTCCAGCGATGCAACCTTAATCTCCAAAGAAGAGCCTGGGCTCTTCCACTGGGATGATAGGGCTTTGGTTGCTCAAAGTTGACTCACTGTACGCCACTGTCAACATTTCAAGAGTTTTTGAACACTTAATACTATTTTTTTACACTCTGCTCCATTATTTTCAACAGCAAAAAATCGCCGAGCACGCAAACACGCAAACACTAACCTTTATGCCTCTCACATAAAAACAACACGTGCTATATTGTCAAAACTTTGAACATATGATCGTGGCGAGTGTACCAACACAACAAAAAAAAAATTTTGAAATTAGAGTGAACAGAGCGAACGAAATTCAAAAAGTCACCTTACTTTTTGATCACACGTTGTATGTCCTCGATTTACTGTTCCCCCATTTGCCATAGCTTGGATTTAACATCACTTATTTGAGAAACGAAAAACTTTGCTCCAACCTCTACAATACTTTTTTTGTGAGTTTTGATTGGATAACTTATACTCCTATGTTAATGCATTAATAAGGTAACACTTGGTCTTATATAATTATTCACTTTGGTCATTTATTTTGGTGAAGTGATAATTATTCTCCTGAGGCTATTTATAGAAATATAATAAATAAATGTAAACAGACTACTATGGAAGACAAACTTCATATAATTGTACAATTGGATGAAGGAGGTACTGCGCTGTCAATTGCAAATCATTATGGCATCGGGATAACCGCAGTTTGTGAAATACTGAAGAACAGAGAGAATAATTTAAGTTATCTTTCGCAAATTCTTTAGGTTCAACTCAGAATTTATACAATTAAGTAGATGAAAAAGTCGACTAATGCAAATTTGGATAAACCCAGGATCCAGTTTTTAAGTCAACAGTGAGCTGTAGGAATGCCTGTAAACAGCCTTATTCTAATAGAAAAGGACACAATATTCCATAAAGAAATAGGCTGTGAAGGTGAATTCAAAGGCTTTAAGGGTTGGTTATGGTAATTCCAGAAGTGTTCCGGCATAAAAAATATTGGCATCTAAGGAGAGAAATTAGATGGTGGCTCTTTAAGCTCTGCCGAATTTATTAACGATTTCCAAAAATTTATAGAAGAAGGAAATCTCACATTCGAACATTCAGTAATATGTTTATATTATAATTAATGTCTTATTGTACTAAATCTAAATGAAGTACGGTAAACAATATAAGAATACTCCAATTCCCTAACCCCTTTTTTGAAGGTTCGGATTTAAAGTCGCTTTGATTTAACCTCGGTATCTGACCAGATTTTAGCACCGTAAATCGAGGACCTACTGTAGTCCATGATTGAAAGACTCTTTTAATCTGTATTTTTACTTTCTCTTGCCTATATGAATATATAGGAAGGAAAGTATTGTTTTCATGTCGATTTTTCGAAATCGAGTTTTCACAGGATCTATACGTTTTCAGACCCCCTGAACCCAAAAAACATGTTTTTAGCGATTGGTCTTGTGTGTGCGTGCGCGCGCGCGCGTGGGTGTGTGTGTGTGTGTGCGTGTGTACCCTTACCGGACCCGACACGAACATTTTCATCAAAATCGGTCAACCGGAAGTAGTAGTTTATTCGTATAATTTTTCACTTTTTGCGATTTTCTCAAAAACTGGTCCTACGATTTTTTTTAAAAATCCGCCTGGTTTACTCAATTTTTTATT
The DNA here is from genome assembly GCA_035578175.1 of Catonia carolina. Lineage (NCBI taxonomy): Eukaryota > Metazoa > Arthropoda > Insecta > Hemiptera > Achilidae > Catonia > Catonia carolina. The sequence continues at coordinate 64,778,838 of JAQMRL010000001.1, read as the reverse complement.
CTCTACAAGATAGAGTAGGCGTCACGTTTGCTGAAATTCTGGGTGAGGCTGTTTTTACGTAAAACATTGTTTTTTAAGATTACGGTTTTAATATGCAATTAAGAGCAAAAATTTATATAATAAAAGTTGTAGAGAATTTAAAATTCTACAACTTTTATTTCAAACATTTTTTTGTATAACGCTTAGTTTAGTGGTAATTTGCGATTTTCTGTTTTTTTCTCACGAAAACGTGAGAAAATCGATTTTTTTAACATTTTGGCCTTAGTATGCATTTTACGACAAAAGTGTATATTATTAAATTTATAGGAAATTAAAAGATGTACAACTTTTATTAATAGCAATTTTACTACAGACCCTAGTTTAGTGTGAAAGAGTGATTTTCCGTATTTTTAAGCAAAACTGAGGTTGATTTTCATTTTGCATCTTTCACTCATGATTAAAATGAGGTTATTTATATTGAGGTTAGTTTTTTGTTAATAATGTTAGGATTATTGTTTATTATTTGCATACGCAAGAGAAAGTTGTGTGAGTGATTCACACCAGATTTTTTAGAATTCAAAGAAAGTAAAAGTGTGTGGTAATGTAGTGACCATTACACACTTGCAACTCACCTTACAACAACTCCTCCAGCATGAAGAACAAGTTCGATGTTATTTTTCCCAGCAATACAGAGTGTTAGCTTACTGCTTATAGCAACTGTAAACGTCTTCACTTTAAGATATGGCGGGACTTTTTTTAGAACAAAATTTTTCAACAGTGCAATATTTATGTGTCTGTCTTCCTGTAATTCACATTTTTTTACATTTCTCAAACAAGTATCCGAACTTCTACATGTTTTAGTGTCAAAATCAAAAGAAAAATGACTGTCAGCCACCTTATATTTCATTGTTATGGATCTGTCCACTTTTGAACTTAACCTTTGAAATGTGACTTGTCTTTTATGTTCCCATATCCAACTGAATGACTTTTTTGTTGGGTCTTTAAAAATAATCCCACCTTTTTTATCATAAGTAACCCTATAAAAATAGTTTCAAATTAATCTGAATGAATATAAAGTACTTGGAAGGAGGAAATCAGATATTTGTTATGTTTCTTGCAAACAAAAATACTAATGACTGTTGGCCTGGACAGGCTAACATGTTTGCTAAACTAAAATACTGTCTAACAGAATTACATTTTATCTTTATTTGTACTTGGCCAGCCCGTTGGCGTAGAGGTTAGTACAACTGTTAAAATATCAGCCTTGTACAACAAAACGTATTTGAGTAATATGTACGTACTCATGTCTAATAAAAATAAATTTTCAGGAAAATGCAGTAAAGTCCTATCTTTATGTTAATGTACGCCCGCTCTATAATATGGGTTGTCAGGATATTCATCAGAATTGTTTATGTAACTAATCTTCTTTTTTGCTACTGTCTCTATTTTTAATCAAGTTTTGTTTTGATTTTTAAAATATTTTAAATTTGCAATTTTGTGTGATATATTGTACCCATTTATATCAGCTTTGAATCCTAATTTTTTTTAAATTGACAACCTTCCTGCACGGCCTTCATTATAAGGTTAGAACAGCATCATGAACACCCTTATACAGTAAATTATAATACCGTATAAACTTTTTCTAAAGTAAAACAAGCATTAGGATTAAGATTTAGGGCAGTGATTGCTGGAAAATTGCAGAAAGTCAAAATTCAGAAAACTGCTTCCACAAACATTGCAACACGTCATAAAAATGTAATTATTTTTACTTTAAACTACTTTTTCTCTGGCAATGTGAATTTTTACAAAATGCAACGTAATGAACTATAAGAATTTGCAAGAAAAGAAAGTTTAATATTTAAAAAAAAATTTTAACTAACACCTCCCTAATATCCGTGAGATCAAAGGGATTAGGAAAATAAAGTAATTTAACATTGCAAAGCAACAAGTAAATGTATTACAATTACTTTACTGGGTTCTTTTGTTGAGTGTTGACCAATATTATAGCCACTGTCTATTTATTAGTATTTCTATGATTATTCATTACCAATGATTATAATCAACCTTCCAGTAAATCGGTAGTTCTTCCAATGCAATCGTATAACCAGAGAGATGAGATCTGTTTGAGCTCAACACAATCATAGTATAATTATATCTAGCTATGATAAAGTCAGATATGACATAATAAGCAATTTTCTCTTTCCATCCAAATTTTTGCAAACACCTTTGGTTGCAAAGTGGATGAGTTAAGCTTATTCACCAAACTGTCATATCGATACACAACCTTACTGATGCCAATTTACTTTACAGTCATGCCAATAAAATTCCTTTTGCAAATAAATAATTAAAACGCATCCTGCAGCTTGTTAGTTAAGCCCTAATTTAATTGTAAAAATACTTTAATTTTTTACTAATCATCCTTATTGCTGCTTTTATCTTCCTTTTACATTTGTAACATTAATAATAGGTGTACCTAACCACCAGGTTGGTCTTGCCGCAGCGAGTCAGCTATTTAACAGCTGATTTTTTAAGACGAAGGTTCCGTGGTTCAAATCCTAAGAAAGATAGTTACCATTATATAGATTTGAATACTAGACATTGGTAACTGGTATACTTTACTAACCACACTTTCTCAGGAATCATTGGCCTGAGTCTATACAAGACTACACCTCATTTACACATTAAACATACCCTTATCTCATTGGGTCATGAGGTAGCTTATTGTTCTCAAATTGAACAGATTGCAACGTATACACATTAGGGATTAAAATTTAAAAAATTATAAAAAATAGTAGTAGTTCATGGTAGGCTAGAAACAGTTAAGGTAAGATTTATTATATTAAAAAAATGTGTTGTTATGTAACTAACTACCTGAGAGGGGTAGAGTGGTGGTAGTGTATAATTTAGGATAATTGGCTCTTGTTGCCATTTCTTCTATTATTTTGTAATTAAGTGTTATGCAATTTCTAGTGTTTTCTAACCTTTTTATTTATGTTTACCCTTTTATAACTTATTTACAAATTTTCTCAGAAATCCTTTTAGTTCCTTCTTTCTCATACAATCTACCTTTTCATTATTGCTTTCAGAATTTGGAAGAAGGCCTTTGCATTTCTATTATTTGCTCACTACCTCATCTTTCTATTCCTTTCTAGAAAACTAAAAGGGTATGAAAGAATTAGCTCGTTTTGTTTGACAGTTCAAGTTATCATACGGAGTGCTCTTTAGTGTGAATACACTGTATACATTATACAGGGTGATTCATGAAGTTCTCCCCCCACTTCTACAGCACATTGTACTAGTAAAAATAATGAAAAAATGTTATATAAACATAGGTCCGAAAACGCTTCGTTAGCGAGTTACAGCTAGCGAAAGTTTCGCCTGGATTTCAGTTCACCAGGTGAAATGAGGTCTTCCTGGAATTGTGGTAAGGTAGATTAAGGGGCAAATTCAATCATTTCTTATGGTTTTTGATCTGATAAATTGAATAAAACAGGTCCCAGAACTGTAAGTTAAATAGTTTTTGAGAAAACCAGTGTCAAATGCAAAAAATGGAGTGAAAATCACATTTTTTCATCTTTGGGCAAGAATAACTTTGTTATTTCACCAAGAAACAGTTAAAATTTTTCAATAAAACATGTAGAAAATTTTATTCTGAACAAACCGGTGTAAATTAAGTACACAGAAAGCGAATAGATGTTTGATTAAATGAGTTTTTATTCATAAGAGTACAAAGTAAAATTAACCGGAAAAACTAAAATGAAAAAATGTGTTTTTTCACTCCATTTTTTTGCATTTGACACTGGTTTTCTCAAAAACTATTCGCTTTCTGTGTACTTTATTTACACCGGTTTGTTCAGAATAAAATTTTCTACATATTTTTTTTATTGAAAATTTTTAACTGTTTCTTGGTGAAATAACAAAGTTATTCTTGCCCAAAGATGAAAAAATGTGATTTTCACTCCATTTTTTGCATTTGACACTGGTTTTCTCAAAAACTATTTAACTTACAGTTCTGGGACCTGTTTTATTCAATTTATCAGATCAAAAACCATAAGAAATGATTGAATTTGCCCCTTAATCTACCTTACCACAATTCCAGGAAGACCTCATTTCACCTGGTGAACTGAAATCCAGGCGAAACTTTCGCTAGCTGTAACTCGCTAACGAAGCGTTTTCGGACCTATGTTTATATAACATTTTTTCATTATTTTTACTAGTACAATGTGCTGTAGAAGTGGGGGGAGAACTTCATGAATCACCCTGTATGTTAAAAAAAGGTTTGCATAACACTGTTCAATCATTCAAATGTATTCCATTCTGTGCAGATAACGACAGCAGTAAACATCACTTCATCATTTTTAAATTTTTATACCATTAGTATAATTTGATTCAATGTAATCACATTTAATTATATCTTACTTGAAAATTATGACTAGTCATACCAATAGAAAATTTATGAGGACTGTATGTCATTACCATACATTATAGTTACTTTTTATCGGTTCATTTACTTTGTTGTAGTTTAGGTGTGTGGATACCAATCTCTAATCACTACATGTGTATGATAATGTCATATTTTTTATATTTATTTAATGTGTTATCAACAGTTTGGTCATTAGCAACTCCAGTGCGTTATGGAACAGGAATGTAGGGTTTTATTTCACTTGTATTAATTTCTGACCCCTAGCTGGGAATCAAACCCAGGACCTCTACTTATTAGGTATCTAACTAGTACACTACTAGTACTAGTACTAGTACAAGTACTAGTACACCATGGATGCGGCCATTATAAAATTTATTCTGTCTTTTGTATAACCTATTTTAAATTATTTTATTATGAAATTTATTGTTTCACGTTTCTATGAATTTATTGTTTCAGCTTTTATGTAGGTTTGGTTGAATTACTGTGGTAGCTTCCTACCGTTTTTTTCATATTATGAAATCTTGTAATGAGGGGTAATGAAACACCAAAAGATGTAAGTAGCCTATGTAGAATAATATGTAAAAGAAGATTAAAGCACCAACAGAGACTGTTAGTAAAAACTTATAGTATTTTTACGTTTGTAGAGATTCCTTCTTTTATTTAATAAAACCTTAGAGGTTGAAACCAGCCATTGGGCTAAGGACCTAGAAAAATTTGAGGAGAGCCTATAATTCCCTGTTTTTGTACAATTCAGTACAATTGTTCTTACATTAAACTCCTGACTATTTCAAAAAAGACTTTAATAAAAGAAATTGTAGCTATTGTACACATTACTTGATCAATCCAGTTTCTTCATCACAAACACTGCCACATCCAGAATTAAACAGGGCCAATCTCAAAGGACAGCCTGTCCTTATATCTTTGTTTTCACTAAAGACAGACACAGTTTTACCTGAAATAAATTAGACCAAAGATAAACACATAAAGTAGTAAAACAAAAATTTAACTTCAGTATTTTTGTTATTTGCCTATCATACACTTCAGGTTCAAATTCACAATACCAAAAGCTTAAACCTATGTGAATTTTTAAAAACCTTCTGTGTAATGTCACATAACCATACGACCTTTCAAAAAGAGTTTCTTAAGTTATTGCCCTTCAAGATGGACTGACCAAAAATACATAAAGGTAGTAAGAAAATATACAATGTAGATAAACTATTTCAAACTTACATAAGCACAAAACTTTGCAACTGAAGTGAACAAAATGACTTTCTTAACAGATAGGTTGAAAGAAACATTAGTGAAAAGATTTTTTTCTTATAATTTTCTGTAGTTGTTTAAATTCTTGTGTTAGGTTGCAAAGTACATTCACTTTAAGTCAAAATATTCTCACTGGATAAAAGTATGTTATATAATTTTTTGTACATTTTTAGGCAAATTTATAGCGTGCTTCTCAACAAATCTGACGTGTAGGGAAATTAACATTGGACAATGTTCTGTCAACATTAATCTTATTTACAAGGATCTTATTACAAGGATGTAGTCTAACTTTTATTTTCATTTGTTAGGAAATAAAATAAAAATAAGTCAATAAAAGATTTTAATAGCTAATAATTTAATTATTAATAAATAAACATAAAAATGTTATTCAATTTTGACGTAGTACTTAGCCTACATAAAAAAAAATTGTTTTCATTGTTGTTTGAACATTAGCCGAGTGAGTAAAGAGGTCAGTTGATTATCATTTTTGATATTATAGTAAGAGAGACCGTGAGTTTGAATCCCACACACACCATTAAAAAATTTTATTTGATTTTTACTAAATAATTTTATTAAAATTATTATTAAAGAATTTTTTAACTTAATACTTAACTTAATAATTTGTTAATTAAATTAAATTTTGAAAAAATCACTAGCAGTTATATTCTGTTAAATTAAAAAATACAATTATAATTTCAAATGTTTTTCATTATTTAATTAATTAATAATATTCAATTATTATTATTTAACAAAAAATAAACAAAAAACAAAAGCTTTAACATGTAGGACTCAAGTTCTTGTCCTCTCGTACAGTAATAGCAAAAATAAAAATCTGGTGTAAAACACTCACACACTTTCACTTGACAATGCAAATAATGACCAATAATATCTAACATTAGTAATAAAACGTTAGAAATAAACAAAAAACTAACCTCAAAAACATAACCTTATTTTAATCATGAGTGAAAGACAAAATTAAAATAAACTTCAGTTTGGGTTAAAAATACGGAAAATCACTCTCTGACGCTAAACTAGGTTCTGTAGAGGAAACTGCTTTAAACAAAAGTTGTAGATCTTTTAATTTCCTATAAATTTGATTATATACTCTTTTATCGTAAAATGGATACTAAGGCCGAAATCTTAAAAATATCGATTTTTCACACGTTTTCGTGAAAAAAAAAACAAAAAAAATCGCTAATTACCGCTAAACTAAGCGTTATACAAAAAAGAAGTTTTACATAAAAGTTGTAGAATTTTTAATTCGCTACAATTTTTATTTAATAAAGTTTTGCGCTAAAATGCATATTAAAGCCGTAATCTTAAAAAAACAATAATTTTTCGTGAAAACAGCCTCACCAAGAATTTCAGCAAACATGGCACCTACCCTATCTTGTAGAGCATAAAAAATTTAGTCAACGAGGCGATTTTCAAAAAACTCGTAGGACCAGTTTTTGATAAAATCGCAAAAAAGGGAAAATTACACGAATAAACTACTACTTCAGGTTGACCGATTTTGATGAAAATGTTCGTGTCGGGTCCGGTAGTGGTATGTAACTTAAGTTTCAAGTTCGTACGATGTTCCGTTCTTGAGATATTCTGTTCACACACGCGCGCGCGCACACACACACACACACACACACACACACACACACACACACACACACACATACACATACACACAGACCAATCGCTAAAAACATGTTTTTTGGGTTCAGAGGGTCTGAAAACGTGTAGATCCGGTGACCGGTGAAGACTCAAGTTCGAAAAATCGGCATGAAAACAATACTTTCCTTCCTATACATTCATATAGGCAAGAGAAAGTAAAAATAAACCAACCACTTAACATGCCCAGCTAACGTTTAGACATCAATGGGCGGGAAATTTTTTTCTCATGTAAGTACCGCACTATATCAAAATTGAATAACATTTTTGCTTTTATTTATTAATAATTAAATTATTAGCTACTAAAATCTTTTGTAGACTCATTTCCTAATGACGGGTGTAATAAAAGTAAGATTTCATCCTTGTAATAAGATCAATGTTAACAGTACATTGTCCAATGTTAATCTCCCTATATCAGATTTGTTGGGAAGCACGGTATATGCATTTACAAATATTAAATTCAAAATTTTCAACCTCATACCCCTTATTAGGCCTTCGGAGTGAAAAATCAGCGGTTTCCTGAATTTAATAAAAAGATGTATTAATTGTAGAATCTTCAATTAAAAAAAAAAAATCAATAAAGTGCCTAAAATCTCTATTATTTATGATATTTATTTTCTTTAATTCAGAAAAAAAATTTATATTTAAAAAATTAAAGCACTTTAAATTTTGAAAGCAAATATAAAATTTTATCCAAAATATGTATAAGCTAAGTACCCATGCTACAGATTGTAGAAGAAGTTGCTAGAATTTAAAAACATATGATTCTAGCTTTTAAGGCATTTTAAAGGTGGTATTGAAATTTGTGTTCTTTTCATTTTCTTTTAAAGGTTCATAAAGAGTAGTCGGTGTAGCAAGCGTCAAGTGAAAGTTGAAGAGTTTTGGATAAATCAGAAATAATACAAGCACATCATTATGACTTTTGTCACTGTAAGAATCTGTTCTGGGAATAAAGATTTTACTCAAGATTCATTATACAGATTTATTTCCACAATTTAGCTGGTTGTGGTTGAATAACATGAATGATTAATGATCACTAATTGGTTACTGCTCGTGAAAGATTAACTGAAATACTATTTATAAAATGTTTCACTTACCTCTACCTGTTTCAGTAACTTCGATAGCTATATTTCCATTTGGGTAATGAACAGTTCCTACTCCGTTATTCAAAAATTCAGCAGCAACTGTACCATCATGATAATGTATTGTCTTGTCTTCTGATCGTCTTTTATTTGTGGACCTGAAATTTTTGGTGTTATAGTTCTGAAAATACAGCCCTTATTTTTAGTTTATTTTTAGAAAAATAAATTATAGATTTATTTTAATGTATAATGTTCAATAGAAGTTATAGTACACCACTGTATAAAAGTACTCTCTTTGCCTATGCCAATCCTTAGTACACTGGAGTAAGCATCTATCTCAGTCATGTTGGGAGCATTATTGCACCAAAGCCAAACTACACTGTTTTTTAAAGCCATATAGAACTACAAAAGTTCATTGAAGAAGAAGATCTTACTTCAATATTTGTTGTGTGGAGTACTTTTTCTGATGTTTCTTTCTTTGATTCTTCCCCGGTATTCCTTCAATCTTTCTGATACCTTCTGGCATTTTTCGTCGGAATACACAATTTTCTGCTGTTTTGTCGGTCTCTTCTGTTCAGTTTGTGATAACTTCCGGATTTTCTTTAAATGTGAGATTTGGATTTTGTTCATGTCCTGTTCAATTTTTTTGATCCAATGGAGCTGAGATTTTCAGTTTAAGAAATAGTTGATGGTTTGTATGAAAATTCTGGTAGATTCACTCCTCAAGAGATGGCCAAAGAAAGAAATTCTCTTTTTCCTCATCTGGTCTGCTAGAGGTTCTGAATATCTGTAGACTTCTTCATTCGGTACGAGCTTCCAGATATTATCAAAGAAATATCTCTCGTTCAGGCATTTCTGATGATCCAACGTTCTAATTTTGAGGTTCTGTGTTCCGTGTTGCTACACTTTGCAGTATGCCATTAGCAATTTGAGGAGAAAGCGAAAAATAAAAAACACACATATTAGTACAGACAATTGCAGGAGTAGAAGTGCTACTAGAAGTGCATATATTTTTAATTATATTATTTTTTAATAATATAAAACTATTTTATAATTATTATTGAATCAATTACATTTATTTTTATTAAGTTCGGACAATACCTATTTTAGATCTACTGTGCACTGATATCTGTACAATGAGTAATTAGTAAATTAGTAATATTTGCAAGGACCGTTTGAGGTTACTACAGTATCATTTTGCCAACAGTACTTGATAATATCCGTTTTTCTTAGCTGGTTTAATTTAAACGTTAATGAAATATTTAACTAACAGTACTGTTATAATCATCCTCTTAATACCTCTTCCAAGTTTCCTTGGATCAGGCACATCACAACTCGTCTCTATGGCTTAACCCAATGCTCCTCCATTGCTTTTTTGGCATTACATTCTTTTCCCAACTCATTCATAACTGAATCCATTCACTTCACTCGTGGTCTACCCTTTGGTCTTTTTCCCTCCATCTCCAAGTACAGCATGCTTTCAGGCAGTTTAGTATCCGCCATACTACTGACATGATCAAACCATCATAGCTTTGTTGTCCTTTTCATTAGGATGTCCCCATCCCTAAATGTTCCTTAATTACATAATTTCTCATTCTATCTCTTCCTGTTTTTCCTAGCATACTCCTCTAAATTTCATATCTGCTGCCAACACTCTGCTCTCTGCCTTCCTTCCACCTGTTAAAATTTTCTGCTGTGTAAGTCACTATTGGCAAAAAGTATGCATTATACATAATTTTTTTAGGATGTATAGGCACTTCTTGATCCCAGACTAAGCTTTTCATGCTTTGAAGGAAACTGTTTCCTTATTGAATTCCTATTTAATTCCTTTTCCAATTTTCTATATGATAGAAACCATTCCCTAAATTGTGAATTCTTTCCTCCAGGCACCTTATAATTTTACTTTATTCCACGAGAGGCTAGCAGCCTTTGGTACTAGCCTGAAAATTGACTTTTAAATATTTTATAAGGATTTTTATATTTCCTTAAAGAATAAAAAAATATTATAGTATTTCAAAAAATGAAATATAACTTTAATAAAAAAGTAAAGTTTATTAAATATTTTAAATTAAATGAGATAAGTATTTTATCACACATTTTTAATTTCTTTAATAACAAAATTACCCCTTGAGTTATAAGTTTGATAAGTTTCATCCTCATTATGTTCCAAATGGAAAGATATAAATGGGATGGATATTGTCCTTTGCGTAGTAGGCAACAATCACCAAGTTTACAGTGCCTTTATGATTTTATAATGTTCACATTTATACCACAAACATTTAGCTTTAATACACAATGTAAAGAAGAACACAATGAAATAAGTAGAAAGGTGTAATAATATTTTTTAGTTTCTTGCTTTACTTAATACAACAAGAAATTTAAAAATGGTTAAAACTATCAGAAAACTAAGACTTGTATTTTATGGACTCCTAAAGAGAATGGATGACAAACTGTTGACAAAAATCTTTACGACACTAAACAATAGACCTAATGTATCAGTTAAATGGTTTGAAGAAGCCGGAAAGGATACAGAGAAAACTGATAAAAATAAATCAAGAAAAGATAATGGATTGAACCAAATTCATACAATTAATTACCTACTGGCTTTAAGGACTTCCTTGAAGAGCAGAGAATGTCAGATGGATGGAAGAAGGACATAACATAGTACCGTAAAAGAAAGCTGAGAATGTGAGCTGCAAAAAGACCTTCTAAAAATGACTAAAGTCACTTTGTGTGGTCTTAAATGGCCATTTATAAGAGAAAAAGTAAATAAAATAAAAATTATTATACATGGTTAATTAAAGGAAAAAACATATTTTAAAACATTATTAATACCAACGCATCGATTTAGAATCTAATTGGCATGAATCCTTTGGTAATTTAGTCCAACCTAATTTGGAAAATAAAGGGTTGGATAGTTGGTAACTTATTACAGCTGACTTTTCCTCACCTGAAATATAATTATTAATGTGTTAAAAAAAGTATATGCAATACAGTAGAGCGTCAATAATTCGGATGTCAAAAATCCGGAACGTCGAAAATCCGGATTCAATTCTGGCGAAAAATGGGAATTAATTTATCGTAGGTTAAAAGTGTCCAATATGGCTGAATGGCTCGCCGTGCACGATGAGTAAGAGATACACTCGAATCGCTTGTTGCGTAGTGGTCACTCTTTTATATGTATATTACAAATTTCGTTAAATAAAAATTAGTTCTTTATACATAACAACATATTTCGTAGTTTTACTTACCCGCTTCACATTTCTGTTAACAAATCATGTAAAATATAGTCACATTTAGCTACTGTACTTTTCTTACTTTGAAGACGTCTACTGGCAATTTTATCGAGTGTTTCAATAATCCGGATAATTTGATAATCCGGATGGCATCCGGTCCCAATTAATCCGGATTATTGACGCTCTACTGTATATTAAATACAATAAATACTTAAGGGTCAATCCATATTATCTGTTCCAGAGTTGGTTGCTTGACCTAAATGGGTTTTTGTTTTTTTACTGAGATGACCCTAATGGTACAAGAATTAAGAAGTATAAATATTTTTTCCTATCTTTTCTCTTTAAAAATCACGGGTGTTGCGACCATAAGTTTCCAAACTTTTGCATTAAATGCGATAACTTTTTTCAGGTTTGGCATGGAGGCTTGAAACAAAAAACACTTTATTCAGCACATTCTGGGCTACATTATAGTTGTAATATTCCAATTGCCAGGCCCTCTAAAAAGCATCTACTTTTCACCCTGTAAATAACACCTTCACTTCATTCACCACGAGTCTGGCTGTATAATGGAATTCATTATTCTCAGAGGAAATAACTCTGACTAGTGTCTTTTACAGCTCTTCTTCTTCTGTTCTTATATACTTCAGTCATATAATTGGCTGACCATGTGATAAGAAACAGAACTATTTTTGTAGCCTTGGAACTAGCAGATCAAGTGCAAATAATTTAGCACTCCACCTGCCTGTAATGGGCAAATGCAGTAATTATATTTTATTTTGTATTTATTGCTGGTTCTCTTAAAGATACAAAAGTTAATTAATAATGACATTGACTTTGGTGAATATAGTTAGATTACCGTACTTGTTTACAAAATTATTTTTAATCAGGAATTTTTTGATTAAAATACATTTTGTTGAAAATAACATTAAAACAGGTACAATGAGTAGACAGGTAATAAAAAATATGATGTTTAGATTTGGAAGACTAATTGTATGATTTAAAATTACCTTCTGTTATTAAGTTATTCTGTTATTTGAAACAGATAGGGAACAGATAGGGGACCTGAAAATGTGTATTTCCAGTGAAAACTAAATTTCAAAAAATTGAAATTAAAATTTCTTTTCTTTTCTTACAGGCCTATTTCATATAAAACTAACCTCAACAAACAGAACCTTATTTTAATCATAAGTGAAAGACACAAAATTAAAATCAATCTCAGTTTGGCTTAAAAATACGGAAAATCACTCTTTCATGCTAAACTAGGTTCTGTAGAGAAAAATGCTTTAAATAAAAGTTTCAGATCTTTTAATTTCCTATAAATTTGATTATATACACTTTTGTCGTAAAATGCATACTAAGGCTGAAATCTTTAAAAAAATCTATTTTTTGCACGTTTTCGTGAGAAAAAAAAGGAAATTGCTAATTACCGCTAAACTAAGCGTTTTACAAAAAAAGTTCGACAGAAAAGTCGTAAGATTTTAAATTCTCTACAACTTTTATTACATTTTTGTGCTAAAATGCATATTAAAGTTGTAATCTTAAAAAAACAATCTTTTTAGGAGAAAAGAGCCTTTCCAAGAATTTCAAGATATGGCGCCTACCCTGTCTTGTAGAGCATAAAAAGTTTAATAAAAGAGAAAATTTTTTAAAATATTGTAGAAGCAGTTTTAGAGAAAATCGCAAAAAAAGTGAGGAATGACACGAACAAATACTAATTCCAGTTGGCAGATTTTGATGAAAATGTTTGTGCGGGTCCTCTAGTGGTATGTAACTTAAGTTTCAAGTTTCAAGTTCATACAATGTTCCGTTCTTGAGATATTCTGTTCACACACACAGACCAATCACTAATAACATGTTTTTTGGGTTAACGGGTTCTGAAAACGTGTAGATCCGGTGAAAACTTTATTTCAAAAAATCGACATGAAAACAATACTTTCCTTTCTAAATATTCATATAGGCAAGAGAAAGTAAAAATGGTTAGTGTAGGAGAAAGGAGAAACCATCAACTAGGATCTGTAATGGTCATAAGACTTGCACAGACATGTACACTTTCCCTGCTCAATCTCCACCTGCACTCATAATCTTCACTTGAGCATTTAAGTAACAGATATTGTTGTCCATGACAGAAAATACACAATTAACGAGCGAGTTTTTAAGTTATAACCAACTAATTTATTTTTTAAATCAAAATCTTCTAAAAATTGATAGGGCTAATGTATTTATTTATTTGATAGGTTTGTATCATGAGGGAGTTGGTGTCAATATGTACTGTACCTAAACGTACTATTACAATTTGAGAAGTCTCCGTAGTTACTGTAAATAGAAATCAAAAAAATTCTATATAGAATTTTGTAAAATCTAGTCAAGTTTCATCACACTTTGTTAATTGATTGTTAGTTGAAGATTTTTGACAAAAAAGAGCATAAAATGTTAAGATTTGTCAAAACTTCTAGCACAAAAAATATCTTAATTATTGAAGTTTTTTGTACCAAAATGAAAGAAATATTTTACCCTTATTTGTTGTTGTTGTTGTTATTTGTTGCATTACGCAGGAAATTTCTCAAAAAAAGTATTACAAGCGATTTATCTTCTCATACAAATGAAGGAAATTTTGCAAACAAAAATTTCATTTTAAATTAAGTAATTAGGAGTTTACGCTACTGCTCTTTGAAAAAGTCATATAATTAGTAGTTATTTTAGAAAAATAAACAAACTAGAAATAAATAAATCAATAATAAATAAATAAATAAATAATAAGTCCCATAAATAAACAGAGAAAACTGACTGATTATAAATCAGCTGTTTTATTATACATGGATTTTGTAAAACAATACCAATATTGAGTAACAAAAATTATAACAGCAAATCTTGCCATGACATTTCTAATTTGAAATAACACATTTTTCTGTGGCAGTTACAACTGTATGAGCCATTAATTTATTTTAGTGTTGCTTCCAAATTAAATTTTATTATTTTATAGGTGTCTATCTTGGGAGTGGAACATTTTTCAGTCATAATGTCATAAAAATTAGAGGCTAGCTAGAAATTAATTAAACCCAAGACCACTTTTCTCTCCACTATTCTACCACCAAATTTATTTTTAATTCATTTAAAAAGACAAATTAAAAATAGATTGTTCTAGCAAGATTATCCATGTGAAATTAACGGCTGAGATTACATTAATTGTGTTTAAAAATGGCAGGGCAATGTTCCATTTAACTGTTACGCTACATGAAAATTTAACACCAGAACTTTACTAACTTGGTTTAACTGAAGAGTGGAAAAAAGAGTTCAAATTAGTTATAAACACTTCAGATACTTGTTTTTGTGATAATATTTAATTATATGTTGAAGCACAACACTTTCAAACAAGTTATTACAATGTAAGTAAACTTGCACGTGGCATGCTTGTTTGAAGGCTATTAAAAATAGTTCTGTTTCATCTGAAAAACTCAAATTACACATAAAATGTGACTTGAGTTTTGTTGTGCTCCATCCTAAAAGTAATTTCCCTGTGACCATTTTTATCAGTTAATTAAAGAAATCTGAAGTGATAAGAAAACATTAATTTTTTTAATAATTATTATTGTATTCATGAATCCTCTTACAAAAAAAATATTAGCTTAAGTATTACCACACTATTTTTATCTGTACAGCTTTTAGCTATTAGGTCGCAGTAGTTGTTGGCTTTGTCATTAAATTTTCTGCTTACTGAAAAACTTAAAATGGATCTGGTGTAACTGATAATAATCAGAGAACATTAAAAAACAACTCGGTTAGATTCCGTTTTAACCCCAACAGGATCATGTAATTTGTCTAGTCAATTTTTGTAAAACCCGTTTTAAAATCGATCCGCTAGACAGCATTAGTGTAATATAAAATATAGCAAAGCGTCACTGCGTTCAATAAGTTTGATAAAATTATCAAAGTGATATTATTAAAGAATGTGAATCATTAGTCATATCCTGTTGATTATTTCCTAAAAGAAATACAAAAACCGTCCGCACTAATTCTGTGGCCAGTGTAAATGCGACGGTAAGTCAGTTTAGAATGTTTAAAATCCTTATTTTAAGTTCAAGTTCTTCATTTTAAATTTTTTATTCATTTATCAGTGGCAAATATACAAAATCTGTACCCCATTTAAGAAAGGGTTAAGGACTAGGAACGTGTAATAGATTTTTTAATAGACCGTAACAGGGTTTGCCCGTAGTCACCCAATGGTACTGAAGGTGTCGGTGAATAGATCTCAAATGTATTAAACACAGTAACACTTTGCTATCTTTAATATAACAATAATGCTCTCTAGAGGATCTATACTCACAGGCAAAATAACCGGTCCACCTATTTTTTCTCATTTTTGATGTTTCTTTTTATGTTTAAAGATGTGATAACCACCCTATTCGGCGGGCTTATGAATGCTGTGAGTTTATGAATGTTTTGTTAAGCATTTGTCATTCTGTTAATTCAGGTTCTTAAGACTGTACATATAGTATCCTGTTTAAAACGTGCTGTACATTTTACTTTTACAGAATATTTAAGAAAAATCATGATGGAATTTTGTGGGTTAGCACTTTCTTCTCCCGACCCCTTCAAATCTTCTAAGCTCCTTAGCAAACAAAGTTTTTATTCTTAAAAACTTTAAAAAATTTGGAAAAATTGACAAATTTTTCAACTTTAAAATTATCGGTTTTTTTACGCAATTATTAAAAATCCTGATCCTTTCAACATTTCACGTTATGTAGCCACCCACATGTTGCTAATAGCAGGTATTTCCTCCTTGTGATTGTACGATGGCTTCCATTCACCGGTTCATCCCTCGAATCAGGTTCTTAATATTACCTTGGTCAATATTGTTCCATTCTTCACATAAAGCATTTCTGAGCTCGTCTAATTGATGTAAAGGAGGTAGAAGACTTCTAATTCACTTTTCTAGCATGCCTTACCAATAAATGGACCATAAGGTACAACCTGCTGAATTAAGATCTCTCTTGTTCTTCTTGTCTTATTCACACTCTGTCCATCTGCAGGCCTTATAGAATCAGCTGATCATTTTTTATTTATTCAGGAAACCATACAACAAAAATTTGGAAAAATATAGGTGGCCCGTTTTTTTGCCCGAGTGTATTTTTAAAATGGGTTTTACAAAAATTGACTATAATCGACAGATTATGACATCCTGTTGGGTTCAAACCGAATTTCACCTTTCTTGTTATACAATATATAGTACTGACTATAATAACAAGAATACTGTTATTAAATGAAAACAATTTGACCAAGAATACTGTCTTTTCTTGTTATTCTTATAGTATTACCTACACCTGGGTGTAATTATTATATTACACAACTGGGTTCTTTGATGGGGCACTGGGATCAATTCCCAAGCAAGTCTTCCAGCACAGTACACACAGTAGACTATTATCCATTATAATTTTCTTTGTTTTACATTATAATTTTTCTCACTTTACTCAATAACAAATTGTTTTCTTCTTCTTTCTTCTGTACAGCCCATTTAACCTGTATTGTCAAAATGTATTGCTTTTCATTAGATATCTGTAATTAAAATAAACTAATCCTAGCATTGCACAGATCTTCCCAAGTTTCTTCTTCACTCAGGCCTGTATCCCAGCATCTGCTTTGGAATTTTATTCTATCTCTATTAACAGGTTGACTGCTATTCAACCTGGCTGGTCTTGCCAGAAATGCTACAATTTTATCCTCATTTTATGCAATGAGTATATAAAATCTATATATGTAGTCTATAAATATGTAGTATATAAAATCTATACTAGTAAGAAATAAAATTGATACAAGAATCTGCCTCGCATAAATTAGCAAAATAATTTTTGTTATTAAGACATGCATAATTTTGAACAACGAACGTATTGTGCCCTTCCATATGAAAATACGGATTTCCTCATTTTAAGTGGTATAAACATTTTGGTTATTAGCGACTACTTTGAAGTAATGAAACAATGGGGTTTGATCCCATAATTCCCAAACCGTATTTAAAAATCAAACCTGGGACCTTCCGTTAATAAGCAAGCGCAGTAATCACTAAGTCTGGAGGCAGCCACAATTTTTCTTTTTTTAAAAAGTGCCAAAATTAATGTTGAATACAATATAACATAACAACTGAGTAAAAAACGCTAAGAACATTTCTAATGTCAGCATAATGTTCAATACCAGAGTAAGTCAAAAACGACAAAAATGAGACACTGATATGAGTCTCGAGGCATATCTGGTAATACGAACTGAGACATAAAAATATGTCTCACAGCAGTCAACCTGTTAATTCTGTGAAAATCCTCCATCCATTAATAATTGCATTAATAATAGACTATCTCATTTGCACTTAGTTTCTTCAACTTATATACTTAAATTCAGTTCTCCTTTGTAAAACCCTTGACCCTTCATAGAAAAATCAATCACATAGTTTCGGATCTTTTCTGTTATAGGCCTACCACTTAAGGTTAAGGTTACCATTAAGGTTTATAAATATTTGTATATAACTCAGTGGTGAATACAAGAGGGGCCAAGGGCCCAGACCCCCTCTGAAATGAGAAAATTTAAGAAAAAATTAACTAATGTGAATTTATTGTTATCCATAATTTGTTGCTCATTTTTTGTATAGGCCTATGTATTCGCTGTATTGTTAATTTTATAATCTATAATATACCATATTTTTGGGTTGTCAAACATTCACTTTGTTTTGTTTAAACCCTTTAAAACAATATTCAAAGAATGTAGTTATATTTTACCCTCTGAATTTGGCTGTAAAAACTAATATAAAACATTGAGTGTAACTACTTTATTACCCAAATTACCTAATATAACATTGGTCTTAGCCCCCAAAAATATTATCTATATATGCCACTGACTACCGTTAAGGTTGCCATTAAGGTTTATAAATATTTTGTAAATAAATTATTTGTAATTTGTTCTCCTGTTTCATAAGGTTAGAAGCGATAGTGAATTTCAGGTTAGATAATTTAAGTTAGGTTAAATTTTGTTTTAAGTGGAAAAATTCCCAATTTCCTGCCATAAATCTTCATTTCTGATACTGTCTGGTCTTGCACAACCCTTGACAGACCTTAAGAATTTCATGACTCCAGTTTGGATGTTCTTTCTTTCCATCTCCTCATCACCCACGCTTCACTGCCATACCTCAAGGCTGGAACTGCCACTGTCTTTTAAAACTTTAACCTTGTTTTTTTGCCTCAGTTGACATTACATGTAGATAGCTCATTTTTCACGTCATATTCAACTTAATAAGAGACATCAGTTCCAAGGTACAAAATACTTGTAGTGGATCACTTGCTCTAGTAGCCTATATATATTTTTATATATAATATATACTCATATTTTTATATTTTTACATACATATTTTTTTTGTAGCCTATATATTTTTTTTGTAGCCTATATATTTTTTTGTTATATTTTTTATTGGGGTGTTTCCACAGAATGCCATAACTTTTGTCTTGTTTGATGATATGTTCAAATTGCAGACTAAGTTTTAGCATATTGTACATTGTATTTTTCATCTTTTTGGTGGGTGTGAAGAGTGCTCGTTGCAGGTCATCCCTCACTTCTGTATCATAACCATTTCATCTACATACAGAACTGCACTAAGGAGGTAGTCATTGCCAAGTCTTATTCCTAAGCTATTTTCCCTTTTCCACGACCGAAAAAAAAGTGTGGGTGATAATTGACATCCCTTAATTGTTTAATGCTTTGTTTGTGGGGATGCATTGAGTCAGTTTACCATCTATATTTAGCACAACAGTGGATTCTTCGTACATACATTTGTATTTGTATAATGGAAAACTGTATTTTAAAAAGTGGTATATGTATAGCGGTATAAAGGAAAAAATCTCAGTTTTCTATTTCAGTTTCTTTTCCTCGTAAAAGCCCAAGTTTTACTGCCATACAAAAGAGTCGAAACTGCCATTACATGATGAAATTTCAACAATGTTTCTGTGAGCCATTCTCCACAGTGTAGTTAACATAGTTACAACCATTCCACATAATCATTTAAAACAATGTATGTTTTTGTCAACAACAAGCTCTCTGCCACAACCTGCCTTAAACATTGCGTCAGGCCATTTAATCGAATGTTCGGTTGTGCTTAAGAATAGTGTTATTAATAACAATTTTTAATCTTAAAGGGTCCTTTCAAGTAAAAGCCACCACGTTAGTTATTTTGCTACAAATGCACAAGTTGTATAAACTGTATAGTCTAGAAAAGAAAAATGGCTTTTTGGGACTTTCTCAATAAAATCAGTTTGCTTGAACACACTCTTGGGCTGTTGGCCCAAATAACAATTTTTTAAGCTTTTATTTGCTATGTAGAAATCATAATTATGACAAAGGGGAGATATAATTTAACAAGTCTTTTTGAAATATTAAAACAATGAGTGAACATCAGAATTTTCCATTAATTAAAAAAAAAACATTTACAAAAAAGAGAAAAACATTTTGAAATCACCTCTCCATTTTTGAGAAATAATGATGATATATCAAAACCCAAATTGTATTGTGGTGATTTCAGCTATATCCCCCCTATTCATTCAGCTATTTCATACCTTAAGATTTAAACCAAAAAATTTAAGAACTCCAATTGATTATTTTTTTATTTAATAAATGAAACATAAATAATCATGAATTACTATACCATGAATTATTTACTTACGACATTATGCACGGTACTGTTATCAAATATACATTAAAATCACAAAATTGTACACATATAAATATAAAAATAATTAATTAATAAAAAAAAAATTAATTTATACATTACATAAAAACACTTAACTGAAAAACTGTATTAATGCAGATGAAATGCTTTAAAATATATTAATAAAGAAAATTCACGCAATGGATAAATGACAAATTACATGTTAATAATAGATAGTCCTCAACGAAAAGACTGTACCAACAAAAATAAATATAAATTAAATTTCAGCAGAGTAATGAACTTTCTTAGAAGGTGAACAGCAAAATGTTTGAAAGGAACAATAAAGAGTTGAACGACTACAATTGAATACTTCACTTAAAAATTGAAATTGAAACCACTATGTATAATTTTTCATAACTGAAAGAATTGATATTGAATCCAGAACCTTACTGATGTATACAAGGTCACTTAAATGCTAAGTAGTCATATTATCTGTTCAAGAGAACAAATAATTACATAAACATATCAGGTAAGCATGAGTGTTTACTAGAATTTTTGATAACGATAAAAAATATTCAGAGTAATAATAATTGGTAGCTAATTCAATGACTACAGCAAATATATATTATGTATCTTATTTATCAATGTTGCTTTGGTGATTAATTATAAAAATAGGAATCAAAAATTATGATAAAAAACATCATTTTTGTTATTTTGTTCATCTGCACAGCTAGTTCCTGAGAAATCCTGGAAGTTCAAGCATAAGACGCCGCAACCTGAAATAGTGTAAAACAAAACTTACAAAACACTTTACAAGTGAGCAGCAGTATGGTTCACAATATGAAAGTCCGCATCAAAAATAATAGGAACCTGAGTTTGAAGCTCAATATTATTAAAAGAATATGGTATTGATTTTAACATACTGTACAGTAAAATTAATGCCTGTTTAATTCTGTGTTGAATGGTGAAAACTTGAAATTTTTATTTTGGTTTTTTTATGAACTCAATCCTATTGGACTCATGTGGAGCATGAGGTAATGAGGTATGTGGCCAAATATAACAATACTTTCAAAACTGAAAACGTAAAACACTAATCACCAATGCTGCAATAAGCCAATCACCAATTTACTGCAATAAGTGAATATGTTTCTCAATGGAAACATTACTCATGTGTTGGAAGTCAAAGATGAAATGTGGCAAACCGATAACCTGCAGGATGACATAGATTCTCTTATAAACTATCCACCTGAGTGCTGAGTGCTGAGTGACCACCCTTGAGTGACCCGTCAGCACCTGAGCACCTGAGGGTGCTGACGGGTCTGATTCAAATAGTGTTCAGGCATTCTCAACTGTTAGAATAATATTAGTTTAAAAACAATTTAAAAATAGGGTTAATTTAAAAATAGTGTAACATTTTTTACATTGAAGATGATTACAAAGGATTGTGAATGGAATGTACAAAATATTGTGTAAATTAATAAAATACAATTTTGCAATTTTTTTTAACTTAGTATGAAAATTCTGAAAGATAAACATACCAGGTAGGCCTGACCTTACTATTTTATTTAAACTCTTTATAAACATATTTTTATTTCAATTGTGTTTTTAAGTTATTGGTTTGTGTACATAGCAATATTAAAACTTTTAACATTTTTTAACAGTAATTACAATCTTCTAAAACATTGAAAGTAGGCTAAATATGACAATAATAATATGATTATGGTACTTTTTTCTTTTTTTTGTTTAATGTCCGACTGCTCTGCAATTACTGCTAATGCAGACAGTGAAGGATGAAATGATTTTTTTGTAACGTATGAAAATATGCCGTGCCTGAATGGGATCAAACCCAAGATTGTACGATGAGAGGCGAGCACATTACCAAACTACGCCAATGTGGCCGGCATAATGGTACAACATTAACAATTATGAAATAAATAAGTAAAAAATACTACGTTATGTAGCAAAAACAATTAGGAATAAATATAGTACAATTTACTTGTTTTTGCAAAGGCAGTAGTACGATATCTAAATGTCATCATGAACAGTAGTTCCAAACTCCCATAAGGAATACATGGCCAATACTACTCAGTAGTCTCAACTGTCATCAAGTATACTCATGTTAGTTACACATATTTTGTGTATACATTCAATAAAAGACCTGAAATTTTTCATTGGTTTTTATTTTATATGATATTAAAAACTTGTCTTACCTGATACATTAAAAAAATTAATCAGCTTTAAAATGTTATAACTTAAAAATTCAAAATATTTAATTAGTTAAAATGTTTCTGACAGAAATAATTGTATTTAATGATACATACTAAAATGTTAACACAAGGAAAATCACTTGTGTGGAAACTCCTTTACCAAAATTTTTGATTAATTATTTTCACAACAATATTTACAGCAAGGCAGACCACTAAATGAGAACACATTGCTCGGGAAAATACAGCTATTACAATATGATATCATCTTTGGTTTTCCATTATTTTGATCCACTGGTATTTCGTGATACGTTGAAGACACCAAAAGAACATTTTATTTTTTGTAACAGGGAGGTGTTAATAAAGATATATATTTTTGTAAATTCGTAGAGAGATGTCTCTGGAGTTCTGCTCTTTATAAATTACTTCAGATGGTCTAGGTATACCCATTTTTAACAAATATCAATAATACCCAACCTTTAATAGTCTACTCAGAAAAACAAAAAACAGAAAAATACAAGTGAATAATATATGTGACAATTTTTAAAAAAAGTTTCGCAAATACAGTACTACATTCTTTTTAAAAAACAACATAGAAGCCGTTTTTAAGAAAATGACAAAAAAAGTGAAAAACTACTATTTGCGGTAGACCGAATTTTATAAAAATAGGAAAAAATTTATGTTTGTATTTATGTTTGTCGTCGGGTTCCCTAGTGGTACCTAACCAACTTTGTATGATATTACATTCTTGAGATATTTTGTTCGCATGCACGCAGGCCCACGAACAAACACACCAATCTCTAAAAACATGTTTTTTTGGGTTCAGGGGGCTGAAAATAATAATTTCCTTCCCTATATAGGGTAAGCAAAAGTAAAAAGACTTATTGTTGTACAAAAATTGTTATATTTGGGACTCATATCTTAAAAACTATAACACCTAGAGCCATAATTTTTTTTTGTTTGAAAGAATGGTTCTTACTCTAGTTCCCCCACAAGCTTTTTCCAATATCACTAAAAAAAAATTTTTTAATTTTTTTGAAAAAAATTTGATTTTTTTATTGAAAAAAATTACTAAATAAATTAATAACTCTGTTTGTTTAAAAGAAAACTTCAACATCCTGTGTAAGGAACTAGTAATTGTTGCAAGGAAGTAGCTCTAAAATTTGGTAAGGATATCTTGTACGGATTTTGAAATATCTGTCCCCAAAACTTAAAAAACATAATTTCCGGAAAATTAAGAAAACAAAATAATGTCCCGTTACTCATTGTAGGTATTGTCATAAGACCTTACAATTTTCTAAGAAGTCAGTGGCAGGTCTAGCAACTCAGTTTGGAATTAGAAAGGCTACGTGAATTAAAATGAAAGAAACGTGGTGTAAAACTAGCAGATGGAAAACCGCTGGGAGGTAAAAACCGTTTAACTGATGCTGCCATAAAAAAGTTACAAATATTTTATGGATTAGCAATCAGAAGAAATGTTCATAGCCTGGAAGCCATGAAAAAAGCAGTGTGGGCAGTATATTTTCATGTAAAGTCAAGCAATGAAATGGTTACTCATCAACTTTGTCCGCAAGATGATGACAGCTGGTGCAAATACACTAAAGCTGTGAAAACCAAGAAGCCATATGGCCATAAAAAACATTTTCACTTGCCAGAAGTAGTAATGAACCAAGTTAAACATATCTTTCAAAGCTTAGCTAATCCAGAGTTGCTACGAAAGTGTTTGAAGGGAAAAACACTCAACAACATCATTTGGTCTCGTCTTCCCAAAAGAACATTTGTTGGCATAACAACACTTCATTTTGGTGTTTACGAAGCAGTTTTGTCCTTCAATGATGGAAATATCAGCAAATGTAAACTTTTTGAACACTTGGGACTGAAAGTGGGACAACATTTGGTTGAAGCGATGAAACGACTGGACCACAATCGAGTTCGGAAAGCTGAGAAGCAGATGGAAGACCTCGAGAAAAAACATTAGACAGAACAGAACATTGAGTAGAAGGAAACTAGAAGATTTATTTGAAGCTGAGGAAGATCCAAACAACTGTTCCTACAGTTCTGGACATTACTAATGGTGAGTAACGGGACATTATTTTGTTTTCTTAATTTTCCGGAAATTATGTTTTTTAAATTTTGGGGACAGATATTTCAAAAACCGTATAAGATATCCTTACCAAATTTTTAGAGCTACTTCCTTGCACCAATTACTAGTTCCTTATGCAGGATTTTGTAGTTTTCTTTTAAACAAACAATGTATTTTATATATTATTACAAATTATTTATGATACATATAAACATAATTATAAATGAATAAAAACAAAAAAAATCTGTACATACCTTAAATTTAAAGAATTTAAAACATTCCAGGGCAATCATTTTCTTTAATTTGATTTTTCGAAAAACATAATATCCTGATGTAAAATAAAAATATAGCAGGTAATGAAATGCTTTGATGATGCACTATTATTCTATAGTTACATACTAAACTGAGGAATTTGAGTAAAATTATCAATATTATTTAAAATAAATTCTGAAGAAACCAAAACAAAACATCTACAGAATCCGAAAAATGAAATTACTACATTTGCATAATGTGAATCCAAACGAGTCCCTCAACAACATCATTTGGTCTTGTCTTCCCAAAAGAACATTTGTTGGCTGACAGATCTCTAACCTCCCAATAAGATATACATCTAAAATTTAGCACGTCTGCTCCTAAGAAGTTTAACAGAAAACCTACTGCATTTACATTCCAACTGGTTGCACCTTAAGAGTAAAATGGGGATGATGTACGCTAAAGCTATCCATATTATCTACACAGTTTTTAACACACAATGTGATCAAATTACATAGTTGAAGCCGATCAATGTAACCCAAAAAATTCTAAAATGTTCAATTATACAAAATTTTTGGTTAGAGACTGTTGACTACATAGTTTAAAACATTTATGTTTGTTTACTTCAAAATCCTAGCCAGTAATTGAAACTGAGACTATGAAATTTGAGTAGGTTACACTACAAACAGAGTCCTTAAGGCAGTCTTTATAACTGTAAAAAAGTTTTCTCCAAAAATCATCAAGAAGTGAACAATAGATGAATGTGTTAGTATATCTTTCTGTTTTATAAGTTCTTCTTATAGGATTTTTTTATATTTATCACAAATTATGATATATAGGTTAAACATAAAGGATAGCTTATTATCCAAAGGAAGGTTTTCAGAGCTTTAAAACTCCTAAATAAATGTATAAAGTAAACCCTTCTGTGTAAACCTTCTTGCATTAATATTTTTTAACATAAAGTTGCACAAAACAAACAGTACTTACACCAGTAAAACATTTTATGAACACTTTTTACACAGAAAAAAATTTCTGAATAAACCGTAACAAAACATCTACACAATCCCAAAATTAAATGGCTATATTTGGATAATGTAATATATTACGGTACTTTACACCCAAGACGAAAATATTATTAAATTTTTTGTACTTTCATGATTGCAAAAGGAGTCAACATTTCAAAAAGTGCTTTACTTTACTATATACTTCATTTTAACAAATGTCAAAAAACAAATCTCACAAAAAATAAGGAACATAATAAAATACAAAAAAATTCAATAAACTAACTGTAAATAATTTAAAAAAGCCTATCATACCTCTGTAAACGAATACTGATGTAAACACGTGACTTACAATTAAAAAGCATGCTCCAAGCATAACAGCCTTCATCCGGACATCCAAATCAACAGGAAAATTTATCCCAAAATTATCTGTATCTGTGAAAGCTCCTGGTATAAGACCAGACCAATTTTTTGAAATCTTTCCAACCATCAAAGATGAATTGAGTGAAAATACCTAAAAAAAGTTGTACATATTGTGACAATATTGAAAAGGAAAGAGTGTTAGAGAACTCTCGTGAAGGATCGAGATTTTAAAATGTTAACATAAGTAATAAGAGTGATAAATAGGGTTTCCAAGAAATAGTTAGAAATATTATGTATTATATAAATGGTTGTATAGTACAGGTACAGTGCCTATTGTAAAAGAGTCTAGTACCTATTTAGATAATTGGCCTTTTTGTAACACCGTCTATTCAATTATAATTTGTTTACAGTTTGTTAAGATTTGTTCAGAAGCCGTCAAAAGGATTCTGTACTTTTATTGTTGTATCGAAAATCTTTGCCCTTCTGGTGACTTCCACAGCGTCATGTATATAAGCAGCCCCTGAGTTCAGTATTTGCTCAATCTTTGACGAGTGTATATTTCGTAGGGTATAACGGTTACATTTTGAGAAGGCCAGCGTTACTGTGTATTGTTTTACGTCTATTCTGTATAATTTTTGTAAGTAGTATTTAGTAAATTGGTTAAGTTTTTTAATATTTGTTATTAATTAATTATAATAGGTATTAGTTTATTTATAATAAGTAATTTAATTGTAATTTACTTGTAGATTTTAGTTGCTCTATTAAATTGTGATTTTTAGTTGTAATAAATACTTTAAAAAATCTTTTAATTATACTTATTAAATATAATTAATTAATATAATTATACAATTAATTTTTGTATTTTAATTATTATTACTTTTTTAATTATTTAATTTACCCAGATCCCGAAACGGACCTTAGAGATAAGTGTCACAATAATGTTTGATAGTGTCTGAATTTAAATTCTCTAGGAAGGCACTTTTTGATGTATAGTTTATTGTCAAATAATATGCAATATTCAACTTTTCTATTCTAGTTTGAATTCCTTTACAATCTGCCATATTACAGGTTTATTAAATTGTGTAGAAATTGCATTTTAATTTGTGTAAACAAACTAATATGGCAAAGATGCAGGGTTTCTGAAAGTTTGCAAAATATAAAAATAATTGATAAAATAACAGAATGATACAGAAGAAATTAAAATAAATTATGAATACAAATCAACTCACATTGAAATCAACATCTCCACACATAGAGAAAGTACAACACGGGCCCACAATTCTAAAAATAGTATCATCTGCAGCATTGTTGACAGCAAATACAGGAGTCAAAATACTCCATTCTTGTTGAACTGTGCCTACTAGGCTTCCGGGAGGTGAATATACCTCAATTGACTAGAAAAATACAAGAAGAACTCCAAGTGAAAAATTATTGTTCAGTTTTTACAGCAAAAAATTTCTTTGTTATTATGATGGAATGAAGCACTGACTTGTTTACCAAACTCCGATATTTACATAAAAAATCTGGTGTGAAACACTCACACAACTTTCTCTTGCCAATGCAAATAATTAATAATAAACCTAACATTATTAATAAAATATTAGAAATAAACAAAAAATTAACCTCAATAAACATAACCTTATTTTAATCATGAGTGAAACACGCAAAATGAAAATCGACCTCAGTTAGGCTTAAAAATACGAAAAGTCACTCTTTCACGCTAAACTAGGCTCTTTAGAGAAAAATGCCTTAATTAAAAGTTATAGATCTTTTAATTTACTATAAAATTGATTATATACACTTTTGTCGTAAAATTCTAAGGCCGAAATCTTAAAAAAATCGATTTTTCACACATTTTCGTGAGAAAAAAACAGAAAATCGCAAATTACCGCTAAACTAAGCGTTATACAAAAAATTGTTTTAAATAAAATTTGTAGGATTTTAAATTCTCTACAATTTTTATTCTATAAATTTTTGCGCTAAAATGCATATTAAAGCCGTAATCTTAAAAAGCTATGTTTTTACGTAAAAACAGCCTCACCAAGAATTTCAGCAAACATGGCGTCTACCCTATCTTGTAGAAAATAAAATAATGAGTAAACCAGGCGATTTTTAAAAAAATCGTAGGACCAGTTTTTGAGAAAATCGCAAAAAAGTGAAAAAATACACGAATAAACTACTACTTCCGGTTGACCGATTTTGATTAAAATGTTCATGTCGGGTCCGGTAGTGGTATCTAACTTAAGTTTCAAATTTCAAGTTTGTACGATGTTCCGTTCTTGAGATATTTTGTATACACACACACACACACACACACACACACACAGACACACAGACACACACACACAGACCAATCGCTAAAAACATGTTTTTTGGATTCAGGGGGTCTGAAAACGTATAGATCCGGTGAAAACTCGATTTCGAAAAATCGACATGAAAACAATACTTTCCTTCCTATATATTCATATAGGCAAGAGAAAGTAAAAAGATAACAAACTTTCTTAAAAGCACAAAACAGCTGAAACTATAAAAATTCACCAGTCAATCTGAAACAAAGAAGTGTTGTTTAGGTCATCAGCTGAAAGGCTGGTTTGAACCTCTAGAGGCTTTACTAAGTAAAACAAGGATAAAGGAGGTTTAGAAACTAGTGATTACATGAAGAACCAGAAAATGGAAATATCTATTTAGTAAAGCAGTTTTAATGACTGTATTAATATTTAGTATTACATTGAATTCTGACATTGAGTAATATAGCTAGTAAAATTAAAAAGTCTGTATTAACCTGAAAGACTGCTTTAATAGTTTTCATACAGCCTAATTAATTTTTTAACAATAATTGCTAAAGGGTATCTTTGTAAAAAATCATTGTTATCCTAACAACTATGATACATAGATTACTTTAAACCTATAGGCTACATGTTCTTGGACCTACATGTATACTATGTTCTTGGACATACCATTTCAATTAAGTTTTAATTAAAACATATCTTTGTTAACTTTCTTAACGGTTTATTTAATCAAAGAATATGTACTAAACAGAAATGTTATTTTTTTTAAAAATACATGAATTAATATAAGTAATATGATTGTTAAGTCTATACGTGTTTAATGGTAAAATACCGACATCAAAATAGTAATATGTTTTTCAAAATTAATGACTTTGTTTTCTTAAAAACGCATGTACAAGCAGCGGTGCGGTGTATTGATCCTTACACGTGGTAAATGTATATATAATAAAGGGCGGAGTATAACCGTTGAATGTTTATCAAATTTCTTTGGTTTAAAATATTTAACAGTGTGCGTGATTCGCCAAATTTAAATTAAACGGTCTTAATGAAGGTAACTGGGGAGACATTAGTTTTAGACTAGATGATCAACTAGGCTACTTGATCACTATCACTGCGCTAGATGATCGACTAGGTGAACTGAAAGGTTTTGGTGAACTGCGAAGAGTGAAAATACGTAGTGTGTTGAACGTTATGTCGAAAAATCTAGTAATCTTATAATAATAAAAAAAAGTGAATAATACAACTTTGTTAATAATATGTCACCATAAAGTTTAATAGATAATTTAACATTATAGTACAGGTACAAGATCAATACGTCGGACGCACCATCTTCACAAATACAACGTTGCCAAAAGAGGACACCATCAGAATAAACTGCATCAAAAGTCATAACTATGTCAGTCATAATTTTGATTGTAAACGGTACCGTAAATTAGTAAATTTAGAGTCATTTTAATGTAATTTCAATTCAATTAGATATAGTTTTAAAATTAGTTTAACTCCATTTTTTTATACTTTATTACAATAAATTAGAATCATAGTACCATATATTTTTACTTTATTTAAAAATAAAACCTTCTCAACTTAAGCTATTTTTTCCAGAACCGGAATTTTTTTGTGCGGCTGATGGATCTTGAAAGTACATTCGTAATAACATTTTTTTTTATAGAAATATTTTAATTTATTTGCGTACCACAGTTCTTTACCGCAAAACTCAAATATTTGTTTGGTCTACACAATATAAAGTAGATGTAGATTTCAAATGTTTATATTACAAAACTGTAACAGTCTACTAAGCAATATCTAGAAACAAACAGATTTTCTAATTACACATATTTTTTCAATTTTTGCTTAGCACAACAGATATTTTTACAGTACAGATATTCTTCATGAAACATTACAGTTATTAAAAATGATCTGTACAATGAAATTAAACATGCTTGAAAATATTGGTGATAAACTTGATTTAAACATACCTGCTACCTGCATACCTGCTTGATTGCTGCTGCTTGATATACATACCTGCAGACAACATGGGCACAAACAAGAATCACAAGCAAGTTGGCGATTAAGATGGATCACTTCGGTCTGAGAACGATCAAGAATCGTCATTTCAAATGGGCGCCACGTACCACAACAGACTCTTGTACAACCTTCTGACTCTTCTATTGCATAAAATATTTTTTGATCTAAACTATTCTGCACTACGAACTTATTCTTCTTTTCAAATCCAACAAAAGCTATAACATTTATTAACAAAGAAAAACAAATAAATTAATGTCAAAGAATGAAATTCATTAATAATAAAAGAATTGTTTTAAAAATTGATTTTTAAAAAATTTGATTTTTAAGTAGTCAAATTTGTACTTGTAACACTGGCACATGATCTGAAATCAGTCAGTTTTTAAAACATAGTAGACCTACCTAACTTAAAATAAAAAAAACTATGAGGTAATCTATGAAAGTGAAATTTATACTTCAACAACTAAGGTTTTATAGAGAATCTGGAGAAAGTTGAAAAAAAATTCTGAGAAAAGATTATTAATGGAGCAAATAAAAAAGAGGAGGAAAAGTGGAGATTGAAATGATAACATTGAACAATGTACTGTCA
This sequence comes from Catonia carolina, assembly GCA_035578175.1. Lineage (NCBI taxonomy): Eukaryota > Metazoa > Arthropoda > Insecta > Hemiptera > Achilidae > Catonia > Catonia carolina. Next base: position 64,747,720 of record JAQMRL010000001.1, on the reverse strand, counting down.
ACGTTAACCTTATTACACAGGAGTAATCTTACTTTTATTACTCCAGTCATTAGGAAACAGAATAAAAATGAGTCTACAGAAGATTTTAATAGGTAATAATTTAATTATTAAAAAGTAAAGGCAAAAATATTATTCAATCACGAAATATGCAATATTAAATAAAATGAGTAAATAATGAGTAATGAGTAAAATGATGTAAAAATACTTCTTGGTGATTTCAATGCACAGATTGGCCGAGAAAAGAGATACAGAAAGACTGTTGGTCTACACCCTGCACATAAAATGACCAATAGAAATGGTATGAGACTGATCCAACTCTGCCAACAGTTTAACATGAAAATAAGCTCTACATCTTTTAACAAAAATCCAAGGAAACAGAAAACCTGGAGATCCCCTATAAGTCAATTGGGAGAATTCCAAATAGATCATGTGGCCATATCATATGATTTCCAAAAAGAGATTAGAGATATACAGGTTAGACGAGGTGCAAACATTGACTCTGATCACTATCTAACTAGAGTTCGAGTCCAATTCACCCCAAGAAGAAAAACGCCAAGAATACCACCAGCAGTCCAAAAATTCAACCTAAAAAATCTAAAAGAATCAGAAACAATAGTCAAATGGGAAACAATTCCTGCATCTAACTGGGAGGAATTCAGGGAGAAGATAACAGAAATAGCCAAAGAAGAAATACCATTGCAGAAGAAACAAAAACATCCATGGTGGAATAGGGAATGTGAGGAGGCAATTGAATCACGCAGTAAAGCTTTCCAGAAATACAGTTCAAATAAAAGCGAAGAAACTCATCAAAACTTCTTAAAAATATGTAAAAGTATACAAATAAAGTAATTAGACAAGTGAAGAGAAAATACATAGCTCAACAGTTAGAATCAATAGAAACAGCTTTCAGAAACTACAACGCACAGCGATTTTACAAGACTTTTTCAAACCATATCAAAGGTTATACCCCTCAAAATGTATGTTTTCGTAAACCGAATGGGAATCTAGCATTAAATGATGAAGAAAACTGTGAAGAATTAGCAAAATATTTTGAAAATCTCTTTAACTGCCCAGAGCCATTAGAAGCTCTCACAGTTTCCAACATCTTAGCCCCAGAACAAGAGGATTCTACACCACCATCTGAGGAAGAAGTTGTGAAACACATTAAAAATTTGATAAATAACAAAGCATCAGGCGAAGATGGTATTGTAGCTGAGTTTCTGAAACACCTAGGGCCCAAGTCAAGAAAAGAGCTAGTCGAAATTATACAGAATGTATGGGTCACTGAAGAAGTGCCAGATGATTGGAAATGCGCCCTAATTCATCCATTACATAAAAAAGGGGACAAAACCAATGTAAATAATTTTAGAGGTATTTCCCTACTTCCTGTAGCATATAAGATTCTCTCAGCTTGTATTCTTGAACGAACGCAAAAACAATTGGAACTCAAAATCTCTGATTTCCAAGCTGGCTTCAGGTCTAACAGATCGTGCTCAGAACAAATACTGAACTTGAAATTGATAACAAAGTTGAGAAAAATGCGTGGAAAACCAACAGTTTTTTGTTTTGTTGATTTCAGGAAAGCCTACGACTCAATCCACAGACCCACACTTTTTAAAATTCTTGAAGAAAGGGGACTAGATCGGAAAACTCGGAGAATAATTGAACAAACATTAACAAATACAATATCCAAAGTAAAATTCATGGGGAAGCTTTCAAAGCCGTTTGAGATAAGGACTGGCGTCAGGCAAGAAGATGGTTTGTCTCCGTTGCTATTCAACATAGTTCTGGATAGAGTAATGGAAGAGTGGGAGAGGAAACTCAAAGAAGGAAACCTCTGGAAGCCAATCTCGCTTGGGACTAAGAAAAATAATCTGCAAATACCTTACTTGGCTTTTGCAGATGATCTTGCAATAATGGCAGACTCAGGCGAAGTTGCAATAAAGCAGATAGAGACTCTGAAAGAGTGTGCAGAAAAAGTTGGTTTACAGGTATCCTTTGAAAAAACAGTGTTCACAACTACAAACCTAGAAGTTACCAGACTACAAACCAAATATGGAACAATCAACAGGGTGTCTTTTTTTAAATATTTAGGAGAAGCTATTTCGGAGAAATTTTTACAGCAGGAGAGAATAAAGAAAGCTCGTAAAGGCCTAGGGCTGGTGCAATTTATTTATAATAAAAAATGCTTGTCTCTTCACACAAAAATTAGACACTACAACACAGTGATCAAGCCATCAATGCTTTATGCCAGTGAGACCCTGAACCTCAACAGGAAAGCCGATTTAGAAAATTTGAAAAAGGAGGAAAGGAAAATAATAAGGAAAATTCTCGGTCCAAGATTAACTGAAAACGGTTATAGATTACAAAAAAATAACACAGTTGAGCAACATTCAAATATTGTAACAGACATGAGGAAAAGACGTCTTACATTTTTTGGTCATATCATGAGGCTTCCTGATCATAGAGTTACAAAAAGGATGGTAAAATATGTAGCTTCGCTTGTCAATGGAGGGGAATGGATTCGACACGTTAAGAAAGATCTAGTTCTGGCAAACATTACTGATAATGAAGTTACCAATCGAAATAGTTTTAGAACAAAAATTAATGAATGGGAGATTATTCCAGAGGTTAAAATTCCAAGAGTTGGAACAAGATGGAGTGAGGAAAGAAAAGCTGATTTTTCTCAGAAAATGAAAGGCTGGTGGGCAAACAAGAAAAGTCCAATAATCAATGATCGTGAATAATGCTCAGCGTCTTCCACTTCGGGAGCTCTACGGCTAATAATAATAATAATAATAAAATGAGTTGTAACACAGTCTGTATTTATTAGGAAAATTCAGTTACTTTATAACATACTCAACTTATTATAATAGTACATTTTAGCAATTATATTTTATACCTAAAATTAAGAAATGTTTACATGAAAATTAAATTGTACTGAATTATTACACAAATTCAATAATACATGGCAATGTATTAATAGACTTCCTTGTATGAATCTGGTTTCTCAGATAGGCTACATAAAATCACAGGGTTGGAAAGTTACAGTTCATTCTACGAAAAGCTACTTTACAGACAGAATCAAAATCTTAAATATCAAAGACATCCTGTATTTTCTTCATGGTTTGCTCAAACTTTCCATGCAGTCCATCAGCTGCCATAAACATATGACCCGTTATCAGGTACTTCAGAACCACCTCCTTCACATTACAGAAGTTGCTGTTCATAAACATTACCTTCAGCACTTTAAGCAGCTAAATCAACCATTATCTGTGCTCTCGAAGGAGGTACACTTTATTTTCTTGATAGAATTTTTTACAAAACAACTTAACAAAAAGGAACACGCCCCTACTTGTTTTAACCTACCAAAAAGTATCATTTCCCGCCAGAATCAACCTGATTATAACCCTATCTGAAACTAACACTAAAACAAAATCTCATTGTGTATGAGTGGCAAAACGGTGTATTAAGTTCATACACCTTTTTTCCACATGGAATGACTGTTCACGAGCAGCAGTAAACGTAATGTAAAATATGGTATAGCCTACATCTTTTTCTATGTTTGTTTCGGATAGTTAATTTACATCATTTAATAGGCAAAAGGTATTATTTGCGCAAACATCCTTCTGCTGTGTGCTTTTCTCTAAATGCAAATGATTATAAAACATACCAAAAAGTAGCATAAGCCATTTAAACCCTTTTACCTTTGACTAAAACTATTTTAACAACACAGTTTACTAAAGTAAAAAGTATTAATCGCACATACGTCATATTCCCCTTTTATAGCAATGGAATTTTCAGTGTTTTCAGAAAGGAAAAATGGTGAAAAGAATTCATACATCTTTGTGCCAATCTGTAAATTATCAATTTATTAACAAATACACCATTTTGCCTCTAAAATTACTCAAAATAGACGTACATACAGCTTTTTGCCATCATTGTATCTTGAAAATTATAACTCGTACAAACTTAGCAATAGGATTTTTGAAAAGAATGCAAAAAATTACCTAAGAATCGTAAATAAAAAAAACCAATTTTTTCACATACATCCTTTTGCCAAAACACGGGAGCAGAGTAGTAATCTACTTTTTACACCTTAAGCATGTAAAGTTTTTCTGTTTAACACCTAACAACTTAATGTACTGAATTTTTGCTTTCTAGTTATCAGTATATTAGAGAATTCGTGATGATTGAGACAGTCAGTGATAGTTTTAGCATCTATATAACAGGTTACTTTGAAGTGAGAGACATGTGATAACCAAATGTAGCAGATGTATTAAACATAATCTCAAACTTCTATTATTTGACAATGGACAGCTCTTTTTAATCAAATTAATAAAAAGAAATAATTGTGAAAACAAGTTATATGGTGATTTCAACATATAAATGGCTCTTGTTACAAAAACTTCGGTAACAAGTGATTTTGTTTTAACAACAAAAACACAAGTATTGTGAACTGAGTGTTGAATGAACAACTTTTATAAAGAGTCATTTAATAAATTATAACAATTGAAAGTTCTGTTTATTCTTTAATTCACATTACTTTAAAAAGAAATACTATAAAGATGATAGAAATTACCTTCAAAAAGGTCAGGTTTCTGACGCACTAAAAACTGATCAATGCTAGTAAGATATTCCAAACCAGGGGGACAATTCAGTGGAGTTACTGTCGGCAAACTCATCCAACCATCTGAAAAATTAAATATGATATGAAAATAGACACTCCATTCACTGTAATGAAGATTATATTGAATTGCTGCATAGTGATGTAGGTACATTACCAGAATTACTGTTTATTACTCTATATGTATTAACTTTGCTGTCCATGTGGAATATTAAAACAAACTTGTGTGTGGTTATCATCCAGTAAAGTTGAAAATGTTAAGGTGAAGAAGCAATGAATAAAAATAAAAAATAAAACATGTGTTGGCTACAATATTATATTTTCCTATCTGAATTTTTTTTTGTATATGAACTAAAGTGAAAACTGGTTATAATGAGGAACTGACTGAAATGATCACTTCACTTGGCCCTTGGAAAATAAATTGCTTTTTATGAGAAAGTGTATCATTTAACCTTTGAGCAGGCATATTGGGGTACTGGGTATCCCATTGAGTGAAATATTTTAATTTTTGTTAAGACTGTTATAGAGTAAACCCACTTTTTCTATATTTTCTGTTAGTAACAGTTAAAAATTTCATTTGTATTATCAGTTTATTGTAGTGAAATTACTTTTATTCTGATAAAAATTATTCGGTACACGGAATACCCCGTGTACCTGCTCATGTAAGTAGTTTTCAAATAATTTTTTTTCTATTTTACTTATAATTCATCACTTACGTGCGCTTTACATTTTATTTCTTTTTTTGCCACCTAACTTAACTTCAGTCCTTCAGTCAATGGAAAGGAATGTTAATAAGTTATTCAAAATTCAATATAGAAAATTTAAAATCCTTCTGAGAATAGAAAACATCGACAAGAAATCATCAAAATTATCAGATGCAGTAGTAGCTAATATTATTACTAGCAGCGTTTCTTTTAAGTGACAGGATTAATTTCATTTATTAATATTTAATTATTAGAGTTGAAAGATATTTTTATATAGTTTATTATACAGGATAATTATAAATGAAATGGACACTTTCGACAGCTTCTTAAACATCAAACTGGTGTATTTGAATATAGTAAATGACTATGAGGTTTGTAGGGAATTTTTTAAAGCTTATGTTGGTACAAACTGTTGCTAGCATTTTGTTGGTGGCTGCTGTTACAACGACCAGTCTAGCAAAATGGCCGCTACTCAAGTGAAGAAAGCTTATTGTGTTCTTGAATTAGCCAAAACAAACTCAGTTACGGTTGTGCAACGCATTTCAGAACAAGATACGGTAAACCACCACCAACAACGCAATCAATCTATGACTGGTATAAACATTTTGAAAACAGTGGATGTCTGTGTAAAAGGAAGAGTACTGGAAGACCTTCTATTACAGAACAAGTTGATAGTGTTAGAGATGTTTATGTACGAAGTCCAGGAAAATCAACAAGATCAGCAAGTTTAGAATTGAAAATTCCTCAACCGACTGTGTGGAAAATTCTGCAAAAACATTTGAAAATGACACCTTATAAATTGCAGTTAGTACAAAGTTTAAATACCAGTGATAAAGTCATACGTAAAAATTTTTGTCTGGAGATGCCGTGGCCACCTCGTAGTCCAGACTTAACGCCCTGCGACTTTTTCTTATGGGGTTATGTAAAAGACAAAGTTTTTGTACCACTGCTTCTTGTAGATATTGATGATCTTAAACAACGTATTGCAAATGCTCTTGCCACAGTTGAAAGTCATATATGCTTAATCGTGTGTGGGAAGAATTCGACTACTGTGTTGATATCTGTCGTGTTACAAATGGTGCACACAATGAACATCTGTAAATATTTTCAATAAAAACTTAATGAATTATTCTATACAATTTTGTAAGTAGTTACCTTAACTTTTCAAAAATAAATTTTCTATAAGCTATCGAAACTGTTTATTTCATTTATAATCACCCTATATTATTATATGAGATTTATGGTTTATTAAAGTTCTACATCAGTATAAATAAATATCATAAAGGCAAATAAAATGATATGGTGTTGTCGTAGCAGACAAATTGGATATAAAGAGCTATTGGTTAAGATGAAAAAAACCACCCAGTTCGTTCAAACTCATTGTAACTGATTTCACTGTACATTATAATAAAACATTTTTTGACAACTGTACTACTGGTAAACTTTGGCTAATTGGCTATCTCAACATATACTGAAACTGGTTTTCATATTAGGAATCTTCTTTAAAAAAAGCCAAGAATGAATCTTCAAACAGCATATTAAAAAATTAGATAAGGGTAAATACTAAATCCTACTATTTACAATATTTTTCCTACATAAAAAAATGTAAAGACTTTTTGGCTAAAATTTTGTTTTCAACAACCAACATGACCACAGAAAACTACAAATAAATGTAAATAAAGTAAAAAAGTACATGAAAGTATAAATATTACACAACATTGTAATTTTATAACAGATCTGTTAAATTATAACAGCTTATCTTTTAAATTACTTATTTTAAATGATTTCTAAAAAAAAATATTACGTTAATATGATAAAAGAGATTGCAAGTAAATAAAAAACAAAAATTATTTACTGCTAATACTATAAAACTATTACAAGACGTCTACAATAAAATCTTTCTCTTTTAAGAAGTTAACTGTAGAAGTTATTGTGTACTTGACGTGCATATTTGTACAAGTGTATTGCACTTGAAACTGAGCAAGCTTGGCATGTAACTGTCACTTGCATAATTTGTGCTTCTACTTCTAAGTACCTATTGTTCATGTTTTCCATTGTTCAGTCTTAAAAAAAACAACAAAATGAATTTTAGAGATGATGACAATATCGATAAGCTTGTCATCAATTCTCTTTTTTTTTATTAAAGAAAACAACAAATGGTGTAACCAGTGGCTAAAGTAAACTAGAAATAGTAGAACTAAGTAGAAGTACTTATTAAAACATGAACATGGATAACATCACCACCAGTGTCATGTTACATAAGTCTTGAATTATCCAAGGCAACTTTCCAATTTTACAAAATTGATTATTTAAAGATAGGCCCTAAGGCAAAAGCAAAACTACAAATTTTCAGGTACTTATAAGCATACTTGACAAATATAAATACACAGAATGACAATCTGAACTTTTTAGATCATCTGTACATGCCAAGAACTAGAGCAATATTATTCATTCAAACGATGCAGTATACTTAAGCAGAACAATTGTACACAGATATGAATCACCCAAGAATTCAATTTTTAATTACGTTGGAAAATAAAATTGACACACTCCAGAATAAAAAAAAATATTTGTCATAATTACATCTACTTGAATATTGCTACAGCCGGAAAATTATGATTTTGATAAAATTTGTGAGTGAATACATTTAAATACTTTTTAGTTCATCTGTACATACCAAGAACTAGAGCAATATTATTCATCCATACGATGCAGTATACTTAAGCAGAACAATTGTACACAGATATGAATCACCCAAGAATTCAATTTTTAATTACGTTGGAAAATAAAATTGACACACTTCAGAATCAAAAAAATATATTTATCACAATTACATCTACTTGAATATTGCTACAGCCGGAAAATTATGATAAAATTTTTGATAAAATTTGTGAGTGAATACATTTATAATATTTTTCTCCCCTCCCCTCTCTCTTTAAATTATTGAAAAGCATATTTAATAAAATGGGGTTTTTTCTAATGATTCAAAGGAACCCTCAAAATGTAGAGAAAAATTCTACTCAGTCTGTGATTATTCAGTACTAGTGTTTTTTAATTACAATCTATAACCTCAAAAACTATAAAAGTTTTTATCAAAATCTTGAGTTATTGAAATAACATACAACATCTACACAATTTTAACTACTTCATTACAAAACAACAATAAATACTCTCAATTTACTAGACACGATATCTCAACAATATCTTAAGAAAAAAAGTTCCTTACCAAGCTCCTTACTTCCATCAGTTGCCATAACTTTTTGTAATCAAAAAATTCACCACTGCATATTTTTAACCATTCTATCACTACTGATTTCTAAAAACTAACCACTTTTTAATTGTGCATCTTCCATAAATCTAAACTAGTAACTACTACTGGTAAAATAGTTTTCTAAAATGTTTACTTGACAAAAAACTGAAACAAAACAAATGAACATCAAAAATTATAATTCTCATCAACCAATAGAAAATAAACATCACACATGCACAATGTATGAAATAAATCAAGAAGTATTTGAACAGATGATCTCACATGAAATCAAGCACAGGCACAGCTAACAAGATAATTAGATTACAAATAGTAACGTATGAAAATATGCCGTGCCTGAATGGGATTCAAACCCAAGTCCACATGATGAGAGGCGAGCACATTACCAACTACACCAACGCGGCCGGCATTATACCATAAAATTCTATGGAGTCATGATTGCAGAATTTGGGTAACCTTTAGACCCATTAAAAACTGAATTACAAAGAACAACTTGTAAATACAAATAATTCTACAATTTTTTTTTTTTTTGTAATTCCTAGTTTGTGTACGTTGCAATCTGTTCAATTCAGAACAATAAGCAACCCCATGACCCAATGAGATGAGGATGATGTGTATGACATGTATATGAGGTGTAGTCTTGTACAGACTCAGGTCGACCAATCCTGAGAGAGTATGGTTAATTGAACCCCAACCATCAAAGTACACCGGTAACCGCTGTCTAGCATTAAAATCCGTATAAAAGTAACTACCTTTACTAGGATTTGAACCAGGAACCTTCGTCTCCGAAAATCAGCCGTTAAACAGCTGATTTTAGCGACGACTTTACCTCTAGACCAACCCGGTGGGTTAATTCTACAATAACACTAGATAATTAATGGATTCTAAAAAATCTGGTGTGAAACACTCACAAGACTTTCTCTTGCCAATGCCAATAATGAACAATATAACCTAACATTAGTAATAAACAAAAACTAACCTCAAAAAGCATAACCTTATTTTAATCATGAGTGAAAGACGCAAAATGAAAATCAACCTTAGTTCGGCTTAAAAATACGGAAAATCCCTCCTCCACGCAAAACTAGCCTCTGTAGACAAAAATGCTTTAAATAAAAGTTGTAGATCTTTTCATTGTCTATAAATTTGATTATATAAACTTATGTCATGAAATTCACACTAAGGCTGAATATTTTTAAAAAATTGATATTTTTACACAGTTCCGTGAGAAAAAACCAGAAAATAGCTAGTTACCAATAAACTAAGCGTTATACAAAAAATTGTTTACAACTTTTCAGTCATATTATACACATTTTTGTGCTAAAGTACAATATATTAAAGCTGCAATCTTAAAAAACCATTTTTTACGAGAAAATAGCCTTTTCAAGAATTTCAGCAGACATGGCGCCTACCCTATCTTGAAGAGCATAAAAAATTCAGTAAATGAGGCAATTTTTAAAAAACTCTTAGGAGCCGTTTTTTGAAAATCGTAAAAAAGTGAAAAATGACAAGAATATACTACTACTTCTGGTAGACCGATTTTGATGAAAATGTTCGTGTCGAATCCAGTAGTAGTATCTAACTTTAAGTTTCAAGTTTCAAGTTCGTACGATATTCCGTTCTTGAGATATTCTGTTCATACAGACACACACACACACGCAGACACAGACCAATCGCTAAAAAATGTTTTTTGGGTTCAGGGGGTCTGAAAACATGTAGACCTGATGAAAACTTGATTTCAAAAAATCTACATGAAAACAATATTTTCCTTTTTATATATTTATATAGGCAAAAGAAAGTAAAAAGTAAACTAGATTATTATCAATACAATTTTAACCTACACGCTAATGCATAATGTGCACACAGTTAAACTTAGTCAAGTTTTAACCATACCTACTTCTTAACTTTTCCAAAGTATGCCTACTTACTCTACTATTCTAACGATAATATTAAGATTAAAATTTGAAGCACAATCAATTTTAAAAAAAAAATCTGGTGACATACTCACACGACTTTTTCTTGCCAAAATAAATAATGAACAATATAACCTTGGTTTAATTGAGAGTAAACAATGAAAAATGAAAAACAACATAATTTTAATCATGAATGAATGACGCAAAATGGAAATCAACCTCTCCGTAGAACTTAAAAATACGGAAAATCAGTAATTTTGCAACTAAACTAAAAGCTGCTAAAATGAAAATTGTAGTTTTTTAATTTCCTTACTTTTCCCTACAAATACATTCGTCATTAAATGCATACTAAAGCTGCAATCATGGAAAAAATGCTACATTTTTACAACTTGGATGAAAAAATAAACAAAATCACTAATTGCCATTAAACTAAGCATTTTATAAAAAAATGTTTGAAATAAAAGTTGTAGGTTTTTAAATGCTCTAAACTTAGATTATACGAGGGCTATTCAGAAAGTAGGGAACGTTTTGTAAATAAACAAAAACTATGTAAAAGAAAATTTTTTTATTATATACATCTGAAAGAGTGACTAAAATACTACTTTTCTACATAGTCACCAAGCAAATTGAGGCACTTGTCATAGCGGTGGACAAGCTTCAAAATTCCTTCGTTATAGAAATCCGCCGCCTGCGACCGCAGCCACTCAGTGACGCGCGCCCGGAGTTCCTCGTCGTCGTCGAAGCGCTGTGTTGCTAGCCAGTTCTTCATTCTTGGAAACAAGTGAAAATCATTCGGTGCAAGATCAGGACTATAGGGTGGATGAGGGAAAACCTCCCATTTGAATGAATCAAGGAGTTCTTTTGTGCGGTTTGCCGTGTGAGGTCGGGCATTGTCATGAAGAAACAAAATTTTTGACGACAACTTTCCTCGGCGCTTGTTTTGAACTGCTCTCCTAAGGTTGCGCAATGTTTGGCAGAACCGATCAGAGTTTATTATTCTGGCTATTACTCTGGCTAGCAACACAGCGCTTCGACGACGACGAGGAACTCCGGGCGCGCGTCACTGATTGGCTGTGCGGTCGCATGCGGCGGATTTCTATGACGAAGGAATTTTGAAGCTTGTCCACCGCTATGACAAGTGCCTCAATTTGCTTGGTGACTATGTAGAAAAGTAGTATTTTAGTCACTCTTTCAGATGTATATAATAAAAAATTTTTCTTTTACATAGTTTTTGTTTATTTACAAAACGTTCCCTACTTTCTGAATAGCCCTCGTATGTACTTTTACCATAGATTGCATATTAAGGCCGCAATCTTGAAAAAAATTTCTTCTATGAGAGCACAGACTCCCCAAGAATTTTTAGCAGACAAGGCGGTTACCCTACCATGTAGAACATAAAAAATTTAGAAATTGAGGCATTTAAAAAAAAATTGTAGGAGCTGTTTTTGAAAAATGGCAAAAAAGTGACAATCACACGAATAAACTACTACTTCTGGTTGACTGATTTTGATAAAAATGTTTTTGTTGAGTTCCCTTCTTCTTCTTCTTAAAGTTCCATCTCCTATCGGAGGTTGGATATCATAATGGCTATGGTCACTTTGCTGGCTGCCGCTCTGAAAAGTTGCAATGAACTACAGTTGAACCATTCTCTAAGATTCCGCAGCCAGGAGATGCGTCTTCTTCCCACGCCTCTTCTTCCTCGGATCCTTCCCTGCATAATAATTCTCAGCAACTCATATTTTTCTCCTCTGGTTATGTGACCCAAATATTCCAGTTTTCCTGTTTTTATACTTTTCATAACTTCTAACTCCTTATTTAAACGTCGGAGCACCTCAACATTGGTAACCTTTTGGACCCACTGAATTTTCAATATTCTCCTGTAACACCACATTTCGAACGCTTCTATCTTCTTTATGTGTTGTTTCTTCAATGTCCAAGCTTCCATTCCATATAGTACGATAGAAAACACATATAGTACGATAGAAAACACATAACATCTTAGAGCCCTCAATCTGAGAGGCAACTGAAGGTCTTTGTTTGTTAGCATTGTCTTCAATTTTATGAATGCTTGCCTTGCAGTTTCAATTCGTACTTTAATTTCTTTACTTTGGTCATTCTTGCCATCAACCCAGGTTCCCAGATATTTGTATGTCTCTACTTTTTCTATTTGGGTTTGCTCTATTGTTAATGTTTCATTTCCATGTTCTGCTTTCGAGACAATCATAAATTTAGTCTTTTTCTCATTTATTCTAAGTCCATATCCAATGCAATGATCGTTAATTCTATTCACCAACTCTTGCAGCGATTCCAGGGTGTCTGCCATCACAACGGTGTCATCAGCGAATCTTATGTTATTTACTATCCTTCCACCCACAGAGATTCCATCACTCAGTTCTGTTATGGCTTCTTGAAATATGGCTTCACTATACATGTTGAGCAGCAGTGGCGACAAAACACAACCCTGTCTTACTCCTCTCTTTACATCAATATTCTCGGACTTTTGTTCTTCGACCTTTATATTGGCCTTTTGATTCCAATACAGATTGATGATGATTCGCAAATCTCGTCTGTCTATATTTTTGTTTTTCAATAATTCTATTAGTTTTTCATGTCGGACCCTGTCAAATGCTTTTTCAAAATCAATGAAACAGGCATATATATCGATGTTCATATCTAAGCATCTTTGAGAAAGGACATTAAAAGCAAACAATGCCTCTCTTGTTCCCAGTCCTCTGCGGAACCCAAATTGAGTATCGTCCATATCATCTTCTAGTTTTCTATATAATCTTCCATGAATTACCAGTTGAGTTCCCAGTGGTACCTAATTTAAGTCCATGTTTCAACTTAGTATGATACTCTGTTCTTGGGATATTTCATTAACACACACACAAACACTTTTGTGTATATCTAGTAAAAATTGACATGAAAACAACACGTTCCTGCCTTATAAAATATTCATATAGAGCAAGAGAAAGTAAAAATTAATCTGTGAAAATAATTTTAAAATAGTTTTCCACTATTTAAGGACAATCAGTTGCTCACACATCCTTCACTTTACATTTTTGAAGTGACAATGCATTTTAAGCACAATATCTTTATGCAGAATTTGTAACGATTATTTATTCTGCACTCTTTTTAGCCCTTACTCGCTTCGTTTCGTCTTTCACCTGCTAGTGTACGCGGGCTGCTATTCGCCCCATCGGTTCTCTGCTTGACCAAGGTCGGCTGACAAAGAAGGTAGTCATCGCCCAGTCTTATTCCTAAGCTGTTTTCCCTTTTACATGACAAAAAAATGTCATCAATATATATATTTAAAAGTGTGGGTGATAATGGACATCCCTGCCTCAGTCCTTTGTTTGTAGGGATTCAATATGTAACATGTATTCTTAGTACAACAGTGGTTTCTTCGTACATATAGTTATGTTTTTATAATGGAAAACTGTATTTTAAGTAGTGGTATACACATCGCGGTATAAAGGAAAATAACTCAATTTTCTATTTCAGTTTCTTTTCCTTGTAAAAGCCCAAGTTTTACTGTCATACAATATAGGAACTGCCATTACATGATGAAATTTCAACAATTTCTTCTGTTTCTGAAATTGAAACAATTTCAAGTGTTTCTGTGAGCCATTTTCCATAGTGTCGTTGCATAGTTACAATCATTCATTAAAAACTATGAACATTTTAGTCAACATCAAGTTCTCTGCCACAATCTGCCACAAACATTGCGGCAGGCCAATTAATAAAATGTCTGTTTTGCTTAAGAATGGAGTAATTAACATCAATATTTGATCTTAAAGGGTCCTTTCAAGTAAAAGCCATTACTTTAGTTCTTTTGCTAAATATTCTGGCAAAGAAAAATGGCTTTTTGGGACTTTCTCAATAAAATAATTTTGTTTAAATACACTATTATTGGGCTGTTGGCCCAAATAACAATTTTTCAAGCTTTTGTTACTTACATAGAAATCATAATTATAACGAAGGGGAGATTTAATTCAACAAGTCTTTTTAAAATATTAAAACACTGGGTAAACAACAGAATTTTCAATACATTAAAAAAAATATTCACAAAAAGAGCAAAACATTTTGAAATCATCACTCTATTTTTGAGAAATAATAATGATAAATCAAAACCCAACTTGTAATTTAGTGATGTTAGCTATATCGTTCATATTTCATAACCTTAAGACCCTAGCCAAAATAAAATTTAAGACCATGGATTAAGTGTTATACATTTTATTGAATAAATGAAACATAAATAATCATATTATTTACTTACAACATTATGCAAGGTACTGTTATCAAATGTACATTAAGACCAGAAAATTGTATACATATAAATATAAAAATAATTAATTACTAAAAACAAAATTAATTTGTACAAAAATAAAAACATTTAAGTGAAAAACCATACACAACAAAATATTACAATAATAAACATAAAATTAGTTATTTAAAATAAATAAATATTACACATTAGATAATTAAATAAACACCTTAACATATTATGACAATTTTTGAACAACCAGTTTGAGAAGTCATCAGCCAGTACGTCACAGACTGCCATTGAAAACTATGAAACAAGGTAATGAATACATAAATAAAAAATAAAGGAGCAGTATCATCAAGTGTTTCAAATATCTGTAATAACCCTGGTTACCTTTACAAACTGTCTGCATTAGCAGCAATTTGCAAAACAGTCGGACGTTAAACAAAAAAAAAACCTTTACAAAAACAGAAAGATGAAAAAAAAATTATTGAGAAATCCAAGAAAATATTTTTTAATAAAGATCTAACTGTCCAATTCTTAGGACTCCCACAGAAATGAGGAGGTTAAACATTTTATAAGTAAGTTACCTAATGATATCCTGTTTACATGACGTCCCATAACAACAATACAAGACTATGCATGAGAAATTTGCAATTTGAATTACATGGAAACCCTGCCATATGACACATGTATACTAAGGTGATACAGGTACTCTAAAGATGTTTAAAACACTTCTGGCTAACTGATATTTTTAGGAATGGCTAATTACTGAACTGCAGTGATGACTACTTCAAGCTCTAAAAAAATTAAGTTTTAAAAACACATCAAACATTTAGTAATTGTTAAAAACACACTTACAGATTCAAATAATAATAAAAATTAAAAAAAAAATCAAGTCTGGTTAAAATTTGAATGAATTCCATTGTTTAATTGATCTCTTTTTAGTTTAATTGAGAAATGTTTGTTTGAGTGTACTACATAAGTTTTGGCATGTGCATACGAGTATGAGGTGACATAAAATGAAAAAATACCAGACCTGACTAGGAATGGAATTCTGGACCCCTGACATAGAAGTTGCGCTGATCACTACATAATTCCAGTCAACATTGTTGTTTCTATTTTGAAAAACAGTTTGAAAATGACATGTTTTCAAATTATTTAATTTTTTTAACTCCCATAACATGTAGCAACCTTGAGGATCAGAAGAGGGTTATCCTTAGAAATAGACTTTAAGGATTAATAGGATTTTTGAACAAATGTAAAAATCACTTTCTTAGTAATAACTTTATTTATTTTAAATTTCCAATGCAGTTAATATTCATGCAATTAAAAATACACAAAAATCTCAGGAATAGTTACTCAACTACTAAATGTTAAGAAAATAGTATAGCATAGTAGAATTCAGTTTCAGAAAGTTTGAACTCTTAATGGCATTATAAAAACATTAAGAACTATAAAACTTAAGGTAATGCAATATTTTAATATTACAAATACTTTAATACTACATTTTATGAAAAATCTACAATGTTTAAGAAGTTGTTCATATTAGAATACTCATTTAAAAACAAAAATAACCCAAAAAATATAATTCCAAATTAAACTAAACTACACGGATAAAACTGAAAAAAATGTAAATAAAGAATATGTTTTATTTTTCTAGATGGCTTTTATATGGAACTATCTGGAATAAGCAAAAATAATAAATAAATAAAACTCTGTGGTACTCCCACAAGTCCTGTACGCGGCAGAAAACCTGACCCTACACAGGAAGGGAGACCTAGAAAAATTAAACAAAATACATAAAAGATTTGGTCAAGTGGTTTTAGGCCCTTTCTTTGATCCAGAAAGTAAAATCTATAAAAAGAGGTCTGTCGAATTAGTGGACAAACTTTTGGATGAAATCCTGATAACCAAATTTAGGAAAAGGAATTTGCAGTTGGGTCATCTAATGAGGCTACATGACAAGGAAAATAAAACCTACAAACTAATTAAATATCAACAAGAATTTATAATAAGAGACAAATGGATTTGAGAAGTAGAAGCAGACCTAGAGACCTTTAACATTTCTCAAGAAGATATTGCGTATAAAGACTTTTATAGAAACAAACTTACGCCCACAATAGGCAGGTGGAGTGTTAAATTATTTGCACTCAATCTGCTAGTTCCAGGGCTAAAAAAAAAATAGTTCTGTTTCTTATCAGGTGGTCAGCCAATTATATGACTGAACTATTTAAGAACAGAAGAGGTAGAGGTGTAAAATACACTAGTCAGAGTTATCTCTTCTGAAATTAATGAATTTCATTATACAGCCAGACTCCGTGGTGAATGAAGTGAAGGTGTCATTTGCAGGGTACAGAGTAGATGCTTTTCGAAGAGCCTGGCATGCTGATAAGCATAGGCTACTTTTGTACTCAGTGAGGAAGGCAATTGTAACCCACCTCACTCCTCATTTTACTTAGTAAAACCTCTAGAGGTTCAAACTAGCCTTTTGGTTGATGACCTAAACAACACAGGAACAAACTAAAATCTTTTGGAAATTTCCTGGTTGCAAAGGACTGAAGAAGAGGGGTGACCTGAACTGAAGAACAAAGTCAGGCATTTAGTTTAAGGATGATGGAATTTCATACCCACAGAAAGCAACTCAAGAGACCAACTAAGAAACGAAAGAATTAACTACACACTAGAGCGCTCTTTAATGGGGCTAGATAATACTAAAAAAAAACAATGCCATGAAAAAGTTTAACAATTAAAATATCAAAAATTTTCAATTTTTAAATTATCTAGAATATATGGGTCAATTAAAAAAATTTAAATCTTGTTTTTATTTAACACAAACAATTCAGTAGGTTATTAATTAAATAATAATAAATACTGTAACTTACAGAAAAATTACATTACAAGGAAATCTAATGTCTAGTAAGTCAAGCACAAAATTTTAGTTGAAGAAGACAAATACATAATTTTATATATATAAATAGTATAACAAATCTATTCTACGCACCAACCTGTACAATTGGAATGATGCTTACACATATATTATATATTATTTCAAAATAATTAATTCATATTAATAATTGACATAATCCTTATAAGTAAAATTATTCTACGTATCCTGTACTTGTGCAAAACCCATTAGCAAGTTTTAAATTATAATAATAATGTACATACTGTATTTCATGAATATTAAAATCCTTTTATAAAGTATATGACAAAGTTACAATTCCTTATTCTAATTTCTAGATACATGTGCAAATCAAAGTGAACTGGACAAAAATTACTGAAACCTTTCTACATAATCCTATAAATTTAGAAGAGAACAATTTTTAATGTAAAATTTAAACTCTATTTTGTGATAAAAATTAATCAAATTTTGCGAAGATTTGACATGGCTGAATTAAATCTAGATTAGAAGAATTTCACTATATTAACAAATTTTGTAACACTTTAATACCAAAATCAAAATACAGTAAAGCCCTGATTATCTGAAACCCATCTTAACCAAAACAGATCGGAGAAAACTTTATTTAAATTTGGTGATTACTTAATTTCAATATTCTGTACACGCTCAGTACATCATTTAAGTATATAGTGTCGTTAAAAAACACAACAGTGTCCAATGAACGAATTATGAATATAAAGTTCTGCTATTCTGGAAATTCGTTTACTTGTTCTTCATCTCCAGGACATGGTTCTAATAAAACGATGGCATGATGTTGCCATAAACAATGTTTTCATCAAAATCTCACACTTTTTAAAAAGACTGTGAATAATTTAAAAAGATACAGTAAATATTAATTACTGAACGATATTATATTTTGCACTTGTGAAATTTCTGTATTTTCACTTATACATTCCAATAAACAGTTGTAAACATACTGTACAATCATTTTTACTATTTTTAAACCTTAAAAGAATGACCTCTGCGTGTCATCTGGAATTTCCTATATTTCTGTTAAATGGGGTTTTACTGTAGTATATACTTTGATTTCCATAACCTGTAAAGTATCAAGTAATTGTAAAAGTCATGAAATTAATCTATATTTAAATGATAATGTTTAACAATACAACTAAAAATAAATTTGTGCAACATATAATTATTTAAATGGGGAGTAAGGCCAAATAAAAATGTTTTTATTGAAGATATAGAAGCTTGATATTACTGCAACTAAAAAGTACCACAAGAACACCCTACTGAAAAATTTTTGTAAAACTTAAGTGACCCGAGCCCTTGTGGTGGGGGTTGAAAGACTAAAACACATAGTTATTGTCATAATCATAGTATTGTTGTAATCACATACCAAGTAAGTAAATGATGAAACAGGAAGAACAAAAATGGGCTTTTTAGTGATGTGTAATTCAAATTCAAACAATAATTTTGTGCAGAGAAATTTAAATTATTTAAACTTTATGAAAATTATGAGACGTAATAATGGGAAACATCATATCTTTAAATTTGTTTCTAGGCATCATATCAAGATAATTACACATTCTTAAAAAGGAAGAAAATTAAAAATTTAAATAAATAAAAACAAAAATTGTTTTTAAAAACTTTTTTTTCTTAAAATGCAGACCGACTCCCCTCTTAAAATTAAGAATACATACACAAAGTTACAGTAAAGTGCTTACAGTAAGTGGTTATGAAACTGTTGACAACATTATAAGTGTTTTACAATACAGAAAAATACACAGCTCTAAATACACTTTTGTTTAACAGACACCATGGGTGATAAGACGGAATAAAAAGATGAATACAAATGATAAGTCGATGATAATGCAGATTAGTTTAAATGAATACAAACATAAAGAAATAATACAGTTAAAAACAGCCTCATGGCATTGTGGTTTATATGCTAGGCTAAAAAGTGGAGGAGGTTCTGGGTTTGATTGCTCGTTAGGTTTTAGGAACTGTTAAGTAATGCCTCGTAAAGATTTAAGCCGTGTGTAACAATACTAAAATGAATTATTAGGAGGACCAGTCCGCATTTAAGGTTGTCCGCGGACAAGACAAAGGGTGAATTAATGCAAGGAAAACAATAGGGAGATAACAAACACTCGGATAACAGAACAATGACATACACACATGTGCTTACCTCCATACATTGGCGCCTGTAGCCTCTCATCTGCCGTACTGCCGCCACTACACGTTATAACAAGTTGAGTACTTAATTGAAACATATAAACACACCGCACAATAACACACAAGTTAGCATTGATAATTGTTCACAACATAACATAAGCCTTGCGTTTAAGCCTTATTAGCGTCAGCCACGCTAGTCGAAGAGCAGAGAGCAAACACACCCGTGATAGTCACGGTCCATTATACGAGTGAGAGTGGAAGGAAGAAAACGGAAACAGGTGGGGGAAAGGACACAGAGATTAAAGGCGCGTAACCCGGGTAATGAATGCCTTAACAGGAACCATAACAAGTAAAACCCACCATTCCTTAATTGACAGTAGTAACATTAGCTACTACTGATTACTTATGACAACAATGTAAATGCGACTTTAAATACACTAAACAAAATTGAGATACAAGAGTAACATAAATAAGAGAGTGAGAAACTAATAAATACTTTTTACACATTAAAAAACTATTTAAAAACTTAAACAGAAAAATAAATAAAAAACTGTATAACATAAAGATGTATCCAGGATTAAAACTAGGGAAAGGCACCTTATTTTAGATTGAGGAGGAGGCCAGTGGCACCCACGCAATTTAGTGTGATTTCTTAAAAAATATTTTATTTTTCTCCAAATTCCACATTTATTTTTGTATTTTTTGAACAATTAGGACTTTTAGTGAAAGAAAAACTAATCATTCCTGATAAACCCTGGAGACGACTAAAATGTCAATATTTTCATGCAGAAAACATAAACAATAGATTTAATGCTATAAGAAACAGAGATATAATTAAAACATCTAAAACATACAAAGAGGTAAATGAAATAAAAAAATTATGATTATCTGTTATAACCCATAGAAACAAAATACTGGATCATAAAAGTTTATATTTAACCAGTTAGTTTACACTGAAATAGCAATGTAGTAACAATCTCTTGATCTCTTGAGTCAGAATAACTTCCACAGTTCCTACCAGAGAAAGTACCGCTTTTTCTAACAATAAATTCCTCACTGCCCATTAAATTACTCTATCACACAAATAAATTGTACCACTCAGAGTATAGTACAGTACTCAAAATCAAACAAAAAGATATAAAACCAGAAAATTAGACAAATATAAAAAATTAATTTAAATACTTTATAAATGTCATGTAACAAAAAAATTGACATTAAAACTTAAAATAAAACTGTCATCAGCAGAAACACTTAAACTATAATTAATTACATTTTTTACATTCTTGTTTGGGTCAATTTGCATGTAGAAATTTTTTTGTTGACTATATGCAAACTTTTCACAAGTTAATTATTTATGAAAACAAACTGTAATTTGTAAAATACTGAACAAAATTATACATAAAAAACCAATCAATTAAATTTATCTAATTTAATTTGTTTATGTAATTTTCAGTTAGATTAAAACATGTAGGTAGGATTTATATATTTACAGCATCCAGACATTTCTCAGCAGTCTACAATTACATAAATATACATAATCTTATAACCTACTCAAGAACATTCATAATATTACAATTAACAATACACTTAATCAATATTTCTCAATAAATTTGGTAATGAATATACACATTTAACATGAAATGAAGCATCAATTCAATAACTAGAAAATAAATTTTCATTTCTAGATGTCATTAGCAACAATAAACTCTATTATTTACGGTACAATAAACTTTTTTACAGTGTATTTCAGGTCCCATCGATGCTGCATATTGTCAAAAAAATCAATATGAACAAACCAAATTTTAAAAGTCAATGAACTTACTTATACAGTAAAATGTTGAAAACCCTAAACATATAACAATTAATTGTCTGATACTACAAAAATTTAACAATTAATTAAAATTTAAACATTGGAGTACTATTAGCACTTGATGTTACTTCCAATCAACTGATTGAGGTAATTAGGAAAACCCCTCAAATTTTAGATCATTCAAATTGATTCTTCTTGATAACTATATTACACCACCATTATTTTTGGATGGTTGTATATTAAACTACCATTCTAATAAAAAAATAAGAAAATAATCAGGGTATGACACTACACCAATTCTTTGATAAATTTTAGTTAACTGGATCAGAATATACAGCAAAGAAAAACTGTCACATAGATGAGAGAATAATATTACACTTAAACCACTAATAATGGTCAACAAAGAGAGGCCTTTTAGTTAAAGAGTGACCTGGATTTGGGTTTTGTATAAGGATTGTATTGAGATTCAAATGAAAATTAATGTACACAAAAATAAAAATAAAATACTTAATGACTTAACTTATTATCAAATTTGGATAATCAAAAACTGGCCAGAACAAGAAACCTGCCAAATACAATATAAACTTGAGCATTTAATGGGTAACTTTCGTTATAACAAATAACCCGCATTAATAAATCAATATTCGAAGATTAAAAGCACAAAGCCTAAGCAATAAAATATTAAAATTGTATTAATAAACACTGATCATACTACACCATGATTATACTAAATACAATATTTAAAAAAATACATAAAATATTTAAATTACTTTTTCTGCTATATTTGTTACGTTTATTAATACTTTAATTTACAGTAGACACCCTCTTAACTGGTAACCCATCCACCTACAAATACAATGTATTTAGCAATACAATAATGGTCCACAGTAACTTACATGCAATGGTTTTTGAAAGTACAGAATTGAACATTGTTTCAATGTTTCCAACATTGTTTGTAGGGTAATGCTGTATACAAATCAGTTAAATTTAATAATTACAAGAAGAGTCAGACACCAAATTTTAATGTAAAACATGCCGATGAAATGCTTTAAAATATATTAATAAAAGAAATTTACACTGGATAAATAACAAATTACATGTTGGTAAAATTATTGTAGATGACTGGCTCCCCAAACCAGACAGAATAATGGAAAGCACGGATCAACAAAAACAAATACGGCGCAGTTACTGGCACGCTAGCCTACAAAGTAAAAGGTCCTGGGTTCATTTCTCAGCTAAGGTCTGGAACAATTAACACTTAAAACCCTCCATTACAGTACCAAAACCCACAGAAGTCACTAATGAGCAAACTGTCGATGCAACTTTAAATAAGCTTAAAAAAATATATGTACCTATACAAATTAAATTTTGTTAATGAAGTTTTATGGGAGGTATTGAAAGGAACAATAATGAGTGGAACAATAACAATCAAATCCTTTACTTAAAAATGGAAATTGAAACCACTATGTACAATTTTTCATAAATGAAAAATCTGGTGTCGGACTTACAGATGTATACAAGGTCACTTGAATGCTAAGTTGTCGTATTATCTGTTCACAAGAACAAATAATTTTCTCCATTTCTCTGATACTATTACACTATATAGTAAATGAAACAGCAGTAAACAAAATGGTAAAAGAAAAAAAGAATGTCAAAGAATAAAGGTTATTTAAAATGACTTGAAAGAGGATGAGTTAACAAGAAAAAAGATGTTGGCAGAAAACAGAAAAAGTTGGATACAAGCACGGAGCAAGGGACCTGATGCCTAAGAACAGATAACCTAATGATAAAGAAAAATTCATCGATACTCTTAAAATAAAAAAATTTTTACCTATATTTAACCTACAAATAAATAAAGTAATTAAAAGAATAAGATACTTTAAAACATTTCATCATTCCTGATTGAACAGATAAATCATTAGTGGTTTAATACCATATGGACTAGTCAAAAGAGAGTCTACTGTTTTTCAATAAAGATAAAAAATATTCAATCAGAGTAATAATAATTGGTAGCTAATTCAATGACTATAGTAAATAAATATTATGTATCTTATTTATCAATGTTGCTTTGGTGATTAATTATAAAAATAGGAATTACAAATATTGTGATAAAAAAATATCATTAGGCTATATTTCGTTATTTTGTTCATCTGCAAAGCTAGTTTCTGAGAAATCCTGGAAGTTCAAGCATAAGACACTGCAACCTGAAACATTGTAAAAACAAAACTTATAAAACATTTTACAAGTGACGTAAATAATAGTATTATTCACACTGTGAAAGTCCACTACTACCTCATTTATCCAGACTAATTGGGATAAGAAATGATCCATAAAATGAAAAACTTAGATAGACCAGAAACAATAGGAAATCAATAAATATTAAATCTGATGGGAAACTGTATCATTTATTTATACTTTCTTGGACAGAAACAAATTCTAATATGTTTATATACCAATATTTATGAGTGTTTAGTTTTTATTTACAAAGAGATAATTTTTTTATTTTTTTTTATTATTATTTATTTAACGTCGCATCAACTACAACGGTCATTAGCGACGACGTTGGGGTGTAACTGTTTACAATGGAAGATGAAATGATTTTTTGTAACGTATGAAAATATGCCATGCCTGAGTGGGATTCGAACCCAGGACCGCATGATGAGAGGCGAGCACGTTACCAACTGCGCCAATGCGGTCGGCTAATTTATTTTGCTTTACTTTAATATGACGTTTAAAGGCAGAACGCAATTGTTTCACCATCAAAAGTTCAGTCAGTGTAGTGTCAGGCTGGTGCTCCAAGTATGCCATGATGTTGTCCAGATATGACTTACCAAGCAAATACATTAAAACATACAGTACTGTACACTCCAAATATTTAAACTCTGATAAATTTACAATACTGTATCGGTTATACTGTACCCAGTTTTAGATTACCGTGTTGTTTAAATACTGTATGTCGGATTTTGTGATTTTATTAACAAACAAAAATTTTCCAATCCAGATTAGACCGGATAATCCAGACATCTGGATAAACTAGGTAGTACTGAATAAAAATATTTCTTAGGTAAATGACAGCACGACATTAGCATTGTTACAGAAACTACAGTAGTTTGGAATCTCAAAAAAAACTATGCATAGTTCATCTTCAGGCATATCATTATCTATTAACCATCTTTAAAAAAACAATACTAAAAAATCAGGTGTGAAATACTTACACAACTTTCTCTTGCCAATATAAATAATAAAAAATATAACCTATGTTTAATCATGAGTGACACAAATGAAAATCAACCTCTGTAGAATTAAAAATACAAAAAAAATTGACGCTTAACTAAGCTCTGCAGAAAAAAATGCTGGAGTTAAATATTGTAGGTTTTTATATTTCTATAAGTTTGATTATAAATAAATTATACTTCTGTCGTAAAATGCATACTAAAGCCGCAATCTTAAAAAAGAATCCATTTTTTACAGATTTTGATGAAAAAAATACAGAAAATCACTGATTGACACTAAAGTAAGTGTTTAGAAAAAATGTTTAAAATAAAAGTTGTAGGGTTTAATTAAATTAATTTTCTACAACCTTAATTACTGTATACACACTTTTGCTCTAAAATGCGTATTAAGGCCGTAATCTTAAAAAAACATGTTTTACCATGAGAGTCTCTGCAAGAGACTCTCATGGTAAAACATGAATCCTCTGCAAGGATTTCAACAGACATGGCTACCCTATCTTGCGCTTACCCTATCTTGTAAAGAATAAAACATGTAGTCAATGAGGAGATTTAAAAAAAAAACCATAGGAACAATTTTTGAGACTACTCCTTCCAGTTCACCGATTTTGAGGAAAATGTTTGTGTCGGGTACCCTATAGTTACCTAACTTAATTGCCCAGTTTCAACTTTAAATGATATTCTGCTCTTGAGATATTAACTTCGCAGGCGCCCACACACAGACCAATCATTAAAAACATGTTCTTTTGGTTTAGAGGGCCTGAAAACATGTATATCCCGTGAAAACTCGATTTTGAAAAATCAACATGAAAACAATACTTTCCTTTCATTCATATAGGGTAGTAGAAAGTAAAAATATTTATTGTTGTATAAAACAATTTTACTTTGAATTTTCAGGACTTTCCAGATCAAACAGATTAAACAAAAATTTAAAAAAACTGGAAGTTGAAGTTTTAGACAACATACATAATAAACATACCAAAGAGGTTGCCATGAAATTTTAACACAAATAGAAAAACAATTCTGGAGAAAGAACTGCTGTACTTGTATAAGTGAGAAACTTACAAATTAATCGTCTTTGAAGAAAGAACTTTGTATCTAACATCTATAATACCGATTGTAAAACAGAAACCATACATTAAGAACTATAAATTTATATTTTGTTTCTAACTACACCACCGTTAAGAACTGAACCTAATCGTATGAATATGTTAGTATATCGTTTCGTTTTAAATGTTCTTCTTTTAGGAAGCATTTTATATTTATTAACCCTAGAAGCGGTAATAGGTTTAACTTAAAGTGTCAAGCATTTTTAATATAAAAAACATGCTTACGAAAACAATTTTTTATTGTTTTTGTATTTCACATATCAGGTACGTATTATATACCAAATTAAATAGAAAAGATAGCTCTACCTGACTGTTATTTTTGTTTTCTAATAATATTATTTCCCAAATAACCAGGACTAATGAAATATTTATAACAAATTTGAGAAATATGTTTTGTGTTATTAGCTACTTGACAGATTTACCTAAACAAATGCGTAAAAATGGAAATATACATTTTTTAGTGCAATCTTTCTAGAATAATTACGTTTTTGAATTATCAGTTTATCTGTTTTCGTTATTATAATATGTGAAAAAATGGTAAGGTCTGTAGAGAAAAGATCTAGGTTATGTTTACGCAATGTCAACATTTACAGAGTACACATTTATTTTCGTAGGTTTTATTTACAACCTGAACACATACTAAAATAATATCACAGATAATTCACGATATTTAATAAATTTACAGTAAAACGAATTAAAACACACTAATAACATGAAACAACAACACATCTATCTTAACAAACAGATCGCCATTACAGTGAAACACGACATTACGAAACAACAACTTTCAAAGACTCGTACGAATGAACGAGAGAACAAAACTACCGGCAAACTGTGAAATTAAATAGATCAAATGAAATACTTTCATATGATTAGTTATATAACCTAGGTTGGACAACCTGCTGGTTGAAAATAAGAGTGGGTGCATCTGTCGACCAAATCGACATCGACATGTATTCAACAGCACAATTGTCGCTCAGATCGACAGTTACCGCTTCTAGGGTTAAAAATGTATGATATACATAAACATAATTTTATGAATGAATAAAGACAAAAAACCATACATACCTTAAATTTAAACAATTTAAAACATTCCAGGACAATCATTTTCTTTATTTTGAGATTTTTCAAAAAACATAACATCCTGAAAAAAAAATTAAACATATAGCAGATAATGAAAAGCTTTGATAATATATCCTTATTCTATAATTACATGCTAAACTGAGGATTTTGAGTAAAATTATTAATATTTTTTAACATAAAGTTGCACAAAACAAACAAATACTAACACCAGTAAAACCATTTTAGAAACATGTTTTACATAGAGAAAAAAATTCTGAATACACAAAACAAAACATCTCCACAATCCAAAAATGAAATGGTTATATTTGCCTAATGTTAAAGTGTATTGACTCGCTGACACTTCATTATTTCTCTAACGTCCCGATCAGATACACAGCTTAAATTTAGCAAATCTGTTCCTTAGATGTTGAACAAACAAACTAAAGAATTTACATTTCAACCGGTTCCACCTTAGGAGTAAAAAGGGGCTGACATACCTAAAGTAATCTATGTTATTTTTACACAATTTTCAACACAAAATGTGATAAAAATATATTGTTAAAGCTGATCAATATAATCCAAAAAAATTCTAAAATGTCTGATTGTTTAAAATTTTCAGTCATAATTAATAAAACTGTTTACTTCATAGTTTGAAACATTTTATACAACATTAATGTTTGTTTACTTCCAAATCCTGGCCAGTAGGCGAAGTGAAAATGGAACTTTGAATTAGAGCACACTATAACGAAGTCCTGATGGCAGTCTTTTTATACCTGTAAAAAATGTCTACTCAAAGACAGCTCGTTGTCCAAAGGAAGGTTTTAAGGACTTTCAAACTCCTAAAGCAGTGCATAAAGTTAGTAAACTCTTTTGTGTAAGCCTCATTGCATCCTTTCTAAGTGATTTTATACCTAAGAAAAATTTATTACTTATTTTTTATTTTAATGACTGTAATAGGAGCCAAAATTTCAAAAATTGTTTTACTTTACTATAACTGTCAAAAAAATTCCATGAAAAATAACGAACATAATAAAAAACAAAAAGAATTCCATAAACTAATTCAATCATTAACGAAACTTATCATACCTGTAAATGAATACTGATCAAAAAATGTGACTTACAATTAAAAAGCATGCTCCAAGCATAACAGCCTTCATCCGGACATCCAAATCAACAGGAAAAGTGATCCCAAAATTATCTGCATCTGTGAAAGCTTCTCGTAAAAGACCAGACCACTGTTTTGAAATCCTTCCAACCACCTGAGATG
The DNA here is from genome assembly GCA_035578175.1 of Catonia carolina. Taxonomy (NCBI): domain Eukaryota; kingdom Metazoa; phylum Arthropoda; class Insecta; order Hemiptera; family Achilidae; genus Catonia; species Catonia carolina. The sequence goes on along the minus strand of JAQMRL010000001.1, from coordinate 64,719,386 downwards.
AATCTTTTGATAATACCTATAAAAAGATTGGATAATTTAAAAAAAAATGCAAAATAATATTTAAAGAACATGGTTAGTTTACAATAAAAGACAATTTTATTTATTTTTTTCAAGTCATAAGTTCAATAGAAGAAGGTACAATACTTCTGTATTACTTTTAAGTATAGATAATACATTACATGAATTACGAGGTATGTCTAGAAAGTAGGTACCATATTGATAAAAGTTTTTAAGATAACTTCATTTTTACATGACAGAGCAACCTAAACTATTTTACAACATAGTTACCACTAATGTTCAGACACTTATCCTAGTGAGTGATGCCATTTTATCCAAAATTTCCTCAAAGAAACATCACACCAGTGATAACAGCCATAACTCCACAGTGTTTTTTATATCGTCGTCACTAGCGAAACATTTACCACCCAGCTTCCGCTTCATGTGCAGGAACAACTGGTAGTCAGACAGTGATAGGTCTGGGCTGTATGACAGGTGATCAACCTGCTCCCAACTGAACTGTTGAATTAGCCTCTTGAGTGTTACCAGCAGCATGGAGCCAAGCATTGTCATGCAATTACACTATTTCTTGAGTAAGTGTTTATCTCATGTTTAAATCGTGCTGAAATTTTTTCAAAGACTATCATGCTGTGTAGGTTGTTTCACCTCTGAAAAGGAATTCAACCAGAAAAATCCCATTCAAATTACAGGAAACGATGCTCATGATTTCTGTTATGACATAGTTGTTTAGAATTTTTGCTTTTTCAGAGTTTTGGTGACTCCACTCCATTGACTGTTGTTTCGATTCTGGCAAGACCTGGTGAACTCAAGTTTTGTCACTAGCTACTATTTCATTAAAAAAATTCCTCTTTGTCATAACTGTATTAGGTAAAAGTTGTTAAAACACTATGTCACTTGGTTTTGTGGACATCTTAGAGCATTTTCAGAACCCAGCAGGAACACAACTAGTGATAATCTAAGCGGTTGGTAGTAATCTCATAAAAAACAGTTTTTGAAATTTGTGAAAATTTGTCAGAAAGCACTGACATAAACAGTCTGCTATCACAAACATTTTCATCCAATTTTTTAACTAAGTTAACATTTCCAACAGTAAGCTATCTCGTGATTTCTTATTTAACATGTTACATACATTATTATTATACCCCTTTATTAGTTCATAAAACCACTATGGACATTATAGCACATAATCAAAAAATTATCCAAAATTTCCTCAAAGAAACATCACACCAGTGATAATAGCCATAACTCCACAGTGTTTTTTATATCGTCGTTTCTTTGTCGTTGATTTTTTTCTCAAGTTTAGTCTCTGAAAGACTACGGTTTACCAATGGATAAGTCAGGACAGGTCAGATTTCTTCATTCTTCCACTGGTTTTTTCATCTTCTTCGGCTATTTGCTTTCCTTTTGCCTGTATTTCCTTTTGCCTGATCATTTACTTGTTGTTCTTATTTTCTCTCTCTCTGGAACACCTTTATAATGTTTAGTTAAAAGTTTTAGTGAATTTTGTGTCATTTTTTAGTCTTGTACTGTATCACACCCAATACATCTAGATTCCTTTCAGACTCAGAATACCATTTAACTTGGGTTTTATAATTTTTCATTTTGTTGAATATTTTTGTTTTATATGTCTTCTATCACTCATACCAAAAATATAAGAAAAATCTAATTCTTTTTAATCTCATAATTCTCAACAAAGTTTAAAGTTTTCCTAAAAAAATATCCTTAACTTCTGCGTTTGATTTGTTTATAATAGAAATTATAAAAAATCTATACAAGAGAAATTAAAAAAAAATATGAGTACAAATCAACTTACCTTGAATTCAACATCCCCACACATGGTGAAAGTACAAAATGGACCCTCAATTCTGAAAATAGTATCACCTGCAGCATTCTTGACAGAAAATACAGGAGACATAATACTCCATTCTTGTTGAACTGTGCCTACTAAGCATCCAGGAGGAGAAAATACCTCCATTGACTAGAAAATACAAAAAAATAAACTCTGATGTTTCATGTAAAACCAACAATACCATAACTTAGATTGTAAAATCCAAGTGGAAACTATGGATCAGCAGTTTTTATAGCAAACAAATTTTTTGGCTATTATGATGGAATAAAGCACAAACTTGTTTTCCAAATTCAAACATTTACATAAAAAAGAAAACAAACCTTATAAGCATGAAACAGCTGAAACTATAAAAATTTACTAATCAATCTGATAAAAAGAATCAGAAACTAGTAATTATATGAAGAAACAAAAAATGGAAATATCTATTTTGTAAAAATCTGAAGGACTGCTCTAATAGTCTATATAATTAATTTTTTAACAATTTCTAAAGGTTATATTTATTTTGTAAAAATAAACTATTGTTATTTTAACAACCATGACACATAGATTACTTTATAGCTATAGTACTTGAATAAAGTTTTGATAAGTTTTAATATTGGTGTAGTTAAACACAAATAAACATATCTTTGTCAATTTTTTCAAGGGCTTATTTAATCTAAGAATAAGTAAACAAGAGAGCACAATGTATCGGCCACAAGACGAGACACAATGATTTCACTGCAAATATCTTTGATGGTGAGATGTTGGGTAAGAGAGGAAAGGGACGGCCAAGAAACTAGAGAAAGAGTTTATGAAAGATTTAAAAATTAATAAGGATGTATGAATGACATGAAAAGAATAGTATATAAAAGGAAAGTTGTGGTGACAAGTCTTTAGAATCTGTATGAAATCACATTTAGAAACAGTATAACTACCTTATAAATTTTTGGGTAGATTAAATTTTAAGGGTTCTTTATTGCAAAAATCTAACAAGCACTATTTAGAAACAAAAGGATTTTCTAACTTTACACATATACGTATTTTCTAGATTCTTTTCTAGCACATGCAGTACAGATATTCTTCATGAACCATGACAGTTATTAAAAAGGCTCTGTACAATGAAATTAAACATGCTTGAGAATAAACTTGATATACATACCTGCAGACAACATGGGAACCAACAAGAATCACAAGCAAGAGGACGATTAAGATGGATCACTTGATTTTTATAATTATCAAGAATTTTCATTTCAAATGGACGCCATGAACCACAACAGAGTCTTGTGCAACAACCTGACTCTTCTACTGCATAAAATACCTTTTGTCCTAAACTATTCTTCACTGTGTACTTATTCTTCGTTTCAAATCCAACTAAAGCTATAACAAAAAGTTTATAAAGAAAAATAAATAAATAAATTTAAGTCAAAGCATGAAATTCATTAATATTTAAGTAATAAATAAAATTTGTACTAGAAACAGTGGAAAGTTCTTGTACAACATAAAACATACATTATCTTGAATTTTAGTCAGTTTTTATAAAATAGTAAGTTATAAAATACAATGAAGTAAGGAAAAATTTGACGCAGGAACAATAGTTCAAGGAGAAACAATTAAAAATGCTGAGATTTGCCAATCGTAATATTAGTCTAGACAAAATAACTAGAGGATATCTTAAATGGAATGGATAAGATCATAAGAAAGGATTACTTAATGAAAATTAATACGAACAAAACAAAAGAGTTGTGTAGTAGCAAGAGTGGTTTAGAGGAGATAGGAAATTTAAAAAAAGGCAATGAAAACATACAGGAAGTTGGAGAATTCTGCTATTTAGGGAGTAAAATCAAAGGATGGTGCTTCTACCGTCAATGGTGCACAAAATGATACCAAAAGCAGGATTGCTCAAGCTAGAAGGACCTTTGAAATGAAACGCAGCTTACTGACTACAAACATTGATTTACAGATTAGGAAAAATTTCTTAAAACACTATGTTTGAAGTGTAGCATTATTCCAGAGCGATAGTGGGTGATATGGCCTGTAGAAAGGAAGCGGATAGAAGCTTTTGAAATATAGTGTTATAGGAAAACATTAAAGATTAGGTGGGTGGACATAATAAGACATAATAAATAATTTAGAAGTTCTTAGAAGAGTGGATGAAAGAAATAGGATAGGTTAGGATAGGCTAGTGGGCATATCTTAAGACATTTAGGTATTGCTTCATCAATAATAGAAGGTAATACTGAGGGAGTGAATTGCAGGCAGAGGCAAAGGTTAGAATATTTAAAGGAAATTAAAAAAAAGGATGTTGCAGGTATATAGACATGAAATGATTTGTGCAAGATAGGAAAGCTTGGAGAACTGCACCAAACCAGTCGAGAGACTGATGACAAAAATTTGTGTTTAAATGCATCTTTATTGACATTGTTAACTTTGAATGGTTTTTACTGTATCTTATAAATATTCCATTATTTATTATGTAGTTTTATAAATTAACTGTTTCGAAATTATCTGCTTTTTTACCATCATAACACAATTTTAAAAAATGTTAATATTATCATTGTATTTGTCATACTCCTCCTTCAAGCACAGGCTATGCCCTTATGGAGAAGTAATATTAATGAATAAATAAATACATAAATGAGAGCATTGCAGATGATTTGAAAATTTGTAACAAAATTATAAATTTTGTTTTGTTTTTACAGATAAATACTTTTACGGCTGTAAGTATTACAACATTAAATCTAGTTTTATTACTTAAATAATTACATTTGTTATCTGAATGGAAAATTTATAACAAAACTTGAAATTAAAGTTGTGTAACTGAGTACAAAGTAAAAGTTCAGTATTTGTTTACTGACTACAATTGACACATTATATGTTTATCATGTTTTGGAAAGCAACTTCAATGATATAGTGTTTTTATAAACGTTTTATACTAAAAATACTACTACTTTTGGTCTATTTAATCGTCTAAATTTTTACCATCCTTGTAATAAGATTAAATTTAAGAGCAACTTTGTTTTCTGAAAATTGAATGAGTTGATTTTAAGATCTTTTCGCAGTGCTACTATGTCTGTGATTTTTACAACATTGGCAGCTGAATAATCATTTCCATTGTGTACTTGTCTGTATGAAAGTGAAAAGTATCAAACCATACCTGCCATTTCTAAAATTGTGCATTGATAAGTAATGAAAACACTATATAAATGAATACATTTAGAAACAAAAGTTTATCACCCTGAAAGGAAAGTTACTGAATTTATAACCATGGTAAATGTGTTAAACTAAGCCCGTAACAAAGCATAACTACCAGATCACATGTAATGCTGATAGATGCTAGATACGATTTAGAAAAGAGTTTTTATAAATTTTTTTTGTCTTATAGAAATCTTAAAATGGGTATCTACAACTAAACTTTTACTCTTGTTAAAATACCTAAAAATATGTTGGAATTATGAAATAAATAATTACTAAATAATAAGACAAAACATTTAAATATGAATAAATTAAATTAAAATTAAATTCACCAACCTCAGTTTCAATATTAAATAACTATAATTTCACTTATATTATCCCTTTGGTTTGGCAAATGTCACATTTATTCACCATTGATTGGCATAATTTTATTTAGCTTACCTAATTCAAGACTTATACATTAAGGGTTTTCACACATCGATTGAAGATTTTTACTAAGATTTTTCTGTTGCTAACGACAACACTAAATTGCCACAATCTTTTAAAAAATGTGCTAATTTGCATTTATTTAAAAAAAATTTGAACTTGATTGATGAGGCATTTTACAGCAAACACGAATTCCTTTTTAAATAAATTTTTATTAAAAAATAAATAAACATCCTAGCATATGCTAGAGATCACTATGTACTATTTTTGGGTAAATATTGGAAGATGACACACATATTGTATTATGTACAGTAAGGAAGTAGTAGTTGGTTAATGTGTACTTAGTAAAAATTATTAGATGACATGGTCATTAAGAATTTCATTATACAGCCAGACCCTGTAGTGAATGAAGTGAAGGTGTCTTTCGCAGGGTGTAAAGTAGGTGCTTTTCAGAGGGCCTGGCATGCTGATAAGCATACCTTCTAACTTGGAGAGGAAGCCATGGTAAACCATCTCAGTCCCCATTTTACTTAGTAAAGCCTCTAGAGGTTCAAACCAGCTTTCGGCTGATGATCTAAACAATACATGTTATTTTTTTTTAAATTTATTTATTTAAAGTTGCATCAACAGCTTGGTCATTAGCGACTACAGGGGTTGTAACTTGTTATAATTTCCAGACCCTAGCCGGGAATCGAACCTGACACCTCAGCATGGCCAGTGCTACCACTACACTATGGAGGTGGCCGAATAAATGTTTATTGAAACAAGCAAGTATGTTATAGTAATTATTAGGTAATTAATTAGGAAACTTTCAAATAATGAATTTAACGTATTGTTAATATTTAGAATTAACAGTTTTATCTTGACATGTTCTACACTCCCTTTTGTGAAGTCTCCTAGATGCAGGTACAGAAAATTTATGTAAAAGTAATAAATTAGAACTATACTTGTAGAGAAAATATTTCTAGATTAACAGTTGAATAAATTTATTTTAAAGTCATCACTGTTGTTATTAGCAGTAAACAACAAATTAAAGCCAGGGATATCTAAAGCAAGAAAGATTAACTACAAATACAAAAAAGTAAATTCATTACTGTAAATAACAGAATCATTAACTAAACTCAGTCAGATTATTATTATTATCACAGAAGAGAGAAAATATTTCTGGAAAGTTACTGAATTCATTAGTTACAGCAGATTAAAAATTTTAATGACAATCAAATCCAAATAATAATAATAATAATAATGAATCCAGATTGTCTACAGTATCATCACTCATATTTAGTTTTGTAGTAATCCAAGTCACTTTCAACGAAGATAATACATTTTTAGATTGTGTAATAATTAATGAAATAATACAAGAAACCAAACACAATGAAATAAATTTTATTTATCTTTTAAAATGAAAAGATTCAAGTTCAATACCATTGTACTCTAGTAAAAGTCCAAACTTATTCAGGTCAATGATTTATACTTGTTTGTTGTTGTTGGTGGTCATTGGCACAAGGTTTTTTTGAATATGAGATATTTTCCTTACCACGAACGGATATAGTACTGCATTCTTTAATATGTTAAAATATATAACTACACATTTAGTACACAAGTTAATATTGTGGCAAGTCTAATCAAACATTTAAACTTTTTTGCCTCTACGTAGGACAAAATATGCTTGGTTAATTACGAATCTGGTTGTATTAGGAACATTCAAAAAGAGTAATTTGATAAATATTATTTGCACTACTGTCTTCATCAAAGAAATGTTTTTAGACTTATATACAAAACTTTTAACATAGAACAATAAATAACTCCACTTATGAATGATATATACAGTAGTACTGGTAAATGGTTTATATTATTTTATTGTTTTGTGTTTTAACGATAACAGATTTTGTTAAATTATTTTTTCTGAATAGTTCTAATTGGGATATTGTGTATTTATTTATCTCATCCTTTCTCTGTCTTTCTGGAATTCAAAAGTAGGGTACATAAGAGAATCCTTCTTCCTAGTGTCATTTGTTTGTCTCGGAACAGTAGGAACCAGTTTTGTGTCATAATTGAAATAGTTTGTTTGTGATAGACAAATGGTGTCCTACAGTTGTGATTGTGAACAATACAACTATAAGTAAAGAATTCATAATTTATTTGTAAAAGGCCATATTTTCTTTTAAGTAAAGTTAATTACATTTAAAACATTTTGTTATCAATTAATTTGTTAATAAATACTTGTAATAAGTTTAAAAGGAAGTTTTATCATTTACTAATAACCGGATCCCAAACAATCTGGAACAAATGTTACAACACTGAACTGACAAAATTGTGCTTGGGTACTACAGGCAGCCAAATTCCTAGTCTCAGAAAGGTATACTAAATTAACTGGTTGACTGATTTTCCCAATATCACTCATAGTTTAATTAGTGCTACTGTAGTATGCAACGTACCACATTATGTTTAGAGAAGTTTTATTTGTTGAGTGGTAGCACTATCCACTAGCACGTTTTGCAATACATACTTTTATTATAAAAAAGTAATTTTAAGAAAAATGGATAAAATAAAGGCAATAAAAAATAATTTACAAGAAAATGATAATAATACGATAATTAACAATAGTAAATAATACTATAATTAATAATACGAAAAGGATATTAGATGTTATAGGTAGGTATGGGTATCAGACGAACTAATGTCCCATAGCCGAGCGAGTGAGAGAGAGATATGTGGCATAACTACACATGCGCTCAAAGGTCTTTACCGTTATAATCCAAATCTGAAAACATACTACAGTCGTTATCTTACTTGTTAGTTTACTGCATGCATAAACGCTTGCTCACAACAATGAGTTAAATTAAAGACAATGTTATAGGAACGGTGCGTATTGCTTGTGCGAGTGAGAGCGTTATGCATTGTTTATGTATGTTTGCACTGTGTCGAGTAGTTTGTGCTGCCTCAAAAAAGCCTCAGCTGTTTCTTTCTTCATTAGCATTTAGATTTTTATAAAAATCTTTTAACAATATATTACGTTAACACATAACTTAACTGTAGTTAAGACGTAACCTTAATGTAAAATATGTGAATCTTTATGTGCAAAAAGTGCTACTAGACAATGCTATAACATCAACAAATACAAAATTCACTAAACATAACACGGTGGGCCGTATACTATAGTAGGACATTTAATCTTTGTATAAATCACTCTTATTCTTTAATTCAAATTACTTTAAAAGAAATACAAATAAAAATATAAAGATGATAGAAATTACCTTCAAGAAGTTCAACTTTCTGATGCACCAATAACTGATCGATGCTAGTAAGATATTCCAAACCAGGTGGACAATTCACTGGAATTCCTTGCGGTAAACTCATCCAACCATCTGAAAAATTAAATATGATATGATTAAAGATGGTAAATTAATTATGATATAATTTCACTGTAATGTAAGTATGTATTGATTGCTGCATGGTAATGCACTTATATTACCTGAATTATTTATTAACTCTATATGAACTGAAGTGAAAACCAGTTATAATAAGGCACCCTGCTATAATAAGCACTTCACTTGATCCCTGCCAAATACATTACTTTTAATGAGAAAGTGTATTGATTAACCCTTGAGCAGCTCGTATATCACTAAGGGAAATATCATGTTAATTTTTGGTATGACTGCCGTAGAGCAAACCTACTTTTTCTATAATTTCTGTTAGTTGCAGTGCAAAATTTCATTTGTATAGGACGTTAATTTTTGTGAAATAAGTTTTCTTCTAATTAAATTATTATTCATTGGTGTATGAAATACCCTGTGTAAATGCTCACGTAAGTAGTTTTCATATAATGTTTTTTTATTTCTATTTTACTTATAATTCATCCCCTATTTGCGCTTACATTATCTTTTCTTAATTAATTTACCCTATTTTTAATTAAAACTTTAAGGTCTAAACCATCCTAACAAATCTTTCAGAAAATACAAAACATCGACAAGAACTTGACAAAATTATCACTTTTAGATAAAGTAGTAATATTTTTATAAGTACCGTTCCTTTACATTGACCTAATTAATTAGTTATTAATATTTATTAAATATTACAGTTAAGAGTTACTTTGTAGAGTTCTACATCAGTTTAAATAAATATTGTAAAGGCAAGTAAAAAGATAATGTACATAGTTGCAGCTGACAAATTGGATATAATGAGGTATCAGTTCGGATGAGAAAAATCACTTGGTTCGTTCAAACTCATTGTAACTGATTTTTACTGTACATTATAATAATAAAAATATAATTATTTTTTTAGTAACCACATTTACTGCTAAACTTTGCTAATTGGCTATCTTAACATCAATACTGAAACTGGTTTTCATATTTTACGGATCTCCTCTACAAAAAAGCAGCAGTTTGACGAAATCTTCAAAGAGCATATTAAAAAATTTGATTAGAATGAATACTAAATAGACTACTATTTATAACATTTTTCTTATATAAAGAAATGTAATGACTTGTTGGCTAAAACTTAATATTTCAAAAACCAACATGACATTACAAAAAAGTATAAATAAATTAATATCTATATGAAAATAAAAAGATTACACAAAATCAAAATTTGATAACAGATCTATTAGATTGTATCAGCTTATCTTTTAAATTACTTATTTTAAACGACTTCTAAAAAAAATATTAACGTTAATATGATAAAGAGATTGCAAGTAGATAAAAAACAAAAAGTATTTACTGCTAATACTATAAAACTATTACAAGATGTCAACAATAAAATCGTTCTTTTTTAATTTAAGAAGTTAACTGCATATGCTTATTTGTACTTGAAGTGTATTACACAGATATACTTGAAACCGAACAAGCATGGCATGTAACTGTCACTTGAGCAGTTTCTGCTTCTAGTTTGTTCATGCTTTCTGTTGTTCAGTCTTAACAAAACAACACAATAAATTCTAGAGATGATGACAATGCTGATATGCTAGCTATTGTTTCTCATACTTTTTATTAAAGAAAATAAAGCAAATGATGTAAACAGTGGCTAAAATAAAAGATATGACGTTTCTCATTAAAATATACTAAGTAATTTAAATTTAAAATATATCCTGAGGATTAATATAATTACTAGTTGATAAAAGAGGAGACTGTTTAAAGTAGTTATCACTTGTTACCCCTCTGATGTAAAAGAAATATACAATAATGTCCTAAAACACCCCATGATAGAAGAATGGCAACCCGAAGAATTCTCCCAACAGGAAGTACTCATAAAAACATGAACACTAACATCACAAACAAAAACAATAAAAAAAGAAACTACAAACGTTCAGGTACTTATAAGCATACTTGACACACATAATACACAGATTGTCAATCTGAACTTTTTAGATCATCTGTACATGACAAGAACTTGAGGAATATTATCTGTCCATACGATACAGTACATTTGTGCAGAACAAAATGTACAGTTAGATCTCGACTTACGTGAATTCACGTTAGTGCGATTTTGTTGAACATAAGTGTACAGTAGTTATTCTTATCTTACAGATAACAGATGTTTACATTTATGAACACTGTTTTACTAATTTCTCTAAAACCTGTTATTGTAGTTACCCTCCCCATTTCTACTCTGGAATTTTATCTTGATTTGCTTTTTTTCTAAACATTAGTTCTGTTTAGAGTGTTAAAAATATCGATCATACATGGTTGTGTAGATTTAATCGTGATTTTGATAGTGCTACAATTTGCAGGTCTTTTATTTTCTTGTTTTAGTAGTTACTTTGCGTACAGTATGAACTCGAATAAAGGTTATTAAAACAGAGAGCGATTATTTTAAAGGACAAATTATATGTCGTTGAAAGATACGAAAGGGGTGAAAAACCGAAGAACATGAAAGGAACGACTGGGTTTAGTGAATCAACACTACGGACAATTAGCGAATGTTTTAAGGTTGAACTGAACAAACCAAGTTACACGAATTCAATATAAAAATTAAATAAATATAACCATAATATTGTACTTGGTTTCAGTTTTTTGTAAACTGTACCATTTGAATGTACCATTGAATTTACATTTGAATGTAAATGTACCATTTGAACTGTACCATTTCATTTAAAGAAAAACTTTAATTGAAAAGTTTTTTACAATTAACAAAATAAAATGAAAGAACTAAACCTACTTTATCTTAAAAATTTCATTATTTTTATAGTTATTTCTATTCAACAGTTTAAAAACATCCTACAAACTAAATATTAAATATTCAGAAATTCAAACATCAATTCTGTTAGAAGATCTAAGACATGCAAGTCAAAATTTAATATTAATATGGCAGCTTTCCTATTACATCATATCAGTATTTTGACAAGAAACAAAATTTATTTAAATATAACAGAACAAAAATCAATCTCACAACCACTGTTCATTCATTACAAAAATGTTACAAACTTCACATAACAAGAAAAATGTCCACGAACTAACAACTTAAATACACAAGTATACTCTTAAGAACTGAAGTACAAAAAAATTCATAAAAAATAACACCAAAATGAATAAAACACTACTAAAATTAAAACTTATTATGACATATTACAATACTTCTATGCATACAATGACAGTTTTGTGCTCCAACTTGAGAACAAAATACCTTGGAAATGAAAAGCAGATGTGCATGGGATAATTGATGTTTAAATAGTCCAATAGGAGAAGGAGCCTTAAATTAATAATACCACTCATAATAAGCTAATGCCCTATTAGATGGTAAGGTGCTGACGATTACCCAATTTTAAACTTGAGCCCTTTAGTACTATTATTTCAACAATACATTATTCTTAATAGTGAGGGACCTTTGAACAAAAATGGAAATTTTGAATTTTCAAAGAAAAATGGAATTAAAATTTCTATGTTTGGTTAAAAAGTAAAAAAATTTGATCTAATTTGCCCACAACCTAATATATAAATTACAAACCCCACAGAAAAAATATATTACCCAAAAAAATGTGATAGTTTTACTTTCAACATCTTCAAAGTAAAGTGATTATTTGTTAAACAAATCACCACAATACAAAACAAAAATGAATTACAAAATACTTGAACACATAAAAAGTAGATTAATTTTCAACAAGTACAGTTTTGCAAGATTATATATTTATAATTATTGAACAAAGAAAAACAGTAAATCAACATAAAGAGCAAAACAGCTATAAGCCAAAAAAAATTTAGCTGTTTTATACCTTTGCGAATTTAAAAATATTTTTAAAATCAACAAAATACTGCACTGCAACCACTTAAAGATTCTATGAACAATTAACATTTTATTAACTGTTCTAAATAGCATTTAAATAGGATTTAAGTTTCTGCTTACACAAATTTGCTATCATGAAAAGTCAGAAAAAGGGGACTTTTATAAATTAGAATCAATATTGTATTTTTATAGTTTCCATAATTTAAACAATATTTTTCAAATATTATATTCTGTATAAGAAAACAAAAATATTTCCTACATAGCGAAATAAAAATCAACAGCACTTTAAAAATTTTTACAGCTACCTTTCAGAATTATGCTTCATCATGTGAACTGAGCAGTTCAAATAAATCTCAAGGAACATTGAAAAAGCTTCATAAATTTTAGTTAACACAAGTACATACATTTTCAAAACAAAAAATACTTTTTGCTAATGACAATAAGTTTAAATCATAATTCATGTCGCAGGAATCAAGAAAACCAAACAAACATTTACTGTCTACAAGATCGACTATACTGCTATTGCATATCAAAGAAAAATACAATAAAAATTTGTTTATACTCATAAAACAGCCATCTATGAATGATTACAACATACGTAACATTTGAAAAAATATATTTATTTGATCTTGAACTGTCACTTGACAAGATCACAGAAATATCAGATATAAAAAAACAAAACCGTAAATGAAATGTACCATTGTAATTTCAGCTCTAAAAACACATTCCATCACATTCATATAAATAACAAATTAAATAAAACAATAAAAACAATTCCAATATCCATGTAAATCACTTAGAAGGCATATACATACAAACACATTATTTTATCATCTATAAAATCAAAGCACCAGCCTAAACAACAATGGTAAACATTAAAAAAAATTGTACTATAGACAAGACAATAAAAGCTCAGAAAAACTGTCTAACACAAAAACACAGAAGTTAATAAGTAACACCGCTATAAAGTCAATTTAGCCAGTACTAAACATCACTGTAAATAAACCTTTAAAACAAACACTATAATAAGCATGATAAATTTAGGCGGGTGGGAGTTTGCTGTGTACTTCACCACTTCCTCACCTCGCCAAAATTTATTATATTTGCGACAAATGCGTTAAAAAAAATTAGCTTATTGTATTTGATTGTACAGGACTATTGCACGTATGTTTTATTACCCGCAAATACATTACAATTCTATTTATATTAATAATATATGCATATTATCCAACTGCAGTAAATAAATACAATAAATACCAAATACAGTAAATGAAAAAGTACAGTGAATAAACTACTTTTATTTAATCTAACATGTAAAAACAGTGTACTTCTTGTAACACTGCAAAGAGCATACGGGGAGTACTATGAGTACATAGGAGGTTGTAGAAGGGATACACGAGTGAGAACTTCTTTCGTTCTTAGTATAAAAGTAAAACAATACTCAAAAGTCTTTAAATTCGTTTAAATTTAAATATTTATTTTATATTACTTTCACTATTCTATAACCGGAAGTTTTATGGACAATTCTAAAAAGCTTGTGTTTACAAAACTGAAACAAATTTCTCGATGAAAAACCATGTTAACTAAAGGTAAATAGGCTGAAGGAGTCACCGAGTCCACATATAAAAATAAGTCCCTCTTAATTATTTCTAAAATATGATACAGCAACTCAGTAATCAAACAAGAAGCCTCACTTGCCTGTGAAACCATTTTCAAACTGAACACTCAACCAACTACTGATAAACTCCAAAAAATAGATAAAAGCATTTTAAGGATAATTATTAATTTTCAATGCCAAGTTCGTTCACGGCAAATGATGGCTTGTGCCAAACAACATAGTCTACAAGGAAAATGAGTTGTTAATAAAATCAATCAGACAAAGGATGATCTTTTACAGCCATCTCTCCAGACTACCTAATGCAAAACTCATTAAAAGCTTCCTAATTACCAACTTCAGAAAAGACCCAAAATAAATGGGTCGAGAAAATAAAGTTCAATTAAGTAGAATTAAAAAATAACTGAAGAAACGATCCAAAAATGAGAAAAAAGGTGTTAAAGAAAATAAACTAACCCAACTCCCTTTTAGAAAACGAAAACAACCCAATACTATCACAGCAGAAAAAATGAAGGATGAAAAAATATAATGTGGGAACGAAAGAGGCAGCACCAAGCTGCCTCTTTCCCAAGACCTAATGGACATGGAATGACTTAAGTGCTTCTGTAGGGGCAAAAGCTAAGATAAAAAAATAAGTTTAATCTTGTCCAAGTCAATGCCATTCTTCACCTTTATTATTTCACAAAGACAGTCAGTCTTCTAAAGGCCAATCTATTAAAAAAAATTAAAATTCAACGTAGATCACCGAATACAGAGAAAATGGTGCTAAATCATTAAAAAAACACTTCAGAGTCTAAAACCTTTCAAAAAAATTAATCTCACCTCTGTTCTTCATCCGTATAAAATCTTTTATACTGTTTCTTTGTTTTCTTTGATTTCCACACAAATTGTTTTAAGTCATTTAAAATAACATTTAAAAACTGATGACGATGATGATATTTTGAAACCGGACCGAAAACAATTTTCACACGATTTCTCCATGAAACACAATTGTACGATCTCCCCATATCAAAATAATGTTTAATAAAAAGTTTATATAAAATTAAAAGTCACAATTTATATTTATATAAAAATATTAATTAAACTGTTCAAAATTTAACACAAGTAAAACATATTTCACATTTTACAACAACAATGTGTAGTACAATGCTATATAGAAAACAACATAGTAAATGTTGAAGAGAGACTAAGTTAAAACTGCAATGTTCAATAACAGAGGAACAACCAATTACTGAATTAAATTCACCAATCATACGAGTGACAGAGACAGAATACAGACCAAAGTCAAGAGAGTAGGTGTTTGTTAGCTTCACTGACTAGAATGACTCCTTCGCCGTTTAAACAGTACAACACTTTACATCAGCTCCTCCTCTAGGCTACAAGTTATCAGTAAAATGTTATCTTTTCAGTAATAAAACTTACTTATATTTATTAAAAGAAATGTCACTATTTCTGGTTATCTTAAGATAACCTTTAAGTGGCCACGGAACTTGTTTTAAATTGTTTAATTAATTAGTTTTATCAATCTACTAGTTTATTATATTTCTAATAATTTAATAAGTGTCATTCAAATGATTTCTTTTTAATTGTTTCTCCAGTATATATGAGGTAGAAGTAACAAAATCAGGAGGTGATATCCATTTTAACGTGATACTAATTTAAATTAAGTAAATACAAAAATCTGGTGTGAAATACTCATACAACTTTCTCTTGCCAATTTAAGTAATTAAAAACATAACCTATGTTAATGACACTAAATGAAAATCAAACTCTGTAGGACTTTGATTTTGATGAGCAAAGAACGTAAAATCACTAATTGATGCTAAACTGAAATCAGTAGAAAAGCATGCTTAAACAAAAAGTTACAGGTTTTTGTAAATGATCTGTAACTTTGATTTTATACTCTTTTGCCCTAAAATGTATATTAAAGTCGCAATTTAAAAAAAAAACAATTTTTTACCTCGAGAGATTTTTACCCCCATGAATTTCAGCAGACATGCCGCTTACCCTACCTTGTACAGCACAAAAAAAATAAAGGCCGGTCTGTTGGCGTAGTGGTTAGCGCAACTGGCTTCTACACTGGGGTCCAGGGTTCGATTCCCAGTTAGGGTTGACATTTTTTCATCACTTGTTTTCATATTTTATCATTCTCCAACATCTGCATTAGCAGAAATTGCAAAACCGTCAGACGTAAAAAAAAAAAATGTAGTAAATTAGGCGATGTTAAACAAAATCATAGTAATTTTTTTTGGGAAAATTTTAAAAAGTGTTCACACACACACATATTAGACCAATTAGTGAAAATATTGTATTAAAAACTTTAGAAGACGCCAAACCTATTGAAAATTACTTTTACAGAAAACTGTATGGAAGGAATCCCATACATTCTGTAATGTTTGTTTAATTCTCTTAAATATTGCCAACCAAATGTTGTTTAGGTCATCAGCTGAAAGGCTGGTTGGAACCTCTAGAGGCTTGATTAAGTTAAATGAGGAGTAAAGTAGTTTACCATTGCCTTCCTCGGAGTGAAAAAGTATGCTTATCAGCATGCCAGGCTCTCTGAAAAGCATCTACTTTCCACCCTACAAATGACACCTTTACATTCACCATAAAGTCTGACTGTAAAATGAAATTTATTACTCTCAGAAGAGATAACTCTGACTAGCATCTTTTACAACTCTACCTTTTCTGTTCTTAAATGTTTCCGTCGTATAATTGGCTGACCATGTGATAAGAAACAGAACTATTTTTGTAGCCCTGGAACTAGCAGATTGAGTTTAAATAATTTAACACTCTACCTGCCTGTCATGGGCAAACCACCCAAATGGTTTAAAAAAAAAACTAATTGTGCTAAATACTGAGTACATACTCCAGGATATTTTAAATGTTTCCACCCCAACAGCTAATTTTTATCTCAATCATTAAAATGTAGTTAAATTTTCATCGCAAAAAAATCCTCTAAATTACTGCTGTTTACTTGAAAATACTTTTCCCCACCTTACATGTCCATTGGAATTATCTAGAATAAACTGCAACTGATATTTAATTGAAAACTTAAAAAGAATTTTTAAATTTAATTCAAAAACTTTTATTTTGAAAATCATTACTAAGAATTAATTATGACTGTGATGCTTAGTTTACAGAAAAAAACTTAAGGAATTATTTTTACACAATGAAAGTGCATTAACACTTCACATAAAAAATTTTATCAGAATGTTTATTATGTTCAATAATGTAACTGGGACAGTCTTTAAAATATGATAAAAAGTAAGTACAGAAAATAAAAAAATAAAAATTTATAATTATAATTTGTATTGTTTTTTTTCACATATCAGTTGATAATTCTTTATGATTTTAACAGTTACAATAAGTTAATTACACTAACAAATTAAATTACTAATTAAACTGATATTAAATTTAAATAATTATTTAAAAAAAACAATTAAAAAAGACATCAAGTGTGACATGCGTACATTAAAAACAAGACAAACATAAACTGGTAAAAACAATAGAGATTTACAACAGAAAATTATGCAATTAAAAATTGTTGCTACAGTGTACATCTATAAACGAAAATTATCTGCAGTATTTAAAATAATTTTGTAACTATGATAAATTCCGAACAAATTATAATTAGCCTGCTGTGACCGGTAATAGGTTATCTGAATAAAACCTTTCAATCGCACATTGAAGAGATGAAAGAAAAAAAGAAAACGTATTGTAGAGTGGACAATTATTTAAGTTAAAACAAAACATTTCTAAAATAACATTCCTAATTAAAGAACATATCTATTAAAATGGTTTTTTTCTTATGATTCAAACTAACTAACAAGACATAGGGAAAATATTCTAACCTGTAACCATTCAGCACTCATTTTTTCATTACAATCTACGACCTCAAAAAATATACAATTTTTCACCAAAATCTAAAGTAATTAAAATAACATACAACATCTAGACAATTTTAACTACTTCACTACAACTAAACTCAATTTATTTAATACGATATCTCAACAACACCTAATGAAACAAAAATTCCTTACTTTCTAAAATTGGTTAGTATCTTTTTGTAATCCAAAAATTCAGTACTGCGTATATTTGACCATTCATTCACCGCTGACTTCTACAAAACTAAACATGGCTGTAAATGACATCTTCCATAAATCTTAACTAGTTACTGGTAACATAGTTTTGTATAATGTATACTCGACAAAAAAACTTAAACAAAACAAAAGAACACCAAAAATTATCATTCTCAGAATCAACCAATAGAAAACACACATGCACAATGCATGAAATAAATCAATGAGAAGTATTTGAACACATGATCTCACATGAAATCAAGCACAGGCATCGCTAATTAGATTAGGTACCACAATTAATTGCATTTACCTGGCACAGGTTGGTATGGAGTCATGATTGCAGAATTTGGGTAACCTTTATTAAAACCGAATTTCAAAAGAACAACTTGTAAATACACAGATAATTCTATAATGACACTAGATAATTAATAGATAAAATAGTAAACTAGATTAATATCAATACAACTTTAACCTAACGATAATACATACATGCATACAATTAAGTTTTAACCCACCTTTTCTCTACTATTCTAACGATAATGTTAAGACTAAAATTTAGAGTTCAAGGAGCTTCAGTTGCTTACAGTTCACTCACTTTAAATTTTTCAGATAATAATGTACTTAAGTGATACAATGGTAATTGTCTCTTAGGCAAAATACCTTTATGCATAATTTTAATGTCCACCATCATTAGACGCAAAATAGAGATGATTACTATGTTGGTAATCACAACACTAAATAGTTTGACAATTATGTACTATTGGGTAAATATTAGAATACGACACACTTATTGTAATAAATAGTTAGGTAAGTAAGCATATAGTAGTTTGTTAAAAGATTCACCGAGGACATGTATTTGCCGAACTACCTCAAATACAGATTTTTTTTCATTTTAATTATGTTTAATTTAAAAGATGACAGAAAATGACTGGAGAGTCATACCAGGAAACAGCAAATGCATAAACCTATAGAAAACATTGTAAAACCAAAATCATCAAAAGTTGAGTTTTGAGAGATACAAAGCGTACCTTTCGTCCTTTGTGGATAGATTATAGCAGATGACAAAAAGTGAGAATAAGAGGACAGTATATCATGTGGTCCACATGCTAGGTAGAATCGCCACCACAATATATGCTGTCCTCTGCACTGAAAGTGTTATATGTAATTACAGTTATATTTATATTTAGCTGGTATATAAAAGTCTTACGTACCGCAAGACTCAAATGGTTTGGACATGTACAAAGGATGCCAGAGGCACGTATCCCCAGACAGTACTTGGACATGGAGGCATCTGGAAAGAGACCCGTTGGGCGTCCCAGAAGAAGATGGACTGACCAAATAAGGGATGGTCTCCTAACAAAAGGACTACAGGATATCAGAATACAAAAGGTATATCAAGATAGAGATAGATGAAGGCATATCGTTCACTCAAATCCTACCCAGCCTGCTGGAAGGATACCCAGATGATGATGATGATGATAAAAAATACAGGTAAATTCTGAACTATTTAATAACAATATGCTAATACATTTAGTACAAGTGAGCAAAATTAAGTCTTAAATGTAAAAAGAAAACGGTCAATTCAAGAGTTGGGACTTATTAATTGTTTTACTCCTTTCGGCACTTCCATTTAAAGAGTGAAGTTTAAGAATTTGCTGTTTTATTCGATATATATACACACACATGAAAAATAACAAACGTACTTCTAAAATTATATCCAATGCAGAAGAACCAACTAAAATATAGATTTACTTTGCAATATTGCAACATTATAACAGTGATATTCTAGAAATAGATAAGAGAATAAATTGTTTTTATTGTAAGAAACTCTGTATTGTATGAAGTAGTGTAAACTGAAGAAGGATAATGGAAATTATTGGAAATCAAAACTAGTAAAAATACAGTAACATAGTGTTCGCACCAATTCTTGTTTTTCCATGCCATTCCTGAGTAATACGTTGTAAAGTGCACATCAAATGTTAGTTTACAAAACAAAGTTAAAAGTTATACCGTTTTCTGTCCACCTCTTCATAAGTTACAGAAATGTGTTTATCTTCGTAAATATTCTGCATACATAGATTATAAGATAATATTATTGAATTAACGAAAGTTCTTTTGGGTTTTGAATAATTGGTGTTATTTCTAATCACTGACGTGGCCCTAGTGGACACTTGACATGTCCTATACTTCCTTTGGAGTCTCCAGGATGCAAGTAGCAAAAAAAAAAAAAAAAAAAAAAACTTCTTGCATCCCCACCGGACAGAAAAAAAATGTTATTAAAAGTATACTAAAGCCAATCATTTTCAGGAACTATTAGTATGATGGCAGCTAATCTCCCCTGTGGCTGATATAATTTGCAAAAGAAAATTATTGTATGAAAAATGAGCGGAGAGAAGAGTAAAATTTTTACCCTTTAAAAAAGTAGTAGAAGAGAAAGAAAAATTGAAGCAGCTAAAGAGACAAAAAGTATAGCACAGACAGAAAAACTTCAACAATGGAAAGAGACCAAACAAGAAGGTTACTCCAAATGTCAACTTTTCTAAAAGAAGGGTTCGAAAATACAAATGGGACAAGGAAGCTGATGATAACTCTTCCAGTAAGACAGAGTGCCTTATGTGTTGAGAGTGTTCTGAAGAGGACTGAGTGCAATGTTGCACATGTAGTGGATGGGGATATATTAATTGTGCTGACAGTGAAAGTATAGCTCCTTTGTATGTACACTTTGTTACTAACTTTGAATTGACAAGCAGCATTTTAAACTGTAAAAAGAAATTATCCATCCATATTTCCATCTGTGTATTTTGTGCATATTATGTACCTTATGTTAAAATTTAATACCTTTGTAAACATGCCTTAATTTCATAATTGAATTTATTTTGTTTTCACATTTCTTGTGTTTGTTACATCTAAAATACTCTGTCCGGTGCTGGGAACAATTTTTCAACTTATACCTTTCGAATCAATTTTGAAAAATTTAAATTATGCCATTTAAAATAAATTATTTTAATTATATTTACATTAACGAACAATCTTTCGGGTATATTTTAGACTAAGCTTTTTATGCAGCAGTTTTTCAGTCATAATTCATTACAGGTTTTCCTTAAATGAGTTAAAAGGTGTAAGCGTCTGGTACTGGGGCAACTTCCCCAAATATACTTACTATCTACATGCACTTCATTCCTCTTTCCTTACCACAAATGAATGCCCTGACATACCGTGCGTTCGGAAAGTCGCTGTGCACTGGAATTGTGACTATGGATTTATGAAAATATGTATAAAGAAATGACTAAGCATTTTGGAAAAAAATTTATTCAATACCTTAATTACATTGTTAAACCGTGATTACATTGTTTATAGAAGGTGTTCGAAATGACCTCCATTGGCGTCATCACACTCCGATTGACGAACTTAAAGCCGCAATAACGGCATACATTCAAGGAATCACTGTTCTTCAGTTGCGAAAGGTGTTTGCAAACAAAATGAAACGAGTGCAATGCTGTATTGATGCCAATGGAGGTCATTTCGAACACCTTCTATAAACAATGTAATCACGGTTTAACAATGTAATTAAGGTATTGAATAATTTTTTTTCCAAAATGCTTAGTCATTTCTTTATACATATTTTCATAAATCCATAGTCACAATTCCAGTGCACAGCGACTTTCCGAACGCACGGTATAAAAAAACATATTTCTTTCTTGTTTCAATTAACAATAAAGTAGCTATGGACAAAAATTTGTTTAGAACAGAAACTTATTTCAAAATATTGGACAATATTTTTCTTCAGAAATTACAATTATAGATTATTATAAATACAAAGAAGTCAATAATTTGTTCATGAATATTAAGAAGAATAACAGCAAGGCAATGGTAACTGATCAGATGACCATGACATTGAAATATGAGCCAAGTCTATAAAGTTTTGTCGACGTTACAAAATAAAAATATCATTGCATTATCTACACAATGTAATCAATAATATGACATAAATGCTTTTTTTTTAATTGAAAAACCAGACCAGGTCAGAAACCAAAGATAATCTTTAATTACTAACGCACTTTATCAATCGTTCATCACGTAATTTAATAATTAAATAAATGACGAAAGAAAATTATTTTCTTTATTTAGCACAAATAAATTCATTAATTTAACTTTTACAATTGCATCGTAACAAAATACAGAATGGCTCCAAAGTTATTTATCCCACTTTAAATTAATTTATTTCCATTACATTAGTCAATTCATTTTCTAAGAAAATTGGGCTGGCTCGAAAGGTCTTGTACAATGCTCGGTGTGAAACACTAACATGACTTTCTCTTGCTAAAACATTGCCTATATTTAATCATGAGTAAACTATGTAAAATGAAAAACACAACCTATTTTCTTATAAGTGAATGACCTAAAAGAAAATCAACCTCTGTCGGACTTTTATTTTGAACACAAATTGACACCAAACTATGCACTGTAGAAAAAATTGCTTGAAATAAAAGTTTTAAATTACTGATTGACACTTAACTACGCTTTGTAGAGAAAAAATATTGAAATATAAGTTGTAGGTTTTTAACATTAATTATATGCAATTTTGCCCTAAAATGCATATTAACAACCCAATCTTAAAAAAAATTACCACGAGAGCACAGCCTCATGAATTTCAGCAGACATGCCCTGCTTACCCCACATTGTAGAGCACAAAAAATTCAGTAAATTTTTTTACTATGCAAAATTTCACTTCATTTACATGTCATTTCATTTCATATGAACATATCATCTCATTAGGTCGTGGAGTTGCTTATTTTTCAAAATTGAACAAATTTCAACATACACCCAACACGGATTAAAAATAAAAATAAATTTTCTGATATGTAGTTATCCTTCTTGCTACCTAAAACGTTGAGGTAATATCAAAGTAGGATATCGGCCATTTATCCTGATCTGGACACTTTAATAGGAATATCTCACAAATGGAAGACCTATCGATCTGCCATTTTCACTACTAAATTTTAATTAAAATTTCAGATTGAAATCATGGTCATCAGCCTATTTTAAAGAAAAAAGTTAAATCCAAATAGTAGATCTAAGACAGCAGACAATAATTTCCAAAATTACCCGGAGAAGATTTTTTTAGGTACAATAATCAACCAATAGCCAACTAAAGACATTCTTATCAACTAGATACAACAGTTTATGCTAGGTAGTTCTTACTTTTTTTATAAATACTGATTACGCTTTAAGGATGCCCAATCCAACAACAAAACAATATTCATTGATTAAATTTCTGATTGTAAAAATATGTTAGATTTATTAAAATTATCATATAAAAACATAATGCTAGAAACATATTTAAAAGAGCCAATGTAAATATTTCAAACTCTAAAACTTGAGTTTTTATAAGATTATCTCATAAAGGTAAAAAAACATAGAAAAACAAAAGAAATGAAAGCTCATTAAAAATAGGAAATTTTACTTCAATCATCCTGTATAAAAACTGGGGTTAATAAAGTATTATAACTATAAATATTTTAATCACAAACCCAGATAGCACAATATAAATTCAGTTGCTCATGTATTAGATAAGATTACTGTAAAACAGTAACGAACAGGAAACCACTTTAATTGACATGACATTTGTCGTTTAGCATAGTAAGTGATGTAATACTTAATGACATTATTTATTGCTGTACACCCAAATAAAGTACAATTAAACCAAAATAAAATAAGAATGATGGCAGCCTTCATGGTGTAGTGACTAGCACACTATCTCATAAAGTGAAAGGTCCCGAGTTTGAATCCTGGCTACAGTCTGGAAATTTTAATACATTAAAACCTACCATTACAATACCAAAATCAACAGTAGTCGCTAATGACACAAACTGTTCTCAAGGATTAGGCTTTAGCCTGTTCTGACTCACAACAGTGAATTACTGAATTATTGCTACTGAATTTTAATTTTATTTTGCAGTTAACTATTTTATTTTTCAGTTAGTTTTTTAGTGCTAAGAGCTAAACGTTTTTTAAGAGGGAATAACAAAAGTAAAAGAAATGATATGTTGCTGCAGTCCACTTTAACAGGTAAGGTTATTACTTCACCTGCTTCTATTTCTACTACCATTTTTTTTTTAGTACAATCTGAAAATATACTTTGTTATTAAAACCCAATCCCTTTATAACTGGCCACTTAGTATTTTATCATCAACTATAATTATCACTCTTTTATAATATACTTATAACTGATCTTTTGTTATTTAAATGACACCAGCGAAAAAGTAATCACAATATTTTTTCTGATAAGTTCTTGCAACATTTTGATTCCCTTAACCTTAACTCAAAACAAAAATAAATATAGAAGACTAGCAAACTTCCACAAAAATGCAATAAGAAGAGCACAAAAAGTATTACATTTGAGTTTGGAAAGAGAATAACGGAATTAAAATCTAAAACAATTAAGATAAACAATGTATTCAAGTTTTTGTTAACCCACTGAAGTTATTTTTGTGATTAAGTAGCTGTATGTCTGTCAGTTAATGCAAACAACAATGTCTGCAAAACATCCTTGCTTCCGCCAATTGCAAAGGGCATGTTATGATTTAATTTTCCTGTGCTACAGGATTATCAGCTGCACAAATTCATCAGGAGTTCTGCCTACTTTGTGGGAGCCTACAGTCATAAATAAAGGAAAGGTTAGATAGTCAAGACATCAAGAATGGCTGGACAAATGTGCATGATGAAGAAAGGAGTGGCAGGCCCAGAATCCAAAGCAATGGAATCATTTAGCAAAAAAATGAAAAACTGCAATTTGATTGATGATTGGTGCTCTGGGTGATAAACTTTCGTGGTGTTGGATGCACCACTGTTTACACGATTATTATGAAAAAGCTTAGGTATCAGAAATTGTTTGTACCAAAAATGCTTACCGATCAACATAAAGAAGAAAGAATGTCAGATGGACGAGCGCTTTTGGAATGCTATCAACAAGACAGATATAACTTGTTTTCACACATTGTTACAGGCTATGAGACATGGATATCCTACACTGATGCAGAAACAAACCAACAGTAAATGTAATGGTGCCTTTTAACTTCACCATAACCAAAAAGAATTCAACCAATCCTCTTACTTGAATCAGAAAATGAGGGCTACCATTTTCTGGGATTCTTTTGGTTGGTGTATCATGGAACATGGGACAAGTTTACAGGTGATGTGTACTGTGAAATGCTCACCAAATTGAGACATGTGATCAAAAATTGACAGCTTGGGAAACTATTATCTGGAATAGTCCTTCCCTATGACAATAAGCATCCTCACAACATGACCTGAACCAAGAACCTTCAAGATTTTGGTTGAGAACTTTTTGATCACCTGCCCTGAAGTCCCAACCTTGTACCTAGCAACTATTTCCTCTTCTTGCACTTGAAACAGTGGCTTGGTGTACAATTATTTAAAGATGTCAAGGAACTCACGACTGCCGTAGCCAACTGTTTCAATTCCCAGGTGGCTAATTTCTATACAGAGGGGTTAAAGATGCCAAAGTAGTGTTACAAAAAGGGCTTTGGCATGAATGGCGATTGTGTAGATAAATGAACTAGGTTTGTACAAAAATAAAACCAACAATAAAAATGTTTCAAAAACAAATATCTTTTTAAATGACCAAATGGCATTTACGAATAAGCCGTGTATAGCTAGATAAAGAGAACATCTTTCAAAGACAAACATAACTAAACTAAAAACTGGGATTTGAACTCAATGAACACAGCAAAAACATTTTAAATGAAACAAATTCCCAAAAAGACAACATTTAAAACAACTGTTTCTTTTAAAAATAATTATTGTTTACCTTAAACAGGTATTAAATATGAGCACTGGTGTTTATTAAATATACAATTTTTTTTAACAAAACATGTCAAATAAAGGTATTCAAAGGCATGTAATAATGTTAGGTCAACATAATTTGTCTATTGGGTGTAGAGGCATGGACTCTACAAATAATGAAATGATTAACACTTCAAATAATTCTTTTCACAACGATGTTACAATATATGTTATGCTTAACAAAATGTGTTAAGTTTATCTACCATGATGATGGGTAGTTGAGACAATGATGTAGATTTTCTTCTTCACACGTTTTAATGAATTTAGATTTATCAGCTGGGAAGCAAGTATTATTAAACTAAAGAATAAGATGGGCTTCCAGAAGGCGCAAAATATTCAACATAGCCATTAAAATACATAAAACAATTTTTTAAGCTAAAAACCATAATTTCTTTCAATATGACAAAACAGATATACAGTAAAAGCTCTGATAACTGGCAGTCTATCATCTGGAATGTTCTATTAACAGGCATATTTTCAACCCAAAACAATTTTAACAAGATGGTAACTGCTTTTACAGCACTGCAATTCTGCAACAAGAACTACATATACACGATAATTTTTAGCATTACACTCTATTCACACAGTCAGACATTCATAATTTTTTTAAAAACTAGTAAAAATTACAATATTGTTTACCTATGTTTTAAACATAATAAACAAAGCACTGATTCTGATTACCCATGAACTTCAGTATTTTACAGTACTACTACATTATTATTAGTCTATAGTACTGGCATACTGTAGACTAAGTTTTTTATGAGATACTGTTTTTAAGCTTTACTATACTACATATTCTTGTAACGTTAGTGTACATGCATGTGTTAGTGTATGATTTTAATAATTTGGAAGGAAGTGGATACAAACAAACATGAAAGTTAAGTTGTTTAATAAGTAACAGTGCAAAAATTATTAATTAAAATATAAAGGCATTTATTATAGGTACAGTACTAAGAAATTACTGTTTTTCCGCGACCAATCTATGCGCACCAAAACAACGTACTATTATCCAGAAATTTCCAATAAACTACAATATGCCGACCCCGAGGATGCCGGATATTAGAGCTGTTACTGTACCTGCTACTTTAGCAGAATTTATAAACACTTGCCTGAAGCACTACTGATGTAGTAATATAATCCCATTACAACTATAAATCCGAATAATATTGCATTATTCCAATAAATTACCAATATCTGAAATACAAACCTACTATTTACAGTTTTCATTAAAAAACTTACCTTGTGTAGGTGGAGGTCCCTGTCCACCTGCAACAGGTTGCGTAGAAATCGGTGCTAGTGGAATGTTGCTGCCCATTGGAGGTGGGTAACCTTGAGGAGGAGCATAGCCACCACCACCAGCTGGTGGTGGATAGCCAATACCACCAGAAGGTGGATACTGTTGAGAAGGAGGTGGGTACATTGGACTACTGTTCATATTAGGAGGATAACCAATATTTTGCCCTGGTTGCTGGAATCCAACTAAAAACCAGAATAGTTACAATTAATTTCAAGTAGGCAGCAGGTAATTCATTGAGTAACAATATGTAATAATTTGACATTAACTTTATTTCTACTTACAACTATAAACTATATTTAGATGTTACAACAGAAAACTGTCTTGAAATTCAGCAACTAATTTGTTTTTAGAAGTTGTTCATAACTAGGGGGAAAATCAGCGATATCTATTACCTACCTCTACTTTAAGCATTAGGCTCATAGTCTTGTTGTGATTTCTAATTGATCAGCCCACCTCTTTTGTGGTCCTCCAATCTCTCATGCACCACCAAGTACATTATGATATTATTATCCTTGACAGTTGGCGTTCTTTCATTCTAAAAATATTGCCAAACAAACTCTGACATTATGTACTTATTCTTTTATTTAAACTAGACACATAAAGAGTGTTTCTTATGTTATGAGTTATTACGATAAACTGTTTTCCAATAATAATATTATTATAATAATTATTATTTACATATGATTATATAAATTGCATCCCAAATGTCAATATACAGATGTGGGAATTAAATAACCGGACTAGAGCCGCTACCAGCAAATAGCAAGCATGCTGCAGCAAGTTCAAACAAGTCTATGCCTGTTAATGCTTCCTGACCCTGAGCTCGATAAACACTGTTGTAAGTAGCTCAGTCTCGCTATAGCAATCGCTTGTTGAAGTCCTTAGATAGTGTCTCCTCGAAAAAAATGCTGTGTCCAGATGGAAAAACAAGTTAACCTCAAGTTTCTTGTGAAACTGGGAAAAACCGCTACAGAAGCTCATGCCCTGTTAAATGAAGCGTACGAAAGTGAATGTTTATCGCACACATAAGTTTTTAAGTGGTTCAAAAGGAGGGACATGAAACAACTGAAGACAATCGACAACAACAAAAATGGCAAGATGTTTTGTTAAATATGGAATTGTGTAGGTTCATTGAGTCCCTGAAGATCAGACAATCGATCAAAGTTATTACATCAAGGTTCTGACTACCCTTCATGAACTAGTGAAAAGACAAAGACCTGATTTGTGGAAGAGCAATTCCTGAATGCTTCTCGAAGACAATGCCCATTCTGCCTTGTCTGTGCAAATTCTTTGCAAATTACAGCATCACCGTGTTGGACCAGCCACTGTACTCATCCAACCTGGCCCAACACTGGAAAATTTGCATAGAGAGTCATAGGGATCGGCAAGGAAAGTACATTGAAGGGGATAAACTTTGTAATGTAATTGGTGGTCAATAAAATGTTTTGAAGCTCCAGCCTGGTTATTTAATTGCTATATCTCATATGTATAATGTATAATACACATCTTCAATATTAAACATCAATATTCTGGAATATCATGTAATTTAATTCATGAAAGTGTTCTATAAAAACATTGGTAAGTATTTATCGAATTACTGGTGGTTTTATAAAAACTATAGTTTTAATAATAAATTATAACACAGCGGTAAAGAGTACCTACCTAAATATTTGAAAAAAAATATATACAATAATTTTCAATACATTCAAAAGATTTTAAAACTAAATAAAAATATGCCACATAGAACGCAATAGGCTACACATAAAAACAAAAATATTTAAAACAAAATACGGTATTTGCTGATGTTTGGCGCACTTTTTGCCTTCAGTAACCGTCAAAAACTAGAGTGCGTCTTATATACAATGGATGGGAATTATTGTTTTAATGTTTACTATATACAATAATCAAAATACTGTACTATATATTTTTACTGTCAACACTATTCAACTGTCTAATAACCTTATTCGGAAAAAGCGTTTCCATTGTAAAATTCCTAGAATATCATAATCCAGTATTACAGAACAGAAGACATGGCTTTATCTGCTGATAATGAACCAACAGTCCATTACTCTGAAATTACAGAATGAATATTGTCATTTGGTTACTCATTTTCAAGTCACCCATCGTATGTCTGAATAAGTACTGACTGTTTTTCACTTTTCAGCAAGCACACTTGCTGGAACAGTGTATACCAACTTCTTATTATTATAGCAAAAAAAGTTCTTTCAGCTGCTGTTCACCATGAGTGAGAAGCGAATGTCATATACGGGTGCTTACAAGTTAAAAGTTATAAAATATGCTATAGAACACGGTAATCGTGCAGCAGAGCGGAAGTTTGGTTCACGCCCTACTGAGAAAACTATACGAAACTGGTGTAAAGATAAAGTAAAACTCGTTTTTTCTCTGAAAAACAAACGCAGCTTTCATGGGAAGAAACCTCAGCGACCAGAAGTTGAAAAAGAAATGTTAGATTGGTTTTGAGAGAACTGAAAAAAGGAATTTGTATTTCTACAGAAATCCTTATAACAGAAACTAAAAGTATTGCACAAAGAAAGAATTCTGAAAATTTTGTAGGATCAACATCATGGTGTACACGGTTTAAAGCCACGGTCTCTCAACGCGTACTAGAACTAGAATAACAAAAAGACTCCTGGCGGAATATCAAGAGAGATCATTGCGTTTCACAGGTACATTCATTCAAGCAAGTAAAAAGGCACCTTTTGAAATGCAGCAGATTATAAACATGGTTGAAATTCTACTTATGTTTGATGTTCCAGGAAATAGAACTGTACACAAAAAAGTGTAAAAACTGTTAACATTAAAACTACTGGACATAAAAAAACACACTACACTGTTATTCTGACTTGCTGTGCAGATGGTACAAAACTGCCTCCATTTTTGATTTTCAAGAGAAAGACTTTGCCAAAGGAATAACTGCCAAGGGGTATCCATGTTTGTGTGCACAAAAAAGGCTGGATGGTTGAACAAGTTCTGAAGATATGGCACAATAAAATGCGGGGAAAAACCAGGTGCTCTCTTAAAAAATCCAGCTCTTGTTAGTTTGGGTTCAATTTCATGAGAATTTTTTTTTAATTAATTAATTTAACGTCGCATCAACTACAACGGTTATTAGCGACGACGTTGGGGTGTAACTGTTTACAATGGAGGATGAAATGATTTTTTGTAACGTATGAAAATATGCCATGCCTGAGTGGGATTCGAACCCAGGACCGCATGATGAGTGGCGAGCACGTTACCAACTGCGCCAATGCGGCCGGCTCATGAGAATTTAACGGATTGCATTAAACATAAATTAACCAAAATGAAAACTGAAATTGCAGTTATTCCGGCAGGACTCACGTGTCAACTGCAACCAGTGGACAAATCAATAAACAAGCCTTTTAAAGCATATATGCATGAGGAATGGAATACTGATGTCACCAGGACAGGAAAGGGTAAACTGAAACGTCCTTCCATAACTCAGGTCTGTGAATGGGTCAAAACTTCCTGGAACAACGTTGACTACAAAACTGATGTAAATTCTTTCAAGAAGTGTGACTGACTCCGACCAGGACTGATGCGTATCATAATACTATATAAGCAAGAATTTACAAGCATATGTTTAATATTGGTGTAGTTTTACAAGTAGTAAATACTACTACTTTTAAGATGTAAAATTGTCTTATCTGATATTGTAATGTTTTGTTTTTAATGTAGTTACCTTTGAACCACCGAGGGTCCTATACCTAAAAGGTGCATATCTACTGCTTGCACTTTGCTAATATCTTCGAATGTTAACACATACATTTCGCTGACTTAACAACCTACAGGGACACCAATTACTGTGCAGAAACTTACCATAATTTTCTTTGAAGGTTTACTTAAAGGGTCTGAGATTATTGTTCCATACTCAGATGATTAAACATCACTAGCTTGTGGTTCACATCTATTCACCAGTGTATGATATCAAACATCAAAGGAATTTGAATTCTCTGACCAGTTCAAATACCTTAACCATTTAGTATCAAAATACAGCATTGAGGATAGATACCAAGAAATTTAGTAAAATCTAAATTGGTACAAAACAGCTACTTTTGTAACTTATTCAACGCACGCTGAAGAGTTATCAACTAAGTCTGTTATTTAGTGGTTTAATAAAATATAAAAATTCATGTATACATATATAAATACATCAGTTTTAAGAATGGCATAAATGTTTGTAAGAAATTTGACTGACCAGAAGGAGGAGGGTAACCTGAAGCAGGTGGGTAGCCTGAAGGAGGTGGGTATCCTGGTGCACTTGGAGGAGGGTAACCATAGTTTCCTGTATTGAAAATAAATAAATAAATACATTCAAGCAAAGCAATACATAGCAACTTAACAAAGCATTATAGTAAAATTATGCACAATTATAACAAAGACTAGAAAAATGAAGATTATCTGATTACCATAGTTAAGAGTTCCCCATTAATATGAATTACATATATCAGAAGTAACATTACACATTAATCTATCAACAGGTTTCAGATCTTAAACACATTATATTATACAAAACTTGAACAATCGCTTCAATAACGTTTGCATCAACACACCACAACTGAGGAGGTACATGGAAAAAAGGCAAGCTCTCAAAACTGACATTTTAAGAAAAATGAAATCAAAATTTTACTACAATTAGTAATTTTAATTAGCTTTCAAATAAGATATATTTTACTGGTATAGATAGTGAGTTACGAGAATGCCTTTTGCATATGAATGGGCTGTAAGGAAGAGAAATCTAACAGTGCTGCCAACCTCAACAAAGAGACACTATATTTTACTACTGCGCAATTGCACTGTTTATTAACCACATGTTGTTTTTTGATTAATATACTTCATTGTGACTGGAACTTTTTCCATTTAAACCCAATTTCCTTTAAAATTTTTCTTAACGTACAAAATTTCCAACTAAAATTTAGCCATTCTTTCAAAACTAGTAATAACTTTTCACATGTTGGCATCACTTTCTTATTGATGTAAAAATCCTCCATAATTTCGACAACCACACATCTGTCAAAGCCGCCCAATGAAGCATTCCTATATTCTGGCCGTTTACTTTCTTTACCAGTGTCAAAAAAACTGTTGATGAAAAATTATCTTCTTCACTGTCTTTTTAACTTCCTTCTTTATATTTCAAATTGTGGAAAGAGAAACATCATGGAAGTTAGCTCTTGCTTATGGGTTTTGTTAAAGAGGCATGAAAAGATATTTTTGTTTAACTTCAACTTCACAACATTTTATTACATTGCATATTAGATTTCGTTCAGCACTGTGAACAGTTCAATCGTATTTTCAAGAAACCAACATTTCTGTTTATGGTAACAAACAGTTATACTTGTACAGTTAAAAAGGTTCACAAAAGGTTCCGCGATATACTGTATGTCCTCTGAGTATAGTTTACGTTGGTTAGCGAATTGATACCAAAGCAGTCATGCATGCACACTAATGCTTTTCCCCTTTACCCCTTGTTAAAACCAAAGGTAAACTCGTGACTCAAGTCCTATAATGATAGTCAAAAACCATTCTTCTTCTCTTCAAGGTGTAACCCATCTACCCTATTCCAGCATCAAAGTTTTTTATTTGTCATTGGAAAGATGTAATTATAATAAATCACCCCAGCATTGTAGAGGTCTTCCTAAGCTTCCTACTTTCTCAGTCTGCATCCTGAAACCTGTTTTAAATTCTATTTCCCTTTATTCTTTGAAACTACTTCACCCATTTATTGTGATAATAACTGATTCTCTCATTTACACTAGTCGTTTCCAACTCTTTCCTTATACTACAATGTCAAATTCTGTCCTCCCTTGTACAACATTTGACCGTTTGTATAATAAAATGTATTTTCAAATGTTAACAAAAAAGGTTTACAAATTCCCTGTATCTTAATTTAAAGCAATTTTATCTTGCATTCAATAATTACTACCAATGAAACAATTAAATAGTTTATCAACTAATTATACTTTTATAGCACTGAAACCTATTGTTCTAAATTGTTTCACCTCACATTTGTCACATCATAATTTTTACTACTTATTTTTTTAATTTGTATTTAAATTAAACAGATTTAATTATTAAAAGTTATTTAAAAATACAATGATAATTTTCTGTTAAAGTGAATATTAGATGCAAAAAAACAACAGTAAGTTAACAGTAACCATAACTATAATTTGTTAATTATTATTAACACAATTAGTAATAAAAATTTATTTCATGGCAAACGAACAAGATTAACATTTTTACCAAGACAACTATTAATATAATGCAATAATACATTATCAAGAACATTGGACAGTACAAAAGGATAAGGTTTTAAGAGCACTTGATTTCTGCAATTTTATGATCACATTAATTTTTTTATGATGCCTATATTAACCTTAGATTGTGTGTATATGTAATGAGGTTAAGAGTTATTTATTAACACACAAATGAAAAAGTGCCAAACCTGATCGGGAACTGAAACCGGGACCTCTAGTATAGAAACCAGTTGTGCTGAACAACTAGACCAATGGGGAATCCCAAATTGCTATGATAATTAATTGATTAAAAGTACATACAAACCCAATTGATAAATTTATACAGCCCCTTCAGTTTTGGATACAAATTATTTTAAATTGAACCTGAACTGAAATTGATATAAATTTCTCTCATACTACAAAATGTGGAATGAGGTGAAGTTTGCATGAGAATATAGCTGAATGGGGACTGCAGTCAGCCATTAAAAGGAAGTGGATATGCTACTATACCATAAAACATAATTCTAACTTGTCTCAGCCACTTGTTCTTTTTTGAGTTGTCAAAAAACTCTGACCCATACTTTTATTGGTTTTCTTTACTTTCAAAAATCACTGAAAATTATTTCAGGAAAGGCCTATAGCTAAAGTACTCTTTCTTGTACTTTCATTAACAAAACTGACCCCTTTTTAGTTTCCTTTTTTAAAATTTATACAAATTACTGGCATGTTCTCATGCTTGACCATGTATAATTTCCCTGAAATCTTTTTTCTCTTAGTAGTAGTGTTCTAATTAGTTTACACTCATACATAAACTACTGGGTACAAAAAATGTAGAAACTAATGAACTGTTGACACAACCAAATATAATATACAACTACTGCATTAATACTATCTACGTTACTATGAATTAATATAATAATTAATGAATTACCAACACAAAAACAAACTACAGTAGTTTACTACTTCAACTATTTTCATTAACGAGCAAATAATTAGAGTCCATGAACAAAAAATTATCAAAGAGAACTAAGCAGTGCTAAGTGGCAGAGATCGGTGTTTTGAGAAAAATGCACTTGTTTACAATTAGGCTTAGTGCAAAGGAACTAAGTCAGTTCTCCCCTTCTCCTTTTCTAACAAACCACTTAACATCCAATTTCAAGTGGCTGGGTGAAGCTTTACTACATTTCACATTTACTCTACCAGAAATTTTGAATTACCCGTATGTTTGCCTTATTGTAACTAAACCTTTAGTCCAATGTACAAAAGTACTGTAATGTAAAAAAATTTGATACCCAGATTTCAACCAATCTTTATGTTCTACATAACTGCCTGAAGCAGAAAAAATTGTTTTTAAAAGGGTGCTCGTATTTGTTTTATTTGTCCTAGATAAAAGAAATCACTACACATACTCAGCTAAAACTTTAAAACTACGGCTTTTCAACAAACTCTAAAGGGATTTCTGGAATTAGCCACATAGCCCAAAATTTAAGAGTACTATATTCAAAAGCAAAATAAAAATTTTTGGCCGTCTCCATGGTATAGTGAATAAGCGCACTGACCCGCAAAGCGAAAGGTCCCGGGTTCGATTTCTGGCTACAGTCTGGAAATTATAATCTGTTAAAACCCATTGTTACAGAACCAAAAATGCACATTAGTCACTAATGACCAAGCTGTTGATGCAACTTAAAATAAATTTTAATTTCAATTTTTTTGAAAAATAAGCTTTAACAATTTTCATTAAACTTCCTGTTTTAACACACTTACTGGGTCCATTAAGAGGGCACAAGTCGTATATCGGGGTAATGTGAATATGTCATTAAAAAGCACTAATAAAACTAATGCTGATGATCTGTGTTTTATAACTACATGTATCTGTTTACTTTACTAATATTTTAATTGTTCATTACTTTTGAAATTAATAAAAATATAAATTTGTACCCGACCAGATACAAAAACTGTTTTAAAACTGTACGTCTACAACTGATAGGAAAAAGCACCCAACTATGTTTCTGTCAAACTTAATAACAACCTACCAAATCATTTAAAAAATCTTCCACTACACAATTTAAAAAATTGGGAATACATTAGGTAGTCAGATTATACATCAAACTATACATACTTCTAAACTAATATAAAAATTAGAATGTATTACATAAGCAATCTTATCGAAATAACAGATTCTCTGAGACTACGATTGCATGCTTCAAACAAGAACTAACAATTAATGAACAACTGTTTATATAAGACACTCAAAAATTGGAAGTGTATATTTTTACAACGAAACCCTTCAGATTAGGAAACGTAAATCAATATTTTAAACGTACCTTAATATAATTATTTCTAAGAGACAGAAAAAAAATAGTATATATAACAAAGTTAAAAAAAATAGATAAAATTCATTTTAACAGAAATTCAAAGTAAATATTTGACATACTCTAGTGGATATTTACATTTTCTCAACATATCACGCTTGTTTTTTTTATTTGTTTAATACATCTATAAACTTATTAGAAATACACCCATGTCCCTAGAATTAAAAGTTTACCATGCCCAACCCATTTCTTATTAGACATGATACTTCCTCAAAAATTTATTGAATAGATTACACACTTTCCGGTATGTTCTTAATGTTCATCATCCTTATCCCGCTTCCAATCCAAGTTTCCTCAGGTCCTCAACGTCATTCCAACTCTCTTGATTGCTGAACCATCTACCCTCCTCCAACCTACTGATGTAACCAAAACAAAGTAGCCCTGTCTGTCCAACTCACCTTATCAGGCTGTCCATCCCCAATTGTTTCCTAATGGCATTATTTCTTATTTCATCTTTTCTTGTTTTTCTTAGCATATTGATCTTGAGCTTTATTACTGCCGCCTGGATTTACTTTGTACCTTCCTTCTACGTGTCCATGTTTCTGCTGCATATGTCAGTCTTTGTTCAAAATATGTATTTTAATAATGTAGTTACAATATATCTAAATTGCTTGATCCTAGAATAAGATTCTCACACTTGGAAGAAACCATTCCTTTCAGCACCCTCTTACTTAACTCCTTTTATAATTTTCTGTCTGATAGGAAAACAATCCCTAATAATGTGAATTCTTTTACTTCCTCCAGCAGTTTACCTTATTTAGCCTTATTATCATTAAGCCGTTTAGCTGTTTACAATTTAGCCTTATTCTATTTCCCTGCCTTCCCTCCTCACATCTCTCCCACACCAACACTTTACTTTTTTCCTCACCGAGTTCCAAATCACGTAAAAATCGCTTTGTTCCACAAATCCAATGCCCATTTAATCTTCTCTGCTGTCATTCCCCATTTAACTAGATTATCAACAAATCTACAAACAATCGGCTCCAAGTAATTTATAACAGTAACGTACATAAATTTATATCAAAATCATAATGTACAAGTGTTACTTTATTACAATAACAGTATACAAAAAAATGTATTTGCAAAATAAATAAATAAGCTTACAGCTTGTTTTACAATGGTATAGCTATTAAAAAATCATAAAAAAATAATAAAAGTTTAACATACCTTGTGGAGGAGAATACGGAGGTGGATAACCTGCTGGATTGTTTGGATCTGGCGGATAAGACATGGTTCCGATTAACTTTTATCTAATTATTAATTATCTCTTCCTTTACCAGTCTCCTGATTATTCATGTAAAAAAAAACAAACCGAAAACACAAATTATATAAAATACCTACAATATCATAAAATTTGAAAATAAACTTTACACGTACTCAAGAAGCGAGTGAGTGTGTAAAGTTAAGTGCATTTAAAACACTAAACAAATAAACATGTAGGCTAGATAAAAAAAGAATTAAATAGATCACACAAAATACAGGACTTACATGTTTGAAATTTTCAAGACTTGTTCCTCTTTTGAGATGTTGAATGTTTTACAACAAAACCTTTCAGATCAGGAAAAATAAATCAATACTTTAAACATACCTTAATAAAATTATTTTTAAGAGACAGACTATCTTAACTTCTTTTATACCTCATCCTTTATACCTTTAAAACACCTCTATTTCCCAATAATACTGTAGTCTTCCTTCCTCTGTCCTACTGACAATTTTACAATGTGTTTCCCGCATACATGGCGGGACCGTTACATCTGGAGTAATGAAACATGTTTTTTTTTTTGGCTCAGGGGGCCAGAATACAAATACTTCCAGTGAAAACTATTTTCAAAAAATCATCATGAAAACACTTTTCCTTACCTATATTTCATATAGAGTATGTGAAAGTAACAATAGTGACCGGTTTGGTAGATTGTTTTGTGTCATAAGATGGTAACTGCTAAAGATAAGATGATGGGAATTATTTTATGTAGGCAGGAATGTAGGTAATTTGAAGTTGTTGATGGCAGATTTTAGAAACATTAATAGGAATCTATTGTGTTATTGTTCCTTGTTCAGAACTGGCAAGGAGATAGCACCCAAGAATCAAATGTAAGCAATTTATATCGTTCTAACCTGTATTTAGTCTTGTCTGTTAAGCCAATGCGAGCAGTCTTGTCTGATAAGCCAATGCGAGCGGACGTATTTAGTAGTAGCTCTGTCTGCTTTGTTTATACAGAGCGTTCTATATCAATTAAATAATGAGTTCGTGCGGGAAATGTTTTAAATCGATTAATCGAGTTACTAAGGATAAAATACAGTGTTCAGCGTGTAAATCTTATTTTCATTCTGCATGTGTGGGGTTGACGGAAACCGAAATAAAGTTTCTATCGGAGGGTGATCAGTCGTGGAAATGTGAAAATTGCGTAGTAGAGCGTCGTAGATCAATGAGCTGTCCATCTGAAGAATCGGTTAGGTTGGACATGAATGATATAAGGAAAATGTTCGGTGAGCTGGAGAAGAAAATTTCTCAGGGACATACTAATCTGGAGCGAGATCTTGGAGCTTCCCTAAATTTATGTCACGATAAATTAGACGACAATAACCGTATATTGACTAATCAATAGGTAATTATTCAGAAACAGAATGAAATCATTGAGCAGTTACGTGATGAAAATAAGCGATTATGTAAAAAAAATGAACGATTTAACTATTAGACTGGATGATAGTGAGCAGTACAGTCGGGCAAATTCTTTGGAAATTTATGGGGTCCCCGAAACTCCAAATGAAGATGTCGTACAAATAGTGAGTGAGGTTGGAAAAGCTCTCGGTTTCCAGGTTAATGAGAGTATGATTGATGTCTGTCATAGACTCCGAAAAACAAACAACAGACCAACACCTGGAATCATAGTGCGCTTTGTAAGACGTTTAGACAAAGAGAAGGTGTTGGAAAAAAGACGGATAAAAAGAAATTTATCTACTCGAGATTTGGGGTTCAATACGGACACTCCTGTGTATGTAAATCAATCTCTGGCTCCGGGTAGACGTATATTATTTGCCAAGACTAAGCTTGTCAAAAATGAGTTTAAGTGTAAATATTTGTGGATAGACAGGTCAGGAAAAATTAAAATACGTAAAGACAAGCCATCTCGTGTTTTCATTGTTTCTTCTGATGAAGAATTATCAAAAGTTAAAGAGGCATTGAAATAGATAAGAATCAAATTGCAAAGATAAGTACTTTTACTTAAATAGAAAAGTTATTTTTATTTTTAATGTAAAGTGATTCATTTAAGTATCAAATTTATTTTATCTTTATTTTAAATTATTTCTGATAATTTGAATGTAATTAAATTGTATTATCAGAATGTACGGGGTCTCAGAACGAAGACAAAGGATTTTTACTTATCTATTTTAAATGAAAGTTATGATGTTATTGTATTAACTGAAACTTGGTTAAATGACATAATTAACGACGGTGAATTGTTTGATGATAGGTATTTAGTTTTTCGGTGTGATAGAGATTATGACCTTACAGGTCTAAGTCGAGGTGGAGGGGTATTGATAGCGGTACTAAAGTCAAATCCTTGTATAAAAGTAACTCTATCTAAGGTTTCCGCCCAGGAAAGGTACGAATGTGTTCAAGTAAAATTATTGTTACCAGGTTATACGGTTTATTTGGCTGCTGTTTACTTTAGCCCGTTTTCTGATTTGTCCGATTTCACTAATTTCTTGGATGAACTGAAAAATAATATTAATTTAATTCATTCTGATAATATAATTGTAGGTGATTGTAATTTGGGTGAAATTAATTCTCCAAACTATAGGTTAGAAAATGGTTCTAGTAAAGCAAAAAGGTTGTACAATACGATGTCTCTTTTAAACTTAAATAAATGTAATAATGTATTCAATGCTTATGGTAAACAATTAGATCTAATATTGAGTAGTGTTAGTATGGTAACTAGACGGGAGATATATCCTGTGTTAGAGGAAGATTTGCATCACCCAGTACTAGTGTCAGACATTAAATTACCTAAAGTTTCTAGATTTGCACCCAGCAATATTTCATACCGTAACTACAAAAGGGCAAACTTTTTCCAATTATATCAAATGTTAAAACTTTCGGACTGGGATATACTTTATACTTTTAATGATATTAACCTTGCAGTTGATTGTTTTTATAATTTTTAATACAAAGCAATTCATGCAAATGTTCCGGAATGTAAAAAAGTAATTAAGTCTAAGTACCCTACATGGTTTGATAGGAGATTAATTCAAAAAATCAAATTAAAAAACAAGTTATCTCGCAAAAGGAAGTTTTCACACTATTATGAAAATAGATTTAGGCAACTTAGGGCATGTCTCAAATGGGAAATAAGTCAAGCCTATAAGAATTACATAGAAATTTTGCAGGACGATGTTCATAGTAACATCAAACATTTTTGGAACTTTGTAAATAATAAAAGGGCAAACAGAAGCGAACAATCAGTTTTTAAAACTGGAAATCAGGAACTCAAGGAAGAGGAAGTTGCCCAGGGTTTTGCTGATTATTTTTGTTCTGTATATGAAGGCCAAAATGTAGTAAATAATGCCACCCCAAAAAATCTTAATGTAAAAGTCGGGTTAGATCTTATAAATTTAGAGAGTATTAATGAAAATGATGTGACTGAAGCGGTACGCAAACTTAAACCAACGAAATCTAGTGGACCAGACAATATTCCTCCATATATTATTAAAGGTTGTGCAGACATACTGATAAAGCCAATCCAGTTTCTCTGTAATTTATCGCTTAGAACTAATACCTTTCCTTCTAAATGGAAAGTTGCACGAATAACACCAGTATTTAAGTCAGGAGATAGAAATGAAGTTTCAAATTATCGGCCCATTGCGATTATTAATTCTTTGGCAAAGGTTTTTGAGCATATTATCCACGCACATATTTTCAAACAGGTGAAGGGGTTAATATCTCCCATACAGCATGGTTTCATGCCTGGACGCTCCACAGTTACAAATCTGTTAAAATTCACGCAGGATGTCTCGTATATGCTGGATAATAGATTGCGTACAGATGTAATATACTTAGATTTTAAAAAAGCCTTTGATAGAGTAAACCATGACATATTGTTAATGAAAATGGAAAAAATTGGCTTTACAAAAAATTTAATATTGTTTTTTAATAGTTACTTGAAAAATAGATCGTTGTATGTAAGATTTAGAAATAATTGCTCTCGTAATTTTTCAAATAGCATGGGTGTACCTCAGGGCAGTAAACTCGGGCCTCTTTTATTTTTATTATTAATTAACGATTTGCCACTAAGCGTTCATAATAGTGTATGTATTTTATTTGCTGACGATATGAAACTGTATAAACATATATATAATTTTGATGATTGTAAACTTCTTCAAAAAGACTTGGATAATGTTTATTTATGGTGTGAAATAAATCATTTAGAGTTAAACATTAATACATGTAAATATATGATATTTTCCAACCAAATTAATTTCCATATATTTGATTATTCTGTAAAAAATGAAAAATTAGATTTAGTCCATGAGATCCGTGATTTAGGGGTGTTAATTGACAGTAAATTAACATTCAAGCAACACATCCATATGATTGTGAATAATGGTTATAGGTTACTCGGGTTTATATTTAGAAATACGAAGCAGTTTGATGGAATTGAGGTCCCAATAAGGCTATTTGAAGCTCTAGTTAGAAGCAGGTTAGAATATGCTGCAATTGTGTGGAATCCCCATCATCTGAATTACATAGACTCGATTGAAAAAATTCAAAATAGATTATTGCGTCTCCTGTATTACAAAAATATGGTATGTCATGCCCTTTAGGGTTTTCTACGGAGACGATGAGAAGAATTTTTGACATAAAATCCCTTGAAGTCAGACGAAATGTGATGTGTATGCAATTTTTAAATAAAATATAAAATAATAAGATTGACCTAGAGGATATTGTGAAAAACATTTTTTATTACGAGGGTAGGCTGATAAGTAATGCACACATGCTTGTAGAAGACGAACAAAAAGAAATAGCAAGATGGGGTAAATAACAAATTAAAGTACAAATCTTAACCTACCAAATTATCTATTTATTTTTCAATATAGTCACCGTTAAGCATTACACATTTCTCCCAACGTTTAACAAGTTTTTTCATTCCGTCACTGAAAAATTCTTCCGACTTTCCTCGAACCCAGGACGCAATAGCTGCCTTCACCTCATTGTCCGAGCTGTAATGATTACCCTTAAGGTCTCTCTTCAGTAGAGGAAAAAAATAAAAATCGCAAGGCGCAAGGTCGGGAGAATACGGAGGGTGTAAAATTGGTTGAAACTTCAGGTTTCTCAGAGCCTCTCCAGTTGCACGCGAAGTGTGTGGACGAGCATTGTCGTGTTGCAAAATTATTGGCGCCAGGTTGCCTCTAACACGACAAACTCGACGTCGGAGGTGTTTCAGAGTCTGTATATACTGAGCAGAATTTACCGTTGCCCCTCGTTCCAGATAATCAGTCACATAAACTCGGCGAGCATCCCAAAACACAGTCAAAAGAATTTTTTTTGCGGACGGTTGTGTTTTGAACTTTTTCACAACAGGAGAATGTGGATGACGATATTCAGCGCTCTGCCTTTTTTCTTCGGGATCGTAATGATGAACCCATGACTCGTCCCCCGTCACAATATTCAAAAGAAAGTCGTCTCCTTCGTCACGGTAGCGCTTCAAAAGTTGTTCACAGCATTCCAATCGACGCTGTTTATTCTCGTCTGTCAGACGGCGTGGTACCCATCGTGCACAGATTTTACGGTATCCCAATTGTTCAATAATGAAGCCAACACGTTCCTTAGATATTCCAATTTGGTTTGCGATACGCTGTTGAGTGATTCGCCGGTCATTTTGAATCAAATCATCGATGAGTTTGCGACGATTATCGTCTGAGGCAGTGATTGGTCGTCCACTGCGTGTTTTGTCAACAATTAAGGCTTTTCCAGGTTGGCAATCACGAAATTTTATTACCCAACGATTCACAGTAGACCTATCAACAGTATCGTCACAATAAACAGCCTTTAAACGACGATAAATCTCACTAGGATTCACTTTCTCAGCAGTTAAAAATTCGATAACAGCGCGTTGTTTAATTCTCGTTGACATAGCACCAGAACACGACGCCATACTTCCACTACTCAAAACAAACTGAATGAAAGCAACGCCTTCAA
The DNA here is from genome assembly GCA_035578175.1 of Catonia carolina. NCBI lineage: Eukaryota > Metazoa > Arthropoda > Insecta > Hemiptera > Achilidae > Catonia > Catonia carolina. Next base: position 64,676,002 of record JAQMRL010000001.1, on the reverse strand, counting down.
ACTGCGCAGGCTTGTAGAGGAGAAATAGTACTTCCACATGCCACCAGGCGCGCTACTGAAGTTTATTTAGTTGTCTTCTACAAGCATGTGTGCATTACTTATCAGCCTACCCTCGTATGTACCTTTTGTTAGATCCAGGACTTTTAATTTGTTTTATTTGCATAAAGTGAACACTGTGCAATACAGTAATACGTTCTTAATACGGACGTTATCCTTTTTTAATAAATTTAAACTGGAACTCGATCCTTTTTTTGATAATTACGAACAGTTTTCATCAAAATGTTATCAGGCGCTCACCAACCAATAAATGACATAGATTCACAGAGCAGACTCACATCTTTTTCTTTCTTTCTTTCTTCCTTTCCTTCTTTCTTTTTTCTTTTTTCTATTGTTTCTTTTCCTTTTCCTTTTATTAATTTATAAATGAATAATATTATTTTTGATCAAGTTTTGCTAAACTATTTTTGTGGGAATTTTTTGTTTTTTTTCTTATTAATTTATTATTATAGAAAGTAATTTTATCGAAACATTATTTTATTTTTATGAGAAAAGGAGACAAAAAGTGTATTAGCATGTATATATTGTAAATAAAATAGTTATAAGCAAATATTGTTTTGTAAATATGTAATTTTTGGTTATGTCAATAAGGCTTATATGGATAAGTTCTGTTAGCCTTTATATTATTGTAAATAAATAAATAAATAAATTTATGTGTGTTCTTATACAAAAGTCCTCCATTTTGTGTGATTTATTCATTTTAATGAAAGTGATTATTTTATTAAGTGTTTTACATAAATATATGTACATAAAATTAAATAAAAACACAAAAATTACGAAAAGAAGAATTGAAACACAGTTGAAAGTTTTAAAAGATGAGAAGGCGTTCTTAAACAAAATGGATTGTTTAGCTCTATTTGAATGAAATACGTTTTATTGCTTACAATACTTTTTGTAAAAAATACTTATATATATATATATATTTATTGTGTGTTTCCCGCACACACAGAGGGACCGTTACATCCAGAGTAAGTGATTTAAATGTTTGATATTTGATGGAGTTTCTGTACAAACAAAAGGATATAATATATAATGTAATAGTGGCTGTTCAAATTCTGATCTTTCACAACATACCATAGTTTAAAACTCAAACATCTATATAGTTTAACAGATCTGTTGTATTATCGGTAAGACAACAGAGCCCCTCTTTTTGATATTTAAAACAGGTTTAAAATATTTAAATGTCTTACCATTACATTTCAATGTCCAGCTTTACACAACCACAACAAATCCTAATACATTGAAATTGGTTCTTATGAAAAACAAAAAGCTCTTTTAGCTTAATAAGTAACCTAATATAGAATTTCTATGTTTTTCTTCATTAACCAATAAAAAGTTAATTTGAGTTCAAATACTTTTTAACAAAAAAAAATCCACAACTCATTTAGATAAAAATTATATTTATTTTACTTTTTTTGCAGTTTATTTTTGTCCACGGGGTTGTAACAAAATATATGGACAACTAAAAGGCTTTTATTATTGACCAGAGTTTATACAGAGACACTGTGTTATAATTGATACAGGAAAAGTTTAACTACCAAGATAAGACATTATTAATCAGGGTGTCAGACAAGGATGTAGTAAGTCACCTATGCTTTTAAATATAATTATGTTTGTTCTCATTACAAAACATACAGCCTAATCTATGACTAAACTAGACTATAAGTAGTAGGAATTTACCATAAATTTATCCTAATAAATATTGTTATTAATTCCAATTGAAACTGTCATAACTGTAAAAGTATTTTAAATTGTCATCTCATTATCAAGCGGTTTGCTTATTGTATTAAATTTTTACATTTATCAAGTTAGGGTATTAAGGACAAAGAGACCCATGTAATGACATAATGTATGTGACCCAGGTAATGACTATGGTACATGTTTGTTATTATTTCATTAAGTGGCACAAGAGTCCTCTATTTATGGCTCAATGTTTACATAGTTTTAGAAATATGATGTAATGAACATTTATTACAAGTACTTTCCTCATAACAAACAAACCATGATTTTTAACGACAGGTTCACATTCCTTCTAGTCATGTCATTAGCAGCTACAATGCGGAGTAAGTTATAGCTGATAATGCAGACATAGATAGACAAGAGGCTGCTATGGTTGGGGTAGTGCTGAACATACTCTAGTGTGCTAGTACTGCCTGCAGATAAATTTACTGAATCATTGACTTAGTTTATTATCATGATTGGTTTTCAATTTAAAACATGAAAAAAAAGAGAGTCTGCTGAAATTTTTGGGGGCCTGCGCTCTCATAATAAAAATTTGTTTCTTTAAAACTGCGGCCTTAGCATGCTAATTAGGCCAAAAGTGTATACATACAGTTGTAGAAAATTAACAACCTACAACTTTTATTTTAAGTTTTTTTCTGCAACTGAGTTATTCTTTATATTTAATTTCTAATTCTTCCGATATTATTAACACAACAGTTTTAAATTAGTTTATAAATTATGTGTAACCTTTCATCTATGGAAGAATATCAGTCATTAAGTGTAATAAAACTATTATTATTACAATATTCTCAACATTTATTTTGCAACGTGAACAGCTTGGCAAAACGCAACCATGGATTTCAATGTGTAGAAATTTCAAGATTGATTGCGAATAGTAACTACGAACTTGCTCAATGGAGCACAGGCCTGGACATATTTCTGCATAAAAAACACCAGGGAATTGTACGCTACAATACAAAAACTGAAAGAAAAGTAAAAAAATGTGCTTTAAATCTAACATAAAAATTAAAGTACAACACCAAAACGTTTAAGGTCCCAGCCCATAAAGTAACCCATGGAAAGCAGAAGGACTAAAAGATGTAAATCTATGTAAGTTCACCAGATTTAAAAACATCGTAAACTGAGAATTATGAATAGTGTGGTCATTAGCATACAATTAGAAATATATAGATAATAAAGTACATTATGTTAAAATTTCCAGACAAAAATTATGGAAAAACCACCTAATTATCACCAAGTAAAATTCTAAATGTTGAATCCCACACAACAATTAGGTTTAAAAGACGTCAGTCACATATATTAATTGTTTGTAATTACTCTGATAAGAAAATAACAGAAATCCTATTATTCAACTTTTTTGATAACATTCAATGAATCATCTATAAACAAACCGCAAAATAACTAAATTGCTATCCTGTCTAAATTGTTACAGCATAGGCCTACTATGTACTAGAAAAATTACAATTTATAGTACAGTATTTATAGTACAATTTATAGTTAGAGACCATCTCAACCATCAGATAATCAGAGTTACATTGTCAAATTAATAGTCTGAACTAGTCAGAAAATAATAGGTTTATTACAAATAGAAAAATTAAAACAGCACCAGCATTTGCAACATTTATTAGACTGGTAAGCTGAGAGTTAATAAACCACAGTTCTAAATGGGTATTCTTACTAAACACACAAGTAATAGTTTGCTTTATGAAAGTATATTAGAACCAGTAAAATAATTTTTGAAGCAATTGTTACCTATTTACAACGAACAGTTAATTAAAATATTATCTCTTGGGCGCCGGATCAAAGCTATCATATTATTATGTAAATTATTAAATGAGTCAATAACAAATTTTAATTTTCTTCACTCAAAAATATTCCCACGAAACGGATCGCGATTAGTGTCCTAATTGCAACTATCTAAGTTTAAATAATGTCAAAGAAAGTTAACCTAACACTGACATAAAGATAAAGTAGATCAATAAAGTTAACATAAGCATAGATCTAAATATAGACAAGTTAAGGTTGCACTCTTAACATAAATAATAGTATAAATTGAGGTTAATACATATACATTTATATTTACCAATGGCAGTCAATTTAAACATTCATAAAGTCTCTTACCTTACGTTATCAAAATTATTATGAACTTCAAATTCACAGCAAATTAATATTTCGCAATTTTTTGATTAGCGCTCCCACACAAAATTATGAATCAACGTTATTTTAGTAAATTGCAAGGAAGTTTCTGATAACTGCATGAAGTTTGCGCACTTATTCAATAGAGTGTGCGCGTTGACATTCCGTTTCAGAAAAGGATTGACATAAACATTAGTCACTAGAAGTCATTATTATATTATTAGATGAAGCGTCCATTGTAGATTGTGAGAGCATGCAAGAGCACAGTAAATCTCCTAAGAACCTACATCTAAAAATCTCAAAAAGTCTGTTACTATTGTTAAGTCTCCGTTATTACAATTAAGGTAATCTAGACTTTCTAGAAACTTGACTCGTTCAAGTAATTACTATTATTAAACAATCCTTAGACCCATTATTATTTCATTATTCGTTTAAGTTTACCATCCTTCACTTAGTACAGTATTGCCATAGCGTATAGAAGAGATCTCTTCTATACGCTATGGTATTGCGTTACAGAAACATCTGATGTAATGAGACAGAAACACTTTCATGGATAGCAACAGAAAATTCTGGGAAAAAATAAATAATGTATAATATTTTTGGTTGAGGAGCCGGTAGATTTGGTTTGGTGTACAGAAAATTAGCAAAGACCGAGGTCTTCTTAAAAAAATTACGGTTTCTGGCCTCGGATTAACCAGCCAATGAATGGCTCATGATCCTTCAATATGAACTATATTGCTGAAAAGCGTTTGCTTACCGTCAAGATTACGAACAAATTAAGAACAGAAGACGGTCTTGTACAGAGTTGTATGGATAGATTGTGAATACAGCAAATTAGGAGAGGAAAACTATGGTAGTGAACTAACAGCAAACCTTTTTTCAATGTATTTTCGGGCTAATCGGGGATGTTCACAACATGTCAAGGTTCGGTCCAGGTAGACCAACGGATAACATTTTCTTTCTCAGGTGGAAAATTTTGCTGTTTACCATCACCCAAATTCCGCCCGATCAAAAATGAGATTATTTTGAAGAATTGCGTTTTAAAGTTTATTTTCATTTAGTAAAAGCTATTTTCACATTGTTGTAGACCCTTTTAATCATTTATCACACTGCCTCGCTACCTGCGAATTGTGCCAAACAGTCATAATAGTCGTGGTTCCTAAGTTACACGTTACCAATCGCTTTTGGTTTATCGAGCATTGCTGAATTTTAGGCAATTTTAGTCCAAATCAAACAGAGATATAATTCGTATTTTTTCACTTCAGATAAAATTGACCATCTCAACAAAAAGGGAGGCTTAAAATTAATTTGAAAACCTTCTTACTGGTTCATGGCATATTCAAAGTACTATTATCTAGTTTTGTGAGGGCAAATACGTTTTCGTATACATGAATATAGGCTACACAGATTCTATATCCATGAATAATAATAAATAAATATATACATGAAGTCAAAAAATTCTCTGTGTCTGGGTTGGAATGGCTATAAAAAAAATGGTTAGAATGGAATGATTATAATATATTTGTTTGTATACAATTGTACTCAATATGGCTGATTTAAGTGATTAATGAAGGTAGCAATGGAACGCATTCTGTAAACCTAAGAAGATCAGTGATAGTTACTCATAACGTTTCCGTTCCTTTTTCCATAGTGTTGTCTTTACTACCCGATAGAGTTCACTAGTACACTTTTGTTTCAGAAAGAATGTTCTGCTCTGGCAGTCGAGAAAGATGGCGAATGTGGAGTGCGTCTGATCTCGTGTTGCTTAACTGTGATTTGTGAATAATACGGTTTATAATGGATGTGTATATTTCGTAGTGTTTGTATGTGTTACAACAGGTGTATTGATAATCATAAATTGTCTTAAAGTGTTGTGGTAACGGGAATATACTCAATAAACTTCAACATGCGTGAGTTTAAAGTCGTTGTTCTCGGTTCGGGTGGGGTAGGTAAAAGTGCACTTACTGTCCAATTCGTTTCCGGTTGTTTTATGGAGAAATATGATCCGACTATAGAAGATTTTTATAGAAAAGAAATTGAAGTTGATAATTCTCCTTGTGTTTTAGAAATACTTGATACTGCAGGTACAGAACAATTTGCTAGTATGCGTGATCTGTATATTAAAAATGGCCAGGGGTTTGTTGTAGTGTACAGCTTAACTAATCATCAGACATTTCAGGATATAAAGACTATGAAGGAACTTATTACTCGTGTTAAAGGTTCTGAAAGGGTTCCCATATTATTGGTCGCAAATAAAGTAGATCTTGAACATCAGAGAGAGGTATCTACCAGCGAAGGTAGCAGCCTTGCGCAAGCATGGGGTTGCCCTTTTGTAGAAGCAAGTGCTAAGAACAGGACAAATGTAAACGAAATGTTCGCTGAAATAGTAAGGGAAATGAATTTCAGTCCAGAGAAAGAGAAAACTAGTTATTGCTGCTGTACGGTGCTATAAATTATGTACATGTAAATTTTAAAATATGATCAAAGTAAGTAATAAGACTTGAGTGAACAAGTAAATAATTGGCAGTAATAATAAATATTTTAGCTGTAATTATTACTTGTATTACCCTTACTAGCAATTTTAACATAACGTATTTTATTGTTTGTATATTTTATCTGTTGAGATTGAAAACTATGTTTATTTTTATCCAAGAATTAATTATTTCCTTTGTCTTAACATCAGGTGCCAGTTAAAAACCTACACCGATTTTTATCATGAACCAATACGTTTTTAAAATTTCTACATCAACTTATTTGTTAGGTAATGTTGCATTTATTAGTACTGTATGTATTTAATGACCCCATTTAAGCTTTCTCATCTAATTGCATTATAACACTTATTTCATTTAATTGATGTAGGCCTAACCCTTCATTAATTTAAACAAGTTTTGTTTATTTATTTCATTGCTGTGTGTATTTTAGGAGTACGTATCTATCTATATTTGTTCATTAGTCATTAATAAAAGGCCTACTTTATTTTATTAACATATATTAAATATTTTAATACTTGTTTTAATGTATTTTTATTAATTATAATTAAGTAGCAAGTTGAAATACTCCTACTTCTAGTTTGTTATGATTCAGGCTTGCAAAATTCTGTAAAAATATGTTAACTATGTTCCTTTTATCCCTTAACATAATTACATTAAAGGGAATTAAATTTCTCTCAAAAAATGTTAGCATCATCTGTTCAGGAATAAAAAAATCAGTGACAGTAGTTGGCCAATAACATCCCTAAATATTTCTGTCAGTAGCTAAGAGAATATATTAAAATTAAACTACTAAACATTTATGTATGTTATTGTTGAAAAGTTTGTGAGAGATTAAGTTACCTTAATAGTGAAATAGTAAGGCCTAGTTACTCTCAATTTCCTTTTCAAACATATAAATTAAATTAAATGTTAATTATCTTAATTTATTCTAAATACTACAGTAAATTCATCTCGCTGGGATTGTTTGAAATTTTGGTTTGTTTTTTGTACAAAATATAATGGGCCTACAGCATTAAGTTCAATGTATTATTTTCGGTACACCAAAACTTTTTTTCTATTTGGTGATTTTATTAATATTTACGGTTCAGTTTATACAACTACTTGTCTTAAAGTTAAAAAGATTTAATATTAAGCAAAAATTTGTTACACCTTTAAACATATCAAAATTATGGTTTGGAATTAAATAATTTGAGCCTGGTTATTCTGTATGCAAGTCTTGTGTGATGTAACATGGGCCTAAGTTTATAATGTGTTATGTCTGTATTAAAAAAAAACAATCTGATTCTAGTCTTAAGGCTACAATTTATACTTAACATGTTATAATCTTTCTGAAAAGTGTAATGCCAACTGTGTAGATTGTTTGAGACTGATTCGTAGTGGAAAATGGACCATAGCAATTTTTTATAATTTTGTAATTTATTGTCTCAGTGAAAGTATTAAAACAGTATTTGTTTTGTAAACTTTCGAATGTGCCAAATTTAAATCTCGGATTTTTTTATTATGTTTGCGTATTACCAACTTATAGGCCAATCATATTAATTTCTGATGGATAAAGTTTACTCCCAATGTTGTTACTAATGGCTAAGCAGTTGAGACAATTTTATATAATGATTCAATCACATTTTACAAAATAGTAGGTTAATGATTGGCTTAACTATATATTTCCTTTTTTAATTGAATCTTCTGTGTGAACTTGAATAGAAAATGAAGTTGCAGGTTTTTGTTAAGCTATTAGGTGTAATCTACAAAGTCTAATAATGGATAGAAATGATTTTTAATTGACCCAGAAACTTGCATTATTTGTTTACCAGCCAAAATTGCTAGACTGAAACAGTATAATGTTCAACACCTTTAAATGCTCATGGCAGTTAATGTAATATTTAAAAAATATTCTTTATGGTATTGTTTTAGCCACTAGAATTTTCAGTTTTCCTATTAACTTGGTAAAAATAAATATATTTTTCTTTTTGTTAAATTTTAAAAACTCTTTGATGTAAGTACATATCTACACAGTTGACAAAATTATTTTTAAATAATTAAAGACCAACATCATTTTTGTAATAGAGGCCTATTCTTAGAAGCCAGTATGTGATTGTTGTATAATGCTTAGTGTAGACACTACTATCTGTAAGGGTTATTGACCTCTTTAAATGTGATAAATTTCAAAAATAAAACCTCTGATCATTAAAAAAAAGTTTGAAAAGTTGACTGTTTTGTTTTAGTTTATATTGGCGTGGTTTAAAACAAACCTTTTTTTAAAAAAAAAGAACAGTTATAAAATTTTAGGCGTTTTAACTCAATTTTACATTTTAATATATATCTGTAATTTTTTAAAGCGAAAAACCTTGATGTAACATTTTTAATTATCAAGTAAAATAATAAATGATAAATTTTACTAGCCCATTTTATAAAAGAAAGTATAATTTGGGGAACAGTTTTTTTGATGCTTGTTAATTTATTAATCAGCCTAAGTAGGCTGTTTCGTATAATAAAATAGGCCTATTTTATAACCAGTGCTTTTTTACTGTCTTACATTATAGTAAGAGAAAAAATTGTAATCATTAAAAAATTTAGAAAAAAATCTCAACTTTTTTGTAATTTTTATATGATTCACAATAATATTAGCTTACCATTATTGTATGTTTTATCAATAAAGCACTGATTTTAAATTATTCCTACCATATTTGGCCTAATCATTTTGTAATTTAATAGTATTTGTATTGATTTTTATAACTATACAGTATGTACGTATAATGATAATAGCCTATGTAATTACAACTTGTGATTCATTTTTTTTTCAAAGTTTTTTAAAATATGTCCCAGATTCATACTATGAAGTTAAATAATTTTGTTAATTGTTTTAATAAAATGGTTAGTGTTCAGTAAATTGTAAAGTTTATGGATTTATTTGTGGTGGGGAAGGTTAAAAAATATCAGTTATCAAAATTTTCTTTTTTAATTTGATTTGAAAAAAAATTCTGTTTGTCAGTGTGCCTGAAGGATTGTAGAATTTTGGTGAGCTTTTCGAAAGTTATTCTTATTAACATTAGTAAATTAATGTGGGTTTTAAATCTAATTGGCATCAAAGATATTTAGGTTTTAATTGCCATTACCTGATTAATATATCAAAATTTTAAACTAGGTTAAAGCTGCCTACCAACTTGACTGATCTCTAAATAAATGTTTGTGCTATGGTGTGAATTATGTTCTCAAGTAATCAAATCAAATTAAATAACTAGTGAGAAATGTTGCCAATAAAATTTTAAGTCAATTAAGGATGGTAGTATGATTTTGTATTAGGTTTTTTAGTGAATTGTAAAGGTTGGTAGTATTTTAATTATTGGAATTGTTTAAAGGGCTTTGAGATTACAATTTTTCTGAAGTTGGAAAACGAATATTCTACTCTGCTCAGCCAAACAAATAAACAACTAATATTTACTGTAAATTAAAATTAAATTTTTTTTGTGCTGTTAGAATCTGTATGAAAAGACAAAATTAATTATCAGAACTTTGACAATTTTATTAACTTTAGCTGTAATAATTAATTCTTTAATGTAAAAAGCCTTATAGAATTTTTTTTGAAATAAAAAGAATAAATAGTAGTTTTTAAAATTGATAACTTATTTTAAATAGGCTAACTTTTTAATTATTGTTTAAATTTTCATAATATTTTCTTTCAGTCTACGAAACTTGTAAACATTATTAATATAATAATTAATTTTTATAGTTTTGAAAATCTATTGGACAACTTTAATTACTTTTTTGGTCCCTTAAAAATAGTGTGGATCTTTTTATAGTTTAAAATTCTTGTTGAAATATACCAGAACACCCATTACACTAAAATTCAAAGATTGAAACCTATTTTAATCTAATCTTGTTGTAATACGTGAAAAATTGAATGTACAACAAAAAAGGATAATTTTTTAATAGAGAATGAATAAAACTTTTTTTTTATTCGAGGAATAAACTTATTGTCGTGTAAAGTGAGATCCATAAATTTTATTGTTTACTGTTCACGTAATCTGGGAAACGAGCCTAAATTATTTACAATCAAATCTTGAATTATTATTTTAGGTTTACATTTTTTGTGTTGCTTCTATCTGTGTGTTTTATTAATTCTTCGGTAAATATTAATTGTGGTGATGTAGCCTAATGATTGTATCTGTATCTACCTTCACATATCTTTCAACAGTTCCATCTAGAAGAAAATTAATTACATACATTTATGGATACTTCTACCAAAATATTGTGTTATTGCGGGATATTGTGTGTTTACCAAATCGTGAAGTGAAAAGAAAGTGTAGATTTGTATACCTTTAAAGAAATATAAATATATGAATAATGTTATTTAAAAATGTGGTGATGTTTAGAAAAATTGTGAAATAGTGAATGAATTCGTTTTTTGTATAATCTTGAAGTGGATTTACTGAAGGTAGGAAATTGCAATATATGTATTATAATTATTTATGTATGTGAAAACAGTAAGGTTAGTTTATAATTTGTGCTGCTACATATTGTCGCTTTCTTTGTTAAATAAATCAAAACAATTTTATAATGTTATAACAACAATTGTAGAATTGTAGAATTGTATCCAATTCATCTTTATTTTTCTGTAATATTATAATGATATTATTGTAATATTTATCCCAAGATAATTTTTCTTGGCAATTTAATAAATCATTGGAGACATAAAAAGTACATAAGAATTTTACAAATTTGTCTGCTAATCGAAAATTTAAAAAGAATTTAAATTTAAAGTTTGTTAATTTAATCCAAAATTATTTTCTTCTATAATGTTCCTTTGATGTTAAAATCTGTTTTATGAATTTAATTATGTTGATATTTTACATCATTGGCACTATATACTATGTATTATGCCATAATAAATTTTACAGCCAGCTTCCAACTGTCTTTATTTTTAAATTATATTCATGTATCTTAAATTAACACACACATTAGGCTTGTCGTTCTATCAGTTGTCTTAATCATGTATGAATATTACTACTTAAAAATAATTTGTACCTGGTAGAACTTTGCTAATGAAATTGTGTGACACAACTTCATTTTCATACAAGAAGGGTTCTGCGATACCAAGCTCATATTTATTTTATGCATCATCCCCAGTTTAGTGCATCATCCCTAGTTTTGATTTTAAGAGATGCCAAGAGAATACAGCCTCTTACCACTGTGACCTAAATAGTTTCTTAAGCCGAAATTATATGTAAAACATAGAACCTGTATTTACTGTTGTTTAGAGGAGTAAGAGCGTGTTCAGATTATGTCCTTAAACATACCATGAAAGTAAAGTTGGTATCACTGGAAGTCTTCAGGGTTTCAAATAGTTCATAGAGGTTCCTAACCTTAGAGGTACTGTACCATTAAGCCTCTGTATAAGAACACTTGAAACTTTGATTTTGGGACTCTTAGCAACCTCTTACCCCTATGACTTATTAAAAGTTTTATAACCTTATTTTAACAAACATATCGTGTAGTAATTTAAAAATTTATTTAAGTTTCTTGCATTCATAATTACATTCAAAAGTTTTATACCCAATATAATCGTATGTGGCAGCACTAATTATGTAATATTAACCAACTGATAATAAATTAGTTTTAAATAATAACCACCATATTACTGTAATGAAAATATATACTACGGATAATATTTTTTGGGTCCAAAATAAGACCACTGGTGTATTTTTTTATAAAATTTCATTTGATATTTTATATAGGTTATAATAATTTTATTTAATTACATATAATTTTGTTTCTAATGTAATTCTATATTACTTAACTAATATTTGTTATTAGCAATAAGACTGAACTTAAAAGAAAGCGAATCTTAATTTTTTTTTGTTATTTTAACTCGTAGGCTATTGTTTTAAAATCCGTATGCCATATTAATATTATTAATTTGATTTTTTTTTAAAAGTAAAATCAAAATAACTTAAGTTTTTTTTAAAATAAAATACAAGTGTCAGAGCATTGTTTTATCACGAGATTTATTGTAGTAATCCATTTTGTAATTTTTTTATTAAAAATTACACTTTTTTGAGATTGTTTATTTTGATCCTGTTGATCGGATCAGTCCCGAGTTATTTTAATACTTTAAAATCCTATCTTATTATATGAAATACACCTATCCAAGTTTGAATTTTTTACTTTCTGAAAATTCTTTCGTGTTAATAAATTATTCATTTTAATAGGAGATGTAGCAATGAATTTATCCTATTTAATTTTGTTTAAGTTTTTGTGTCTGGATTTATTTACGAATGAAATACCTAAAGAATAAAATTATGTAGGTATTGGATGTAACATTTTGACACAGTACATTTTTATAAACAAAACAACTTTAATTACCTACTGTGTTTTGTTTGTTAAGTACATGTGTAACACAATTGAAGGAATTTCAGGTGATGAAATCATAACATGTGAAAAGTAAATAAATGTAGTATTTAGCGTGCTAGCCTGCAAAGCGAATGGTTCTGGGTTTGATTCCCCCCGGGTAGGGTCTGGAAATTATTTCGTGTCAAAACCCATTGTTTTGTAACCTAAAGTAGTCTTTAATAAACAAGATGTTGATGTGACTAAAAGTATACTAAAAAAATGTAATGACACTGCATGTTGACTACTTTATTGAAAATAAAACAATTATTATATTCAACATGGCTCTACTACAAAAGCGCACAACAAAGTTATTTTTGTATTTTATCATTAAAAGAAATGACACCTGTCGTAAATGATTGTCAGAAGATTGACTTAATATTTTCAAATTAAATTAGCAGATTTTGTATCCTTCAACATTTCTCATGTTAATACTCAGGGACCCACTGCAGTAACCTCTTAATTTGAAAACCTAAACTTTTTTTTATTGATAATTTTGGACGCTTGATTATGATTGCTGAAAGACTAATTGTAGTAGTGTTATTAATTCGTATACGTATTTGCCAGATGTTTTTAGTTGTAAGAAGTAGCTACTGTTTATTTGATTGCCTATCTATACTTTGTTGGAATATTTAGTAGTGTCTCATAATTGGTTTATTGAGTCAAGTCTTTTTCAAGTATAAATTAAACGAAAATAAATTCACATAATATAATATTACATTCCAGAACTTACTTTAAATCAGTTTCAATAGTCCATTATAGTACTTTGCTCAATTTCAGTCATGTTTTTGGAATCATTTCCCTTGTAAAGTAACACGTTTAATACAATTTTCCCTTGTTTTTTTCACTTTAAAAATGGTTTTCTTAAACTTATTAATAAACTTACAGCTGATGTAAGTTTCCACTGTGATTCATACGAACTTCATTAATTTTAATTTTTAATTTATTATTCATAATGCTTAGTTAGTAGTAAAATGAGTCATGAAGTTATTTAATTATTCCTCAAATACTTCCTAGAATATTTTGACTTATTTACATTTATGTACAGGACAAATATCAACTGACGGAAATATTAATCATAACACTGATAAGTTGTTTGTTATGGGGATAAACAACTTCTTTTGTGGTTTCTTTGAAAATGTCTGACATTTGATAATTACTTCATGCATTATTTTTAACCATATAAACATGAACCTGCAACAGCTTGTTCCAGTACATTTCTTTATTAAGTAGGTATTGCTTAAACAAATAATGTAATAAAGAATAATTTACTTAGTTAAAAGTTGTAATTCAAACTGTCTTTATTTTTACGCTGGCTCAGACTTTATGTTAATAGGTAGTGTGTTCTTTGTGTTTTGATAAACATAATACTGATAACTATTAATGATCTTTTGATCAGTTTAATTCATTCCAATATCTTTGTTTTATGTACCATATTACTTCAGATTTTGTACAAATATGCCAGGTTTTCAGAAATCTTACACTATAAGTATTTCCAAAACATATCTTGTTGATATATTGTAAATGAAATTGTACTACGGAGTAAATTTCCGTCAACCATTTTTTAATTTTCTCCTAAAGTTACAAAATAGTCTATCAATTTGTAATTCCATAAAATGACTTCCTAGATTTTGTTCTTCAACTCTGTAAACAAATGCTTTTAGACTTAGGCCTATACGTACACCCCATTGTAGCAAAATTAATATTATGTGTGAATAATTTTTACACTAGGCCCTGTAATTTTAATGTTATATATTTTACAGATGTAAAAAATAAGATTATACCCAAAAGTTTAATAAAAATTAATTCATATTGCTATTATTTTAGACTTATAAAATATGTCTGCAATGCTGGCCAGTGTAGATTATTGCAGAACACTATTCCCCTCTCAATTTCAGTTACAAACATGATGAAAAATTGAAAGTTTTACAAAAGCAGGAATTATTGAAATAGTTTATTGGTTTATAATTATCATTTTGGTATTATGGTTTGAATATTTGTCAGTGCAGAACTCTCTTCTTTGTTAAATCATGCTTTATTTCTAATGTCAAATTATAATGAAGTAAAGTTACGGATGTAACGTAAAAATATGGCATTGGTTTGTTTAATAGTGTTTTTAAAAAAGAGCCATTTGAATGATTAACATGAAAAAATATAAGCAGTAACTGTTAATTAAAAAAATAAATTTAATGTTGTACTTGTGTGCAAGTTGAAGAACAATTTCTCGAACACTTATATGAGTAATAAATTGATGTAGTACTGTAAAATCTATCACTTTTCAATAAACGTGATTCACCAGAATAATTAGTCACCCAAATTTTTTGTTATTGTGGTTGATAAGTCTTCTTTATTTCATGCTAATATTTTAAAAGTAATTTCTGCAATTAATAAACTGGTTTTCTGTATTTTAACTTGTTAATTAATTGAAATAACTGTTTAAAATTATAACTTTCACTTAAGAAGTTGATGTGTTGCCTAACTGATTCTGTTAAAACTGAAGTAGGCCTACATCAGTTTTTAATGTCATCAAAATCCTACATTTTTATTAATTGATCTTACATGCAGTGTTTATTTACATTCAATTTTAAAGGACAGTTTGGTATTATATTTTGAATACCTAAACTGTTTGTACAGGAGTATTAATATTCCACCTCTACAAGTTCTATTTTTAGGGGATTGTTAACACTTTTCTATTTAGAACGGTTAACTAACTGGCTGCTTTGTGTAGCATATTTTTATAATTTATTTTACTGGCTTATGAAATATAACGTGTTTAAAAAACTTGATTTTTCTGAAGCTTTAATAGTTCTGTAATTTTCATAGCTAATCAGTTTTGAATGCAAAAATATTAGTAAAATAATATTTTTACATTCAGCCAATTCTAAAATATTTAGTGATCAAATTCATTCCCAATATAGATTTCCCCCCAAAACATGATTGCTGAAATTGATTTAAATGACAGTTTTGAAGAGTTAACAGTTTTTTTTGTTGTGAACAAGTAGGCTAGTATTAATACACTAATGGCTAACTGTGTGCTTCCTGAATGTGTTTTGACCTTGTGTCATTATTTTTAACTATGATAAAGAAGGCTAGTAATGTGGGTGGTCTGTTTAGGTCATTGTTGTCTTCTTTTTAGATACTATAGGCAGTCTAAACTGCCCATCATCATTCATTACTACTATCCACTTGAATTTTAATCTATCGTTTAGGCTTTTAACAACCAAAACAATCGAAAATGCTTATTCATCTTTACATTTCCGCAGCCTTAATAAGTTGTAGTATATTTTAAAATGTATATTAATGCCAGTTAATTATAGTATAATTTATTGGAGATAACTAATTTTTTTTATTAACTTTATAAAATTCACAACTGTTACAAGATGAACAACCAGTGAATATGATAATGAGTGACGTGCATGAAGAGGACCGTCCACTGAAAGGTCTCCGACATGTTGTTAGTTACTTCTTGCTAAATCATCGATTAATTAATTAATTCATTCATTAATAACATTAACCATTTCTAAAACAGGAGATCCGTGTTCCATTTCTTTCTTAATCGTCTTTGAACGTTGTTTGGTAGATGATTGGAGGAAAGTTTACTTATTAGTTCGTTTGGATGAGCGAAAAGCCTGTCATGGAAGTTTCGATAAAGTTGAATGAAAACATCTGTCACTAGAGGGAATTTGAGGTCATTTTGTAAGGTAGTGCTAGAAACATAAGAGGGTGTGTTGACTAATATCCGTAAGATCTTCAATTGAAATCTCTGAATCCAAACTATCACTGAGGGTTTAGCACATCCTTAAATTTGACCGGCGTAGATCCAAATTGGCTTAAGAAGGGACTTATATATTGATAGTTTCGGTTTAGTTGGAAGTACCAAAACATGAGAGTTCCAAGCCTGTTAAAGTATAGCCCCAAATAATAAATGAACTTGTTTACTTAGAAATATTTTGCCTCTTATTTTTATGATGATTTCGGTAATCTTTTAGATTTTTAGGATAGAAACTATTGTAAATCTACCAGTTGAACAGAAGTCCCAATAAGATTATGTAATTTCTTATATCGGGTTCAGAAAATATTAAGATCTATCCATATAAAATCCCTACTTGTTAATATTTATAACTAAGTAATTGTAAGATAAACTTTACTTGAAGTTGGTTAAATTAACTGCAATGACTTTCAAAACTAACAAATCCATTCAATCATTAGAACTGGGACATCTGTGTTGTAACACTGAACAGAATTGTTTACACAGTTCTTCACCATAGAATTTAAATTTAATATTTTCTCCTTTAATCGTTAAAATAATTTTTTTTTTATTTGAAAGTTGCATCAACAGCTTGATTATTAGACACTAGCTATGGAGGTGATCTGGTTAAAATAAGTTTAAAAATAAATTGTCTTAACCATTCAGTTTTAAATATTTGTGGTTGCATTCAGCTAGTTAAAAATTGTTTTACTCGCTCCTTCCGTAGCAAGCTAACCACTAGCTATGGAGGTGGTCTGGTTAAAATTAGTTTGAAAATAAATAGCCTCAATAATCATGCAGTTTTAATTACTTTTTGTTGTTGCATTCAACTAGCTGAAAATTGTTTTGCTCAATTAATTGCTTGCACTGTAAAAATTGTAGAGTTATGTTAAATACTTTTCCTAATCAGCAAGCCTTGTTGAACATAATTAATTGAATACACCATTTGCTGGAGTGTTTTTACTTGAGTTTACATCTGAATGAAACTATTTGTATCATGCGTATTTCATATTTTCTCTAAATTTATTATTTGGGATTTGTAGTTTTAAACTATCAGGAATATTTAGATATGAGAAACATCAGTTTAAGCATAGGATATTCTCTTCAACAGGATCAAAACTACATCCACTTTATTTGGCTTTTATCGATTTGGTTATCTATCTATCAAGTTATTTATGCTTTTTGGTTAGGTACATACTTTGTAGACAGAACTTATTTGTGTGTAATATTTTTTTCATTATAATCTAAACGGTAATTAATTGCATACTGTTTTAACTAGTGTCGTGAAATGGTCCATTAAAAAATTTAATTATATAACTGGCACTTGCATTTTTCTGCTGATATTTAATTACTTACTCATTACAGTTTCTTTTTTTATATTATCGCATTTAAATATTTTAGGTTGATGCTTAGAAAATGCTTTATTTTATCTGAAATAAATAAATTTAAGTAAAATATTGTTATTTATTGTTATAATTGTACCAGATTATTATTTATGTTATAAGTTTACTTAAATCATTATTAGTTATAATTGTAATTTAATTAATTAAGTGTGCTCAGCTCATGGTCTTTTTAATTATTATTTATTTATATTAACAGGCCAGTAGAATTAATCGATAGATGTGTTACAAATTGAACAAAAAATGTTAATATTTTTGTTGTTATTTTAATATATGGCTTAATATGTGTTGTCTATATTTTTACTTCATTAGTTTAAAATTAAATTTTCATAAAAATTATTAATTATTTATTAATTACAGCGGTTATAGTCAAAATTGAAGTTTTATGATAAATATTACTAAAATGAGATGACATCATAGACTTAGTTTTTTTTTTGTTAACATTAAAAGTGATAAATGAAAATAATGGATTGTTGTAGTAACAGGCTATGGAGACTTTTGTTGTACAAAAGTTTTAGACCATTTTTTAGACCCACACTGTTACATATTCTAAAAAGACCACTGTATCTTCTTCTTAACATGCCCTTTCCGACCGGAGGTTGGCAATCACGATGGCTATTCAGACTTTGGACACCACAGCTCTGAACAGCTCCACTGCGATACAATGAAACCAGTCGCAAAGATTCTTCAACCAAGAAATTCGTTTTCTTCCCACATCTCTCTTCCCCTGAATCTTGCCTTGTATTATCAAGCCAAGCATTTCATATCTTGGTCCATAATATGACCCAGATATTAAATTTTCCTTTTTTGGATGGTGTAAACAAGTTCCTTTTTTCTGTTCCCATTCTCTGCAAGACTGTCTTGTTGGGTACTTTATTTGTCCAGAGTATTTTTAGCATGCACTTGTATAATCAAAGCTCAAACCATTGTAGCTATAGTAGGGTTCAAATAAGTAATTGAATCACTAAAAATTTTTGTTTTGGGATAAATTAAAAACAATTTTGCTCAATATGAATGATGTTATGTAATAATAAATATAATATCAATGCATGGTTTTGCAAGTATATATTGCTTACATTTAATTAGTTAAGAATAGATACATAGTCAACTACTAAAACTTAGTTACTATTATACAAAAATGCCACATCTTTATTAAAAAATCTTTTGTGGTAATGCATTCTACTTGGAAAGAATATGGTGCAAATATTTATGTTTCTATATTTATCTTAATGTTGAATTATTAAGAATGCATGATCTTATGTAAAGTAATTAATTCAAATCATTATGAACTTTTACTGTCAGTAATGCAGTTTATGGGTCTTAAAAATTTGGTTTAGTGAGCGTGAAGCCTTTCCACATTTTTCATTCAAGTGATTTGGTGGGTTGGCGAGGCAGAATATTGCAATAATAAGTAGATGCTAAAAAATCTCTATTTAGTTGGTTCCGATTATATAGTACTATGGATGAGAACATTTGAACTTTAAATAAAAATACAGGCAACGGGTGTACCTATTTTATATTAATTTAAATATTGATGTGAAAATAATTATTAGTTCAGTGCTGGACTGAACACAACCTCCCATCTAAAATGATGATGTACTACAATAGCCTATTGTTTAAATCTGATTGGGTTGCAGTCAATGAGTCTCACAGATTAATGAACCAATCAGATGTGAACAAAAGGCTCTTGTAGTATGTCATGATTTAGTGGGGTAGGGTATACTTGGTCAACGTTGGTTGATTAATTGATGAAATCTAAGTAAGATTTTGAATTGTTTGAATATAATATAATTATAGTTTTCCTAATACATATTAAGCCATTTATTTTCTGTATGCTATTTCTGTTTTGGCCAATTCATATTTATTCTACTAGCCTATCTTATATATTGTAATATTTGAAATGTATAGTACCAAAGAATTTATTACATTTAACTTTAATTATTGTATATTATATTGTGATATTTGCTTACTTTTCCATTTTATGGGTTCATTTTATGTTTTAACTAAAAGTAGTCAATGACGATAATAATAATAATATAAAATGTAAATAAAAAATTAAACAACAAAATAAAATAGTTAAAAGTAATAGCAAACTGCTGTACATTGAATATGTATTAAATAATCTGTCCAAACATTTTTTTACTGAAAATTAACAGATTTAATAATTAACCATATTTAGGGAACTGTCGGATAAAATTTAGATCATGATATACACAATATTCTTCGTCCATTTTAGTTGTGTTTTTAATTTATTCAATCTTCCAGTAATCTGTTAAGTATATTAATAGTAAGATTGTCACGAAAAGTTTTATTATAAGAAAAAACATCTTTTTATTAACTCATTTCACAATATATTTCTGAGTTATACAAAACAAAATTGGTTCTGAACCATACAAAACAACTTAAAATAAGAACAATGCCTTCCATGTATCATGAAGATGTAGTATGGGGACCTTATGCAGAAATCTGAATTAGTTAGGAATTATGTGACTTTTAATCATAGATTAATGAATTAATCTGATTTAAAAGGAATTTTTTATGTCCGTATTTGAGGCAAGATGGAAGACGTCCTGACTCAGTCAGAAGTTGTACAAACTTAAAATATAGGGAGCTAGGAAAAAAGTGAATGTTCAAAAATGTATTTTTCATAATGAAAAACTATTTTTATGTGTTTTTTAATGGGTTTTACATTTTTAAACATCAAATTTATCAATTTACATTTTGGGGCATTTTAAGCTACGTGAAGTGACTAAACATTTCTGAAAGCTCATTTTGCAGCCCACATTCTTGACATTATTTCACTGTAAGCTTTTCTCCTTCTTTTGTCCAGCCGATGGTCATTATTGTCACATTGTTGGTACAGTTGGTCACATTATTGCCGGTACAGACTCCTGAAGCAACTGCAATCTCATTTGTGAGGGTAGTTACCACTTGTGGTAGTTCTATTTATAAGACATTCCATCTTGTATGGTAAAGTTACTTTAAAGAACTCTATTCAAATTTAAAACAATGATTGTAAACTGTAGAACAAATCTCAAACTGTCTGAACTCTTCTTGATTCAGAATAGCAGATGTTGCACCTGTTCAAGGCCACGTGAGGTTGAACTCCAAAATGTGGATCTTACCATCTTATTTTTGGCAGAAGCTCTTACTTGTTCAGATTGCTTCAATTCTTTTCAGTCCAAGAGAAAGAGCCCCACATAATCAATAAATTTAAAAGAGAAAAAAATTTCACTTTCAGGGTAGTGAATTATCTCATTTTGGCTTTACACTTTTTCCCTGGTACCCTAGAAATAATAATTGCATTTTTATTATTAATAAATTTTTAATTTGTTGAGTCTTAAATGATTACAAATCAGCTGTTTCTATTAAATTGACTTTCTTAGTATTTTTAAACTTATTTATTATTATCTTTCAAATAACTAATCTGTTGTTTTTTTTACAAACAATGCACCATAAAATGGTTAATTATAAACTAATAATATTTAGTTACCTTGTTGTTAACTTGGTAAAATTTTGCTTATGTGAACGCTGGCAATATATTATTCAATTAATAATGTATTTTCAGCTTTTATTTTAATTTTATTAATATTATTATTATTGTATTTAATAATTGTTTAAAATTAATTTTATAAATTAGAGTTTGTAAATAGAATTTATGTATTAATTTCATTTTTGTTCTCATAATATTATTTGATGTAAATTATGTAAATCCTGTAAACGTTTTGATTGTGTCACCTCTTAATCTTAACTGTATTATTATTATTATTATTATTATTATTATGTAAAATTGGCTATCAAAAGCCAATGTTACATATTATTTGTGTACCGTTGACTTTTGAAAGGCAATCAATCATCAAGTATTTCAAATGAATTGTGTATTATAGGTACATTACATCAAATTATTGTATCAAAT
Source organism: Catonia carolina (assembly GCA_035578175.1). Classification (NCBI taxonomy): domain Eukaryota; kingdom Metazoa; phylum Arthropoda; class Insecta; order Hemiptera; family Achilidae; genus Catonia; species Catonia carolina. The sequence continues at coordinate 64,654,126 of JAQMRL010000001.1, read as the reverse complement.
TTCTTTTAATTGTTATGTCAGAATTTAAATGAAGTCAAAATATGATATATCAATTAATAGAGGGTTTTAATGTGCATTGTAATATAATATATAAATATATATACATAAATATATTGACATGAAGAGTATTATGTTTTAATACATGGTTTTTATAATGAACTTATTAGTTGTTTATTTATTTTCATTTCCTTTATCTTTCTTTTACTTACCATGATCTATAAACCAGGTAATCTCGTCATATATTATAATTGGTTTTAATTCAAAGTATTTGTATTTTACGATTGTGCTACTGCCTGTAAGTGATACAGCTAGAAATATTGTGGTGTGGAACATTCACATGAATTTGTCTTGCTAATGTAAATAATTAAAATTGAAACCTATGTTTAAACATTAGTAAACAATGTAACATGAAAAACAACCTAATTTAAATCATAATTGAATGACACTAAATGAAAATCAACCTCTGTAGAGAAAAGGCTTGAAATAAAAGTTGGACATTTTTTTCTTTTCTATAAACTTTGAATATGTATACTTTGATTGTTAAATAAAAGTCTAAGGGTTTTTAATTGTGTACAGCTTTAACTATATGCACTTTTGCTATAAAATGCGTTTTAAGTCTGCTATTTAAAAAACATTTTTTACCCCAAGAGCACAAGCCCTCCAAAAATTTTAGCAGATGTGGGGTGCTTACCCTATCTTGTAGAGTGTAGAAGATGTAGTAAATGAGGCAATTTTTTTTAAGAAATTGTAAGAGCCTTTTTTGAGAAAATTGCAAAAAGTGGAAAAGTCCACTAAGAAGCTGCTACTTTTGATTGACCAATTTTGATGATAACGTTCATGTCAGGTCTCCCTAGTAGTACCTAACTTAAGGTCCAAGTTTCAATTTTATACAATGTTCCATTCTTGAGATATTTTGTTTACACATACTGACCATTGCTAGAAAATTTTTTTTGGTTCAGGGGTCTGAAAACATGCATTTCCAGTGAAAAACCAACAAAAACAATAATTTCCTTCATTGTATATTCATAAAAGGCAAGAGAAGTAAAAAAATTTATAAAACAGCATTTTTTAGTCATGTGGTTTTGCATGTTTGAGTTAACTGAAATATTTGATTCGATGATAATGTTCTTCCGTACGCACTGACTACAAAGGTTCTCAATTTTAGCAGTATCATGTTTTATTTTCTAATTCCTCTCCTAATCATCCTTGTTGCCAATGTTTCCTCGTAACCATTCTTCTCATGTATTTAAATATTTCATTATTGAGTGTATGTTTGAAATATTCTTTCGCGTCTTAAGTTGTGAATCCAATTTATTTTCTTCGGAGAGCTTTTTGGAAGGATGGAAGAGTTTTTACTGGGCACTAAAAGCACATCATCATCAAAACATCAAACTCTAGAGCAATACTATACAACAGAACCCATGCACTGCTTCCAGCAGATTTAATATTAAAACTATGATAAGCCTATAATATACATGTTGTTTTTTTCTCCATGTTTTGAGTTTGGGTTACCCAGTACAGCTTGAGAATAATTCAGGGTTTTCTGTACTGGAATTCATTGATACATATGTATGCCTTACCTATGTTTTCTTCTTAAAAATATTAAGTTTTCAACCAAAAATCATTCTGGAGGTAATGTGTGTGTGTGTGTACAAGACTACAAAAACTACTGCTATATGCACTTCAAATAATTTGGATTCCATTCTACTATGTGCTTTCTTTTATTTAAGAGTACTGATGGATAAGAGCATATATCACCAAAAGGTAAGTGTTTACTTATGCATGGTAAAATTAGTATCTAGTTAATCAATCAGAATGTTTTGGGTTCAATTTCTGCTAGGGTTTGTAAATTATTACTTGCCAAATCCTAATATTTCATACCCCGAAGTAGTCGCTAATAACAAAGATATTGATGCGACTTAAAATAAACTGAAGAAATAAATAGGCTGATTCCCTCTATGTACTGTTTTACTAACTTATTTAAAAGTGTCATTCAATAGGCAGTTTTGCAATGAATTTAATAATTATTGTTCGTATCATCAGACTACAACAAAATATAATCTGATAATTTTCTTGGTGTGATTGATAAGGCATTTTGTTATTGCTTCATTTTATCAACTAAACAGAAAGCACCATGCTTCTAGAAGAAATTATCTTTATAAACTTTGTGACAAATGCATATCATTGGTCAACTTACGTACTTTATTTTATAACCCAATAAGTACAAGTTAGAAACTTTGTAAGTGTAGGCTATGTTTAGGATGTAGATGCTGAAATTCAATAAACAGTTAATTATATTGATGTTTGTTTTAGCACATATCACATTTTCTTCATTTTAGGTTCCATTCTTAAATTGTGTAATTGAAATTAATTAAATAGGAAAATATTAAAGATTAAGTGGGTGAACAAAATAAGTAATTTAGAGGTTCTTAGGCGAGCGGATGAAAAAAGAGGTATATGGAAGCATCTTACCAGGTGAAGGTATAGGCTAGTGGGGTATATCTCAAGACATGCAGTTATTGGGCTGTTTAGGCCCGATAATTAAATTATTTTTGTTATCGCCGCTATCGGTAATAAATATAGGTAGCAGATAACTCGACACAGTCGATGAGTGACCATCGTACAGTGCGCGTCGCCTTTTGTTACCGCTGCCTCGTTAACCGCATATGACCGCTGTTTTTATAACACGGGAGTTCGGAACACCGCAATTTGGAAACCTTGTACCTTATCCCTGCGCAGGTGGTATTCCTTTATTTTATTTTTCCTTGTCGTGGAAAAAGGGGTAAGTCAAGATTTTATTAAATTTTACTTCGCATATATTATAATTAATTTATGTTACCGCACTACAGTCCACTGTCGCTCCATCAAATAAAATACAACCGCAATCATTGGTAACCTCCGGACCTGATATCTTCCAGAAACACATTATTAACTTTTGGGCGGATAGCTTCGAAAAGACCATTGGTTTTCCTTCGCGAGGGATATACCTTTACATTGTGTTTTATTTGATGTCAACTGAATTCACGTTAAATCGCTATGTTAATGTAAATGTAAAAAACATTAATTTGTTTAAAATACGCTATTCGTTATTGCACGCTATACGCATATTTGTTAAATTTGCGCTTTGCATAAAATTCATAACTGTTCATTTTTTTATTAAGAAGTCGGAAAACTTTAATTACGTTTTCAATTATATATATTGTTAGCATAATACGCATTACAATTCTTGTATGCTGTGTCGAGTTTTAACCTGCATAAAACTTGTTATTCGCTTTAGGTTATCTGCTACCTATTCCTACAAATTTTGTCATTTCGCTATCGGCTTATCTACAAACTTCACATTTAAATTTAAATTTCGATAAACACAATAATTATAATTTTATTATTTCAATTTGATTATCTTCATGAATAAATTCTTTAATCCTTAAATTATTTTTAATTATTATAACTTAATTTAAAGAAATTATTCTTTAATTAAGTTACGCGATTTCCGTGCTACTTGTTTGCATTTATAACCCTGTTATTTGGTTCATTTCTTATATTTAAAAAAAAAAAAAATAAAATAAAATAAAAAATATGGCAACCGATCAAAAAAGGTTAAGGGTATTAGAAGCTAAGAAAAACCATCTCTACCAAAGAGTTCAGCAAACGTATGATGCCAGCCTAAAGCTGGATATACCCGCTTGTAAAGATTTATTCATAAAAAAATGTTTAACTATTAAAGAAACCCGAAATGAATTTCGTTTAATTATGGATGAAATAAATGAATTGTCATTAAAAATAGATGATAACACTGAACCTAGTTTTCAAGCAGTTGATGCTTTAGAAGATTTATATTGTGCTATTATAACCGCAGAAAATTCGCTTAAATTAGAAATTAACAACAGTGAACAAAAAAGTAAACAAGTTACTGAAATTAAGCCTAAAATTAAGTTGCCTATTTTAGAACTACCCGGATTTTCGGGCGAACTTTCGGAATGGCCTATATTTTTTGAAAGTTTTAAAAGTAATATTCACGAAAATATTAACTTATCCGATTCCGATAAAGTTAGATACCTTGTAGGTAAACTAAGTAAAAAAGCATTAGCAGTAACTTCCGGAATTCCGCCTACCGCTGAAAATTATGCTATTTTATGGAAAAATCTTGTAGATAAATATCAAGATAAAAGAAATTTAGCGTCTTTTTATTTAAATAAAATTTTAGAGTTTAAACCTCTTACTTGTCAATCTGCTCAAGGATTAGAAAACTTTTTGCATTCTTTTGTAGCATCCGTTGATGCTCTTAAGGCTATTAATGTCGGTAACTTAGCCGATTTTATTATTTTGCAAATAGCCCTCTCAAAGTTAGATCCAGAAACTGTGCGCTATTTTGAAATGCATTGTAGGAAGGATGATATCCCTACGTTCGATCAACTTTTAACTTTTACAAAAGAAAACGAAAAAATTCTTTTTCGTAATTCAAAATTTAATAAACTCGAGAATTCTCAAATTAAAGATAAAATTAACAAAAGTAAACCTACTCATACTTTTTTGACGAGTAAGAATAATAATTATCAACCCCCAAAATGTGCAATTTGCAATGAATTGCATCAAGCTTTTAAATGTCCTGAATTTAAACGGTTATCATCCGCTGACCGATTTTCGGCTGTAAAAACAAAACATTTGTGCGTGAATTGTTTGTCATCTCAGCATACTACTAAGAACTGTAAGAGTTTTAAGACCTGCATTTTCTGCAACAAACGACACCACTCTACCTTGCATCGTGACAGTCAACCTTCTGTGACGAAAACTGAGGAACTGAACGCAAGTAAATCGGATACTCAGACTCCTTCTGTTGACACTTCGAAACAAGTTACCTCATTTGATTCTTCGCTCGCGCACTGCTCAACATCGTCAGTTAGCATGACTTCTCAAAATACTCCGCCAGAATCGATAGTTCTATTATCAACTGCAAAAATTCTCATTTTTGATACGATGAACCGCGCTCATGAAGCTCGTGTGCTTCTTGACAACGCCAGCCAATCAAATTTTATTACTGCCGAATTTCAACGCAAGCTGGGGTTAAAGGTATCACGAGTAAATTCAGCGGTTCAGGGAATTGGACTTAGCACTCGTCCTCTTAAATTTAACGCATCACTTTCTATCGCCTCCCGCTTTGATACGCAAAGGGTACTTAAATTAGACGCTTTTGTTATAGATAAAATAACTGATAGTTTACCCAGCCGATGTTTTTCATTGGAGTCATTATCGCACTTAAAAAATATTCAGCTCGCTGATGATACGTGTAATATTCCCAGTCAGATAGACATTCTGTTGGGATCGGAAATATTTTCGCGTATAATAAAATCACATAAAATAACGGGACCTCCCGGGACTCCAGTCGCTTTAGATACGTTTTTCGGTTACATTCTTATGGGAAGAACTGTATCGGATCATTCGCACAGTAATCGTTCTGAAAATCAAGTCTACATGTCTACTACTGAGACTTCACTGGATGATTTAATGAAGAAATTTTGGAGTCTAGAAGAAATCCCGCAACCCACTTTTTTGGACAAAGGAGACGAGATATGTGAAAAACATTTCATCGACACCCACCAGAGACTACCGACTGGTCGCTATTCTGTTTCGCTGCCGTTTAAAGAAGATCCTTCCACTCTCGGAGATTCACTACCTGTCTGCGAAAAACGCTTCTCATCTTTAGAAAGACGACTTAAAGCCAATCAAGACATGAAGATAGAATATCATGCCTTCATGAAAGACTACATCGAACAAGGTCACATGTCTCTGTCAACTTTTACTAACGACAGTTATTATCTGCCACATCATTGCGTAATAAAACCGGACAGTGCAACCACACGTCTTCGAGTAGTTTTCGATGCAAGCGCTAAGGCTTCAAATAATCGTTCGCTTAATGATCTTCTTTATACAGGACCTAAATTACATTGTGACTTAATAGAAATTCTTGTTAGATTCCGATTATATCCGATTGCAGTTACTGCAGACGTGAAACAGATGTATCGGCAGATTGAAGTCAATTCCGAATATCGAAAATTTCAGAAGATTTTATGGAGATTTTCCCCAGATGAAGAAGTGCGCGCGTGGACACTAAATACTGTGACTTTTGGTGTCAAGCCAGCTCCATTTCTCGCGATTCGAGTCACTCGGCAATTAGGCGTAGATGAAGCAACCAAATATCCTGAAGCTGTTGCCGCAATAAATAATTCCATCTATATGGATGATCTGGTCACCAGTATAAAGAACCTCCAAGAGGCTCAGACGCTATACCATCACTTACGAAAATTGTTTAAGGCTGGTGGGTTCGAAATGGTCAAATGGTCAAGCAATTCCTCTGATTTAGTTTCTGTAATTCCAATTGAAAATCAACTTCTGAATTCTAAAATTTTCCAAAATGATGACACAAGAAAAATTTTGGGTTTGCAGTGGATCGCATCATCGGATTGTTTTAGTTTCAAGATATGCTCTGAGAATAAAATTTGTACAAAACGCAACATTTTGTCGTCAATAGCTAGGATATTTGATCCTTTGGGATTTCTAGCTCCCGCAACGCTGCTAGCAAAATGTTTAATAAAAACATTATGGGCATTAAAAATAGACTGGGATGAAAGCCCTCCAAAACAAATCGTGGAGACTTGGACTAACTTTCAATCGCAACTGCCAGTACTATTAAAATTAAAAATTTCTCGCCATGTCGCTATTTCTGAAGGACACACAGCAGATCTTATCGGTTTCTGCGACGCGTCTGAAAAGGGCTATGGTGCTGTAGTTTACATTAGAGCTCAGCAACCAGATAATACATTCAAAATTAATCTCTTATGTGCAAAATCTCGTGTTGCACCTATGAAAATAAATACAATTCCGCGGCTAGAGCTATGCTCAGCAGTTATGCTTGCTCGATTGATTTCATTTGTGTCCAAAGCATGTGAAATTCAATTTAAGTTCAAGAATATATTCGCATTCTCGGATTCAATGATAGTGCTTCAATGGATCAATAGCCCTGCATCGAGGTGGAAAACCTTTGTCGCTAACCGCGTATCATATATACAAGAAAATCTACAATCTTCAGCTTGGTTTCACATAACTGGAGAGCAAAATCCGGCCGATTGTCTCTCTCGCGGCCTACTGCCAAATAATTTGGTTGACCATCAGCTATGGTTTCGAGGCCCAAGCTGGCTAGAAGAAGATTATTCACTCTGGCCTAAGTATCCGATCAGTTCGTCAAAAGAATTCGTCGATGAACAACGTGTTTTGATTGCTACGGAGTCAGCAGATTACCCGCTTCGAGACTTAATAGACAAATGCTCGTCCTACAATAAATTGCTCAGAGCCACTGTTTACGTTTTACGGTTCTTAAAACGACTTCCTTGCGTTGATGGTCTCATATCCGCATCTGATTTAGCCGCCGCCGAATTACTTATAGTCAGAGAAGTACAAAAGGAACATTTTGCCTCGGAAATACAATCGCTTATTGAAGGAAAGGGCTGCTCTTCGGAAATTAGGAAGCTCAATCCGTTCTTGTCAGAAGGTGTTCTACGTGTTGGTGGACGGTTAATTAACTCGGAAATAAGCTACGAGCAAAAACATCCTATACTTCTTCCAAAACGAGATAACTTCACGAATCTCATCATAAATCATTGTCATCAAAGGCATTTCCATACAGGGCCGACGCTCGTGTTATCGCTACTACGCCAGAAATATTGGATCTTAGGTGGAAGAAGCATAATTCGAAACTTGATCCGTTCTTGCAATATTTGCTTTAAACTTCGACCAAAACCCGTATTTCCTCTTATGGGAAGCCTACCCTCTGCAAGAGTGAAGCCAAGTAAGGCATTTTTGCACACCGGTGTGGACTACGCTGGACCATTCTGGGTGTCCTGGACAAGACGCAGGGGCGCTCGCCCTCAAAAGGCTTACTTGTGCTTATTCATCTGCTTAACTGTCAAAGCAGTACATTTAGAATTAGCATCTGATTTGTCAACTCAGACGTTCCTTTCTGCCTTTAAAAGGTTTATATCTCGCCGTGGGCCATGCAAGACGCTTTATTCTGACTGTGGAACAAACTTCATTGGAGCCAGAACTCAGTTGAAAGAAGTATACGAATTAATAAAATCAGACGCTTACGTCCATGCATTGGGGTCAGAGCTAGCCGAGAACCAAATTGAATGGAAGCTTAACCCACCTTATGCTCCGCATTTTGGCGGTTTGTGGGAGTCCAATGTAAAGTCTGTGAAGAGCCATCTTTATAGAGTAATTGGTCAACAAATTTTAACGTTTGAAGAGCTTTCCACCGTTTTTTCACAAATAGAAGCTATTCTCAATTCTCGCCCGCTTTATTGCTTAAGCTCGGATCCAAGCGACCCTTCAGCTCTTACTCCAGCTCATTTTTTAGTGCAACAACCTCTACAAGGACTGCCTACTTGCAACCTACTGGATGAACCACTGAATCATCTTACTAGATATCAGCTTTTAGACCGGTTGATCCAAGAATTCTGGAAGAGATGGAACGTGGAGTATCTTCACAACCTGCAAGTAAGACAAAAATGGAACTCTCCCGCTAAACCTGTGGAGGCCGGTTTAATCGTCATCATTAAAACTGATAATTGTCCGCCTCTTCAGTGGCCACTTGGAGTAATTCAAGAAGTTATTCCTGGTCCGGACGGAATTATTCGAGTCGTGAAAGTTCGCACTCGAACAGGAGTACTTACGCGGTCGGTGACTAAAATTTGTCCGTTGCCGACCCAGTAATATTTCGATTCTCTTTTAATTATTTATTCAAGGTATCTTTTATTTTAGTTTATTCTATTCTATTTTCGCAATATGATTTCGATATCTTTTCTGTAATTTTTATTTATTTTTTATTGTGTTTGTAAATAATCTGTGTGTAGAGGTTTTTACACGGAAACTACGCCTTTAGATTTTTCTATTTTACTTTTTTCCATATATTTTTTACGCTATTTTCTTAATTATCCTTTCTTTTTCCCTTTCTTCTGTGGGCCACCTCGCCTTCGCAAGTCTTCAGTGACAGCCCCCGCTGAAGTGAAGATGTCTCCTTTCTTTTTCCTTATTTATTTTTTTTGGGGTTCAGAAACTGTCGTTTCAGGGGCGGGGAGGATGTTTAGGCCCGATAATTAAATTATTTTTGTTATCGCCGCTATCGGTAATAAATATAGGTAGCAGATAACTCGACACAGTCGATGAGTGACCATCGTACAGTGCGCGTCGCCTTTTGTTACCGCTGCCTCGTTAACCGCATATGACCGCTGTTTTTATAACACGGGAGTTCGGAACACCGCAATTTGGAAACCTTGTACCTTATCCCTGCGCAGGTGGTATTCCTTTATTTTATTTTTCCTTGTCGTGGAAAAAGGGGTAAGTCAAGATTTTATTAAATTTTACTTCGCATATATTATAATTAATTTATGTTACCGCACTACAGTCCACTGTCGCTCCATCAAATAAAATACAACCGCAATCATGGGCTATCAATAATTGAGGGAGTAAATTGTAGGGGGAGGCAAAGATTAGAATATATAAAGCAAATTACAAAAGATGTAGGGTGTTACAGGTATGTAGATATAAAACGACTTGCACAAGATAGAACAACTTGGAGAACTGCATCAAACCAGTCGAGAGACTGACGACAAAAAAATTCTTAAATTGAAACACTATAAATATACCACTCATCATACATGTGGTTGGTTAAAAAATGTATATGAATTCTGTGTCAAGTTAAAAATTCCGTTTTGAAAATTATGTAAACTGAGAAGTAGGTGGGAGTTTATTTACAAGCAACCAAGGAATTTTATTACTTGCCTTAAAACACTACATAAGAGACATAAGATTCTTTTTGACTTGATAAAAAAAAAATTGCGTTGACAAAACTTATAATTTTTCAGTTTTGTTCAGCATCCAGTGATTCACAAGTAGGTACAGGAATCAGCTAAATATTAACTGATTTCTAACGTTAGGTTAAAGTTTTAAATATTTGTTATATACATTTTGTAGGTTGTCTAGCTCCATTGGCTCTCAAAGTGTTGACGCAATGAAAGGTTGGGGTGGGGGGCACTAAGCTTGGTTTAAAAAATAAATGAAGTGAAACATTCTTTATTTTTCTAACATTAGAACATTTTTTAAATTTGGAATTGGTCGCTAGAAACGAAATTATAAAATTGTATTAGTACTCTTAATTTTTGTTTGAGTTATATTTGGCAATATGTAGGTATCTATTTTTTAAAAATCCATGTCCTAATCTATTTGTAATATGGTTTTAATTATTATTTAAACATTGAATCCATCGTCCCAATAAGAATAGGCTTTAAACATTTAACTTTAATAAGAATTACCAGTAAAGGTGTTATAAAAAATGCACGCTTATATACATTTGAGGGGACGTGGCTTACAGTTAAACCATTTAGTGGGGCTCGAAATAAAAAGTATGAGAACTACGGGTCAAGCTGAAGAAGTCTTAATTGTACTATGCTATACATGTATATGGTTACAGAGGACCTATTGCTGACTTTTTAACACTGGTACTAGTAGTGTTGAGTTATATTAGTACTCTATATAATTATATTACATTAGTGAGAAAGTAAAAAATTGATCTCTTATACGAGTAAATTACACCTGCAAGAGGATTATCCAAATTTTAGAAGGAAGAGGTCGAGTTATTAGACTACACATCGTAAAAATAAGAATATAGAATTGTAACTAACGAAGAAGTCTTGTATTTCCAAAGTGTTTGTATTTTTTATAAATTACTCATATCTGATAAAACACATCTAGCGATGATCTACCTACCTTGAAAAAATTAACTACAACCGTTTGGGGGAAACCTGAGAATTAAACACTGAAGAAAATGTTCTAGCATTCCTTTAATAACGTAGAAGAAACGTTCAAAAATTAATTGTTACTTTTAGAATTATAAATTAGGTACATGTAGGCTACTAACATTTCTTGATTTTACTAAATTTGACGAGGCCTAGAACAAACTTTAAAGAATATTTACGTAATCTGTAGCTACGTTATTAGGTCTACAAATGTTGATAGGCCTACGTAAGGTAATGAAGAATTCGTTTATATATAAATACTAAAGTTTATGAAACAAAACTTTTCTGCAGACGTGACAATATTGCATTACGTCACTGTGGGGACGAGATGAAGATGAGTCGTATCAACTGCTCCTCAGTAGTTTATGTTATCAATGATTATTTTTGGTTTGCGAAATATTCGGTGGATTAATTTCAGAATCGAAGCAGGACCTTTAACTTTGTAGTCCACCTCTGCGCCACTGAAGTAGTCATAGGATTTTTAAGAAAGGGAATATTAGCCTACATATTTGACCGATTCGATAGTTTTGTTGCTTGTTGTCTAAACCAAGAATTAAACTCAGTGTCCAGTTTTCTAGACCTGACATTGTCTAGATCCAAATCGTTATTAAAATATTCTAACCCTAATGCAATTGGTATGATCTCAGCTTTTGCGACTACAAACACAATAAATTTTACCTGACAGCGCTTGCATAGAAAGAGTAATGATTTCAACTATCATCAGCCTACTTTCTGTGTTTATTTCCTCAATGCATAATTAATTATCAATACTATTTTATTGATATTAGCTTGGCAATATTTTTCACAACTCTCAAATTTTCTTAGTCAAGAAGAAAAAACAATCAGGAATCAGAAGACACAATTTTGTGCAAAGCGAACAAAAATTTAAGTATGTATTGTGGGCCTACACATAACAATTTTGGGTTTAAAAAACATTTATCGTTCCAGTTCTATTATTCTAATTGCGTTTGATTTTTGTTACAAGGTACAAAATCCACGAATTCTTTTAATATATCGTGTGGGTACATTTTACTTGATTGCGTGCATTCTGTAAAAATATAATCATGAATCGGTAAAGTGTACGTAACCTTGCCAAATAGTATGTATTTTTAAAAGACACGTTAATTACGGTTGTAGACGGAAGAAAATTACTTTATTGTATGCAATTGTAATGTGAGATAGGGCAATTGTGTATTCTCACACGTTCGGATAGATCCTACCAGCGGAGTGACTGACAGTAATCATTCGGTCATTGTGGGTAGGTGGCGGGGGGGGGGGCAGGCGTTCACTCCTCCTTCACCGACATTTTTACGTAAGAGTTAGGAGATGGTTTTACAGAAACATGAGCTAATTCTCACCAAATTATTTTTTGTAGAATTCAACATTTATAGTTAAATTTTATTTGTTACTTGAAAATAAATAAATGGGTGAAATGTAGCACAAACGTTCGAAACTATTTATAGCTTACGAGAGAATTTACTGGTTTAAAAAGGCCGTTATTACCAGGGGTTCAACGTGTGTGATGGTACAAATGTTGCATAAAAGGTGTCTAAAGTTTGTCATGTTTACCGACATGACAAAAAACACCAGTTTTCAAAATAATAGTACGTAGGTCTGTGCCTAAGAGTCTCCGTCTATAATTATTAAAGTTATGTTAATAGTTTCCTGAATCGTAAGGGCTCAAATAAGCTTTTAACTTACAAGTTCAAGTATTTTGGTAACTTTGCTGTAAAACAACTAAATTGATTCGAATAAAATCATTAAAACAGACTTGGCCGCCTCCGTAGCGTAGTGGCAGCGCGCTATCCTACCACGCGGAGGTCCCGGGTTCGATGATTCCCGACCAGGGTCTGGAAATTTTCACAAGTTGAAACCCACCGTTACAGATTCCACCGTAGTCGCTAATGATCGAGCTGTTGATACAGCTTTAAATAAACTAAAAAAAGAAAAAACGAAAATTTTGTATTTGCACCAAAGCGAAATACTCGTAGGTATATTTAATTTGGAGGTAAAACAGCTGGTTTCAAAGACCACTCGGAAAAATAGATGTGAAGCGATTACCTTCCAGTCTGAGCCCGATCGGGTTAACTGTTTCTCTATACCGAATACAACACATGAGGGCGCACACCCTTCTTTTGGTATTTTTAAGAATTTATGTAAGAAGATAGTCTAAAAAAATAAATCATTTTTCATGATTACATATTTATCTACTATATTTTAAAGTCTCGGAAAAGCAAAAAAAAAAAATTTATTTTAAATCAACAAAAGGACAGAACTGTGATATATCAGTTCCGTTTACGCTAGACCTTGATTTTCTTTGTTCTAATCAACAACAAAGATATCTACATCATAGTTTGTTTATTTTTTGTTCCATGTCTTTTATTTAATTCTTCACGTATAATCAATTTAGTATTGTAATTAATTGTGTCGAATAGTTTTAATGGATATTACTAAATTAATTAATTACACGTTTGTAAGTTAATTGATATAACCAGTTAATTTTTAATTAAATGCACGATCTATTATTACACTCTACTTGTCGAGGAGTCTTATATAAGTCAAATACAGTTATTACAATGTAAGAGGCGGATCCAAGTGAAGAAGGAACGTTCTGTTGTACTGATGTTCTGAACACAGTCGTTTTACACTTCAGATATAAACCTTTAACCGAACAAAACAAAGATGTGAAGCGATTAAAAAAAATTCCGAAAATAAAAATTGGTAAAAGCTGTAATAAAATTTTTTCAGCTAATTTTTCAAACCTAGTCAGTTAAAAACCTTAATAAACCCCCTAACTCTTAAGCCTTACTTAACTCCTTACAAATTTCAGTATGGCTTTATTGGAATGGGGTAACTGAAGTTTGGGCGATTTTTATCGCCAGCTAACGAAGCGTTTCCAGACATATGTTTATACTATGAACTCTTTTCATTAGTTTCACCAAAGAAACATGCCCTGGAAGTTTCTCCGTTTCTCTTTCGGTCACTCCGTATATTGAAAAATAATTTTCAAATTTCCATGAAACTTTAATCGATTTTATATTATGACATTTAAAATCCATGGATTATTTACATTTTATTTTATGGAAATGGTTTAAAGTATGCAAAATGCAATGTAACTGAAGAGTAGTTCAAGAATCTCTCAAGCATTAAAAACTCAAAATTACTAAAAAAATCTTTTAATAATTTCCCGATCAATAAATTCTCATGCATGTTAAGGGCATTTATTGTGCAGAACTATAAAATTGGATGTCGTCCGAAATATTTTTGGAAAAAATATAGTACTTTTGACTCTGAAAAATTTTGCAAGAGATCAATGTAAAAATACTAAATGCCTAAAATTTTGCTAAAAATGCCACAAAATGTCACAATATAATTTTGGGATCTACTCCTCCACAGACTATATACTTGTATTGTTCACAAAGTGGCGATTATAATGGTTCATAGAAGGAATCAAGAGTAGGTTTAATTTTAATGGTTTTAAAGCATGCTGTGTACTCCTTCGCTGGATTCATGTGAACATAAAGGGGGTAGCATTAGATACCCCAGTTCCCACGCTGTGTTCCTTTGGTGAAACACCCCTTCAAACGATTAATGGTGATAGTTTCGCCCACTTTTACGTCCATCACGTGTACGCATTGTGCCGGAGTGAAAAGTCACAACTTAAGAGTTGTAACGTTTCTGTAAGATTTGATTTGATTGTTATTACTTTATGAATACATCATCAAATTCAGATTCGATGGACTTAACATTATATCTATGATAGTTTATTTTAGGTATGTTAATAGTGCAGTATGAGTCTCGGTTGAAGTGACAAAATAATGTAGAGTAGAGTTGTACAGTTGTCTAGGCCAAATTTTATGCGGTCCCTTCCTTTTTTACAAAGGCATGAAAACAACAACTATAATAATTAGACCGATTTAATTGTTTAGGCCGAATGTCCTAGTGAACCACAATGTAGCCTACTAATATTGGAGTAACGATTAATAGGTTTTTAAGAAAGAAATTCTTCCTTTAATTTATTATTTTGTATATAAACATAAAATAAATAATTCATCTATATATTTTTTGATAACTGTTAATATTTTTATGTTTTTTGCTTAATATTTTTGTAACGTTTTGGTCCGCGTCCAAGTCAGCGTAGTGGTGAACCCCGGCGCTGATATCGAAGTTGCTGCATGCATTCTTATTATTTCTATTTTCAATTATTTTTTTTTAATTTTTAAAGTTACAATTTAGTATTTTTATAATTATTGAAAAAATACCTAAAATTCTTACACGATGGTAATTCATACTATGGATATTTTATAAACCCTTTAGTTTATAACCCGTTTTAATGAAGTTTTTTTTATTGTCTTCAAAAACAGTTAGTGTATTTTTAACTAATATTAATAGATGTGTCTTTTTTGCTTTTATTTTTCGTACTTCTTTTATTGGTTTCTAGAATCTTAATTTGTTAAACTATTATTTTTAAAGATAGGCCTAATTACAAACCAAAATAGAAATGCTTCCGTATTAGTTCAAAATTGTTCTCTTTTTATGCAATCATCCTACCGTATTTGTCGTTCACGACTTTTGCCTTTTAATTTGTATTTTGTGGTGTGATGAAAACTAACCAATAAATCTTTTTGCATGGTTCATTTTTCGAACTTTTACATTTGGATCAGCCCTCGTAAGCGATGGTGAAGGATTTCAAAGAAAAGTACAGTCAATGTAAAATTTAAACCGCTTTTACTGAATACGGTATAATACTCTACTACAGCTGCAGTAAGTTGCTACGATATATTCAGTGACCTGATAACGCTTTGAAGCGAACAAGCTTTAATTTTACCATAAAATGTTAACAATTAAAAAATACTGTATTTTATTCTACGTACAAGCAAATTCACTTTACCTTTCGATCAAAATTGATTTAGTATGCAAATTTGTTTTATCTTTTAGTAATACCGTACTATAGAGAAAACTGTCGGATCCGTTTGTATTTTTAGAATATAAATAACTGTAATATCGATTCTTTTATTGAAGTAAAATAAAGAAATTTATTGGTTTTTATAATTTATTTACGTGTAGCTACTAGTCACAAAAAATTACAAAGAGAAAAAATTGATTCAAAACAGGTTGGTTAGGTTTTTGTTTTTCAGACTAATATTTTAAAAATTTGAAATGAAATGAAACGTAACAGGACAGAACATACGTAGGTATATAGGCCTGCTATCCTTCGTTCGATACTTACCAAATTATAAAAAATTTTCGAAATCGAGTTTTTACCGAATATACATGTTTTCAGACCGCCGGACCTAAATACATGTTTTTAGCGATAGGTCCGTGTGTGAACAAAATATCTCAAGAACGGAGCACGAAAGAACCGGACACGAACATTTTCATCAAAATCGGTCAATGGGAAGTAGTAACTTAGTTTATTCGTGCAACTTTTCAGGTTTTTTGCGATTCTCAAAAACAGTTCCCACAATTTTTTTAAAAATCGCTTCAATTACTACATTTTTTATGCTCTACAAGATAGTGTAAGCGCCATGTTTGCTGAAATTCTTGAGGGAGGCGGTTGTGCTCTCGAAGAAAACTTTTTTTAGATTACGATTTTAAAATGCATTTTAGGGCAAAAGTGTATAATCAAAATAAAATTGTAGAACTTTGAAAAACCTACAATTTTTATTCCAAACATTTTTTTGTAAACGTAATTAAAGATTTTCTGTTTTTTCATCAAAATCTGTAAAAAAATATTTTTTTTAAGATTTCGGGCTTAGTATTTATTTTACGACAAAAGTATATAATCGAAGTTGTAGAATATTAAGAAACCTACAACTTTTATATCAAACTTTTTTTTAACGTTTAGTTTAGAGACAATTAGTGATATTCTGTTTTTTTCATAAAAATCTATAAAATATGGGATTTTTTTAAGATTTCGGCCTTAGTAAGCATTTTACGACAAAAATGTACAACATCAAAGTTGTAGAAAATGTAAAAACCTATAACTTATATTTTGAAGCATTTTTCTCTACCGAGCCTAGTTTAGTGGCAATTACTGATTTTCAGTACATTTTGAAGTTCTACAGAGGTTGTTTTTCATTTTTCGTCATTCACTCATGATTAAAATTTAGTTTTTTTTTGATTTTACATTGTTTACTAATGATTAAACATAGGTTATATCGTTGATTATCTACATTGGGAAGAGAAAGTCATGTGAGTGTTTCACACCAGATTTTTCTACTATATTACTTTGTACTTTTACGTTTTCGTATGTTTTTATTTTTAGTTCATTTTAAGTCCCATCACATCTTGGTCATTAGCGACTACTTGGGTTAACGAACGGTGGGCTCGATCGCATATTAATTTTTCAGACTTAAGCCGGAAATCGAACCCGGTACTTCCGCTTTACTGCTTAGCATGCTAACTACTGGGTCACGGAGACGGTCAGTTTTATTTTTTCTTTCACTTTAGCACTACTCAAGAGTTATAATTTTTCGATTTTTTTTTTGAATTAGCTAACTGTCAAAACTGTAGATACACAAACATGTCTTTTTTGTTTATCAAGTTAGGCTACATGGTAAATGGAAAAGTATAAAATTTTACTTTTACTAACAGTTTCAAGTTGACCACCTCTCAACTTGTGAAAACTTTATTTTTGCATGATTTTGCATCTTCGTGTGAAATTGAATAATTTATAATAAAAGGAATTACGATAAAACAGTGGTAATTTTGCAGTACAATTAGCTGATATCTACATTCACGTACCGATTAAGACAGAAATGAAATTTTTAATAGTTTATTTGCAACTGCTAATGTGTAAATCTAGACGAGTTAAATTATCCAGAAAATCTCATTGTTCAAATAATTATAATAAGTGCACTTCATTTTACTAGAAGATTATTAACTTAATTTTAGTTATTACGTGCCTAACTATTTTTGTAGGTTTGTAAAACTTATTACAAAATTATGACCTGAGAATATTCAACTAGACCTAGTTAATTCTGTTAATACGAAGTGTGGTGTAAGATCTTGCTCATACAATTTTAGGAATTTTTGCAAGCATAGTTGAGGTTATTTATCAAAACTAATTTATTTCAAATTTTTTGAAATAAATGTTACATAAAACTATATTTTTTTAAAGTTTGTTGGTTTACCCCACTATACTACATACTGTAGTATGTGTCACTAGATTGACTTTACCGGGAAAATTTTAATGTCTTGACTATTAATGTATGTTTAAAAAGAATACTACTGCGTAAAATGAAAATGGTATATTTTTTTATTGAGTGATGATGTCTAGATTAGTCCTAAGCCTTAGCTTGTGCGTAGGTAATTATATGAATTTGATATAGATACGAAAAAATGCCAGAACTGACGCGGAATCGAACCGGGACCCCGGAATTAGTTAGTTGCGCAACCACTACAAAACGGGCCAGCCTATTTTAAACGTTATTTTGTTAAGTCTGAAAAACTTTAAAGATATCCATATGACCTGTCAATAAAAATGGTTCATAAAAGGGAACTTAAATATTTATGCCAGTCTACAAAATAAGTTAGAAAACAGAACACAATTTAGTTCTAACTGAAGCAGATGTATTATATATTAAGTTGTATTACGCAGTTGGGTTTTGTTTTTCAAAATAGATTCTTTTTAAATGTATTATTGAAAACAATTATGTAATATTATACTCTTTTACGTAAAAAAATGGAACAGGAGTAATTTGTTTTAGCCAATTCTGTTAGTTAGGGTGAAATTAACATCACTATGACAGCAATTAGTGGAGTTGATAATGAACAGCAAGCAACAACAGTCCAAGGTCAAAGAACTTACTGGGACATAAGATAACAATTTTACTGTTATAGGTTTGGTTGTTTGTAGTGTATAATTTACTGTACCTTATGTAGTTTCAGTTTAATTTATAATATTTTTATTTTCTAAAATTATATTTTATGTTTTACATAGTGATTTCATATTTTATTATTCTAAAAAATTCATATTTAAAAAACAGTAGGCCTATTTATTTTTTAGTTTTTTTAAAATACGCTTTAACTACTTTCGTTATTAGCAACTACTGAAGTTACGGTGCAGAATCGTTGAGTTTTAATGAGTAATTCCAGACCCTAGCTGGAAACCGAACCCGAGACCTTCCGCTTTGTAGTGTACAGCGCAGTCTAGCGCTACAGTTACCGGGCCACGGAGGTGGTTAATACAAGTTATATAGGTATTTATTGTGACATGAAGTAATGATAAAATATTCGAACAACCTAAATTTTGGTTAGGAAATGGAAGGATAAAACCACTTTAAATCAGACACAGAAGGTAGTTGATGGGAAATAACCTGGACCAAAATTTACAAATGCTTCTCCTTTTTATTGTTTGATTCCTAATTTAAAACTATAATTACTGTAACTTCCCGTTTAACCGGATCTCGTTCATCCGGACTGTGTTTAGATAGTTTTAAAATGATTTTGTCGTTAGCATGACGAACCTTTAACTAAATAATTACTTTCTTCTGTCGTAATTCGTTTATAAAGAATAGTCTCGTTGATCTAATAAATAATTTACGTAATTTTCTTTGAAGTTATAATTTCTGTGATAAGATAACTAAAGATTATGACAGAAAAACTGCAGCCCGCCTTCTTTACATAAAACAGAAAAATCATCATTTAAGTTGATCTTTCGGCGAGTACCAATTTCTTTGGCTACTGGTCATTTTACGAGTAGGCTGTAATTTACAATTTGTTTATTAAATTAATTTTATTTTATTATGCGATACAGTTATGAACCTACCGCAGTTATTTTTCTTCGCAAAATTCTTTTACTGTTCGATTTTTTAGTTCAGAATAATATGTAACTTACAGTGATCATAGTCTACGTTTATCGTGTTTAATATCAACCATGTTTAATGCTTAAGCGTGTTTTCTCGTTCATCCCAATTTTAGGTATCGAACCGGGCTTTGTACTCTCAAGTCTGGGAAATCATTGTATAGGCCTAACCATAAATTAAGAGTTGTACATTTGAATTACGGTTAGAATACATGCTTTTAGGTTGTAAGTAGCTCTAAAGGCTTCTATAATTACCCGGGACGTTCTCGGGCAATATTAATTACGTATATAATACAGTTATAGACCTAATATAGTTATTTATACGTTCCCAAAAAAAGTAAACTAAACTAAATAATATAATAGTTAAAGAAATATACTATACTACAAACCTTTTTAAGAAAACGAATTTTCAATTATCCGGAAGAAGGAAATGGAAAATCTTATAAAACCTAAGCAGCTCATTAATGTATAAATATAGAAAATTTAATAAAAATTGAACACATTTTCCACGCAAGTGTTATTTAATCCGTGTTTCTCATGTTTTAATTTCTGAAAATAAATTTGTTCACATAAATCAAAATGTGAAAGAGAAGAAAAAACGAGAAACCTTAGGTGTAATATTTAGCTCATGAAACTAGATTTTCATAATCACTCCACTGATGGTGGTAATTTTTCTGTGCGAATTGAGGTTCTGATTTCTAAACATATTTATTTAGATAATGTTGAATAATTTAGTAGGTTTAGATAATTTGTTGTATTTTATTTTTTAAGAACATTATAGAATATTTTGTAGAACAAAATTATTATTTTTTGTTTGATCTAAATAAGTGAATAACGGTGTGAGTACAATATGATGTTAACGACTGGATTGTTGTTGATGGATGGACTGGACCGCTTATCTATCAACTGCGGGTGTTTACCTAGTGACGTCATCTACGTGATTTGATGTTTTGGTTTGTCGAGTGGAAGGGGGTTGGTAGCGGTGTATTTGTACAGGTTTGTATACTTCCGTGACTATGATGCGTGACGTATCCTCCAGTCTCTGGCTCAGTTCTTGCAAACTGAATTACCGTTGTTTGTAAGGTAACCCAACTAGACAGACTTATTAAATAATATATTTCAATCCTCCGTGTCACTAATATTTACGTTTCTTTCTCAACAACATCTCTTTTTTGTCGAATTAAAAAATTTATTTGAATTTGTTCTCTGCGTTTTTCTGTTCTTGATAAAATTTCAAGGCGAATTACCTGACTCGTTGATTTTATAAATGTTTTAATCAACAGAAGTACACATGACTGACAGTTTCCTTTAATTCTATAAAAGTGGAACTAGGTTTAAATGTTCAGTCTATTCTGAAAAAGCTAAGCTGTGTTTTGTTCCTCACTAATGCCACAGACATCGTTCTACATACAATTCCTTAATTTTGTCATCGTCTTTGTAAAAAGGTCTATTATTTCTGCCTTTTTATTTGTATAACCTTACTGTATCAGATTTACATACGCACGTATTTGTTAAAAAAAAAATCAGATACACGCAGTTAGTTTTTTATAAAATTTAATTATAAAGATTTTGCTGGTTGAATTTATAGCACAGTTGCAAAATAAATTAAGTAAACAAAGAAATATTATTGAATTCGAAATTAGAGAATACACTGGGAACGTATTCTAGCTCTTATCGAAGCCTGGGTGAAGAAATAAAAACATCAGCACTCAGAAAGCTAGTGTCGTATCCTATCTCTTAAACAATACAAGTTGTAAGGGAAAGGACTGCAGAATACTAAAACGCGAATCCATGTATCTGAATGTATACCAATAATAACATACGTACCGAAAGTCAAACAGTAAACAATAAAATTGCTAGGAAGCTGACTGCTGTCGCAATGAGATACCTGAGAAGAATAGTGGATAAAACCAGGCGTGATCGAGTACGAAATATCAACATCAGAAGAATCTTAAAACAAAAACCACTGACATTTCAGAAGACATAGCTGTGATGGTATAGCCTCGTCACTCAAAATGCATGATAACATACAGCCGGTAAAAGTTTTCGAGAGAAGACTGAGGGATAGAGGCACATATTAGAAGGCCCAAATTTAACACGGAAAATACCTAAAAAAATAAGATGAAAGTGAGATAATGAGCGGTAAATGAAAAGAATGGCTTTGTATAGGAGAGAGTTTAGTACTTAGCTGGTTCCTCCGACGCATTATAGTACACGAAGAGTTAAAATGAAGAAGAGTTCGAAATCTTTGAAAGAACTGTGAACGCTTATGTGACGCAGTTGTTAGCGTGCTAGGTTGCAAAGCAAAAGTTTGCAGGTCCGATTCCCGAGTAGGGTCTGAAAAATCATTATGCTCAAGCCGTTTCTTAATCTCTGCCGTCCCGTAGTCGCTAATGACCTAGCTGTTGATGCGATTTAAAATGAAACTAAAAAGAGAGAATAGTAACTTATTGTGAAGATAAATAGAATTTTATGGGGTTAGCCAATTTCAGTACTACGTAGGCCTACTACCTTCATCAGGGTCTTCTATGTTCTATTTTGTCTTCTATGTTTCACGTAGGTTTATAGCCTCCTCATTATACTTCACCCAGTGTTAAAGAGCTAATAATAAAAAGAATTATTGTTATTACTACTATTTAATCATTAGCACATGAAATGTTCCTCATTTTTGAAAAGTTGTATTTTTACGTTCCCTTTTAAGTTTTAACACTTTACTTAAAATAATATCTATTATTTAAAAAATGGTTTAAAATATTTTTAAACCTTTTATAATTTCTGTATCTACTCTTTAAGAGGAATCGATTGACACTACAGTATTTTTGTTTCCAAATTCCGACTTTGATTTCTTGACTTCCAGTTTTGGGTCACTTTTGGTTGAATTCGAAACTTTACACCCAATTTAGGCCCACTAACTTCTTGTGTAGTTTACGGATCCGAAACTGTTTGTTGATATTTTTATCGTAGTTTCTGAGATCTGGGTTTGACGGACGGACGAACGAAGGAAAATGATAAATGACAATTATAAAAACTGCCACCAATGAAACAAATCAGGAATTAACCTCAAGCGTCTAAATCAGAAAAATGTAAATGTTTAGAGGTGTTTCTTTACGTTTTCTCAAATTTTTGTGCTCATATTTGTGTAGTTTCTTTTAAAGTCGCATCAACGTCTTAGTCATTAGTGACTACGGTAATCTGGGTTGACCAGGGTCCTTCCGTATTTTAGGCTAGATTGCTAACCACTTCACCACAGATTCGGCCAAATGAAAATTATATGAGTAAAAAATAAAAAATTAAAAACTCAATATTTTGATTCAGCCTAGATTTAAAATAACGATACATATCGAACAAATTTAGTGAAATTAAATTTGTAATTTTTAATGAGTCATATGATTTCGATTATCTGGTTCATAAATTTTGATTTGATCGTGTGGTAAATTATGAGTCATAACTCTGATTGTGGAGATCTTAATGCGAGAGTGGGAAACGAACCAATACCCAATGTTGTAGGAACCTTTGGAGAAACAACAAGAAATAGGAATGGGGAAGTTCTCAGAGAGTTCGCCACATACAATGAACTGAAAGTGATGAACACGTTTTTTCGGAAAAAGGACATACACAGATATACATGGGCCGCACGTGGAAGCAAATCGCTGATCGACTATGTGATTGCTAACAAGAACATAGCAAAGCAAATGACAGATACAAGTGTTTTTCGTGGCTGTGATATATATTCAGACCACTATTTGGTTATAGCAAAAATAGAATTATACACGAAATGGAAGAAAAACAAAAAACAGAAGCAAACAAATGGGAACAGTGATGAAGTCTTTAAAGTGCATCTCTTAGAAGAAGACAGTGTGAAATACTTATATCAAGAACGTGTGAATCAACATCTTCAAAACATACCTACAGATGATAGTAACATTGAGATAGAATGGAATAACATCAAGAACATCATAGTTAAAGCCGCAGAGGAAGCTCTTGGTCGGAAAAATAGATATAGGAAAAGAAAAGGTGTCAAGATTTGGACCAAGGAGGTAGAAGCAGTAGTCAATGAGAAAAACGAAAAATACAAAAAATATTTAGGGAATCAAACACCTGACAATAAAGAGGAATACAAGAGAGCAAGAAATGAAGCCTCAAAATTAGTAAGAAGAGCCCATCAACAATCTTGGGATACGTTCATTGGGACTATTGAACATGACTTACATGGAAGGCAATCGCTAGCATATAAAGTAATGAAGGTATTCAACAAAACTGAAAGAGACTCGATTAGAGTAAACTGCATAAGTACAGAGGAATGGGTAGAACATTATGGAAAACTATGGTATGAGGATGTTGAACCAGTTGCTGTCGAAGCTCACTGTGAAGGATGCTGTGTTGACCAGATAACCATGGAAGAACTATCAGAAGCATTGAAGGGCACAAAGAACAGGAAAGCTCCGGGATTGAATGGACTGAACGCGGAATTTTTGAAGTGTGGAGGGTTGTTGCTACACCTGCGAATTTTACATTTCTTTAATATGTGTTGGAAATATCACATAGTTCCCAAAGAATGGTTAGAAGCAAAGGTTATTTCCCTCTATAAAAAAGGGGGTAGAACGGACCCAAATAATTACAGAGGTATCAGTTTGCTGGACACCACCTATAAAGTATATGCAAGAATAATCAATTCAAGACTAAGGAGGATTGTGGATAGTTTGATTTCAGAGGAACAGATGGGTTTCAGAAAAGGAAGGTCATGCTCAGATGCAATTTTTACCATGAACCAAATTATATCAAAAAGACGAGAGTTTAACCTTGAAACTCATCTAGCATTTATAGACTTTATGAAGGCGTTCGACTCTGTCAATCGTAATCTCTTATGGTCTATACTTGAATCTAAAGGATACCCAAAGCATATTATTCAAGTTATGAAGGGATTGTATGAGGGGACAACAATCCGTCTGCAAGTAAATGATAAGGTAACAGAAGCCATCTTGGTAAATAAGGGAGTTCGACAGGGCTGCAGTATGTCGCCGACTTTATTTAACATATATATAGACGACATGTTGCAAACATGGAAAATAGGCATTAATTCAGGAATACAACTCTCAGAACAGATGAAGCTCAATCACATGATCTATGCAGATGACTTGGTATTAATACAACAAAGCGAAGAAGAGTTACAGAAAGCGGTTTTTATGTTGGACAAAATGTCTGAGAAATATAATTTGAAAATATCGCAGACAAAAACTAAAACTATGGCATTTAAAGGAAAATACACCGTAAGAACTAAAATAGAATTAGGAGGAAGAGTGCTTGAACAAGTTTCTCATTTCAAATATCTTGGTAATGATGTTTCGTATGACTTTGACAAAGATGTGCTTTACAAACTATCTAAATTTCAAAGCATTTGTGGTAATATACATAAACATCTGAAACGGAAAACAAGAAAAGATACGAGACTTAAGTTTTACGATACAATTGCTGTCCCTACTTTGATGTATGGCAGTGAGTCCTGGATACATACGAGAAAGGTAGACAGCAAAATCCAGGCTGCAGAAATGAGATTCTTACGAAGTGTATATGGATGCAGCCGAAGAGATAGGCTACGAAATGAAGAAATTAGAAAAACACTGAATGCTTTACCGTTGCTAGACAGAATCAAGCAGAACAGGAACAGATGGTGCAGCCATTTGAATCGCATGCCAGGCGAGAGAATACCAAAAGCCGCCAGAAACTACAAACCTACAGGAAGAAGAGATATAGGACGACCGAGGAACAGATGGGTACCGGAACAGGTTCAAGAAACCTAATCCTTGGAAGTGAAGAAGAAGAAGAAGAAGAACTCTGATTGTAGAATAGAGTTTGTGTAATTGTAAGGTAGATAAATTTAGTTCAGCCACTACCTAATCCATTCGTAATTAAGGTTTTAATCTTTTAAAAATATGTATGTAACAATTAAGACTAGGGTACATGACAATTGGGTAATCGTATTTCTTTGCGTTTGTGTTGGGAGGGGTAATACGGAATGTGATATGAAGAAGTATTTATGCGATCCCATTGAAATAGGTCATGGTCAATGCAATTTAAAGTAGAAGCCCACGCGTGTCAGCGTTGTACAATCGATACGCAATTTCATAACATATTGATAGGGTTATCTATATAAAAATTGTTATAGGCGTATAAATACAGTTATAAACTCCATTGAGAATAAAACAAGAATAACTGTAACATTTTATTAATTTTATTAGCCTAGCGCAGGCGCCTTTTCTGACATCAGCGGCCGCCTACTTTACATATGACGATGAATGAGACCTATTAAAAATACCACAAAAATTTAATACAAACAAAAAAAGTAAGAAACTAATTTCGTAGTTTAAAAATTGCTGGTTTTTAATCATCTGTATAGTGCTAATAAAAATTCCGGATCAGCATTTGTATTATTATCTGAAATTTTTTTTGCCGACAAATGTTTCTTATTAACCGTATATAATATACTCCATAATGTTTCTTACAGAACCATACATTTGTGAAAATTTAATTTTCATGAAAAGGTAACTCCCAGTCGAGATACTATCTTTAAATAATACTGTTCAGATAATCTGTACAATTTGATATACTTATGATATTTATTTGTGAAGCTAAATTTTGAAAATAAAGTTAAGGGTTTAGGTTACTAAACAAATAAACTGTTAGATAGCTCCGTGTTGTACCACCGTTGTCCAGTACGTAGATTGATATCCAAATAATTTTCGTGAGATTCAAACCATTTTCTTTGTATTACCTACACTAAACTAAAGTTTGAAATTTCTTCTCTAACTGTTAAAATTGAATAGATCATTGCAAATGTTGTTGTCTGTCATGTGCTAGGTTGCAGCTATTAGAGCTCGGAGGAATTTTGACTGAACAATTTGGATACTTGAGTTATTTTATGTACCTAATAATTGAATACCGTAGTTCCAGAATGGTTTGCAAACATCTAAAGTATTAAAAGTTTGTTTTGAAGCGATAATTTTGATTCCGGTCCGAGTGTCAAACATATTTTTTTAAGTCTAGCTCTTTTCGTTTCTTTTGAATGTGTGTTCTCAAATTTGCACGTCTATCTAAATTATTTCAAATTCGAAGTTTACAACCGTGTCTCACAGATGTTAACAACAAAATTGAAAATAATTTTAATAATAATTTTTAAAAAATTCATAATCCTGACAAAACAACTTTATTATTTATGACTAGCTTTATTTATCATCTTCATGTCTTCATTTTTTAAATGAAAAAATCAAAGAAAAATAAGCCCATAAAATAAAAAATTCAGCGGGGATGTATACTGTATTTTACGTAAAATTTGTTATTAGGTATTTCAGTTTTTTGTGTTTAACGATATTTTGTGGGATCATGTAATAACATTTATGTTTTGCCACTTTGTATGACTGTAGATATTTGTAAAATCATCACGCGTAAGAAGCTGAACGCAGTCTATCGTTTTACGAGACTATTCATACTTTTCTGTACATACTACCGACTTGTTATTGAAAACTTCCGCTTTGTAGTATTCTACTTCAGAGTAGTAGTACTTCAGAAGTTGGCTAAAATATCGAACTGATTTGTTTTTTAAACCGTCAAATTTATGGGTACCCGGAATACCTATTTTCGTAACGTTAATGTAAGGAACATTTTCTCAAAAACTACTACAGTTATCCTGTTCAATTTTTTTTGTGGTTACTTTTCAGGCTATTCTACACCCACAGAATTAGTAGCATCTACGTGTATATAATTATATATTGTTAGGAAGACAAGAAAATGATTTTAGGCACGTTTGTAAAGGATAATTTTTTTGCCTATTTAAGTGGAAAATAAATATTTAAACATATTTTTTTACTGTAATATTAACTCAGTACATTTAAATTATGGTATAAAAAGGCTGTACAAAATTTTCATTAAAATCCGTCACATTTGGCTGAGAAAATGTTCCCAATGTATCAAAAATGGCTGTTTACGGGAAACAAGAAGAAACTGAAAGAGTAGTCTACACATTATAAGTACTACGAAATTGTTACCTCTAATACATTCCAGGATCATAATCTGAAAATTCCTCAACTGTTACTTTCACAGCTGGTCTAATGCCGATTTAAATTTTAAAACAAAACAAAATTATGAGTTTATCGTTTGTCATTCAAAAAATAGATGTGTTTATGCAAACTGATAACATTTAGAAAATAACGTAAGGGTTCAACATATTTTTAATTTTTTTTTTTGGTTAAAAATTGTAAAACCCAAACAAATTATACATCATTGGATGCAGAAAATTCTGAGTTTTAATAATGTGCAAAAAACCGGATATGTGAATTTTTTTAATGTTCTCCGTTAGGGTACCCTTAAAGGAAGTATTAACAAATGTATTGTTGTTAGCTTTTTAATTTAAAGAATTTATTAATGGTTTTCGTGCTTTAAAACTAGCTTAATTGCCTTAAAACAAGATATTAAAGGAAGGGACAAAAATAAATAAGAATCATTACACTTACGATAATGATTGTGGGGCTGCGTCACTAACACCTACAGTATTTTCTCGGTGAGACATTATTAGGTGTTCTAATATAATTAGAACTTCCTTTTTATCAACGACGCTCATTTAGTTAGTTATTAAATAGCACTGATTGTAATTCGGAATGTACCTACAACTACTGAACCTCAACACTAAAAATTGTTAACCTGCCGACCGTATTCAGCAAGTTACTTAAAAGTACCTAATATAAAAATAGCGTTGTTGTTGTTTAGGTCAACAGCCTAAAGGCTGGTTTGAAGCACTAGAGGTTTTACTAAGTAAAACGAGGAGTGAGGTGGTTTACCAATGCCTTCCTCACCAAGTTGAATAGGTATGCTTATTAGCATGTCAGGCCCACCGAAAAGCACCTACTTTCCACTCTGCAAATGACACCTTCACTTCGTTCACCATAGGGTTTGGCTGTATAGTGAAATTCATTACGTTCAGAGGAGATATTTAACTCTGACTAGTGTCTTTTACACCTCTATCTCTTCTGTTCTTAAATAGTTGTCACATAATTGGCTGAACATGTGATAAGAAACAGAACTATGTTTTTAGCCCTGGAACTAGCAGATCAAGTGCAATTAATTTAACACTTTACATGACTGTTATGGACAAAAAATAGTGTATGTAGTATTGTAAACTACGAACGCAGGATTTGATTGCGATAGGTCGGTTGCGGAAAATGTATCACAGGCCTTGACGACTCTCTGTCTCCTCTATTCCTACCTTAAATAATCCTATTGTATTACCACTAAATAAATTTTACTCACGATTTAATTTTTACACCTTAAAACTTAAAGAATAACTATAATGAACACAATTTGTTTTGCTTGTTGCAAGTGCCAGCTTGTAAGAATTTTACAGAACATTTTCAAGACAGACCGGTGATGTAAAGAATCTTGTGGTGTTTAATTTTTGTCTATTTAAACTTCTAAAATTTCTTACAAATGAATATATCTCAAAAATTACTCAAACTTTTATCAGAAGTGGTTTGGTGCCTTTAGATATAGATTAATTTAAAAATTTATACAGCTTAGCTAATTTTTGAACTAGGATGTAAACATGAAATTATGTTATGAACACCTATAGATTCACAATTATTGTGGTAGACTAATTCACACGATAGTATTGAATATCGCAATATAATATAGTAGAGAATATCCCAGGTGTTACTAAAGATGAAGAAGTGACTAAGAAATTATCATTTTGGACCTTTAAATTACGAAATTTTAAGTCAAGGAGGCTTTCGGTTAACACGAAATTAGTTTCTTTGACTTTATAAATGTAATTCTTAACGTATAATATATGAATGTATATAATATGAATGTATAATGTAAGTATGTAACGGTTAAAATCTTCATGGAAGTGACGAGGCCTCAGACCCCTACTGGTACATATTTAAGCCCAATATTTTAGTTAATTTTAACTTACAAAATTATAATAACATCCAATCAAGTGGTATGTCGTTGAAATTTAGTCTAAAGGTCTATTTGAAATTTCCTTGCTTAAACAGTAACAATTTAAACAGCGCCAAGGACGGAATTGGTCAGCATAGTGAAGGCGCGAGAGCTCTAATAGCTCGGTCATATCTCCAACGCATTCTGCAAGGCAGAAGACAGTAGAAGGGGACCAGGACGTTGAAGAATTTCTTGGATGGCCAACCTCAGTGTATGGTTTAACAAAAGCTCAGAAGAACTGATTCGGATAGCTACCAATAAAGAAGTGACTGACATATCACATCATGGCAATTAGCGACCATCATGGCAATGATAGACGCCAACCTTAAGAATGGAAAATCACCCTGAGAAGAAGAAGAAACAGTAACAAAATATGGAAACTGAATGTTATTTCAAGTGATATTCATTACGAAAAAGGTGGTCCGTAAATGATTCGTCTAAATATGCTTAGATTATTATCTATTTTACTAGAATGCAAACGAATACTTCCATCTGATTCAATTGTTTGTACAGGGCCTATTTAATTAATTTAAAAAAAAATTACTATAGAATTATTAAAATCAGAGAAAAGTGAGAGTAAAATGTAATTTTGATAATGTTTCGTTTTGTGTTCGACTAAGTGTACCGAATTTTTATACAAAATTCGAATAAAATTAATGCAATTTACCAAATGATATGTATGTAATTATTTTAATGCAATAAATCTTAGCTTTGGACGGCTGTTAAACTATTTTACTTATTTCACGAAATTTCTTTGCTTAAGTCTCGTACTGTCCTTCATTACAGAGCACTATGATAACAATATGCTTTTGTTGAATGAGACTATCAGTATTAATGTGCGTGTCGTTGGTTCACAATTTTAAAGAAGTTATTAATTACTTTTAATAATTTATTTATTAATGACTTAAGCCTTGAAACATGGTTTTAAAAACAAAGATAGTTTTTTTACAGAATCTGAAGTGAACTTAAAATACTTTTTAATGGTTTTAAACATAGTTACCTTGAGAAATATTTAAAAAAATAGCTACAAAAATGACTGGTGTTTTGTAATGCAAATCATGTTTTCTTGTTTTTGAAGGAAGTGTTTTTTAAAAGAGTTAAATAAGGGGGGAGGCTCTTAAATACTCTACTACAGTGACTGTCGCTTACAAAGAAAGAGGATTAATGTTATTTGCATAAAATAACAACCATTATGTATTCACTTTAAAAACCATAAATTTTTATTCATTTGTAATTTAACAGAGTAACAAATATTTATTAACTTAAATAAAAAAATTATTCAATTCTTTATTTTTTGAAAACTAATCCCTTTTCTTTTTTATGTTCTTATTTTTGGTTTATCCCCGTCAGTAACATAATGGGCGTGAAGCGGTTATGAAGAGTTTCAAGATTATTAAGTAAAGACAGTCAAACTAGGAAGTTTTGGTTCAGAGAACACCAAAAAATTGAAACAAATCAAATTATATCAAAATAAAAATCAACTTTGTACTGCGTATTTACAAAGTACATTCCTTGCATTGCAATTTTATATTGTATGAAACGACAAAATTTTATTTTTGGATTTGAAACATAAGTTTTTTACTTTTATTAAAAAGATCTGGTGAATTTGGTTTTTGGAAATTTTAGAAAATGGTGTTTATCGTCCGTCAAAGTAGCTGATCATATTATTGAATTTTAAATAGGTATTTGACTCGAGTATAAACTAATTTAAAATACTAACTAGTTTAGAGTCTTCAAAGGAATAAATAAAACAAGATATTAAATGACTCAATTCCAAATGTACCCATAAATTTGAATAGCTTTTGATCACTCTCGTTGTATTGCTAAAGAAATTATAAAATATATATAAAAAAATAAGAAATACATTGAACCGTAATATAGGCGATCTTAGGTAAAAAAATCCAATATTTTGTATGAATAATTTTCATTGTAGGCTCAAAAAATTGTTAGAATAACCTCAATATTAATTGCGATTACGAAATTCGTTTTCGTTCGCTACAGTTGTTGTAGAATATTTAGGAGCATTAGCGATAGTCTACCAATTATTACAGTAAGTTTTCTTACTTCGCTGCTAAGTGTTTCCAATTATGTTGTTAGGTGTTGAGGCTTGGACTTAGAATAGAGTTGACATGAAACCATTTGAGATGTGGTGCTATAGAGATATGTTAAAGGTTTCTTGGATGGAAAAAGTCTTTTTTTTTGTCATCCGTTTTTCAACTGGTTTGATGAAATTCTCCAGCTGTTCTATCTTGCGCAAGTCGTTTCATATTTACATACCTGCAACACCCTTCATCTTTTGTAATTTTCTTTAAATATTCTAATCTTTGTTTCCCCATACAATCCCCATACACTCCCTCTGCTCCCAGATACTCCTTAGATATAACATATTCATACTACTTAGGTATAAGATACTTCTTAGGTAGGTAAACCTACTATCGTAAAAGTCTGCCACTCCCAGATACTCCCACGTTTGGATAAGAGGGTTGACATTATGAGCACCATTAAAAAAAATAAATTGGAATATTTGGATTCTTGGAAAGGTCAGTAATATGAATTATTGCAGAATATCACGCAAGCAAAAATAATAAGTAAATGTCGTCCAGGTTGAAGTAGAACATTGTGGCTAAAGAACCTACGTGACTGGCATGTGTAGATACGAGTGCGTTTTTACTGGCTGCTAATTAAGTGAAAATTGCTTTCATGGTTACCCCGTTCTCAAAGGACGTGAAACATGAAGAAGAAGACAGGAAGTTTGAAGCATATTACAGCCATTATTAGCTAAGAGTACCCATAGGAAATCGAAACCGAGGCATTAAGTTCACTTCATGTATCTAACTGTAATCTTCGAACTTTGTTGCATTACTTGAGTTTGTATATTAAGTTATTTATAGTATTTTTACTAAACTTAATTATAGTAAGACAATCTTACAGTTTCTTATTTTTCAGAACAGGAAAAACAAAACTATAAAATATATAGGCCTAAGCGAGAAAGGGATTCGAATAATAAGCGAATTTAACGGGGTTTTGACGTCTGACTGTTTTGCAAATTATTGCTAATGCAGTCGATAAAGGTTGATAATTTAAAATGAATAATGAACAATGTGAGACCTGATCGGCAATCAAACACGGGGCCTCTAGGACAGAATCCAGTTGCGCTGACTATTACACCATGGGTCAGCCAAAACGGAGTTTAACATAGTAAAACGAGAAAAAGACTCGTCGTTACAGAGTAATTATTTGATGTAACTTTCGAGTAAAAATAAACATTATTTTTAGGCAATACAAAGCGTTTGTCGTCGTGTTTCGTAGAAGGCTGAGACGAGTTAAAAAATTTGACTGCAAAACAAATATTTGCTTGAGAATTGAATATTGCTTAAGATTGTTTAGGTAAAATGAATTGGGAGATTGTAAAAAGCCCCGACACAAAACTTTCGAATGAGTTACAAGAAATACAAAAGTGATCAACCATTGATTAAATTAAAATTTACCTGTTGAAAATGTCTGACAAATCTTATTATAACAATGAAATCATATCACATTGAGTAATATTTAAAGCACTTTAATTTTTGTAGTGGCTCTTTATGTATTTGTTATTTGTGGTTTATCAGAATATTTCTGTTATCGCTTCCGTTTTCTTGTATTTGTACACAAGCGCCGCCTGTGAAAATATTATTCTGTCGGCCATAACTATATCTCATGTTTTATTAACTTTGTACTCGAACTGATTATCAGAAAGCGGTTGTTCTTTTTAAAACTGTATTACACTATTCATATTGACTTATAAAACAATTATGATTGTGTACAAAATATAAAAATATTATAATGCAAGTACAAAAATTATACATTTACTGTTTATTACTTTATCAAGCACACATGATCTACATTATTTTATGTAATATGTCATTGGATTGAATAATTGCATGCAACAAAAGGGGTTTGTAAGTTAGAATCCTTAAGAAATATTGGCTTTCGGTAATGAGTTTGTGATGCTTGTAGAGCTAAGGGTGATTACAGAGGTCATGGTTTATTATTTAGTTTAACTGGTAAGCAATATAACTCCCGCTTTCTTTACAGAAAACATAGGTGATGGGTTTCAAGGGTACTTATCATCTCGGAAGCAAGGTAGTTTTGAATGACAAAACCTTAGAACATTTCGTATATTTACTTTAGATGTGTTATTTATTTGCAATCACTAGATGCAAGAATTAAATTAAAAAAGTTTCGAAGGTTTATAATTTACACTTTGAGGAAAAAGCTGGTCGGTAAGGTTCGAAAGTTTTATCACACCTTGGTTCTGTTAATTTTGATTTATGGTTCAAAGTATTGGAACCTGATTGCTTGGCTGATATAAAAAATAGAGACTACGAGATGAGATTGTTACGACCGTTAGCAGGTTATTGATTGCTGGAACATAAGAAAGTGAAGATACAATGCATGAAACTCAAATAATTTTAAAGCTAAAGTAAAGAACTTTTTGATAAAAAAATGCTTGGGCTCTATGGATGAGTTTAAAGAAGGGTAATGCCAATTATTTAATGCTCTTTATATGTTTGGGAATGAATATCTTACATGTAATATTATATGTTACAGAATGAATATCTTTATTTTTGTAATAGTTTTTCCGATGTTTCTTCTCTGCTATGAGTTTTGACAGCTATTGTATTTTCTGTTTTTGTTGTGATTTTTATGTCTTTATAACATAAAAGGAGCTTTAATTAAATTTTTAAGTTTATTAAATATTATTATACATTTTGAAATCAATAATCTAAGAATTTGGTGCATGCATGTACCTGTATTTGTTTAATGTCAAATGTATCATGATGTTAGTGGTGTTTTTGCAATTATATTGGGTAATTTTTGTTGTGATGTTTTATGAAGTTAACGTTTGTTTGTGTCAATGCTAAATGGCAATTTTGCTTATAATGGCAATAAAGGAATGATTATGATAATGAACATTATATGTCAGGGTATTATCAATTGTTCTGAAATGAAAGCAAGAGTAGCATAGTTACTTACCAGTTATTGGACGACCTCGGAAGAGATAGGAATCCTAACTTAGCAGATTACTAAGTTTGAAGTTGGAACTGGATAGCAAGCCAATTCGTACTGTTTATGATACTTTTTTCATTAAAATTCTTTGAAACAAACTCAAGAGTCTCCAGCGCTCTTGTAATTTTCTCTTTTGTTGATTATTGGTTCTGTAGAAATATAAATAAATTAATGAATAAATTTTTATTATTCAGCGAACCAAAGTACATATCTATCATATCATATAGATCAGGCGGAATCATCAACCAGGCTCCAGCGTGCATGCCATCAAATATTTCACTGGACCAAAAAAATGGAGAATAAAATGAACGAGCGAAAATCTGTACAAATAAATTTCACCAATAAAAATATTGCAGATCCTTTATCAGCCACCATAAATGGAAACATTGTACCATATGCAAACACTGCATAATATTTACTTTAGATGCGAAACTAAAATGGAGGAGCACATAAGATAAAAAGAGCTGAGCTGGGCCTCAGATATAGAAAACTATGGGAACCTAGGAACCCTAATGGGAACCCTAGGAAACTATAGGGAGTCAATCGCAGCTGCCTCTCCGTAATAAAGTAACAATTTAGAATCAAGTTTTAAAACCCATCTGGATTTATGGCGTACAACTTTGGGGTTGCGCTAGAAAAAGCCGGATAAGGATTATACAGACGTTTCAGAACAAAGTACTGAGATCTATGGTTGATGCTCCTTGGTACGTTAGGATTAGTGATCTGCATAGAGATCTTGACATCCCTTTTGTGTCCAGTGAGATAAGAACATTTGTTGTCAAACATGAAGCTCGTCTCATGGCCATATCAATCCTGAAGAAATTCAACTTCTTGAAAAAAAAAATGTTCCTAGAAGGCTTAAGAGGAAGAAGCCCTTCGAACTAGTGTAACTGCGCCGAGTGAAGTGTTAAAGCAAAGCAGTGTGAATTGCAAAAGTAGTGAATAGTTTTACGTGTTTTAGTGTTAATATATAAAACATTGTTGAATAGATTATATAATATAAGTATTTAGTTTTTAAGATAATATGAACGAAAATTAATGGTTGGTCTTTTAGTCCAGTTTTAATCTATCTTAGTAAAAAAATATATATATAGATCAGGCCTGATATAGATCATAAAATTTAAAAAGAAATATAAGTATTTTAAACTATAGGCCTATGGTATTCAAATTACAACAAACATAATTGAAAACTATTTTTAAGGAGTTCATAACCTATTTTTATAATTATTTAGTGTACAGAATGGCTCAGTTTTGAAGTTAATTATTACTTATAAAATTCACAATGTTAGCAAAATCTAATAAGAGTATAGGAAATCTTGGTTAAAGCAACGTAAATAGAAGATACTAACAAAGGAACTACAAACAAATTACAGAATTCACTAAGTACAACAGACTTAAACTTAATTTAGGCTCATGTGTGATCATACTCTTAGGGAACTTACTATCACGTACGAAGCCGCGGTTATAAAACTTCAAAAAATAGAAGAAAAGATCGCACTAAATAGCTTATACATTAGTAGTCTATACATTATTAAATAGTGATATAAACACTTAAAATAAATGGTTTTATCATATTTATTTACTTAATAATTAGGGATAAGTTGTCTTAATTTTTTAAGTAATAGTGTTGTAATTCTTTTGTCTTTGTTTGTAAAAAGGAACTTAAAAAACGGTAGGCTTATACCTAATAAGGTATAAGCCTACCGTTTTTTAAGTTCCTTTTTAAGGCTAATAAGCCTCATATTAGCCTAAAATAATTACACTGTATTCTTCTTTAAAAGTATCGTTATCTTTTTACTCTTAATGAACTATTATACGTGTTCTGAAAATAACTACTGTTTTCAAAATTATTAAGTAAGTAATAATAGAATTGCGTCAAAACTTTGAAGTAAGCCTACTGGCCTATGTAATGTCAACGTATTTATTCGCTAGAGGAACTAGCCTAGTCCTACACTGACATATTCACGGCCAAACCCCCCACCTTTACAACTAAATAGACAAATGCAGATAAATTACTTAATTTCTAACTTAAAAACACGGCTTTTATAGCATTATGAAAAGTTATCAAGAAACTTTATATTAATGCAGATTTTTAAAAACAATCGCTTTTCTGTTCAATTGTATGTAATAATATATGTAATTGTATGTATTGTATGTAATTGTTTGTTTGCAATGTCATAATTGAACTGGTCATTTCAGAAAGTACATTAAGTTAAAATACTAACTTTAGGCTTATGTTGCTCCTGAAGTAGCCTAAAGAAAGTAAAATGCTGACTTACGTTGTTTCTCTATGAAATTATTTAATAACCACAAAAAATTGTGTTGTGCATTAATAGGCCTATTTATTTATTACACTAATGACTTGGGAAATCTTTTCACTAAAATAAAAACTGAAATTCTTGACTTTCAAAAAACAAAAATTGTTGTTTGAAATATTCACGGTTTTTTTTGTCACTATCATCCATTTATATAGTAATTTCCTCCTATAATATAGATTTTTGCGCTAAAACCTTAAGTTTTTTAAAGTGTGGGACTTCAGCTTCAAAATACCACCAATTTTATTTTCAATCGGAAAAAAGGCTTTAGGACAATCCTTACATCACAGGATATGCTCTTCGAATTATATTAGTGAAGGAAAGCTAGACTTCTGTGATTTCCGTAGTAAATGATGTGTTCACAAAAAAGGGAATTTGTACATTCAATCAAATCGGAAATGCACTAAAGAAAATAAGGCAAAATTTTGACTTATGGGTTTTCTGAAATGACTGATTCAATTGCAATTGTATGTGAAATGGATGTGTGGCTCAATTAATGTGGCGTCAGAAAATTAGTAATATTTGTAATTTTTTTTGCAACCAATTATACTCAAAAAATTACCGAAACAATTTTGTAAAAAGTAAACATTATTTCCACATAAGACGACGGATTTTGTTCAGTCGGATTTATCTCAATAAATCAATATAGGCCTAATATTTTCAAACAATCTGAGGGTAGGAAGTTGTAAGCAGCTGAAATGCGTTTTTGAGTTCGGTGAGATGAGCTTCACCTAGGGATCGCGTCAAAAGTGAGACAATCTGGCATTATTTGGGTAGAGCGGAATCTGTGAGGCATAGGATTGAACGACATAGAAAGAGGTGGTTGCAACAAATACGCCGCATGCCAGAGGGTTGTTATCCGCTACTGGCCTTACAATACCATCCGCAAGGAGTGCGGTCGCTGGGTAGATCACGAAGAAGATGGATAGAAGGTGGAACAGGCGATGTACCTAATCTGTAAAGGAGGAAAAAGAAGAAGATTTTCAAACAAAGCACACCAAACTAGATTAAGAGAATTTTGTGTAGTATACAGCAAAAATATCAATAAATAATTTTCTTTCTGCGATTTCAGTAATGTTGTGGAGAATATTTACTTGTTTGCTATAGGTGAAGTTAAACTTTGTACCTAAACTGTCAAATTTCGATGCTACAAACATTTTCTGTTCTTGTGCTCGGTTAAATAATTTCTGAGACTTTATGAGCAGAAGAGGTAAAGATGCAATTGAAATAAACCAAAGTTGTTTTCTCTGAAATTAACGTAGGTATTGCGTTATACAACCAAGCATTCTCCGGAAGAAATGACAATAAAAATTGTATTGTGGAAAAGTAAATGCTTTTAGAAGGCTTGTACTGATGGGCAAATAGTGATGGTAAAACGCTTTGCTTGTAAAAAAAATTCAAATAAAACCTAGTAAAATTGAAAATGAATGTAGGCCTAAATAATTTTTAAATAAATTTGTAATATTATGATCGGTTCATTAGATAAAAAATATTTTTTTTTAGTTTATTTTAAAGTTACATCGACAGCTTGGTCACTAGCGACTACTGTGGATTTTGTTACTGTAACGGTGGGTTTTAACATGTTAAAATTTTCAGACCCTAGCCGAGAATCGAAACCAGAATAATTAAGTTAACATTAGGAAATCATATAATGAGAATTATATTGAATTAAATTTTATTCAACAGGTAAAGAAATGTTAAAAAACCCCATTTTTTATTGCATTTAATTTCTAATAACATTGCGTTTAAGTCAAATTAAAGACGAAATCGAAAAATTAATAAAATCTAAATGGCAAATCCAATGCGTTGCATCGTTCTTGACAATTAAACTTTTAATTATCATGTAAAATGAGTGCAACGGAAAGTCTATTGTTGATATCTAAGAAAAATTCCAGTCAACAATATGGTTAAAACATATGATGTCACTATGAACATTCCTTGGCATATTAGCAACCAACATACATCACGACTCATAACCATAGTAACAAAGACATATCATAGATAAGGGAACTTTACGAACAGAGGCTAAGCCAGGTGTGCACAACCTTTTTGTAACGGTGGGCCAATTAATTACTGATTTTTCGAGCCGGGCCGCAGGAATTAAATTTCTAGAGTTTAACAATAATTGACATACGTCTTATTTACTTGTGGTTAAATTTGAAAATACAACTAATTTTTTGGTAAAATGAACGACGGAACTATGTAATATTGTTTTGCAACTTTGTTTACCCTACATATCTGCACCAACGTTATCCAGAGGTCAGCAACCCTTCATTATTATAGTCCTATTATTGCAATGGTGATACTTGTAGCCAGTAATTCACTAGGATTCGAAATGTAAAACAACTTGCACTCATGGTATCATTAAACATTTTCTTTAAAATATATAGTTTTAACCTACGTTACACATAACCGAAATATCTTCTTTTTTTTATTGGCATATGGCACTGGAGATTAAATATCGCATAGCAAGGGCAACAGCTGCTTTCAATAAAATGAACAGAGTTTTCAGGAGCCATGATCTTACCATTGAAACGAAAATCAGACTTTTGAGGTGATACATCTTCTCTATTTTGCTGTATGGAGCAGAGTCATGGACATTGAACAAGAGTATGATTAAACGTATAGAAGCCTTTGAATTGTGGTTGTACCGGAGAATGCTTAAAATATCATGGACAGAGCATGTAACAAATGAAGAAGCTCTGGGACGGATGAAGAAATCCAGAGAAATATTGAACACCATCAAGATCCGTAAACTTCAGTATTTGGGACACGTCATGCGCAATGAGTCCAGATACTCTTTGATACAGCTCATTGTGCAAGGGAGGATAGATGGAAGGAGAGGACCAGGAAGAAGAAGAATATCCTGGCTACACAACCTCAGGGAATGGACCGGATGTCATTATTAACGTAAAAATATGCTCAGAAGTACAAGTAGACTACTACCGAACAAACACGAAATTTTTGAAAATATTTCTCACGGTAACTAATTTTTGTAGAAATCTAATGAAACATTCTAGGTATTAAACAAAATTGTGTGGGTAACACTCAATGTCAATGTTGTGTGGTACAGCAATATTGTGCTGGCTTATGCTTTTTACTGTTGTTTTTTAGGTCATCAACCAAAAGGCTAGTTTGAACCTGTAGAGATTTTACTAAGTAAAACGAAGAGTGAGGTGGTTTACAATTGCCTTTCTCATTGAGTGGAAAAGTAGCCTACTTATGCTTTTCAGCATCTGAAAAGCACATATTTTCCACTCTGCAAATGACACCTTCACTTCATTTACCACAAGGTCTGGCTGTATAATAAAAATCATCACTTTCAGAGAAGATAACTCTGATTATTGTCTTTTACACCTCTGCCTCTTCTGTTCTTAAATGATTCAGTCATTTAATTGGCTGACCATATGATAAGAAACAGAACTATTTATTTTAGCCCTGCAACTAACAAAATTGGGTGTAAATAATTTGACATTTCACCTGTCTGTTATGGGCACATGTTTTTAACTACAAAATGATATTCCGTTTCACTAAATTTATGAGCAAAATTTTAGAACGGACTGTGGTCCGCAAAAAAAAAACAAGCCCACATGTGGCCCGCGGGTCGCGGGTTTTTCACCCCTGGACTGAACCGTCATCTTAATTATTTGGTTTTCGATTTTCTCAGAAAATTAACTTTGTAGTAAACTTTTAAGGAAAATAATTGAAACATTTTTGTTGTTGGAATATTAGAAAATTTATCGGAATAATGAGATTTTAATTTTAGATAAATTTGCAGCTGCCTGGTTTTTATTAAATGTCAACTATTAGTTTAACACACAATTCTTTTGCCGTAATCTCACGCGAGAAAATAAAATATTTTAATATGTAAATAATACCTGTCGTTTTCAGATAAAATTGGTTATTTCGTAACAAAAGATCGGATAACAAAGAACGGATTGTAAAGTAACACTGATTTAACATCCGAATTTTTAATGATGGTACGGGATTACATGACAAACTTTGTAATTGTTTTAAAGTGCCAATATGAAATACGAGTAAATCGGATTAGAGTTCTGTTATATCCGATTTAATGTTTTGTAGTTACACCCAAAACCTGACCATGCTCTGCAGCTATACCTATACGAGATCCTCTGCTAAAAAAATTAAAGCTCAAATACGACGTAATTAGAAAAGTGTAAAAACAGGTAAATTATTTGTGAATCACTTCGTTATCAAGGACTGATAATGACATTTTAGAAATTAGGTTATCGATAGTAAGTAATAAAAAAATTTTATTATCGGACTTTTGAGAATTAGATGAGTCATTCTCATGACACGTAATTAATTGGTTGTGTCCACTTGCAATTATTACCTCGCGAGTTTTTTCAGAAATTAACGTGCACTTTTATGCAAAATTTATATTTTGAAAGATAATATAAAATACAACAAAATAATAATTTGCATTTAGAAAACAAGTAAGCCCTACAATCGTAGGAACAATTGTTCCTTAAAAACACTTCTTGATAACGAAACTATAACTGTATACAAATTAATTATTGGTTAATTAAGTTTAC
This sequence comes from Catonia carolina, assembly GCA_035578175.1. Lineage (NCBI taxonomy): Eukaryota > Metazoa > Arthropoda > Insecta > Hemiptera > Achilidae > Catonia > Catonia carolina. The sequence continues at coordinate 64,612,569 of JAQMRL010000001.1, read as the reverse complement.
TTAGCAGGGTATAAATAGTATTAAAAACAATATTTTTGTAGACAGCGGAGTAGCTGTAGAACAAATTTATTCTATTGTAATAAAATTTGATAATAAGAATAATCTCACGTTCAGGTCTAATTATTTTTTAATCTAATTCCCTCAAAGCGGAAACGAATTCCTTTTTAATTGTTTGTTATAAGTCTAGCTTAAAAAACACAAAACACAAGGTAAAAAATTGTTAACATGTTCAGTAAATAGAAAATCTTATTTAATTGCCAGAAAGCAAAATTATTACATTGAAAATAAGTTTTTTAAATATATTTGAATGTAATGTTGAGCGTAGATACTATTATAATGTGGCTCTTTGGTAACTCCGCATTAAAGACCTCTTTTGTATGGGTGGAAATAATCTCCATTCGTATCATTTCCATTCCATACTAACTACCTATATGTAAATATTTTAAGAAAAATATTTTAGTCTTATCAATAAAGTTATGTTACAAAATTTCTGTTTTCTGCTGCTCTAATTTAAAAATGCAAGCCCGTATTCACGGACTAGCTTTTCATCATAATTCTCTTTTAAGTCTAAAAATCTGGTGTGAAACACTCACACAACTTTCTCTTGCCAATGCAAATAATTAACAATAAACCTAACATTAGTATTAAAACATTAGAAATGAACAAAAACTAACCTCAAAAACATAACCTTATTTTAATCATGAGTGAATGACGCAAAATGACAATCGAACTCAGTTTGGCTTAAAAATACGGAAAATCACGCTTTCACGCTAAACTAGGCTCTGTAGAGAAAAATGCTCTAAACAAAAGTTGTAGATCTTTTAATTTTCTATAAATTTAATTATATACACTTTTGTCGTAAAATGCATACTAAGACCGAAATGTTAAAAAAATCGATTTTTCTCACGTTTTCGTGAGAAAAAAAACAGAAAATCGCAAATTACCGCTAAACTAAGCGTTATACAAAAAAATGTTTGAAACAGAAGTTGTAGGTTTTTAAATTCTCTACAACTTTTATTATATAAGTTTGTGCGCTAAAATTTATATTAAAGCCGTAATCTTAAAAAAACAACGTTTTTACGTGAAAACAGCTTCACCGAGAATTTCAGCAAACATGGCGCCTACCCTATCTTGTAGAGAATAAAAAATTGAGTAAAATAGGCGATTTTAAAAAAAATCGTAGGACCAGTTTTTGAGAAAATCGCAAAAAAGTGAAAAATTATACGAATAAACTACTACTTCCGGTTGACCGATTTTGATGAAAATGTTCGTGTCGCGTCCGGTAGTGGTATGTAACTTAAGTTTCAAGTTTCAAGTTCGTACGATGTTTCGTTCTTGAGATATTCTGTTCACACACAGACACACACACACACACACACACACACACACACACAGTCCAGCAAATGGTGCATTAAGAAATCCACGTGCCATACCTACAAAGAGAGATCCCCCATACGGAAGCATTATTTTGAAAACCTTTATCACCCAGTTTGTAAAAAAGACGATAAATATTGCAAAAATTCAAATTTTGTAATGATTTGCAAAAGTTTTTTGAAATGTGTCTTCCTATCTCTACGAGATCCGGAAGTGTGTTATTAATGTATGGATTTCAAAAGCCCTAAGAGATCCTCTTTCATTCCATTCAGTATGTGAACAGTTCTCAATGGACGGCCATCTGGGCACAATGTTCAGCTGAACTGGCACTGTAATCCACTCAACCTATAGGTCAAACACTCAGGAAAAATTCGAAATCTTGGGTGACGTTTTTCAGGGGTGTGTGGCGGGGGAGTAGAAATTTTAAATTTTTTAATCGTGCGTCGGAGCTAAAAATTGTTCAGAACATTTTTCGTCCGTCTCCCAGAGACGTTTCAGAATATGTTACTAAAGTTGCCCTTCATGCACCCGTTCGCTAAGAAAACTCAAAAAACGAAATTTAGGCTTTTTGGCCCTATCCGATATCATGTTTTTCTTTATTTTACGCCTGGAGAACACTTCCCTTGCACTTTTTCAATTTGCAGCCCCTTACCCTACCAGGCGGAATTAGGGAACATTTTTTAAATCTTACGTCCCGTACCCGTGGGGGCTGCTACCCCCTCCAAAAATTTAAAAATTTTCAAATTTTCAAAATACGTAAAGTTGTTTAACAGCATCTCGTTTGGCATTAAATGTACACAATCATTTGTTTTATAAAAATTTTTCAAAAACCTTCTCCCTTCTCCCCTTCTTTGGTGGGGGGGGGGGGTGTTTTTATCTCCTTAAAGGTGGGTCGGACCTAAAAAGTGTATAGAACCTTTTTTGTTTCTCTGCCAAAGTACTTTAAGAATATGTAACCAAAAGTGTCCTATCTTTACCCATTGTTGCGAAAATAAAAAAAACAAATTTTGACTTTTCTGTGCTTCTGGGTTTAATTTTTTTTCTTATGCCTGAAAAATAATTTTTACTTACTTGCCTGTGCTTACTTTTCTGTGCTTCTGGGTTTAATTTTTTTCTTATGCTATGAGTCAAAATTTTTGCTATGAAACGAGTTCGGCTTAATACCGAAAAACGAGACATTTTTTGAAATCTTTCGTCCGGGCCCCGTAAGCGGTTGCTGAACCCCTCCAAATTTTTGGAAATTTTCAAAAAACGAAAAATATTTCAACAGCATGTCGTTTGGCGTTAAAAACACATAGAGACGGCATCTTTAAAATTTTTGAAATTTCCCCCTCTTCATAGGAGGAGGGCCGAAATTTTCATCTTCTAAACGGTGGCTCGTATCTAAAAAGTGTATAGGACCTTTTTTGTTTTACTGCCGGAGTACTTCAAGGATATGTAAACAAAGGTCTCGACAGCCCACCCGTTCACTGAGAAAACTCAAAAAACCAAATTTTGACTTTTGTGCATTTTGGTTTCAAGTTACTAATATTTCACGCCACAAGCATTGATTTTACTCCAAGGTTTTGCCTTGCATCGTGGTTGCCTTAGTATTGGCATTATTTGCTTGAATCTTGGGGTGCACCCCTCCCCAAAATTGGGTAAAAAATTTTTTTTTCACGTTTAGTTCGGAAAAACAAATGTTTTTGGTATACATTATAAATAGAACTACGTCGGAGTGACATCTGTCGTCCGGGCTCCGTAGGGGGTGCTACGCCTCTCCAAAATTTTGGAAATTTTTAAATTTTCAAAAAACGAAAAATCTTTCAACAGCATGTCGTTTAGTGTTAAAAACACACAGGGACGGCATGCTTCAAAATTTTTAAAACCTCCCCCTCTTCATTGGCGGGGGCCGTAATTTTCATCTTTAAACGGTGTTTCGTAGCTAAAAAGTGTATAGGACTTTTATTGTCCCACTGCCGGAGTACTTCAAGAATATGTAAACAAAGGTCCCGTCAGCCCACCCGCTTACGGAGAAATCTCAAAAAATCAAATTTTTTGAATTTTGTACATTTGGGTTTTAAGTTACTAATATCTCAAACCACAAGCATTGATGTCACTCCCAAGTTTTTGTCTTGCATCGTGTTTGCCTTAATATCGGCATTATTTGCTTGAATCTTAAGGTGCACCCCTCTCCAAAATTGGGTAAAAAATTTTTTTCACGTTTAGTTCGGAAAAACAAATGTTTTTGACATACGTTCTATATAGAACTACGTCGGCGTGACCCAACATCCTTCACTGTCCATCCGGTCCATTTGTGGTGGAGGGGCGTAAATTTTTACTTCTAAACGGAGCACAGTAGCTTTTAATATATAGGAACTGTTTTGAGTCCCTTCTGGAGTAATGAAGAATATATAGAATATGTTCACCACATGGTAAAGTGTGTGCGCGCAGCGCACGCACTTCTATGTTTCTGATCCACTTATAAATTCTGATCCACCTAAACCCTGTGGCGGCTGAACTTTACCCTATGGCAAAGTGCGGGCGCTGCGCGCCCGCACTTTTATGGCTCTGATCCGCTTATGGATTCTGAACCACCTACCCCTCTGATGCGAGGCACGGAAGCGGCGCGAAGCACCGCTGGAGTGGCGAGTTATAATTAAAGCCCTTTGCGCGAAATCGGACTGTGTAGTTAATGTTATGTAGGTCAAACCAAACACAATGCAAAAAAAATTATGCACAACCGACCATTCTAAAAATATTTAGATGTTTTTCACATTCTCGACTGGACTACAAAGGATTCATAGAAAAACATTACACACAATTCAGGAATTAACAATATTTTGTTATTCAAAACTATTACAGCCTGTATTTTAAAATATAAAAAAGATTGTGAACGTTAAAACGCATGAGGTACAGATTGTATTTATGGAATTTAAAATGTTATTATACACCCTACTTTTCCGTGTGCGGTTAAAGTTTTCCTCACTTCACTATCACAACCAGGCGTCTTATGCAGTCCGTACTTATCATGCGCTGTTTTAAGTAAACAAACGTACATTATATTTTTATAACGTGTATAAAATTTATCCATGACGTCATTTTTAATTAAATTACACAGAACTATATATAAAATTATTGTATTTATTAATATTTATTAGATGTATTTTAGACCTTATAATTTTTCGTGAAATTACTATTTCCCTCGGTTCAGTTTACGGTTTACTGGACATTATTAGTACGAGCTATGGTTTAACTGGCCTTTCCGCGAGTACGTTATATTGTTTATGTATTGTTTTCATGTCAATTTTCCGAAATCGAGTTTTCACCGATTTTTTTAAATTATTTTCATTTGTTTTGTAAGTTTAATTTTTTATGAATTAAAATGGCTGCAAATAGTCCTGCTCTTCGGAAACACGTAAGTTATAGGGTGTAATTTTTTTTTAAAGAACATGTAGGGCCTACATGGCAATCCTAATGCTACTATTATGATGTTTTTAGTACAATTCATGAAATAACCGAAACCATGTGTCCTGTGTTGGTGTGTACCATACAAAATGTTAGTCGTGATGCTGAAAAAATTAATCAGTTCAAGTCAGTTCCTGCAAAACTGCGAAACTTTATGGATCGCCTTAGAAATAACTCCGCTTACAAAGTGGGTAACTGATCTAGACGATTTTAATAAAGACACAGTAGCCCTACTTCATTCCGTGCGAGAGTTTTACGATAGAGGAGAGTATTCAACTTGCAGCCTAGAATACCAACTTGAACTAGAATAATTTTAGGAAAGATATCTGGCAGGATTCAACAAGCCATGATGGCTTTAAGATCCCGGTTGGGAGAGGTCTCGATTTATTGTTTGTCAGGCCGGTTGCTACGAACTTGGGTTAATGAAAGACCGTGCTCTCGTTTTTCAGTCAGAGCTTACAGAGGTCTTCCAGTTTATTCAGTTATTTAGGTCTTCAGTTTATTTATTTATGTTTATCGTATGCGGCAAATAAAGTATAATCTTCCGATAACTCTGTATTTATATAAATATTTTAATTTTCATCAATTTCGAATAATAATTTTTTTGCATAAAATATAGAAAGAACTAAAATAAGTGTATATATATATATATATATTAGCGAGTTTGTTTTACAGCTGTCGCCGTCTCTCGCATCCTAATAACCTCCACATTTGTCTGTCCAAGCAGTCACTGTCTGTCAGTCCTCTCGCCCGCATCGCCACCTCCATGCCATACTGCCAGGAGTGCTTCGGCCTTCCTCTTTTCCGGCTTGACTCAGGGACCCAGTCCAATAATATCTTTGGCCATCTCTCAGGAGGCATTCTCTTCACATGCCCATACCACTTCAAACTCTTTGCCTCTATCCAATCGGCAATATTCTCAGTCAGACCCATCTTCCTTCGAATATCATCATTTCTCACTCTGTCCATTCTTGTATATCCACAACATCGCCTCCAATAATCCATTTCCAAAGCCTTGAGCTTAGCTTCATACCTTTTATTCACCTCCCAAAAATAAGTAATACAGTAAAAATTTCGAATACCTAAGTAAGTAGTGTAACAAGAATCGTACTTGTGAATGCTGCGTAGCGGCCGCGACTTGCTCTTCGCCATCCTTTCACGGTTGCCAACGCTAAAACGCATCTCTGGCATTAGTACGAGATAAGTAAGGAATATTATATTTCATTGTGAAGCTAATAAAATGAGCTAACAGTTTTATTCAAAATATCTTTTTTAGTAATGAGTACAAAAAATTATTTAATCTTAAAAAGGTAAAGTTATCAAAAACTCCACTTTTCCATCAACATTTCTGTAAATATTAAAAAATCTTGTAGATGCTACTTTACTGAGTAATATTTAAGTAAACTAAAAAAAACTGTTTGTGTAGATAGGTGGATTAGTTTAAGAGATAAAGCCTTATAAGCAAAACCCAACAATTCAAGGTTTGGTGGGCACAGAGGGAAGCAAGCGGGTCGAGTGGGGAATGCAGTACTTTTGATGTGTACTTTATCCCTGCAAAGATTAGCCTAAGCTTTCCCCTAATTACTTCCAGCTTTGGCCAATTTCATGTCTTCATTGACCGGACTACATGTATAACGTGTAGTTTTTTGTTTTGTCTTGTACAGACTCAGAGAGTATGGTTTATTGAACCATCAAAATACACCGGTAAACAATGTCTAGTAATTGAAATCCGTATAAAATTGACTACCTATACTAGCAGTGAACCATGGAACCTTCGTCTCCGAAAATCAGCTGATTAACAGCGACGACTCTACCGCGAGTGGTGGGTTAATTTACGTTAATGTAATTTGTAATGTTTATCATTCAATTTTGAGCAATTAATAAAAAAAACTAAGGTATCAATCGGAACAGCTTTTTCAAGAATTCAGCGTACTTGATATCAGCCAAATATTTGCAAGAGAACCTCTTATATACGATTATAAAAACATGAACTATTTTACTATAAGTGCCCACCATTATAATACAAGAAACAAGGATCTCTTACTCTTACATGAGGCCTCAAATACTTTATAACAAAGGTATTTCCGCTACTTAGCACCCAAGCAGCTCAATCTGCTACCCTCACAATTTTAAAATAGACCGGACATCATCTAAATAGTATAAAAAAACAGTAACCATATGGCTATTGGAAGTAGGAAGAGAAGCTGTACAAACAATAGTTACACCAGGAATCCAATAATTTGAGAGCTCGTCTACCGGTCCGATAATTATTTTCTGTATTTATAAATTAATTCTTTGTTTTGCATAGTTCATATTTTATTGTTTTTATGTTTTTTTTCATGTGTACTATAGCACACTATTTTAATAAAATATCTTAGTAGTTTAATTAGTATTTAAGAAACTAACATGTGGTTTATAATACTAACGCACTAATAGATAACCATATTAGTTGCAGTAGTAGAAATAAACAAAAGAAGCACTAAACTGATCTATCCTTGAACATGGGAAACCATAGTTGGGTAGATTAATTTTCCCACCGCGAGTAAATTTAAAAAGTTTTAGATTCTTCAGTTATAAATAAGGAAATTAATTTGTATTGTAATGATTTTTGTAAAGTAATGGGAAAATAGATAAATTAGTTAAATAAATTGGAAATTTTTAAGGCTGTTGTGTGTACCTATAGTTTTTAAGCTCCTTACTATTGTTTGACAGACGTAGAAGCAATTGACTATAATGTAATTAGCTAACAGCGAATAACACCGATTACCGGATGCTTTTACTCGGTGTTACAGTAGGCCTACTATTATGTCTACAGCAAGGGTAAAGGCGCGCACGTAGCAATCGTCGGCGCCTTCACTGCTCCCCAAACCAAACAAACATCAGTTTTAATTGATTATGAAAAGTAAAGCGTGATGTCTATCTGCCTGAAGGATCTCATAGAATCGAAGATACCCGCGTTGGTCTACGCAACTTGCGTGATCAGCTATCTCAGCGCTCCCAGTGGTCACACACTTTATACACTCTGCCGGTTACAAAACGCCAAGACGAGATCCACTTCCAAATTCATTTTCGACCATCACGTGACCTCATAGATGACCAATAACAAACCAGAACACTGTGAGATCTGAGGGTTGGATCTCACAGCGTTTACGGATCTCTCTAAGTTGGTGTGTAACCACATGCCGGATTTCACAATACATGGTTCCCAAATGCACACACACACGCACGCACGCACGCACGCACGCACACACACACACACACACACACACACACACACACACACACAGACACACACACAGACCAATCGCTAAAAACATGTTTTTTGGGTTCAGGGGGTCTGAAAACGTATAGATCCGGTGAAAACTCGATTTCGAAAAATCGACATGAAAACAATACTTTCCTTCCTATATATTCATATAGGCAAGAGAAAGTAAAAAGTAGAGGGCTGAAATTTGACATGACCTTGCATGGTATTTGGCAAGAACACCTGTTGGGAAGCTCCTGTCCCTTGAAAGGGTACAAGCTAAACCAAAAAAATTCTTTGGATACTGTAATAATTTTCTAAATTTCCAAAAATTGAGATTTTTATAGTAGGCTACATTAATTCAAATTCTGGAAATACGATGCGATGATAACATTTAGTTAAAAGAAAAAGGGATTAATTGCGTGAGGTTAGATCACGTTTTTATTTAAAATTTAGCATTTATATTCTACCTCCTGTCATCACTTTCTCTTCTCCTGATCTCCTGAGAGAAATCTCAGGGAGGGCGACATGAAAACAAGAAACAAAAATAAAAATAAAAATATTTTAATTAGAAAAACATGAGCTCAAAAATAAAAATGATATCCCAAACTTAATTTCAGACTATTTTATCAATTGGTCGAAGAAGAAACCGACACAAACTCAAAATATTCGTTTGCATTTACGAAGCAGTTAATTGTAGGCTACGTAATGTAGATCAATTACCAATTACCTGATATATACCGTATTTCAATCGTGGAACTTATAGACCATTTCCATGAAGTTCTTTTCTTTTAACTACTTTCAAAAATTAGGTTATAAGTGTCAATAAAACTTTTCGAATCATCCTAAACTTAGTGTACAAAAGTTTTATTACTACAGAGTGATTTTTTAGTGATGTTACCCAATTATTAGTCTGGTAATTTTTTTTCTAAGAAACAGAAATTTTGTTTTGTGACACAAAGTTGGTAGCCCTACTTAACTGGAATAGATACGGCAGTGTGAGTTGATTCTCCTTGAGCTGCGTAAACTGTTGTTCCGTTTCCGGTCGTGTTACGAACAGAATGTCTTTTACCCTAGAACAACGGGTTTCATTCTTGAACAAATTTTGCTACGAAATCGTACGCGAGTGTAAAAGAATCATTTTAAATTAAATTTGTTGGAGTTCATCCATTTGCTGGTCATATACAAGCAGTATTTTTTTATTCACATATCTTGCGTTCTCTTTAAAAAAAAATCATTTAGTTATTTAGATAATTGTATTTTTCCCTATAATTATTTATTCTTGAGAGTATTTTTATATCATTATCTTCTTAACTATTATCTTTGTGATAATACGGTAGACTTTATACAATTAAATTGAAAATATTGACTCTTTTATCGTTGTACATCCTCTCTTTTAAATATTATCACCTCAAACAGTCACTTCTATCTAGCGTAAAAACCCGATAGCTATAATTTTATAATAGTATTACAACATTCCGAGTGGCAGCATTAGCCTACCAAATCAAAACGCAAAAAGGTATAATTTTTGAAAAGATGTACTGAATCTTTATTTTGTCAGTAATTTTTTGTAACATTATTATGTAATATGATTAAATAGAATAACTGTTAAGAGCATATTTATTTTTTAATAATTACTAAATCTGTAAAACATAGTTTTCAAAACTTGATTTTTTTGTCGTCACTACAGGACTGTAGTGACGAAATCACTTCATTTATATTGTACTACATTTTTTTTGGTCTACAAGATAGGGTAAGCGCCATGTGTGTAGTAATTTTTGAGGGGTTGAGATCTCGTGGTAAATTATGGTTTTTAAGATTGTGGCTTTAATCTGTATTTTAGGGCAAACCTGTATGTAACATTTTAGAAAATTACCTAAAAAACCTACAAATACTTCAAACATGTTTTTCTACGATGCTTAGGTTAGCGCCAATTAGTGATTTTCAAAATCGGTAAAAAATTGGAATTTATAAGATTGCAGCATTATTATGCATTTTTCAACAAAAGTGTATTATCACAGTTATAGGAAATTATAAAACCTACCAGTTTAATTTCAAGCATTTTTCTCTGCAGAGCCTAGTTTAGTGTCAATTAGTAATTTTCCGTATTTTCAATTTCTACGAAGGTTGATTTTCATTTAGCGTCATCCACTCATAATTGAAATTAAGTTATGTTTTTAATCTTAAACTGATTAAAAATTATTAAACGTAGGTTATAATTTTCGTTATTTACGTTTGCAAGAGAAAGTCGTGTGAGTGTTTCACACCAGATTTTTCCAACAATAGTATGAAATTTTACTCTTAGACTACTGGTAAGGAAGAAATAGTAAAGAAATCGGAACGAAGTAGCTATTAGACTACAAAATTCTCAGAATCTAAAGAATAGTGTTAAATTATGATTAGTTAGTTTATGATTGATTTTCGTCACTGCTACTTCTAGAAAGATACAACTTCCTGTCATTCCAAAGTACTCAAACATTTTTCATTGTAAAAATGTAAATGATATATTTAGCTTCCGTAGAAAACAAGATTTTCATGTAGTTATTAATTAATTTATTAATTTCTTCTTATTATCTACAATTAGTATTTCTTAGAAAGACATTCTTATGTCATAGCTCATGCAATTCATAAAAACGATAGAAAATCTGAGGTAAAAACTGTAAACAAGTTGGTACGTTCAAGGCTAACTTAAGATAATGAATTAATTTGTAGCTTGAATTAAAAGAAAAAGACAAATTACAATGACAGGTTATTATATACTATTTTCTAGAATATTTTTCAGTTAATGTGTACTAAAATCGTCTTAAAAATTTGTTATTTCATTTGTGTTAATGGAAGTCACTCGGATTAAAAACTGGAGACCAAATATTTTTATTGTCTGGTTAATTCAAAAATTTCATATATCAAAATCGTATGTCAGTAGATTTCTTTCAACATTACTTCAATACAATCAACCATTAATTCTTTAATAACAAGTGCCAAATTCAAAACGCTTACGCCGCACTTGAAGAAGAGACTTGATGAACTAAGTTCATGAAAAATATATTACCAAAAAATATTTTAATCGTGACTTTAACGATTCCTAAATAATCCACTTAATCAGTATCGTCATATTTCTTTCTACGTATTTTAATTTTTACTTTCTCTTGCTCTGTATGAATATATAGGGAAAGAAAGTATTATTTTCATGTCGATTTTTAGAAATCGAGTTTTCACTGGCAATTCAAGTTTTCAGGTACTCGAACCTAAAACAAGTTTTTAGCGATTGGTCTGCGCGTGGGTGTAGTGTGTGTGTGTGTGTGTGTGTGTGTTTGTGTTTGTGGGGAGGAGTGTGTTTGCGTGGGTGTGTGAACACAATATTTTAAGTACGGATAATCGTACTAAGTTGAAACAAAGCTGAACCAGACACACAAATTCTCATCAAAATCGGTAACCGGAAGTAATACTCTATTCGAGCAATTTTGTACTTGTTAGCAATTTTCTCAAAAACTGCTCTGACGATTTTTTTTTAAATCGCCTCCTTTACTACACTTTTTATTCTACAAGATAGGGTAAGCGTCTACTGAAATTCTTGGAGCTATCCTTTCGTGGTAAAATACTTTTTTTAAGATGACGGTCTTAACATGCATTTTAGGGCTAAAGTGTTATGAATTAAAGATGTAGGGAATAAAAAACAAACAATTTTTATTTTAAGAGATGTTTTTCTACAGAGAAAACATGTTTGCTATGCGTCATTAATGATTTTCCCTATTTTTAATTTGGACAAAGGTTGATTTTAATTTAGCGTCATTCACTCATGATTAAAATTAGGTTATGTTTTCCATGTTACATTGTTTAGCTACTAATGATTAAACATGGCTATAATTTTTATTATTAACAATGTGCAGAGAAAGCCATGTGAGTGTTTCACACCAGATTTTCGTTACTATTGACCAACAAAAAGGGTAGTCAGTATTTTAATATTTTTTATAGTTCCAATTGTCAAATAACAAAAATTAGTTTTGGAAGTCGAAATGAGTAGGCCTACAGTACAGAATAAAAAATCTTTGTCCGGAATAAGTTAAAAAACTTTTGAGTCGGTCTAAAACCGTACGTTTCAATGACTCATTAGAGGGTTATGAATACGTTGAAAATTTGATATTTGAATTTGGTTTTATTCATTAAAAAGGTAAATCTTGTAATTTTAAAAATCAACGTCAATTCCTTTATTACTTAAATTGTTTTACTTTTATAAATATACTCGCCACTCCAGCGGCGCTTCGCGCCGCTTCCGTGTCTCGACCTCGGAGGGGTAGGTGGATCAGAATTCATAAGTGAATCAGAATCATTTGCCACAAGATGAAGTTCGGCCGCCAGTGCGGCTGGGTGGATCACAATATTTAGAAATTTCAAGATATGAATCACCATAGGACCCCGACCTAAATTCTTCGTGACTCTAGGGGTATGTGTAACGTTTTGTTAATAAAAGTTTGTGAAAAAACCGTTGTGAAGGTGTAAAAAAAGAAAAACGTGAAAACGGCAAGCCCTAAAAGCCGGAATGCTAGTGTTTTGAGTTTTCTCAGCGAAGAGGTAGGTTAAGAGAAACTTTAGCTACATGGCCTTGAAGTACTTTGGGAGAGGCACGATAAAGATTCTATACACTTTTTCTCTACGAAGCACCGTTCAGGAGGTAAAAATTACTACCCCTACCAGACGTAAGGGGGTTGAACCTCAAAGTTTTCGCGTAACAAAATTTTTATTTAATTTGAACGTAAAAAACATGCCGTTAACATATATTTTGTATTCTAAAAATTTAGAAATTTCATAATTTTTGTATAGGGGTAATCCCCCCCCAGGACCCCGATCTGAAATTTAAAAAATTACCCGTGATGCTATAAGTACCTGTACGTTTTGCTAATACAAATTTGCCATAAAACACCGTTTTGAAGGTGTAAAGATAGCAAAACCTGAAAACGGCAAGCCCCAAAAAACCGAAATTTGGTTTTTCTGGTTTACTCAGCCAACCAGTATGTTAAGGGCAACTTTGGTGATATAATCTTGAATTAATTTTTGTAGGGCACAAAACAGGTTGATGCATTTTGTCCCTTTATTCACCGTTTAAGAGATAAAGAAATACAACCCCAACCCCAGGGAAGAGGGTGCGACCTGAACATTTTCGGGTTACCAAATTTTTATGTAACTTTAACGCCAAAAAACATGCCGTCAAAAGACTTTTTGTATTCTAAAATTTGAAATATTTCATATCTTTTGGATAAGGGTAGCGACCCCCGTAAAACACCGATTTAAAATTTGAAACATTACCCGTGATCCTACAGGTGCGTGTAACTGTTTATAAATATACATTTTACGAAATAACCCATTTTGAAGGTGTAAAGAAAGAACAATATGAAAACGGCAAACCCCAAAAAGCCTAAATTTTGTTTTTTGAGTTTTCTCACCAAACCGGCAAGTGAAGGGTACGATAGCTATATGGTTTTAAAGTACTTTGCAAGGGGTACAAAAAATATTCTATACAATTTTTCTCCACGATGCACCGTTTAGGAGATGAAAAAATACAACCCCTACCGCAGGCTAGAGGGTGCCAATTGAGAATTTTCGGGTTATCAAATTTTTGTGTAATTTTTAACGCCAAACAACATGCCGTTAACAGATTTTTTGTATTCTAAAAATTTTTAATTTTAATTATTTTTAGATGAGGGTAGCAACCCCCGTAGGACCTTGATTTAAAATTTGAAAAATTTCCCATGATGCGGAAAGTACGTGTAATGTTGTCCTAGCAAAAGTTTGCCAAAGAAACCCATTTTGATGGTGTTACAAAAGAAAACGTGAAAAATGCAACCCCAAAAAAGCCGAAATTTTGTTTTTTGAGTTTTTTTTACCGAACCGGCGAGTTGAGGACAACGACAGCTATATGATTTTGAAGTACATTAAAAGGGGTACAAAAAATATTTTATACAATTTATTTTTACGATGCACCGTTTATGAGATAAAAAATTACAAACCCTACTGCAAAAAAGAGGGTGCAACTTTAAAATTTTCGGTTTATCACATTTTTATGTAGTTTTTAACGCCAAACGACATGCCGTTATCAAATTTTTTCTATTCTAAAAATTTAAAAATTTCATAATTTTTAAATAAGGGTACCAAACCTCGTACGACACCGATCTAAAATTTGAAAAGTCACCCATGATTCCGGGAGTTAGTGTAATGTGGTCCTAATAAAAATTTGTCAATGAAACCCGTCTTCGTGGTGCTACAAAGAAAAACCTAAAAAATGCAACCCCGAAAAAGCAGAATTTTTGTTTTTTGAGTTTTTCCAGCGAACCGGCGGGTTAAGGGAAACTTTATATATATGGTCTTAACGTACTTCGGGAGGGGAACAAAAATGGTCGCAGTGGCCTTTGCGCAACGAGACTTCGTTAAAAAGTTCGAAATATTCGCGCGCCTTTCCTGAGCTTTCGAAAAGAGATACTTTAAATTTCGAATTTTTCCCGGGGGTTTCAGCCAACGCCCGACAAAAAAGGTGTCCAGGGTTTTTGCTTTTAGAGACCTGCTAAGGGGTTAGAATTTATGTCAGTCAGTCATTTTGGCTGGGGCGGGATTTTGGTCAGTGTACCAAATTTTTTTTAAGAGTGAAGTGTTAGGTTGACTTCGAACGGTGATACAAAAATATTTTTCAGTTTCGAATCCTGGACAGGAATCGTATCCCGAACCTTTAGATAACGTGAAACATCTACACAGAGGACTACCTATTATAGATACGTTGACAATAGATCTTTATGATTTGGATGAAAATAATTTCATTTCAATCTAGAATATTAAATATCGCAACTAAATATTAGAGCACTAAGTTTTATTGATCGAAAGTTTCTCTAGCTAATGCAATTGTCTTGCTATAGTAAATAAATAAATTTAAATATAATACACATTTGTATAGAAGAGAAACGGATTTGACATTTAGAGCAATTTTAGAAACGTTAAAACTACAGGACACATTGTTTAATAATGAAAGACATTTAATAGGTTTACATAAAGTTAACCGAAAGAAGGATTGTTTTAAAATGAAGTAAAGTTAAAAATACATTTTCTTTGTTGCTGAGTATTTTAGTACTTGGCAGAGACGGAACTTAATTCTTAATTTCCTGATCCTTTTTTAGATATAAAAGAAATTCACCTTCATTCTTCTCGTTCCACTAGTGTTCTTTATTACAGGCTTAAGATTAATTATTTATTTGTAATAATGTTCTAACAATTACAGTTATTGTAACTGTAACCACCTGTAATTACATGACATTGTTTTAATTTACTATTGATTTTGAGAGGTAAAAATGTGATGAGAACTGTTTAATATCAAAATTATTTTATCTTTTCTTCAAAATAAGATAAAGGTTACTCGATCAATGTCTTTGTTCATATAAAGTAGTTACCCAGTCACACCATTTCTTAACTCGAAGTAGTCACAAATTGTCAAGTTTAAATGCGACTTAAAATATAACAAAAAAAAAATTCTATTATTGAAAAGAATTCTACGTAGTAAAGGTCGATCTAGGTGAAGGTCGTAGTTACTCGTACTTTTATATGGATTTGACTTCTAAACAGTTGCTACCGGTGTACGTTAATTTTAGGGTTTAATTAACTAGACTCTCTCAGGAATTATTGGTCTGAGTCTGTACATGAATACACTTTATTTACTCGTCATACATGTAATCCTCGTCTCATTGGGTCATGGGATTGCTTATTACATACACATTATCGGATTGCAACGTACACACATTAGAGATAAAGAAACGTGAGGTTATATTATATATAGGTACTTTTTAAAAAAAGTTGTGCTACTGAAAAAGTCTGCCCATAACAGAAAGTTGGAGTGTCAAATTATTTACTCTCAATCTTTTCGTTGCAGGGCTAAAATAAATAGTTCTGTTTCTTATCACATGGTTAGCCAATTAAATGACAACCATTTAAGAACAGAAGAGGCAGAGATGTAACTGACACTAATCAGAGTTGCCTCCACTGAAAGTAATGAATTTTATTATATAGCCAGACCTTGTGGTGAATGAAGTGAAGGTGTCATTTGCAGAGTGGAAAATATGGGTTTTTCAGAGGGCCCGGCATGCTGATAAGCGTAGGTACTTTTCCACTCAGTGATGAAGGCAATTGTAAAACACCTCACTCTTCATTTTACTTAGTAAAACCTCTATAGATTCAAACCAGCCTTTTGTCAGTAAGTAAGTATGTACTAGTATGCAAGTATGTATAAAAAAAGTATGCTTTATATAAACGTTCTCAACAAAGAAATATATACTAACCTTAAAATACCTTAATCTACCTGAGATATCAAAAATAGTTCATTCAGCCGTACGCATTTTTCAGTACATTCCTCAATCTTCATTATTATTATGAAAAATACCCTTATAAAGTTAATACACAAGTTTATGAAGTAAACACCCTTTAGTGTCGTATGCTATACTTTCGCTTATAAATGCTTTGCTAGTCATTTCAGAAAAATGGATTTTTTCTAAGAATTAAGCACTCCAAGATATAATTTTCAAGCTTTTGATTATTATCAGGAACTGTACACTATTGACAACCACCCAATTTGATCGCCGTTTCTTACTGAATTTTGTTTTGGATAAGACAGGAATTTGAACAGGGCCAGTTTCCGAATGAGTCAATGAACAGCTAATGTTTTCCAGATTTTCTTAAAACGGTTGAATTTTATCTGACACTAAGAAAATTTTCGTAAAACATTTAGTCTTCGTGGAGGTCATAAATTGATTAGGCACAATACCAGTGCGGTAAATCTTCAAAGAACCACGCACGTTTAAAAAGAAGGTTAATTGTTTGTTTACTGCGTTTTAATCAGGAATTTGGAAAAAGTAACGATGTTATAGAAAATTTGCACCAGACGGCTTAATTTTAATAAAGATTAGTCAGAATCAGTCTAGGGGAGCTGAAACCGAACTTTACAAAAATATCTTACTTTATAAAAATATATTTAAATGAAACTAAGAATGAATAATTATGATAATGGAATCAAGTTACTTCATCAAGAATGGTAAATCACCAGTGTAAAATTTATGGCTTGTTACAAAATAGAGAAATTATTTAAGCGGTTTTGATTATTTTTGTAAGATGTAACATGACGTCTTAGTAAAAGAAAATATGATGTCATTCGGGTAAAGAAACCTCTAAAATTTAATCTGATAAACCACCGTCCAAGGAACCAAATTGTTATACCGTAGTCAAATCTATCTGTCTTTGGTCTGACCGGTATTATCTGTAGGTATATTAATATTTTAATAAAGTGTAAAGGCTATCATTCGGCATTATTTATTCATAATAGGCTACACTTAAGAATATTACGTCATAAAGTAGGTTCTAGCCTTTATAATACAGGTAGGCTTTCATACTTATATCACTTAAATATGCTTACTTAAGGGCATATATTATTTTACTTTCCCACGTATAGACCTAAAAAGTCTTCTTCTTCTTTTTATTTTATTCGTTTATAAAAGATGAAATTTATGTAACAGAAATCTTTATTTTTATAAATAAATACCGAATTTAACTCACATGATTTACGCACTCTGTAACGAAATTTAATCAAAAACATTTCTGGTGCGTAGCTACATTAGAGGGACATTTTATACACACTGAATTTTCAGCAGACTATATACAGTAAAACAAGTAAACTTAAACAAATTTTTTTCAAAAGATTTTGCGCAATACTTTAAGTTAATGACAAATAAACTGGAACGCCTATCTTAAAATATGGAAAAATGAAAAATATGGAAAAAAATATGAAAATATGGAAATATTAAGACGTAAAAAATCTAAATTTCCTTTTTATCTTTCACTTTCTAAGAAAAGTGAAGCATTTGACTTTCGGCAACTCACTTCTAAAGGATGAACTGCCGCACCTACCTTAAAGCAGTAAATACTAATTAATTAGGGCCTACTTCCCTTAAGAACTATTATTCTGAAAATGTACATTTGTACGCGTATTTTAAATAAATAAACAAATACACTTTTACTGCCATGTAAAATAATATACATTATATAACTTATGATACGTCGAATTTGGGGATACGGATTGGGAAGGTAATGTTACTGCATGAAGTGAAGAGGGGGCTGACCAATTCAATTGGAGTGGCCCGGAAAACTGTGAAAACCTTGACCAGGATAGCCTGAAATACCTACACAAGATGTCTGATTTTCAGGAAATGTTCACCTTCGTCAATCATCTTAGACTGTTTCTTTTCGATTAATTAACAAATTTAAAAAAAAAACAAAACCAGTGAAACAGTTAATTTAAAGAACAAACCACGTCAATCTAAATAAAAGCTTTGTTATTAACCAACAAAATACATAATAAACATTAGAAACAAAATGTAATATCACATTTGTGATAAGATCGTAAACGTTCAGGAAAAATACAATATGTAAAAGAGTTAAATTTTTAAATATTTAATTTGTGGTTTTTAAAATTATTTAAGATATAAGCTATATTTTTCATGTTTTGCAAGAAATTCAGTCATTCAGAAAATCTTAAAAAAATGTCGATTTCTAATTTATTTTTCGTATACAATTACGGTTGTTTCTAGAAAGAGCAATTTTGTTCAAAAAATTGTGAAAAAATTTATCATCATCGAATACACTTTAATTATTAAAATCATTATTCAAATAGGTCCTAAACACTTCATTGACTTTAATGGTTTGGATATGTACCCTTGACCTTCAAGTACTACCCAGAAAATGTAAAGTGTAGAGTGAAACCGGGAAAGTAATAACTCAGTTTATTCAGTTGCACTGAACGCGCATTCAGTGAAATTTAATTTTATTTCCTGGTTATTAATATTTGGATCAGTGACAAATGTTTTTAGAACCAATAATAAAACAAATATGAGGAATTTATGTCTAGTATTTTATTCTTAATTGCTAGTAAGCCACAACTTTCTGGGTCCGATTTTTGGCTAAGAGTTTCTGCGTTCTGATTGTACCTCACTACGTTCTGAAAATGTATCGAACACAGTTTAGTTGTTCTAACAATGGTAGCCAGTTCATTTTGTTAACTCCAAAAGAAAGAAGAAGGATTAAAAAGTACTTAATTAAAGTCATAAATCTCTTTAATTTCGGTAATTTTAATAGACTAAAATAATTAACTATTCTTCGATGTCGAAGAATTCTTAAAGTTCTTCGACGGCACGATCAACGGCGCGGGTGACCAAAGTCGAAGTTCTGCGAAGGACGGGAAAAGATTTGGAAGTTTTGATAACCATTAAAGCAAGTAAGCTGCAGTACCTAGGTCATATTATGCGGAATGAAGCCAGATATAATGAATGCAAACCAGGTATAAGCCTTGTTCAGTGTATTATTCAGGGGAAGATCTTCGGAAAAAGAGGCCCCGGAACAAGAAGGATATCGTAGTAAAAAATCTTAGGACCTGGTTCAAGAAAACCTCCTTACAGCTCTTTCATATAGTATTACTACGGTAATTTTGCTAGACTAGATCAGCTTCTAAATGTTCTAAGTTAATTTTTGTTACGGGTACGATTGCAAAAACAAGTTTTTAAAGTATTTTTCTTTTAAATAAATCGGCCAATTAAATAAAACGGAACAAATCTGATCAATTTTATGTTAATGTTTAAAATATTTTTGACGATGGCAAGTATATAAAATCATTGAAACCAGAGAAATTTGCAAGAAATAGGCATTAATGTTCTATCTTGGTTAATGTACATACAGTATAAACAAAGCAAATAAATGGCTAACTTACGATCACTTAATTAGTGTGAAGTTCTAAGTTACATAAGATAAAGTTATGATAATTATTATATATCTAATAGATTATATATTTCACAATGTATACATCTATTTATTATATATTTATGTTTAAGTAGGGTATGTCTAATTATGTATACCCGCATTAAAAGCATCTCAGGTTGTTTTATCATGTCACTTGATTTTTTTGCATACACAATTAACTGATCAAGTGACCTTTACTTTCAGTTAATAAATTTGTTATACTTTGCGAAGTCAGTTTGCAATGACAGGGTATTCATTTATTTAAAAGTATTTTTTTTAATATTACCAAGTTGAATATACTAAAATATACTTGTTTAATGCACTCTAATCTTTATATACAGGCTGTGTAAAAAGTTATGTACCCCTAACTGTATACGTATAGTCGTTTAATCGTGTAGATATTAGTGGTACATGAAATATGAAATTCAACATCTCGAAAGCGTCTGAAAGTTTTTAACAAGTGAAGTGTAAATAAATATCTCCTCTCGATATTCCACACGAGGGATCGACAATTTATTACAAAGAATTGAAAAATTTCTCATAAGGGATCGACAATTTATTACATAACTAAATTATTCCTCACGAGTTCTCCACGAGGGTATGCCAAATTTGTTAGATAATGTCACTCCGCATAATGGAGATGCTAAATTGTAATATAAATAAATAAATCTATACAAGTTGGTGTCAATTTGAAATGTTTTAATTAGTATGTCCCCATAATTACTTATTAATTGTTCATTAATTTATTTTTTTATTTTAAACAGTGTTCTTTATAATTACCATCACATTGATTCTCACAATCCTTTTATAATGTCTAGTCTGAAGTGTAAATTAAAATGTTCATTAATTCTTTCTATTTTAAACATACATACATAATTATTATATTTTCCAAGTTACTGTTGTTGTTATTGTTTTCATACATCTACGATAGAAAAGCTACTAGATAATCCTATTGTTCTAAAGTTGAATAATTAGTATCTCTTTAATAATATGAACATTATAATTAATTACTGTTTATCTCTGTTCACTATTTATTATATATTAATACTATTTTAAGAATGAATGAGGGACCTGCCTATTCAGTTCGCCATCTTGTCCCTCACTAAAATAATTTGTACAAAATCTTTTCTTCTTCTTTAGTTGCCTAGTAACTAAAATAAATAACTCTTTTAAATAAGTTTGTCAATGTGAATTAAATAATTCTAAAGTATTAATTTTTCAATCAGCTGGAGATGTTTATTATTTTAATAGACTCAAAAAATAAACAACTCCAGATGTCCAGTAAATTTGCCATATTACACAAGTCAACATCTACTTTTTTTTATGAGATATTATCGAAACTAATCGTAGTCTTTAATAACTAAATTGTTGATGTAACTTAAATAATTTTTAGTTCATCTCCGTAGCGTAGTGGTAACGTGCTAGCCTACAACGCGGAGGTCCCGGGTTCGATTTCCGACTAAAGTCTGGATTACGTGCCAAAACCCTTTGTTTGATACCCCGAAATAGTCGCTTAATAACCAAGCTGTTGATGCAACTTTAAATAAACTAAAAAAGTAAATTAAATAAACTTTAAAAAAATTAAATGTGTGGCGGACTATTCTACTTCAGATTTCTAAACCCTAGTTGTTAAAACTTTTTTGAAACATTCTGTATACCGATACAAATATGTAAAGCAACTTTCCTCAACTTTATTAGTTATTTTTATGTGTCTGTAACGTATTCTATTAACTGTACTGTTTACTGAACTTTTATATAAATCATATCGTTACTATTTTACGTGTCTATTTTTCAAACCAATGAGCATTTAAAAATACTATCATTAATGCAATTTTTAAGTTATTTCTTCTTTAGGCTACGCTGAACAGATTTTCCTAGAAATTTTATTAAATGCTTTCTTAATTTATGTATTAAAATTATCAACTGCTCTGTCGTTATAGAAGATATTACACAGTAATGAAACTTGAATTATGTTTTGTTAGGCAAAAAGTGTGCACAGCAATATTGACACACCTACAGCTAATGAATATATACATATATATAGACCTACTGTATGTATTTTCTCGTTTGATGAGTCTATTCAAATAAATAGAAAGATATGAAATCAAAATAAGAAGAGGTAAATATTGAACTTAAATCGGACTAGTTTTTCCGAAAATAATCTATGTCAAAAAACAATGTTGAAGAGTTCAGTGTAAAAGTGAGAATTGCTAGTAATTAGAATTTTATTCGAATATGCCTTCCCATTTTTTCAGCATTATGGTTGGAGTGACAATTTTTGACTTGATAAGAATACACAAAGTCATTTTAAAATAAATTGAAACTGTTACAAAATGTTTTCAAAATAGTTTTCAACACTGCGCATTTTATTATTTCTAAACCCACCGGGTTGATCTAGTGGTAAAGTTGTCGCCGCGAGTCAGTTTTTTAACTATTGATTTTCGGAAACGAAGGTTCCGGTGTTCAAATTCCAGTTAAGGTAGCAATATTTATATGGATTTGAATACCAGACGGTGGTTACCGGTGTACTTTTATGGTTGGGGTTCAACTAACCATCCTCTTTCAGGAATGATCGGCCCAATTCTGTGCAAGACTTTACCTCATTTACACGGCACACATGTAATCCTCATCTCATTGGATTATGGTTACTTATTGTTCTTAAATTAAACAGACTGTAACGCACACAGATTAGAAATTAAAAAAAAAATTGTCATAAAATATGTCAGCTGTAAATACGATACAAAAATTATACCAGCTCAGAACAATACAGTTGGTAATAATACAGCCTCGAAACGGCTACACGACGCTGGGAAAACTGACGGACCCCAGATCATTCAGGACTTGTACCGACGCCTACACCCACCTGAAGTCTCTATCCCATTACCATTCCACGATTTTATCTAAATTTTAGAATGACCCACTTAACAAAATTTAGAGTTGCCACATTTTTATTCTGCCCTGTATTCCTCTTATTTGCCCATGCCCCTCCTACTTGTATGACTCACTCCCCCCAGTTGGTAGTTGTCCCCATGTTCCTATGCATAATCACTCCACTACGGTGAAAAGAGCCGCCATTTTAAATTAATAAACACTCAGAAGATAAAAAGGCCGGTGATTATGCCAAACTCTACCCTTTCCGTCTCCCCTGAAATCATAAACTAACCCCTACCTTAAATTATACCTTTAGTCCACGTTCAGTAAAATGCATGCCTTCCCCTCACCAAAATAATAGGCCTCCCACAAAACTGAAAAAAGGCCACTGAAAAATAAGATAAAATAAAAGAGCCGCTCTTAAACCCACTTGTCCCTTAATTTAAATTTTCCACAAATAACTTCTAAAAATAAATTACCTCCTTTCAAGTCCCAGTTCCAATGTCCCACGAACCAGAATCCTAATTCCTATTTAAACTATAAAATTCCCCCTAAATTTCTTGAGGTTGCAATTATTCTGTTATATTGTTCCCCGAGCGACCAGGTGTTCCTTAACACGATGTCGCCATCATAGGGCTTCTTAGCCCTCTCAACCAGGATTCAGGATTCAGGATTCAGGTAATATGAACACTTTTTATGCTTTATTTGGAAAGTGCACTAACTCGTGTAGACTTTGTTCAGTAGTAATTAACCCATCATTCCTTTCAATGTATCTTCCGGCTAGATTAGTACTCTCTAGTCTAATGAAACTGACCATGCATTTGTAGACTGGTTTTGTTTGGTGTAGTCTAGTAAAGTATAATAAAAGAGTACATTTGACAACAATTATAATTTTTTTTTGCAATAAATTTTTTAATATAATGTCTTGGAGATTTAACAGTCTGACACGTTTATAATACGACGCAACGGAGTCAATTGCTAATACCAACTGCTGTGGGCTAAGGAGAAAGCTAGCAAAATGACACAGGGTTTGTTATTTAAAAAAAAAGTTTTATTCAATCAAATCTAAAGTCAATAATATTTTCTGCCATATTAAACAAATAAGAACTAATCTATTTTCAGCAGTATGAAGTTTGTTAGATTATTATTATCATCATTTAATGTAATTATTTGTTTTGGCCTAACGTAATTTGTAATTGCGCACGTAATCGTATTTTCTAATGAAATACATTAAGCCCTATTCTAAAGACAGTAATAATAAATTTCACAAAATTTACTTTTTAAACACATAAAATATAAGTACTTATATAAGAAAATACATAGTGAACGTGTGTTGTTCGTTTGTAAATTATTACGTAGGCCCTACTAAAAATAATCTGTCTCTAAAATAAGGTTCTAAATGCAGTAGCTTTGATTTTTTTGGGAAATTGGTTCATAAATCAATCATTTCCCATATAAAATTCAGCAATTTACAATCGTGATTTAAAAATATTGTTTATAATCTGAAAATTTTGTAATTTATATTATCATAAGCGTCAGATTAACATGAGTTTAAAAATATAAATATTCGATTTTCAAATAATATACGAGTATACTCGTTATATTTGTAGATAATGTTAAAACTTTTTGAAATGTGAAAATTGTTTTCCTTGATACCTAATTTTCTTTTGTTAGATTTAAGAGAAAAAAAATTTGCAGTTTTCTTCCAATCATAATTATTATTACTACATTATTATTATTACATATTTATGGCTTACTCAAAAAATTAATAAAAGTCCTAAGTAAGTAGTTGGTGGCAGTTTCCCACAAAATAACTGCATACCTCCTTCCAGTCTTTTTTTTAGTTTATTTAAAGTCGTATCAACAGCTTGGTTATTAGCGATCATTGCGGGTTAAGGAGCTGGAACGGTGGGTTTTCGGCACGTTATAATTTCCAACCCTAACCGGAAATCAAACCCGGGACCACCGCTTAGTAGGCTAGCGCGCTATTCACGACGCCACGGAGGCGGCTTCTTCCAGCTTTGTTGCAGACAAAGGTTGTTTGATCAGTTTTTATTCTGCCATTCATCAAGTCAATAATACTCTGGCATTAGTATCCTTGACCTACCCTATGAAATCATGGTCTCGTATGATTTGGAAGTCATTAAGTGTAATCCCAGTTGGTGGTCCAACCAACTTAACTAAAATCTCTCTATTTTGATTCTAAATTTTTCTACACTAACCTCCCAACGCTTTTTTAAATTTACAAAAAAAGTGTACGTAATTTCTAATAAATTAATAAAAATTATATTATAGTACAGAGTGATTTTTTAGTCCTGTTACCCAATTGTTAATGTCTGGTAATTTTTTTCTAAGAAAGGGAAATTTTGTTTTGTGACACGAAGTTGGTAGCCCTACTCAAACGGTATAGATTCGGCAGTGTAAGTTGAGTCTCCTTGAAAAAAGACCTGAAAAAATGTCAATTTCTAGGCTAACAAACCGATTTCGAGAGACAGGTAGTGTTTGCGACAGAAAACGTAATGGTCGTAGTGCCCTCTTGACAGATGATATTTTAGAGAATGTGAAAACAAGATTGCTCAATTTTCCAGAGAAAAGTTTACGAAAACTTTCCTAACAAGTTTGTTTCTCATATTCGAGTGTTCAGAAAGCTGCGAAAAAATTAAAATTGTATCCGTATCGCGTACGATTAGTCCAAGAACTTCAGCCTCCAGATTTAAACAAGTGATTGTTCTAGGGTAAAAGACATTCTGTTTGTAACACGACCGAAAACGGCACAAAATTTACACAGCTCAAGAAGAATCAACTCACGGCGCAGTATCTATACCGGTTGAGTAGGGCTACCAACTTCATGTCACAAAACAAAATTCTCCTTTCTTAGAAAAAAATTACCAGACATTAACAATTGGGTAATAGGACTAAGGAATCACTGTGTATTGCAAATAAGGGATAGAGTGGTTTGAACCTCTAGAGGCTTTATTCAATAAAAAGAGGAGTGAGGTTGTTTACCATTGTCTTCCTGAGAAAATGGAAAGGTATGCTTATCAGCATACCAGGCCCTCTGAATATCATCTACTTTCCACCCTGCAAATGACACTTTCACTTCATTTACCAACAGGGTCTGGGTGTACAATGAAATTCATTACTCTCAAAAGATATAACTCTGACTAGTGTCTTTTACACCTCTAACACTTTTGTTCTTAAATAATTCAGTCATGTAATTGGCTCACCAATAATAATTGTCACATAATTGATAAGAAACACATCTTTTTTGTAACCCTGAAACTAGCAGATCAAGTACAAATAATTTATCAATCCACCTGCCTGCTACGGGTAACTATTTGTAACAGCATCAGATGTTTATTAATAGTTCTTTAATTTATTGGCCGTTCTTTAAGTTGTTTTCACTACCAATTTTAAAATACAAATAAGGTTAAATGCTGTAAATAATAACATTTAAAAAGTCTTATTTTTTGATAAAATCGAAATTTTACCGAGGTTCTAGAGGCACCAGTTTAAACCGGTTCCATGCTTTTTTAACGGGGAACAATTTGAACTATAAAATGCAATGACGAAGCTTACAATAATTAATTTTGTATTATATAATAATTAATTTAAATAATTTTATTTAGTTAGGTAGCCACGAGCGTTTTTATTGCAGTAAGGAGAATAAAACAATATTATATTCTTTTGGTTAACTTTACTCTGGGAAGGGTTTTCGTAATCGCTACATGTAACTGTATTTAGTTTATAGGAAGCTCACAAACACTCATTGTCTTCATTGTGATTAATGCCTTAGTCCTATACTTCACAATGAATGTACATTACAAGTGAAAGTTAACCAACATAGATAAGGAGAGGGTCGGGAGGAGGGAATTGTTAAAAAAGAATATGTAGATATTGTTCAAATGTTTCTTGCTCTAACTGTTTTAACAAATGATCATTATTATTGTAATGGATCCATTAAACCCCTTATATTCTTGAAATTAAATTTTTTTTTAATCCAAGCCTTTTTTTCAGCATCACTTATTTTTGCTGTAAAAATTCTTTTTATAATTTGTTTTATCTCTATCGTTTGTTTTCTACCGATATTTTACGACAACACAATTTGTAAGAAACCTTTCTTGTTTTATTAAAATTTTCTCAATATCAGTTGAAAAACCGATTGCAAGAAAACCTGTAGCATTTGTTAACGCCTCACTTCCGTGAGGCGTGAGGCGTGGACAACAACAAAAACCCGGGAGCGGAGAATCCAGACAGCAGAGATGAGATTCTTCGAAGAACTAAGAGATGTACGCGCTTGGACAGAATAGGGAATGAGGAGATCAGGTCAAAATTGGGTATTTAGGTTACAACTTAAACCTGAAGATAAAGGATTATCGCCAAAGTTGGAGACAGCGCGTGGCAAGGATGTCGGATCACAGGATACCTAAGCAGGCACACTGGTATGCTCCAGATGGGAAAAGGGATGTCGGTAGACCTAGGAGAAGATGGAGAGATGATGTAGTTTGTGACTTTGGAACAGGCTGCGGCCTAATCCTTCGTTGGAAGAAGAAGAAAAAAGAAGAAGAAAATTTGTTCCGCCCATTTGTTGTTAATTTGTTACCGCCCAAGTTCTAATATAGGAATTACCCTCTCATATCCCGCTCTTAAATCTCAAGAGGAAGTATTTAAGAAACTTGATTACCTATTCAAAAAATTTTCTTTTTCCTAAACCTCCAAACATACCCGTAATATTATCTAGAATAATGTAGTTCAATATTTAGTTGGTTCCTATGGCTTTGTCTCTTTTTGACTGGTATTTTTGTTGTTGTTAATGACTATGTGTAAGGTACAAAAATATAAAAGTTAATGTAATACGTTAGTGAATTGAATAAACAGTGTAACTGAAACTTTTAATTAGGGTACATTATACAAACTTTTAGTTTATCGTTCAGCTATACTAGCAATCCACATACACGCGCGTTATTCGTCCTGAACCAATATTAATTAGGCTACTAATTAATCTGATTGGGTTCTTTCTTGTCCTTCTCTAAGAGATTCTTGTTGAATAAGAATTGTAGCACGAGAACGGAAAGCATATATTATTATTATTATTATTATTATTATCATACGTAGGTTTTTGAGTCTTTGATTGAAGTAAAGCACTCAAACTGAAAACTCAAAAAGAAGAAATAATAAGTCTAAAGACTTTATTGGTATCTATGTTTTACCCATTTTCTATTTACATTAAAAAATAATGTAGAGTACATTTTTATATCAAAACAAAAAACTTCTTTTGCACCAAAACTTTGTAACATTACCGTTAACGCATTTTGGCATCTACGAATTCATTTTAAGAGAGAAAAATAGACTTAAAAACCAATCTTCATAAACTATAACGATAATAACTTCAATAGTTTGTCAACAATTTTCTGATCTATATACATTTTATACATACATTTATGTAATATAATTCAGTCAAAATAAATTCACATGTTAATAAACATAATAATATACTGTCTTCTAATGTTGGATGTATTAATAACTCACATAGCACTTGCTCACCAAATACAAGCAATTTGAACACACAAAAAGTTCCAGATTTCCGGAACGCTCTTTTGGCCAGAAAACTTGTACTTTACAACACTGCAGACATGCTCGAATCAATCTACAGCTTCCACAGATTCTGTAGATTTTTCTATTGAATCCTCATTAAAAATACCTGTAAAATGTAATTTTGTAAGAAAGTTTTCGAGAAAGTTTGCGAGGTTTGTTTTATAATTTATTTATGTCGGATATCTGATGGTATACAAATGTAATATTGTAAAAAGAAAGGTACCTTAATTATTTGTTATTGTTTTAATGTCCATGACCCGGTCTTCATATAGCGGATAATTTCCTGTTTTTCTAGAAATAATTTTCTCACAGTTATGTTATGTAAGTACAGTAAGTGTATACCCACCGATGCGAAACAAACGTTAAGAAAAATGTGTGTGCCTAACACGGCCGACTCTACAGTACAAACATATTCAAACGTAAGTACAATACAAACATTTAAAAACAAACTCATTCACATTCTTGGCGTTGTAGGCCTAAGACCATGCTAACTGCTTATTGCTCATTGTATTGCGTTACGTAATTATGCCCACTTTCTTAATATGCAGATACAGAATAGAATATTTAGATTTAGGTAGCCTACAAGAACGCATGAGATAATGTGTTATTACTTCTAGTAACGAACTAAACTTGTGTAGATTTATTTTTCCAGTATGTCACAGATTGTATTCCTAATGTACTTTTAAAACAAAACAAGTATATGAATGAAAAATTGATAAATTTTTACGAATAGACCACAAATGACCTCTCAGTGAATTATAAAGATTAGCTTACTTCTTCTTGGGAATTTTTCCCGCTTTTCTCTTTGCCAGATATTCTTTCATTCGACTGAATTTCTTCATTTCACAATTTTTGTTTTGTTTTTACTTTATTCACTGTGGGATCGACTATCAAACTGTAGTTTCCTTTATAAATGATTTACAACACCAGCAATCGGATTCCAAAGTATGATATTTCTCATTCTCTTCTCAATAGTTGGAAATACTATTGAAAATTTGTATGTTTAATCTTTTACATTGATAATTAATATAACCAGTTAAAAAAATATAACGATAGTGATTTCAAATAAAAAACTAAATACATGGTTTATAGAAACTAAACACGATTTGAAGGTGTCAAATAGGTAAGAGGACGGAAGGAATTCAGAAAAAGGTAACAAAATTTGAAGGGTTCCGAGAGAAATGAAGATGAAAAATGAAAATAAGAAAAGGATCGAAAGAAAGGAAGAAAGAGTTTAGTGAAAAAATAAAAAAGTCGTCGGTAAGACGGAAAATAGCAATGTAAAATAAAAAAAAAACATCAGGCGTGAAAAAGTTATTTAACGTAATCCTCAGTAGGCCGAAACGATAAAAGATAAAAAGGAGTAAATTATAGTTTTTTGGTTATCCAAAGTAACATCAACAGCTTGGTCGTCGATGAAAAAATTAGTTTATAATTATGCAATTGCAAACGCGCCAGTGCTGTAGGCGGGGTTATTGCTACCATGTAGAGATGTATTAAATCAAGTGGTTTACTGCTTTTCCCGGTTTTATTCCACACTTTACTTTTTCTAGGTACTACTTTAAGTAGTATAGGATAATAATATACTAGCATAAGTATTACCAATCTTCAGCCCTTTTTTTAAAGGTACACAAATAATATATATTAGTCTATTATTAGGGAAGTTACATCTCTTTTTTTAAATTTTTTAAGAGAACATTTTTGAAATTTGAAACCTTCACTAGGTATAACAGGAAATACTAGCCAATTGCTACTACTGTAGTTCCCCTCAGGAAGGTATATATTTGTTCAGCGTAGTGCTCCATTTTTTATCCCGTTAGGAGCAAGTAACTAAAGGATAAATGATAATAATCATTGAACTTTTAATGGACAGTAAGTCAAACTATGAAAATAAACACTGTACAATTTTAAGAACCAATGTATGACCAATTAGTTTTAGTATAAGGTTTGGCTGTCCTGAAAAAGTTTTTCGCAGAATTTTCCTTGACCTTTTCAACTAAATGCCTGGTCGATCTCTTTTTTGCTTTCAATACAGTAGTATTTAGAACCTTCCCACATCCTACCCCAAATATTTTTTGGCTTGTATAATGTGTAGTGTCTGACTACTTAATGAAGTTAATCTATGAATTTATTTATTTAATGTTAGTAATCATTGCAATTAAATATAAAAAATGTTTTCTATTTTTTCGTTTTAAGTAACAAGTGTGTCGAATTTCGGTTCTCTAAATGACCGGGAAATTATTAAATGAAGTTGCAAGTGAGTTAATGAGGGATTTTGTACTTGTGTTTGTAGGTTTATAATTTTTCAACAGGTTCTACATGAAAAATCTATTAAAATTTGTTTATCTTCATTATGGAGAGGAAATTACTGACACTTAGGCAACTGTTTGTTTCCTAAATCTGTAGACATTGACTTCCTTGTATTACAATCAGGCGCCTCTGCATCCGTTTGTCTTCAGATGTAGAAATTTTCTCTAGAAAAGAATCTCAAGTTAAAAAGATAAGATTTTGCTAAATATACTTAAACCTTGCGTGTCATTGTACAACAATTTATTTTTTTAAAAGTAAACAATCAATACAAAACACTAATGATTTTTTTTAATGGCAATCTTGATTGTTACAACGTTGTAAATTCTTAGATAATAATCAAACGTGAATTTTTTAACAAATCAGTTTGTCGCGCACATAGCCGATATTTTAAGGCAGTCAACTGACATGAAGTGTTTCGTTTGAATTAATATTTCATATAAATTGATTAAAAATTCCTGTCGCATACACCTGACGCGTCGTTGACAATAATTTAAGAATTCCTTGACGGTCGATTAGATCATCATTCTGTTTAAATATCTTTAGTTGAATATTCATCTTTGTTATCTATCTACATTGATTTGAATATGTGACCCATATGTTCTCGTAAAAATTACGTTACGTGAAAAGTATGCAAAAGACCAAAAATCAAATTTCTAATTTTCATTGAAAATTTAGTTCTAAACTCTTTTGAGCCTAGAAATGTTAGTTTTTGTAATGTTCAATCTAAATATTTTGATCGATTTAGGCTTATGAAGAAAATTAAAAATTTGATTGTTGCTTCCAAGTTCTTTTATATCAGATTCTAAACCTTATTTTTCAAAAACACTTCTAATTTTCACGCGGTCAATAAAGGTACCAACCAAAACATGGAAATCGATGTTGGTGAAAACATACGAAATATTCTAATTTGTTTTATAACTTAAAATAAATGGGCTTAAATACTCTGAAATTAATCATTTTTTTGTCCGTAACTTAACTCTGTACGATTTGAAAATTTTAAAGCCAATACTATTTCAGCAATTAAAGCATAGGCCTAACTTATTATAGTACAATTTTAGGCAGCCGTTCGATATCACGCACCGAATATTAGGAAAATTAAAACAAAGGTACTGTTATATTTTTCTTGTTACAACTGACTGCTAAAAAGTCTGTTCCACTGATCATTTATTTCAAAATGATGGAAAACTATAAAAGCTTGGAGAGCTCTCTGCAAACATTTATGTTTAACCTACTTACTGCTATACTACACATAAAACAACTAAATATTTGTCCATATAACTTTTTAATCTACGTTAAAAAATTCAATTTCCAAATAATTTTTAATATTTAAAAAAAAAGTTATTGTAAAAGTGAATAAAATGACCATACTAAATTCCTAAAACATGATAGGTAAAATTATACTTTCGTCTCTGATTTGTTTGTTATATTTTTTGTGATCGTTTCAGATGTTGGTAATAGATAAAAAAAATTTATATTATAATTACATTGTTTATGCAAAGAAAATTTTTTGACGAAGAAAAATAATGGGATGATAATATGTTTTCTGAATTCAGTGATTTTTAAAATAATTTGTTCAACAAAGATCTCAAAAATTAATTTTTGGTCGTTTCAAAGTATTTTTATTTTAGAACCGAATGAGAAAGTTGAAAATAAGTAGAAAAAACTTAAATATGGGGTTATTCACAAGGCCATAAACTCCTCCTTAATCAGAAAGCCTGTAGGAATATGTAGGCCTACAGTAGGCGTAAAGGCCTACGTAACCGATGTGTATGCACATGTGTCTAAAATAATTACTTGTCAACAGTTTTTATATGCACTTGTAAATATAAATAAACACACACGCTTAACTTTCATGTTTGTTATTCAACAACTCGTGTGTTCTTTAAACTGACGATCAAATGATTGATAAGACAGATAATCATATACACTTATCTGGGATTATCATTTCATTAATCTACTCACAGACACTGTGTCTGTAGTAGTGTACAAAGTGCACAACGACTCTTTTATAGGTTATGTTGTACAATAAAAAATAATACTACAGTATCATGTATAACATTTCCCTCAGAAAAACCACAAGTTTAATTTAGTCTTTATTGTATTTTGCCTATAGAAAGTGGCCGCCTTCGTGGCTCAGTTGTTAGCGTGCTACGTTGCAAAGTGGTGGTCTCAAGTTCGATTCCTGGCTATCTTCTTCTTATAGTGCATCTCCTATCGGAGGTTTGCTATCATCACAGCAATCCGGACCTTGTCGACTGCAGCTCTGAACAGTTGAACACTGCCACAGTTAAACCAATCCTTCAGGTTCTTTAGCCAGGACACACGGCGTCTTCCGATGCTCCGCCCTCCACTAATCTTTCCCTGGACTATCAGTTGAAGAAGCTTGTATTTCTGTTCTCTCATTATATGACCCAGATATTGAAGCTTTCTTCTTTTTATGGTGTTAATTATTTCGCATTTCTTCTGCATCCGGATCAGCACTTCGGCATTACTGACTTTATCCGTCCAGGGAATACGCCACATTCTACGGTAACACCACATCTCGAATGCTTGTAGTTTGTCGATGTGGTTCTTCTTGAGGGTCCATGCTTCAACCCCATACAAGAACGTGGAAAAAACGTAACAACGCAGCATCCTCATCTTAAGTTCCATGTTGATATCCCGACTTGCAAATAACTTCTTCATCCTTACAAATGTTGATCTGGCTATCTCTATCCTCGTTCTTATTTCCCTTGTTTGGTCACCCGATTGTTCTATCCATGTTCCCAAATATCTATATGCCGATACATTCTCTATTGGGGTGCCTGCCACTGTCAGGTTCACATGGTTCAGATCTTGAGGGAATTTTGTAATTACCATTAACTTGGTCTTCTTAAAGTTAATTTTTAGCCCATATTCATTACATCGATCATTTAATTTTTCTAATAGGTGTTGTGTGTCTTCAAGGTTGCTCGTTAACAAGACGGTATCATCAGCATACCTCATATTATTAATTACTTCTCCATTTATTACTATTCCCACCAACTCATCTTCTAGGGTTTCCCTAAAAATAGCTTCACTAGAGAGGTTACATAGAAGCGGTGATAGGATGCAACCCTGTCTCACACCACGACGAATCTCCATTTCTTCTGTTGGTTGGTTTTCTACCATTGTTTTGGCTTTTTGTCCCCAATATAGGTTATTAATTATTCTAACGTCGTCAGAGTCGATGTTTTTGCTGATGAGCAGCTGATGTAACCTGTTATGTTTCACCTTGTCAAAGGCTTTCTCGAAATCGATGTAACATGCATACACCTCTTGGTTTATATCCAGACAGCGCTGAAAAAGAACGTTAATCCCGAACAGCGCCTCTCGTGTACCAAGTCCTTCGCAGAATCCAAATTGTGTGTTGCTTATGTCTTCCTCCAGTCTTCTGTAAATTCTTTTGTGAATGATCTTTAAGAACAACTTCAAGGTGTGGCTCATAAGTGCGATGGTCCTGTAATCTGAGCATTCTCTTGGATTTGGTTTCTTAGGTATGAGCACAAATGTGGATGACAGCCATTGTTTAGGAATTTCTCCCTTTTCATAAATGCGGTTAAAGAGGCCCAGAAGAATATCAATCACATCATCGTCAAAGAGTTTGATAAGCTCTATGGGTATCCGATCCGGACCAACAGCCTTACCGGGTTTCATAGTTTCCAAGGCATATACTATTTCCGATCTTAATATTTTCAAGTGCACATTACTTGATTCTAAGATCGGTTTTGGAGGTCTTTCGTCATCGAACAGTTCTGACAGGTACGTTTTCCACCTTTCAAGTTTGTCCCCCACGTCAGTTATTATACACCCATTTATATCCTTGATAGTATTACCAGCTGCCTTGATCCTGTTACATCCAGCCATTTCCTTTATCCTTTTGTGCATGTGAAAGCTGTCAAATTTCTTTCCTAGTACCTCTATTTCCGCACATTCAGCTGCTAGGTATTCCTCTTTTGCCTCCCTTATTTTTCTCCGTACTGCCCCATTCAGTGTCCCGTATTCATCTTTGTTGCCTTTGCTCTTTCTCCTTTCTTCCATAAGATCCAGAATTTCCGATGTCATCCAGGGCTTTTTCTTGGCTCTTTTGCTTCTTAGATGTTTTTCAGCTATTGTTTCTAACTCTGTTTGCACTTGGTTCAACCTTACATCCACATTAACTTCATCAGATGCACCAATATCTCTCATACATTTGTTAACCTCTTTCCTAACTGTGTCATGGATTGTAGAGTTCTTAAGGAGTTTTGGGTCTATATAGTTGTTTAAACGTTTTGTTATCCTTTTCATCCTTATACTGAGCTTGGCTATAACTGGGTTGTGGTCGGAATTAATGTCAGCACCTGGGTAGGTTTTTGCAGCTTTGACTGAGTTCTTATAGCGATTGTTAACGAGGATGTAATCTATTTGGTTTCTAACTCTATTTCCTGGGTTATCCTTAGGTGATTTCCAGGTGTACAATCTACGATCTGGTAGTTTAAAAAACGTATTTGCTATCATAAGATCTCTAACTTGACAGAACTCTACCAGCCGATCCCCCCTACTATTCCTTTCTCCCAGGCCAAAACTCCCTGTGTGTGCTTCGACTTTTTCTTTGCCTACTTTGGCGTTGAAATCTCCCATAACCACTGTGATATCATTATTCTTTATGCTTCTAAAGATATCATCAAGCTCAGCATAAAATTCTTCAACTTCATCGTCCTCTTTATCCGCTGTTGGTGCATACACCTGAATTATATTCATAATTCCCGTATGTGTTTTAAGTTGAAGCATCATGACTCTGTCTGAGCAAGGTGTAAAATTCAAAACCGACCCTGTAAACTTTCTATTCACAAACACTCCAACTCCATACAAATGCTTTGGGTCACTATGCCCAGAGTAATAGAAAGTGCCGTTCTCCGTTGCGCATTTGCCACTCCCCGGCCATCTCACATCACTAACCCCCAAAAAATCCACATTCAGTCTCAACATTTCCTTCACAATGTTGTCCAGTTTTCCTGGTGCAAAAACACTTCTTGCATTCCACGTTCCGATCTTCATACTATTTACTGCTGCTTTCATAAACTTGTTCGCCACTGTTCCCCCCGGAGATCCAATTGGGGAACTATTAACTCCAGAACATTTTGTTTTGAACATTGCCATGATTGCTGTGAACGATTGTACTAGGGATATCATATTGATCTTTAATACCCTGGTTTCCCGTTGCCTTGGGTATCCTTATGCCGTTGATTACCTTAGTAATTCCTCCGCCTTTGAGGCCGATTTTCAACCTCAGGACAAAAGAGTGCCCTTTCCTTAACTTGTGCATCCGCCCATAGCCGTTAACAAGTTGAAGGTGGATCGCTTATTCCGGCAATCATTCGGTCGTCAGAGCCTCGTCAGTTATCTAGCAGGGAGCACCGGATAACGTTAGTTATCGCACGAGCAGGTGAGGTTGACATTTGGACTATCATTATAAGAACTTCGCCCCTTACTCCCCCATTCCTGGCTATGGTCTGGAGCAATTACATATATTTATATTATAATATATCATATATGTTATATACATATCATATGTTATATTTTGCAGTTACATATCACGTACGGTACATTACTGCGCAAGAATATAACACCATCCTTAACTCATTCCTTTTTTCAAAATTTTTGAAAATTATTTTAGAAGAGATATCCAAAAAATAATGCCACATCTGATTTCTGCAAAGAAAGTTAAGTAAATCTTTCAATAATCTAAGAGATCGTACAAGTTTTTAAGAAATAAAATTTACGGAATTTTTCTTTATTACACTTAATTATTCAGTTATTCTCTGGTCGTAGATATGACTCCCCTTCCTCTGGTTACTGATGTCAAAATAAGTTTTATTTGAACAATAGTGATTTGGCTTTCAACCCGTAAGGTATTAGCGATAAGGTATGAGCGGGGAGTGGGGTGGATGGGTTACTAGTATATTACAAAACTATATACTAAATTAAAAATATTAGAACACTCAAAGTTTTTGCACTAAACTATTTTATTTACCTTTTTCCATTTTAGAGTTAGACAAGGAAAGTCCCCATATTGGCACGTGGTAGTGAAATATGTATGTATTATAGATTTAAGAAAGTAAAGCTGATAGAAGAAATTAGATTTCTTCGAGCACTCAAAGGTTGTTTCAGAATTAAAATATTCAAACAGAGTTAGGAGTCCAAGTACTGAATACTAAAATCATTGAGTGCCGAACGAGATGGAGTATCATGCTCAACGGATGCTTCCAAGAAGAATCGCTAAAAAACTGAGGTACAGGACCTGAAAGAAATAGGGATTTGGGTAGGTCTTAGAGGAGATTACCAGAGTCAGTTTCCTGATCAGTGTGGTCTGAGACAGGCATGTTTGACTATCCATGGTGGAAGGAAGATGCTTATATATAACCTATTAAACACCTCTCCCATGGTTCTAATCTTTAAAAGTTTAAACAAATCGATTGTGTTAGTATAATAACTTTAACTATAACTGTTAACTGTAACTTTTGGTATTAGGCATACCTCTGAAAATATGAATAAGATCAAGTAAAGTACAAGTCTTGTCAGATTTACAAAAACAACTAATAATATTTTTAGTTAGAAACTTAATTTAATGGAAATTTATGGTCGGTTCTTACAGATAAGAGAATTTACTGTATTAAAGACGTAATAATGGCTTTTTAAACATTATTTTACCAGATAGGACAGTTAATATGGGTGTGGAGTCCACAAAGGCCTACCGAGGTTGGCTACCGAGGTCATTCTATCACAGCATGCATGCTGGTAAGAGTATATTATTACCTGTGGGGTCGTATGGAATGAAATACTAGGCCTACTTATTTCTTATGAAGAAACGAACACGAGACTTGAATCAATAATTAAATCTCTCATCCTCTCACTGTTCAAATTGAATACAAATGGTATTATTTATGTGTGTCAATTTACGTTATGAGTACTATTTAAGTTCTAAGTACTTTATCACAAAATAGGATTACACATTTACAATTGTATTTATTACATGTCAAAATTTCAATCAAGTAGATTCACCACGTAGGCACTAAAATTACGTGATAGGCTCTATACTTATAGATAACATCCCATTATGAGCACATCCGCGTTCACAGATCCAGGGTTCTGGCACCAAAATAAAAACGAATGAGTTCATTACATACAAATGTAAAAAAATATGAATTTATCTAATACCTACAACTACTTTTCATATCGATGTAGATCCACTAAATTGAAATATATATCTCCACATGATACCGAGCAAACCTTCAGCTGGATACGAATTCAGGAGCGCTCTGGGGACAAATCCATAGGGATAATTCAAATGTTTTAAATGGCTAGTTGCGTTACAAAAATTATTTTGCATTTTCTTAAAATTAGGTTAAATTTTTTCCATTTCTGTAAGTTAACAATAGGTTGTTACATCGAAGTTTGAAGGAACGGAGTTGTCAAAAGCAATTTCCCCGCGCTGCGCACAGGTTTATAATAATAAGCCTGTGAGGAGATTGTAAGGATCAGAGGGGGTAAGCTAAAATTTTGCTTGCAAATTCACTGGACGAATAAAAATTGCTGTTAGTATTAGAATTCTTTTTCTTCAATGCTTATCCACTAGTAGATGTTAGCGATCACTTCCATAATCTCCTCTCTGTTCCTTGCCATGTGTATAAGGTCTCCCGCAGTTTTCAGTCCCGTCCATTGCTTGACATTACGAAACCACGACAATGTTTTCCTTCCCATTCCCCCCTACCATCGATTTTTCCCTCTACTATCAACAGTAGGAGTTGATATTTTGTATTACGCATTATGTGTCCTAGGTATGAGGTTTTATGTGGGTCAGCAGTTCCTGGTCTCTTTCCACCAACCTTAGAACTTCTTCATTCGATTTCTTACCTGTCCACGGTATTTTAAATTTCCTGCTGTAAGTCGAAAGCTTCTGAGTTGTTCATAGTAGCCACCTTCAAAGTCCAGCCATCCATGCACCACAACAGCACCAACCAGACACCTTACCTACCTTTTTTTTATCCGAGACGGCGAGAAGAACTCATATCCACTCCCTCACGATGAAGGAAGTTACCATTTACCTACCTTAAGTTACCTTACCTTATCTTACCTTGGCAACGATCAGATGTAACATCTAACAAACCTTAGTTTAAGCTCAAGATGAAAATCCGTGCTGGGAAAGATTTTCTTGATTAGTATTTTCTTAATAGGATACACACATTTAATTTTAGAGCAGTGTCTTTTCTAGGAAGGTCGTGTAAACAATTTATTAGTTGTTGTAATGTAGTTACCTTGGTTTTACCTCTTAGGCACAAGTGGACGTAATAAAATATTTCTCAGGTATCACGTGGAAAATATGCAGATTGATTTTCAGGACATTAGCTCATCAGGAAGATATAACAATAATATGGACTGATTTATTGTGGTTACTTCTGTTTCATCCCTTAGCTCAAGTGGTCAATTATAAATGTTTTTTTTCTTTCTGTTTAACCACTGAGAAACAAATGTGCTGATTTCAGCTTTCTTTGTGATCGAAAAGTCAGATAATTAGTGAAGGAGTGAATCAGTAAGTAATCAGTTAGGGCTTTTGCATTTTTGTGTACAATATATAGGTCATTTGTTTTACGAAGAAGCTTGTAAGGGGAGGGTGAGTCGGTTGAGTAGTTGACTGAGGATGCTTAACACTTTTACTTTAATACAATTTTGTATTCTGTACAGTAGCCATTCCTCTGCCATTCCTCAGCCAAATTTTTATTTCTAACCAACTATAAAAAAAAAATTGTTTAATTACTATAAAAATTACTGTAAAAATTTTTTAATTTTTATTTCTGCTATTCTGTCTTGCCATTCCTCTGCCAAATTTGACGAAATATAATGGATATTCCTTTACATGAAAATCAAATTTTATTTATTTACATTAATTTATAGAACATTTTACTCGCGTAACGAATGTGCTAGTCTGCTCATACATTATTACAGAAGAGTACAGAAATTAAAATCTAGTTATAAACAATGTACAATAGGCTTTGAGTAAAAATAAACCTTGAACGTCGCACTTTTGTATTAAAATTAGGCTTATTTAGATAACATTTTTCTGTTTAAGTTATATATCAGTATAGTTTAGTATTTAACTACGATAAACGTCTGTCAATTTCTATCTATTTCAATAAAAAGTAGAAAGTAGGATATATTTTTTGACAGAACAAGAGGTTATCTTGACAGCCCGTTAAAGCATTTATCTTTATCAATAGTTTGTTGGCGTGTACACGATTCTTGGGGTTGTGATGTTCAAATCACTCCTAAATATTTTACCATCCGATTTGTAGTTCAATGGTGTTGATCATCGGATAAAATTGTAATAGTAATTATATTTAAAAAAAAGTATATACTTATTGTACAAAAATAATCTCCCTTTTTAGGGAGATGGTATTTTTGAACTCTTCCCGATTGTTTCTATAGAACTGAAAAATTTTATTTCAATCTCTTGGAAACGTTGAAATGAACGCATTGAACACTTTTTGGCTGTGAATTAGGTTAAAAAAGGTAAAAAGGCCCTTTTACCGAATTTCGTATAACGTAGGCTTCAATACCTAACAAAACAACCGCCAACGTTTCTATAAACCCCTATTAAGCGACCACCCATCAAAATGGCCAATTTACCTTAAAATTGTGGTGGTCGCTTTAGAGAAGGTATAACTGTTAAATTTTAAAAATCGCCTGTGGGTTTTCAAATATGCTGTAATTATTATGTTTAGATAAGTAATATTTTTCTCATTTTATTTAGTTTTGCAACTGTGCAAGAACGAATATGAAAAATTGGTACAATGTGTATTAAATAAAAATATGGGGTTAATGACCACCACTCAAAAACACACGGTTATTTCTGGAGGACATTGCTTTAGAAATTTAAAATTGTTAAATTAAAATTCAAAATTAAATTTTTAGTACTAGTGTTAATATTTAATGACTTTACTCCATCGGCATTTCAGGCGTCTCTATGCAATTTCAAGTAGGGCGGGATTGTTTGTTTCGTATATCAAGGGATTATTAGTATTTTGAATATCTCTGAATCAGAGTAAAATTTTAGAAATCCGTTGTTCCCGTAAGGAACAGAAGTCATTGATTATATTGTTTTATTGGAATATAATTGGATACACAACTTAGGAAATCAGTAATGAGATGCAACAAATTACTTCAAAAACGTTGTATCTGTGAAATGCCTGACTGCTTTGCTTCACCACAAATCTGGCTATCATAATG
The DNA here is from genome assembly GCA_035578175.1 of Catonia carolina. Taxonomy (NCBI): domain Eukaryota; kingdom Metazoa; phylum Arthropoda; class Insecta; order Hemiptera; family Achilidae; genus Catonia; species Catonia carolina. The sequence goes on along the minus strand of JAQMRL010000001.1, from coordinate 64,571,639 downwards.
CCAGATCGGTAGGAGGATTCCCTTACGTTAAGAGCTTCGAAGTCATGGATAAATTTGATTGCTCGGCGAAAATTCTGTATAATTTTTTCAATCCACTATTAAGTAAAATTGTCGCTTAGGTTGGCGTGTGTATTCCTAGTCAATCGCTTGTCCAAATACAGCCCATGTAATTAAAAATACCAAACACTCTTAGCTTGAGGAAAAGTTTAGTTCAATAAAACAACCCCAAAAAATTTAACGTTTTTTTTAGTTAAATTGTATTTTTTGATTGATTAATATTGTAGAAACGTTTATTAATAATGTTTATTATCTAAATATATTTAATATAATTGATAAACATTTTAGTATAATTGATTATTCATGATAATAAAACTAAAATAACATTTTTTAAATTAATACAGTCTATTAAAAATACTTTCATTATTTTCAAACGTAAAATACATTTATTAATTCGAGAGTAATAACTCGTATAATTTATTTTTACTTAGTAAAACTCTTTTTTCGAAACTATAAATATATAATTAATTAACGAATATTGTAATATTGATTGCTAATAATGCCAGAATTCAAAGAAAAGTAGAAAATCTAGCCTAAATAATTTTTTGAAAAGTAGGCTAGAAGCCGGTTCTACTTTACTTTATTTAAAATTGTACGAAGTAGGTTTTAAATTATGATAGTTGTATGTACTATTACAGGCCTACAACATTAATTCGTGCTATTATATTACAGTTTTCCAGAAGGCTATTATTTTAGACGGTTATTTCTTTCTATACTTTCACAAAAAAAAAGAAAAACAATAATTTTTGTTTTAATTTCATGTAGGAAGCAGTAATAAATAACTGTTCTCTCTAAAATACTGACTTACATTTAGGCATACGTATATAACTTCATTCACTTCCAATTTTATAGCCATTGCATCGTATACAATTTTCTACAATATGAACATAGGTGAATTATTTACAAGAATTTTTGCTATTAAAATCGAAAATCATTCAAATAAAAAAGCGGCCAAATACCCTACTATTTTTGTTTTTTGAAGTATACTTATTTTTCTTACAAACATAATCACATAAATTTTGAGATTTTTCAATGAATAATTTAAATAGAATTAGGAATGCTTCCAGATTCTAACCGGAAAACAGATTTCTTTGTTTAGTTATTATCTACGGACTGAGTCACTAAGCTACATTCATCTGCAAATATAATATTGTAATTAGTATGACCGATTTCTCTTTAAATGTGTACATATGTTGTTAATTTGACTCATAATTCTTATGAAGAAAAAAGTATTGTTCGGCTGCGTTTTTGGACATAAGTCAAGCCTTTGATGAGGTGTGGCACGTTGGTTTATTATTTAAAATTATAACTCTTTTACCGATTTTTGTCTACTTGTTACTGAAGTTGTATTTAGAACTTAGATGTTTTCAAATAAAATTTCAAAACAATTATTCTCACCTTTACGACATTAAATCAGGTGTACCTCAAGGAAGTGTTCTCGGTCCGTTTTTAAATCTATTGTTCACATCTGACTTACCTACAACTCCAAACACGACCATAGCGACCTTTGCCGACGACACGACCGTTCTCGCTATCCATGAAGACCTTCAAATGCGACACAATTCCTACAAGAATTCCTTACATCTTTTGAGTAATGTTTAATAAAGTGGTGAACAAAGGTTAACCAAAACAAATCAACACATATCACATTTACACTACGGAAAAATGACTGCCCACTAGTAACGTTTAACAACATTGCACTATCACACAACACAGCAGTAAAATACTTGGGTCTATTTAGATCGTAGCTTCACATGGAAACATCATACAATAACTAAAAAGAAACAACTTGAACTGACATTAGGTAAACTACACTGGTTAATTGGTAAATACTCATCTTTATCAAACGAATCAAAACTTATTTTATATAAATTCCTTTTAAAACCCATGTGGTGATATGGGTTTCAATTGTGGGGTACATCCAAGACTTCAAACATAAATATATTCGAACTTTTTCAGTCAAAATTCTAGCGGCAGACCCTGCAAATTCCGTGGTACATCAAAAACACCTATATCTATGCTGATCTTAATATTGACTCGGTGAAATAAACTATACGAAAATTCAGCCGTAAATATAAAGAAAGACTCAACCATCATCCAAACTTTCTGGCTCTGAATCTACTAAATAACATTGATACCGGGTTTTCAAGACTGAAAAGACATAGGTAGTGTTTTTGATTTAGGGGATAGGTTTTAAACAACATAGTTACACTTATTATCTTTTTTTTACTAACTGATTTGCTTCAAAATCATCATTGTATTTATCCAAAATATTAATTTATTACTATTTTCAATTTCATTAACATTATAATGAAATTGTAATCATGTTAATTAACATTTATCTAAATTAATGATTGTTCTATTTCATGTGAACAGATTGTAATGTTGCAGACTTGTAAAAAAATGTATAGGCCTAGGCCTACATATCTTAAATATAAATTGAGTCGAAAAGATTATCAAAATATTTAAAAAAATATAACTTCAAAACAATACATTTAAATGTTTAAGCAAGATAACTAGATTAATATATTTGTGATCTCCGTATTATTTTACGGGTTGGAGGTCTCAGTCTTGAGAAGAACATTATCCACAGAATACAGGGATTCAAAAAGCGGTCATATCAAAAGTTTTTATGGTTGAGCTGGGTGAATTGTGTCATCTACGAGAGTGTTACCAGAATGAGTAGATGAGGAGAGGAGATAGAGGTTGTGAGAATCATAAAAGTACAAAATTGGAATACTTGGATCATGTAATGAGAGGTGCAGCTCACTCCGTGTAGTAATTCAAGAGAAAATTAAATTATGGGCAAAAAGGCCAATTTAGAAGACGTACATCCAAAATAAACGACTGGAAAAAGTGATTCGGGTGCAACTGTACTGATTCGTTCAGAGCGCAGCATCTAAAGTTTTGTTTGCCAAGATGATTGCTAATCTTCGTGTAAGAGATGACGCCTAAAAGAAGAATAGATATCACTGTATAAAATTCAAAATCATATTATTGTTTAAACCTCTTACGTTGCATGTTACAAGTATTACAGTAATCTGAATTTTAAAGTATTTATTAAAATTGCTTGAACAGCAGAGCGTTTATAATAAAGAAAATTTATTTAAAAATTTTGAATATAATAATATATCTTATTTTTTACGGCTACATGATTTAGTCAAAAACGCCAAGAAACTCCATGGGAAAGAATGAGAAAACTTAGCTATTTTAATTTAAAATCACTCTGAAAGTAGATTACATACAGGACAATGTGAAAATTAATTTACGAGTATTTTATTGAAGCAATTAATTCGGTAAAGTTTAAAGATTAATTCATTGTTTAAATAAATTTTTACTTAGAATCTACCTATTGTAATTTCATCGATTGTAAGTTAGCTATTTTGAATTAATAAATCGGTTTCTTTGACCGATTTGACAAAGCTAAATTCAGTTATAGGGTAGGCCTACGTGTAAAAAGTAAGCTAGAAATAAGGGTAAATCTAATTTGCACGTAACATGAAGTGTTCTCATTCAATCATTCATCACCACACATTTGACAGATAACATGGGAGTATAAAAATTTTGTGTGTATTTTCTTCCTGTATCTAAGAAAACGCTTTTTTATTAAAAAAATTGGTAAATGTTTAAAATTTAATATTGATTATTTATAATGTTGTAACATAATAAAAGGAAGTACAGCAGGAAATTTAACAAAAATAAAAAAGCAAAGCCTATAAAAGCAGCAAACTATTAATCAGGATATTCCTATTATTTATTAATGGAGCGAATTGTTAAATCAAAAGATTGCGTGATTCGAGTCTAATCTAGTAGATTAGATAGTAGATGAAATTAATAGATAAATATTTGCAATATTAGTCGTTGATCATGTAACAAAACCTAATAAAAATACATTACCCACAATTATTGCGTAATTTGTTAGAAAGCATGCCTAAAAATATTCATAAAAAGTAATTTCACTGTAAATTTAGAACTAATAAAAGTTTTTTAGACTAGTAAATGAAGTAAGAAATCAACAAAATATTTTTTGATTTTGTTGATTTTTTAACAGAAACGGTACAAAACCTTTTGGATTTGATTAGGGACCAATGAGTATTGAAAACACATTCCGCCTATAAATGCGAGTGATATTATCATCTAAAATCTTTTTAAACTATGTTTGTGAAATTCACCAAACATATATTTTAGAAGTTACAAGCAAACTGAATATTTTAAAAAACACATTGGGTTGCAAGTACTTAGTGGCTAGGGGAAAATATCAATAAGTTTTGACGATTTGCACACATAATAATACTGTATGAATAGCCAAAAATTATTTTTAAATTTTGTTGGTTACGCGAAACATCTTTAAGAATATGAGCTATTTTGAAAGTAGCTGTGCATTAACATTTATGCGTCAAGTGTATAGACATTACCTTACACAATTTCCTGGATGGTTAATCAAAAACTACAAATTATAGTTCTTTCTGAAAGATAGAAACGTGACGTCAATCAAAGTCAATCCACTGCCCACCAATCAGACTGTGGCAGTTATAATTACATAATTTGATTGGTTGATATCGGCCAATTGTAGTAAAGTATAATAAGAAATCTGATTGGTTAGATTCGAAGCTTTTAATTGGCTGAGACCTAGTCTCTGATTGGTCGGTATTTCCGCCTGGGAGTGACGTCAAACGCCCATCGACGTCAATGGTCACTGTACAAATGCCCACTGTATACACCCTACTCTAATCATTCGTCAGGTGTATATCATTCATGTTTGTTCAATTTTCCGTTTTTTTAGGCTCTAGTGCATCAATAATTTAGGTTATTTTCTTACTAAATAAAATTTTACGCTGCATAAATGAAATGAATTTTTATAGTAACTCGTATTATTAACGGTACAAAAATGTGTACACTGTGAACACTAACTTGGCGGTGTCATTTCACTATTCTACGTCAAGAAATTTATAAAAATTCCGATTCTCGGAACGGGTCAATGAATAGCCTTTAGTGTTTTCAGTGCTTTATGTCTTTCTGCTGCAGATATTTTCACGAATAATATTTACTTGCTTCCAGAACATCGAAAAAACTCAAATTGGTATCATTTAGACCGCCTCACATTATTAGCACGCTATTACGACAATATTAATCAATAACAATAGTCTTCAAGACAACTAAGGGCAGTAAGTGAGTGGCTCATAGGTGTCAGCTGGGTACCATCCAAAGTCACTCTTAATCGATGTCACTTAACAATTACAATTAAGAGTTTGTAATTAATTGATTTACAATTTTTTGTAAACAAAAAGCTTTTGTTTGTTATCGGAAACTGTTCACTACTGACAACTACCCAATTTGATCGCTGCTGTTACTGTATTTTTGACTTAATAGTAAACGTGAATTCATACAGGAACTTTTAGTCGCACCAACTAAAAGTTAGCTGATCACCATAAAAATTTTCTACCCATCCGATTTACCAAACAAATAATAGCAAATTCCTCATTTTTAATCTTAAAGAAAATAATCAAAATTTTTTCCTAGCATTCAATTTTTTTTTAATGAATCTCGTAGCTAGGTTATAGTACCAACCGATTTCTACTTATTGTTTTACGTAGTAATGTATTAATTATGTTATTTTGTCGAAGATTTCTTTTTTCTTAAAAAGTAGGTAGAACGTATTTTACTGTGTTGTACATGCTTCGGTAGGCCTAATTAGTATCATGGTTTCCTGTTATCACAAAACAGGCGTAGGTCATTAAACCCACAAAAAGATAAAAATATAATAAAATATATTTCTAACTGTACTAATTGTCAACAATCAATAATAATAAAAAAATATTTAGAGTAGAAAACAAAGCTCTTTTAAATAAATTATGATGACATTCCTATAATAAAATAACGACTATATTGAGCACAAATTGAAAAGTAAATAAAAATCGTAAATAAATGGAATTAGAATATTAGCTGATAAATTATTAGCTGTAATACTTTTTAAAGAGGTTTTAGTCTAAATAGTTCTATAAAATATAACATTCTGCTTAAATTTTGAGCGTTAACATAGATAAATAAGTTTTTACACTTGAATAAAATAAGTAACTTAGGCCAATATTTGAAAAGAAAATCAAGGAAATATAAACACTTTTTGTACAATTATTTATTTAAGTGTAAAAAAATTACCTCCGTAAAACTGCTTTCATCAGTTTAGTACATACAAATCATACATACAGTACACACAAATCCGGACGTCAGCAGATACCATTTTGCAGCACATAAGTTTACCAGGTGATCTGCGAAGAAGGCTCAAACGCCGATGGCCAAGAGACTATTAGTGTGGGTGTCAGTATCAAAAAGTCATTACAACTTAAAAAAATTTTTCAATTTAAAATTTGAGAATTATTTTTTTATTAACAGAGTTTAAATTAATTAGGCCTAAATAAAGTTGAATAATGTCCAAATTTGTATTAAACTCTTAAATTGTAGAATTTTTACAAAAAAACTATATAGAATACATTTCTTTTGCTTTTTGCTATTATTCGTAACATTTTTTCAATTAAAAGAGAGAATTAACTAAATACTGATAATACGCTATGATAATTCCCAAATATGTTCATAGAATTTGAAGACTATGTTTAATATATGAATAATGTTGTTTTCTCTACAACAAAATATACATCGGGTGTTCCATGGAATTTGAACCTTACGGAAAGAGCATAGATTTTTATAAGTTTATTAATATTTTCTTCCCATGAATAAATGAAGACTAGTTATGATCAGGAATCATTATAAAACGTTTAGATTTTTAAAAATATATAAATTTTTGCATTTTAAGCTGTATTTTATCTTAAAATACATAATTTATAACCGTTTTCTATTTAAGCATTGTAAATTTTATGACAGCGTCACATTGTATGTTTGGAGTAATGGAACGTTATGGTGTGGAAATGTAGAGATAGGTGGGTCGAATCCATCAGCGGAAAATTTATTTATTGTTTCTAAAATTATTGCAAAAATTAGCTGTTTTTGAAAATTAAATGTTACTGAAGAAAATATATTATTAGGTATTTAAAATAATACTGAATTTTGTTACAAAAAAATTTTTTTTACATGATAAAACAAATTTATTGCTAAAATTAAAAAATAATGATTAAGTTTTTTTAACAATAAAATTTTTTTCCGTAGATGGATTCGACTCACCTATCATTACCACCTAGCATTACCATTAGGCTACTCCAAACATACAATGTGACGTTGCCATAAAATTTACAATACTTAAATAGAAAATAAATTATGTATTTTAAGCTAAAACACAGCTTAACACAGCGTTTTCTAATGACTCCTGATTATAACAATTCTTCATTTATTCGTGGGAAACGGTTACAAATTTATGTACTTATCTATTTTAAGCTAAAATACAACTTGAAATGTGTCAACATTGATATTTTTTAAAAAGTTTAAACGTTTTCTAATTATTCCTGATTATAATAACAAGTCTTCATTTATTCGTGGGAGGAAAATATTAAAAAACTAATAAAAATCAATGCAACTCCCTAATGGTTCAACTCCGTGGGACACTCGGTATAGGTCTTCTACATTACAGAATTGCGAGAATCTAAAAATTAAATTTGGGTTAAATGGTTGCTCTCCTTTTTTGTACGTAGGCCTGTATCTTTTGAGTAAAGAATCCTGTGATATTTCACTAATGTAAATATAATAACCACTGACAGGAAATCACGAGATATTTGGAAGCTAAACTAAAAGGACAGGAAATTGCTTTTTTATCGCAGTACCTTTGTGTCAGATAATGGAACTCTATCAGGCCCTATGTCAAATTCTCTTGAAGATTTTAGTTCTATAAATAGAGGTAGGCTTTCTTCTCAGCTGATCGATAGATAAAGAGTGGTTAAATATTGTAATACTATAACAAATAGTTACATAAAACTGAAATGATATGACACTAATTTTGATCGACTGAACGCAGAGATCATTTTTTTAACTTTAAAAGCCTCTGCGTTACTTGATTTTGAGATTGTATTTAACTTGGCAATTGATTTTTATAGCGCACACAATGTTTATAACAAAACAGCAGAATGCAATTTATCTGATATTACAATCGATTAAATTTACACAATAGTTTTTTTATCAATTCTTAACCAATTTCAAAAAAAGTACAAACAGCAGCTAGCGATTACTTTCCTTTTCTAAAAATATTTTAAAATCCGCAATTTCTAATAATTCAAGTAGTAGTTGATGATAGCATGATTTTCCCAATTCAAAAACTTTTTGACATGGTGGCTCAATAGGTGCTTACTTCTAAGCTAAAAATCTAGGGTTCGATTTTCAGCCAAGATCAGAACCACTATATTATGCCATATGTACAACACTTAATTTTTTGAATAGGAACCTATTTTGCAAGAAAAAAATACACCAAAACATTGCCATAATATTTAAAACGTTGTTAACCTGCATTAACAAAAACGTCAAAAATTACTTGATCAATGCAACAGATTAGATTAGATTTTAAGAATTTGTTTATATATAATTGTTTATTAAAAAAAAATAAACCTTTTAGTCAATGCAGAGAAAAAATATGTGCTATTGAATGAACATTACACGATGACACACTTATTGAAGTATGTACGTGAACGTACTATAAGATAAAAAATAAATAAAAAATTGTGATAAAAAAGGTAAAGTGAAGTTAAGTGATATGTAACAAAATAGTAATTACTAGGGTTACTTAATATTTAGGCTTATAACTTCGTGACGTCTTCTGTAGGTCCCTTTATTTATGAGTATTTTTAATGTAACTCACAAAAGAAATCTTGTACAATGTTTAATTTTTTTTAAACTTGAATTAGCTGCTGATAATTTGAGAAGTATCTGTCATTGGAAAAACCCAAGTAGATTAATCTGTCTAATAAAATTTTATTATGTAGGACCCACAAATGTAAAAAAGGAATTTAAGTTAATAATAATTAATCAGGGGATTTTCTGATGTCCGATTGATGTATTTAAAAGTCTAAAATAATCTAAAATTTTATTGTAAACTGTATTTAATGGTTAGTCTCTATGAACTCTTGTTCTTTCGTTTCCTTCTCCGAGCAACCCAATTCAGCGTTTCGTAGTGTGTTCAGCCTTCACTCCTCCGACCAGATAGTTCCTGTTTTTCTTCCTTTGGCTACTGGAATATCTTAATAGTATTAATAATTTTTCAGTAATTTTGTCTGTTGAGTACCATTTTTCGTGTTATGTTTTGTTCTCTTAGGTTTTTCTTGACTTCCTTGAATCAGTTGACTTGAGTCTTCCTTTCCTCCATCGAGTCCAGAATCCTTCTCGCTGTACTTACTCCCTGTTGAGATTCTCTTAATGTATGTCCGTAAAAGTAGTCTTTTCTTTCTGAATGAGTTTGTCAGTTTCTCAGTCTTTTAATGATAAAGTCATCATTACAGTGCAAATTCTAAACTTTTCTTTTTTTAGGTCCCAATATTTTTCTTATGATCTTTTTCTCTTTTCAATCTTGCCAAGCACGTGCAACATTTGTATATGTATTCAACGTTTTTATTCAAAATTCAAGCTGAACACAATTTTGATTTTCTAAAACACCCTGGGTTGTGTCCTTTTCTAACTCACTAACGAAATTTTTCATACAGTCTGTATATTCTAATCTGTTTTCGTGGTAATCATTGCACTGTTGCAAAATTAAATCATATAGCCTACTTTTTAAAAAACAAAGATTTTTAAGAACATCAGGATTCCGAACGCTTTTATAAATTAAAAACAATATTGTAAACCTAAAAATACTTCCCTAATTTGATAAATTTTATTGATAAATTTTTGTGGCTTCAAGGAAGGAATCTGATTGATTTGATACGTTGTCGTCATCTCTTACAAAATCTCAACAGATAAAAAAATAACGGTATTCAATTTTCTTTTAGTACGTCACTAATTTACAACTTTAAATTATTACAACACATGATGCAGTTACTTATATACTTAAAATAAATATTCCAAAAACGTATGTATTTGTCATCATGGATATTTTGTTTCTATAGGCCTACTAAGTAGTGAAAGGTATTTCCTAGTACGTAATACGTGCAGTACGCTTTACTAGGCTGGGTCAGTTAGGAGAGACAGATGAATCATAATATCATAATAGTCGACCTGATTGCAACTGTGCCAAGAAGAAAGGCCCTCAGGCAATCTAGAAGGAAAACCGGACTGATTACAAATCGTTCATCAGAAATTAATGAAACGAACAAAATTCAAAGAATATCAATGTTGCACTTTTAATAACATTTCACTCTCATTTAGTTTACTATACTACTAAATCTATTACACAACAAAATTGTTACAAAAATTGTAAAGAATTAACGGTCATTCACCAGTAATTGTATAATATGAGTAAATGAAATTTCAAATGCATATAAAAATTAATATTACGAACCTATTATTTTAGGTACTATTAAAAAAATCTGAGTCTGAAACTGCATTAACTTTTAGAAAATTTCACTTAATTAATCTATTATGGTACGCAATTTGTTAAAATTAGTTGGTAAAAAGTAAGTTATTTACTTCTTTGTCTTTATTCAGAAGCAGCTACAACTGTAAGTTAATGCGACCAGAAGCATTTCTGTAAACGTAATCCACTTTTGTCTGGATTGAGGAACTCACCCAGTGGTATTGTGGTATTGGCCCTTGTCAGTGTTTCATAGAAGATCCTCATACTAGCATCATAGTTACAAATTTACAATTGAATTTTTTGTCGAACCAAAGATTATACCTGTCGGCTGAGTACCAACTGCAGCTGCCAAAATACTTGCAGATTACATTCCGTTAAATATCTGGAAATAAGAACTTCGCTGGGATGAGCATACAGATGGGCTATGTCAATGTCTAAGAAAATGTAGCCTATACTATACTGTTTAAAAGCCTTCGAACGACTTTAGATTTAAAAACATTAAAAATTTTTATTACTCAGTTTTATTTACTAATTAGTGCTTTCCTATCATATTAATTATTATCTTGCTTGGGGAGGAGCATATGACGCTCACGTAATAACACTCTTAAGAGTGCAGAAAACAACATTGAAATCACCAACCGAAAAACACCAACGCTTTGTATCTGATGAACTTTTTGAAGATTTTCAACTACTGGTTTTACGATAGTTTTATGCACGAAAAGTTCTTATTTAGGAATTTAAAACAAAAGCACCTTCCCCTCAACAATTCATCGCTACAATACCCAAAACAGGCACTTGATTCCACTCCACAGAGATTCACAGAGCATATTATACCAAAGGTAATCGAGTTATTTAACTGCTGATTTTTTAAATCTTATGCCCACTGATATCAGAAATCTGCCGATCACCATAAAATTTAAAAAGGTAGTCAGTCTGTGCTGGTTTAGTCAAGATAGACACGAGATACACCGGAAGTTGACTCCTATTCCTTAACTGGTTCACTTACTTTACTTTTCAACCATAAAAACTGACTTCTACCCTAACGGGAAGCACTCATCAAGTCTACCGTAGAACATGGCTATGCCATAGTTGGGTAGGTTGATTTCCCCGCACCATAATTATCAGTAGTAATTGCATTATTAATAACAGTAAATTTATTATGTTTATTTTCGTTTTTTGTTTATATAACTGTTAAATAAATAAATGTATTTATTATTAAAGTTTTGTACATCTAAATCGGCAGAATTTGGCAATCATAATAATTTAGTTTTTATTTAATATGTGGGTGTGATCTACGGTGGAGTAAGTCTTAAATCTCTGATTCAGCTAATTTTTTTTTTGTCGTATGTAGTTGTTCCATGTCAGTTTCCTGTCTAGTGGAGGCCTAAATACTGTGTCTGTCTGAGGTATCAAAAACCAAAACAGGAAAATTAAAAATCGAACACTTTTGTTTAGTTTTTATGAGTTTTACCATCGTATAATTTCTTCTTAAAAGAAAATAAGTACTATTGTAGGGTTGGTAAAATAGATTTAACGATAATGTTTTTAAGGTTTGAAATTTTATCACCGTCAAAACATTTATTATTTTGACAGTTCCATTTTGCAACAAATAAGCTACATTAAAATTTACTTCAATAAAGAAACATATAAAACCTGCAAACAATGGAAACAAAATTCTTCGTAAAATTTACACTGCAAAAATTTAAAAAAAATTAGAGAAAGACGAAATAAACCAAACTAAGAACTTAGAAAGACATTGTGATAAATTAGAAGATCGTGGTAAAAACAGAAAGATTTTTTGAAAAATTGAAATGTATGAACGACAACCATTAAAAGAATAAAATTTTCAATATTTGCAAACAACAGCTGGAACTGAAACAATTAGGATTTCACGAAACTCACGAAACCAGAAAAATCTGATGAAATGAACGATTATGAGGAGAAAAAGAAATCAATAAGGAATTTCCGAATTATAAATATGGGATATAAGAAAAGTCAATGTTACCAAGAAATCCGCTGCGACTGATTCTTGTAAATAACAAAAATATTTTTATTAATATATTAATTAGTAAATTAGTTAATTATTTTTGTATACTAACAGAAAATTACTCGAGTTATTTAGGGAAAAACAATAGGCCTTGTTAGTACTTAACACTAATAAGATTCCCATGAGCCTAAAAAAGTGGTCTACAAAATTCTCCATAAAAATATAAATAATGTATGCAGATTTAATTATTTTATACATTAATTAAATTATAATTTCTGTAATTAAATTTGAATTTTCCCTGTCACTTTACCCACGGGCCATGTTCATCACTGTATCTCTCTAATTTTAATATTGTACCAGAATCGTAAATGTTGACCTTAGCTCGAAACAGATTTGTTGTATCTCTTAAATACAATTTTTTGACCGGCAAAAGATATTATAATCTAAAATATACAAATCTACATTAATTAAATGAACCAAGTATATTGTAAGATAAAGAAAGATACATTTTTATTGGAGGCTTTTTCTTAATTTGTTTGTTTCAACACGTTCCTCGATTATTCATTTTTCACTCAGACTATTTATCTGTCACTATAAGATAGGTACTGTAGGTTTAACAAAAACCAAAAAATAATGTTAAAGATTTATATTAAAATTTAACGTTAGCTTTTTGAATTTAGCGAAATTCTTTCCAAGTGGCAAAGCCCTTAAAGAATTTGATTGAAATACGAGAAAATAAAAATTCTAAATCTCAACATAAGTTTTTTTTAAAATATATAACCTTAAAAATAATATTTATTCAAAATTAGATATAATGTTTGTAGATCTCTTAAGTGGTTTTTTAATGGATATTGCACCAACCCAAAACAGATCCTAGCATGAGACTAGAAATAAAAAGAGAAATAAACGTTCTTCAAATCAATATTCTCAGAGACTCATAAAGATCTTCTAAAAACGGACTTAAAAGAAAAGTAGAGACAGACGATCAGAAAAAGGACAAACATTTAGAGGGTTTTGATTTATTTCAAAAATTTTTTACCAAGTTATATACACATTAAAAAAACATTTACATTATAGGTAATACGTTAATTATCAATCAATAATAATTAATTGAAAAACTAAATTCTATTATTCTAATTTTAAATCAGAGCTCTAATAATGTAATAAAAACTGTAATTCTAAAATTAGAAAGTAATCCGTTTGAATGTGGGTTAAAGAGAGGAACGCAGAATGCAGGCAGCACAAATGAGATTTTTCGAGCTGTCAAATGTTCTAGATATTCGATCAGAACTGGGAGTCCAAGCACTGAATGCTGAAATCAGTGAGTACAGAAGGAGATGGAGGGATATGTTCATCAGATGATCTCGGGACGAATCCCTTCCTCGAAGAATTGAAGTAAAGACCTGAGGGAAATACCGGTGGTTAGGCCTTGGAGTAGATGAACAGAGCTGGATTTCTAATCGGTGTGTACTGGAACGGGCATGTTTGCCTATCCGTGGGGGAAGAAAAAGAAAAAGAAAGAATAAGTATTTTTTGATTCATAAAATCCAAGTATTCGCAGAACGCGAAATTAACCCAGACATTCTTCCAGGGAGAAAGAAATACGTATCGCGCAAAAGCAAAGATGATGAAATAATAATAATATGATTATAACTTAGATTTCGTGTATAATTAATTAAAATCTGTATATCAACATAATGGACAGTTTTAAGAAAATAGTTACAAAAGTCAATTTTATAACTTTATTAGAATATGAAAAATGTGCAAAACATCAGAAGTGCGTGGCATTTCTCCACTTTCCCTTATTAAAAAAAATATATTTGAAAAATAAATTCATTGCTGGATAGATACTACAGAGATACATATTTGGTACAGTTGTCTTTTTTTAATATAGTTCACTTCTGCTTATTCGTTGTATTTTTATAATAGTTATTCAATGGACAATAAAACAGCAACCATTCAGGAGGTCCCATAAAATGGAGCCCACAATGAGAACAAGCTTGGAAGAAAAGCCCGAATGTGTGTACAATGTAAGCGAAAGAGAGAAAGAGAAACCCCATTGTTATGTCAGCAACTAAAAATAAGAAATGGGATAAAAATAATATAGTAGTACAATATACAGAAAATTAAATTTTTAGTAAATTCTTTGTTACACTAAAATTCTACTGTAAATGAAAAATTTATTAAAATAGGCCAACTGCCCTACATACTAAAAGCAGCAAGACATTTTTCACATCTTTATCTTGACACTTGTTTAATTCATCTCAAAATAAGTGTCAGAAACCACGCCCTTCTCTGTAGTGAGCTTCAGTTTATGAAATAACTCGCTGCAAATAACATTACGGATTTTGTTTAATTAAAAATTTGTCTAATATAAAGCCTAGCTGTATTTAAAATTATTTAATTTCCTTTAAGCTTATGTATTTTTTTATCTTCGCTATATTATACCTTCCAAATGCTGTCACAAGGACTTAATAAATAATTTTGGATTTTAACATCGAGAACAAAACGCATCATCACAGGCTTACTTTAGTAACAAAACGTTATCGAAATTGTACACGAAACAGAAAAGAAACTATACAGACGTTGTCATAACAAAGTACACGTTCACACAAATCTAGAATTCAAACACGGTCCGCTTCTCACCTATCACACAATCCACCTAAAAGACTGAAAAAGCAATGGAATAGTGACCTTTTGTGAATCGTCTTGAGAAACTGCCACTGAGCGATTCCTCACACAAGACAAGACAATTTAATAGAACTATTAACATTAAAACTGCTGGTTGTGTTAAAATGTTACACAGTTGTAGTTTCTTTTTCTCAAATAGAGTAAGGAAAATTACTCTTCCTAATTAAACGGTTAATAAATTTCAAATTAATATTTATAAATCTTGTTTAAACTTTTATTGCGCTATCAGAGACTGTTTAAAAAACACAAACCCAGCGCTCTGTGCCCTCATAAACCTTTAACCGTACAAAAGACATTGCATTACGTACACAGACTTCCCTCCAATTTTTCTGTATGGAAATCAGTTTCTACAGACAAGCTCGGTTCGCTATCTAGGGGTCCATTTTGACCTACAACTTACATGGAATACTCACATAAACACAACTCGTAAAAATTTGGATAACGATTTATAGACAACTGTACTCCGTTCTAAACTGACGTTCAAACCATCCACATTTTAAAATACCCATTTACAAAGCTTTTCTGTAGCCTTTTAGGATGTATGGACTCCAAGTATTTATTTCAGCAAAATCCTTAGTGGTAAACAGAAAACAACGTTTACAATCAAATTTGTTACGGATTATCGCCAATTCCCCACAGTACGTATCAAACAGGACCTCACATACCAACTTAAATGTTTCCTAAGTAATTAAAGTTTTCCTACGTTTGTATAAACGATTTAAAAAACAACTACCTGACAATACCAACAGACTTATCAGAGCTCTAAAGTTACCAACTCTACTAGGTAATCCACGCAGACATCTGAAATGGCGATGGAGCCAAGATATGCAAATTTTAACTGAATATTTCAACACATTTAACAAACTATTTTGGATTTTACAGTTGAAGGCTCACTGCTGAGTGTTGCTCTCCCCAAAGTGTTAATTTTTTTTAATTGTAATTTTCGCTTCAATAGGAGCACTTAAGTAATTCTATGTCTATTAGGTCTTCGAGATACGGGGTTAACTTAATGCTATCTTTTTTGCTTTTGTATCCGCTTCATGTTTTTAGATATGGCAGCCCTCTGCTTCTCTTTTATGATGTTGGGTTGATTTATTTTCTTGAAAGGGAGTTAGTTGGATCACTCATTTTCTTTCAAGACCTTCATTTCTTCTCGTTTTTGAATCATATTTTTAGTTATGTTTAATTCTTTTAAGTTAGACGTTATTTCCTTGATACATTTATTTCAAAACTTGTTCTTGAATAGGTAGTCTAGGAACTGTTAGTGAGTCTTGTGTTAGATAGTTTGCAGAGGAGGCTGTTAAATGAGACTCAAATTTTTCTCATTGTGTCGATGATCGACTCGTTTTCCTTATAAACTATGTTGGGATTATCCACCATTTGCCGTAAACTTGGACTTTGAAATTAATGGCTGCTCTTAAGATTCTTGTCTATTTTTGTGGTATTTTTTTTATTGAGTGTTGAGTTTAAAAATGGTTTCACAGGCGTATATAGCTTCTGGTTCAATTACCAAATTATGGTGACGTATTTTAGAATTGATTGTAATAAATAAATAAATTTTATTTCCACGTAAAAAATATACATTATATATGACAAGTCAAAATAATATGATACAATAAGTAAAAAAAGTAAAAAGTAATCGTAAAAATGATTATTTTAAATAATGAGCATTACATATGACAATTCAAAAATGTTTGGGATAGATCTTAATAGTGTACAATCCAACTTAATAATTGTGTATTAATCAGTTAGCATTTTAATTAACGAAAGGAAAACCAGATAAAAAATAATTACACGACTGAATTTGAACATAATTTGGCATACATTTCTAAACATACATTTGAATAAGTCCAACTGATACTAAATTATTATTTTTTAAATAGGAATAATAAAAATAATCTAATTAGCCTATAAACTACTGTAGTTGTTTATTTACATTTGTATATTATAAAACAACAAATTTAAAAAATAGACTGTTTTCATTTTGGTAACAAATTAAATACTTATGGTTTCTTAATCCATATTTAAAAACATTTTGGGTATTGTTATATTATCAGTACGTCAGAAAATCTACCTCGTACAAAGTAAAGAGATAATATCGAAAATGAAATTAATAAAACTTTAATGAAAATTAAAACTGTTTTCCCAACTTTTTTTTACAATTCTGCAACATTACAATCTGTTCACAAGAACAATCAGTAATTTTGATAAATGTTAATTAACATGATTACGATTTCATTATAATGTTAATGACATTAAAAATAGTAATAAATTAATATTTTTGATAAATATAATAATAACTTTGAAGTAAATCGGTTAGATAAAAAAAGATAATAAGTGTAACAATGTTCTTTAAAATCTATAACGTAAATCAAAAACACTATGTCTTTTCAGTCTTGAAAACCCGGTATCAATGTTATTTAGTAGATTCAGAGCCAGGAAGTTTGGATGATGGTTGAGTCTTTCTTCATATTTACGGTTGAATTTTGATAAATTTGTTTCACTGAGGCAATATTAAGATCGGCATAGATATAGGTGTTTTTGATGTACCACGGAATTTGCAGGGCCCGCCGCAACAATTTTGACTGGAAACGTTTTTGTTTAAAGAAGGTTATGTTTGAAGTGCAGGATGTAACCCACAATTGAAGCCCATATGTCCACATATTTTATTTCGTGAAGTGTTAAAATCAATATATTTAAATAATAGAACGAAATGATGCAGCCGTGTGAAAATATAAATTTGTGCTCTCAGCTACTTTGATTGTAAGGTTGATAAACAATTAAGTATAATGTGTACAATATGTTTAGTGTATAATGTGGACATAACCATAATTAAAGTTTTAGTTCTGTTGTTATTTTAAATATATAGCAAGATACAAAATAAATAGTCTACACCTGTACTGTTCCACTGTTTTATTTTATTGTTTCAATTTTATATTTTACACATTATTATCATTTAACAAAGGCTAAAGAACAGCTTGTAAGCCTGAAAGAAAACGGACAAAAAATATCTAAAAAAAAACATTTTGTGTCAAAAGCAAAACTAAAAGTTAATTAGTCATATTATTATTTCTTTAAAAGTGAATAATAAATTATTAATAATCTGTTTGGCTTTTCTATGTGAACGTAGCTTCAAAATTTATTTGTTCATTTTTGAAGAGAAAAAGTACTTGGCTGTTTTAGTTAATTCATGAGTTTCAATCATTGCAATAGAATGTTTTTGTTTAAAATGCATTGTTTACATTCAATATGTTTAAAGAATCAGTGCTTTTGCTGTGGGTAGAAAATTAAAACTGATGTAAACATAATTAAAATTGTGGATTTTTCAAGAAAGCTGATTTATTGTTCCATTAAATGTTTGTGTTTTAAATTAAATTTTTTTTGTTCATTAATCATTAAATGTTGTTTGTTGCAGTATTTTATGTTGCTATAGTTTGAATTGTTATTGTAACAATTATTGTTAGCAGGTCTTCTCTACCAAAAATGCAATACAACAAATACACAACTATCATGTACGAGTATCAATTGAAATTAAAAATATTTCTTAGAGCACGTCAGGATAAGTTTGTGGTTGAGAGGATACCACAAAAACCACAGCATGCGTATGTGTGATAGTCTACTTTATCCTTTTTTGACCGTTGTTTAGTAATGGCTGATCAACCATCGAATGAACGCTGTTATTTTCTTGTATTTCAACGCCAACAGTAGACACAAAAACTATTGTTCCTTTACTTTTATAAAAAATATTTTTCTCGTACCATTGTCATAATTTTAGTAAGTTCTCTTCCCAAATTGTAATATTCTTACCAATGATAACAAATAAATATTTCGTAATAATATCATTGGTTTTTACTTTCTCTTTCTCTGTATGAATGTATGGGGAAGAAAAGTATTGTTTTCTTAAACAATTGTTCCTGTAAGTCCCGATGAAACCTTTCATGACATCTCTGTACATTTCACAAATCACTTTACTCCTCGTCATCTTTGCTTAGGAACTGACTCCGTACATTCCCAAGTTAGCTGTTAAGAGTTATTTTAAAATATGAAAATAACTGTCTATAATGTATCTTGAAGAAGGTAATACTCAAAACAGGATTGCTTCCATCTGGTTATTCAAATGATGAAAATTTTATTCTTGGATTCAGACGATGAGCTATTTTTCGTTTGACGATGGAATGAAGATGTGACAATTATTTTAAGGCATATTGTTTTTAAATTAATGGCTGTTTTAAAGATTAATTTAATTGAACAATAAGAGTTAATTTTATGGTTTATTATTATTTTTAGTTTATTTAAACTAACTAACTAATCAACAGCTTGGTTATTAGTGACCATAACCGGGAATTAAAGCTACCACTACGCTTTGGAGTCGGCCTTTATGGTTATTTTAATAGTGGAATGAAATTTTATTAATTTCTACTATAATTTAAATGTAATATTTATTATTTTATTTCGTCAGTTTGAAAGGATGACTAAAAATTTTAATTCAGGTAAACCGTTAAGGAAGATCTAATATTCTAGCTTTTACTATACTAAATCGTTGAGCAGAATTATAGCTAAATGATTAGCATGGTATATAATAAGTTGAGTTTAAGTACTTCAAAGTTACATTCCTTTTTAGATTTCGAATTTCTTCTTTCACCGTAGATATGCCCAAGTCATTGTTAAGTACTTTACTAAGGATGTAGCAAACGAAGGAGTGAGTGACAAGACAGCACTCTGTCTTGGAGTGAGTATAAAGGACTGTAGATCGTTATTCTTTTCTTCCCTATCCTATCCAATAACACTCTTTCTGAACGGAATCAGATTTCTTGACGGACAGAACTTCAGTGGATAGCCGGCTGATCCCTAAACCGCTTCACAGTAAGCGTAATATAGCGCCCTAACAATTGCATTACAAAGGGTGGCTATTAAAGGGGGTTTTATAAATTTTATTTTCGTTAACTGCATCCAGGAGATATACTTTCTTGACAAGTCCACATGTCAAGATAAAACTAATCAGCCTAAATATTAACACTATTTTAAATCATTTACTGATCAATTTTTAAGTATTATTCTAATTATTTATTACTAGGCTATATTTTGATATAGTTTACAATATGCCGATAACATATTTTGACTTAATGTACAATATTGCCCATAATAGAAAAGTGGTGTGTTTTATTTGCACTCGAACTGCTAGTTCCGGGGCAAAAAAAAATAGTTGTGTTCCTTATCACATGGTCAGCCAATTATGACTGACAAATATGACTGAACTATTAAGGAACAGAAGAGGTAGAGATGTAAAAGGTTAGTCCTCCTCTGAAAGTAATCTCCTCTGAAAGTAATGAATTTCATTATTCAGCCAGACCCTGAGGTGAATGAAGTAAAGCTGTCATTTGCAGGGTGCAAAGTAGATGCTTTTCGGAGAACCTGGCATGCTGATAAGCACAGGCTACTTTTGGACTTAGTGAGGAAGGCAATTGTAAACCACCTCACTCCTCGTATTACTTAGTAAAACCTCTAGAGGTTCAAACCAGCCTTTCGGGTGTTGACCTAAACAACAACGACGTAGTGGGATAATGGTGTTTTGACAATAGTGTTTCTGTGTGTTTTGACAAGTTTAATTTACTGCTTTCCGGACTAGCAGCTAATCTACTCATGCTGACCTACTTTTTTAGGGGATACTCTATTGTTTCGCTTTTGTTCTATTGTTATTTACTTCTTTAGGTTATTTTATTGTTTTTTTGTGTTATTTTAATTTTCGAGAAAAATCTAGGACTAGTTATTTATAAACGGCATTTTTTGTATATTCTGTCATGTTTTGTCTACAGTAGTGAAGTGTTCATTCAAAAACCTTTCATTGCGTATCAAAGCAGCTTATTCGTAACGTAAAAATAACGTTTAATTTGCTATCAGGTAGTAAGTGATTGTAAATGGTCATCGTAATTATTTTTGTTAAATTTCGTTGAAGCCCGAAATCTTTAAAACATTATTGAGTCTGTTAAGGAAAAGAAATTTATTGTAATTTTAATTTTTTTAAGTAATTCATTTGTAAATAAATATTTTTTTATAAATTGAAAAGGTAGTTTTGTTATAAAGAAATAACCAGATCCTGAAGGTACCCGGAGTAAAGATCACATACAATGCTTTGGTTTTTGACACACTAAAATTAACTTGTAATATAACAAATTTATTGTACATCTGGAGTTGTTTATTTTTTGAGTCTATTAAAATAATAAACATCTCCAGCTGATTGAAAAATTAATACTTTAGAATTATTTAATTCACATTGACAAAATTATTTAAAAAAGTTATTTATTCTAGTTGCTAGGCGACTAAAGAAGAAGAAAAGATTTTGTACAAATTATTTGAGTGAGGGACAAGATGGTGAACTGAATAGGCAGGTCCCTCATTCGTTCATTAAAGATGGTTTTTAAAAATGATATACTCAACTAAATTGTTTTTATTCTTGTTTTAAGTGTGAATTTTAAGAAAGTTATTTCAGATTCAATAATTGATTGATGGCACGTTGAATAGATTCATGACTTAATTAAGATTTCGTTGATTTCTGTTTGTGTAAACAGACTGTTGTTATTTGGTTCGTTTACTATTTTTATGCAGTTTAAAACTATTTTAGTTTTATTTTTATGAGGAGTTATTTAGTTCTTTTACAAACTAAATACTTACTATGTTATTAATTTGATCCAATAACTATATGGCTACCGTTTACTGACTTTTTGGTCAATAATACACAATCCATCTTAGCATTTGCTTAATCTATTTATGTTCGTATATATATTTTTTATTTTTTTAAATTTCGTTCAGGAGATTCCCGAGGAGTAGGCTATAAGACATATGAAGAAAATAAAATAAAATATGTTTAGAAAGTACTTCTCTATTACTAAAGAACCATTTCATGAATTTTTATTATTTTTTTTTAAATATTAAGATTAATTAAACTTTATAAGATTGTAGTATTTTACTGTTATAATTTCTCTTTCTCATTTATTCTAATTATTATTATTATTATCGTTTATTTATTTATTATTTTCTTTTTGTTTTCTTATCGTAGTAATCATTTCTACTTCAATGAAAATCAATGAAGCTGTATGGCTACAATTTTAATATAATAATATTATTAAGATATATTAAATATTTTATATAGTGTAATATGTATTTTATGAATACATTGAATATCCAGATTGATTTTCATAGGAAAATTATTTTTCTGAATTATTAATAATATCATTCAGAACAAGATTACATAGATTTATACGGATAGATAGTAATAACTACATACAATACCCCATGCGGTGTAGTACATTGCATGTTCAATTCTGTTCAATCAGTTTAAAAAATCTAGTCGGTCGCTTTTCCAACAACGGATGGTCGCTTGAGCTCACTTTAAAATTGAAATTGAAAGGCTTTCCATCCTCAGTCCCTTTTTCTATTTCTCTATTCGATTTTATCTGATAAAGGATTGTTCTTTACAATCCCGTACTCAGTTTATTCTTCTTTGTAATACATAAAATAAAAAGTAGTCGCCCTTTTTCTAATACATTCAATTATTTTTCGCTTTGTGTAGTTTGTAAAATACTATTTAAAATATAGCAGAATACTACAGTAGTGGGACGATATTGGTTCATATATTATAGTGTTAAAGTTAGATCGGATGCAGTCACCGTTATTGAAAATCAGTTGATTAGTTTATAAATTTCACGTTTTTATTTTTCGCTGAACAAAAATGAACAATCAAAGAGAAAGTGTCCGGCCGTCCATCCGGAAACCATTTACCTGTAACTATAAAAAAACTATATGAAACTTAGCGCTATGTAAACTTACTATTTGGAAATAAATTTCATGCAAATTTTGAATTTAACTTGGATATTTTAAATGATACATAATAAACACTAGCTGGCCCGTGCGAATAAATTCTCACAATAATTTTTATTGATGTATTTAATTAATTAATCAATATAAATCTTAAAATCTTAACAACCAATTTTACAGTTAGGTACATTAACGCTTGTAATGGTATTATTAAAATATTCCAATATAACTTCAGTATAAGGTTATAGTTTTACATTTCATAGCGATTCGCTAGCGCTACTAAAGTCTAATGATACCTAATTCAAAACAAATTTTTTGTAACAACAAATTTAAAATTGATTCTACCAGTTTTCATTTTTAAATTTTTTCACACAATCATATAATCATGTAAATTGTTTAATCCGTTCGATTGAATTCTGTGTTTAGAACAAAAAAATCTTCATTTAAAACACAATGGATTTTGCGTTTCATATATTTGATTGTAATAGACGATTTTATTGGAAATCGTCAATTTTTTTTGTATTCAGATTATTTACAGTCTAACAAAATAACACTTTGATAATTTTAATAAAGTTGTGTATTAATTTATTTTTGTACAGTACACCTCGTTGGCGCTGACACCTCTGCAGCAACCATTCTAATTCCTCTAGAAAAGGTCTTTTGGCCATTGGCGTTTGAGTCTTCTCCACTGCTTACCTGGTGTATTGCGAATGGAAATGCTTTTTTACAAATTTTAATGTGTGTGAGTTTGAAATTTAATGTGAGGCGAATTACAAATACACTATGTTATGTCTGTAACGTATGGTAAAAATAACTTGTTGTATGGTGCGTTGTTAGTGACGTAGTAGGGACATTGTTTTAAGTATTACGCTCAGTATTGCCTGAATGCATTTCGTTGAGACCCATCGTACTTCGTATGTATAGACTGCTTCTATAATGGTTTCTATATTGGTATTTTACCTTCTATAGAAAATTTAGAGCTTTCCATAAATTGTTTCAGTAAACAAAAGTTCGCTTTGTATATGCGTCGTATACCACGTTAGTCGTCTGCTAAGATATAAACCCAGAAAGAACATATATGTATTTTGTATTTTATATACTATTTACACCTGTGGCTGTGAAGCGTGGAGAGAAACAGAAGGCAACATGTTCAGAAGGTTCGAAAGAATGATTTTAAGGAGGATCATTGGATCAATAAGGAAAGCAGATGACTGGAGAGTACGAAAAATGAGGAACTGAGTACTCTTCTTGATGGCAGAGGAAATATGGCGATCCATAAACACTCAAAGAATGAGATGGTTGGGGCTCGGTTGGAAAGTAAAGTCAAAAACGATGGTTAAGGTAATATGGAAGAAAAGACTGTACAAGAAAAGAAAAAAGGGCCGTCCTAAGAAAGGTGGATGGATGATGTAACAGATACTAATTTTAATTTTGATGGATGTGAAAAATGGAGGGTACCTCTGCTAACAGAGAGGATTGCAGGAGGGCTACCAAGGGTGGTAGAGATACGAGATAGTGATTATGATAATGATGAACTGAACCGGGGACTTTCCGAATAGTAGTCTAAATTTAGCGCTGCACTGCTATTCTACAATTCTACGAAAAATGAAAGTAAATTATTTTGACGTTAATTAAGATTTGGTGTCCAGTTAAATTTCATTATTTTCAATTGTTAAAAATAGTTATTAAAATCACTGAATTAAAGAGAGAATACAGTAGCAACTCCGGTACAATATTTCCATTCACTAAGCATTACTTGTACAATTTTTAAACAACTCACTTCCTTCCTTAGCATAGGAGAGGCGGATGGCATAACTCCAGTTTCTGACTGATTACTAGTTTACTTAATTACATAAACCGGTCTAAATAATAACAATAATAATATTTTTATGAATGAAATAATTTCATCTTCCTTTCTTCCCGCATCTAAGCTTCTTTAGTGCGGGCCTAGTTAGTTATAGCCAACCTACGAGTCAATAGAAATGACACTGTCCCTGTGCATCATATCATTGACTAATTTGTAGGTATATTGTTAAATTACTAAAATAATATTGTAAATATAATGTAGAACTACATTCTTTAGTGCATATAATACACATAAAATTATTGAATAGACAGAAAAATTAAATTAATTAAGTGAAAAAAAAATAAATAAAAATTAAATTTAAAATTTAATATTAGAAAAATTTAATTAATTGAATTATTTGAATAGATTATTGAATTATTGAATTATTGAATTATTAAAGAGGCAGTACAGAAAAAATTTCATGAAGTTTTAAAGAAAAAAGATAGGCTACTACAAAACATCAATTTGGTAACAGAAAAGACATTACTCCAGAAAGTAAACAAATTAATTAGTTACATCCGACAGATTGGTTTTGACGGAGAGCTTGATATTGAAAAAAATACATCATTTTCAAAGAATATGCGGAACGATTGCTACTATATTAGGTAACAGTGATCACAAACATACTTTGGTGAAATTTTATAGCGTAATGGCAGTTGAGACTCTTTTACATAGTAGCAAAATTTGGGCTCATGTAGGGAGAAGGAAATAAACATCGGAAGTTGCGGAGATATGTTTTCTATAAAACGACAAGGGTTGTACGAGGGAGGACAGAATTCGGAATTGTGATATCAGGAAAGTTGCAGACAGCAAGTGGAAATGAGAGAATCAGTTACTATCACAATAAAAGGATAGAGTACCGTCAAAGAAAAAAGGGAGATAGAGTTCCAAAATGGGTTCTGGGATACAGACATTAGAGCAAAAGAAGTTTGGGAAGACCTCTACGACGCTGGCAGTAGGCTCTAATTCATTTTATTTACAGCTTTCTGATAAAAATAAGGTATTTTGATGCGAGAACAGGCTAGATGGCCGATGCCATGAAGAGAAGAAGAAGAAGAAGAAGAAGAAAAAGAAAAAGAAGACGTCTAAAAATCACATTAAAAATTCATTCAGTTGACGGGTTTCAAAATGGAGGATAAAAAATACAGTATTAGCCTATTATGTTAACGTAATAATTTTTAGTCAGTAGGGAACCATTTTCAAAGATCAGAATCATAGGTTTTGATAAATAAAAAAAATAAAACTTTATATAATATATTTTTGCCACCTTATTTTCTTTTGCAACTAAATCTACTATAGCAAAAATGTTCATAATGTGTAGTCTATTAATAATAAAAAACCTCCTTTACTGGTTTTGAGGAGGACACCACTCAGTGATAGTGCTCCAGATAATTAGAAATTTGCTAAAATTTTATTTTATACTTTTGTAATAATTGTTAGAGTACTTATATGTTACAAGTAATATTTAAAAGTAAAAAATTAGATTTATATCGTTTACGTTACACAGGCTATATGATTTCAAGTTTTATTTATTTCAAAATACTTATCAGGCTTCTACACTTAAAAACACGAACATTCCGTTGTCCAGGTAATAGCCCTAAACTTTATTCTAAGATAAATTCATTTTTGCCACAAAACTTGTAAAACTTTTAAACCAAGTTTTGACAATTTCTTGACGGATGAGTTTGTATCTCCACTCAAGACCCTGTTATTTTACACTTCGCACTTAATTCTTTTCCTTAACATTAGTCCCTTGACGACCATCCGATAAATATGTTTCTTTCATTAAATTTTTCGAAGTATTTCAATTATTCAACTCTTTCAGCTATTCATAAATCTTAAGCAGATATAATTCAAAGGCTTTTATTAGATTTAACACATGAAAAAATTACAACTCAATGATGTAATTAACAAATTACAACATAAAACAAGTACAACATAGGCCTACTGTTTTTAAATATACAATCAATTAGATTAATGTTTAAAAAAAATAAAAAATAACCTAAAAATGGCATTAACAAAAAAAGACAAAATGAGAAGTAATAAATAATAAGCACATGATTCAAAAACATATGTACATTGAACTTTACTGAAGATAATTTAAAACGTTCATTCAGTTATTACAGCATTCACACTCATAGATGCCAATCATCTACACAATATTATTAACGCTTTACTATTTACAACTACTATATTTATAATTAGACTTGCAGCAAATAGCAAGAAGGGAATGGAGGAAAAAGAAAAACCGGAAAGAAGAATTCTAAGGAAAATACTTGGGCCGAGAAGGGATGAGGAAGGACAGTGGAGACTACGCAGTAACAGAGATTTATATAGGGAAACAGAAACCTTTAGCACAACCTTCAGGAAGCGACGAGCAAAATTTTACGCACACCTTTACAGAATGGACCCATCTAGACTCATACACCAAATCTTCACCTTCATCACACAGCGGAAAACAACG
Organism: Catonia carolina; assembly: GCA_035578175.1. Classification (NCBI taxonomy): domain Eukaryota; kingdom Metazoa; phylum Arthropoda; class Insecta; order Hemiptera; family Achilidae; genus Catonia; species Catonia carolina. The sequence continues at coordinate 64,544,344 of JAQMRL010000001.1, read as the reverse complement.
ACCCCATGGGTCAAAGAAGTACAGAAAGACTTGCAAGAAATGAACATCGATGAGAATACCATTCTGGACAGGAAGGCTTTCAAGGAAACAGTTGACAGATGGGAACCATCACATCAGGTCCTACGAACGGGCACAGAATGGACAAGTGAACGGAAGCAGTTATTCAGCCAGAAAATGAGGGAATCCTGGGAACGAAGAAGACTAAACACCTGTCAAGGTTCAACGCGGTCCACAGTGGCCAAAACGTAAAAAAAAAAAAAAAAAATTAGACTATCAGAATCTCTCTGGTAGATCCAGCACGGTAGCATGTTTTTATCTATGAACATCATTGGTGTAGTCAGGAAAAAACGAAAATTCGACAAAAAAAATATTTCACAAAAATAAAAAATTAGAACTATTTAGTTAAAGTATTGATGAACAACTGTTGAAAAACGACACTATAACAGTGATACGAGAGTACTCGTAATATCAGAAACTTTCAAAAAAAGGTGAGTTTAGGGGGTTTCTTTTAGATGTTGTGCAGGCTACTTTTGATGTCCAGCAAGGAAATGCTAAAAAGTAGGGTCTTGGTATTCAAGTTTAAATCTTCTTATTTCTTCTAGAACTGTTAGAACTCTAAATCATAATGAATTGTTTTATTATCGACGTACCAGTAAGCGTTCGTTATAATTCCTAACGTTCTAGAACATTGAAGAGAGATATACTGTACGTACAAGCGAGCGATTGACTTCTAACAACTTCAGATTGACTTCAGGTTGTTCATAAATTATTGTTTCTTTTTATTTTATTTTACCTTTATGAATACATAGGAAGGAAAGTATTGTTTTCATGTCGATTTTTTGAAGTCGATTTTTTTACCGAATATACAAGTTTTCAGAACCCCTCAACACAAAAACCATGTTTCAAGAGATTGGTGTGTGTGTGTGAACAAAATATCTCAAGAACAGTACATCGTGCGAGGTTGAAACTTGAAACTTAAGTTAAGTACCATTAGAGGATACGACACAAACATTTTCATCAAAATCAGTAACCGGAAATAGTAGTTTATTCGTGTTATTTTTAATTTTTTGCAATTTTCTCAAAAACGGCTCGTACGATTTTTTTAAAAACTACTTCATTTACTACATTTGTTACGCTCTACAAGCTAGGGAAGGCACCTTGTCTACTGAAATTCTTGGTGAGCCTGTTCTTCTGTAGCAAAAAATGGTTTTTTAAAGATTGCAACCTTAATACGCATTTTAGCGCAAAAATGTTTATTATCAAAGTTGTAAACAATTTAAAAAATTTACAACTTTTATTTCAAACATTCTTTGTATAACGCTTAGTTTAGCGGAAATAGTGATTTTTTGTGAAATCTGTAAAAATGAATTTTTTTAAGATTTCGGCCTTAGTACGCAACAGAGATCTAACAGACTTCTACTATATTATAGGTTTAAGATACAAGTACAACTTATTTTTCGTGTTACATACTGAGACCATCTTGTTTCAGTTGAGTTGTAGTACGCAGTTGCCATTACTACCATCATCTTTTCTTCCAAGATGAACTGCATTGTTGTTTTATGACTAGGCTTAACTGACTTATAAAATACTCCAAAGTGTTCATTTATTTAATTCAATCTCTTCGGACAAGTTTACCCACACCAAAGAAACTAGTTTATTTCTTACGTCTTTTGTGTAATTTTTGTGTCAAACATAATCATATTCATTGTAGACTAATAATAATTATTTCACTCCGCAAGAAAACATTTCTAAAAAGATCGTCTTATTCGTTCTATATAATATTGTAATTACAAAATTTCCGAGAAATTAACTTCCCGGTTAAATTATTTTTAACTGTTTTTTTGTAATTGTACTATATATATTTTTTTATTAAAATTAAAAATCAGTTAATATCTGAGTTAATGAGCTGAAAATCAAGGTTACATGGAATTATAATTATTCAACTAAAAACCTTCCATTCCGAAGAAATGACTATATCATATTAAGATGAAAATCATGATACATTTATAATCGTAGACTTCTTCTGTCACATTTTTTGTTTGATACCGCATCACGCTCAGTGTGCTAGGCTGCAGAACCGTTTTCAATTAAATTAACATTCTTGTTTTATTGCATCCATTAAATTTTATCTGTTTTTCATCTATAGTATATTTGGAAAGGGTATTTGGTAAAAAGTGGTTTGAAGATTTTCAGCGGCTTTTGTGTGATATTTTGGAGAAAAATTCCTTAAGAAACTTGGTATCCATTTCTAACTTTCACTAAATAGCCTATCCCAATATCGAGAATAAGTATCGCTGTATTTAGAATCTTTCTGTCCCTTCAAATTTTCAGATCATGTGTGCAAAATTGCTACCTTTACATAAAATTGAGACTTAAACTTTAACAATCCCCTTAATCAAAGGGTATAAATATTAGAAATGTTATTCAAAATTTTATTATTAAATAATGTCATAATCACCGTTAGGGAAATATGTAACGTTCAATGGCAAGTGGAGATACAAATAAATAGAACTAAGTTTTTCAAAAATTAATATATGGGCATAGAATTGATAACATAGACTATAGCTTTATGAGATTTGAACAATATTGTAACATTGTACAATAATACTCTAGAAATGAAGAACAAATTTTTCATATTAAAAAATTGTGTAACTTCGAATTTTATTGAACAAGGATAATGGATAGCGATGCATGGAATGTTTTGAATGGGAATTCTCGGGAATCGAACTAGTTAAAATGTTTGTTTTAATTTTGATTTCTTCTACAACGTTCTCGATTGTTTGGAGAAACTATCAGACCACAGGTATAAAAACAGTTAGTGCCTTGGTAGTGGGTCAGTCAGTAATTGAGTTGTGAATGGCAAGTGTTGTCGGGCCGTTCGAAAGAGTATCGTTACGGAACCGGTTCTTAATTACGTTGACAGTGCGTGATCGTTCGGGTGCAAGCAAGTGTTTGCAGACAGGTAAATAATTTGTTTTGATTAGGTGATAGTTTCTTAATTATAGTCAAGTTTAATTTAAGATTAAGTTCGTAATTAATTTAATTCTAGTAATATAATTTTATTGTATTTCTCAGTAGTCTAAGTTTAATATTAATTGCGTCAATAAATAATTGTTTATTTATTTGAGGCAATTTGTTTCCTTCAATGGTCTGAAAATTACTAATACATTTTTTAGGAAGAAAGATATACATAAATTTACTTGGAGCGCGAGAGGTTTAAGGTCAGTAATAGATTATGTAATAGTCAATGATAAGATGAAAAGCCTGGTGCAGGATGTAAGAGTCTTCAGAGGGTGTAACATCTGTAGTGATCATTATTTACTGGTAAGCAAAGTGGTCATACTGAGGAAATGGAAAGCAATCAAAAAGTGTCAAAAAGAAAAAGATGAAGTATATAAAGTACACCTGCTACAAGAAGACAGTATTAGAAGTTTATACCAGAAAAGATTACAGGGACACCTCTTGGAGATGCCAACTGAGGAAGATATAGACATTGAATGGGATAATATAAGGTCTTGTATTCAGAAAGCTGCAACTGAAGCACTGGGGAAGAGGATAAAGAGAAGAAGCAGAAGAAGATTGCGTATTTGGAACTCGGAGATAGCAGAAGCAATTAGAGAGAAACAAAAATCTTATCTGAACTTCTTACAAAAGAAAACACTGGAAGCTAAGATAGAATACACCCAGAAAAGGAACTTTGCAAGAAAGATTGTAAGAACAGCTCAACAAGATTCATGGGATAGGTTCATAAATGTTGTGGAAAATGATATATATGGTAAGCAGCAATGTGCTTACAAGATAATGAAATCCTTAAATAGAGAAGAAAGAGATAACGCTTCATTGAATCTCATTCCTGATCAACAGTGGAAGCAACATTACAAAGACCTGTGGTGCTCTGAAAATGCTACGAATAATATAAGTATGAGGGAATGGGACAGTATGTCAGTAGACCCAATAACTATGGAGGAGCTACAAGTAGTATTAAAAAGTGTTAAGAACAGGAAGGCTACAGGAATCGATGGACTGAATGGAGAATTGTTTAAGTGTGGTGGTGTATTGTTGGAACTCAGAATTTTACATCTGTTGAATGATTGTTGGAGGAAGTGCAAAATCCCGGAATCATGGAATAAAGCGGAGGTAATTTCTCTTTTTAAAAAAAGGAAAGAGGAATGATTGCAAAAATTACCGTGGTATTAGCTTACTAAATGTGGGCTATAAGATATATTCGAAAATAATTAATAACCGATTAAAGAACATAGCTGAAGCAATACTACAAGAAGAACAAAATGGATTTAGATCTGGCCGCTCATGCTCTGATAACATCTTCTCAGTGAGAAGAATAATAGAGAAAAGAAGAGAATTTAACCTAGAAACTCATATGGCATTTATTGACTTCGAAAAAGCGTTCGATCGAGTAGATAGGAATAGGCTCTGGAAGATTCTGTGGAGGAAAGGTTATCCCATTCATCTAATAAACACAATCAAAAGTTTATATAACGATATGCAAATAGTGATAAATACGGGTAAAAAGAGACTAACAGAAATGAAGATTAATCAAGGAGTGAGACAAGGGTGTAGTTTATCACCCACTTTATTTAATATATATATTGACCACATTCTTAGAATTTGGAAAGGTAGAGTTAATCCGGGAATTAGATTAAGTGATGACGACTACCTAAATGTTTTACTATTTGCGGATGATTTATGGATTGTGCAGGAAAATGAAGAAGAACTCCAAAGATCAGTGTACACGCTGAACGAATTGTGCAAGGAATATAATTTTAGAGTTTCCGTAAAGAAATCAAAAATAATGGCGTTCACTGGTAACTATCCTACGAGGTCCAAAATTGTGATCGATAATGATATACTAGAGCAAGTATCACGGTGTAATTATCTAGGTTGTGACCTTAGTTTCATTCAAGAGTTTGATGTAGAAAGGAAAGCTGGGAAATTCCAGGCAATTTCTGGTAATAATAGTAGAACCCTAGGAAATAAAACACGGAAAGAAACCAGACTAAAATTTTATAAAGTGATGGCTGCCCCAGTACTAATTTATGGGAGCGAATCGTGGGTCAGTACAAGACCACAAGAGAGTAAAATACAGGCTGCGGAAATGAGGTTTCTAAGAAGAACGAAGGGTTGTAGCCGGAGAGACCAACTAAGGAACGAGTTTATACGAAGAGAACTGAATATCTACAATCTGAATGAAAAGGTGAAAGAATATAGATCGAAATGGAAAGACCACGTAGAGAGAATGTCAAATGAAAGGGTTCCCCTTAAAGTTTTAAAGTACAGACCGGAAGGGAGGAGAGATGTGGGGGGACCACGCAAGAGATGGGAGTGATTGTTGTAAGAATCATATAAAGACATAATGTAACAAAACAGGAAAATATATATAAAATATATAACTTAAATGTTGTGTAAATACATAGGAAAAGGAAATTGAGTTAAATTTTGCTGTTATGAGTCGGAACAGGCGCAAGCCTAATCCTTGTTTGTAAGAAGAAGAAGAGAGAAATAATTGTTATTGGTTTAAAGAACATCTGTTTATTATTTATTACACCCAGATCTCAAAGATCCTAGGCTTAGGTGCCACAATGTATTCTGCCCAATCGTAAAATCTTAGCTACACCTCCGTTAAGAAATGGATACTTAAAGAAGTTGACAATGATAGTAAGAATAATTATTAAGTGGTACAACTACATTAATTGCACAGTTTAATTTTTCACTTAAAGAATTTATGAAATTGTATAATACAATTTGTCACTTCTAGTGCATCGCCATAAGAGGTCCTTTTATTTATCACAGAGCAGAGTAGGCCCCTACTATATTTTTCCGTGTCCAAAACTTAGGCCTATATAAATATATTTTAGTTTACGAGACTTTGAAAATGTTTCTATAACTTTAACACCCAATAATAATTTAACAGACAGTATTATCATCAAATTGAGTGTAGCCCTGTCGTATTAGAAAAATGTTATTGCGACATTTCAGTGCCTTTTTTTAAAGTTATGATAATTATATGCCAATACAGCAGAGAAGATGCATAATTTTTTTCTCAAAGAATTTGAAAAACAAGGATTTCCAATAAAAAATAAAACTATTTAGAAATTTTGACTGAAATCAAATAAATTTCTATTTAATTTTATTTCACAATTTGTGTGTACAATCTGTTCAATTCAGAATAATAAGCAACTCTATAATCCAATGAGATGAGGATGATGTGTATGATGAGTAAATGAGATGTAATACTGTACAGACCCAGGGCGACCATACCTGAGAGAGTACAGTTAATTGAACCCCAACCATCAAAGTACACTAGTAACCACTGTCTGGTATTCAAATCTGAATTAAGGTAACAACCATTATTAGGATTTGAACCAGGAACTTTCGTCTCTCAAAATCAGCTGTTAAACAGCTGACTTGCGGCGACGACTTTACCTCTAGACCAACCCGGTGGGTTTATTTCACAATTTATTAATTTCGTTGAAGAAAGTAAAATATGTTCAATATAAATAATATACTGTGTAGGTATATAAACGTCAGAATTGATGCAGAGGACTGGTGAATTAACATTTTAGGAATTTGTCAGAGTGCGAGAGATATAATGGAGAGAATGATAGTAAATTTTGTAGGGGGTGGGAGAAAACAAGAGAAACAGCTACGGAAGACGTTAAATAGTGCTGTTGTTGTTACGGTAACCAACCAACGTATATTCGCTACCTGATAATTAATTAAATACGATGTCTAATGGTTGCCGTTGACCTGCTTTACACCTGAACACTATCACAGTTACTTTACTCATTTAACTGAACTGGTGCTGCACCATTGTACAATACGAGTACAATAACTGACAGACAGTTAACGCTGCTATAGTCACTGAATCCTAACCTTATCATTCTCTAGACAGATGATATACATTTCAAATGCAAACCTGGAATTACTTACTTAATAAATCATGAATTACGTATTATAACCTTATTTTATAATATTCACAGCTTGGTAGATCTTGATTCACATAGTCTACTCTAACTGGAATTGATTCAAAATTCAGTAATTTTTTTACGTTCAATTATTATAATTTACAATCAGCCAAAGTATCTGTAAGTATTATTATTTTTCTTTAACTTATTTTTTTGTGTTTCAATTTATTTTGAGTTGCATCAATATCTTGGTTATCAGGAACTACTTTGGGTTAAAGAAATTAAATTAAGGAAAAAAGAGTTTAACTTGTAATAATTTTCCAAACCCTGGCCGGAAATAGAACCCGGGATCTCCTATTTGCAGCGTAGCACGCATCAAATTCAGCAACTCTTTGGAGTTAATGAGTGGTTAAATGTTCAGATCTAAAGCCAAACGGATTCATTTTCCACAAAAGAAAGCAATTTTTTTAAGCAAAATGTTTCAATTTTTTCAAACGTAAGTATTATTGTTGTTCTTTAGGTCATCAGCCGGAAGGAAGATTTGAACCTCTAGAGGTTTCCCTAAGTAAAACGAGGAATGAGGTAGTTTACTTAAGCCTTCCTCACTGAATTGAAAAGTATGCTTATCAGCACGCAAGGCCTCTGAAAAGCACATATTTTCCACCCTGCAAATTACACTTTCACTTCATTCACCACAGGGTCTGGCTGTATAATGAAATTCATTACTTTCAGAGGAGATAACTCTGATTAATGTCTTTTACACTTCTAACTCTTCTGTTCTTAAATGGTCAGTCATTTAATCAGCTGCCTATGTGATAAGAAACAGAACTATTTTTTTAGCCATGGAACTAACAGATCGAGTGCAATTAATTTAACACTCCACCTGTCTGTTATGAGGAGGAAGTATTATTACCGGTGTGTAGTATTATTATTACGGGTGTACTTTGATGGTTGGGATTTAATGAACCATATTCCCTCAGAAATTATCGGCCTGAGTCTGTACAAAACTGCGCCTAATTTACACGTCATTAATATCAACCTCATATCATTGGTTGATGGGGTTGCTTACTGTTCGTAAATTGAACAGATTACAACGTACACACATTTGAGATTAAAAAAATATTTGCAGAGATTTAATACACAAAAATGAATGTTAGTGAAAAGGAAACACCTGACAGTGTCTGGAATTTTTGTATTTGATATGTTAACGAACAATGTAATTATTTTATATTCTTTTTTATAAAAAGTGAAAAAGTTGCTTAAATGACATGTAAGGTATGTGCCATGTTAAATAAGAGATAATTACAATACAGTAGGTGTTTAACGCGGTTTGAAATTATACTTTAAAACAGAGTAGATGTTAATAAAGTAGAGTTAATTTTAATTATACGAGAAGACCTTTGATCCTGTCTTTACATGTACAACCTTAAAGGGATTTTCAATTGCATTTACATTTAATGGAAAACTGTTAGTCTTCCTTTGACAATGAACAAGTAATATATTACGCGTGATTATTGCCACCTCTGTTATGTACAGCATTTTATTACGGGCTTACATGACATGTCGGCGCTTAGTAGAAACAGGGCAAATATTTCCATTTATTTCTCATACCACCTGTTAATACAAGTTACTTTAATTTTAATCTTTACTTGGTTGAATATGAAATATCTAAAACTTGCGTGTCTTGATTTGAATATATCTAATAGTACTCCTTTAGGAAAAAATCTTCTTTCAATTAGAGGGTTGAAATCTTTAATTATGAAAATAAGGCATAGACGTAAAGTTGTAAAAATTTTCGGTAGAGGATGGTAGAAATCGTGGCTTATTCTTATATGTATCCATTAAATGCTTTGCAGCCGGAAGTCAAAGGCTGGTAATTAATAGCAAAACAAATGGTTATTGATAGGCTGGAGGAGGAACTCATACTGAATACGTGCCACCATTTATTACCAGTTTTTGTTTGCCAGTAGTATCAATTCCTTCTACTTATGATTTTCTTGTCAGAAAATCCTTCTTCTGGTCTCGGCTTCTCTGGTGTCCAGGCTGTATTTTTACTAAAACAAATTTTGTAAGTTTTATTTTCAGTGAAATATATATTTTGTTTTATTTACTACAAAAAGTAGGTACATCGTATAAAAAGTTTAAATTGAGGTTAACATGAGCCAACGTCCGTTGACATATAACTCTAAAATTCAGCAGTTCAACGTTGTTTCAAAACATGATATAAAAGTGTTTTTTTCACTTCATTAATTAACTATACGGAGTTGAATACTAGACAGTGGTTACCGGTGTACTTTGATGGTTGGGGTTCAATTAATCATACCTTCTCAGGAATGGTCGGCCTGGGTCTGTACAAGACTACACATCATTTACACGTCATACACATCATTCTCATCTCATTGGGTCATGGGGTTGCTTATTGTTCTGAATTGAACAGATTGCAACGTACACACATAAAGATTTTAAAAAAAAATTAATTAACTTTTTTCTGTAAAATAAAATACAACAGCCGGTCGCATTGGCGTAGTAGGTAACGTGCTCGCCTCTCATCATGCGGTCCTGGGTTCGAATCCCACTTAGGCACGGCATATTTTCATACGTTACAAAAATAATTTCATCCTCATATAGTTGCACCCCAATGTCGTCGCCAATGACCTTGCAGCTGATGCGACGTTAAATAATAATAAAAAAAAAATACAACAGCACATAAAAATGTCATGACAAAATGATTGTAAATAATTGACTCGAAGAAGGAGATTCCTTAATAGTTAAGTTTTATTACGATAGTAAAATAATAGAAATATTAGGTTTTTAAATGCTTATCAGGTGGCTGCAGTCATGCTTAGCAACCTGACTTGGATGATGTTATTCAAAGCATAACAATATGTAACTAAGGTCTAACAACGTCTCTATTACACGATCGTTTTCGTCGTCAAGGAGGACCGTTCGAATGTCTATCTGTATTCATTTGGCGAACTAAAAAGTTTTTATGTTTGCGTAACTTTTGGTGAAGTATCTAGTATATATGGTATCTAGTAGGCCTACGTATGATACTTTTAGATTGTTGTGAAGGGACGTATAATTATTTTTTAAACTCTGGGAAAGTTTTTGAATGAAGTGAGCTTTCTATTCCAAATTACCAGATTACAGTGGGTACCTTTAGACAATGAACACTTCGATTTACTAACATGTGGAAAACTAAGATTGTATTGGACTAATAAAATTTGTATTTTCTTCTGAAGCTATACTTTTACCTTTGAAGACCATTATTTCAGGAATAGAATACACTGTAAGAAAATATCAAATTGTAATAACAGTAATAATATAAGTTACAATAACGGTTGACACTAAAACCAGCAATTCAATTAAAACATAGTTTTACTGAAAATCGTTGAAGTTTATAAAATTTAAGTTATATGTATTTTGTTACATTAAAAAGGGTTTATTGTGCACTTAGATGTTTCATATTGAACAAATTTGACACCTTTATAAAGAAGTCTTTATATTAGCGAAAGATGATAAAAATGATTGCTTTTTTAAAGGTAGTAGAGTGCCGTATTGGCAATTTGGCCGTAATTGGCTGCAGTCGTGCTTTTCCAATTCAATTACCGATCATTGATGGCATCGCTGATGGATAGACTGACTATCGGAGGATCATCGGCCAGTCTACCCGGCCGAATACCAACCAACCCCTTCCGTGTACCTCCTGCCATAACTACTAACCGAATTACTCTCGTACACACTAAACTGATTAACTAACTTGAAATGATTCTAGACTCCAAATCCAGATTGCGGTTCGTTGAATCAAACGGATTGTGTTTTGTATGGTCGACGATAAATTTAGAATTCATCCCTCTATCGGTATTAATATTGTTTGTGATATCGACTGCAAAATATTTATCGCTTCTCTAACCCGTTTCTCATCAAGTAGAAATTATTGTGGTAGGACTATACAATATACGTTATTATTAACTCCTGTAATTGTCATGACCTATAAAGGAGATTAATGTCTCTGAAAAATTAAAAGTTTTTAATTTTGTAATTTTAAATAAATTATATAGGCCTAAGCTGACGATGTGGTAACACATTGAAACCACTACTCAGTCGATGTGTTCTTACTTATTCTTTGACGGTTATCGTAGATTTTTAATATAATTATTTTATAATAAATAAATTTTTTTTAAATTAATTTTTATTGATCCGATAAGAAATTATTAATTAACGTGATCCGACATTAAACGTATTGTCTATGACGTAATTAAATTTCTGAATGTACGCCCCGCGACCGGTGTGCTGGGCGTGGCTTAATTGTAGAACTTTTAGACGTAATCAGGTTATCGTGGCATGGGTGGTTTACGCTAGGCATTGCGGGAAAATAGATTTGTTGATTAGCTAAGCCAAGACCAATAAGACGGCTTTATTCAGACAAAAGTTGTTGCTGATTTTTTAGCCCCTGCTTTAGAATTTATAATACATATTGTTCTGAAAACGTTGTTTAGGCCTACATACATACTTCTTTTTTTAAATAAATTTTTGAGTCCATATTGAAATACCGTAAAAGCTTTGCAGTATTTTATTCCTTTTAAAATGACTTTAGTACGGTAATGTCTGAAGTATAATATATAATTATTTTGTTTAAATTTTCATTTCGTTTATTAGCCATTATTCTTATAGTGTATCGTTATTCTTCTCATTCTTCTTCTTCTTATTCCTGTCGTGGGTTCTTCTAACCTTTCCCGACTTTTTTGCTTATCTTATTCGCGGCCTACCTACATCTCGTTGACCAATAGTCATGTAGTTAAATGCTCGTTTCGCCCATCTATTTTCACTCATTTTTATTAAATCTTCCTCCCATTTCTCTCTGAATTTACCGACTGTTTCTAAAAGAGAGGAGACATTTAAATGGACCCGGGTTTCCTCATTCTTAATGTGACCATCAAACTACACCCTTGCGCTTGCGCTTTTCAAGAAACGCATTTTTGCTGCCTGGATCTGAAGTTCATCGTTCCTTTCAAGTACCTAGGACTTACTACCGTACAGCGAAACTGAAACAGCCAACGTCTCGTAAAACTTCAACTGGAATCGTTATTCTGCAACTCAGATATTCAGTTACTTTTCCATTCTCAGTTATTCATCAACAGTGCCATTATTCTTTTATATATTTCTGCTATAATTGGGTACTTTTAAACTGCAGGTTATTTACTTGTGTGTGTAATTCCTATACCGTAATGCTACTACTTTACGACGTATATATATTTTTTAAATAGTTATATCTCTTTCATGGGCAAATTTTGCATTGTTCGTTTGACTCTAATTATATGATTTTCTTAGTTTCAAGGGTAGGCTACAATACAGCGAATAGGCAACCCCGTTTCCAGAATCTACATTAGAAATTTTTCTATGTTCAGTTGTAACAAAGTTGCTACTGATGATGGTTTGGAAACATTGAATGACAAGATAAACATAAACAATAATGCGAAATTTTTAATTCGGCCGTTTTACTAATTTGTAGTGAACTTAAAATCTTAAAACTTATGAACATAAAAAGATATGGCATCAAAGACCAAAACATCTGTTTGGAAAACACGAAGCTAAAGTTCCTTGAATTTTTATCGGTTAAAGAGTGTTTGTTGCTTAAATTCGCTTGCGAAGGTATATGCTTTTTGCCAACAGTATTAGTTGGAGCACATCCCAATCAAAGTTCACTCAACCATTCATACTGGCTGATTGGTTGAGCTGTGGCCAATAAGAATATTATTTTTTAGTCCAGCGTGATTTTTAAGCCCAACGCATTAGAATAACACTCAGTAACGTTCGTGATTCTGACCAATCATTTCAACTATCTATCTTTTACGTGGATGTGGGGAAAATCAAATTCATAAATAAACTATCAACAATCTATCATCACTTTTATTATTATTGTTGTCAACTGTAGGCTATAGTTTATTATTAAAAATTAATAATTTATTTATTAAATATCTGTGTAAATTATACCATGAATAATTTACCGAATCTAGTGCAATGAGTATTTCAACAATACACGAATGAACAACATTCAATAGATAAATATTTGCATTGTAGAACTACAACTCTGTATTGAAATCTGGTCAAGTGTTTATCAAACTCATTAATAAAACAAAACTGATTTTCATTATGTCTATCGCTGCAAATTACACAGAGTACAATTAGTCATAATAATAAACTAAAATTTTCTTTCTATAAAATCATCTATTGATTTTAGTTAGTCTGTATGTTACAATTATTTTGTTCGTTACATTCTGTTCTATTAATCCTTCTGCTGGACAGAAACCAAGGTGGGGTTATAATAATTATTATCAGTACTTAAGCTAATAGATTTTTATGTAATCGTTCAATGATATAATAATTAATATTATTATGCAAATTACATAAATTGCATTAGCCTGCTCTATGGGTGGTGCTAATGATAGCGTAACACATTGGTAAACAAAGGTCCAAAGTTCGTTTCACAGATAAGGTAAGTCATTCATTTTGTTGTTAAAGTGACTAAAAAATAAATAAAGTTTTATTTTTTTCATTTTAGAGTTGCACAAAAAATATATGACAGCACTTGGCGAAACAATTTTTAGTACCCAAGTTAAATAACTGTAATTGCACTGAAAAAAAGTTAATTGTAAGCCTACGTTATTATTGCACGACCCAAAACGGATATTAGTGAAATAAATAGTATTTTCTTATGCTGTTGTACATAAAAGTTATTAAATATCCCTAATTTTCGTCCTCAGATTAATTGTTTTAATGAAGAAGACTCAGAAATTTTACTTCACTTTCTGACTTCATCGCTGAATACGATTCAATTGTTTTTTAAGATTTCTTGTACAGTTGTTCTGCTCCTGATAAGTGTGCTCCTTATAAAAAAATCTTTTGTATTCTCAACAGGAATGTAGGAGGAAGGAAGAGTAAGGGAAACCCAATACTCTGAGTGACAGGTATGTGTGTAATATACCTGTGATATTAAAATATAAATAATAATATAATATAAATAAATGACTAAAATTTAATCAATTTAGTACTACTTTTTAGTAGTACTAAAAATAGTAAAATTTGAAAGAAACTTAGTAGAACCTCCATCAACCTATGAAATTGTAATCCTAAATTACCTCAAAATAAAAAAATTGGGGGTGGGAGGGTAGGTAAAACCCACTTTTGTCCTCAAAACTAAAATCCTAGGTCCACCACTGATTCTCGATTAAATTTTTGTAGTTGCACGGGAATTTGTTAAGATTAAGAAATCCTTTTTAATGAGAATGTTTGTAGTTTATTTGTGTGGAAATCACCTACAATTGCCGTCTGGAAATTACCAAGCATGAACAATAAGAACAATGAATACATGAAACCTAATCTTAGTTGTTAATAATAATACGATCATAATCTACAGACGGGCATTTGATTTATACAAGAATTTTTGAGATATCGTAGCCTTAGTGCACTCTCCAATTGAAGATTTGTTATAGCCAAAATCAAAAAAAGCTATTACAAAAAATGTAGGAGGAAATTTTCTTCAGTTTTTGTACTGAACACTTTTTTAGTGACAGTAATTTTGATTTCGGAAGTTACTAAAAAAGTACAATTTAAAATTTCATCAAAATAAGTTTTTTAATTTATTTTAGAATTGATTAGAAGATTACAAATAACACTTTTATGGTACGGATTTTTTTTACTTTTTGATCAGTAGTGTATGAAATACAAGTATCAGATTAGTGGAAGATCTGGAAGAACGTTTATAAAAATATACTCTTTTTTTTCTACGGCCACATAGGACCACTTAAGGTCAATCTTTCAACGTCTAGCTCTTTCAGATGTTCCACCCAAACGCCTCCGCAGTTGTCGTTCCCGTACTTCTCCTCTTCTTCGCCAATAATTCTTCAATGTTTCGGATCTTCTCAGTCTCTCAGCGTCCGAAATCACCATGGCTTTCCTGACCCTCATTTGTTCCCTAAATTTAACCGATCGCTGTTTGTATGTCCTGTAGCTCCCTGACTTAGTTTTGAGGTCAGCTATTGTGATGTTTAGTTCCTCCATATCCTTTTTGACTTCCTTTATCCAGTTTGGTGTCATCTTCTTTTGGCAGAAAAACTCAGTCATCCTTCTTAGTAATCTTGTATCCTCCATTCTCAATATATGTCCCAGGAAGGATATCCTTTTTTTCCTGATGATACTGGTTAAAGGCTCAATTGCTTCATATACTTCCTTGTTTGGTACAATATAGAAACTACCATCTTGAAGGGACCATTTTCCAATACACTTTCTTGCTATTTGCCTCTCCACTTTCTCGATTTTGTCCTTTTCGCCTATTCTTGTTGGACCAAACAGGGTTTCACTCGCATACAGGACTTCAGGAAGTATCACGGTATTGTAGTGTCTTAATTTTGTGTTGATGGACATACATTTCTTATTGTAAATATTCCTAGTGGCTATGGCGGATTTGATTAATTTATTTGTTCTTTCCTTCCAGTTAATTTTTTCTTTAATGTTGTGCGTTATTGTTTCACCCAGGTATTTGAAACTTCTAACTAATTCCACGTTTTGATTGTTAATTCTGTCGTTGTCTACACACAGGGGATCTCGAACCATTATTTTTGTTTTTTCATAAGATATTTTTAGTCCTATTTTCCCAGCGTATTTCTCTATAGTTTCAACCTGTGTCCTGGCTTCTTCTATGCTTTTGGATAATAGTGCTAAATCGTCGGCAAAACCGAGGCAGTTAACTTTTATCTCTCTTCCAATTTTGACATGAGCTTTATTTTCCTTGTTCCACTGGCGCATAATATACTCCAATGCGCAGTTGAAGAGAAGTGGGGATAGTTCATCTCCCTGCCTCAGTCCCGTTTTAACTTCGAATGGCCCCGATATTTCACTCCTGAATTTTACTTTCGATTTTGTTTCAGTCAGGGTTAATTCAATCATTTTAACCAATTTAGGGTGTAAGCCAAAGTTCCTCAATATTTTCAGTAGGGATTCCCTGTGTATACAATCATAAGCCTTTTTGAAGTCAATAAAGGTCATGACTAGCTGTTTATCTCTAATTTTAAAGTAATCTATTACCAATTTCAGGGTTAAAATTTGGTCAGGACAGCCTCTCCACGGTCTAAACCCTCCTTGATACTCCCCTAGCTCTTTATCCAGCTGATCTTTAATCCTATTGTAGATGATTCTGGATAGAATTTTATACGTGCAGTCGAGGAGAGAAATTCCCCTGTAATTATCCGGATTAGTTTATCTCCTTTCTTGTGTATCGGATGAATGATTGCTACTTTCCATACTGAGGGGAGTTGCTCGTTTTCCCACATTTCTACAAGTTCTTTGTGTAGATTCTTTAGCGTTTTCCTCGAGGCGTTTTTCCATATTTCTGCTGTTATATAGTTCTCACCACTGGCCTTATTATTTTTCAGTTCCTTTATTGCGGTGAATACTTCATCGAGACTAGGAGGCTCAATGTTTTCAAGACTGGTTTCAATCTTTGTGTTAGTGTCTATGTTGAAGGGTTCTTCTAGGTCTTCGCAATTCAGTAGTTTCTGAAAACTTTCAGCCATGATTTTGGCATTTTCTCCATCACTATGGGCTGGATTTCCCTCCTTATCCTGGAGCACAAGTGTTGGGGGTATATATTGTGATATTTTTTGTTTAAAGTCTCTATAGTATTGTCGGGAATTGTTTTTCTGGAAATTTTCTTCTATCTGATTCAAAATGTTTTTCTCAAATTGTCTTTTAGCATTACGGATTATTTTCTGAGTGAGTTTTCTTTGTTTGATTAGATTAATGCTATTTACTTCAGTTTTGTTGGATTGGAAGATCAACCAACTTTTGTGTCTATCTTCAACCGCTAGATCGCACTCCTCACTCCACCATGGATGTTTCTTTCTTCTATTTGTTACTGCTATTTCAGCTGCTATATCATTGAGTTTTATTACCAGATCTTCCAATTTTATTTATTAATTATTTATTAATTTATTGTACTTTGTAGAATATCTGTATTACAAATAAATTCTGTAAATTTAGTCTATTAGGCCAGGCGCACACACGACCACTTGTGGGCGCCATCTGTGGTCGCCACCGGTGACCGACAGGCAGCCACTCTGACTTGACACTTTTCTTGTAAGAATTTAGTATTACCATGGACTCTTGATACTGAAGCACTGTGTCTACTACTGCTAGTATGAAGACGTCACCGTCGACGGAGAAAACGATGTTATTATCACGTCCAAGTCTCGGGTAACTTTATTTACTTTTCGAAGAGCTCAAGAAAGGAAAAGAGAAAATTTTTAAATACTTTAAGATGAGCATCACATTGTTTGAGACTACTAAATTTGGTAAAAGATCACTTGAAACACGAGATACCAGAATGAGGATAAAATATACCTCCTGTTGAAAGACTGGCAGTTACCTTTTAAGGTTAGTAAAAATACAGTAACATAAATAAATACTTTCTTAATCAGCGCCCTGCTTATAGTAATTATTTGTACAGTATTTCCATTATTTTACAGTGCCAAATTGTGAGGCGGGCTTCTATTTCCGAGATAAAATAATCAACTTCAACGAGTCCATCTCGAGTGCAACTGATTGGACGAGTGAGTCCAACTGGTTGTGGCGTAGTGGCGTGGCTTAGTGTGCGCTGGAAACCCGACCACTGGTGGCGGCCACAAGCAGTGACATATGGCCACTTCCGCAGCTTTTGGCTCCCGTGTGGCGTAGCGAACGCTGTGTGTCCGACGAGTCAAAATCAATTACAAAGAAAACCAATCCCTAGCTTGTGGCCACCACCGGTGGCGCCCACAAGTGGTCGTGTATGCGTCCCGCCTTAGAAGGAATGTGAAGGTAGAAGATCGAAAGAAGGAATGTAAAGAACTTTGTATCTCTAACAACTGTAATAATTTGTTAGGTGAGTAAATAAACAAAAAAAAAATTACGTAGGCATGTTGGCTTCAGTTTTAGTACTACATACGTTAGAAAATATTTATCATATATTATTTTTTAGATTAATAAGAATTTGAGAAGACATCTAACAACAATTTCAAAATTAATAAAAGCACAAATGTATAGTACTTTAGCAGGTTTTTTAAGTTACCTAATATGTCTTTTTAATAATTATATTAAAGACAAAATACTCTTTAGACTTAAAAATATCCCAATGTCTAAAATTAAATTCTTGTTATGAGTTAATTAGTTGTAACCAGAAATTCTTCTCTTTGAATTATTATTTGAAAAAAGGATACATATTTTTGTCATGTTAATTTTTAACAATAATTGTGTTTGTTTAATATAATATTGACGTGTTATTTTATAAATGAAAGAAAATTATTTAATAAATTATACATAATTATACACATTTATAATAATTTTCTTATCTGCTATTTAGTTAATTTTGTAACACAAAACGATGAAGCAAGTAAGCACTACACTGTGACCGTATCTTTCTTTATTTTGAAACAGTAATTACATTTAATTTATGAATTTTTGGTAAAAGTTATGAACAACCTCTATAATTATTGTTTCTTATTCTGATTCATTCAAAAAATATGTACAGGCCTATCGTACATAAATGTTTGATTCATGTCATGTTAATTAAAAAAAACTAAAATTCTGTTACACCGGAAAATGTTTTATGTATAATTGCACTTAAAAACAAAA
Organism: Catonia carolina; assembly: GCA_035578175.1. Taxonomy (NCBI): domain Eukaryota; kingdom Metazoa; phylum Arthropoda; class Insecta; order Hemiptera; family Achilidae; genus Catonia; species Catonia carolina. The sequence goes on along the minus strand of JAQMRL010000001.1, from coordinate 64,525,754 downwards.
ACTTTTTTTTTTATTTATCTATTTAGTAGAACATTTTCTTACATCAGTTCTACTGAGTTTTCTTGTAGTATACATTTTGCTATAAAAGAGGGGGCTGTATCACCAATCGAACATCTTCAATTTTCTTCTTCGACCATGGACAATCAGGACATTGAATTGTTTCATGAAGTAAAAAAACATTGTTACCGTACTGGTTATTCGTTTAGTATTTGTCACTCCAGTGTTCATCTATTTAATGAGGTAATGTCACGTACTGGAAGGAATATGATGGTTAAATGGATTATTTCAGAATACTTGAAGGATAAATCGTTTATATTAGCCTACTTGGAAACAATGACTTAATTTATTCGATGGAATCCGATGTACACCGTCATATTTGTTTCCTAGAATTTTTCTTTGAGGATTCCAATTTTAGCACTGGAATATTCCGCCCATGTTTATGCCATTACAACGGTTTTGTATCATAAGCCAGTAGGAGTAAATCCGGAGGAAGAGCTAGTGGGGGCCTTGCGATTTTGGATAATTTAGACGATAAAATTTTCCTGTTAGTCTTTGTTGTGTTAAATTTGTGATTAACTGCTCAATGCATTACTAAAACAGATTATTGTATTGACCCGTGGTATGACAAAGAAGTGTATGGATGAGAATGGTCTAATTGATAATACATTTTTTTGTAGAACTTTATTTGTAGAAACTATCTGTTAAACCAAATCGATGAATCCACGGTAATTAAAAGAGATGAATCACCGTGAATGAATCCATAGCAGAAAATTGTACGGTCTATGAAGATAGGCAATACAGTTACTCTGTTGTGATCAGAAATGCAAGGGTTGTTAAATATTTATGCATATGTAAAAGTAAAATGTAAAATATTTGTTTATCTATTTGTCAACTTATGTTGAAGAAGGGTAAAATATAATAGGTCCTATATGAAAGCTATTAGGGGTTGAAAATTGGCAAAAATTTTATTTTGTTCATATTTTTGTTTTATTACTATAGTGCTATTCTTTGAGGTTATTTAACTTTTTTTTAGGTTTTTATTAAATGTTCAAGAATTATGGTTGTAATTTTTGTAATATTAATAGTTTAGCAAATTTACAACCTTTGTAATGTACAGATGTTTGAAACAAATCAAGTAATATTATAATGCGTAGATAATACGGTATTATCATTCATGTTGATCTACATACCTATCTACCTATATTTTCCTCACCATTTTATATCAGTGTATTATGTAGTATTTGCAAAATGTGAAAACTGAAAAAAGTTAATACTTTTCCACGAAATATGCAGTGTTTTGTCTAGAGGGATTATTTAACGGAGGTCCTTTAAACCAAAAAACAAACAGATTGTAAATGTTCCCGTTTGTTCTAGCCCACAATACATACTCAAATTCAAAATTAAACTTGAAAAGTCTTTTATTTTAGTTTGTACTGCTTTAAACAGTTTTTAAACAATAGAACAGCAGTAAAATTGACCAATATATTTTTTATTTAAAAACTGTCGTATGGCCTTCGAAATACTTTACTATGGTAGCAACTCGTGCTTGCACAAAAATATTTTAAATTCTCATTCATGACTATCAAATTTTTATAAACTTTTGGAATCCATGTTTTAGATTTGTAAATGATTTTTCTTCTAAATTGTATAGTTATTATCCATTTATATAAAATTTCCTTTTTTAATCTGTTAAAGTAAAATATAACCTTCAACCTATCTCTCTTTTTTAAATTTTATTTTCTAACATTCTGTTACAAATTCATTCAGTTTTGTTTTCAAGTTAATTCAGTGTGCATACTTTTATGAACTTTATAATTTTTGTAAAATGTTATCAAAACCTCAATGTTAGTATTTGTTGAGGAGGACTATCATTGGGTAGTATCCTCTCTTGTCATATTTATTTCATAATAATTTATTTGTAGTTAGGCTACTTACACAACTGATTGTCAATAAATATAATGTTTAACAAAAAACAAATAAATAAATAAACATAAAAATCGATTCATCGATAAAATCCAAAGAGAAATAATTCTTTTATGACCTGTGTTGAATTAAGTCGCTTATAAGTACCTAGTACTAATAATTTATTCTTAACAACCAAATTCACAATTACATTGATTCTTTTTAAATTATCAATCACAACTATTAACCAATCAATTAATTCCCAATTAATTTACTTATTTCGCGATATTTTGTATTAGTGTTTTATAAGATAATGCACCGGAATAAACAAATTCCCGTCACCATAACGACAGTCAAAACAAACTGAACTTCGCAATGCCGCCACCGGCATAACAGCACTATCGAAATTTTAGTTCAGTTTATTATTAAACACGTATTGTTATTTATTTCACATTATCTCGTTACTGCTTATACAAATTATAATTTTCGATTTTTGCAGAATTCCGAAAGTGTCCTCTTTATAACTATGTAAATATTATTTAAATCCGTTCGGTAGAACTGTGTATTTAAGAACAAACAGAATCTGCATTTGAAAAATATTGAATCAGGCTGTGCGTTTTAATTATGTATAAATGTAAACGAAATTAGAGCTGGGTCAATTTGATGAAGAATAATAAGGAAATAACTTGACAAGTCATGAAAAGCTTCACTGTTCGGCAAAATTATTTTATCAGAAGCCAAAACTCCAATTTGAGATGAACACCAAACTTGGAATTTATGTAATTTTTTTATTCAGTAGTAAAACTGGCACGGAATTTGAAATTGGGAATAAAGTAATGGTACGTAGTAGTTATGTATAATACAATAGTATATGTATTAATTAATGCACGCAATAAATTAAATTAAATGTTAAAAATTCTTTTCCTGTTTTGATTGCATAATTATTAGAATGATTCATACTGTACAATAGCCATATGCACGTAATTCAATCCACGTGCATTCTGAAGGCTGGTGCACGAATGTGCGAGTAATCATCCACCCGCTCCACCATCCTGATATAAGGCAAGGTTCTGTATTTGTAAGAGGAGAGGTCGTTATGGTACGGCTTTTCATCAACTTCGCTTCTATCTCTTAACGTTGCCATCAATAAATGTGAACGTATCAGACTTTACGCTCTCTCTTTCCCCCTCGCTCACTCACCTTTTCTCGTTGAAAATGAAGCAGATCTCACATTTCACTCCATTTTGTCCTTCAACTTTCACCAAGAATTTTCATTCAATTTTTACCTGAAATTGTTTATTTTCTTTTACTAAAGTTTGTTTCTTGTGTCACAATAATTTAGTTACCTTAAAAACTTCAGCTGAAGAACTAGGCCTAAAGTTCCTTCTTGTTTGTTTTGTAAACATTGAACAATAACGCTTATAAAGTTAACAACAACACAAACTTTTCCAAACTAATTAAACTTTTTATAAGTCACCGTTATTCCACATTACTTACAGTTTAATTTTCACATGTATTTTAAAGTTTTTCAAATTTTCCCAAAAACCGTTACATTGTTTTTTTCAGGACACTATCTTGTTTTATTTTTCAAATTACCTGAAATATCGTTAAAATATCTTGAACAGGATGCTATGTTTTGAGCCTTTGGGTAAATACACAGGAACATTTGGTAAGGTTCTTGAATATTATTGCTCTAATTGTGTTTAACACTGGACATTGACAGGTGACTAAGTAGGCTCCCATGTAGATACATCACGTAAAACATGAGATAATCGGCTTAAGAAATTCGACGTTCTAAATTACCATTTCATTTAAAGTTACCCGTTTGCTAAACGTTTTTGAAACCGGTTTTGGTATATATAAGCCAAATTTATGGGTCTGCTAAACGGTTTGTTATCAGAAATACAAAGAATTCTACACAAAATTCTAAGGAAATTATCATTGAGGCACCCTATACCTCTTATCCAATCGAACTTATAAACTTATCACATTCATACAAACAAACCTGACACATTCCATTACATGAATAATGTACTTTTGAAGCTGCATCGTCATTCGAAGAATGAACTTCAATTTAGTGAAAACCCAGTTACCAAATATACCAGACAACCCACAAAGGAGGTTTCATACAAGGTGAAACCGTAGCATGGATTTACTCAGATACCATTGACACAATACTGTTAGGTCTACTATTAAAGCCAACCCTTAATAAAAAAAATATATCTACAGAAAACTACGGAAAGTTTTGAATAAATTACATTATTTACATAAATTCCACCATAAAAAATAAGCATTCATAAATTTCCCACTAAACACTTAATTAAGTTCTGCACATAGGCCTATCTATACCCATCCCTTATTTACTAGTTTTACGTAAAGTTCTTCAAAAGATTAATTTGCTTCATATTTACCTAGGTTTGTTCTTTTTTTAGTTTTCAAATAAAACTTTTCTAATACTTCGACGTTGCTGAGGTTATATTTCTCTAGAATAAAAGATTTTATTTAAATTTAAAACGAAAAATCTATTTCAAGTCTTAGATATTTAAGAAGCAATAATTATATACACAAAAAAAAATTATGAATGTTTTTTTTTTTCAAATGGTACGAATAGTTTGCAAAAGTGTTGTTGTTAAGGCTCAGGGTATTCTCTGGTACTGGTTTCAGCAACTACTTCAGAACACAGAAGGTTTTCAGATTCTTCTTTAGACAATGTTCAGATGTTTCTGGTTAGATATTCTTTTTATTATCAAGTCATCTTCACTGAAGTAAGGAGATAACAAAGGTAACTATAATAAAAAACTGGATTTCAATACTGCTCTACTAAGAAAGAAGGCAGAAAGTGCAAAAATTAAGTGTAGGAAAATGGCTTTAAAGTATTTTCGACAGCCGTAACGTAATTGTTAATGTAACATCATGATTTTGTTATATATGTTAACAACGGAAGTTTTTTAACTATTATTAGTTAAAATTTAAAAAAAGTTAGTTACAACAATTAAAAAAGCAGAAACTGATTTAATACTAACCAGTAGTAATTATATAAATACTAAGGAAAAAAGCAGATACTGCTTTTTTGCTTAGTAAACTAACATGCCTGATTGGTTGGACGGGGTTAGTAGGACAGGGAGGCTTGTCGACCAGAGGTTTCTTGATTTCGGATATCGAAGGCCGAAATCAGTTCCATTGGGAATTCAGCTTGGAACAGTTGATTAAGAAGGAGAAATTATTTGATGAGGTGACCAGGAAAGCGAGGAGAAGGAGAAGAAAGAGGAGAGATATTTAGTTTGAGGTAAATTCATTTCGTATATATTAAGGGATTTTTAAGTTTTTTCTTTTATTAAAGTTGCGGCAGAAAAAGGTTGGCAATATTTAAAATAGGTTAGGGTAATTTAACGATAAGTTTGTTAGTAATTGATGCATTAAATGTTTTAGTTGAATGCAGAGAAACATAGTTTTATTTATTTAATTTTCTCATCCTCTACTGCTATAGCTCGCGCCCAATATCTTTTATTATTATTTTTAAATCCATATTCAATAATTTTCCCACAGGTCAATATTTAAGGTGGTGCAAAAACTTTTAAAACCGATGATTTTTTATGACTTATCGACAATTATACGCAAAACAGTAAATGAATGCAGTATCAAATTCTACTCCCTAGAAGGCAGTTGGCCTAACTACAGTGCAGTTACTGCCTTTTTCCTTAGTACCTGTATATACTGCTCTTTTCCTTTGTAAGTCTGGCAAAAACATGTAGATACTGCCTCTCTCTGAATACCTCGATATCTAAGTAACCGTTGTAGATACGACTTTTTTAGTTACACTGGATTCCTCGTGGTCCAAAACATAAATATAAAACTCAAAATGGAGAAATTTGCAATTACTGCCTTTTTTTCTTAGCAGGGCAGAATAGGCTTGTATTCGACTTAACAACTTATTTTGCATTCAATAAAAATTTTACTTTCTGACAAAAGCACCCTTTTTGCTTTCTGCTTCACATTTATGTTGCAACAATTCGGATGCATTTGCAATATTAGACTAACATTTGCTGCGAAAAAACTGCATCAACAAATGTAGCCACCGTTACAACTGTATTGAAATACGGCAGAAGTTAAAGGACATAAAATACACTTTCAAAAATATTTTCCTGTGGATTTATAATGGTAATCTATTTTTTTTTTTTTTTGGTTTATTGATTTGAAAAGCTCAATAATTTTTTTATTAGAGTATACGTCATGTCATTATCAGCTTCAACGTCTATCCTTACAAAAAACTCCAATTCACCTTTCGTTTTCCAGCGTTACTGCGTATACAGAAAATTAAAGTTAGGCTATATAAAGTTTTGCCACACAATAGACAAAGTGAACTATATAGGCTGATGAACTGAAAATCAAAACAAATCTAACAGTAATATCGTCAGTAACCTATCGTATTTATGGACAAATCCTGTTTTTTTAATTTTTACATGTGCTTGAGTAACAGTGAGGTAATCGTACAAGCAGCATATAAAAAATATGATCCGCTAATACTGTGGCTAACTCAAGTGACATTCAAGCTCACTATATGAAAAAATATTACAGTAAATAACCTATATTTTTTATTACCAGATCAATGATTGACATAGTTTTTTATACCTGTACTATATTCAGTAAAGTCATAGAAACTGATTTTGACCTATTTCCTTAACTGGGCTAAGGCTATAGGCTGTGATTTGAACAGGAAATCCTTTAGATTCCCTGACCAAAATAATAACAGAAAAATACCTATAGTTTTAGTAGATGATTTTTGAGATAAATAAGACAGATTATTATTGTTCAAAAGTAGGCAATTACATTTTATAAACTCTATAATTATGTTACTAATTCAGTTTTTTGTTCTTTTAAAAGATGATAATTAATTGTGTTAAAAAAAAGTTTTAGATTAGGAAGAGGATTACAAGAGAAGATTGCAATTAGAGAGAACGAGTTCATCAAGATTAAAAGAAAATCTAATTTAATAAAACTTATTAGATTTAATACTATTAGTATTTGAGAGTTCTTAGAAGCAGTAAGACGTTACTGTCTTATAAAAGATATGGCTTAGGTGTTTGATCTGCTACAAACCAGTCGTAGAATCTTATTAATGTGCATTCAACCGTGTATGAATTCTTAGCTGTTCACAGGCCTATAAATAACATATAACTGGTAATTTCATTAAGTTAATAAGTCTATTTTACTTCAATATTTTATTTTTAAACCGAAATATATATAGTCGAATGAGCGCTTCAAGTACAATAATCGGTCGACTGGTGTTTGAAAAATGTTATTCTATACGACACTGAGTTTCTTGTTTTCATTAAACGTATTTACGATAGTAAATCCTGTTATTATCCTCATTAAAATAATTATTTAATTTAATAATTAATTAATTACAATGAAACAGAATAATGCAAAATGAGAAGAAATGGGAAAGAATAATCTTCTGTGTATTGCAGCCTTATTAGGTACTATTTCGGAAAACATAGATACAGAGAGCCCAAGACGCTATCGCAGCAAGTAATTTCAGGGATGGTGTAGCATACACCAATGAAATAAACAAAAACCGAATTAAAGAAAACGAATAAAATAATATTTTTATTGCAAACAATTTTTTTATATTTAAATAGTTTTTACGATCTTTTAAATTTTAACCTTAGGTAGCTTTAATTTTTGAAAATTAAGAAATGTTAAAATCAATTTACTGAAATTAAATAACTTTATTCGATTTGTAATTTAAATTTTAATATGATCTAGTGTAGTTTGTCTTACCAATTCTGGATGTTTCTTCTGGTAGTACTATTTACTTTGATTCTTTTTAATATTTTATATTATCTGGGTCTTTATCTATCTATTCTATTTTATATTTCTTCAAAATAAATGATTAATTCGTTAAAATCAATTTTTATCCCTATTACACAATTCTTTTTATCTTTGCAATTGCAAATCCTCTTCTTTCAATAATTACTTTTGATTATAGATCTTAAATCTTCAAAATTATGTACCAATTAAAAAATATACGTTAGGCTTGTCCGGTGAATGTCTATTGATAAAAATAAATTCTATTGTTAGGCTTTAGTATTAAACAAATATTAATCTTGAAAATTCACATTGTTTCTTATTAAATTTTGAAATTCATAAATTTATAATTTTTATCTAAAATCTCTTTAAAATATGATAATTATTAAAATAATACTCAAATTGAGGGTTTGAAGAATATGGAAATTTTAATTTACAAAACAATACTTATTAATCTGATATCTGACATTCACTTATAAAATAATTAAAATATTTATACAAATGATTACTAAAATTAACATTAAATTAATTTATAAACATTTTATTTGGTAATTTATTTTATGAAAAACTTTAGGTATTTAATTATTAAAACAAAATTAATGAATTATAAAATATAATAAGTAACACTTATAAATTTACAATCACTGACTCAAAAAGATTAACCATACAAAATTTTAACATTGTTTAAAATTGACTACACAGATGATTGCTTCAATGAGGACTGGGAAAACGAAAGACGATGGTCTGTAGGATGCGGAAAGTGAAGAAGCTCTAGGACCGCCGTGAAAAACGTTCTGTCCCATGAAACGATTCCCAGCTAAAGTTTTATAAATAAAAACTCAAATTCAAGAAGGTCTTAAATAACCACGATGTTGGTTTTTTTATACAATTAACAAACACTCAGAAAAATTAGCGGTGCGAATTCCAAAATTCCTAAAAGATCCCCAAAAGGTAGTATAGGACTTGTCAAGAGTTATTAAGCCTAAAAATATAAACATCATGTTAAACTTATTACTTACCAGTATCTTATATGTTATCTAAATTGCACATGATGTCTTTGGCACTCACTTCAAAAGTGAATATCTGATAATAATTTACCTGGTAATTCATAACCTTCTTCACCATTTACTTAGACTATCTAATTAAACTACATAATAAAATGTATAATCAATAATAAAATTGTCTGAGAGAGCAAGCCTGTTTGAACTGTTACTAACTTATAGATTTTTTTACTTCCTGATTGCTACGTACTTCTCAATTTGTTGGTATTCTTTAGAAATTTTAACTTTGTTGGTAGTTCCATACTTTTCTGAAGTTAATCAATGTACAGTTACATCATTAATTGTCTATTCTAGTTTAATTTTAACCGTCTTTGGTATCTAATTTGGTTAAATTTTATAACAATAAAGTTAAAATTGTGATCAAAATCATCACGAAACTGGCAGGTCTAAGTAAGCTTTTTTTCATCGTTTAAAGTATTAGAACGAGTGCTGGAACTGAGTTCACTTATCGTACTTTATCGAATTAGTTTCAGCTTCTAACGGGTTTCTACAGTTATGCAATATTATTGTAAATTCAACAACGGATTGGGCAGTGAACTTTGACTGATAGCGCGCCGCCTAGTGGCGACCGTTAAACGACCTTCAAGTCGTGCTAACCCGATTGTGCTGTACTGTATTGCAATATAAATGCAATCGGTCTTCTTGTAATGGTGCTGTGCTACGAGAAGAGGTTGCCCTCCGCTGCTGGCCGACGTATAAATCACGTCCGACAACAAACACTTTCACCTTCACCTTCTTGTACGAGCTACTTTTAATCTACACGGTGTACAAAAAAGTGCTGGAGTGCTTAAATTACACGAAGCAAAATGGTACTAAAAGATGGAAATAGAAACAAAAATATGAATTATGAAATATTTTAAATTTCTTCTTTTTCTTCTTCAAGTGCCTATTGTCATCCGGTGCTGAATACACGCTTCTCAGTTGGCATCCAAAATTCTCTATTTTGTTGCCCAGTTAAATCCTACCAACATTTTTAAGTCACCTCTCCATTGTGTTTAAGGACGACCTCTTCTACTTTTAACCCAGGACCTCCATTGCTGTATCTTTTTGTTCCATTGATTATTTCTCCGCCTTATCAAGTTCCCAGCCATTATTATAATTATCATTTCAGTGAGTCACGTGCTGTTTTAAATCGATTAATTTAGTTTTCTGACGAATATCTTCATTTTTTACTCGCTCTTTTAACTAAATATTCAGCTGTGGTTTCTTCATGGATCTTTGTCTTGACCAGGCTCTCCACTAGGTCTTTTGAAAAGGAAAGTTGTTTGAGCAGTGTATGACAGGAGGGGAAGTACACATTGATTGAAAACTAATTTCAAATTTATATCTGTATAAATAGCTTGAGAGTCGGATAATTCTTTACTGTGTACAACTTCTTAGTGTAAATATTATATGAAATCAAAATAAAGTTGAACTTAAATTGGCTGAATAGTAGTTTTAAATCTACCCTAGTGAAGTTAGCTTCTGAATACAATAATTTCTCGTTTAACTGAATCCCGTTCATAAAAGATTTATTTTTAATTATTGTATTATTACCATTATGCAATTGTTATTTGTTTACACAGAAAGACGTCTCGTCATTATAATAAAAAATAAAAAGTAATTTTCTTTTTGGGTATAAATTATGTATTAAGCTAAATGACACAAATCCGCCAGTCTTTTTGAATGTATCGGAAAATCAGATTTAGTTGATCTTTTTTAAAAATGTCGGTGAACAGAAAATTTCTTTGTGTACGTTTGAGAATGTGTCCTTTAAATATGCATAATAGGCTTCCTGGTAATTGCATATTCTGATTTCTTGGTAAAAATGATTTTTTTTTATTCAATAAAGTAAAACCGTAGTGTTATGTTTTTAAATAAAAGTATTTATATAGGTACTGGTATTATTTAGATTTTAATTCAGAATTAAAACGTATAGTGAGTAGAGTTAACAAAAATTATCTAAATCGTGTTTTCTCTCTTATCGAGACTGAGCCCCAATTTTGGTTAAGTCTGGATAAAATAGTAATCATTATAGATTGTTTTTATCTAGTACGTTCAATTTTATAGTACACTATACATCGCTGCTTGTATACTTTTGAGAGTTTTCACAAGCTAATAATTAACCCAAATTTTTATAGCTTAAAACCCACTGAAATTTGTAAAGAGCTGATTTTATTTCCCTCCAATAAAAACCTTACATTTTTATATCAAATGACCACTATGTCATTTAAAAGAATGTAAATCAACATTAATATCGGTAAACTACGTAATTTTTGTCAAAATACATAACACTTTCTTTCTTCTAATCGCAATTTTAATACTTCACATTAATTTTATGGACACCCGGTGTAAATTTTGGTACAAGTAAAGTACAATGCAATGTAATACAAAGTGGATGCTGTTATACGTAAATTGGTAAGTGTATATGTAATATAATCTGTATTGTGTACGCTTTTAAAAGGGAAAGCAGGATCTTAATGGCTATAATGAATCTTAACTATCTACCTCATAGGCATGATACTTTAAATAGTGAATTGATAATATCTTCTGTATTCATAATAATCGATTGTAGTAATCGAAAGTAATTTGCATTCTTTATGTTGTCATTTTAACTTAATAAACATATTGATCATCGATCATATTGACGGAGAAGGGAAAGCGGGAATATTCTTTAAATTTTCCAATTAGAAATTTCCAAGTTTCTTCATACGATAAAACAAAATAGACACAATGTTTTGTAGTAGGAGGTTAAGAAGAAAAATAAATTTTCAAGTTTCTACATACCATAAAACAAAATAGACGCAATGTTTTGTAGTAGGTTGAAAAAAAAACCTAACTAATTTTTTAAGAAATCGATTTACAGTACTTACAACCCGGTTCACTGGGGTTCTGATACTAAGAGAATAAATGAACTGTTGAGTGAACGAAGGTGCCATAGTATAACATTTTTTAAAAGCTTAGATTTTGTGATTGATGAAGGTGTTAAGTAGCCTACATATTTAGTTATGCAGATGACTCTATGTAAAGTTTAAGGAAATGTTAATGGATAAGATCACTTGATACATTCTTTGAACAAAATGCATTACAATTTCATAGAAATTATATTTTTTGAATAACATTTAACTGTTATTAAGTATTTTTTAGAAATTCTGTTATGAAAAACTCTTCTTGTATTATTTAAAAACCGTTCATCCATTCTCAGAGGATGCAATGTACAAAAAATATTTTTAGTGGGTGATCTTAAGTATACGAATTAGAAACTTGTACGAAGAGTTACGTTGATGATTAATGTTTAAAAAAATTGAAGAAATTTTAATTTGGTAATAAAATTGCATGAAAGAGTTCATGTAGGCATCAAAACGAAAAAATCAGACATTTCAAAAAAATATTACACCCTTAGAACTTCAATCGCATTTTCTCTAAATTATATTTTTATTACATATCATCATTTATCCGCTAAGCTCTTCAAATATTATTTTTCATTTACAGTTCAGTAGACGTGTGTTTATTATGAAAAAAATAAAATATGCAACAGGCTACAACTGATATTCTTACACTACATTTCTTATAAATTTTTAAAATGTAAGTCACGCGGTTCTTACTGTACAATGCGTGAAAATTTTCAGAAAAAATAATGACAACTAAAAACTTGTTCCGAGGACAGCTAAAATGTTAGGACGTAACAAATCCGAAATTAAAAGATGTTTAAATGGGAATGATTTTTCACAGACTTCCATGAGAGGCCGAAACACTTGTAATAAAAGTCGTAAAATTGAAAAAATGTCGTTATTTTCTAATAAATCAGTTTCAATCAATTCGCAGTTTTGAATACATTTTTTTGTTAAATACAATTATTTTAGTTTGTAAATCGCATAAACAGCTTTGTTATTAGCGGCTACTTTAGGTTAACGAGGTGTGTTTGAACGTGTAATAATTTTCCAAATGCTTGCCGTTTAATCAAACCCGGAACGTTCCGCTTTGTAGGCGCACAAACTACTACCCCACGAAGGTGATATAACCATAAATTTCTAGGCGCACAAACTACTACCCCACGAAGGTGATATAACCATAAATTTCCTTTTGTTGAGAATATTATATGATATGAAACATTTCAATGACGAGAAGGTCGATACTCTCAGCAGAATATTTTTCTATTAATAAGACTCAATAGAAACAAGTTTTGTCGTTACACATAATTCCTGTTTTTTTTAATGTTGAATTTGAGGTTTTTTTGTTCAATTAGTTTAAGTTAAAAATATTGGTTATTAAATTTCGGAAATAACATAAACATATATATCCAAAATTGGAAATGAATAATGAAACAGTCTTGCTTAAAGATTTAGTCGTTTTTCTTAATATTACAATTTTTATTACCTACTTTCGGTAGTTTTAAGATTAGCTAATAATTTTTACACATTGTAAGATCATAAATTTCAGATTAATTAAATAAACGCTAGCTGTTCAATGATTAACAAAGTGTGATTGATTAAGTTTGACTTAAATTCAATAGAGGCCAACATTTTTGGTTTGAGTTTTTGGCATTGCGAGTTCTTTGTCTGAGAGAAGATCAGAGTGGCCGGTTGTATTTCATTTTCTTGTAATACCTGTTATTGTTCAAAAGAACTAGAAGGCAAATTTCGCGCGCAGAAAAAACTAAGAGGCAAGTTTTGATAAAAAAGTGTCTGCATTCAGAAGCAAAAATATTTCCTTAGGCGACAACAATGAAACATAATTTATTAACAAAAAATATTTTTAGGTTGAAATTTAAAAAAAAAATTTAAAACAAATCCACTTTGATATTTTTTCTGATGTTTGTTCAGACTTACAAGAAAAATCGATGTCTTCAATAAAACTATGTTGTTTTCCGAATTGGTAAATTTTCACGAAATGTTGGAATGCACAGTTATTTATTAAATATAATGTGATAAAGTATAAATTGTGGTTATAGGTGTTATTATTTGGCATTTAATTTTAAACCTCATTAAATAAAACGGCTCAGGAAATAACACCGTTAAAAATACCATACCAAAAATGTGCATTGCAATTATTGTGGGCGCATAATTCTACTGAGAAATGTCAGTAATTTGCCAAAATTTCATATTTGTAACAGAAATTTAATTCTTGATATAACTGTTTCACAAAGCATGTATTACGCGATATATATATATATATATATATATATACATTTTATACGGCGTTATTCATATTTAAAAATACATTTTTGTATTGTTACAGTACAAATTCGTGGGTTTATTCTGATAGAAATCATGAATGAAGAAAACTATAAATACATTGATTAATTATTATTGGTAATCAAAATACAAATACAAATATCATTAATGGAGAGGGAGGGTTAAAGTACATTATGATAAACGATAATAAATAGACTATAATTAGTAACAGTGACACAATACATCAAATAGAAACTTCACAGAATGATTAATGAGTAATATCAACATAGGATTAATCAACGGGTTTAAATTATGTTTTGATTTTATTCCGGACATAAAAAAGTGACGTTTTTCCGGTGAATTGGTATTATATAATTATTGAAAATACTTACATTGTTACTTTTTCTTGCCCTGTAAGCATATACAGGTAAGAAAAGTATTGTTTCATGTCAATTTTTCGAAATCGAATTTACACCGGAAATTCACGTTTTTAGGCCCTCTGAACCCGAAATAAACGTATTTAATACACACATACAATCAAACAGCCAAACAGACTAATCGCTAAAAATATGTTTTTGGGTTTAGGGGTCCTGAAAACTTGTGTGTGTCAACAAAATACTATCACCAAAATGGAATAACGTAGCCTACGAAGTTGAAACTTGAAACTGAAGTTAGGTACTCTACGGCTCCCGGCACGAAGAAGTAGTAGTTTATTCGTGCAGTTTTTCGCTTTTTTGCGATTTTGTAATAAATGGCTCGTACGGTTTTTTTAAATCGCCTTAGTAACTACATTTTTTACAAGATAGAGTAAGCGCCATGTCCTCCTCAAATTTTTGGGCGTGCTCTTGTAGGAATAATTTTTTAAGATTGCGGGCTTCATATGCATTCTAGGGCAAAAGTATATAACTAGAAATTGTAGAGCATATACAAACCTACAACTTTTATTTCAAACATTGTTTTATTCAACGCTTAGTTTAACGCCAATTAGTGATTTTCTTTATTTTTCATAAAAATCTAAAGTATTGGACTTTTTAAGATTGTGGCCATGGTTTGCATTTTAAGAAAAAAGTTAATATAATAAATCTTATAGGAAATAAAAAAACTTACAACTTTTGTTTGAAGCGTTTCCTTCTACTGACCCTAGTTAGCCTAAGCGTCAATAGTGATTTTCTGAATTTTTACGTTTAAGAGGTTGATTTTTATTTTGCGTCATTCACTCATGGTTAAAATTGGGTTATGTTTTTCATTTTACAATGTTTACCAATAATTAAACATAAATTATAATTTTCAATTATTTACAACTGGCAAGAGAAAGTCGTGTAAGTGTTTCACACCAGATTTTGTAATGAATTAAACACAATTTCAATATTTTGACACCTCAAGTTATAGTGTACTTGTAAAACAAAATTGTAACAATAACTGACAAAATATGGAAAAAGTTATTTCTAAAGTAGTAGCCTAATGTTATTTTTATTTTCTTCAAATTTTACAAATTTATTAGTATTTTTGTAATGGTCCTAGTCCTCAGTAAATGATAGCCTAACACTTTAGTTATGATTCTTTTAGTATTACGTCCAGCTATTTTGCGCATTAGGCCTACTGCTGTTGCAGAAGGTACGAAAAAAATGAGCGACGACCTATCTAACTCTACTTCTCTTTCAAGCATTATGCTCATAAGACTGTTGTGAATGGTCAGCCCATCTCTTTCGTGGTCATCCGACCTCTCGGGCACTACCAGGAACGTAAGACATTATTCTCATCGTCAGTCATCTTTCTTCCATTCTACCGACATTGTCAAACCAACTCTGCCAATGTGTAACGATTCTTGCATTTAAACTTAACACATCCTGTTCCTTGCGTTAGAGGTTTTCATAATATTATGGTCCCTTTTAGAAACATCGAGGGTTCTGCGCAAAAAGCGAATCTCTGCTGCTTGTAATCGGCTCATATATTTGGATATTAAAACCCAAGTTTCGCTGCCATAAAGACCTACAGTCTTGTGAGTGATAAAAAAAAGAAAAACACCATAACGGGAATTTGAACCAGTGGACTATACCTATAGCATAGAAGCTAATGCACTACTACACCTACCAGCAAATTATGATCCACATAATACTAAAACTACATAAAATAAACGTACTGTTTTGACTGATAGCATTGCTTAATTCTAAAACCTATCAGACTATGTGTGAAATAACATGTTCTACATTCAAGAATTCTTAAATTACTTAAAGATAACTAAAATTAAACGTTTTGTACGAAATTCCACAGAAGATTAGAATGACGCGGAATAAGTTAGGATTTAGTTAATTTTCTATTTTTCTGATACCAATTTTTATTTAACTACACAAGACTGGCAACAGAGGTTAATTCCTTTAATTTATTTGTCGTTTTGTTCTTGTAGCAAAAATCTTTCGAATTACTATCTAATTTTTTTTTTACAGTAGGCCTATTCTATGTGATAATGATCTTAAAATTAAATTATTGTTTGTTTTTAATTTATTAATAGGCTATAGGTTTTTTTATACGGATTTGAATACTAGATAGTGGTTACCGGTGTACTTTGATGGTTGGGGTTCAATTAACCATACTCTCTCAGGAATGGTCGGCCTGGGTCTGTACAAGACTACACCTCATTTACACGTCATACACATCATCCTCATCTCATTGAGTCATGGGTTGCTTATTATGAATTGAACAGATTGCAACGTACACACATTAAAAAAAATAATAATACGGGTTACTTCAAAATTATTTTATACTCGTAATGCAATACAATAGTGGGTTTGGTGGCTCAGTCTCTTATACGCTCGACAGCGAAGCCGACGGTCCTAGATTCAATTTTTGTTTAGAGTAATTTATTATAACCAAATAATTTTGTCTTGAAATAAGTTTCATAAAATTATTTTGACTATCCACGGTAAAAAAATAATTGAACGAAAATATAATGATTTTCTCTGAGTGAAAATGTCTGAGTGTGTACTGCTATGAGATGTTATGGCATTATGACATTCGGTTCGGTAGTCAGAATAAATATACACTCAGTCATTCGTTAATGTCAAAACTTTTATATTTCAAGTGCAGTGAGTTTTTTTAAAAGTTATAACCCAACTCAAGCGTTATTTGGTTTCGATTTATTTTTTAATTATAGAAGGAAACGGAATTTTAAGATTCATGAAATTTTGTTAGAATGAACTGTAATTGAAAATAACGACACTGATTACAAAATGAATGAACAAATTAATAAAAACATTAATACTCAAAAATTACTAGATAATTTTAGCAAATGTTTAAATTATTGGGGCGAGATATTGTCATAGTAGATTTAACATCGATTATAGGATATAGGAATGTGTGCATAGGAACCGGAAACCGGACATTCCAATCTAAATTCTGCGTATTTCACATTAGTGTATTTCAGCGGAATGGCATAGCTATTTAAAGCAGAGGTATCGTGCCTATGACGACTACCTGTCTCAAATGCTCAACGGTAAATTGATTGGAGATGGACAGTTCATATCAAACTCTACAAAAATACTATTCCTGTATTAGTCACTTATGTGACTAATGAGTGATGGTGAATAATATCTTAGCTTAACTTTGTAAGTACGTAACAGCTTAAAGTTAAATATCTTTAAACCGATAAAATATTTAAAAACCATTTCTCCTAATTGCTGAAAAAGGTATTACAAAATACAGTCGGACCTCCATATATCGAAATTGTACGTTCCTCATAAAAAATTCGATATAATAGAAACTTCGATAAAGAGAAACGTTGTTTTTTTCCTCATTATGACTGCTACTTATATTAAGTGAGATTACTCGACCGTAACCATATTACCTAAAAACAGTATTTATTTACAATAAAGTTTGTTTTATTGTGAGCACGGGTGTGAAGGGCAATTCTCCACAGAAAGAAAAACTTTTCTCTTTTGCTTAGGCATGTTTTTATCTCATAACAGTTTTAGGTACCCATTTGAAAACTTCTTCGTCGTATTTAGGCTACATATTTTTGATCGTACATAGTAGTATAAACGTATTACACTACCCTTGTACGTGGACCACAGTGGTCAACGATCTGACGTACTGTATTGTCACGTTGCTCTCTCGCTCTCTCTCCCTCTCCCTCCCTATGCCTATCTTTCTCCCCCCTCTCGCTCTCTCGCCCCCTCTCTCTCAATCTATCTCACACTCTCTCTCTCTCGCACTCTCTCTACCTCCCTGTCCCTCCCTCCCTCTCTCTCTCTCTCTCTCTCTCTCTCTCTCAATGTTTCTGATTGACTAGTGTGTCATGGAAGGGCTATTTATGGAGTTCTATTTATATTTTCACTAAAAATAAATTCGATATATAGAATTTTTTTTCGATATACAGAAGCATTTTTCATTTAGAATTTCACGGGACTCAGGAAATACTTCGATATATAGAGAATTTCGATATATAGAAGTTCGATAAATAGAGGTCCGACTGTATATATAGGTTCTCCCAATTCTAAATATATTTAGGCTTAAACCCTTAAGTAATATTGTAACTCTGAGGCGTAATGGTTAACTTATATTTTATAACAAATCGGAAGGTCCTGGTCTTATTCCTAATGTAAGTTCTAGAAATTTCTACAAGCTATGTTAAAACGTAACCCACACAGTAGACGCTATTACCAAACTGTTGATATGAGTTGACGTTTTAAAAGTAACGTCTAATATTTGGGTAAACGTAGCTGTAGGTCTATTAAGTTTTCTTTAGTTTACGTAGGTCTTTAATGTTCACCATCTGAACAATAAATTCTTCTTTCATGACTTTATATTGTTTTAAACCAGTGACCCAACATATTATCTAGAAGCTCGTATTTTTGGTTTTCTGTATCCTTATTAATAAACAGTAAATAAATAGAGACTATATTTAGAATACGTGTGAATAAATGTTTAGCTTTTCTTAACCAGTGCCAAACAAATTGCCATTCATATACGCCAGCCTGTAGTAGGCCTACATCAAAAATTTCAGAAAACAAGAAATTCAAGGTTTACCTCGTACGAAAGTTCATAAAACCTGAATAATTGTACTAATTGTAATCATTTAACATCTCAAAGAATTCAACAATGTGTTTGACCGCCATTTTGATTTGAAAATACGGCTAGAGAATGTTGTGTGTAGATTTAATTTAATAAAATAACAAAGTAAAATGTAATGAAGTAATGTGATGATGAGTTTTGTTTGATTTTGTTTTTTATAAAAAAACCAAGGTGTGGCTACACAAGAAAATTTTGTCGCTAATAAATGTTTTAAATAGTTCTCTTAGAATACTTGTACGTAGTTATCTCTGAAAGGTCTCTTAGTAGTCAAAAAAGGTCTCTTGGTAGTTCTCTTCTGAATAGTTTAAGTAAATTATTTAAAAAATTTTCTACCCAAAGATTTTTTTTCCAAAAGGTTTGAGATATGCGATTCATATAAAATTAATATAGTTTTATACGTGGTTTTGTTATTCAAAACCAGGACTGATGATTAAAGATTTATCAATTATTTTATTTCATTGCTAGCATTTGCGAGAATGTAATATTTATATGGTATTTTTCATCATGGTATAATTTCAATCAAAACAAAGAAAACTACCGCAAAACAGCATGACTTAGTCGTTATGACCACAAAATGATGAGGAGAGCGGTGATGCGGTCTTTGCCTTTGCCATTGGTCTGACTGTTGTGCACATTGAGGGTAATTCAAACGGTGAAGGGTGATAGATGGAAATGAATAATGAAAAATGTACACCTGACAGGGAATCAACCCGGGTACCTTGGTATTACCCCGCCGCACTAACCTTAGTATTCTGGTGACTTTTCTAAAAACTAAGTCATAAAACTTGTTAAGTTTTTATTTTTCATGTTAATCAGAAATTTGGAAATAATAACGACAGACGATGGAAAATCTGAGTGTGGAAAGCTTCAATTAAAAAAGTTTGATCATTGGAAACCTTAATCTGGTTTAGATAGAGTTTTTTTGTGTAGGTGTTGAAATATAAAACGTAAAATAAAAACAGGTTACTGCGTTATTGGATTCAATATAATGTTCACTCGTTGTTTGGATACATTTTTATTATGGTGTATTTTTATGTAAGAAAATTGCTGATTCATGAAGTAATGTAGGTAAGTCTACTTACTGATGAGACTTCAACCGATGATTACCCTATTTTAGTAAACAGGCTTATGGCTTTGAGTATAATCTCGCTAATAGTAATGATAATAATACCGATCTTCATGAGCAAGCAACAAACAGAGGTAGAGTGTACAGCCTATATCATTATTCTACTAATACGATGCCAGGGCAATGACATACTGTACTGTTTGTACGTACTACCGACAGCTATCGTACCAAGATAGGATGTACCCAACAGATACCATACAAGTACCATTGTTATAGGTCAACCCCCTCTCCATTGCTCGACCATTCCCCTCCTCCTCCACCAACACAACGCCCTTACACATTATAGACCTGACTGACTAAAGTCACTTTGATTGACTCCAGGCTAAACTCTCAAACCCATCTTCTCTTATCTGAGACCAGCAGTGGCCAGTTGCATCGTGATGCCTACTGAGGATATTGTCCAGGCCTCCTCGAGGAATTTAAAATTGAAAAGACTGTAAAGAATTTTTATACAATTTAATTTCGTTCTCCTCGATGAGTATAAAGTAATTTCCTTTAAGTAGAATTTTGCAAACCCTTATACTCCTCTTTAAACGGTTTTTAGTATTTTTACCAAACATTCAAACTTAACAACTTACATTGGAAGCTAATAATGATAACTTGTTAAGTACTAAATGATTATATTTTAATTTCTTTGGCGTTTTACCGGATTATTTTAAAAAAATGATTTACCCAAATTTTAAACGAAGATAATCTGCGAGTTTCTTCTTTCATTTAGAACCTAAGTGAGGTAATATTTTCGTAGAAATTCGTTAATTAAAAAAGTAAGGATTCATTAGTTACGTAATCCGCGTTTAATTGAAAACACG
This sequence comes from Catonia carolina, assembly GCA_035578175.1. Classification (NCBI taxonomy): domain Eukaryota; kingdom Metazoa; phylum Arthropoda; class Insecta; order Hemiptera; family Achilidae; genus Catonia; species Catonia carolina. The sequence continues at coordinate 64,504,828 of JAQMRL010000001.1, read as the reverse complement.
AAATTGTGTTGGAGTAATACTGATGATAATAGTATAAACTTATATCTGACTTAAAAGGTTATCTTATAAACCTATTATATATTATGTTTCCAAATTATTCGACGGTGTGAATTTCTTCTTCTTGTCGTGCCTATCCGGTTCGGATGTTAGCGATCATCATGGTTATATTAAGCTTATTAGTCTCAATCCGGACAATACCGTGGAGCTCTTACGGAATCAGTCCTTAAATTGGCGAGCCAGAAAATTCTTCTTCTACCACGATTCCTCTTTTCCTCTATCATCCCCTGCAGCAGATCATATACTTTTTGATTTCTCATTATGTGACCGAGGTACTACAGCTTACAGCACTTACCAATTTTGACGAATTCCAGACCCTTGTTGATTCTCAACAAAATTTCAACATTAGTAACATACTACGTCTATGAAATTTTCAATATTCTCCTATATAACCACAGTTCAAAAGCCTCAAGCCGGCTTGCAGTCGGCCTGTTCAAGGTCCAAGTCTCAACACCATACAGAAGAACAGAGAACACATAGCATCTGAGAAGCCACAATTTGGTGCCCCATACAGGTCATGGCTCTGAAACACTGAACCCAAATAAAATTAATTAACAATAGTTTATTTGCATGTGTTTAATAATATACTAGATATTTACGACAGAAACCATTGCAATAATTAATTAACTGTAAGAAAACTGTTTAGAGCAGTACTTTTATATGAGTTTTTCACCTAAATTACACATACTAAGATTTTTAAAGATACAGCAACTCAAATATCGAATTTATCCCTAATTTCGGGTTGAGGATTCTTTTTTTTATCCGAGGCGGCGAGAAAAACTCATGCTCACTCCCTCACGATGGGGGAAGTAGTGTTGGACTCAACTGAGGCGTCCTCGTCCAGCTCCAAAGAGGCCGCAGCCGTCTACCTACCAAAACCCACCGCCTGGCTACTTGATCCAAAATCAGCAAAGAACCTTCCACCTCCCTCTGAATTGTTTTTACAATACTACAAAGGAAATGTCGGGTAAAAAAAATACAATTTACAATTTTACGGGTTGAGGGATCTAGAAAGGCTTTATTGCATGGGATGTAAGACATTTGAAGGGTTTCAGCCAAATAAAATTTAAGTAATTTAAATTTAATTTAAGTAAAATTTAAGTAGCTGCACTAAGAAGGTAAGTCCTATAAAACTAAAATTATACATTTTTAATTGGAAATTTATCAGTTTTTTAAACGAAATAATAATAATAAAAGGTTTATATTCAACAATACACTTAACATTAATATATTTGCTAAAAATAGATGTGGCTGGTCATAAAAATATTACAAAAATTGTACACTTACCCACACAAAAACAAATCAAACGAACAATCGACATATCACGTTAACATCATAGTACTACATTACAGTACAATATTACCATACTCAAAACAAGAACTGCCCAAAATCACTCGTATACTACACGTATATTTCTTTTTTAAATTGGGGATGCAAAAACACTTTTAAATTATAATGACCTGTATCAATCAATTCATGTTTAATTTTGGCTTTTAAAATTAACAGTCTTGGTTGTTAATTGGAATTCTTAGCACTTCATTTTTTTTTATCCGAGGCGGCGAGAAAAACTCATGATCACTCCCTCACGATGGGGGAAATAGTATTGTACTCAATAATTGAGGCGTCCTCGTCCAGCCCCAAGGAGGCCGCAACCGCCTTACCAACCAAAAAACCGCCGCCTGGCCACTTCATCCGACATCAGCAAACAACTCTCCACCTTTATTGTGAAGTTTTAACCTCATGTATTGGGGACATGATCTTTAGCTTGTGATGGAGTTACCTAAAATCTTGTTTGTTTCTAGTATGGTAGGGATGCTCAAATCTCTAGATATTACGAAATGTTTCTTCATTTTGGTACCTTACATGCTCATCTCATATATAGGCCCTACGTAAATATACAAATAACTGACAGTGTTAAAATATTTAGTTGTCCAAAAAGTATCGACACGATTCTCGGACAGTGAAACTGCCTTGCTCCTGTTACATTGTCGTTTATTTATAAAATTAAAAATTTAGGTTAGTTTTACCGATGTAGTTATCAGAGCTATTTGTAAAATTTTTAAGTACACTTTAACTCTAGAGTTTTGATATAGAATGATGATAATACGTTAGTATTGCCATTAAAGGTAATAAATTTGTAAGTGAATGTGTGTAGTATGCCTACCTTAAGATATCACTGTGAGAATATTTATTATTTTAAAGATTAAAAAAAGACAAGAATAAAAATTTATGTATATAACAACTCAATAAATACTGGTTATACATATACACTTTCACAATATAATATAAGTATTACCTACTATTATATATTTATTATATTATTGTGTGATGTTGTTATAGGTCTACGTACTGTATTTTGTTTAGATTATTAAAAATATCTATTGTTATTTATTAGAACATGACCTCTTTGTAAAAACTAATTAAAATAAATGAAGTCACACTTTCTAAGACACAGCAATTCTTAATTTATACTCAGCCGTTGTAATTGTTTATTAAATCTGGACTGCTTGTCCCTCGTTTAAGAACACATATAGGCTATTATCGTCTTTTTTTCTATAAATTGTCTTTATACATTATTTTTAAGCGTTTAGTCTAGAGATTTAGGAATTGCATACAGATTTAGGAATTTTTTTGTGGGCATAATCTTCTGAATACAACTACTGAGAGTGATAGTAAAGCTGACAGTAACAATAATAACAATATTATATTTACCTGGGAATCAAAATTCAAGTCTTTGCGATGTAGTGAATTGTATTAAGAAGGTGATAGGGATCTATCTATGTTAATACAACTCACTACAAGCATTTTCATCCCTATAGTGTGTGTCACATCACTGTAATCTTCATTGGCTAGCATTACTAACAGCTCTACCTCGCCCCTTATCTTCCAACATTCCCGCGTACACAGATAAGTCATACAATATGTAGATAAATTAAACTGTAATGTATAACGAACTAATAATTAAAACAGAATTACAATATGTCAGTAACGTATCGTATTTATAGGTACATACTGTCGTTATTTTGTTCCTGTGCTGAGGTAATCGTATAAGTAGCACGCAGAAAATGCGATCCAGCAAAAATAAAAGTGGCTAACTAAATCGACCTTCAAGCTCACAATGATGTGACGTATAGCATAGCAAACATTGAGTACTACAATACAAGGTCGATTGAAGACATTGTCAGCTTAACAACGATTTAATTTATAACTAGCACCAAGACAGAAAAAAATATTTATAATTGATATCATACCCTAAAAAAACAACAAAACAACAAAATAGGCTAAAGATGAAAATTGGTAATATTTTTAGTTCGCCCGTGACAGGCCAATCCATGCAAAATGTTAATACATGACCTTATGCTTTAACTCTCTAGGGTAACATAAATAAAAGCCCCTTCACTATTTTAGCTGAGAAATCCAGGTAATACTGAGTATACAAAAGATAAAATCTTGTGAATTCTAATGAATCTTTTGGATGTTTCAGAAAACGTATATTGCAGGATGCCTAACAAACAACAAATCAGTCGTAAACAATTACAAAAGTTTTATTTAAAAAATAACTGTTGTACATAATTATGTTCGTTATTACCATATTTTATTTTGTCATGAAATTGAATATAAAACTCGGAAGAAATAAATTAGGTAATGAGATAATACTTGAACCTTTTACTTAAGAAACGTAAAACAAAAAGAAAATTCGTCACACAAAAGGAAGAAACAGGTAAGGGTTTAATTATTCTTTTGCACTGAGTATTGTTTTTAATTTGGTGGTGTAATGTGAACAACTGAATAAAAATATAATACATAGTCGATTATTACACAAAACTAACTACCCGGTTCACCAACAATCTAAATTTTAAATAAAACTGTTAGTTTCGTTAATTGATTTATGCCAACAAAGTCGAGCTTTGAATATAACCTTTGAATGTGTTTTACAGGTACAGCATCTAAATTCTTAAAGCGTGCAAAGTCTTGTTCTCATTTTTAATTTCTCTTACCTTGAATGAAATAAAGGCATAAGTAAGAAAAGTTATGTTTTTATGTCGAATTTTCACTGGAACTACTCGTTCTCAGGTACCCTACCCCAAAAACCTGTTTTTTACCGATTGTAAAATTGTGTGCGCGTGCATGGTTGCGTATGTGTGTGTATTTGTATGTTCGAGTATGTGGGTCAGTCTGCCTGCGCCTATATGTGTGTGAACAAAATATCTCAAAAACTTAAAATTGAACGAAGTTGAAACTTTAAAGTTAAGTTAGGTATCACAAGGGGATTTGATACGAAAATCTTCATTAAATTTGGTTAACCAGAAGTAGTAGTTTATTAGTGCGATTTTTCACTTTTTGCGATTTTCTCAGAAAAAAGCTCTTTCAAAAAAGATGGCGCGTGTGGTAAAAAATGTTATTTTTTTAAGATTGCAGCCGTACTATGCATTTTAGGCCAAAAGTGTTTACAGTTAAAGTTACAGAATATTATGAATACCAACAACTTTTCAAGAATTTTGTTCTACACAGCTTAATTTAGCGTCTATTTTCCGTATTTTTCTCATAAAGATATCGAAGTTGAACAGAGTTTGATATTGATTTAGCGTGATTCACTCAAGACTAAAATTAGTTTTTCATTTTACGTTGGCCAGAAAAAGTTGTGTGAATGTTTCCCACCAGATTTTTATTGACAAATAGTTTAAGTGGGCAATTCATAGAATATGAATATTGTACAGGGCCTGTACAGGGTTTTCATAAATATGTTTTTAAAAAAGATTAGCCTTCGTTCTGCCAATTATGCCATAGAAGTCTTGGCTGACGAAGAACATTGATTATAATTTGCAGTGAACCTCTCTGTAGCCTTAAAGATAACACACAATTCTTGTTACGCAGTAATCATAGGCTTTTTGTTAGGCAATCATATTATTCAAGGCTTACAAACCATTACTTTATAGAGATTAGTTCATAAAGTAATTTATAAAAATAACCTTACAAACTATTTTAATTTTATAAAATATTATTATAAATAATCCTTCAAACTACACGTCAAGTAAATTCTTGATAAAATCGCCATTCATTTTTGTTATAATCCTTCCACCAAATTTCATCAAATTATCCTTTAGAAAACTGCGAATACATTTTTAAAATAAGTCTCAAAAAAGGAATTAAAACAATTATTGTATTTTTATTGAGCTAATCATATTATGAACATGATAAAATGAACATGATAAGAAACATGAAACAAATAAAACATTGTAAGATTACATTATTAAGATAAAGCAATAGGCCTACAACAAAGCTTCAACCGAGGGAGTTTCGGATAACAAAACTACAAAAATCCCTAAATTTCATCTCAAGCTGTTAAAAGTTTTGAATGATGCGGCAAAATTATAAAACGAGAGGCTACGCAGTCAAAGCTTGAACTAAGAAAGTTAATTAAAAATACAAAAATTTATAAAAACACTACAAATGTTAAAGACAAATTTCAGTAAACAGTTTTCTAAAAGCTATTTCTTGTGAATTTACAAAACTGTGGCTTCTTTAAAGAAAAGTTTTCGTTAATTTTTCTCTTCGCGTTATATCATTTACGGCATTGGGGTTTCTGGTTTATCTCCCCCTATACTTTCTTCCCATAGCCTCCTCATCTTCTCATCTAGCCCATGTCCTCTCACTCTTCCAAGGTGCTCCATATGGTTATCATATGAATACCTGGGTCTTCTCTTATTATACGTGGGTTATCCTTTTGTTTTAAGTAATCTTAATATTTCTTCGAATCAAGTATAACTTTTTTTGTCAGCCATATCACGCAAGTCAAGCTTTCCCTTTTAATTTATATGGCTCTTAAGTGCGTTAATTATTTATCTTTTATTCGCAAAAGAGACCCATATCACGAACTGAGTAGGTATTTAATTTTACTTACGTCAAGAAGTGATGCTCATCACGTAGCCAAATCATGCTTGCTTGCAAGATTTTCATTCTGACTGCTACCTAGAACCTACCGCTTTTTCACAAATACATTTATGTTCACATTGTACAAAAAAAACAACCACTAAAATAGGGCGCAAAACCTGTAGTAGTTCATTAGAAAAATCAACAGAAAAATGTGGTATCATTAAATAACGTGTGAAGAAGTATTGTATGGTAAGGTAAAATGTTTTATATGGTATGGCTATGGTATCTAACTTTAATAAAAAGTTATCAACTGGGTGTGCGGATGAAAATGTCTTGATAAATATACTGGAATTTGACTAGGACTCATCGCTCCATGAACGTATTAGCTGTCGTTATGAAAGTGTATGAACCAGATTCGTATATTTTAAAAATCAAACATAGAAAACTGAGCCAAGGTATACGAAGAAATCAGTTCCAAACAGTTTCGATTAAGTTTTTTTTTAATTAGAAGCGTTTGTTGACGGTTAAGTTACGACATTATAGCGAGTAACATAGATATCCTCGGAATCTAAATGAGGCTTCGTATGTTGTGGCTGTAATTAGCAAATTAGCTGCATTAGCAAATCTTACTCAAGCTTGAGAAATAATTTAAAATGCAACTTGAAATAATGAAATTTGTCCCGGGTTCGATTCCCGGTCAGGTCTGGCACTTTTTCATCACTCATTTCATCTATCACCCTTCTCGCGGTCTGCATTAGCAGTAGGCCTCATTGCAAAACAGTCGGACGTTAAACCAAAAAAAAAAAAAAAAAATAATAATAATAATAAAAACCAAATAAAAAAATGGTTTATTTAAAAATAAATATTACTAATACAAAATAAACTAGAGACAAAATATCGAGCAACAGCCGAATTTGGCTACTAACTTTCTGTACAATACAATGTCCATTTGTAGAGGAGTAATACGAAAGGGATTTGATTGACCATACGCTACCCTGATTAGTCTATGCATATAAAATTGATTCACTTTAAAAATAATCATTGTTTGTTTACATAAGCTGCAGAAATAAAGAAATTGAGTAATGGATGAGAAGACAAGTGAGTCACACGAGTAGAAGATTTTTAAGCCTAGGTACGGTTGAAGCGAGATAGTGGAAAATCCAGTTATGTAGTTCTACAAACTAATGTTGTTATATAGTGCAGTATTAGGCGACATGCCAAGTGTTTACCCGGTGAAGTAAAGTGTTTACCTTTTGTAAGTCACGTTAACGCAAAATCAACAACTTATGGTATCCATGGAATAGATTTATCAAAATAACGAATAGTAATACATAATATAATAATTCATCTCGTCTTCTCAAATGAAATATAGATCGCTGCTCCTATTCGAAGTAAACATTAGGCGTGGTCACCTAGTACACTCTATCAAGTGCTTTACCTTCCTTCAACTGTTTTAAGTTACGACTTATCATCATCATTATTATTATTAGGATTACAATATTTATAGCATTTTTATACAACAGACTGAAGTAAACCGTTATTTTAAATTTCCTTCTCCGCCAGTCAGTGAGGCAGTCAGTCAATTGTGTCATTGTACAAAATTGTAAGATGTGTATCCATTTTTAAATAAAACACCTTGGCGTTTATTTCGTTTTATTAGATATTTTTATTACATATTAATTTTACTCTATACTCTTGATTAACCGTAATGGTTGAATCGATTCAAATTACGAATAATCTGATATAGGTACTTGGTTAAATATCTTCTTCTTCTTCACGTGCCATCTCCATGACGGAGGTCGGCTATCATACTGGCGATACGAATTTTGTTGACCGCTGCTTTAAAGAGTTCGTTTGAGGAACACCTGAACCACTTTCTCAAATTACACAGCCAGATATCCTTCTCCTGCCCACCGATCTTTTTTTTTGGTTAAATATATAAGAATTAAATTATAATACAAAATCAATTACACATATTTAGATAACAAATTATAAAAAAATTGTATTGTAACAGCAAATTGTGTTATGCTTACAACACACAAAATTGATGCCACTTGTATTATTATTTTTAAAGTTCAAAACGACTAAAATACAAAGGTTATCAATGTTTACTTTGCAATTAGTACAACATTTTCAGAATAAGAACGTTAGGGGTACTTCAAGTGCCATCTAGGAAAGTGGTCTTCAGCTTAGCACTTCAGTACATAACCGAAAAATATACCCCCTTTAGTCTATTACTTTTAGCCTATTAAATTTATTTTCGTATGATATTTTTGTCAAGCGTGAGTGCAAAAATGATGGTAAAAAATTAAACTTTTCAGACACTTCTTTATACAAAATATGATTTTCCTTAAAACTTGTACACAGAAAATTATTTGGTATTTGGGTGTGCCCAATTAAAATTGGTGGGATTCTACCTTACAAAAATTAAAGGTCTAATTATAATCAAGGTCGAAGTTGTTATATTTTACACTAACTAGATCTATTGAATTACCTCCTATATTTCCATAACTTCATACAAGAAGTATTTACGTACTTAAAATATTAGAGAACTACGTTCTTTCATAAAAAAAACACACGATTTAGTTGTAAAAATACACTTATTTATTCTGTAAACAGTTGTCAGTTTGTACTTAATTTTCTAAAATGTTTTGTAGTAAATACAACTAAAAAATCAAAATCTCTGAAACCAGTGTCTTTAGTAAATGTAGTCTGATTAATGATTTTAGGAATCAGCCCGGTTTCTTATTTCACTTATATAGTGAAAACACATTATACAATCGTTGCATTGCGATTTTTTTATCATTATTATAATAAAAAAATTGAATTTGATTTTTATCACCTATTTTAAAACCTGTCCAACGTTAAAATTGTTGTTGGCGGTAAAAACTAAAAGAGAGAGTTCTGACAAAAACGTATACTCTTGAATGATAATAGTAATTTTAGGCACAGTGGATAGGCACTTCAAGGGCGCTGAAAAGGAGTCTATCAGAAAAAGGAAACAGGTGATTTATTCCAGAGTGTTTAACAGGTATCGTGATTAAGGTGATGTATGTTTATTACTGATTGATTACGGATGAGTACCTACCTTTACGTATAACTAACAATATCACCCCAATTTTAAGGAGCAAATGCGCCGAATTTCAGTTCTCTAGGAAATCGAGAAGGTAAAAAATTTTTGATGAGTGAGTCAGTCAGTGAAGGCTTTCGCATTTATATCTACAAATTAAAATACAAACGATAGACTTAATATTATAAATAAACGATGAAAACATTTACCGAAAATTTTCTCAAGATTTTCTGTGAGTCAAAACAGTTTTATTTGCTTGTTGTTCTGTATGAAAGAAAATGTTTTTCATGAAAAATATTTTACCTTAGTTTATTTCAGGATAGATGGCACCTGTAATTAAGATCATTTAACTGAGCAAAATCCAGTCGTCATTCTTATACACTAATGGGTTATAAAACCTCGTTGGTTGATAGATCCCGATAAAATGGAGTATTAATTAAATTTTATGAGTAATTAATTTATTAGAAAAATTGATTTCTCCACAAAGATTTGATATATGAGGTTTTCAATGAAGTAACGAATAGCTAGAAACGTGTTTGTATATATCTTAAATAGTTTATTTAACTGATTATGCTGCCAAAAATTACTTTTTGTAGTAATGTATTCTACTTAAGAAAACTATGGAACAACTATTTGTATTTTTCTTTGTCTCAAATTAAAAAGAGTAGAGGACATTTATATTAGGTTTTTAATTCAGCTTTTTGTTAACTTTATTGTCTCTAATTGCCCGTAACGTGCAGGTGGAGTGTAAATTAATTTCACTCGATCTGTTGGTTCAAGAAATAGTTCAGTTTCTTATCACATAGTCAGCCAATTATATGACTGAACTATTTAAGAACAGAAGAGGTAGAGGTGTAAAAGACACTAGTCAGAGTTATCTCCTCTAAGAGTAATGAATTTCTCTATACAACCAGACCCTGTGGTGATTGAAGTGAAGGTGTCATTTGCAGGGTGGAAAATGGATGCTTTTCGGAGAGCCCGGCATGCTAATAATCATACTTTTTCATTCAGTGAGGAGGTAAAGGTAAATCACCTCACTCCTCGTTTTACTTAGTAAAGCCTCTAGAGGTTCAACTCAGCCTTTCGGCTAATGACCGAAACAACAATTGTCACTAAATGCAGATTTTTGTGTTTTTGAAAGAAATTTCTTTAATGGAAACATGGTATTTCTACATTTATTGATTCTGTTGGATCAGACATTACCTACTGAATTATGTTATAATTCTGGGAGGAATGTACGCCATAATTATTTACTGCAGGTGTAGAAAGGTCGCAGTGGTCATCGCCGCTGATTCATTCTTAATCTATTAGTATCAACATTATATTGTAACACAACTGTCATGATTAAGTAAAGTAGAAATAAATTTTATATTATAACTGCTGAAATTTCTCCAGTTTAGTTTTTATAGTGGATTCTAGTAGTTCGAATACAAGTAGCAGATAATTCTTCTCGTTTAGGAATAGTTGGTAAACTATTTAAAAATTATACATAAAAACCATCCTAGTATAATTAAAAGTTAAATTCATATCCTTTTAGTTTTAATAAGCGTGTTAGAAAAGTATCACTCTATTCTAGCTCAACAATACAATTATCTTGGTATTAAAGTTTGTCATTGTTAAAGGTTTTACAAAATGTGAACAATACTACCTTAATATAACTTATTAAAGAGGATATAACATGGTCGCTTTTAAAAATCTCCTTTGTTGGTACAGATTGATGCAGGCTGTATTGTAAAGTAAAGAATGAAAAATGAATCTTATTGGCAAACGGATAAAGTAAGCAAGGTCTAATAGAGTAGGCTGTGTACATATACATATTTTACTTTCTATATCTATATACTATTAATTTGCGTAGGTAAAACTGGTTGCATAGTTTTGTTAACATTGCTAAAGGTGAGGTGGTACTGTAATAAAGGATTAGATGAAAGTGGTATCCTGACTTTGTATAGACTGTCTCAGAAAACGTGGATGGATAAAAATTTAACGTATTGTAACAACTAAGACTAGATTCTTTCGGGATCTGGCTATAATGCATAATGAATGAAACACTTCCTTTAACTTTTAACAATTATTTATTGACGCAATTAATTAATAAATGTAGACTACCGACAAATAAATAAAATTACTAGAATAAAATGAAGTATAAAACTTAAGCTTAAACTAAACTTGACTAATTAAGAAACTGTTGTTTAATCAAAGCAAATTATTTACCTCTGCAAACACTTGCCTTCACCCGAACGATGACGCACTATTAACGTAATTCAGAACCGTAACGATACTATTTCGAACGGCCTGATAACACTTTCCATTTACAATTCAATTACTGACGACTGAACGACTACAAAAGCACTAACTGTTTTTATACCTGCGGTCTAATAGTTTCTCAAAACACTCGAGAACATTGCAGAAGAAATTAAAGTTAAAACAAACGTTTCAACTAGTTTTGATTTCTGAGAATTTCCACTCAAAACATTCCATGCTTTGCAGTCCATTATCTTTGTTCAATACACAACACTTCAAAGATTACACAATTTCTCATAATGAAAAATTTATTCTCCATTTGTAGAATAATACAGTACAATGTTACAATATTCTTCAATTCCCGTAAAGCTCTGTATGTTATCATTTTTATGCCCATATATTATTTTTTGACAAACTTAGTTCTAAGGAAATAAATTGTTTAAGAAATTGTGTATTCTATGAATTGTTCTGTATTGAACAAGGATAATGGATTGTAATGAATGGAATGTTTTGAATAGGAATGCTCAGAAATCGAAACTAGTAGAAATGCTTGTTTTTACTTTGATTCCTTCTACGAGTATAATGTTCTCTATTGTTTGGATTGACTATCAGACCGAAAGTATAAAAACAGTTAGCTCATTTGTAGTGAGTCAGTCAGAAATTGATTTGTGAATGGAAAGTGTTGTCTGGTCGTTTCAAAATAGTGTCATTACGAGACCGGGTTGGTCTAGGGGTAAAGTCGTCGCCATAAGTCAGCTGTTTAGTAGCTGATTTTCAGAGATGAAGGTTCCAGGTTCAAATCCTAGTAAAGGGAGTTACTTTTATATAGATTTGAATGCTAGACAGTAGTAACCGCTGTACTATGATGGCCGGCCGCATTGGCGTAGTTGGTAACGTGCTCGCCGTTCATCATGCGGTCTTGGGTTCGAATCCCATTTAGGCACGACATATTTTCATACGTTACAAAAAGTCATTTCAGCCTTCAACGTCTGCATTAGCGGTAATTGCAAAACGTCGGACGTTAAACAAAAAAAAGTACTATGATGGTTGGAGTTCAATTAACCGTACTCTCTCAGGAATAGTCGGCCTGAGTCTGTACAAGTCACACATATCATCCTCATCTAATTGGGTCTGGGGTTGCTTGTTGTTCTAAATTGAACATATTGCAACGTACACACATTAAGAATAAAAGAAAATTACGGACCCGGTTCTGAATTACGTTAATAATATGTGCGTGTGCAAGTGGTATCAAATGGTTATGGACAGGTTAATCTGTTTTTATCGTTGAGAGACAAGATCTTATTAATAGTCGATTTTAAGTTTTGTAATTAATTTAATTATTGAGGTAATCTAATTGTAATATGTTAGTAGTATAAATTTAATAATTAAGTGTAATTATTAAGTGGGCAATAAATAAGTTGTTATAAATTTGTTTATTTTTTATTATACCTAGATCCCGAACGAACCTAGGCTTAGGTGTTACAATAACAATTTTACGTCATTTGGCAGTCTACGGTCTTTGACGAGGAAACATGAAGAATATTACTGTCGTTTGGAAAAGCAGCTGAAGTTCTGATTCAGTGGACTTGATAACTGAGACAGTCTATACTGTAGTTATATGATCTTTGTAATACAATGGTAGTGAATTGTGATGTGCATCACCCTCCCACCTCAAAGCCACAAAATCTAAAGAGATATTTTCTAGCTCGTGCCGTTTTGTGAACTATCTGCACTGATCCATGTCTTGCGTAATTCGTGTCTCGTACTCGTACTCACGCATATACCTCAACTAAAACTCTTCCGACTCCTCCCAGATGTTATGTTAAGTTGATCTCTTCTAATGTTTTATGCAACCAACAAATTTGAATATCTATAAATTTTATCGTATTCATTGTTATTCAAAATTCTCTGATCGTTATTTAACTGATCCACTGTACCGTATATAATGTTACACAATAGGCTTTAATTGTTTCTAATTTTCATAAGTTATTGTAATGCTAAATGATATTACCTATATCAAGGCGGTCAATTTGTTTACCTATCTATCTATCAAGTATAAGAAAGAGAAAGTATTGAAATAATAATTAAAATATTTTTTTTTAATTTGAACAAAACGTCATGATTTCTTCCAACAAAAAATTTTGCTTTAGATATTTAGTATCTAGAATATCTTTACAGCGTTTTTATTTTTATTTTTAAGTAATTCATCTAGTCCAGAAATTAAAGCTAATATTATTCCCAGTGTAAAATCAAAATAGGTTTCAATCAATAAATAATGTTTTTTGTGTCAAATCACACATACTGTATCACTCGGACCTAAAATCCCATTTGTTAATGATATAATGACATCATACACGAAATGTGTGAACGCTTTAAATTTAAATTACATAACAACTCTAACCCATTGATTCACGAATTAAAAGATTTGGCTTAACGTAACTTAATATAGTCCAAATTTAATTAAACTCGATAAAAACAAATAGTTAATAAAAACATAAAAAAGTAATTAAAATTAAGTACTATTATTAATTAAATACCAACTCTTAATGGTTAAATTATGAAAATGCTAACTTTAGTAATTAACTGCGGGAGTCCTACTAATCAGTAATGTTCTTCTTTAACGTTTAATGCCATGATTAAAAATTTATAATGTATGCACACTTATACTGGTTGTGCAGAACTGCACAATTGTAAATACAAAGTAAAAAAAATTAAGGACATATTATTTAAATAAAAATTTTATTTAACTAGTGCAAATATAAATTAATTTTCTTCTTTTTGAAACTTCTGGACCTGCTTACCCATTTAATTTGTAGATCACATTAGAATGTTTAGTAACATTGGTTGGGAAGACGAGTTTTTGGTGACCACCAACAAAATAATAATCTATTAGATGACCCTATCAATTACATTAAATTTCACACCATTCACACAGGCAGATATTAGTTATAGTTATATTCATAGGCTATAATTTAGTTATTTAAATTAAAATAGTTGCTGTTAACATACAAACAATAAAATTGATAATTTAATAAAATCAGAACATAGACTTAGATATACAGATTACAAGATTATGCAAGTGGTACTTTTGTGTGCTCTAATACATCCAACAAATTATTATAGTAGGCTGGTTTAAGAGAAGTAAAAATATTTAAGAGAAAGATCCTTCGAATAATAATGGGTTCGAATGTATAGAACGGACAGTAGAGGTTATGCCGAAGAAAATAATTGTATAAGAAAAACTAACGCTTAATGAAAACGACCAGAAAACTAGAACTGAAATTCTACACACACTTGTACGAATGGATGACCAGCGATTGGCAAATCAGATTTTTAAGACAATGAATTATAGACCTAAGTTGTCGGATAAGTGGTTTACAAAAGTCACTATGGATATTGATAAAATATTTTATCCTATAATATACGTACTAAAATAAACTGAGAGAACATAATGGATAGAACCAAGTTCATACACTGATTACTGACTTCAAGGTCCTCCACGAGAAACAAAATTCAAATACCGAATGGACGGAAGAGAAGAGAAAATCGCACAGTAAGACAATGCTGAGAGTTCGGGTTACAAAAAGAGCTTCCATAAGTGTTTAGAGTTACTTTTAATGGGTTTAAAATGAGTAAAAAAGAAAAAGTGGATAATATCATTTTAGAGATGGACTATTAATTGATTTTTAAATGACCGACTTTAATGTTTGTAAGGGGTTTTGAAACCACTTTTTTTTTTAATAATCTTTAAGTATTTTCGGATAATTAACTGGAAGAACGGAATAAGTTATTTATTTATCCCTTAGGATACTTAAATAACTACAAATATCAACAACTTATAAATTAAGTGCAAAACCGTTCTTTGCATTTTACGTACATAAAAAAAGAGGAAGTGTTGTTAAGTAACTCCGTTCGTACTTCTATCATTAGTATATTCGACATAATCAAAATGTTGAAATAAAATTAGTTATTCCTATGCTTATCATTTACTTATTTTAAATAATCGAACAAATACGAATAAAGGTTGTGATTGATTAACAGACGTAGAGATAATTCTTTATGAGATTCATCTTCTTGTAATATAATTTACGTACTTATTACATTAATGAATTACACATCTAAGAATACATTTTTCGTGGCTGTTGTGCTTGTTTTGAATTTATAGCTGATTAATTCATAAATTACTTTTATTTCTTTATGTTATTTAGTTTTATTTTACTCAACACACAGATCAAGCGACCTGTTTTGGATTACGTAGAGGCCAAAACATATATTTTAATGAATTAAAACAAGATACTGTTTTACTATCTTCCGGCTAAAGAGCCTTGTCCATACTCCTACGTGCTACAGCCCTTTTCAATGACATCAAGAAGTACTGAATGATAGAATGATACAATTTTTCTTTGTTTCTGTTTTTATTCAAATTGTCGACCTCTACCATTTATTTTGTTTTCGTAAACTTCAAATAATTTTTTGCATGTTTACTTTTGTTTAGTATTTTCGTGGTTTTACTTAATATTATTTGTGAAATAAAGAAAAATAATTTTCACATTTTTATATTCACACGAATTTCTTTAGTTTATTTAGTTTCTTAAATCCTCATTAAGTATTGAACAGATTCTAATAACATTAGTAGGTCCTTAGATGCCCATAACAGGCAGGTGGAGTGTTAAATTAATTGCACTCGATCTGTTGATTCCAGCGCTACAAAAAATAGTTCTGTTTCTTATCACATGATCAGCCAATTTTATGACTGATCTATTAAAGAACAGAAGTGGTAGAGGTGTAAAAGACACTAGTCAGAGTTGTCTTCTCTGAGAGTAATGAATTTCAATGACTATAGTGTCTGTACACTTCCGATATGCCGACTTCAAATATAGTGTAACCACGGCAGCATTTTCCATTGACATAGTACTTCAAGCAATACACGAAACACCAGAAACTGCATCACAACACCTACATTAACAATAATTAAACAACATTGATCTTTGTACAGTACAACTGAACAACAGTTAAGAAACAAATAACAAGATATGTCACGAAATACAAATCAAGACTCGAGCATTAAAACATTTTAGCCTTCAATTTATTGGACAACAGCGACAAAGTCCAACGATTACAACGACTTTATTCTACTGATTTTTTTTTTAATATAATTTCACTTGTAAATAATAGATTTACTTAAAACAATAATATTGTGTATGCAAATTTTATTGAAAATTTCTTTTTAAGTCATTTTGTTTTTAAAATTTTCTATGTTAACTAATCTTTTCACTGTTCCATGTGAAGAGATTGTAGACTTTTTTGCAGTAAATAAAACAAATTAGTAATTTAATTCAATAGGGGTATAAGCATATGACTTTTAACTGACTCTCGTTGCCACTGTTCAATCATTTTTCAGATGTTTCCGAGTATTTACTGAATCTGTAATGTTCCATTAAAGTAATGCTTGCCACAAATTAAGTATCACTAAATAGTTACTCTTTTATTTGTGGCCGCAGTACTGTTTTGGGTTTATTTGATCAAACATCCTATGCAGGTAATACTTTATGTAGGTATTAGTTACTCTTTTATAGATTGAAGTACTAGTTGAGTGGTCAATCGAGTAGGCATATGTCAAAAAATATTACTACGGTGATTTACCTCCACCTCCGCGTCTGAAAAAGGAAAAGGAAAAGTATCCTTGCAACGGATTGCAGAATTAAAACATACTTTGCATAATGAATTCAATTTATAATAGAAATAATAGAAAAAATACATTACTTTATTCTTAGTCTATATAATTTAATAAATAACCATTAAATATTGTTAAATTAATAAAGAACCTCATAATTAAATCATTTGTAACATAAAAAGATGTTTGCTCTGACTTCTTTTTAAAATTTAATAGTCTATAATTCTTTTTTTTTTATTCCTAATTTGTGTACGTTGCAATCTGTTCAATTTAGAACAATAAGCAACCCCATGACCCAATGAGATGAGGATGATGTGCATGACGTGTAAATGAGGTGTAGTCTTGTACAGACCCAGGCCGACCATTCCTGAGAGAGTATGGTTAATTAAACCCCAACCATCAAAGTACACCGGTAACCACTTTCTAGTGTTCAAATCCGTATAAAAGTAACTACCTTTACTAGGATTTGAACCCGGAACCTTCGTCTTCGAAAATCAGCTGTTATACAGCTGATTTTGGCGACGACTTTACCTCTAAACCAACCCGGTGGGTTAAATTTTTAAGTAATAATAATTCTTTAGTACGAATATTTTGTGTGTTTCTAATGAAACTATTCTGGCTTGCTTGTGATTTGAATAAAATGTAAAGTGTAGATACTTTATTGAATATTGGAAAAGTGGAATTCCTTAATATAAAGTAAACTTTTATTTGAGTCGGTTGAATTACATTTCGATAAATCAAATATTTTTATGGATTAAAGCCGCGTAGGAGTCTCTAGATGTATAAAATATAGCCTATGTTGCTCATGTAAACTCATCCAAACACAGAGCTTTGTTAAGTGTAGTCCAAATATCTCCATTGTTAAAACAAACTGATATACAACGCAGTTTTTATTGAGCAGTCAAGAAAAAATATTTTAGGTGTTCGATTAAATAAATAAATATATATATATATATATTTATTTATATACTAAAAATGTTATTGTTCTTCCACAGACTCGGTTGTGGGAAAATAATTACAGAAAACAAATAAAGGAATATAGGCCTACACTGAAACTTTTTTTTCTTTTTTCAGGTAATTGTTACTGACAAAATACAAAACGGGTGAACACAAAATTCTTAAAGCTTAACGTTCTGAATGAATCATAACGTACCACAAGTACCAAAAAATTATAAACATATTTACCTGGGACAAAAATCCGATGCTCAGATATTATGAAATGCTTTTTTTATTGTGTTGTTTAGGTCAACAGCCGAAAGGCTGGTTTGAAACTCTAGAGGTTTTACTAAGTAAAAACGAGGAGTGAGGTAGTTCACTATTGCCTTCCTCACTTGAAAGAGTGTTGAAAGAGTACGCTTATCTACATGCCAGGCCCTACGAAAATCACCCACTTTCCACCCTGCAAATGACACCTTCACTTCATCCACCAAAGGGTCTGGCTGTATTGTGAAATTTATTTCTCTCAGAGGAGATAACTTTGACTAGTGATTTTTATACCTCTACCTCTTCTGTTCTTAAATTCTTCAGTTATTTGGCTGATCATGTGATAAGAAACAGAACTTTTTTGTAGCCCTGGAACCAACAGATCGAGTGCAATTAATTTAACACTCCACCTACCCGTTTTGGGCCATTTTTTATATTGAGAAATTTTAAAATATGAAAAATAATTGAAAATCGAAACACGATGAATTCCTTTGTTTTGGAGCACACGGAATACAAAAATAGAAAAGATAAACTAAGTAAAATCTAATAAGCCTTTAAATTTATTTTGTAAGTAGCATCCAAGTAGAAAGGAATTAAGAGTACTGTTAAAATTTTTTAGGCTATTGCGAAAGTTTTGAGTAATTCCCCAACAACATTTAAAATTAATGGAGAATAAATGTTCGATACGCTAACTCAAAAGTTAAAATCACAGTTCTATACAGTTTTCAATCGATATCTAAAGATTTTTTCATAAAATATAATGTAAATGTAAAAATGTGTGTCTAACTAATACAACTACCTAACCAATAGTCTCGAGTTTGATTCTGGCCAGGCCTAGATGTAATTAAAACTTTAAATAAATTAAAAAAAAAAACAATAGTTTTATTTTTGCACCACCTTGGTATAAATACGTACTTCATTCTATTTCTTCATACAATTTCTAAACTGCTAGGCCTATGTCAGTCTACAGGTATTTCTTGACTTTTTGATGACATTCTCAGATAAACCTTTTAATAGTGGCAGTGAAGACGAACAAACACAATAGGTGATTGTGTCAAGGCGCCAATGAAATAACTGTCCGAAGAATATTATTTCGCTGTAAAACGATCTGGACGCTGTCCGTACAACCAATTGTGTAGGTACAAGTAAGTAGATAATCACGAGGCTTACTATACCTCACCTTTGTCAAACTTTTATTCTAATTTGTTAATTGCAGCCTTTTTATAAGAAACTATTTATCCTCATTTTTTAAATAATTACTTCTATACAAATACACAGTAGTCCCACAACCCTTTGAATTTTTTTAATGTATTGTAGAATTGTCTGCTAAAATTTAAATTTAAATTTTTAATCAAGCATGTAACATCAACACGTGTCATCGATTATAGAGTTAATAATCTCTTAGAAATATTATAAGATCATGATGCTTTTGAATTAATATCATTTGGGAAAAGTCACTTCGATGTGTACGCCTATTATAATATACAACCGTGCAAACATGCTACGTATTACTTACATAGGTTGACGTTAAAGTATGATAAAGTAAATAAAGTTTATTAAATTGTCCTTGAAAGATAGAAGTGAATTTGGAACGCCAAAAACTCAAAACCGGAACAACCAAATTTTGTGACATCCCATGTTTTTCATCAAACACGTGACAGATTTTTAGATTTTATGGAATAATTAAATTGTCTTAGTGTCTTAATGCCTGAGACTGATCACTGCAGCCCCATGGTACGTAACAAATGAAATACTACACAATGACCTAAACCTGCCCTTCACAAAAGAAGAAATTAAACAACATAGCGAAAAACATTTACAAAAACTAGAAGACCATCAGAATCCATTAGCGATTAGCCTCCTTGACAACAGCGAAGATACTCACAGACTGAAACGCTTTAAACCATTGGACTTACCTCTACGATTTTGTTAGTCATTTAATTTTAATTTTTTTATTTTTATTTTTTATCTTTTCTACTTCAACTCCTAATCATCAGCATCTCATAATTGGCGTCGTTTTCATCTCTACCATCGTCATTGTCATCTCCAACTTCAACTCTTTGTGTTTCGGGATGTTGATTCACGGTTCATCAAGTTTGATTTTGTATAGATATATATTTTTTTTGTTTCTTCACAGTTTGGTCTTTTTCAAACACACTACTGAGTGTTGTTTGTGTTTTAATTCTAAGGAATTACTCAGATTTTCTCATATTTGCTTAAAGTTATTGTATTTATTAACTGATTGCAAAAGAAAACTATACTGTTAAAAAAAAAAAGAAAAGAAATCCCATCGGTTTCTGTTGAAGATACTTCAGTTTACATAACTAGTAGGTTTTTTTTGACTTAATATCTGATGTTTATTTTGTACAAACAAAAAAACTTTTAATTTTGTTCCTATAACGTTGATTTCTTTTATTCAGTTCTAAAATGTTGACGTTAAAATTTTTAAAAACTACAACGCTAAGATCTGGAAATAACCTATTGGTAACAATTCATGGGTAAAACGTAGCAAAAACAAAAAAAAAACAAATTAGAAAGAAAAAGCCTTTAGATGAAAAAGTTAGTTAACACAGAATCTTGGATGATTGGGAGTTTTGATAACCGAAACTATTACTAGGTATAATTTGCCAGATACACGAACATGGTTGTAGCGCATACACAACAAGCTCATAATTTATTGCTTCATTTTAAAACATTCGTTTCTTTGAACTGTAAAACATTCAGAAATTTAGTTCTTATAAATATATTTTATAACAAGAAATAATGTAACAGATTGTGGTAATAGTTCTCTTCTAAAATATGCTTCATTTAATGGGAACTAACTCTTAATTTATTTCTGCTGTAGGCCTATATTTAAAAAGATATTTATTTGTTCTTCTTCTGATACCAGTTTCTAGCGGCATTCTTGAATTGCGGTACTGTGAGAACTGAAAATTCATTTATGCTGACTACTCGTTTCCTGTTATTACACATTTTTATTCTTTAAGAAGCAGTATTTTAAGTATTTTTGATATCTGTTGTTTTAAACTACTAAATAATAATAATAACATCCGTAAAATTTCACAAATTTTATTCTCATTAACGCGGGAGGGGAGGATAATAAATATAAAACTAATAATGTGTTTGTAATATACAGTAATTCTTGTATGGGTGATGTATAACAAAAATACCATAGGAGTGTGTGAAAAGAAATATAGGCTAAATAATTAAGAACTATTAAGTAGTGAATAGAGTAAACAAAATAAATATTTTAATGCTTTACCTCTAAAATATTACAGTTAATTTGTACAGTTGTACGAATTAAAAATCACTGGCAATTTATTTCATTTTCCGTAGCTATTGTTACCATCGTTAGGATTGCCTTAACAGTATAATAAAAATGTTGTTGTTAAATTAATCACCCGAAAGGCTGGTTTGAACCTCTAGAGGCTTTACTAAGTAAAATGTTACGTGAGGTGGTTTACTATTGCCTTCCTCACTGTGTGGAAAAGTATGTTTGTCAGCATTTCAGGCCTTTTGAAAAGCAATTACTTTTCACCCTGCAATGACACCTTTGTTCACCTCAGCGCCTGGCTGTATAATGAAATTCATTACTCTCAGTAGAGATGACTCTAACTAGTGTCTTTTACACCTCTACCTCTTCTGTTCCTAAACGCTTAAGTTTTGTTTCTAAACGCTTCTGTTTTTTTTCTCACGAAAACGTGTAAAAAATCGATATTTTTAAGATTTCAGCCTTAGTATGCATTTTACGACAAAAGTGCATACCATAAAATTTGTAGGAAATTAAAAGATCTACAACTTTTATTTAGAGCATTTTTCTCTACAGAATCTAGTTTAGCGTGAAAGAGTGATTTTCCGTATTTTTTAAGCTAAACTGAGGTCAATTTTCATTTTGCGTCTTTCCCTCATAATTAAAATTAGGTTATGTTTACTGAGGTTAGTTTTTTGTTTAATTCTAATGTTTTATTATTAATCTTAGGTTATTTTGGGTTTTTATTTGCATTGGCAGGAGAAAGTCGTGTGAGTGTTGCGCAACAGATTTTTACTTTTATATACTCAATATATGACATGTTATTGACCGATCATATTCTGAAATTTTTCTATGCGGCCCTTGGTGAAAGTTTACTAATTTACAATGTGGCTTGTGCTGACGGCTTACCTTTATACATTGCGGCACCCAAACTGTTATTAAGGGGAGTGTGGAATGAAAAAATAAAAAATAATCGATTTTTCGTTAAAAATATATTTTGAAATGTGCGCTTTAAAATGGCGTTAGAATCGTGTTGCTATGCCAACGAGAAAATATTTTATTAATTTTTTTTGTGATTGTATGTTTAAGCTGATTTTGCCGTCACGAAATTTTACAAAATAATTTTCCCTTTCGATTAATCATTTACTGTGATTTATTATACTATTTTTTCACATTGCCGTCTCTCTTTTATTTATTCATAGGTTGGTAGTATAACCTAAAAGTTTATAACCTGCACTATTTCTGTTGTGGTCTGTCTTTGTTTACAGTCATGTTTCTGTTTCTCAAACTTTAAATGCGAATATCTCAAAACGTCATTTTTAGAACTTTATGTACCTTTTTCTCAGCTTCCACAAAAGGTATAAGGCTGAAATTTTTACGGAATATGTTAATCGTCCAGTTCTATTGATTGAAGGTGCCGTTTTTAAAAACATTGAAAATTGTGGGAGAAAAAACTTTTTCGGTGATTTTTCGATGAAAATAATGGTCTCTTTTTAAAAAAATTGTGAAAATCAATATTCTTACCAGAATTACATGCTACACATTCCAATTATGTATTACCAAAGAGTGGCCTTTCATACAAAAAAAAAAAAAAAAAATTGTAGCTCTAGCTGTATTGGTTGCTGAGAAAAAGGCACAAACATTAACATTGCTTAGGTTAGGGATCCACACTCCACTTAAGTGATCTAAATGAATTTGTGATTTTTTAGTGTCAGAGAAATATTAGTGAATACCTATAAGGAATTTCGAGGAATAAAAACAATATTTCAGTTAAGGTAAATTTTTTGGAGTATTAGACAAATACGACATGTAAATTTTTTCAGTTTTTAATTGGGAAATTTAAATGGTATTATTAAACGTTTAATGATAAAGATATAAGGTAACTTTAAAGTTATAATTGAATGAAAATTTAGAAATTAACTCTTTTGATCCAGCCTATAATACTTGTGAACTGATAATGTCAAAACAACACCAGCCCAGTATAATCGTTTGTCAGTGAATAAATCTTACTAATCTTCTTTTTTTTAAATAACGAATACAATCGCTTCAGAATTTGGAATAAATCAACAATTAATACTTTAATCTGTGATATTACTCACACTTTCCGTCCTAACTATATAGATTAAAATGACAATATCATTAGGCCTACCTCATTTTACTGTTAAACAAATCCTACTTTAGTGTTGTCATGGATTAAAATATTATTTAAGATTTGTATACAATATATGTAAATTTTATAAAGGATAACTCGATGGATCAGTCGATAACATACTGCAGAATGTTAAACATAATTATTTTCCAAATTTTGTAAAAATTGGTATCTACGTCATGATGTTGTGAAACTAGTAGACCTAGCTAATTATATATCTACGGTACGTGAAAAAAAATAATGTTATTAAAATCTTTACACAATGTCTACTCCATCTTCTTGGGAGCCTGCATTAAAGAGTGCCGGATAAATGTGGTAAGTACAGTTGTCACATAAAATTTAATCAAAAAATTTAATTTTACGTACAATTTATCTTTATTTCCATAATGAAAACAACAATAATGTTTGTTTATGGAAACCGAAGTGACGACCTTAATAATGAAAAAAAGTACTCATAACCACACACAAATTGGGTTCTTTAAACCTGTTTTAATATGAGTCATGTTTAAAAAACGAAGCGTTAGTTATGCATGATTCATAACAGCCAGTGCGGAGAGTAAAAGTTAATTGTGGTGCATGATGTAGGATAGGGGTAAGGGCCTTGGCTTGGCTTAGTCAAGTATTTGTATGTTCTAGCTGGTACTACTCTATAACCACAGACGATTGGTCTTCTTGGTCGTAACCTATACATTTACCGGATAACCCAAAAAGTTCATGACACTGGACCTAAAAGTGAGACATGCTCTAAAAGATTTAATATTCTAGAAATGGAATAAGTATACGCTAACAGTTCTCAAGATCTTCAGCGTGTGAGAAGAAGATTGAGAAATTCGAAAGCTCTCCACATAATTAAATCCTAAATTTCTTTTATGAGCAGAAAAATCTTTTTATAAATTATAAAATTTAATTCAGTTTAATAAAAATTTACACAGCTTCCAGTATCACAAAATGTTCGAATACCATAAATACACATACTTCATAACAATATGAAGTGTTTTTAATTCATTATTAATTTAAGTTTCATTACATCAGCTAATTATTGTTTGACAATTCTGCCCTTCCCACTCTTTGATTTTAATTGTATTTTTTTTTATTAATTGATTAAAAATATTTGCCAAAACTTTAAAAACAATATCCATTACATCTTTAACGCTCTCTAAATAAAATAAGTGGCTTATTGCTTCTATTAAACTAAAAAATTAGAATTGTTAAAATAAATATGTACATTTATTTAACTTCGCATCGACTGCAACGGTCATTAGCGACGACGTTGGGGTGTAACTGTGGAGGATGAAATGATTTTTTGTGACGTATGATATATGCCGTGTCTGAGTGGGATTCGAACCCACGACCGCATGATGAGAGGCGAGCACGTTACCAACTACGCCAATGCGGCCGGCTAAAAATTTTTTTGTAATACATTATTTTGTTTATTAACAATCTGGTAATATAATAACATATTAGTAAATATGAGGTTAAGTTGTAAAATTAATCACTTGTACAGACTTGTTGGTGCTGACACTGCCACAGCAACCACACTGCAGTAATTCCTTTGGAGATCTCTTGGCCATCGGCGCTTGAGCCTTCTCCGCGGATTACCTGGTATGTTTCGCGACCGTACGTGTTGTATGAATCATACAACACAATTGTGTGTGTTTGAAATCAAGCGTGAACTGAATCGTTAAGGTTTTTTGCTAGGTCTGGTACGTTTGGTAGAAGTAAGTCGTTGTGCCGTTGTTTACGTAGTAAGGAAATATTATAACTTATTATTATTATTATTATTATATTATATTATTAATATAAATAAGTAGTAAGATGTCATTTGCGGGGTAGAAAGTAGATGCTTTACAGAGGGCGCGGTATGTTGATAAGAATATTTTTCCACTCGGTGAGGAAGGCAATGGTTAACAACCTGACTCCTCGTTTTACTTAGTAAAGGCTCTACAGGTTCAAAACAGCCTTTCGGGTGATAACCGAAAAAATAACATATTTGTTTCAATTTTTATAATTTTTTTTTTATATTTATACATTTATATGTTTCAACTTTATATTATTTAGCAGTTCAGATATTTGAGACGCCCTATACTGCATTAAAAATAAGATGAGGAAGTTTCTACACTGTATAAAATATGTAATAAGGCTACTTCACTATGCATTTTATAATTTTATTCATAATTTTATGATTAATGTTATTTTAATGAAATAAAAATAAAATTAGGCTCGTTCTTTCTTTTTTATAACTAGTTGTTAGTCGGTTGTGTTGTAATATTATACATTCAATTAAAAAGAAGTAGGTGTCTACTATTTCTCTTGCAGTTGTAGGCCATTTATGAATAGTTTACTAGACTTACTAAAAAACAAAATATAGGCCTACTTTATTATAAATTCAGTTAGGGTATTGCCACACGCTGTATTATTTATCCACATCGATAAGTGTTAAGTAATATTCTAGTCCACTGATTCTTACCCTAGAACACGTGTAACTCAAGGGATATAATGTTTAAAGTTGTCATGGATACCCAGTTAAGGAATTGTAATAAAATAACAATTAAGAAAATTTAAACAAAATGTTAGGACTGTTCTATACAATGATAAAGCATGAATACAATGATAAAATTCATGAAAATTAACCTATGAGTAATAAATAATAACATAATTGTAAGTTAAACCTCTCCTTAATTCTTACGTAGAAAAATATATTCATCGGATTCTTATACTGAAGAATTTTTCTGTTAGCAAAATTTATCTAGCTTTTTGAAGAACACTAAATAAAAATAGTAAAAAATTGACATGAAAATGTATCTCTCAATGGAGATACTTAAAAAATAAAAATAATTAATATTCTCATAATATTATAAAGCTAAATTTAGAAAAACAAAAGGTACAAATTTTATTTACTGTATAAATAAGTTTGTTGAATTATTCTTCCGATTCACCCTTCGTATCATACCACCATTGTCCAGTATGTATATCCAAATATTTATCATGCGATTCAAGCCGTTTTCCATAAAATAAACTAAATTTATAAATATTTTTCTCTAATTTTTTAAAATAAATATATTGTTTAATTATGGTGATTTGTCATGTACCAGAGCGTAGCTGTTAGAGCTCGGAGAACTTATAACTGAAAACACTGGATAATTTGGATATGTGAGTTACTAAATGTGCCCCATATAAATTAAAAGTTTATTTTCAAGGAATAAATTTTATGTCCGTAGCCAATATAATTGTTTAAATTTTAAATCTAGCGTTTCCATTTTAACTGAACACTAGGTGAACCTGTGCGGGAAAACCCGCACAAAAGTGTAAATTTGTTTTTATAGAACTTTTCTGTAAACAACTTTATTTTGTTTTATTGTACTACTGGTTCATTGAATTTTCTGCTGTCCTCATTCGGTTCATGATGGAACTTCATAAACAAATTGTATAGGGGCAGGCGATTTTCAGTTCGTGCAATTGCCTCTTCATATTTTACCATGTCACCCAGTTTCTTATAGCTTTGAGCATACGGATTGACAGCAGTCATAACTGCTCCAATTTTTTCTAAAATCTCATTATTTAATTCCACATAAAAACAAAACCAAAATATAGCAGATCGAACTGTATATAAATTTACAACAACTACGTTGGAAATTCCAAAGCGATCTGACCGTGACACTGCCAATGCGTTGGTAGGCCTATACTTTACTTCGTTGAACTTGCCCCCTCTCCAAACTGAAATAGCTGTGCAAGATGTGGGAGGGATAGATAGAGAAATAGAGAGGCCTGTACTTCAGTTCGTTGAACTTGCCCCCTCTCCAATCTATTTTAGACCTCCTATTTTACAGTCATAAATTGAAATATTTGATTTTGGATAGTTTTCTGCAAATCTACTCGAACAGACGATTCATTTGAGCCTACTTCGGGTAAAATTGGTGAAGTTTCAGGTGGTTAAAATCGTGTTGAAAAAAAAGATGCTGGCTATTAATATATAGGTGGGTTATTCAAGTTAGGTGTATGTTGGTTACAACCATCAGTGCATTAGTCATGATTTGATT
The DNA here is from genome assembly GCA_035578175.1 of Catonia carolina. Lineage (NCBI taxonomy): Eukaryota > Metazoa > Arthropoda > Insecta > Hemiptera > Achilidae > Catonia > Catonia carolina. Next base: position 64,477,273 of record JAQMRL010000001.1, on the reverse strand, counting down.
CGTTATTCATACTATATAAAAAATTGTTTCTATTTTCAAAATTCAACTTATGAAGTAATATTTGATTTCATAAAACCACGAAACCAAATAAATTTATGAAACTTTATAGAAAAAATTCTAAATCCTATTTCATCCTTTAAAAAATACTATTATCTCAAAGTAAAAATAAAAGGAAAAGGTTGTGCATATTTGTTGTCAAATTAATTCAACTGTTTAAAATTCAACACCAAGCAATTCTCTAATCCAGCAGTGGGCTAAGAATTTCTGTGGCCTTATTTTAGTTAAAATTGTAAAAACAAAATTCACTTACTAAGCATTATTCCGGAGTGTCCTCATTCCAGGTAGTGGGATGGAATAATTTCTTTATAAATATTATATTGGTAGACTAATTATTAATACCTATAAATTACAAAAAAAAACTTATAGTAGCACAGAATGATATTCACGTTTGATAAATTAATGTCACTACATAATAAATTATATATATGAGGAGGAGGAGGAGGAGGAGGAGGAGGAGAAGTTATAACAATAAATGAAATAAAAAATCGGCAGGGCATAACATAGTAATGGTACCCAGAATTAGATGTGGTCAAAAAATAAAAATTGTATCTTTTATAAAGGTAGGCAAATTACAGCTTTGGAAGAGCTAACAGATTGCAAAAAATACTGGAAACGGATTAACCTTTATAATAAGAGTATCTTGAAGAATGTAATCAACAAGTAAGGCATAAAAGTTCTAGTTTAAATTCCTTTTTTTAATTTTCGTTAGCAGTTTTAATTAAAATTTTATTTCTTTAAATGGAAAGATGGATATTAAAGAACTTATAATATTTCTGAATGAAATTTTGGGTGAAAATATCGAAGATTGCTTCTCTAATTACACAAAATTTAGATTTATTAATCTATCAGTATAAATGTAAAATATTAGGATAATATTTATTCAAATGCAGATTAAACATTAAAAGACGCGTTTATAATTAAAATTATGTAGGTAAAATTGCTATTCAATTATTTTTAAATTTCTGTTGATCAAACTGATTTAAATCTTCACATTAAGGTCATAAACAGTATGATGGTTATATGATACTTCATTTTTAAGTAACATTTCACATGGAAGTAGGTGGTGAAAATCATTTATCGTTAAATAAACACATTTTATACTCTACTAAAATTTTTACGATAGAACTATAAAAATCTTCAACAAAATTGAGTAACGTTTCAGATATCAATTAAGAAGTTATTACTATCGGATTTTTCATAAGACTTTACAATTTTACATGTAAGTAAAAATACCTAACATGAAATACCTACCTTCATGAAATATGAATATCAATTAAAATAATTCAGGATCACAGAAATATGTTCAAACTAGCTATAATCTAGGATATTTGTACCGTTATATGTTATATGTTGTATGTATCGTCAGTATTTTCATTAAGTATTTTCTGTTTATATAAAATACTGTACTTCAAATATTAAAATACTTAGTCAAGAGGTAACGACGTTTAAGTAAGCCTTGGTACTATATTTGGTATACTACCTGTTGACAACGATGAATTAGTCTGTCATACGATGAATAGGTAAACAACTAAGTTCTTTGTCCGATTGTTTGGTTGCGTCTATGATTTCATCCTAATAAATGCATACGTAAGAACCTGTTGTCCCTGAATTATTAATAACTTACGTAATATTTTAATACTACTTTTTATAAATAATTAAACGTAATAGGTTTATTAAAAATATTTTGTATTATTCTTATTATACATTGTTTTAAAATAAGAAATGTGACGTATATAATCATTTGTAGGTTATGTTTAGCCTAAAACGCGAAAGTTCAAACTGACTGACCGATTTACACACTCATTACTAATTCTCCAACTTCACCATTATCTAGAGAGCAGAAATTCGCTAATTTTTCGTTGCGGTTTGTATACAAAACTAAATAAACTAAGATTTACATCCCGACCACTTCCTCTTAAAGTGTAAAAATGGAAGTGACTGACCAAAAGCAAAAGGTTATATAATTTCTTCGGTGCTGAATAGGTATTTTTTTTAAATTGCCGTAGATATTCTTTGAGTGGTACATAGAAAAAACAAAGTATTAAAAATTTCGACCACTTTCTCCTGTGGGATAGAAAGCAGGTAACTATCCTAAAAAAATAATGGTTTAGTATTCATTAAGTGGTACATACATAAACTAAAGTGCGGAGTTGAACCGGGAAGCCCCAGCAGAAAATAACCAACCAGTTTATTTAACAAATTCTTCTTAGGCCGTGCATTTCGCGCGTGCAATTTCTAGTCGTTCTTATAAAGTTGTCTATTTTGTTCTTAAATGTTTTTCAATAGGGGTACACCTTAAATCGGAATTTTAAATTTTAATTGAAACATAATCTCGAAATATGCGTTCTAACATTTGAGCTGATTTTGAGTGATTATAATCATACTTACAGTTATTATAACGTATTTTAGGTTTGTAACAATTTCATGGTGTAATAAATGGTTATTAGTATCTCATCTTGTATTCGGCTAAACATATTGCATGTTGACGATTAGAAAATTTTATCGGGTTTAATGTTTTCCTTCTTGGATGAGTATTAAATGACAGCTTCTAAAGAAATTGAAAGCCGAGTCGAGACGTTTTTTAGTCATTATATACTTTTCAAATATAGTTATGTTGACGTATTTTGAAAATCTTTAGGGATGACCACATCACTATTTAAGAGTTCGTTCAGAGAATAGAGTGTTAACCTGACAATTTTGTTGACGATCAAGCAACGCAAGTTTGAATACCTCGGACATATTGTGGAGACACGGAAACAAGTACAGACTCTTTCAAATGACTATTCAGAATATAGTTGAGGGCATTTGAGGAACAGAAAAAAGGCCAGAAGGAAATAAAAGGATCGATCAGCAGTACACAAAGTCTGTATTGCCAAAATAATTGGTAACATCCAATCCGGAAAGGGCATTTGAAGAAGAAGAATAAAAGTGGGTCACTGCCAGACTGTAGCCTGGAACAGAACTCGGGACAGTTAAAATTACATGAACTGTCCAGTACACCACAGCTGCGCCACTGAGAAGAACCCATTCATTTTATTACTGTATAAAAAAAGCTTTAAACTTATTAAATTAGTAGAAAAACTATACACAGTATTTTTATGTACACATTCAATAATATCAATTTCCACTGAATCTGATAGAATAAATGACCTACTTTCACAACTTCTTTGTTTTTACACATATATTTTTGGTCATTATTTTTAACTTTCTTTAAGTAACGATGAAAAAGTATTTCACATTAACTGAAATATCACTTGTCGTAGTTTTATCTGCAACAGTTTTAATTCCAATCTATTACCCAGAAGTAACTTGAGTGCAGTATAATAAATCGTTGCAAATTATAAGTAATAGAAATTTATCGTTTTTATTTTCAAGAAAAAAGTTGATTAATGTCGTACTTTTTTGCTAGATGTACTCGCGACACTCACGAGAAAAAGTTAAAGAGAGTATAATGCAGTAAATGCTACAAATTCAAACTGACGGTGAAAAAGTAGGCCTAAATTGTTAATGAATTATTGACATTCCAGATTAGAGTGTTTTCATATACAACCAGAACGACTACTTTCTCCCTTGCGAGGTCTACAAAAGACAATGTACTGTTTTTAGACCTTGCTAATGATATTACTGCAGTTCCAAAATTTTATTAACATTATTTTACTCGCTGACAGAAAAGCTGTTATGTTAGAAAACAAATATCCTGATTTCTGCAATGTCTGAATTTATAGCTACCGCGAATTAAACATGGTTAGCTAATTATGTTTCTTTCGACTGAGTTTCAATTAGTCACGATTAAGCGGTTTCTCAGAAGTTGCAAATGTGTAACCTAAATATTCAAAATTTACTTCCAATGACTGCATACCGAAGATTTGTCGTACAATAATTTTAAAAAATCTACATTTTAAAATTACTCGCAATAGTTTTCTGGTTATGTTAATTTCAGACTTACAATAATAATTTGAATTCTCTACAAAAAAATGTCTAATTGATTCATAACTTAATTTATTTTTTAGTCCAGCGATTAAAGATCTCCCTACTTATGTAGCCAACAGACACATTTAGTGCAGTTAGGCTCTTTCGTGAAATCCCTTACTTCATGATTGTGTACCTGAAATGTTTACCGATAGAAATTGAAATTTTTTTCTATATTTAAAAGTTTTATTGGGTTTCAGAGAGTTTTTTGTCGTAAGATAACAGTAACTTATTAAGTTCAATGGTACATTGTATAAAAATCACGAAGCACCAACTACTAATTTTACAACGTAAAAATATTTTTTATTACCGTACTTTCTCGAATACCCTACTACGCACCCAATTTTTGAACGTACTTTCAGAAAAAACTGCAACTGTCAAAAATAAAATGAAATTGAAAACTTACCAATATTTATTTGTATACATTGAAAAATCTTCATAACTTTGAATAATTAACTAGTGTACATTCTCATTGTATATATCACAAACTGAAACAACGGTTGAACTGTAAAAAGTTACTTTCAAATAAAACCGAAGAAATAAAATTAACTATAAAAGTTAGTTTCTGTCATCGGTATGGTCGTCACTGTCTTCGCCATTACCATCGCTGTCAGAACCTGCGTCTGGATTTTCGACCCAAAGTGTGTCGTCTTCTGAGCCTTCGAGCGCAATAGAAATGCCGTTTTTCAGAAACCTTTTTGAAACTAACTCTGGTGAAATCCGTGCCAATGCAGTTTTAACCTACTGCAGCCGTTTCATATTCCTCTTTTTTTATATTTCCCGAAAGTGTGTGTGTATGCTCAGTATTTGCCATCCATTAAATATACAATTCCTTCATAGCAGCCTTGAATGGCTTATTTATGCAAACGATCAAAGGTTGTAGTGCAGATGTTAACCCTCCCTGTACGATCACAAAATCCGTTTTTCGTCTTTTAGAATATAACGCGTACACCATTTTATCGAATCGATTTCGTTCGAAAAAGGTGTGTGGTATATTCAAGTAAATACAATGTTTTGGTTTTAGAGTAGTTTTAATGTAAGAATAATATATGTGGCATGTTCCATATTTTCTTTACATGTCCAGTACTGCCTTTTCTCCTGGATGATATAAAAAAGTCATTATCCACTATGAAATAATTTAAAAGAGCAATAACAGCTATTTTGGTGATTACACGTTTTTATGATTTGAAATTTATTTGCTTATAAAGCATAGAAAAAATTTCCAGGAATTGAGGGAATTAGTACAAAAATAACTTTCATATTGTAGTCTATAACTACAATAGATGAATAGATGAATGATATAGACTTAATTATTCGCAATTTCGTCGATCAGCCTCTGTAATCCTTTCGTTCATTGTGTATTTTATTTTGTTTAATCTGGTGTAGTCTAATGAATCAGTAGGTTTACCTATGGTTCAAAATTTACTCTTTATGGAAATTAATTTTTTTTATAAATGTGGGATTTCAGATAAATGAGTGTTGATTACCGAAAATTAGCTATGTATAATAGTAACCATACGACTTATGAAACTTTGTAATTTTTGTTTTACTTTTGTATAAATTGTTTGGTAATTAGCTTATGCCGTTGTTTATGGGTCAATAACGTTGGGTGTTATTTCGTTAAAATTGTAAAGATCCAAGTAAGAGACAAAACCTGAACCTTCTGCTTTGTAGTTCAGCTTAGATCAGCATAAATTCGCTACGATACTGAGGCGGCCGATAACATTTTTATACTTTTGCTACAAACATTCTCGGCATCTAATAACAGTTTTTGATTGAAATTAAAAATAGTCAGAAAAAAGTGATGTTGGTAGAGGTAGGTTTAGTCTAAATTTAGAATCGTTCAATGTATTCAGTGGAATTCTACTTCAATCGGAATTCGATATGGGTTCTAATATTATATTTTAAACACACAACAAGAAAATCAATAATAAATTATTCAAGGGATGTAAACCTAAGATTAAAAAAATATTATACCAGCCACAGTAAAGCGATAAATAAGTAAAAAAACCTTGTTTGGGTGATAATGGCATTGATGACACCTGTTGCTATTTGAGTTGCGTCCATATCACACATGCACACATTCATACACAGACACGCAAAGATAACGATTCTGAGAGGAACAGGAAACATTTCTTGGCACATAAAACTGGCTGAACTGCAGAACAGGAGAAAGGAAATGATTGTTCGGCCGTAAGCAATAAAATATTTCACAGATAAAATACTCATTTAAAAACTATTCAATTTTCCTTTAAAGAATTTTCTCATAAACTCATTACTTCAATTTTAACAAATAAACAACGTAATTTAACGGATGAATTTTTTTTTTATAATTATTTGAAAAACAATTTTTACCATTATTACTTTCCTGGAAGTAAGTTTCTTTAACAAAGAAAAGATAATATCAACATCGATAAAACATTCCATAGAGATTTGACATATCTTACTTTTTTAAACCGCAATAAAAACATTACATATTCAAATCTGACGGTCAAAAACCCTTTAGTGTTTTTTTTTAACATTTGGTGTACTTACAGTTATTACAAATAAAATAAATGCTCTATCAAACTGTACTACGTGATTTTTCAACAAACCTTCGACTAAAATTGTTACATCAACAATCGCATTTTACTGCTATTGTTTAGCCGGTTAATTAATTGTTTTCACCATATCATAAATACCTAAATTGCATCTAAAGCCCCGGTTAAATTAATACAAAGTTCTTCTTATAAACCACTTTATTAGCTCAGTTATAATTTTATGTAATATTAAACTCTAAAACAGTTATTGAAGGATCTCAATGAACAAATCTTTTTGATTTGTTTCTACACAAGTTTTTCCAGAATACAACTTAGGCCTACAGTATTTTTTTACTGAATATTAATGTAGTACTTGAGAAAAATTCAATGAAAATCATTATCATATGATAATACTTCATTTTTGAACTTTTGATAGTAAAAAGTATCTTAAGAATATTAATATCACTACTATAGCCCCTAGCTAAAGGCATGACAAAATTGCACATATTTTCTCAGTGTGTACTCTAGAGCAGCAGGTTTTGATCCTGTGCGAGGAACAAGAACCCACGTTAACTAAAATTTGACACAAATTTAAAAACTTATATTCTGCTTCCTGGTTTTAAAGTAAACAATTTACGTAAAAATGTTGGATTTTAGATAAAATTCAAGTTTTGAAAGTAACTTTAATTTTATTGAACTTTGAGAAGATGTCAGACATAATAAAATTAGGAAAAAGATTACAACATTCTACAGGCACTTAGTGAGTACGAATCCTGAAACACTTTTCAAGAAAATTTGAATTACAGAACCAAAATCGTTAATGATTGAATTAAGTCATCTAGGACCGATGAAGTGAAAAATGTTGTGAAACGATAATGAAGAGATGGAGTTAACATCTGCTGATGTAAAATGTGTAGATGTGTTGATGGAAATGAAAAATCTGTGATTGTGTTTTCTTAAAAAGCTTAAAAAGTTTAAAAAACTTTTATTTAAAAAAATAACGGAGTATGTAGCATTTTCAGTAAATTATGTAATTAAATTACACTCGTACTTGATATTAAAATCTGTGATCGTTTTTGAAAAAAATTTCTGATTTTGTCAAAAATTATATAAAAAGGCTAGAGTTTTTTCCCATGACAGGCAGATGGAGTATTGAATAATTTACACTCCATCTGCTAATTCCAGGGCTACAAAAAATATTTCTGTTTCTTATCACATGGTCAGCCAATTAGAATAACTGAAACATTTTTAGAAGAACAGAAGAGGTAGAAGTGTAAAAGACACTAGTCAGAGTTATCTTCTCTGGGGGTAATGAATTTCATTATACAGCCAGACCCTGCGGTGAATGAAGTGAAGGTGTTATTTGTAGAGTGGAAAGTAGATGCTTTTCAGAGGGCCTGGCATACTGATAAGCACACTTTTCCACTCAGTGAGGAAGGCATGGTAAATCATTTCACTCCTCGTTTTACTTAGTAAAACCTCTAGAGGTTCAAACCAGCTTTTTGGGTGATGACCTAAACAACAGTATAGTTTAATTTTGTTTTCATTTTTTTCTCTAAAATAATGTAAAGTATATTGATAGAGGTTTTTTTGTCATATTTTATTAATGCTATTTCATAACTTTGCTGATGTTTGTATTAAAATTTATTAACATTTTAGTTTTGTTATCACAAGTTTTATTAACATTTATCTTTTTAGTATTTCTGTCTGTTTCTTTTTTGTTTTTTTATACTAACGTATTTTTAATGTTTTTTGGTAATTTTCTCTTTTGTGTGACTTATTTTTTGCAATAAGTGATGCATTGGTATGAATTTTTTTTCTTTTCGTCTTTTATCAGTGTAGTGTAGTGGTATCAGTGTAGTTGTAGTGTTATTTTTGTGCTATGTGTTTTTTGTAATTAGAGTAATCCTGCTCCAAGCACGGGCTTTACTCTTTTGGAGGAGTAATACATGAAATAAATAAATAAATAATAGATTTAGTTATTTTAGAGTATTTATACGTATATTTGTTGTATAACTAATTTACAAATTAAATTTATAAATGTACTAAAATAATTTTATGAAAACATTTTGTTTCTTTGACATATCCTCAACTTCTCGTAGTTTTATGGACTTGCGTTAATGTACAAAGTAAATAAGAAATTAAGTGACAATAAATTCTACGTAATAATACGTAATAGATAACTTGAATAATTAAATAAGTTGGGAAGTTATGTAAATGGAAACAAGCTTATAATTTAGTAGATAGTCAGGTTTTAAGGGAAGTGGCCTTCAAATGGATCTTCAGTCCAGTTAGTATGATAGGCTGCAAGTAAGAAGTAGTTGAAAACATTATTAAGGAAAGAGCGGGATGGAGAATTTTAACAACGGGTTGCAATAGTTGATCTTTTTGAAAAACATTGATTCATTGACATGTTCTTAAGTTACAAATGCTATTATCTGCCACCACTTTTTGTAAATGATAGACATATAAAAGACCTTTTATACAGTTTTATAAAACTGCTAAGAAAGGTACTACAAAAGTATTAAAAATAAATAATACCTATTAATTAAAAAGTAAATAATTAACAAACATTATAAAAAAAGTTTATTTATCTATTCTTATTATCATTGCATCGCAGTTTAGCGTAAATGTTTTCAGAAAATATAATATCTAGGTGCGAGGATTCAATGTACACACATAAACGCCGGCATCTGTATTTACAGTACAACTAGCCGTCTCACCATACAAGGGATTGTTCTAAAAGACCAGACCAGCTAGAACGCTGCAAGGAATACGGAGGAGGATGCACACAACAACAAATAGACTAGCCAAACTGGTTAAGTTCTGCTTTAATAGAGCAAAACTTTTACTGACTGAAATTAAAAGTGTTTTTAACGAATTTTTTAAATAGTCTCGCAATTATAAAACTTGTAAATATGTTAGTACTAAGTAGAAAATGCCAGTTGATGGTTGATTCCCTTTTCAAGGAAAAGTTTTTGTAAAATGCTAAAGAATTTTGTGGGCGATAATTGTTCTTATAATAATAATTTAGATAATAATTTTTTGTATTTTTTACCTTAAACGATTAAAAATCGGAAATCAAGTTTGAGCTACAATACATTATTTCATTATTTATTGTATAGTTAAACTGTTCTTGTGAAATACTCGCACTTATAATTTTTTTCACAGATAATTTATTAGTTATTGGAATAGCCTATATGAACAGCGTGCATTAAGATAAATTAAGGAAAGCAAAATATGGAAAAAACATAACGAAAAATCACTCAAAAAGGACACGTAATGGTTCAGCAGCAATGCGCTCAATTGTCAAGTTGAATGTCCTATGTTTGGTTCCCGACAATGATCTAATCAAAAATTTCGTACTGAACCATATAAGAAACTTATATATACTATTCCATAACTCGTTATAGTTAGTTCTTATCAGACATGTAGCCATAGAGTGGGATTGAGAGGTTTCAGCTGCCCCGAATGGAAAATGCAGATTTCACACCAAACTAATATGCTGATAATCTCGGGTTCGATTTCTGATCACGTCTAGCATATTTCATCGCTCCTTTTTGTCTATCACGTTTAATTAATGTGCATAACAAGTAAAACCCAAAAGGAAACACATAAGGAAGTAAAACCCAAAAGAAGTCTTCAGACCTCCTCCAAACCAATATTTCGCCTACTTGCCTGGTTACAATCGTGTAGTTTATGTAAATTTACATGAATAAAAAAATTATTAAGACACCTTTACATGTATAGTAAATCACAGGACTTAACTTCAAAAGACTGAAGCACCGATCTGTTTTTTTTTTGTGCAACGATTGACATTAGAACATTTACTTATACAATGCCCATCTTGATGTAGACTACATTTTAAGTGTTTTTGTACCTCAGAGACTTACAGTAACAAACACAAGACATTTTAATAACGGACTCTATAATTGTTACATAATAACTCTGTAAAGGTCGCAAATGACTTCATTGTTATGATACGACTTTAACTAAATAAACAAACATAAAAAATAAGCCATATGTTTTTTCTTGTCTGGTGATAATTTATATAACATTTGCGATTTAAAAGGAAGAGTTGCTGAGTATCAGAAAGTGGTTATCAAACCTCTTAAGTTATGCTCTTCACGATTGCTTTTGAGCATCTGCATAAGAAGATATGACAAAAATTTACTCTCGATCATTGAAAGAAATACGACAGCGTTTGGAAATTCCAAAAGTTTAGGCTGCCAAAAAAGTAGATGCTCCTCTCATACAGTTTGGCTGTTTATACATAATACTATCACGTAATGGGCAATTTTTATGATTAGTTCATTTTGAATTTTTTATTTCAATCCATCACCTTTTTAGAAAAGAAAAGTTGAAAGTAAGATGACAACATACGGAAGTCAAAATTTATGAGCGTTATATGTAAAAATGAGTGCCCTATGCTGAACTATTTCTTAACCTTTTGACTAAAGGTTTTTTTCGTATCCAACAAGCAATACAATAATATTTTACGACAAAGCCAGTCCAAAAAAATCTTCAATTGAAAATAAAGAGAAAGTTTTTTTTAGTTTATTAAAAGTTGCACCAAGAACTGGGATATTAGCGACTACGGTAGGTTATCAGATCTAACTTTATCGGTAAGTTTTGACTTGTAATAATATCTAGACCCTAGCCGGGAATTGAACCCGAAGCCTTTGCGTTGTAGGCTAGTGCGCTACCACTACGCTACGGAGGCGGCCATAAGTAAACGTTTTTATCTACGTATTCTAATTAGTAATTAAATACTTTAAAATCATGAACAATAATTCTAGAAAATATAATTAATAACCCTTTTATTTTATGTTTACATTCCACTCACTAATCCGGTTAAAAAGGTAGGCATATTAAAATATTAGCCCCCAAAAAGCGGAGTAAATATGATTGCATAACACCTAATGTTCTATAAATGTTGTATGTAGGGTTACAAATTTTAATAAATAACATTTCTTACCAAAAATTTCAAATATAAACATTTACAGGAGTTTATCGAAACAAATTTACAAAGTCAATTTAAATCATTAGGAATACGTAAATCTTTTACTTAAACAAAAAGGAGCTTGTTTATACCATCCAAAAAAGACAAATGGAATATCTGGGTCATATTATGCGTGGACCAAGATATGAAATGCTTCGCTTGATAATGCAAGGCAAGATTCAGGGAAAGAGAGATGTGGGAAGAAGAAGAATTTCTTGGTTAAAGAATCTTTGCGGTTAGTTTCGTTCTACCTCAGCGGAGCTGTTCAGAGCTGCTGCGTCCAAAGTCCGAAAAGCCATAATGATTACCAACCTCCGGTCGGAGACAGCATGTTAAGAAGAAGAAAAATTCGTTTACTATGTTTCAGAAGAATTCCTCTGGTAATAACAGCATAGTAAATGTGTACTAAGGAATAAATCCATATTTAAATATATGGTAAGGAGGTTTTATAAATTTTTTTTTAACAATATAATGAAGGTACTTCAAGTTATTTTTTTTTAAATATTAATACGAAAATGTTAATAAAATATTGGTTTGGTAGTCTCCGAATGTAGCACTTAACAATCTATGTTTAACTTATTTCTTTTAGAAGATTATCCTTCCCCACCCGAACTAAGCGACAATAAATCGTTAAAAATCAGGGTCTTAATAATAGTAATACTAAACTGTACCATATGAGAAAGGATTTCACAACTGCAGCAGAAGCAGCAGTATTGTGAACTGCATTCCTTATTTTACACTAGTGAACAGATGTCTAAAAATAAAAGTGATCTCTTGTCTTGTTTGTTGGCGCAAGTTGATATAGCCTACTGCTATTTATATGTACTATTTTCATTATTCAATAAGAAATTATTTTTGGTGGAAGCAAATCACAATCGTAGTAAAAATATTCATTCATATAAAATTTGGTGTTCTTAATTATGAGTTATTTTATTACGACTGTCACGTGCGCGTTTTTCATGAATAGAAAAAAGGAAATATTGATTAGGATAAAGCTTAATTTTTAGGCTATCTCATCCCTGCTTCAGTAATTTTAAGAATAAGGTCAACTTACCTACATCTTCTCGAAAGGGTATTGACTAACTGAAAAAATTATAAAACATTTCATTGTCGATAAAGTTGAAAATTATATTTCTGGAAAGGTTTAAGAGGTGATGTGCTGTGTGTTTATGTAAATTATGAAAAATACAAATTAGCCTACAGTATTACAATTTTTATAAACCATTACACATTTTTTGAACGAAGCTAATTTTTGCAAGATAACTAACTGTATCAAAATTAATCCGTTAATTTTAATGAAACATTTTATGTAACCATCTACACACGGATAGTTTTTAGCATTGATTTATTTAATATACAATCAGCCAAAAGTAGATAAGAATCACAAATAAAATGACATTATAGTTACTCAAGTCACGAGTTTGACTTTGATTTTAACGAGGGGTAAAGGGGGGAAAGCATCTGTGCGCATACCGACTGCTTTGGTATCAGTTCGCGACCACAACAACACAAACTATACCTAGAGTACATACAGTATATCGAAGAAACTTTTGTAGGTTAACTGTCCGAATATAACTGTTTGTTACCGTAAACGGTAACTCGGTTCTCAGTGCTGAACAAAATCTAATATGCAATGTAATAAAATGCAGTGACGATCAAGCTAAACAAAAATACCTTTCCGTGTTTATTAACAAAAGCCGTTAGCGAACGGCTAACTACTGTAATGTTTTTTCTTCCACAATTCGGAATATGAAGACAGTGAAGAAGATAATTCTTCATACAATTTTTTGACACCTGGTAAAAATAGGAAACGGTTATATCAATAAGAAAGTGATGCCGACATGTGAAAAGTTATTACCGGTTTTGAAAGAAATGCTAAATTTTAGTCGGAAACTGTGTAGCCTACGTAAAGAAGCATTTTAATGGAAATGGGGTTTTAATGGAAAAATTGTTAGTCACAACGAAGTATAGGCTATTAATTTGAAAGGCAAAATGTGGTTAACAAACGGTGCAATTGCACGGTAGTAAAATATAGCGTCTCACTGTTGAGGTTTTCAGCACTGTCACATTTCTCTTCTCTTCCTCAAAGCCCATCCATACTCAAAAGGCATTCTCGTGACTCACTATCTATAGAATGAGTACTCAGTAGTAACTTACACCTCTACAAAAATAAATGAATAACTACATTGTGAAAATCAAAGAAAAAATAAAATATACATTTCATTTATTTTATTAGAAACGATTTTTTACGACCTCTCTCTTAGGTCCAATAAATGAAATTGTTTTAAAGGTCTCATAACTGTTGAACAATAGCCAAAAATATTAGTGTGAGTGTAATTTAAAAATGTATTTCATTGGATTTTTTATCTCGTCTGAAATTTTCGGCACATTTCAGACGGTTTTATTGAAATACTTCTTAATGAAGTTTTTTGTTTAAATTACTTTTTCACTTAACGTCGCGTCAACTGCTCTAATACCAACTCCTGTGAGTTATAAAATGATGGGTGGGGTTTGACGTGTTGTAATAAAAAAGGTTCAGTGTTAAAAATCAGCTAAAATAATATGTATAAACAAAAATGTGCAGTTGTTATAGTACAATCAATTCCTGGCCATAGGCTAAAATTTTTTTTTAGTTTATTTAGAGTCGCATCAATAACTTGGTTATAAGCGACTAGGGTGGGTTATATAACTGTAACAATGAGTTTTTGACTTGTTTAAATTTCCAGGCCCTAGCCGGGTATTAAACCCGGGACTTCCGCGTCTAAACTAGCGCGCTAACCACTCTGCTACGGAGGCGGTCAGGCTAAAGTTTATTTGCAAATTTATTTGAATCGAATAAAAATTGTAAAAAGGCACCATAAAAAACCACGATCGAATAACATAATGATCTGCCATTATATCTGCTGGAATTACTAGTTTTAATTGGTTAAACGGTTCAGCTATCGCATTGTAACATTGTGATATTCTAAAAATGGTTGATGGGATAGATTGTTTATTTTAAGAGTTGTGTATTGTATTGGGTGGAGTGGGTTGAACAAGTTTTGTGAATTGCCATGAATAAGATGTTTTGAATAGGATTTCTAGGAAATCGAAAGTACTACAAACGTTTATTTTTATTTATTCTATTCTTTCTACGATTTTCCAGGATAGCGGTGAAGGATCTTAACTCTTTTGGAAACTATCAGACCGCAGGTATAAAAAAAACATCTTTGTAGTCGGACAGTCAATACCTGAATTGTGTATGGAAAGTTTGTAGAGGCGTTTGAAATAGTGTCGTTACGGGACCGGTTCTGAGCTAAGTTAATAGTGCGTAAGGGTGGTAACAAGTGGTTTTGGGCAGGTAAATCAATTGTTTTGATTTCGAAAGGACAGTTTTTTAATAAAAATCAAGTTTAGTTAAAGCGTAAGATTTGTAAATTGATTTAATTTATGTAATCTAATTGTATTTGTTAGTAGGCTAAGTTTAATCATTACTTGTAATTTTTTTCCTCGTAAAGGGCCAATTTTAGACACCGTGAGGTGAATTTAGACGTTTCTGGAAGCTTTTTTTGTAGCCCACATTCTCAGCATTCGCTCACTGTAAGCTTTCCTCCTTTCTTCTGTCCACCCGGTGTTATGTTTTAGTTCTTAATGGAAGCCCTTTCAACTGTGGGAATTATAATTATTAATTGTGTAAATAAATAACTGTTAGAAGTTTAATGAAGTTTGTTTATTATTTACTATACCCAGATCCCGAATGAACGTAGTATTAATTGTTACAGTACTTTCAGGATGCATCCCACTGATAAGTCTGTGTAGAGCGCGGTTGCCATCGCTAGGTCATAGTTAGATAAATGAGAGTGTAGTATGTATTTTATATTACAGAAAATGGTCAAACAAACGCCTAATTTTCCTGACGCATATAACGTGGGCACTATTGAATTAATTTTCAGCAAGTGATGTAAACTATATAAGCGATACGTAGTTTACGGTAATGTATTGTGCAAATACAACTACTCAGTGAATAGCAGTGTAATGTATTTCACGCCTACGTTAATTGACGATACGATGATGTACTAGGACAGACGGCATTGAACTTCGCTAAATATACCCTATCCCCACGTAGGCCAACTGTTCTGAGTTCATTGCACACCGATAACGAAAAACAGATACACTATGATTTAAATGCATTAATTATATGTATTAAACTACAACCAATTAAACCCGCACACCTTACCAGGAAATAACCAGCATTATTGGAATACCTACGCATTAATATGTATATCGCCAAGATTTAATCGATTTTTCATCTATACGCCAAAATCAGAGTGATTTTGTTTAGTCCTGTACCCAATTGTTCATGTCTGGTAATTTTTTTCTAAGAAAGGGAAATTTTGTTTTGTAACACGAAGTTGGTAGCCCTACTCAACCGGTATAGATACGGCAATGTGAGTTGATTCTCCTTGAGCTGTGTAAAATTTTGTGCCGTTTCCATTGTGTAACGAACAGAAAGTCTTTTATTCTAGAACATCGCTTGTTCAGTCTGAGGCTAAAGCTCTTGGACTAATCGCACGCGATATGGATACAATTTAAAATTCTTAGCAGCTTAACTAAATTCTCAGCTGAACACGCGAGTACGACAAACCAAGTTGCGAGAAAAGTTTTCATAAACTTTTCTGTGGAGAATTGACCAATCTTGTTTTCACAATCCCTACAACGTCATCTGGTTGGTCAAATACAACGTTTTCTGTCGCAAACACTACCTATCTCTCGAAATCGGTTTGTTACCCTAGAAATTGACATTCTTTTTCTGGTGGAGGAACATCAAGAAATTTAATTTGAAATAATTCTTTTACACTCGCGTACGATTTCGTAGTAAAATATTGTTCAAGAACGAAAACCCGTTGTTCTAGGGTAAAAGACATTCTGTTCGTAACACGACCGGAAACGGCACAAAATTTTATACAGCTCAGGGAGAATCAACTCACACTGCAATTTCTATACCGGTTGAGTAGGGCTACCAACTTCGTGTCACAAAACAAAATTTCCTTTCCTTAGAAAAAAATTATGAGGCATTAACAATTGGGTAACAGGACTAAAATATCATTGTAGAAACATTCAATAACCTTAGTTTATTGACTAAGATCTAAAGCGTATCTTTCTGAAACATAAAGAAAATGTGTACTAAATGGTACCTATATACGTTTCCAACGTTAACAGTGACGGAGTTGAAGTTGAGGTTTCTGAGATTTGTCCACTGTTTCCCTTACAAAAATTTGTTTCCAAGAATGTATTATTGATACAAGAATAATAATAATGCGTGTCAATATTCACATTCCTAATTTTAGCAATTAAGTAGTTAGGTTGACTGGGTTGAGAAGTAATTAAATTGATGGTTCAGGAAACCGCTCTTTTCCGCTGATTTTCGGGCAGAATACTTCATCAATCATTTTATACCAAATTTGTATGCTGTATTTAACTATAGCTCAAATTTTATGTGATCAAAAAAGTGGAAAAATTCAGTATTAAATGAACCAATTTTAGTGCAGTTTAGTTTACATAGTTGGATAAATATTTATACACTACACACAAAAGTTGTAAAATGTTTTTTTTTTGTTAATATTGTTACGGGCATTTATGCTGTAATATAGGTTTACCGCTTATGGCTGTAATTTTGAAAAACTGATTGTGATGGCGTATTAGTTGTTCTGCTGAACACAGCAGAATGATCAAAAAATATAGTATAGGTATTACATACCGTTTAGTAAAAATTTCTTTATGTTTCATAATGTACCATTTAGTAACTTATAAATTTGCTTTATGTTCCAGGAAGTTACGCTCTAGACTTTAGTCAATAAACTCTGAGGTTACTGAATGTTTGGATCTGAAATATCCATTCTCCGGTAATAATCCAGACGACAGAATTTTTGGAAGAAGCCAAAATTTGCTAATTTTTTAAATCCGTTCGATAAGTATCATTAAAATACATTTTTCGTAGTGAGTATCTTTTCTTCATTGGATAGAAAAAATTAAGTACGAAATTTTACCATTCTTAATTTTTCAACGTTAGGCTGTAATTAGGAAAAAAAGTATTTTTCAAAGCGAGCAACCTCTCACGAATTTTCTCAGAAATATCGTTTACGTCACCCAAAAGAACCTAGGAGACTGTATGTTGAGAGCAGCACGGACAGAGAATAAAAGAACTGAATAAGACCTGCGTCTGATAATTGAAAGAGAACGTATTTGGACTACAAAAACAAGAAAACTACAATACCTCTACCATTTTATGTTATGGAGAACGAATAGGCCTGTTCCAATTGATTATACAAGGTAAGACATCGGGAAAAGAAATCCGGCCACGTGCCTGATGAAATTAAGTGAATAGTACAGCAACTGCTCTTTAAATCTATTCAAAGCTGTGGTTTAGATTATGACAGCCCAAACTCCATCAGGAGAAGGAATTCTAAGAAGAAAAATAGATCGAGTAAATGTAAAAATTGAGGGAAGTTTAGTAAAATACTTTGAGAAAATTAAAAAGTTTTACTTCTGTATCTGAATGAAGTACCCTTAATTTGGACCTTTATAGCTAATGTAAAACCCCCTTTTGGGGTTGGTTGAGAAACCCTAGTTTTAACGATAGGCTAATGCTCTATCGGACCAGTAATTTTTGTTCTACTGCGAATGAAACAAACATCTTTAAATGGATTGTACACACATAATATATGAACGGATATCTTTCTAAAAATATTTTTTTGTCTTCAGGGTGTCGTGAACCGTGAAGATAAGCTAAACTCCGGGTTTTGAAAATGTTGAATATTACTCTTTCGCTTTCTTCTACGGAGTTATGAGATAATAAATGTTACAAACACGAATTCATTAGCCAGTTCAACAAAGTAGTGTAGTGGTTTTGACATTAAAAGCATGGACTGAAAATTATGCGGTCGATCGTTTATGAGTTATGTAGTAGAGACCGATTATATAATATAATAGCCACTATTGATTTTATGAATGAGTAATTCTCAGAATGGTTTTGTAACATAAAATGAGGTGAAATTTCAGAACTGTCTTATGAAAACGTATATAATACATGAGTGAGACTTACTAAAGGGAAGTTGTGTGAGGAAACATGAGAGATATGGCTTCAATTATTAGGTTACACCATTTCGGCGAGTTATAGAAAGTCAGTCAGCCAATCTATTTTACAAATATCCATTCTCCGCTAATAAAATCCAATCGACAGATTTGTTGGAAGAAGCCATTAATCCGTTCGACAAAATATCAGTAAGAATACATTTATCGTTAGATTAATCTAATGAGAGGACACATTTCAACCCCATCCAGATATAGTAAACCCTATGACTGATAACTACATAATATACGAACCAGGCAACCCTTTACAATTGTTCGCTCCGCTCAAACCAAGGAGATTAAATAGATGCTGGAGCAGAAATCTTATATAAAACAGCGACGAGGGTTGCCACAGGGTGATTTCCTTAATCAAGATGAAAACAGGACATTAAAAACGTACGTCATAAGTAAAAGTTCTACTGCTGGTTGTATAAATATACAGTTGTAGTGATACTAAATAAAAACAAAAGAATTTATGAATATTTATCTCTACTTTTGAATTTATGTAAGATCCAACTATGGTTTCCTAAGTCCCAAAATAACTTTGTGCTTCTTCTTTAAACTAATAGATCTCTCAAAATCAAAATCAGATTGTAAGCTCACAGATTTAAAGTGTAATAATTTTCTTCGCGGTCTCTTTACCGACACTAAAAGTAAATTTTTGTAATTCCGCTTTAAACTTTATGTTGTTTCATATACTTTTAAAATTCTGAGGAAGCAGGTTGTATAATTTAAATGCCGGGTAATCGAAATGTCTTTCGAACAGTGTTTTTATAGCTCTATATGAGAGAATCGTGCCCATAAAAGACAGATGGAGTGTAAAATTATTTACACTTAATCTGTCAGTTGCAGGACTAAAATAAATAGTTCTATTTCTTATAGTATGGTCAGCCATTTAAATGACTGAATCATTTAAGAACAGAAGAGGTAGAGGTGTAAAAGACACTAGTCAGAGTTATCTCCTCTGAAAGTAATGTATTTCATTATACAGCCAGACCCTGTGGTGAATGAAGTGAAGGTGTCATTTGCAGAGTAGAAAATATGTGCTTTTCAGAGGGTCCGGCATGCTGATAAGCGTACTTTTTCACTCAGTGAGGAAGGCAATTGTAAACCACCTCACTCCTTGTTTTACTTAGTAAAACCTCTACAGGTTCAAACCAGCCTTTTGGCTGATGACCTAAACAACATGAGAGAATCACTGGCTTATTTCTTGTAGTGCAGTTGCGGATTTTTGGGAAGTTACCTGCGTTTTTGTACATGTGTATAATTAGTTTCTGTGCGTAAATTTGACGAAGGTCCTAATACTTGAAGATTCTTGAAAAACTGGTTAAGAGAATAAATCGAATTTATTTTATTGATTACTCGTAAAATGAGTTTGAATTTCTCCTGAGAGGATAAAAAAGATTGTAACGTACCACCCCAACTCAATATTTTGTAATTGATTACTAATTAGACAGCGAAAATTATACAGTTTTACGGTTCTTCGATCAACTTACTGTTTTTAAATTCATGCCTATATAGATCAGAATCCTAATGTTTTGGCGAAGATCTTGTACGTTCTCGTTCCAGTAGGAGATAGTCAATTTTTATTCCCAAATAGAATACGATACGTACATGATTTGTGAAATGCAACCAAAATGTAGATCATTTTGATTAAAGCTAATGACGAGGCTTCTTAGTAGACTATACGAGTACATTAAAATATTAAGTCATCAAATCATTTGATCTGAATAAAATATGTTGAAATTGGTGAACGAGGCATCAATCGAGACCCCTTAATGTATTCAAAGCATCCGAAGAAAACCATTAGGAAAAAGTGGGTAAAACCTAAAATGTTAAATGTTAATTTCTCGTAATAATCTTAATTATTTAAACTCGTATAATCAATGTTATACATGAAAGATACATAATATTTATTTTCGAATTTAAAATTGAGTTCATTTATGAAACGCAATAATCATTACCCTCAAGAAATCTATTTTAAATTTCAGTCCTACGTTTCCCCAACACTATTGGTATAAAACAAGTTTTATCCATTCGTTTGTTCTGTTTGTCAGAAGATTGGTTTTCCAAATCTCTCTTAAAAGTTTCTGAAAGTTTGAGTGCCTTTTAAAACGCTTCTTATAACGATTCTTTCAATAAATTCGATCAATAAGTTTTAAATAGTAGGCCCTAACCTCATCATTTGTAGAAAATATTTTCAATTTTAAAATTATTAACAGTTTCTACTTTATTTCTTCTATATACAAATTATATTTTTCTGAATATTGTCATTATATTAGTAAGTTTTGTTGAGGTACCTAATTAAAGTACCATTTCAGTAGGTCTACTTCTGAAAACTGTAGAATGTACCTACTACATTGGGTTTAAAACATACTTCTCACAATACAAATTAAGTACTTTGACATTTTTTTACAACTTTTTATGTTTATACTTGAGGAAGTTAGAAAAATATAAAAAAATCTTGCATTTTTTTTAAACAAGCTATTTTAAAACAAACATGTCCGACTCCACGAATTTTTTTTCAATTTCTAATGTGTATACGTTGCAATCTGTTCAATTTAAGAACAATAAGCAACTCTATGACCCAACTAGATAGAATGATATGTATGAATGAAAGTTAGGCGTAGTCTTGTACACACTCAGGCCGATCATTCTTGAGAGAGTATGGTTATTGAACCCCGAATATCAAACTACACCGGTAACCACTACCTAGTATTCAAATATAAAATATAAAAGCAACTACCTTTAGTAGGAATTGAGCCACAGAACCTTTGTCTCCGAAAATCAGCTGTTAAACAGTTGGCTCGAGGTAACGGCTTTACCACTAGACCAACCCAGTGGGTTAACTCAGAGAAATGTTTAATTCCTAACTCATCTAGTTTTAGTAAATAAAATTTTCCAGGTGACAAGAATTTGTTTACAGAAGGCCTACTAAAAGTCTAAATTAACAGTTAAATTTATTCTAATACAAAAATGCAGAAATTTTCATAGGAATGATTTAATACACATAAATATTTTTACTTATTTTTAAAAAGTCTTAAATTCAGAAACTAGCCTATGTACATTTTTTTTTTTTTACATTGGCGGAGTAGGGTCAACAAACAATAATAAAACAATATTTGTAGCAATACTAAACAAATTATAGTAGCCCGCACCACTGCTTAATTTTCTGTAACTGCGTTAATCCAGATAGGTTTCGTTTGATTTTAATAGCTACATAATATGTCGTATAACTTGATTTACAGAGCTTTCCTCGGTAAATTTATTACCGGGTATCCAAATTTTTTTAATTCGTTACTGATAAGTGAAATTTACGCGTGTATTTTAAAATAAATTGCGTTGTAAAAGTAGGCTAAATAAAATAAGTGCACAGTATACTTTTTCAATTAAAAATGTTTTAAAAATTGTGACCTGCACTCCTGTAACAGGCGCTTCATTAGAGCCATTGGTACTATTGGATTTCTATTATAGTCATTGGATTTCTTTAATATTCCGTTGGTTTTAGATTTGTTTCATTAGTTTACGCAGGCCTGAAAATTAAGCAAATTCACTGAATTTTAATTCATTAATGAATTTGTGTCTTTGAAAATTATAATTTTTATACTTTTGTTTTTGTATGTACGTATACAGGTTATTAAATTACATCAAAATTTATAAAAATATCTGAAAATTTACTAAATGTAACGAGATTTTAGTTCAGGGGATTGCAGATTTCCCAGACTTCGTTTAGTACTCTGCAATGGATGTTCCATCAGTATCGTCGATCCAATAACACTCCAAAGCAGTTTATATTGAAGATTCACAAGGATGTTTTAAAGCTTTTATGTACTACGTATCTTGAGTTAATAGTAATGATATTATTTGAAGATAATGAAAAGTTAGCCTTCAAGGAAATTTATCAATGATATCATCCGGATGAAAACTGTGATTAATGTATTTACTTGAAGTCATTTTAAAACTCACTAGATTTATTTCAGATGATAAACCGATTTGATATTAATAATCTTTCAATTTCTAATAAGATTAACTTGGTAATCGCATGGAAAAAGATGAAAACTGAAAGAAAAATTGGTGCAATGATTGGTGATGCCTGTCGAATAGAGGAGAGATCTTTTTCATATAATTTATACTCTTCATTTCACTAAACTAAATTTGCTTGGAAAATACGTATAATTGTTCTAACATTCCTAAAGAATAAATATTTTATTTTGCATATTAATTAGTAGGTAAACCGAATATACAGTGTACATCCGAACTACATTGTCGTAGCTACTAGTCGTAATATTGACCCTTTTGTATTGTCCAAGATCAGTTATGTAAATTAAATTACATGCACATGTTAATTGTGCTTAACATCATTCAGTATGCTTAACACAAATTACGTAACTATTCATACTTAGTAGGACCACTCCCGGTCCGGATAACCGAAAATTCTGATGAACGAGAAAACTCAATACGTAATATATTGGCCACTGTAATAATATAGGCCTACTGTACACTGTAGGTCTACCTATGATTCGAAATTAAAACCTGACTTTGAAAAACATTCAATGATAAATAAAGTAAGTTACGAGTGTATTTTACGCTATAAATAACAAAATTGAGTATTTATTGTTTTAGACCTAGTATTGTATTGCCTAGTATTGTTTTACAAGTAAATAGCCTACCCATTGGACGGATGAATAGTTTTTATAATCGAATAACTTTTATTCGAATGAAATTTCAGAATGAAGTTCCTAGCAGCTACACGCTGCATGAATGTTGTAGACAAAGAATAGTGCTATTCAATACTCGAACATACGAAGTTATTCGAATAAATGCAGTTTATTCGTTCTTGCAATTAACACGTCTCTACAGCTGTAGTCATTGTTCAGTCTTCTGTTCTCTTATACCCATGTAACTTATTCCAATCTCCCTACAATGTGCTTCTGTGCTATTTGACACCCAAACCCCGCCCGTTCTAATTCTGTACTGACACATCGCGATTTGCGTCCGGCACTATCTGCAGAGACGGACACAACAAACTATGAATGACGGTTTTTAGGCATATTAAACATATTCAATTTATTATTATTTATAGGTCTCGATCATATTGTTTACATTCGTTTGATGATGAATGGTACTAATGAAATTATTTTATTTTATTCGGCAACTGAATTATTCGTTGTCCGTAAACTGCGATTTGGAAATAATTGATTCGTTCACCTTTTTTAGAATATTTTTCTTAACAGTCGAATATTGGAAAAAAAAATATTCGAATATCCCATCACTACAAGTAGATGTAAAATATAAATATGTACTCTATTTAAACCTTTTAGTTAAAAGTACGAGCTCCTACACATAAGCAAACAAAGAAATTTTCTGTTCACAGACTTTAACATCAACAACTAGAAATGTGATTTTTCCAGTACATCCTAAAGGACTAGAGGTAGCTATATTTCTGTCATAATTTTTGTTAGCTTATCACAACTCAAAAAAATACGTAAGTTATATTAAAATGTTGTACTAACGATATTTGCTTCTACATAAACTAATTACTGTATGAAAACTAATTATCTCATCACAGTTTCGTCAAATAATGATAAAATAATCAAAAACATCTAAATATCATTCGGGTTAATCCTGAATTCCGGATGAACGAGATTTAGTTAAAAGGGAAATCACTTTAGTCGAACACTTACCTTTCAATAATAGGTTTTATTTGTTTGCTCACTTTTTGCTTATTTTTACAACACTAAATTTAAATTTATTTTTATTCCACAACCCTAAACTTAGGCTATGATTCGGCAATTCACCCAAAGTATTGCATAAAAAGCATCGCCATCTTGGTTTCACCCCTATTTAACGATCAATTCTCAAAAATTAAATTTTTTTGGCTTAAATTTGCTGGTGGCTTTTAAATAAGTTTTAATCTAGTTAGGTAATTTTTATTTAAATTTTTAGTTGAAGATATTAAATTTGTGGGTTAGAGAGAGTTCATTAGCCTTTTATGTATACATACATGCAGGCCCTACAGTAGGGTAGATTATGAATGTATAATGGGTGCAATGTTATCACTGAACAGCATTCAACTTGTTGTACTTAATATGCTTATACTGTGTATATAATACAGTGCTTGTATTTGATGTAGTGATAACAATTATACAGTCAGAATATAGCATTTACTCAAAGTCTACATTCTATGTACAATTATTAGTGGGTTGGTTTGGACATCAGGTATCCTGAATACACACGAACAACATGAATTGAGAGATAGATCTTGTTCGGCTGTCATATCTCGGTTAATAGTAATGGTATTAATCTGTCCAATGGTAATTTATCACACTGGTTGATGGTGCGTTCCCTACGATAAGCTTTTGTTCAGTTTATACTGACATGTGTTGGGTCGATGTTAACATCGGATTTATAAATGTTCATCATTATTTTAAGAACGCGGCATCGTACCGACCCGCCAATCCTGTATATTATAACATCACTGTCTCTGAGTATATTTTACATTATGTAACAAGTAGACTATATTTAGAGTTTGGTTTATGATTTAGAATTACCTATTTCGTAGACCGCATTACTTCATCTTTCGAGCGTGCAAAGATGAAACAACATTTCTATCGTAAATTGTGTTCGTTAAATTCAAATTTTTTGTTTTAAGAAAATATGACAAAAATCAAAATTATGGTGAAAAATATGACTTCTACAGATTTGTCCAATATAAAGGTTTCAGTGGTTACACTGAATAGGATTTGAAGTTTGGTAGCTCATTCTAGTCGCCTTAATGTCAGAAATTATATATTTTTTGTATCATGATATCAACTCAGCAGCGAAAATATTAATTAATACATGCTAACCAAATAAAAATTAAATCTTCTTCTTCTTCTTCTTCTGCTTTTTCTTTTTCTTCTTCTTCTTCTTCTTCTTCTTCTTCTTCTTCTTCTTCTTCTTCTTCTTCTTCTTCTTCTTCTTCTTCTTCTTCTTCTTCCAAACAAGGATTAGGCCGCAGCCTGTTCCAAACTCACACACTATATCATTTATCATCATCTTTTTCTAGGTCTACCGACATCCCTTTTACCTTCTGGAGCATACCAGTGCGCCTGCTTAGGTATCCTGTGATGAAGCTAAATTAAGTCAACATTAAATTAAGCCAAAAAAAAACAATAAGTGAATAACTGTTTTCTAAAGAACGGTAACAGTTGTAAAAAACTACTAGAGCTTTACTAATTGGCTCGTTAGTGTAGTGGTCAGCGCATCAGTTCAATTGACTTTAATTTCAAGGGCCCTAGGTTCAATTTCCTGTCAAGTATGACATTTTTCTATATTAATTTATTACCGTTGCATAATCCAAAGCTTATTTAGACATCATCACCCAATATATAAAAAAGTAGATTCCGAAAGTTTTCTTAATTGCTCAATAATGCAGAAGAAAAGACACATGTCTGATAAACTAAACTTTTTTTCTCGTGTTATCTTCCATACAAACAAAGGAGAGGCTTAAGGAATTTTGTTTAGGGTAAGCAAGATTTCACTGACATACAATCTTAGTTGTTGTACAATGGTTAAATTTTACAGATCCTTAACTTACAAATGACTGTCGTATATAAGAGGTAGAAACTCACAATAATATAGATGTTTTTTAAAATCGGTAAAATATCACCAACTTAGTACATAAAAAAGAGCTTAAAGATTGAAAAATCAGAACTACCATTACTTAATGTCACACTATAATACTGTATAATTATTATTATTGTGATTTTACATATTTTCTTTTTTCTTATTACTTGTCTAGTAGAAATTGATTTATTTAATAATTTTTACAGTCGGTCGTTTAAAAAAAACATTTTTTAAATAATAAATTTTAATTTGCCATTTTATTTTGTACTAAAATGTTTTGATGTTTTTGCAGGATAAGAATAAAGAAAACTGTGGTTAAATTGAAATGAAAATATTTAGTTTAATAGTTCCGAGCAACAATAATGAGAATTTTAACTAAATATTTATAAGCAATATAATATTTACAGATAAGAACAATTATTATGTTTCATTACTTTTGATTTAGGTGTAAATGGATTTTTATAACACCACAACGCATTATGCAATGAAATATACTAAAAAAAAGAACTCTTTACAGAAGAATAATTTCCTGGCACACCAATTTTAGAACTTGGTTTGGTAAGAGCTTAGTGGAATTGAAAGCAACCAACATGGTCGGATTAGCAATGATTATCACTAACATTCGAAACTGATATAAATGCTAAGATGAGTAAGCTTTAAATTGTGCTATTTAAATTATTAATTTTTTTACAAAAAGTTTGAGTAGGTGAGTGCCAACTCGCCCTACCAGCTAATCCGCCATTGACACAAAATAAGTTTGACACAAAATGTTGAGAGAAGATAAAAAACTAATAGTAACATTTGAATTGTATTTATTGTATAGATTACAGAACGGAATGAAGTTTTCCATTTTGATAACGTAACGAAACCGACTAACATACACAGCCTATTAAGCAACATGTGGGGTGAAAAGCTTCAGGCGGTCGGCAACGTCGCTGCTACCAACCCACAGCCAATTTACAGATAGCTCCCTCTGCTTGTACCCTATCCTATTCCATCCTAGGTTAAAGGCTGGAAGCTGTGGTGACGGTTTGAGAGACGAGAACGAGGTGTAACAAGTCACTAATGAATGTCATCCTGCCTGTTCATTCTCTCACTCTGATACATTCCCTCTCATTCTTCTGTCAGCCAGCTATCCTGTCTTATTTTTTAACCGACGTTCGTTCTAGTTTCAAATAATTATTGTTTTTGTTCAAGAAGTTATGAACCAAATCCAAACTAATAAAGATTAATGTAAAAAATATGAAACGAGACATACATTTTAAAGTACCGAAAATTCCCATTAACGTTATTTTATAACCATTACGTATCTGCAACTAACGACCAACAGTATGACGGAAACCAATGAAATTGAGGGATACATATTATTTATAATTTACAATAATAACGTCGTTGACGCAGTTTGTGGGCTGTAAACACAAAAATTCCGCTTTCGATTACAAAAATTATGCGAATGGCCATTAACATTACTAACTTTAAACCATAATTACAGTTTGTGAGTACACTTTCCCATGTAACAATATTAGTGATAGTTGGGAACAGCCGGAAGAGAATAAAATCCGCTTCGGAAAAGCATGAGCTAGGCCTATATTCGGCAAGATAAGTTGTATTTTCAAAAGTCATAATTCTTCTATTGATGTCCACATTAGGCTTTTCGTTGTAGCGTTTCTACTTACTTTTTAAATTGTTGACTTCTCGGCTATGACAGAAGCATCTACCAAGTGATTAGAATCATTTTAGATATGGTTTTATTGGAGAATATTTTGAAAATTCTGGTTTGATCAAATTACGACACAACGCAGAATGAACAAGAAAATAAAATAAAGAATACCATGAAATATCGGAAATGTCAGTAGATCAGGGACGTAAAGCGAAATGAAACAAATTTTAATTTCCGCAATGTAGTTCCCAAGAAAATGTTATGGGGAAAGGATTTACAAGGAAAATTTTCTGGCTGAAGAACCTGCCTAGTACTAAAGTACAGCTAAGTTTCTCCAAGCCAATCAAAACAAAGTAAAGATTGTTATGATGACAGCCAGTGTCCGAAATGGATGGACACCTTAAAGCAAAAAAAGGTAACAATTTTTAACATTTTTCTTTTTATCGTAGATCCAGTAATCACCACAACTAGCTTGTATGGACAGAATCCCGGACTCAATTCCCGGTCAGATCTGGTATTTTTGTCACTTAATTTCATCTGTCACCTTTCATCATCAGCATTACCAAAAGTAGGCTATGATACGGTCGACCGTATGAAATAGCAGAACGCAATTTCTATTTTGTTTAATTCCTATTCATATTAGCAGAGTTAGCCAAAAGTTCATTCTCCATTTAGGAGGGGAAAACTTCTAAACTTACAATTGGGAACTTATTTCTGAGTTTTGGAAATGGACTTATAACTTATGGTTAACAATCGGGTTGTTATTAACTAAGGTTCTGAGTGGTAGGCCTACGGGTTGAAACTTTATAAAAGTATTAAAATTTGTAAGGATAAATATTATTCAAAATTAAATAATTTTAATAATATTTAAAAGCCGTAATTTTTTCAGGAATGGAAATTAAGTGATCCAGAATTTTAATACCGTAGAAAGGATTACATGATTAATTGATTCAGCTACTCGTAAAGTAGAATGATGCTAAATTCGTTGAATGATATTGTGATATCCTTTTAAAAGGAATAAGATAAAGCAATGAAATGGTTTTAAATAATCGGTCATGTGTATTAATGAACGACGAGTACTAATGCAAACTTGATTATCTTGATTTGATAATGAGAGTACGAACTGACTCTCTTGATCTCCTGATTACAGGTGACCTGGAAATTTTCCAAGCGCTGCTGATTTTAATTTTATATTTAAATATGCAAATGCTTTTATTGTTAGACAAATAAAATAACAAATACCAAATCAATTAACAATTGAGACGATAAAATAATTATTGAATTTAATTTCGAACTAAAGTAAACGACCAACTTTGTTTTTAATTTTAACTTCTGGTATTTTGTTTATTTTTAAAATTTCGGTTTTAACTTTGTAGTAAATGTTATTCTGAAATATATTTCTCGTGCTGTTTGCTTAGACGGGGATACTACAGAACGGGTTATAAATGAGCGAACATTATAATACAAAAGTAAACTAGAAATCCCCGCTCGCTTCGCATTTATAAATATATTTTTTACGGATTGTACAACACTCATTGAAATATGTAGGTCCTTTGTAGTAGTAGAGTATAGTCAAAAGACTTTTACAATGTTCAGGAGGCAACCAAACATTTTCCTCCATACTTTTTGAGTATATAATTGGTGGCTACCACAATTTATAATATCGGTTCAATGAATCAACCGATTTTGTTCTATTTTATGGAAAAAGATAAATATTTCTTAAGCTATGACTCCGATAAACACATCTTGAAGAAAAATTGTGTACCACTTTTAATTTATGTATACAGTAAACCTTCAATTCTTCGACACTCTGTATACTTCGACATGCCTCGTGGAGAGGCGACATGATGTGGTGTAAGTAGCTTCCGGCAGGCAGGTCAGGCGCTTCCATATACTCCTCATCCCCCTACCCTTTCGTTGTCGAAGAAGAGCCCAGCACTAACAAACTTGCCGTTGTGATGGAAAAAATCCACGCTGTAAAGGAGCATTTTTCTCTACAGAGCTTAGTTTAGCGTGAAAGAGTGATTTTCCGTATTTTTAAACCAAACTGAGGTTGATTTTCATATTGCATTATGCACTCACGATTAAAATAAGGTTATGTTTTTTGAGGTTATTTTTTTGTTTTTTCTAATGTTTTATTACTAATAATATGTTATATTGTTCATTATTTGCATTGGAAAGAGAAAGTTGAGTGAGTGTTTCACACCAGATTTTTTTTTAAATGTGTATAAACTCATACATACTTGACATGATGAAACGTAGTGGGATTTGTCATTCGCTAATCTATTTAATCCAATTATTGAATCAGGAATGATTAAGTCAATCATTCCAGATTACGTCGTGATCATAAAATTAGGCTACCTTTTTTAGATCTTTAGTTGATTACACACCTTTATGATAAATTAAGACTGCGGTAATAATTCACAGTCGTTTGCTTAAGTAAGTGAGTAAATACAAGTCTAGATGACATTCCGTACAAACACAAGCCTACATAACAAACCTTTTAGTTGAAAAGTCTAATATTTATTTAAAAGAACTCTTTCTCCTTTTAGTAAATGTACTTCAATTTGCGAATCACATTGTTTATTACATTGGTGAGTAAATTATTTTAAAATTGTCAGTGTTTTGTTTATTGACAAGGGTCAGTTATTAAATATGTTTCCTTAGAAGGCCCGTGTCCTTGGCTGTGTGGTAACTATTATTAAGAAACTAACGCTTAAATTGTGATGCAATTTTTTTATTGTTAAATCATAGCTTGATGTACACTCATTATGTCTTTTAAACGAAAGAATACAATGGTTAGGCTACTTTGATGTATAAAAGCAGTAATTTTCTTCAAAATTGATTTCCCTCTGTACAATAATGGTGGGAATTTAATAGTGTTTGACAGATTTCAGTACTTAGAATAATAGAAGTAATTTAACTGAATCATTTTTCTATATAATTTAACACCACAAATAAATAAATGGCGGTTTTTTCATTAACTCTTTCTAGAGGTAGTCATTAATAAAACAAGATAATAGGAGAGTCAACACAACGATCAATGCTTATAGAGACGAAAAGAATGAAAATAAATTGTTGGCAATATCTTACTTTTTTCTAACAAATATTTTACTGTAAGTTATAACATTATACTAGTTTATGGTTTTATATTTATGTATGTATGTATTTACGGTTTATATTTGAATGATCGATGGTTTCATTACGTTTGCTGGTTTCTTCAAGAGCTAAATTTCCTGAAATTTCCTTTTGTTTACTCTGTACCGCAAACTCTCGATTATCCGGAACGGTTTACCTTGCGGTTTAATTTGCGACAATTTTCAGTAACTTAAAATTACAAAAGTGAGGTAGTATGGAAAAAAGTAGTAAATATAATATTTAAAAAACCTGAAGGAAAAACAAACTATTGAAAACCTTAAAAAATATCGTTTCGCTGCCTGGGATTTAGTTAAACCTTTCACTCTCTCGAAGATGAGTGTGAATCTTCCTTTGGCTGAAGATGAGGAAGACAGTGAAGAAGACGAGACTACTGCGTAGCCGAGGACGACACGAAACAGCGCTCTTAGGTATGCCTCCTCTACACTATGGCTCAGGCAGTGCCCAATCCTGCTGGGCCTCTGTGTGGACAGGGGTTGGTCATGTTGGGCCAGGCGTTGGGTTATGTTGGCGTTGGTAGCGGTTTTTTTAGCACAAAATTTGTGCTAAAAAAACCGCTACTTGGTTCGCGCATGTTGGCCTGCTTTGATTTAATCAAAGCAGGCCAACATGCGCGAACCAAGTGCGCAGTAGATAAGTGACGCGTCCACGCACTTGTCCAACGTTGGTATTGATTTGCTTGTCAACAAATAGTTGTTGATTAATTGAACTTTGGTTTTCTTTTAGTTTTGTTTTGCTAATTATTTATTTTTTTTTATAATTACCCTTACTTAATAAATTGTATTTAGTGTCTACAAAATGTCTTCTAAAACGTGGTCAAATGAAGAAACATTCAATTTAGAGTCCACCATCTTCTTTGTTTCCGTTTCTTTTTTACCATGTTTTTGTCAATAATATGTAAGTAAGAATTGTATACTCTAGCCAAACACAAAGCTGCAGCAGCGTTTTCTCGATATTTGTTTTAATACGGAAGTAATTAATGAAAGAAAAAAAGGGTTAGCAACTGAGTGTTAATCCAAGATTTGGCCCAGTTTGTGGAGCCAAGGTATGGCCAGCGCCGCCATTACGCCAATATTGGTGACCAATGCATTGGCATGCCTTGGCCCATAGTGTAGAGGAGGCATTACAAGCCAGCGGACTTTTGGAGTATTTAGACCAGCAAATCGTCATTGGCCGTCGAACTAATACTACGTACAAAAAGTTTTTTTACTAAACGTCACAGGCTGTTAAGATTTGTCGGTAAAAGTTTCCGAAGAAGCCCATTATTAATCTTTTAATTGTAAATCTTCAGCATCACATGATTATCGTAGAAACTGGCACTTGGCCAGAAAATTTAAATTGGATACAGAAAAACCTTACAATGTTCACTGACTGCTTCAGTGATAGAAAATACTAAAAATCAATCACAATAGAAAAATTAGAATTACACTACATTTACGTAGTAGACTAACCTAGAATTTTAGAAGAAGGTTGAACCGACTAAACCCGCATCCGAATCCATTGATAGGTCTACAGTTTAGAAGAAAAAACATCTTAAAAAAAGAAGACTAAGCTAAATATACGTTTGAAAAGTGATTTATTTACTTAACTATGAAAACCCGATTTAAATTATTAAAATAAAAATAACTCTTTGTGAACAGAAAGTGTTAACTCCATTATATGAGTTTTAACAGACAATTTTCTTTTTAAAATTTTTTCATGATATTTACCCCTCCCCAGAAGCTCCAAATTAAATATATTATAGTACTGTATAGTTCTAAGGGCCAAATAAAAGCTAAATATGTAATATACGGTGACAAAATTCAAAGAAGCTTAGAAAAAAGAAGTGTTGAAGAAATTCGAATATTTTAATACAAATTAGTTGTATGATTTTAAAATGTCAAATATTGATTATTATTGGAAAAATTTATAGAATCTTAAATATGTACTTAATAATATAATCATTAAAAATCGAACATAAGGAAGTTGCTGTCTTCATAATTAACAACCATTAGTTACTTAGTCAGGAGACAGATACAGTAAATACATTATTAGTAGGAAGGACTGAACTTCCTGTTGCCGAATTGGTTGATAAGTTAGGAACGGTTGTCGGAGGACATGATCAACCCCTCCGTCTCCCACTTTGTTCACCCTTTTAAAGCAATACAGGTGGCTTAGTGGGTGGAACTGAAGGACTCTACTCTTCACAAGAGAAGAATGAATGGAAGGGTCTACGCAGACCAAAACAATAATGTTCCGTATAACGGTCATCGGTCTATCGGTCAGTCCTCTCCACTTCATTTCATCGTGAAAAGGTCGTGCGTGCTTGCGCACGGTACTAGTATTTTACGTTCTTGTGTTAGAACAAACATATCGCACATATTTCTCCTCCCCCTTCGCACTGCAACTCATCAATAGGCTACTGAAGGACTTAAAACCATTTATGGTGCGTAGAGCCCTCCATTACCATTTAAAAATTCTTTATACCCACTCACACGTAATGACGTTGGATACGTGCCGATTAAAATATTACTACATCCTTCAATAAATTATGGCAAACCGTTGAAAATAACTCGAGAACACAGCCGTATTTTTATGTTACATATTGTTTTGAATTATATATTCAATGTTCAAAACTTGAGTCAAAACAGAGAGCTCTATTATTTTTATTTGTTTTCGTAATTAATTGCATGGATTTTTTTTAAATTGCTGATATTGTTCTCCTTTTTGCAATCTACGCTTTTTGCATTAATCATAAAAAAATCGTGAGAGAGCTGATTAAACTAGCGATTGTTATTTAAACTTTTCGATCATAAGAAACGTAATAGGAATGTATTAAGTTTGTCAGAATCGTTTAAAAATATTATTTTTTAAACTTTTTCACAGGATTAAAGAACCCTAAATTTTGATTACATTATTAAATAATTCCAATTGAAGAAATCCTCATATATTACATTTCTTGAATTATTCACTAATTATTCAATATTCAATTTTCAGATCTTTAGAAATACATAGCTAAAATCTAATTGTTTTGTCCAAGAGTTATACATTTTCTACCTTAAATCAATATACACATTATTTTAGGTATAACTTTCTAAATAGGTAATTTAAAAAATCGGTAATAAATTACTGTAAGTGATACTTATAAAAAGTAAAGCACTTTCATGTTGGCTTCTTGCTCCTAAGAGATACAAAAGGGTATCTACCCAAAGCGAGTAATATAATTTATGTAACTTCCCAACAGCTGTAATTCTAATAATCAGCAAAAGTATCCTAAAGTGACACCTAAAGAAAGTTAAATGTGGGTTAAAACCGGGAAAAATCAATAAAATAGTCTATTTAATGCACCCTCTAAGTCTAGGGAGAACCCGCGCGCAGCGTGGGCGCAAATGCTAGTACAATGTAAAGTACTTACTTTGTACGCCGCTGGTAGGATTTAGAATGTGCATTTAGCATGGTCTATTTTTCTTCCAGTAGGATCGAAAAACGGGGTTCCGTTATATTTAAACAGAAATACAACCTTTAAAGTTTCGTAACAATAAATTTATAATCATGAGCAATTCTCTTTGCTAATCGACACAGTTTGTTTGAACAAAAGCTGAACATTTAGTAAACAAGAGGTGGGGTTCTTTATACAGGGGTCTTTGTTCTAAGACCAGCTGCTTGCATGTTGCCCACTGGCAGTTGTATTAGTTCTGGATACAGATCTCTGTCGATTTGTCTTGTCTGGCAGGGCAGGCAGTAAGAGTGCTATGCGAGACTGTGTAGGCAGCCAGGTATGGCCGACGTCCTTTGCAACCTACCGGTTCACCTTGTCAACCTATCTCCAAGCTGTTAATTACGCTTACACACAGCGACATTGTCCCCCCCCCCATCCAACAAACTTACTAAAGTATTTCCCCCATATTATCTATTGTACTTTTATAGGGTAATAGTTATGAATCTGTAGTATTAACAGTAATAAATTTGTTATTTTATGAATTTGATCATCGACGTATCCAGGACGCATTAGATTTCCTTATTACTACTCCAGTCTATTTATTGGAGATTGGGTAATACTGTAGGCCTACCTATTTGAAATTTTTTGAAATGTAGCTTATATAGAGTTTTTGCGGGACCCAAATCTAATAAAATCTAAAAGACAAAAATAAATTAGGTGTATATACATACTCAACTGTATGAGGAAAGCTTAAGAAAACCACCTCACTCCTCGTTTTGCTTTGCAAAGCCTATAGAGGTACAAATCAGTCTTTCGGCTAATGACCTAAACAACAACATTCAAATGTATGCTTTTTCTCCTTCTTAAATAACAAAGACAAATTGGACTGCCTTCCACGTAAGAAAACCCGTTTAGTTTTCTTCGAGGAAAAAACTTAACATAGACCCTACTCCTGAATGATCCGTATAATTTTAATAAATCTTGTTTTTAAAATACTTATTTTATGGTTATTTTTTTATCATCGGTTAATATCTCTTGGAAAGAGCTATAAAATGTTATTTAATTTTTAATTTATTTAAAGTCACACCAACACTTGGTCGTTAGCAACTATACTCTGTGTTACGGGAAAATATTAAAGGGGTGTTTGTGTTGAAATTTCCAAACCCTAACTGAGAATCGAAATTGGGTATTGTGGTTTAGCTTTACGCCACGGAACCTTTCATGATTTTCTATTTTCAGTTTTAATTTATTTTAAGTAAATTCACCTTTAGAAAAGCATTCCTTGATTTTTGTCTGAGGAAAAAATTTATTTTGTGTCATGTGTAAGGTAAATTGTATACTATAGGCCTATAGTACGATTTTTAATAATTTCATATATTCTTAAATTGCTAAAGATTTTAATGCAACGTAGTTTATAACTCCAAATTTGAGGGACGTACCAGTAAAATTGCTCACTTAAAGCAACGATATTAAAATTTCTTAAAAAATGGAAAGCATACATTAAATAGAGAGTGACGATTTACAGTTTAACATTCTAATTAAACTTAAAACCAATTGTAAACTACCCTCTCAGGGGTAATTTTACTTTTATTATGGTATTAACTAACCTATTTATCATTGGACCACGTTATCTTTTTGGTCATCAGGCTACAAAGGTACTTTACCTAAAAAATACTATGTCTTTTTTAACCCTCATGAAGCTACACTCTGTGATGGACTTACGATAGATGATCTCTCCATAACAAAAGTTTATTAACCGTAATAAAATTTTAATCAATTCATAATCAAACCTAATCATATAAATTCTAATACAATATACAGGGCTACGCCCGTCTCATGGTAGTTAGTCTATGATAAACAGGATTAATAATAAACAGTAAGGCTATTATAAAAATCAACTCCATCCACCTTTCACTTGGAATGAGATTTGCTCATTTCATCATTCATATTTGTGTTTGGTATCATACAAACAAATAATTTTATTAATTAAGCATTTATTACTCTTGTAACAATTTGACTAAAATGAAGCAAATTTATATAGAATGGGGTTGCTGTATAAACATTATGAACAGTAAATTCGAGGTTGACTTTGTAGTATTGCATCATGCGCCAAAACTATTCACATTCAAAGAAAGGAAAAAAAGTTGTTTATTTGTTTGTATTCCATCATAGTAAAGGTGTTATTAGGCCATCAGCTCAATAAGATTGAGTACAAGTTCAATATCTGTGAATTGTTGGAGGCAAACTACATTCAGCTTTATTACTTTTGTTTTCCATCTGTTTACTTAGGTTCTCTGAAATAAGAACTCTGAAAGAAACTAAGAAAAATGTTTGCAATTATATTCCAATAAAATTTTTGTCACTAAATTCATTCTGTATCACTATCTTAATAAAAATTTCCTTCTAAAAATGAATTCCTTTTTAAAAATAATGAATGTTCAACGCCATCCTAAACAAATTGTATTAATGATTGTAATACAGTAAACCCCATATTATCCGAAACCCGGTTATCCGAAATATCTATTATCCGAAATTGGTTGTTTTTTTATTTTTCTGTAAATTGTGTAGGAAGAAGACGAACTACTAACTGTATTCAATCTGGTAGGCAACGCTACGTGTACTACAAGTCGTCAACTTTTACTCTTATGAAAACTTCTATTAGGCGATAACGAAGAGAGAATAATTGAACTTCAAAAACAGATGAATTTAAAATCATGTGCATTCATGATTGCTGAAGGATGGAAAATGTTCAAAATGTTCCGCTACAAAGGTCTTGGAAAAAGCTTTACTATTCTGAAAGCGACAGTTCTAACGTTCAGGGCAAAGAATAACAGCCACTCTTACCATTAGCTCAACAAATAGCTGTTTTTGACGTGTGCAATGAAAATAACATAAACGACTTATCAGTTTTGAAAATACGAGTGCGGATCCCGGATGGCAAATAAAAACAGATGAAGAACTTATTGAATCAGTTCTGCAGGTACCAACAGAAAAGACGACGACGAAGACATACAAATTACCGATTCTGATGTTCCTGCGCCCATAAATAGTTAAGCATTTGAAGCGGTACAAACAACTTTAATTTGGTATGAATTGCAGCCTGAAGCAGATTTTTCTACTCTCCTGACTGTTAAACGAGTCAGGGATCTAGCAGCATTAAAGCGACAGAACAATGTTAAACAACGCAAAATAAGCAATTTTTAAAAAAAAAATGAACTGCAATAGGTAGGCTAAATGATTTTTGTTTCTTATGACAACTTATAATACTTTATTTTAACGTATTTTATTTTTATTTATTACGATTCTGTATAAATTCACAATTTTCATCGTTTTTCCACAATTAAAATTGATATTTTTCACTACTAAGTACATTCATATTTTTATGAATTCCCGATTGTGATCGATTATCCGAAAAATCGGTCATCCGAAACTGCCATGCCCTAACTATTTCGGATAATCGGTACTTACTGTACTTGTTTACATCAACCATCGAAAGTAAGATATCTTGGACTTGTAATAGATAGAGGTTTAACTTCGATGCATTAAACGAAACAAAAAAACGTTTGGGACTGAATAAAAGACTACAAACACTATACCACTTCGTCTCTGCTAAGTCGTTTGTCAAACTGAAGCGAAAAACTCGGAGTATATACAAAATTCTCTGTCCTATGTGGAGTTATGAAATACAACTATTTAGTTCAGCAAGAAATCGAATTTACAACGAATCTAATAATTTTAATCCCGATTTATCGGTTTAGCAATAAACAACCCTCTCTATATGACAAACGAAACCTTACACAGATTTAAACGTTCGGTTAGAAAAATAGCACGAAGTTACTATAATACTAGTTTTATCAGAAATTCAAAACCAGTGAAAATGAACTAGTTAACTAGTACAGACATGATACATTAAAGGAATTCTAACATTTATTACGTGTACAAAAATATAAATTGAAATTGAAGACAATTATTGTTATCTGGAGAGCTATCACTGGATTTTAAAAAAAATTTAATTGTAAACATTTTTGCTGGTTAATTTTATACAGTTGAAAAATAAATGAAGTAAAAGAAAGAACGTTTTCCTTAAGACATTTCCCGCTATGTGCTTCATCGCTGCTGAATGAGAGATTTACCACACAGTTTTATTTTTTGTCTTTCAATGTTAATAACCTATATGTTTTTGTTCTGGATAATTTCTAATGAAGTAGTTTATTTTCATTATGCTAAGAATACTGTATAGGTACCTTTGGTGTGTGCACGTCCTACTCATGTGATTCTTGCTTTTCTTTTTTTGGTTTCTATAATGCGTGTCATCACATTTGGTGATTATATTGTTGTGTAGCATGGTTCTAGGTTAACAAATAAAGTTAAAAAGTTTTTCAAATTATATAGTATGAAATTTAGTAGCCTATAATGTGATTATGTTAGATAGCAGAAAATTTATGTTAAATTTTTTGTGTCATTAAAATTTACTGGTGAGTCAGCTTATTGATTGTGTAAACAAACACGTTTTTTTGGTCTACAGAATAATTTAATTATTACGTATAGTTGTTTCGCTGGAAAAAATTAATTAAATCTATTTATCCTGTATATTTTACCTCACTTAATAATAATAAATGGAGGCTACAAAATATTTTAATTACTATTTCAAACACGCATGATACGTCTAATCCTAGCCAAGAAGCTACTGTTGCTATGGGCACGGATTCTAACATGAAATGCTAAATGGTGGAAAACCATTCAAACAAACGACATAAAAGTTTCTGATTTAAGTAAATCAAAATTTATTTTCTCTTAAATCTCTGTATTCCTTTTAATAAAAGAAAGGTATCGGATAAGTGACTGAAAAAATTTGAAAGGATACAGAGAAAAAAATGTGGACCAAGTTTAACTAATGATTGTTGAATTCTTCTCCTAATATGTACATATGGATAGTACCGTAAATAAATTAGGAATATTTGATACAGATACTCCTAAAATACCTTTAGTGGTAAGGGTTTTGTTATGGAACAAGGAAACGCAAAGAAAATAATTCGTTGAAGTATAAATGTTTTCAATGACAACCCTCAAACAACTTTGAGTAATGACAACATGTATTTAATATTAAAATCCTATCGGAATGGTTTTCAAAATGATTAATCTCATAACCACTTAATTTAAAAATCTGGTGTGAAACACTCGCACAACTTTCTCTTGCCAATGCAAATAATTAACAATAAACCTAACATTAATAATAAAACATTAGAAATAAACAAAAAACTAACCTCAATAAACATAACCTAATTTTAATCATGAGTGAAAGACACATAATAAAAATAAACTTCAGTTTGGCTTAAAAATACGGAAAATCGCTCTTTTACGCTAAACTAGGCTCTGTACAAAAAAATGTTGTATATAAAAGTTATAGGGCTTTTAATTTCCTATAAATTTGATTATATATACTTTTGTCGTAAAATTCATACTAAGGCCGAAATCTTAAAAAAATCGATTTTTCACACGTTTTCGTGAGAAAAATAAATCAGAAAATCGCTAATTACCACTAAACTAAGTGTTATACAAAAAATGTTTGAAATAAAAGTTGTAGAATTTAAAATTTTCTACAAATTGTATTATATACATTTTTGTGCTAAAATGAATATTAAAGGCGTAATCTTTAAAAAACAACGTTTTTACGTGAAAACAACCTCACCAAGAATTTCAGCAAACATGGCGCATACCCTATCTTGTAGAGCATAAAAAATTTAGTAAACCAGGTGATTTTACAAAAAATCGTAGGACCAGTTTTTGGGAAAATCGCAAAAAAGTGAAAAATTACACGAATAAACTAGTACTACTTGCGGTTGACCGATTTTGACGAAAATGTTCGTGTCGCGTCCAGTAGTAGTATGTAACTTAAGTTTCAAAATTCAAAGACGTACGATGATTCGTTCTTGAGATATTCTGTTCACATACACACACACGCTCGTGCGCGCGCGCGCACAGAGAGAGAGAGACGCGCGCGCGCGCGCACACACACCACACACACACACACACACACAGACCAATCGCTAAAAACATATTTTTTGGGTTCAGGGGGTCTGAGAACGTGTAGATCCGGTGAAAACTCGATTTCGAAAAATCGACATGAAAACAGTACTTTCCTTCCTATATACTCGTATTCATATAGGCAAGAGAAAGTAAAAAAGGACATTTACGTACGATGATTTATTAAAAAGCAGATTAAATAGAAATATACTCGTGCAATAAACACTTATTTTTGCAATGATTACAGGGAATAGTATGCAGCAGTATGTGCTTAAGGGATCGCGTGGAGCTAAACACTGGCGTGGTCATTTCAAGTTGTATTTGCGTGCGTGTGGCTTTTACTAAATGAAAACTACATAGACCTAAGTATCACGGATTATATCCACTGTACTACAGGTCAATAGTCGATTAAACGTGTTCCTAATAAGAGCTGAAATTTTCGTGGTCAGAAAGTTTAACCATACATTTTAAAACAAAACGAAATAAAGGCAAGTACTGAATTAGCCGAGGTAATCATATCGTGCAATTTTCGTTCGGAAACTTTGTTAGTAAGTCGTGTTCGGCAAATTATAAATGAGTTATATACCGTCAACCGCTAATAGAAAGTTCTAAATAGTAAGAAATAAACGAAAATTCTAAAAATAATAATTCTGAATTGTGTATGTATCTTTAACCGTTAACCATTTTCAACCGGTAACAAAAAAATGTATACTAGCGGTAAAAGTTTCTGGTAATCATTTACCTTCTAAAAAAAACAGTTCTCTGTTTAAAAAAAGTTAAACACGTATAGTCTACTTTAAAAAAATTATCAATATTATTATCTGTAATTGTATATAAACATTGTCATTTATTTAATTTTAAAATAAAAATGAAGAAGATACTGAAGATCTTGAAAATCCTTGGGTGGGGTCTGCACTCGTTGAAGAAAAATGTTTTTTACAAAACACGTTCATCTTCAGGTTCATTTTTGGCATGACTGTCATAATACACGAGGTGTACTACATCTGCAAAAACTGAAAAATATGCTTTAATACAAATAGTTGCGTGTAAATAAAGCTGCAACTATCATTAATAAAGTAAAAAAGCAAAAAATACAAATAAATAAATAACATTTGTCATAATGTAAAATAAATTTAACGTTTTGTACGACAACGCTTAATGCAAAGGTAATTAATTGGCTTCCATCAAAAACACTCATAGAAATCGGGATTTTCAACTTTTAACCTAAAAACGAAGAGAAGACCGTTTTTATTTTTCAAAACAGAAATTGATCTAGGTTGCCATAAAGCACTATGACTTCATAAAAAAAAGAAAAAATATATTCCTCATATTTTATGAGGATTGAAATAAAGTTGTAAGTTGTTATTTTCTTAAACTACTGCATCTTCTCCGTTATAAAATGGGAAAGGGGACGATAAAGTGTTTCTGTCTGGAATCTAGGGGAATGGTGCACATCAACTCAAGGGAATGATATAGGGTAAGAGAAAGGGATGCATGTTTTGTCTGGAAGGGTAAATTTCTATATTCTTCTTCGCCGTGTTTGATTTTTGTTTTCTTTTTTTATTCCTTTACTCGACTGTATATCTGTATTTTTTCTTTTAAAATGATGTAGACCGTCTGATTCGAACTTCAACCCTTGTATTTACGGAGTTCGTGTTATTGCACTGCTGATACGAAATACGAACCAATGGTACAGCATCCCAAAGATACACGTTCCGTTTTTCTCTTATTTTTCCTTTGTGACATGTTGCTTGCTTGCTACAACCTCTGTTCAAGCTAGGAAATGAAAATTCTTTTTCCTCAGTAAAAGCGAATGAATTATTGATTTTTCATAAACATCTAAATTTTCTTAAACAGTAATGAAATATTTGCGATTAAAATTTTATTGAAATATGGAATTTTTTCATTAGAGGTATATCTAGATACTCATTGATTTTCGTGGTGGTAGTCGTTTGCAAGCGAAATAAATTTTTCATGACATTATTTTTTCAGTTTACCGAGAATGTTTACAGAGTTTGCTAGATAAAATGTATTTAGATACTGAAACTTCTGGTAAAATGTAAAGGAGTTGATAAAAAAATAGGCCTAAGTATTTTCAGGAATAGGAAAGCTGAATCGATCATCTTAAACAATTGACTCAGTTTTTACATTCATCATTTTACACTAATCAATCATGAAACTATATAAAATAACTAGGCACGATAAAATTTGAAAACCATTAATTTTATTTTCTGATAAAATTTCCTTTAGTTTAACTGCCATCCATTTCATTAAAACCAATTAAAAGAAATACTTTAAGCCCGAATTTAGTGTCAACTTTATATCTGAGAACTAATTATACAGGCGCATAAAACAGCAGAAAACTTCCCAAACCGACTTCACAAATACAGTACAAGAGATAAGCATTTGCTTCTCTCACACAGAGCTATAAAACGCTTTTACAAAGACATTTCTGTAATCTGACTCCAAAACTGTACAATGTGCTTCCCTAAATTTATAAAAGCGGATCATAAAGTTTTAAACTATATTAGAGAAATGGCTCTTAAGCGACTGTAGGAAAATCTCGAATGAAATTTATTACACCTTGAAATGTGTGAGCTCGGTAGCTGATTGATACTATTGTTCTGAAACACCTTTGAAGAAGGTCTTTTTAGAAGAAAAGGTACAAATTTTACCTACCCTAGGAAATGGCAAACCATAGTTGCTTGTTAT
Organism: Catonia carolina; assembly: GCA_035578175.1. Classification (NCBI taxonomy): domain Eukaryota; kingdom Metazoa; phylum Arthropoda; class Insecta; order Hemiptera; family Achilidae; genus Catonia; species Catonia carolina. The sequence continues at coordinate 64,434,038 of JAQMRL010000001.1, read as the reverse complement.
AATAAATTAATTTTCAACCTCGTATAATAAATTAGAAGTAAAGATTAAATATTATACTTATACGTATTTTGAATGTAGATGGTTAAACTTGTGTAGGCTGTTGTGTAAAAAAAATTGGAAATAAAATTATAACTAGCTGACTCGTGCGAAATAATTTGCACGATAACAGTCTACTAACTGATACTTAACAATCAATTTAACAATTGCATTAACATTATAGTCTTACTTCGCGATGTTTTGTTTTGTAGCACCATTGAAACTTTAATGCCATCATTTTGTTATTTACTTCGCCAAATTTCGTTACGGCTTTTCACAATATTCATTTTCGGATGATTTGCATAATCTTACAAGCATCTAATTTAAAAACGAGTAAAACATTATTTAAATTGTTCGGTAGAACTCTGTACTTAAGAACAAGCAAAATCTCCATTTGAATTACTTTGGAACTAATTCTATCTTTTGCCGGCCGCATTGGCGAAGTTGGTAACGTGCTCGCTTCTCATCATGCGGTCTTGGGTTCGAATCCCATTCAGGCAAGGAATTTTTTCATACGTTACAAAAATTCATTTCATCATTCACCGTCTGCATTAGCAGTAATTGCAGAACAGTCGGACGTTAAACAAAAAAAAAAAAAAAATTCTATCTTTTAAATACATGATTATAACAAGTGAGTAAAACATAAATGCTAATATAAGAATTAAAGTAGATCAGTTCGTAGCTATTAACAAAAATTAGATTGCTTATTTTCCTGATAACTAGTTACATTTGTCTGGTTACAGCAGGGGTACTTCACAACTTGTGTTAACGTACAATGACGAGGATAACTTATAAAAATGCAAATGAAAATTTAAAAAAAATATAATAGTCTATATGATTTTGTAACCTTTTTTTTAATGTATCTATTAAATCAAACAATGCTGTAAAATGGTAGGCTTAACTTATATGAAAAAACGTCGTTTTGTTAAACTTAAAAAATGTGTTTTCATATATTGATATGTTTATAATAATGTTGTTGTTTAGGTCGTCAGCAGAAAGGCTGGATTGAACCTTTACAGGCTTTACTAAGTAAAACGAAGAGTCAGATGGTTTACAATTGCCTTCCTCACTGAGTGGGAAAGTATGTTAGTCAGCATGGCCCTCTCTAAAGCATCTCCTTTTCACCTTGCAAATGACACCTTCACTTTATTCACCAAAAGGTCTGGCTGTATAATGAAGTTCATTGCTATCAGAAGGAATAACTCTGACTAGTGTCTTTTACACCTCTACCTCTTCTGTTCTTAAATAGTTCATTCATATAATTGGCTGACCATGTGATAAGAAACCTAACTACTTTTTGTAGCCCGGGAACTAACAGATCGAATGCAAATAATTTAACACTCCACCTGCCTGTTATGGGAAAATGTTTACAAATATGAATATAATTATGTATTAATTCAAACAATGCCGTAAAATCGTAATGGTAGATATGAAAACGCCATTTTGTTAAACTTAAAAAATATGTTTTCATATTGTGATATTTTTATAAATATAAATTTGGTGTTTGAATGCAAGTGGTTTCTAGTTTCAAATAAAATAATTTGTAAAATTAGTGGTTAATGATGCAAAGGTGAGTATTTGTAATGGTTCTGGTGGTCGTTGGTGTGGAATTGTGGTGCGGTGTGGTCTACATTATAGTGCTGAGTGATTGTATTCCAGCAGAACAGGTGGTAGGTAATGTACACTGTTAGTTTTATCAGGTCGTGGGATTTTATTACAATGTTCTCCTTCTTCCGTATTCAAACACTCTCTTTCAACTAATGACTATGTTATTAGAAAACTACAAACATCATTTCATTGTTTCAGAATCAAAATAGTAATTTGTATAAGAAATCAATAGCTACATATCAGCTATACATATTTCTTTTATTTACAGAATTTATCTTCAAATGAAATTTGGATTTTTTTTTTCATTTACTTTTAAAATAACTAGATCAATGAAAATGTCGTTGCTTGCCTTATACGAAGGCGCAACAGTTAGAGCTAGGAGGACTTAAAACTCAAGACCCTGAGTAATTTGGATACTTGAGTTACAGGACGCACCATAAGTAGATTCTGCAGTTTCCAGTTTGAAATCGGTTGAAATGCAAACATTTATATAAGTGTACTTGACACAAATTTCTCTAGTTTTATAGAAAGTAGATTCTTTTGAGATGGGGTTCAATTTGATGAACGAAACGATTACTATAATAATTAATTGTATTTTCTCTCACGAAAGTTCCATGGTTCAAATTAAGTAAGTTAAAGGTATTTAGTTACTTTTATGCGGATTTCAATACTAGACAACGGTAACAAGGGTACTTTGATTTTGGGGTTTTATTAACCACACTCTCTAAGGAATGGTCCGCCGGAGTCTGTACAAGACTACACGTCATACGTACATAGGCTATATTCGTCATAGCATTGGATCATGGAGTTGCTTATTGTTCTAAAACGAATAGATTGCAAAGTACACACATTAGGTACCTATTAAAAAAAATTCCATTAATTTATTTTAGGGAAAGTAAGCTGATAGGTTGTATAAACATACACGTTGTTTAGTAGTCTAGGGAATTGAATTATTATATATTAGATAGTTGTTTCGCTGGAAAAAATATATTAATATTATGTGTATTAATATAATATATTCCCTCACTTAATAATAATTATGGTGGCGGTGAATCAACAAATATTTTAATTACTACTTCACACAAGCAAGATATATAAGTACATATCACTCAAGTAAAATCATGCACATTTACAAACGCTAATGTTTCATATTTACTTCTTGTTAATTTTTAACAGATTTTAAATATACAATAAAAAGTAAACAAAAAAACATAATTAAAGTCGCACCAGCTTAGAAGTTGTTAGTTACACCAATCTCACAATAATTGCATGAAAAATAGTTTTAACTGAAGATAGAAAATTAAAGAATACATATGTCTATCGTATAAAGTTAACATAGAAGTAAAATGTTAAGAACAGTCTAAATAGACATCAAAAGAAAAAATGTAATATGCTTTAACAGAAATAATGGTAGATAAATAAATTATAAATGGTAAATAAAGAATAAATTAAAATAATAATAATATAAACCTAAATAGGCAATAAACAAAGTAATAAAAGTCAAAAAGTAAGCAACAATTAAAAGTTCAAAAATTTTCAAAATATAAAAAATATTATTCATATCGCATGGATTAATTTTACAAACTTTAAGAGAAACACAATATCTTCTGAATAATGTCATCATTCAGATAAAGCACACATAAAGCATACCACCCACGAGCTGACGCAGTTGCTAACTGGGCATGGTTTCTTTGGGGCATATTTGACTAGGTTTAAACTTCATGAACTACCGAAATGTCGGCTGTGCGATAGTGAAGAGGAGGAGTCTATTTCGCATATTTTTGAAAGATGTCCCTATTTTAGCCTCGACAGAATGGAGACATCTGAGAAAATTGGCGTTGCATAGTGGATCCCAGAGAGAGTAGGGACAGCGATGCTGCAGGATGAGGAGAGCTGGTCGCTCAGTTTGCTGAGAGGGTGGTCAGGAGACTGCGGAGGGAGAAGACATATGAAGATCAGCGGGATCGCCCTCTTCCACAGTGAATTAATCCTGTCCCGATCTCAGTAGGTAAGGTAGGCACACTAATTTCCTGAGCTGGTGACGAAAGAGATGAATGAAAGTGAGAGAGTGAGTGTTGGTCAGTGACAGCGAGAGGGGAATTAGGCTACGGTTCCCTTCCACGCCCCGCTGACAGTATGTAAATTTGTTAACCCGACATTACCCTTGTAGTATTATATAAACAGTACCAAGGGAGGTGGAGGGTTCTTTGCTGATGTCGGATCAAATGGCCAGGCGACGGGTTTTTGGTTAGTAGGCGGTTGGGGCCTCTTTGGGGCTGGACGAGGACGCCTCAATTGAGTCCAACACTACTTCCCTCATCGTGAGGGAGTGAACATGAGTTTTTCTCGCCGCCTTGGATAAAAAAAAAATCTTCTCACAATCGGTGTTTTCTTTTCTTCTGGAAAGGTTTTTGGGTTCCCACATTTCAAGCATGTGTTTAATGTTCGTACAAAAAAAACTAAAAGTATAAAAAATATCATCATTCATTGTCAAATATTTGTGACAAGTATGAGTACGCACACTCTTTTTTGGGTAATTCACGAGCAGGATAATTTACCAGAGTTGTAGCCAATCTTCATTAGTGGAATTGGTACTCTAAGAAGTAGATTCAGTGTTATAATTATTGTTGCTGTAGATAATGGACAAATATTGAAATTTTGTAATATTAAAGGCTAGCTACCGGCGCGTCCTAATATAGTTTCCTGCTAAACACTATCTAGGCTAACCATTTATAAAAGGTAAACCTTTGTTAAAATTTCAGATTCACCCCTGTAACTTTAAGTACAATTATAAAACTCATGATTATGTTTATTAATATAATATTTATAATAATATTACGATAGATGTAATAATTATCATAATTTATTGATTTAGTAATTACAATCTTAATTACGACCGCCTCCGTGGCTCAGTGGTTAGTGTACTACGTTGCAACGCGGAAGGTCCTGAGTCTGGATAATTCGATTCTGGAAAATTATTTCACGTTCAAACTCATCACCGTTTCTTAAACCAAAGTAGTCGTTAATGACAAAGCTGTTAATGAGTTTTTCCATACAATAAAAGCGAACATTAATTATATTAAATTAGTAGTCGTGTACCTACTTAGTAGTATTTAATTAGAAGTAAATTCGATAAAGTAACTCCCTATAGCACTGGGCGCTAATTGCCGGACTGCAGTCTGTTTCTGGACCGCCAACTCATTTTTTGCTGACTGTTAGCTCTAGAGAATAATTTTTTGTAGGCAGATCTTATTTTCGTGTGGGTTGTGAAATGTTTTACTTTTAGGCTGCGTGCATACTGAGAATAAACTGAATTGGTGATGTCAACAAGACACATACCCAAGTTTCTTTGAAAAAGTTGATTCTGGCTGAACAAGTTTACGGTCGCGATCAGGCTGAAAGCTACTCGTGATAGCGCCAAGCTACAAAATACGAAAAACTGCAACTTTAGTACATGGGCCTACAGTAGTTTGAAACTGTTGTTACATTTTGTTGTTCAAACCTTTTCGAAATCAACAATCAGTATTAAGATTTAGAATGATTGGCATATCTAAATTTTACACTCGGCAAGGTAGACTAGTAAAAATTTTAAATGAATCTTGATAAAATTTGGTTGATTACCACTGCCCCGTTGTATCAAATAGTACATTCCGTAGAAATAGACAAAGAGCAAATAAATAATTTTATAAAACAATATACCATTAAAGTGATGATTTATTGCAAGCTACCAAAATTTTAATATTTAAAAAAAATTATTTCTTTTCCTCATAGGGAAAATTATATTTAGAAATATTAAGATAGAAGGTTCTCTAATATAGTCTTCTAAATTACCGTTAAAATACGAGTGGTTCTGCTATAGATATTGAAACAAATAATTGTAATATCTGGAGAGATTTTCAAAACTAATATTGCAGAAAAGAAATGAATGAAAGGATATAGCGTTCATTTCAACAGACGGGTATGTTCACTCACTGTTTCATTCAACAAATGAATGAAAAAAATAATTCTTCGCTGGGGTTTTCAACCCCCTATTAATGGAATATTATACAGTAACAGTAGTAAAAGACCCCAATGTATTTCGTGGAGTAAGCTTTATGCTGTGGAGATTAGGGTGTGGCACTATAACAAGAACTTTTGTTTATTTAATAAAGCTGCATCTTTCTTGTTAGGGGGGTATATAACTTAGTGTTTTAACATTCCTTAATAAAAGAGAAGGGTAACATTTCTCGCTTAGTTGGGTACTTACATTCTACAACGATAAGTTGGCTTAATATAATGGCATTTGCTATGTTTTGTCAGTTGATTGAGTTTTTATTCATTAGTATTATGTTTAGTTCATGCCCATAACAGACAGGTGGAGTATAAAATTATTTACACTCAATCTGTTCGTTGCAGGGCTAAAATAAATAGTTCTGTTTCTTATCACATGGTCAGCCAATTAAATGACTGAATCATTTAAGAACAGAAGAGGTAGAGGTGTAAAAGACACTAATCAGAGTTATCTCCTCTGAAAGTAATGGATTTCATTATACAGCCAGACCCTGTGGTGAATGAAGTGAAAGTGTCATTTGCAGAGTGGAAAATATGTGCTTTTCAGAGGGCCCGGCATGCTGATAACCACACTTTTCCACTCAGTGAGGAAGGCAATGGTAAACCACCTCACTCCTCGATTTACTTAGTAAAACCTCTACAGGTTCAAACCAGCCTTTTGGCTGATGACCTAAACAACAACATGTTTAGTTCAAGACATTCTGAAAATTTAGGTGCTATGCATTTCAGTACACATTTATTATAGCCCTAATTGTATACAATTGCCTTGGATGCAAAATGTACGCACCTAGCATAATATTAATGGTCATGTCACTATGATAACACGTGTATAATAAATGCGAAAGCCCTCACTGACAGACCGAGTAATGTACTCATCACTAATTCTATAAATTTCCGATCACCCAGAGACGAGAAATTTAGCATATTTGGCTCTTAGGAGTTGAAAAGGAAAAATAAAGTATTTAAATTTCCGTTACTTGCGCTAAAGGAGTATAAGGGAGTGACTACTTTAAAGCATTGATATTCTTTCCAATATACCGTCCTGATGAGTTACATCTCTAAACATTGGAATGCGTTTACCCTCTAAATTATAAAAAATAAAGTAAAAATTTAAAAGCAAAGTATTTGAGGATGGGTAACACTAACCTAAGAAAATTTAAATTTGATTTCTGTACCTTCAAAAAGAGCTATAAAACTAAAAATTAGAGTATTGTTCTTTAAGTTCTTAAATTTTTCTAGAAAAATTAAAATTACGGGGTGAAACAGAAAAACCGGGTGCAATTTTTCCTTCTTCTTGTCGTGGCTATCCGGTTTGGATGTTGGCGATCATCATATCTATTTTGACCTTAGGGCCTGTTAGTAATTAGACCTTAATAGTACAATTTCTGCTACCTTATAAATGTAACTTTCTGTCTTCTTCATCCTCCTCCTCCTCCTCCTCCTCCTCCTCCTCCTCTTGTCACCACTCTCCTTCCATCGGCTTCTTTCTCTTTCTTTCTCTTTTTGCTTTCTCTTCTTTATTTCCACTTCTTTATTTTTTCTTCTTTCTCCTCCTATTTCTCCTTCTTTTCACCTTTTTCTTCTACTGCGCCTTACTGGAGGATAGGAAGAGTTGAAGATAGATCGTCTCCTCTCACCCTTTCCTCTTTCTCCTCATCCTGCAGTATATTTTTTCCCCTCTTCTACTCTCTTCAATGCCTCCTGCTCTCCTACATTTCCTTATTCCATTCCCTTCCGTTATCCATCTCTATTCCCTATATTCCATCTCCCTGTTTTTCTACATATATTATTTATCTGTCTCCCTTTTACTTAACTATTTATTAATTTCCTTGTATAGGGATCTGAGAATTTGTTTCCAGTTAGCCTATAGTTGGGAAACTTTAGAATACTTTGTCATCAACAAGTAGTACAACTTTTCAATACAGGAACAATCAATAAATGTGGGAGATTTAAAACGTGTTTATTTTAATAAAACAACCGTCAACGCTTTAGCTCCGTATTTAATGTTAGCCAAGTTATAATAAAAAGAATCACGTATTACATCAACGATCAGGTTATAAATTATACACCCGATGATTAAGTTCCGTAACATAAATAATTTAACGAGTCAATGTTATCAAAATTTTCCAGAACTCAAAAATTAGTTTCGTATTTAAATAAAATTATAGTAACATTAAGAAAATGAAAAATATATTGACCTAAATTCTGAAGACATTAGTTAAAATACATTTCAATACATTTATTTGTATTTTTTGATATCGTTGTATCAAAAATAATGTTGTTAAGTAAAATATATTATTACTTTAATGTTATTTTTTGTTTAAATACGCCCGGAGACTTAGTATACATTTAATATGTATTTATTTATGTTCCCTTGTAATTATTATTTATTACTTAAACATATAACATAGCAGAATAGAAGTAAATTACTAAAATATGTTATGTAAGTTGTACGAAGTTCCTTGTACTTAATATTTTATAACCTATTACCGTATTGGGTCCACACCACACCATAGTTACAACTTGAATTAGGTCGTGCCCCAGATCTGAAAATGGGAACATTACTCTACTCTGCAGTAAGTGAATATTTCTTACGAAATTGTGTCAGAAATTTGTATAAATAAAGTAACAATAATTTCAGTACAGAATATAAATAATCTTGGTGCTACAGGAAATGTAGGAAATGAGTTCCTTTGTACATGGCTTATACTTCTCCAAAATATATTAAGAGCCTCAGGAGAATGCCTATCAACCATATGCAAGTTAATTTTCAACACCATTTAGATAAATGGTAAATTAATTCATGCGTTTTAGTGAAGATATGAGGAAAGAAGCTTGATCAAAGTTGGTCACCTCGGCAGTGTAGTGGTTAGGGTAATAGCTAATAAAGAGGAAGATCCGGTATCAGACAGTAAATTCCTATTTTTGTAATAATTTTGAAATTATTACATATTAAGAGCCACCGTACCAGTTCAATAACCCACAGTAGCTGGTAATGAACAAGCTGTTTAAACAGTTAAATTAAAATCAAAATAAAATTTAAATAAAAATACATTAGACCATCTTTTTGGCACAGTGGTGAGAGTGCTTGGCTAGAAAACGAAAGCTCCGGGATTAAATTCTCTGCTAGCGTTTGGAAATTATTACATGACCAAACCCACGTTTCAGGGGCCTGATATTTTTGAAGTAATAACTTCTTTTGGCGCGCCTGGACTGTGCTTTTTTGCAAGGAAAAAATCTTTAGTTTGACGTCACGTCACGCTCGGCTATCAACATTGCCATAGAAACATTTACCACTAATTAATTTACAAAAATCTTTTTAATTTAATTTACTAACTTAATAGTCACTTCTGTCGGTCAGTCCCGCGACTGCTGATTTTTTTATCATTAATTTTCATCTATCACTCTTCATGTCTACATGTAGTGGTAATGTGTAGAACAGTCTCAAAGCAAAAAATAAATAAAAAATTATAAAAATAAATAGTATATTAAAATGTAAATTATACTACAACAAAAAACGCTAGTACCTAGTTATATGAAATAATTATCAAAGGTATTTGGCTTCCAAGTTCCTAAATGGGATAACACTAAAAGAATAATAATACCAAGTAATACGTAGGCAAAAACCTGACACATTCTATTACGTTAATTTAAGCATTTTATATTCTAATCATATTTGTTTAGTTTATAAGTTTATTTATTGTTCGTAAGTTCTAAATACGTTATGTACCTAATTTACTTTTAAATAGTTAAGTTGGTAAAAAAACAATATATTTTTGTTTTCTCTTTAAACCAACAAGATCGAGCTGCAGAAGTTTTTAATATTTTTCTTTTGGATGGTTTTCTTCTCCGTCAAACCACTGCCTGCATTTTTAAGTGGGCGCGTTTTTATGCCTTTATTGGATCTTTCATAGTTGGATAGGTTACAAATTTCCATTCAATGTTTGTTACTAATGAGTGACTAATTTTCAAAAAGATTAAATGTCATAAAATTTACTTGTAGTCGGTAGACTGATTGTGCTTCAGTAAAGTTGAACTTCAGTAAATTAAACGTGCTAAAAAAAATTATATGGGCCATTTCTTCTAATAGGCAATCTTAGAATTAAATCAGTAAATTCTTATTTAATTCTTCTGTAATATTTCTTCGTGTTATTGCTAGAAAATGTAATAGTTTTCTTTGGACGACTCACAAGTATATCAAGAAACACTGTAGTAATATCACTATGTATTTACTAGTATATTCGCTGCCATTTATCATATAATATCTACCAAAACGAAAATGTCTTTATTATATCTCGAGTGACATTAATAACTTTTTGTATTCTTGTTGGTAGATACGAATTAACCACAAATATTAAATGCATAGTCAGCTGTCGGAATACCGCATCTAACAATGCAGCGGCTGGCAGATGTTTGAATAATGGTGGGTAGTTCTATTACAACTTGGTGTAACAAGTTTAGACCTTCAACGTGCTACCGCTAATTCTTCAAAATATGAACAGTATTTTCCTAAGTTTAAGTTCAATCTTGCATAATTCTATGTATTTTTTAATTTGTATGAATATATGGGTCATACTTTTTCGGCAGTGCGAAACCATGGAACCGATTCTGTCTTGCAGAAATAGGTCTAGAATACTATGTAGTTGAATTCTCTCTTAAGCGATTACCGCTTTTTCTCACCAACTGGTCATGTGGCTGGATTCTTTTCCGTTGAAATCAAGGAATATCAATACATTTTTAAAGTTTATTAACCGACCAGAGTTTTGTGAACAGATATTTTATTATTTTATTATTGAAAATTTAGTAGGTTAATGCAGTAACAGTCGAAGTCATTTGCGTACCGCTGATTATATGAAGGAATTCAGACCTCAATGTTTTCATTTAATCGTAGAAACTTGCCCCTTATGTTGGAACTGATGTCTTTTCCAAATATCTGATGTGAAACACTCACACGACTTTCTCTTGCCAATGCAAATAATTAACCATATAGCCTAACATTATTAATAAAACATTAAAAATAAACAAAAAAATAACCTCAAAAACATAACCTTCATTTAATCATTAGTGAATGATGCAAAATGAAAATCAACCTCAGTTTGGCTTAAAAATACGAAAAATCACTCTTTCACGCTAAACTAGGCTCTGTAGAGAAAAATGCTATAAATAAAAGTTATAGGCCTAGATCTTTTAATTTCCTGTAAATTTGATTAGCCTATATACACTTCTGTCGTAAAATGCATACTAAGGCTGAAATCTTAAAAAAATCGATTTTTTTACACTATTCGTAAGAAAAAAACAGAAAATAGCTAATTACCGCTAAACTAAGCGTTATACAAAAAAATGTTTGAAATAAAAGTTGTAGGATTTTAAATTCTCTACAACTTTTAATTACATTTTTGCGCTAAAATGCGTATTTAAGCCGCAATATTTAAAAAAACGATATTTTCTACGCGAGAACAGCCTCTCCAAGAATTTTAGCAGACATGACGCCTACCCTATCTTGTAGAGCTAATAAATGTAGTAAATGAGGCGATTTTTAACAAAAACCGTAAGAGCCGTTTTTGAGAAAGTTGCAAAAGAGTGAGAAATGACACGAATAAACTGCTACCTCCTGTTGGCCGATTTTGATGAAAATGTTTGTATCGGGTTCTCTAGTTAAGTTTCAAGTTCGTATGATGATCCGTTCTTGAGATATTTTGTTCACATACACACACACACACACACACACACACACACAGGCAGAGAGAAATCGCTAAAAACATGTTTTGTGGGTTCAGGGGGTATGAAAACGTTTAGATCCGATGAAAACTCAATTTCGAAAAATCGACATGAAAACAATACTTTCCGTCCTATATAGTCTTATAGGGAAGAGAAAGTAAAAATCGGTACATAGTAACGAGTGAGTGAAAATTATGTTGAGCTACCAAAGTCATAACCGTGATCAATTCGGCAAAATGCATAAATGTATTCATTTATGAGTATTATATCAATAATAAAAATATAACTACAGGAGTGTTGGCTAAGTCACATCGACCGGTTTATTAGCGACTACTGTGGGTTTTGAAAATGGAACGGGTGGGTTTGAACCATTACGCCAAGGAGGAGGAAAATTAAAAATAATTTATGTAAAACGAATTTTATAACTGAAACATTTATTTATATTCACTTTACCCGCAATTTTTATTAACTTAATAACAATTCGGCTTTACCCCTGTTTAAACATCAATTTCTTAAGAACGTCCTTTGGTCGTCTCAACGTTCTGTGACTGCTTAATAGAGTTTTGACTTATTGTCTTCTTAAAAAACTGTGTTTTCTATTTAAAAATAAACATTGGAATGGATAAGTAAGTTTCTGGATTATTACAGTCGATTTGAATTTAAATATTAGACTAATAAACTGTAAGAATAGCAGTAAAGAAAAGAATCAAAGTGATACGTACGACAAGTTCAAGTAATGTGAAGATGCGTAGGAACAAGCTAAATCAGTTTGAAACAAAAGAAATATAATGTCGTACAGTTATGTCAGTTACAGCTCAACCCAGACTGACATAAAAAGTTAGGCAGACTTATTTACGAAAGTGTAACTCCTTCAGATACGGTAGGTGGTGATTTAATATTCTTTATACTCTATAAACCTAAAACAGATCGTATATGTATATCTGGCCTCTGCCCTCTCGCCTATCTGTTTCATAGAACAATTTTAACCACCTTACCGGATTCAGTTGAACAGGTAGAATTCTGCCTTAACCAGATTCAGATAGAAAGCCTACAGATACATTATTTTTGGAGTATACTTTAAAATTTTATAGTTTTAGCATATAATTTTTTAAAGTAAGCTTTTAAACCCCTGTACTAATGTGCATAAAATTACAATTCTTTTCTCATAGTTAATATGTAAAAAACGTTACACCAACCCCTGAAACAAGGGTTGTCTTAATAGGCGAAATCGGTAATCCACAAAATTCCCTATAACTTAGTAAATATACAAGCTGCTAACGTGTATTTAATGTAAAATTGACCAGAAACTTTTAATATATAAACAATAAAATGTTTGTAGTTTAATTAATTTTCTAAAAGAATTAATTAATTCTTAAAAACCAAAAATAATTTTCGATCCACCACATTTAAATATATTTGAAAAATATTGATGTATAGGTCATCAGTGGAAAGGGTGGTTTGACCTCTAGAGGCTTTACTAAGTAAAACGAGGAGTGAGGTGGTTTACCATTTCCTACCTTACTGAGTTGAAAAGCACGCTTATCACCACGCCGGGGCCTCCGGAAGCATCTACTTTCCATCCTGCAAATGACGCCTTCACTCCACAAGGTTTGGCTGTGTAATGAAATTCATTACTCTCAGAGGAATCAATCTCTCTCAGAGGAATAAATCTGACCAGTGTCTTTTGCAACTTTATCGCTGTGTTCTTAAATGGTTCAGTCATAGTCAATAATTGGCTGACAATGTGATAAGAAACAGAACTATTTTTGTAGCTCTGGAACAAGCAGATCGAGTGCAAAAATTTAACTCTCCACCTGCCTGTTATGGGTATTGGAATATATTATTACCCTTGACTATCACTACAATATTATACAAAAATTTTCACTACAATAGTACTAAATAAAAATCAGAGAATTCTGTATAATTATACAGAATTAATTAAAAGAAGAAATCCCCTAATTTCTTTTCTATTAACTTGACTTTTTTCTACTAAAGATATTTCCGTAAATATCGTTAATAGAAAATACGTTATAAGGATATACTATTTACAAAGAAAAAACTGCAGGAAACTTAAAAATAAAAGCAGGAAGTCGGAAATATCTGGCACTTAGATTAATCCTTCGATTGCTTCTTAGCTTCCTCCTATCGATTGTTTCTTCTTATTTTAATCTTTGCAGTTTGAGCTTTCTTTCCGTATTTTCTCCTAAATTTCCCATTTAAGATCTTCAATTTACGTAGTGATTTAGCTGAAATATGCTAACAAAAGGGATATTTACCCACAATATAGCAGATGTTTCTCACGAAAATTTTCAATGCAAGAGTGGCCTTTTCATTAAATTTTAGTTTTTATCGTTAAAAGCAATTCAGAAAATTCTGAAGTTATAAAATCTGAAAAACAAGAAATATTTCAACAAAATTTTGTTTTAATTTAGAGTATATGTTTCGTATTGCTTGTAATACGCCCTAGCCAGTTTACACGAAAATAAAAAAACTCACAATATGTTAGTCATTTTTCAAATAAATTGCCATGAAACATCTTTTGACGCAATTGTACTCCAAGTTTTAAACTTGGTTGATTGAATACATTTAATAACAAAAATTTTAATATTCAGTTAACGATAAAAAAATCAGACAGAATAACTTATGAATTTATTGCTTCGTTCAATTGAAATAAAGAAGTCATATCTATCCAACAGTGATCCGGTGTATGTGGAGACGGGCAGAGTAGAAGACATGTTTCTAGGCCGTAGTAAGCCAGCAGCAGTCCGACAGGCACGCAATCACGTACGAATGTCACGAATTGCATACTAACTTAAAACTGACATTCAACCCACACATCCTGTGTAAGTGCCACCGAGTTGTCTTCCTCTTACATTTTACACTTCTATTATATCAAATAGTAACTGTAGCATTAACTACTTCTCAGAAACAACAGCTGATGATAAAATTAAAAATGTCTAACATTTTTTAAAAATTACAAAATTTTATTTACAAGAAGTTTTATGAACATCGATTTTCCTATCCAGTTTGTATTATAGTGAAGTTCTATATTACAGTGAAGTTCAAGGAGTATCACTAGATAAATATTTGTCTTCAGATTTCTATAACAATCGAGTTTGTAGTAAAATATCATCTGGGGTATTTGCATTAAAAACAATTGCCAGATTAAATGAAAAAAATTACTAATGACAGTTTATCATGGTCCAATTCTGTTTCACATCCGTTAGGTTACTTTAGTACGGGGTAATTCTAGTATAGGTAATATGAAGAGACTTTTTAAAATTCAAAAGAAAGCTATTAGGTGTACGGTGGGATCTAACCACCTCGCCTTATGTAGGCTACTATTTGTTTGAAAATATATACATAATTGTTTGAACAAGAACCTACTTATGCGGGAGAAGAAAATATATCAATAAATTAACCCAATTTTTAAAATGTGTTAATTTATATTCCTTTAAAAAATCTGAAAAATTACGTGATTGGTGATACTTTTTATAGCATACAAGAATTTCTTTAGTAGAACAATGTGTGATTGTACATGTATTACAGGTGTTATACTTCTTGACATACCCTATACTCCCCACCCCTCCGGAGTCTCCTAGACGCAATTTTTTAAAAAACTATGTTTTCAACGAAGTCGTTACTTGAACGACTGTAATTTGGCTATAATTTATATTGAATAATATAATCAAGATCCAAATGTGAGAATGCAAATAAAAAATATGCTCAATACTGCTCTAATTGTAGTGAAAAACAGCTCAGAAATTGATGACAAAATACAAAAAATGGTGGATGTCACAACAAAAATAAAGAAGGATATATTAAGAATGGATTTGGACAAGAGGAAATCGTGGATGAGTGATGAGATTTTGAGGTTGATGGAGGAGAGGAGAAGGAAGAAAATAGAAAGAGACACTGAACAATATGTGTTCATCAACAGACAAGTAAGAAGAAAAATCAGAAAAGCAAAAGAACAGGAACTCAAAGAAAGATGTTGTGAGATTGAAGTAGCTCAGGCTAAGTATGATACATTTGGAATGCACAAGAAGGTTAGAGAAATAACAGGGAAATATAATAAAAGATCAGTGGGTAGGATGGAGGATGATAAAGGAGAGTTGATTGTGGATGTAGAAAAGATGAAATTGGCATGGCAGAATTATGTTGAAAAACTTTTTTCAGACCAAAGAACTGAATACCACTTACCACAAGAGTTAACAGGTCCAGATATTCTCTTGGAGGAAGTTGAAGCAGCCCTATTATCCACTAAAGACGGGAAAGCAGCTGGCCCAGATGGCGTTCAGTCAGAAATTTTGAAGGTTTTTGATGATGAGTTCAAGAAAGAACTGACTACTGTTTTCAATAAAGTATATAATAGTGGGTACATACCCAAGGTATAGCTGAAATCAGAGTTTATAGTTCTACCTAAGAAACAGGGTGCTAAGAAGTGTAGTGATTATAGAACAATTAGCCTCATGAGCCACTTGTTGAAATTGTTTTTGAAAATTATACACCGCAGACTTTATAGAATATGTGAAGAGCAAGTATCGCCTACACAGTTTGGCTTCATGAAGGGTATGGGAACAAGAGATGCACTTTTTAGTACACAAATTCTTTTTCAACGGTGCCGGGACATGAATTGTAATGTATATGCTTGTTTTATTGATTATCAAAAGGCTTTTGACAAAGTTCAGCATAACAAAATGATGGAAGTCCTGCACGATAGTGGAATTGATGGTAAAGACTTGCGTATAATTAGAAACCTCTATTGGAATCAATCTGCATATTAACCAAGTGAAAACAGAGGAATTGGAAATACTCCGTGGGGTCCGACAGGGCTGTATATTGTCGCCACTCATATTCAATTTGTACTCTGATGCTATTTTCCAAGAAGCATTAGAATGCTTGGATGTTGGTATACTATTGAATGGAGAACGAATCAACAACTTTAGATATGGCGATGATACTGTCATTTTTGCAGACACCTCACAGGGACTTCAACTGTTGATGAACAAAGTGGCTGAAGTTAGTGGGAAATATGGTCTGGAAGTCAACAGTAATAAAACAAAAGTCATGATAGTAAGCAAGCAGAAAATTGACAATCTACATTTCACTATTGATGGCAAAGTTGTAGAACAAGTACCAACATACGTTTACTTGGGCACAGTGTTAAATGAGCGGTGGGACCAGTCTCAGGAAATAAAGGCCAGGATTGAAAAAGCCAGATCAGCGTTCAACCAAATGTCAAAACTGTTCAAGACACACAACTTGAACCTTGAATTGAAAATTAGACTACTTCGATGCTATGTATTTTCCATCTTGCTATATGGAGTAGAATCTTGGACTCTTAGTGAAGCAACAGCAAAGAAACTGGAGTCATTTGAGATGTGGACCTACAGAAGAATCCTGAGAATATCATGGACAGATAAAATA
This sequence comes from Catonia carolina, assembly GCA_035578175.1. Classification (NCBI taxonomy): domain Eukaryota; kingdom Metazoa; phylum Arthropoda; class Insecta; order Hemiptera; family Achilidae; genus Catonia; species Catonia carolina. Next base: position 64,417,196 of record JAQMRL010000001.1, on the reverse strand, counting down.
TCCAATGAGAGAGTTCTTCAAAAACTAAATAAAAAGACTGAAATAATGTACACAGTCAAAAGAAAAAAATTGGAATACCTAGGACACATCATGAGAAATGACACTAAATACAAGCTGTTGAAATGCATAGTGCAGGGGAAAGTGCATGGCAGGAGAGGCGTTGGGCGAAGGCGAATATCCTGGCTGAAAAATTTAAGGACATGGTTTTCAGTATCCACCCCTGAATTGTTTAAAGTGGCTGTCAACAAAATCAGCATTGTCAGAATGATTGCCAACATTCGGTAACGGATAGGCACTGGAAGAAGAAGAAGAACTTGGGGAAAACGAACTTCTGTTGAAGAGTGTAGAAATAGAAAAGCTTCTTTTATACACTTTAAAATGACGAATACCATAGCGTACGTTTTTTCGTGTTGGGTCATTTTAGACACGTAATTGAAAACTTTAGACATTTCTGGAAACTTTTTTTGGCACCCCATACTCTCAGCGTTATTTGACTATAAGTTTTCCCTTGCCTTTCGTACACTCGGTGTTTTGGTTTTGTTATTCGTGGAAACCCTTTGTCAGTAACCAGTTATCTATCTGGATTTGGTAAGGTGCATTATCTTTGTTCGGTTTATATAAGTTTTCTTAGTATCTTGTCTGACTTCCTTAAACTACTTATCAGACACAAGGAGTAAGTGGTTACCAAGAATTTTAAAAACTGTTTAACTTACGTTATAAATAAAATAAAAAGAATACTGTGAATTGTCGTAAATAATGGAATAATAAAGTTAATAATGTTAACCTTTACTGTGATCTATGCCAAAGTGCGTGTACATGTAGTTCACCACTGAAGTAATCTTTTTAACCTGTAGTTAAATTAACTGGAAATGTCGATAGTGATTAATTTGGGCGTCACCAGTGTAACAAAAAACAATTAAATCCAGCCCTCACTAGAAATTTTACTTTAATTTTTTTGACTAAGCATTTAAGTTAATAGGTACTAAATAAAAGGCTACCAAGGCTAAAATAATGTACGTATTTAATCTAATTAATTTCTAATGATTTATAAAAGTTTATTATTTGAAAATTTATTACAGTCGAACTTCGATATAACGAAATCGAGAATCCTGTGAAAAAATTCGTTAAATCGAGGTATTCGTTATATCAAAGTAACAAGAATTTCCAAGCTAATTTTTATTAACGAATTTTTTCACGTTGTATTATGAATTAAATTTAGTTAATTTTCTTAATAGACACGTCTTAACTAGTAAATTATTTTTTTATATATCATGTTTTACGTAATTACGGTTAATAATAGTACAAAAAGTATGTATTGATTTTAAGTAGGAACTTTCCTCGTACATAGAACTTGGCTGTAATTAAAAGGATCTGAAACTCATTTGTAGCTTAATACTGTATTTATATATGTAAGAAATTCGGGTTACCCCATTAAGGAATTGAATAAAAATAACCTTTTATTCTTACATGCAGTTAAGAATGCGTTGTGCTTGTAAACAGGTACGAAAATCAAAAGAATCTACCTTAAAACTCACCGGGAAATCATAATACAGCGTGTCACTTCTTACTAATTGCATAACTCTAAATTGTTATATCAATGTACTTATTCGTTAAATCAAGGTAAATTTAAATATAATTTAATTATAATATCACGGTACAGTAAAAAGATTTGTATAATCAAGGTTTTCGTTATATCGAAGTTCGACTGTATTATAAAAAGTTTATTAGTTTCTAATGAGTCAAAAGAAGGGAGACAGCCTTCTTCTAACACTTGTGTACAGACAGGTGTGATATGTATGTAGTCATCAGATTTATTCTCGAGGACTAGGTTAAAAGTAGGCGCAGACCTGGACGAAGGAAATGCTCATGGTTGAAGAGTATTAGAGACTGGATATACATGAGTAAGCACTTTTATGAGGATGGTTTACCAGAGTTGTAGTTAATTTTCATTTTTGGATTCGATATTTAAAGAAGAAAAAAATTATTTTTCTTCTTAACAACAAAATATACTGTTATATATGATTGTTATAAATAGCAGTAAATTTGTTTTTTTAGTTATTACTAATATTATACATCTCTATGTAAACTTTTTTCCCATAAGACAGGTGAAGTGTTAAATTATTTGCACTCAATGTTTCCAGGACTACAAAAATAGCTCTGTTTTTTGTCACATGGTCAGCCAATAAAATGATAGAATCCTTTAAGAACAGAAGAAGTACTGTAGAAGTGTAAAATATACACTAATCAGTTGTATCTCTTATCAGTTGTCAGTTATCTTCTCTGAAAGTAATGTATTTCATTATACAGCCAGACCCTGTGGTGAATGAAGTGAAGGTGTCATTTTCAGGATGAAAAATATGTGCTTTTCACATTGCCTGACATGTTGATAAGCGTACGTTTCAACTCAGTAAGGAAGGCAATAGAAAACCATCTCACTACTCGTTTTACTTAATAAAGTATCTAGAGGTTCAAACCAGCCTTTCGGCTGATGATCTAAACAACAACATGTAAACGTTACAGTTTTAAGGTTCTATGTGCTTCATTATTCAAAGTGAGGTTATATAGCGTGACATATAAAAGCGGGTCCAACTGGTCAACCGGTGGGCCTATCTGCTGAAAAATTGTATACCATTAAATTAGAAAAAGAAACAGTTAAGCTATAATATGTGTACACGTTTTCCGAGAAATCAGCTTTTCTCTCTGGGTGTTATTATCAGAAAATTTTTTATTGTTTTCTAAAGATAAACGTACATAAATCCTGAAAAGGCTTAATCGTAATTTTAGTATTCCTTAAGTACAAAACCCAAAGAAAATTCATTTTCGCCTCTCCATTCATTATAAGAACAATTTTAATATTCTCATTATTTTGAATTAAAAGTCTGGGGAAAATTTGCATTTAAAATACTTTAAGAATGCTGCCCGTATTTAATATGTAATATGTTAATCTCTATAAGTATTATTGTGTGAACAATAAACTGTTGTGTAGGTTATAAGTTAGTAGCCTGTATAGAATATGCAATATAAATCAAATGTATCGATCTTTAATCTGTAATAAAAAAATCTACATAATTTTCTGTTATAATAAATAATAAGAATTAAAACTTTATGAATATTGACAATTTGGCTGTGGGTAGGTACAAGACAGAAAATTTTAATGTCAAGCTGAAATAACTTCTTTCTACTGGGAACACATCTCCATGTATTAAACATGTCGACTGAACGTTTGAAAGCGGAAACTCTAATATTGCTGGTAGGGAAGACTGAAAAAATTAACTTTTAAATGGGTTGAAACGAGTTGCGGGAGGAACAAAGATTTTATTTATGTTCTACTACAAGGGGAGTTATTCCCGAAATAAAGACAGGTTGTATTTCTGGATTTGCTCGACTCTTTGTGTGGTTCCTTATTAATAGTGAGCAGTATATACACTGGTATTTAAATAACATATTTATTGTTTCTAGTAATAAAACACTGAGTTATTATTTAGTTTATACAATTCATAATTATTATTTACGTTTTAAAAACAAATTATTATATGTTGTTCTAAACAACAGATTTTTACAACAACGTTTACACGTTTTAAGATTATTAATTTCAAAATTTATGAGCAATTTTAACGAGAATCCTAAAGTATATATTGTGCTTAAATTTTTGCGGGAATTTTTACGATACATTGCATTGCAAAAATCAACGTAAGTACATCGTTATCCAAAGTACTATATCGAGGCCGTCTTTATGTCGCATTGATGTAACGCCGTTGAAACCCGGTGATACTACTTTTGAACTAACTGCAGTCGTTAATGATAGAGCTGTAAGTGCGATTTTAAATAATTATAATTATTTACCTTCAATAACTAAATCTTTACCTTCAATAATCTAAATATTTAGTTTTCATCACATATTTAGATTTTATTATGGGGCAAATTAAGTAAAGTAGCAATTTAAAAATACATTTGGAACCACTTTCAGATGATCAGTTGCATATTTATATTTATTTAACTAAGGAATGAATAGTAACTCACATAAAGAATGACTATTACCATTAAACGGGATGTAGAAGTAAAATATTCGGGTTGAAAATTTCTGCAGAACTCAAATCAGAAAAGGTACAAAGAAAATTGACCTCAGCCTCTTCATTCCATTAGGCTATAAGGATAATTTAATTATTCTCATTATTTTTAGTTACAAGTCGAGGGTTTTATTACGCACAACTTTTCAGAAAAAAGACGAAAGCGATTTCTGAGTTTTGAAGTATTGGAAAGAAAAAAAGATAACATCCAAAAAAAGAGAAAATTCTGATTTAGTAATTTTATTTTTATTTTTTCAGTTAGTATTTTTGAGTAATCTACGTTAGATTGAACCCTTAAAAAAATAACGAAGACCTATATTTTGTAGGAACTCTTGCAATTCCTATAGGAGGCTCGGTTAGTTCAAAAAATTCCACTGAAACTGGTAATCGCTAATAACACATTTCAACATTTTTTGACCGTAGTTACATTTGTAATCGTACTCTTTCTCTTCCTCTCTCTCTTCCTCCCTTTTTTCTTTCTTACTCTAGAATTCTTGTTTTTTCCTACCCTTGTAGATCAAACTATAATAAGTAGAGTTGTTGCATCAGTCGTGCCTTCCTAACGAAGGAAAGGGTTGTATGTACTACGAATCGTGCAACTAACTTCACTCGCTCCTTATACGTGACATGACTGAAAACTACGAATTTTCTTTCGGAATTCTCAACAAATCTCTACACATTTTTAATAAATTAATGATTCATTTAATGAATTATTAATTCACTGGTTATAGTTTTAAATTTAAAGTAAATTTAATTCAATGAGGGGTTTTTTATTATTAAATTTCTACTGGTTGATAAAATCAAGTGTATTTATTGCACTTGCTAAATATAATTCTGATTAATCAAGTATTTCCTTTAATCCGGGGTTTGAATAGACCTCGGTATAGAAAAGGTTGAATAGAAAAAGACATGAATAAATAACCTAATTACTTTTTAATAATAAATGTTTCTTTGTTCAAAAATAACGTAACTATTTTATGTACATCTGTGGTGAAGCTGTATTTTTAATATTCAACTTGGAAATTTTTAATTTATAGATTCACTAACTATAAGTAACGAATGACTACACTAAATTTATAATATTATCGAGTGTGGCAACACGAGGACAATTCCAGACCCTAACTGGAGATCGGACCGGGGACCTTCAGCTTAGCAGTTGAGTACATAATCGTCTGAGCAACTATAGCGGCTAATTATTTTTAATAATCCTGCATGACACGGTAAGAGAAGATTTTAAAATGGAAAACTGCAGGAATTTCTTTTCAACGCTGTCAGACCGGACAAGTAGTCTTCCTGTTCTTTTGAACTGTAAGCCAACCATTCCGAAGTAACTTTTTATTTTTGTTTTATATTGTAATAAAAAAACCACCGAGGGTCGTAGTGTTAGAACTGCTAATAATTTTGCAGTCAATAGCCAATAGCCTCTTTTATTCTCCTTCAGCATCAATAAGAACACCAACCAGTTGTTAATTACAAAATACCAAGCAAGATCTTTCATTAATGTTTTGTTTCTTCAATTTGTATGCAACACTCATTGTCTAGGCAGACTCACTTATTCGAGTCAGGTCATTTACCTCTTTTCTAGTCAGTAATTTGTCCACAAGTAAAGGCTACCGTAAGGGTTTTGAGGAATTTGTTAAACAAAATTTAAAATTATTCCGCAGAATTGAAAACTTCTCCACATTTCTGTCTGATTTTTAGGAATCTGAATTTTCTTAATTGAATGGGACTCTGTACTCTCAACACAGAGCTGTAACAATTGTTACAAAGTTTTAAAATTTGAAGTTCCTTATCTATATTGTTCACTCATTAAACAGTTTATATTCAACGCTCCAAGATAAGTGTTTAACCCGAAGAACTTTATAAAAATACTTAGTCACAGAAATATTTTCGAAAACTCTTAAATTAAAAGTAATACATTACACAATAAGCATAGTATATTACGTTAAACATAATAGTTGAAACTTTAGGACAATGTAAATAAATAAAATAAACACCTGTGATCTGGAAGGCTGTTTGATTGTGTGGTAAAATACTGTTATGACTACTGTTGGCCTAATCATAAATTTTTTCTTAAGTGACAAACTGATGTTTCAGTCTTATATAAAAATAGAATATAATTAATTTAATGGTGATAAGAATTCAATTTTTACAAAACAAAAAATTAAAAAATACACGGTAATAGCAAACAATCTCTCTTTATCAAAGAATGCTTGCATATGAAAATAATATTTCCTCAATCATCTATTTATGTTTTTATTCCCACACAAAGCTGAAAAATATGAGGTTAATTCAACGTCATTAAAATTCCTGCTGATTCTAGATTGCATAGAATTTCAGTTGCAAGGATAAGTTAAAGAAAACCGAAATGGTTCACGAAAGATGACATATCATTAAACTGTCATATCATTAAACAACTGCATCTAAGTATCGTTATTGTCATGTGGCAAAAAAAATTTTTTATTCACTACGATTATTATAGTGGTTGTTCTAGAGCACTATGCCACTTACTGCAACAAAAAACTCCATTCATAATATTTTATCTTCATCCCTCAGACAACACAATCATCTCCATAGTTTGTATAGTATCACCCAACCAAGCCTTTCTGGGTAATCCTCCTACTAACTGGAAACTACACCTAAATCTTCCATGGCAACAACTTATTCTCCTTTACTCCCCGCAGATGATCGTCCAGATGAACTGGCTTTCATCGATTTTATCATTTAATAAAACTTTTTATCGACGTTTTTCAACGTTTCTTCAATCCTCACCCGGACGGTCCAGCCCTATTTTGGACGATCAACTGACAACTTCTTCTGCAAGAACTTATTTCCACAGCTGTTATGCTGCTTTTGAATCTCAGCTGGTACGCCCATACCCCTATCCTATTAACGGACAAGCTTTCAATAAAGAACGGTTATTTTATTTTGTTTTTTTTTACTTCTAACTTGTGTACGTTGCAATCTGTTCAATTTAGAACAATAAGCAACCCCATGACCCAATGAGATAAGGATGGTGTGCATGACGTGTAAATGAGGTGTAGTCTTGTACAGACCCAGGCCAACTATTCCTGAGCGAGTATGGTTAATTGAACCCCAACATCAAAGTACACCAGTAACCACTGTCTAGTACTCAAATCCGTATAAAAGTAACTACCTTTACTAGGATTTGAACCAGGAACCTTCTCTCCAAAAATCAGCTGTTAAACAGCTGACTCACGGCGACGACTTTACCTCTAGACCAACCCGGTGGGTATTTTATTATTAACTCGCATTTTCTAGCAGATGTCTCGTTTTGGTCTTTTTAGTTGTGTCAGCATCTTAGATCACAAACGACATTGGTCTTCTTTGTAACATGGTATAAATTTTCCAGAGTTTAAGTGAGAACTGAAATCGGAACAATCATCTTTAACCAAACACAGTATTTTTGTTTTTTTTTCAATTTCTTCATTGTTTGCAGAGGTAGCCAATGGTGTTTTTTATTTTGTAAAACGTAAACCGCATTGAAATATAAATCTAGTTGATGAGAATGGAGATGAAGTGAGTAAAATAGCTACATGTTAAACAGCTCATATTTGATTACAAGTACATTATAACTTGAGTACATGCATCTGTGAAAGATCGCACCAATTGAGGATGATAACTCGCGGGCCGGGCACTGACCTTACTAGGCCCAAGCCTACTATAAGGTGACCTCCACTCTGCTCTGCAGATGACTCAAACACCTTCTTTGTCTACCACACACCCCCGACTACCATTATATACTTCCTCTCCTTATTAGACTATTTTTGTCCATAACACCTCCCTTTATTAATGAACAATCTGTTTTCACATACTGTTCCTTATTAAACTGACAATCAAAGCAACTTTATGATTAAAACAGAGTTAACTATTAGTATCTATTACAATTTTTAAATTTACTGTACTACCACTAGTAAATGGTTAAACCAACTTACCACAGCATCCCTTTCCTTTATCAATTTGAATTAAAAATTAGAAAAATATACTATCAGTAAAATTTTGTCTTAATGAAAATGGAATTCATCAGATGAAATTAATTAATTCGTTTATTTTCCAATTACTATACAAAAAACCATTTAAGTACATACTTAATCTTCTTTCCTTAATTTACAACTTGAAATCTGAAATCACTTCAATTAAATTTGTGTTGGGAAAATTAATCCATGAAACTATGGTTTCCCAGGGTAGATCAATTTAGTACTTTGGGTTTATTTTCCTTCTACTTCGGCTACTACTGTTTTAGTGTGTTAGTAATTACAACTAAGTACTTGTTCGTAACTCTTAATACTAATGAAACTACTATAATAGCATTGCTATTACAAAATTTTATCCTTCAATATGAAAACTAATTTCTCCTCCTTCTTCTCTCCTTTTCCTCTTCCTCCTTCTTCTTTACGGATTAGGCACATTGTCTGTTCCAGCTTTCATCCATCTTCTTCGTGGTTTACCCAATGACCGTTCTCTTAAAGCCAGAAGCGGATATCGATCCTCTGGCACGCGGCTTATATACTGTAACCAACTCTCCCTATATCTTCAATCCTCTGCCTCACAGTTTTCGAACTACTCGGATCATGCCGAATTGTCTCACCTTTGATGTGATCCTGAAGTGTTGCTCTTCTCCCCCGATCTCAAAAACGCAACTCACCTGCTTCCAACTTCCTACCGTAAGATTTCCTCAGGACCCATGTCTTACTACCGTACAACAAAAGAGGCAGTGCCATAACATCATGTAGCCTCAACTGCGTTTCTTTCCGTGCCCTTGTTTTAAATGTTCTATTTATGTAACCGTAAACACGTTGAAACCTAGAAACTTTCGTCATTACATCAAATGTCAAATCACAATCCAAGCACTTAAAATGTGAATGAAACCTCCTCCAACACTCTGTACTCCAGTATTATCTTCATCCTGAAAGATATCTTACTCCGAAAAGCCATTACTTTTGTCTTATCGATAGAAATAATCACAGAGTACTCTTTACAAAGCTGTTTTAGCAGGAATACCGACATCTGAATATATATAACATACTGAAGGGGTGAGAGAGCAGGCACCCTGGACAATGCTTTTTGCGGATGACATTGTGCTGGTGGGAGAAACCAGGGATATAGTGGAGAGGAAACTGGAAAGTTGGAGAGAGGTATTAGAGGAGGGAGGCCTGAGGATTAGGAGGGAAAAGACTGAATACCTATGGTTTGGAGGTGAGGATAAGAGTGGAGGGGTGAGTTTGCTGAATGAAGTGGTGAGAAGGGTAAAGTGTTTCAAGTACCTTGGTTCATGTCTAACCGAGAGTGGAGGACTGGAGGAGGAAATTAACCATAGAATACAAGCTGGATGGAATAACTGGAGGCGAACGACAGGTGTATTGTGTGACAGAAGAATTGGGACAAAAATGAAGGGAAAGATATATAAGACAGTGATTAGACCGGTATTGTTATATGGTACTGAAACTTGGCCTATGAAGAAGAGACAGGGAAACAAGTTAGAGGTTGCGGAAATGAAGATGTTGAGGTGGATGCAGGGAAAGACTAGGAAAGATAGGATACGGAATGAAGTAATAAGGGAGTCTGTGGGAGTGATAGAAGTGTCCAAGAAGGTTCAGGAACGAAGACTGCAGTGGTATGGACATTTGATGCGTAGGGAGGAGGAGTATGTGGGGAGGGTTGTGGATAGATTGGTGGTGGATGGGGTGAGAGGGAGGGGGAGACCCCGGAGAAGATGGAGAGACCCCGTGGCGGACGACCTGAGGGAGAAGGGCCTGAGCGAGGAGGATGTGGTGGATCGGAGAGAGTCGAGGAGAAGAATAAGGAACAGCGACACCTGAGGAAGGGAAAAGCTGAAAAAGAAGACCGACATCTGAATATATCTTTTATTAACTATTAACATTAACTATCATACCATTATAATTACTGTATTATACTAACTTATTCAAAGATACCTATCATAAGGTAGTTATTATACATTTATTTATATTAAGAAGGGACATTTACAAAGGAGCATTTTAACACTGCCTTAATAAGCCATATTATACTGTATTTTATTATTATTCATTTAGGTTCATTTAAACGAATTCGATTATTTACGTTTCTAAAGTATTTTAACACGTTGGGTTTGATATATCGACAAGTAAAAGAAGGCCTTAGTTTGAACTGTTCATGTTCAACAACCGTTTCAAATTGTGCGGGACTAAATCTCTTCAAGATTTAGTACTATGCTACTAAAGACGTTTAAATTCATTAACCATTTTGTTAGTCAAATTTGTTTTTTGTAGCTTAAAATTTAAATTATACAATTAGAATCGATACGGCGAGAAAAATACTGTTGATATATTAACTCCTTTTTCCTGAAAAATATATACTCACAATGGTTATACTTAACCTGAGTCGTGCGAAATTTCTCTCATTAATTTTGTTTCTTTTAACCGTTGTTATTCAGAATCTGTCTTGAAAAATTAATTATAATAAATAATATTATATTTCTATAACGAACCTTTCTCTGGTACAAGTGTAGAAAACAACTTATTTCAAACTGTATGTACTCCAGTTCTCGCTTTACTGTTATTTATCAAAATTGTACAGCTATCGGCGCTTTAAAATGCAGTTCTTCATTTGTTTTGTTTTCTGATAGTACTAACAAATAGAAGAACAAATGTATTAGGAATTTTTTGCTTTTCTGTTTCAATTATAGACATTATGTTTTAATTACCTCTGGTAAAACAAACAGGAGTTGGAACAAAATATAGAAATGGAAGTAACAAAGTTGTATGTGTTCGTAAAATCAAATACTTTGAAATTAATGGACAAGTTCTTAGCGATATGTGGATAAGGGAGCGTAAAAAGAGTTAATACTACGAACAGCTTACCCCGGGAGCGGTAAATGATTAACTCTCATTAAAATAAAATGTGTGAGGGCGCGTGAGCATATGTGTGTGCAGAGTTACTATAAAGACTAAAATTTCAAAAAATAAAATATTTTGTTGAACCACTATTATGGACCTGAAGGATTTGCAAACTCTAAGTACCTGAAAGTGGTAAGAAGGTGCAAAGAAAGTTGGTTAAACCCATTTTGCCCCCCAAAAAACACCTAGATTCACAATTCTTCCACTACTACAGAGACAGTGTAGATATGGTGAAGTGTACAGAGCAATGGATAATCCGTTTTATAAATTTGCTACAGTTTTGTAATACGCTATACGATTATAAAAAATTATAAACTAAAATACAGAATACAAGATAACAGAAAATGTCGATGACTCAAAGTACGATGTACTATACAAAAAAGAATGATCATTTTTGTTATTATAGTAAACTCGACTGAGCCAGTTGCGTTCTAAAGCGCTGACCATATTTTAAATATTATTATTGTTATTTTCTGAAAGGTTTTAGAGAAAATTTGATCACCTACCGGTCATAAAGTGTTAAAGCTACTAAATATTTATTTTTACAGTTGACATAAATTTTTGTTTGCATATAGATCGTTCTGTTTTTTATCACATGGTCAGTAAATTATGACTGAAACATTTACGAACAGAAGAGGTAGAGACGTAAAAGACACTAGTCAGAGTTATCTCCTTTGAGAGTAATGAATTTCATTATACAGCCGGACACTGTGGTGGATGCAGTAAAGGTGTCATTTGCAGCGTGGAAAGTAGATGCTTTTTATAGGATCTGGAATGCTGATAACCATTTCGTTTTTCTTAGTAAAGCCCCAAGAGGTTCAACCGAGCCCTTCGGCTGATGGCCAAATTAACACCATTTATATTAGTATACTGATAAGGCAATCCTTAACTCCTACAAAACTGTAGTACATTTATTAACTGTAATATTTTAGAGGTTAAAACATTAAAATATTAATTTGTTTACTCAAATGCCAGACTTAATTGTCTGGCATGCTGATAAGCATACTTTTCCACTCAGTGAGGATGGCAACAGTAAACTACCTCACTCCTTGCTTTCCTTAGTAAAGCCTCGAGAGGTTCAAACCAGCCTTTGGGTTGAAAACCTAAACAACACAACTATAGATCGTACATAAACAAATATAACAGATGGGCAAATCAGGTGAAGCCATTAAGAATAGCCCGGTAGCCTTCAGGAATAATTCTGTTTTTTTATTGTTATTTTTATAATTATTTTTAAAAAAGCAATTAGTTATGCCGATTCAGACTGCTAAAGGATAAATTTCAAAATTATACATTAATGTAACATAGGGTTTTGCTATTAAATTCTATTACTGTTAACGCAGGCTACTTACAGTTAAATCTGGAAAATATCAGGAAGAAATCTTATTAATATACTGTAAGAATAGCAAATTGCTTACAGCTGAATTTCCAATTACTATAATTTTCAAGTAACGGTCAATCCCCCTTTGGGTTGATTACAGTACCATTTGGTATAGTACAGCGAAATGGCCTTGAGAAAGTACAACTGTACTGCAGACTGCATTTACAGATTGCATGCATCATTTACTTAACGATGATAATAAATTCAATTCTTTTTAAAAAATTAACCGTTATTTTAAAACTTAAATTTAACATTGAAACCCTACTACTCATTATAAATGAAGATAAAGAACAAATAATAGGCATACTACTGAACTATTAACGAAAAGCTTGAGGAGAGATTCCATGATAAACAAAACCATTAAGAATATACATAGTCTAATAATTTTCAGACAATAAAATTTTAACATGTCGATAGATGTTTTAAATTTTAAATCTGTGATACAAATCATCACTTAACAAGGGCCGCCTCCGTGGCCCAGTGGTTAGCGTGCTACGCTGCAAAGTGAAAAATAAGGTTCCGGGTACGAATCCCAACTAGGGTCTGAAAAATAACCACATATTCACACCCGTCGTTCCTTAACCCAGAGTAGTTGTTACTGTTGTTAAAACGCCTTTAAAACTAAAACAAAACAAAAAAAATAAATAAGAATATAAGACATGCCACGAGTAAGTAAATAAGGAGTAAGCTTTTAGAATCTGCTAAACTTCACGTACGAAAGAGTTAACAACCAACAAAAAATGTTCGTACAAAAAACGCAAGGCTTCACAGTGACTTACAATAATATCATACGTAGCTGACGTCGCGAAAGAACTATAAAAAACAATACAACACAAATTTGTATCATATGTGAACTAATGTGACCTCATACAAAACCTGAACACTATGGGGATATTGCGTAGTCAGTAAGGATGTTTAAAATACCACTGGACAAGGGATATTCTTGGGGAGACCGAATTGCAGGACTGCAGTGATAATAAAACTTTTTCTCGAAGTGATGATCAATGTATTTTATAAATAAAAAATTTTAATAACTCTGAAAAGGTTTTATTGGTAATTGTACGAACAAATACATTTCATTTTATTAAAACACAAAAAAACCATGTCGGGATATAATAAATTATCTTCTGAAGAAGTAGACCAGATTGTAGCTTTGTAATAAAACGGGTCCATTTATTTGGTGTTCTTATTTTGCTGCTGTAACATACTTCGTTCTAATATAAAATACAGTAAAGTAATTTGTGTCTGTCATTGAGCAAAGTAACTAAATACATTAACGGAAATAACAATATCATTTTTCATATTTCTAGCAAGCACATCTCGTCCCAATAAAAGACATTCCTACACGTTCAACACTGTTTTATTTAATGGGAAGATAAAAGATGAACACTTTATTTAATTATCAGTTAACCACGCTGTGCTCGCAGAACCAAAATATGAACTCATATGTGTAGCATAAAATTACTATAAAATGATACTAAAAATATTACGCATTGCTTGCATTTTCTCATTATTACACAATTTATGAAATGTAATACAAGGATTGAATAAGTTTGCAATTTGTATGCACCGATAGAACTGAATTTAATAAAAATAATTTAGCACTTAAAGTAACAATTATTCGTAAAGCTCCCAAACCCAAAATTTTATTTTCAACTGAAAACAGAGTTTGTTTTCGCTAAAATTTAAATAATTTTTATTAAAATTGTTTATACAATGTTATTGTACCATGTCTCTACTCCATCGGCGTTTCAGTCGTCTTGGTGTTTTGTGGTACCCGGAAGAATTTATTTTGGGTACGAAGAAAATTTGATTTTGAAGTCCCTCTCTAACGTACGATAAAATTTAGAAATGTATTTTTAATGAGATATGGGACGCGTAAAACATCTTGTACTGTTTTATTGGATACGTAACTTGAAGAATTAGTATTGTGCAGCACAAGAATTCACCTGTATTCGTAATATGACTGACGGCTTTGCTGAACCGTACAACCAGATTCGTTGGAGTTGTAGCCTACACACGATTTTTGTGATCACGGATGATTTTGTTCACGTAGCGAAAAGTCAGTATAACTTTTTCAGTCCGTCATTTAGTAATTTTCGTTTATGGTCGACGAGGATACTCCAAGTGAACCCTGCCTGCAGGTATTAGAAATAGACATTAAAGATATTAATATCTAAGATAGACAGTATAAATTAAAAGTTTTACTATAAAGGTCACCGAACAGCTGAGATACTGTACACTGGTATTGAATTACTTCAGAATTATTAACCGACCTACTGTAATTACCGAACAAGTTTTCTGAAAGTGAAATTGCAAATAAGATAACTGTATGGATAAGACATAACAATGTTATTTATCTGTATAAAAATACACCGATTTATTAAATAGTATTCAATAACATTCAGTCTGTAACAATAACATTTGATTTATCGTTTTAAAATAGAATTTGTAACATATTTTTACTTATAAATAAATTAAAAACCTTGCACAAGTTAGACAAAAAGAAATCATATATTTCTTTAATCTTTAATTGTTAAAGGTACATAAACCATTCAATAAAAGCATAAGCCGGATATTAAGTGTTTTTATTTATCGTAAATTTGAGCGAGTTAAGCGAATTACCGGTTTTTGTCCAGTCAAAACATATTACGGCCTCATTCAAGTCTCTCAAGGAACATGATGTGTACCGTCTGGACAACTTTACTTTATACGACGTAATTTAAATATGGGACAAGTTTATAAATGTCTGAAATTTTACACATGTTTTGAAATGGGTTAAGTGATCTTGATCAACAATTACGTTTTTAGTTTATGTAATAATAACAATAATAAATAAGAAAATATTATATAAATTAAACCCGTGGATCCGCTATGTAGCTAACCACTACCTACGGAGGCGGTCTGATCAACTTTTATTTTTGAAGTTTCTTTGAACGAAAATTATTATAAAGAGATTCGAAAAGACTGAATTGGTTGGGAGGGTATTCATGATTGTTTAATCATAATAATTCTGTTTTGGTCCGGGCTTACAGAAACTATGCAGTCCTAATTTAAAGAGACTGCGTAACATTTGAAAACTGTATCTCAAGACAACCTCTCTCCTAGTATGAGATACTTTCCTGAGAAAGTACTTTATAATACTTCTACTTCTACTACTATTAAATCGTGCGTTCATATTCCATGAAATCGAAAATTGTTAAGATTGCAATTTTAAAGCCTAAATGTTTTTACAATTTATTATTTGAAAATTATTTTCTAGAACCTTTACAGCAGTAGATCTAAGACTGAAAGATAACGAGCAATTGAATTAAACTCTGAAATTTTTTTGCGTAAAACTTTTGAATAAAATGTAATGGGCGATCCGTAATGTAGAGGTTACCAAGATAAACAAATTATAAGGTTCCGTGTTCGATTCCCGGCCAGTCTAGAAATTTTATAAAAGCCTACAATTTCCCATAACACACATTGTAGTCACTGTTGACCAAGATATTGATGTAACTTCAAATAAACTAAAAAACATTATCTTACATCAACTTTAATGAAAGGAAATGGACAAAATATCAGCTTACGGAAATGTCACGGAAGTCATCTGTAAACGAATGTAAGAAATTAATGCAGAATTATGTCCACAAATGAAAACAAACATAGTGAAACTATTTCCTTTAAAACGGACACCTTGAAAATATTACAGTGCATTCTCTTTGTGTATGTACTGTATACTATTCAGGTTGCATGTCAGCTAATCAGTTTCCGGGCCAGATGTCTGAGATACCATCTCTTGTTTCACTCCAACGTGTCTATACGGGTTCTCCTCAACTGAGAAACAGACTATTTAATCAGTGAACTCTTCACATTATAGATAAATTGCTTCCGACAACTTTACCAGATTTTTGTTTAATTTAGATGGCTCACATTTCTTATAGCTATTTAAAAAAATTAATGAAGAGGAAGAGATTTTTCCTTTTCAAGAGATATTAGCAAAGTATAATCAAACAGTAGGTACAGTAGACTCTCAGAAATCCGGACTAATGTGGCGGACGGCGGGTGCGGATTTCGAAAAATCCGGATTTCCCGGAGGTTGGCAATTTCGTCTTTATAGCGAATAATTATGACAATAAGCATTAACGTTTATCTGCTAATATAAGAGTGAGCTTCTGAAAAAACTTTAAAACACTGTAGGCCTAATAAATTACAGTAGGCTACTGGTACTGTAATTATTCAATATACGAAGCACAAACATTGACTAAACTTAACGCTATTGTACCGTAATAAGATTCGATTGCACTCTTTGTAAGATTTGCAAGTTACGGATTTCAAACATGTAACAAAATGTGTCATATATGTCTCAATTATAGAGTAATTATAATTTTATAGAGTAATTATAGTAGGTACAAATTCATTAAAAAACCAAGTCTTAAAAATTTTAGAATTCATCCATGCTTTTTGTTGGTTTGTATACCAAAGTGGCAACACATCGTCTTTCCTTAAATTTTTAAAAGCTCTGGGTTTTCTTGATTTTCCTATTAATGTTAACCTAAGTTTATGACTGCCGGTCATATTGCTACAAGCCAACACCGTAACCCGGTCCTTGCTGTTTTTATAGCCCGAGGCTGAAGCTTATTTTTTGAATGCGAGAGTTTTCGTGGGCAACATTTTATAGTTCAGACCAGTCTCGTCGCAATTATACAGCTGGTCACCGGAAATTCCTTCTTCGTCATGGATTTTAAAAAGTAATGTCTTAAATTCAGGAACAGCGTCTTTGTTCGCCGATAAAGTCTCCCCACTGATTTCATCGGGCCAATCCCATGAAAACCTTTTACTGGTTGTTAATTTAAAAGTTGTAAATTTTCAGAAAAAAAAAAAAAAATCATCGTCCGGACTATCCGGAGTCCGGACTAGCGCGATCCGGATTTTTGAGAGTCTACTGTATTTTGAAACAAAATATTAAACCATCAAAACAGAAAAGTAATTACTAATTATGTTATGAAAAAAATACTTACTGACAAAAATTTTTATATCTTATTTAATGTAATTTTGCAATATTTTACGAATTACAGCCAGCCAAAAGGATCTTATTTATTGCAATACAAAGGATTCAATATGAATTTAGTTTTTACTTTTTCCATGTCTTCGTCGGTAATTCAGTCATCTATGTGAGATTACTGGTAAAACGGAAGAAATAAGAGTACATACTAAGGTGTTATTAAGATTCGAAAGTCTGTGTCTGAACCTACAATGCACTTTTAGAAATGTGTTATTGACGTAAAGAGCGCGTCAGCCATATTAAAAAATTTTATTTGATAGTATTTAATTTGGGGACTCAATATTATTGGCTGCAAGATTCACTTTAGAAATCTGAATTTGTGAAACTATTAAAATTTTCTTGCACTATATTTTTGACAGCAGTACGTCCAGATCAGCTGGAGTATTGTCTTGTACGTTAAGTGTTTTGAAATGGTGGATCATTTTGATCGTTCAGCAAAAAATCTGTGAAATTGTTTCTGCCTGTTAATCAGTAATTTATTGACCCTTAAAAAGTCTGAGGGAAATTGTTTAAAACGCCCTTCCTTCATTATCATCTTCTACAAAAGAGGGATATTCCTGTTAATTTGTCAAATTATACCTCTTGTCTTTGATGATCAACTATCTTTACCTCGCCTTAAAGGCCTACAAGCAGGTCTCATGGTTTGTTTATTTGTTATTCACCCCAATTTGCCAGACATTTTGTTTCCGTTCTGTCGATAAAACAACATGATCTCACCAAAACCTTCGCCGTGGTCTTTCTGATCCATCTTACAATAAAACGTTTGTTAGCGTTAACATCACCAAAAACTGTACTAGAAAGTATTTTAGCTTATGACCTTCATAAATATGAAAATAATATCAAATACATTCAGATCTTAGAAAAATTTGGCTGCTCCCCGTCCTTGCAAAATGCGCAGACCTGAGAATAAATAGTTGATAAAAAGATAAAAAAGGAAATAAATATTTTATTATGTTTTACTATCTAATCTATTAACTTCATTAGCCAGGACACTTTTTGAATTTCATAATAACCAATTAACAAGAACTGAATAATTTTTTTCTGTGTTTTAAAACTTAAACAGGTACTATAAATTTAGGGGACAATGACTCCAAATCATTGTAAAGAAATTTTTAATTTGTACTGAAGTTATGAAACTTATCTTAACGCCTTAAATAACTAATTGATTTATTTTTTAACTCTTATTATATTTCTAGCTATCATTAAAAATTATAGGCTTATAAACGAAAATTTTATGCCAGATGGGTGATATTTTTATCAACGTTAATTGGTTAGTTTAACTTAACTATAACTTAAGAAACTATAGCATTAATTTATTTTACAAATTTAAACAGAAATACTTTTACAGTCATTTGCCATTTTTTATTGTAAATATAATTAGATAAATTATTGCCTGCATTTAAACTAAAAAATGAAACTGGAAAAGTAAGATCAACAAAACAAATTTTAACATAGAACATAACAATTTAATTAAAGTTCCAAAACTTTTAAATTATCTAAATGTAATTTGAGGACGTTATTGTGCCCGTTATAGGTGGACTAACTCCTGAAAGGACGATGGTAGTACACGGAGTGGTTTTTGTATGCTCAGTAGTGTACTCCAAATTATCCCACAAATGTAAACAAATAATGATTGAATAATTTTGGCTTAAATATTTTTATGTTTAGCAAATAAGAATTTCAGAATCTTCATTGCTGACAAAGATCTATAATAATCTTTATCTAGAGAGAAAAAACTAGTCTAAGAAAGCGGAAGATTAGTAAAAGGATTAGATAAATACTAGCGTCTTTTAACTGGTGTTGAAAGTCATCCAATTTTTTCTACTGTACCTAATTTCGCTGTTACATTGTAAAGCTGGCAAAGCAGCTAAAAATATTTTCTACAAAATAATGTAAAATTAAATAACTAACGGTCTCCAGGTAAGCCCACTCTGTCAACCGACAGAAGGTCGCTTGGAATACTAATTAACACCGACTGGACGAGTGAATTATTATAATGATCAAATGACAGCCATACACAAACAAACACAACCGAGTATCCCGGTACAAATTTATGTAAATCCACGCAAAATATTCAGCATAGTATAACGATCAAATTGGGCGACTTGAAAATTGATTAGTTCCTCATAACAACAATAAAAGGCTAAAATATAAACAACCATTCTCAGAATATAGGATATTTGAACATTAATAAGAATAGTACAGTGCCCAACTTTTTAAAGTACCAAATTCTTCTGCAGGCTTATTGCTACCGTTAGAGGAGAGTATCAAATTGGTAGAGTATCAAGAGAAAGTGGTAGAAATTTCAGTGCTTTACTTTTCTTACGAGTCACTTTGGAATACCAATGGCGTAACAACTCTTCAGGAGAGTATAGAAAATATATGTATTGATTTAGGATAGTAACATCGTTTTGTTGTTTTGACGCAAGTGATCAGAATGTAAAATGCTTTAATTTTTCTGTTCAAAGCCTAAGGGACAAATTAGGAGAATTTCACTTATTAGGTGATTGTGAAGTAAGAGAATGAGTGAGTGATTCAATCAGTAAAGGATTTAGCATTTAAATTTAGCTACTGACAAACAGTTCCCGATAATCAACTTAAATGAGGCAATACTTCTAGTAGATATTTATGCAAGTTAACTCTTTTCTCAAAATTTTGTAGAATATGCAAAGTCCTAATTACACTATTGCAGACTAGTATAAGCATAGACGACTAAGTGTGCTTCTCTAATATAAGTTGTGGTCGTTCTTTTGTCATACGTTCTACTCTATAACTTACACAGTATAATGTTAAGAAACAAGTACTTAACTTGTTCTCTTGTAGAGTTGTCCAATTATAGTATACTATATTTCTTTACTTTGAAACGTTTGAGTTGTAGCGGTTTCATTTTTGGTAAGTATAATCATTAGACTACTAAAATCAGGAACAAAGTTCTGATGTAGTAAATTAATTAACAAAAAGGAGAAATTAAGAACGTTATTAGAAGAATAAATACGAGCACAATTTTACGATTAAATATTGGTGGAATATCCAGGCTATCAGGTGGAATAATTAACGGATGTAATTAAAAAATATTTATTTTAGAAAAGCTTCTCACCCTCTGCAAGCAACAATATATCACTTTAAAACAAATACAGTCGTTAGAGAAAAAGTATTTTACAATAAAAATAATAATCCTACGAAAAATATTTCAGAGCATTAATTATGACATTTTTAGATTTTATATTACAGTACAGTATAGGAAGCGCAGAGTTTTGTGTAAGTAGTACGTACTTAAGACGTGTGGTAGTAACAAAAATATTTTTGGCAATACCATGCTTTTGAAAATTACAAGCTAATTCAAAAACTGCAAAATAAAAATATTAACTATCTTCAAAAAAGAGACGAAATAATTTCAAATGTTCAATTTAACCTTTTATTAAGTTTGCAATGACTTCTGAATAGCTTAATCAAATATTATTAAATCAATCTGAAAATATGACTGCTCTCATATTTTTACAATTCTGTTAAATTTTAAACAAAAAAATATTAAAGATTTTTTTCTTTCGTTATTTTTTTGAGGTTACCATTTTCATTCATTGTTGTTTTTTTAATTATGTTGTATTAAATTTCTTGTCATTACAAATATTGTTAAATGTTTTGTTAATCAGTGTTTGAAATACGTTCATGAATTGACAACCGAATACAATTTCCAACGTAATAATAATAATAATAATAATAATAATAATAATAATAATAATAATAATAATAATAATAATAGTAATAGTAATAATAATAATTGAATTCCGTTTGACCTTAATTTTAAGTGGATTGAAGTTTGATGTCCACTTGTTATATTTTACAGAACAGAGTTTGCAAATCCTATAGCCTATATTCAGATATAGGCTACAGGGCATTACAATTAATAGATAGATGAACTAATTAGATTTTGACAGTACAGGATATTGGAGGGAAATCATCACCGCAGTGACATTAATAGCTTAGATTAATCACTGTAGCCCTACAGAAACGATCTGCGTAATTCTGAGTTCAAATACGCATCACCAATCGATCAGTATAACAATGCAGATTAATGAATTTGACACAGTTTGCTGCTACGAAATTGATTCTTGCGGTGCTAAACAATTTCACTAATTAATATTTAATTTTAAAATTACAATTTATTGTAAATAAAAACCTCAGCATAATCCGCACAGACATTCTTAATATATTGATCTTGGCTACCTTTACAGCGTTGGTAATGCAGTGGCCCACAACGTGGGGATCCCGGGTTCGATTCCCGGCTAGGGTTTGGAAATTATTACACGTCAAAACCCACCGTACTCGGTAATAACCAAGCTGATGATTCAACTTTGGTCTCGCTAGTAAAATAAATCCATGGAGCTGAAAGCTAGTTATGAAATTTCCATCCATACACTATGGTTTTATGAGTTATATGTGGAATTTTTTAATTAATTATTTTAAATGTTTCAGGAACTATATAAAGATGATTACACCAACCAGTAAACAATACCTAGCTGTCGCAGAAAACCAAATTACGGTCGGTTTGGAGAATAAAATAGTAACAGATATAGTACCGAGTTACAAGTACACAACCTCTTACCCTAAAATCATACCGTACACCTTCTCCGATTCGTCGTGGATACAATTATAAATTTAAAATTATTACAAACATATTTCTAACTACAATAATACGAGTGTAATGGTAGCGAATGATATAGTTCGCTATTTATGAGAAAGTGAATTGTTGCGTTTTCTTATACAAACCACACAACGTTATATTTTGTGTGTAATAAATTTAATCTAACAGATTATTTAGATTACTGTGTTGATGAAAAAGTTTGGACGTAGATCTAGTGAAGAGCTTGCAATAATAATTTCAAGTAGTCCGCATTTCTGATACAACTCTTACAATTAAAAAGAGAGAGTTGAAATAAGCCAGGTCAAGTGGGGTAGTTTTACAAATTTAAAACCCCGTCACGAAACTGAGTGAGCTCATTTCTCAAAACCAAGAACTAAGAGTAATTACACGGCAACAAGACCGCGATCAATAAAAAACTCTTCTCTTTTTCTTTCGTTTTCATCATTCACAGCGTATAAATGCCTCTTCTTGTTTTTACCTGCTTTAATTTGACTTAACCGGCAATTACGACTGCGCTTAGTTTAGGAAAACTATTTATATCAGTGGAAGTTCTGTATAATTTTAATTGTAAATATTCAAAAATGTTTCTGTTTACAACAATTTTTGAATTAACTGTCAACAATTCTTTTCTTCGCATTCAGCTGTAATATAAATACTATTTGTGGATCTGTCGTAGCTGTTACCTATATCGTGGATTTCAAATTCATGCCAGCTTTTAGTTTTTTAGCTTACATCAAATATTATCCTACGTCTTTTTGGTTTTCAAGTTTCTCTTTTTACCATTTTGAGATTATCTATAAAAAGTGTATTTTACGTAGGCCTACACATTTCTACGGCGTATATGTAGAATTAGAAAATAAATTTTATGTATCTATAGTTTCAATAGTAACGAGTTACATGTTCTTAGTTCTCCCGTGTTTGTCATAAATCCAAGATTCGGAGTGAGATAATCAAATTCTGTACTTAACGGCTACGCGGTGTAGGCTATCAATACAAGTTATGTGTCCTGTTTTTGAGAAAACAGGGATCCCATGACCTTTCTCTTTCAGAAAATATAAATGACAGCTTACTCCGACACAAACCGAAGTTTATAAAATAAAATATTTTAAACAATTAACACTACAGCTCCGTACAGACACAAAACGACATGATTTTTATACTCATTCAATTCTGGATTTTACTAAGAATATAAACAGTGCGCCGGCGGTGAACGACATTTTTACATTAAACGACCATGGTTAATTTATTGCAATAGATTTCTGAAGGAAATTTTTTTGACAGTTTTATTGAGTTCAGAGAAAAACACAAGAAATTATAAACAGAATTGTTTTATAATTAATTAATAAGAAAACGTTTTAGTATTGAATAGCCTGAAAATACTTACTACCGACTTTTCCCTTTATTAATATGATTTACAACTAGTGAAATAGATGGCTGCAGTATGCAATGGACTTGAGAAATGCAATACCCGACTTAAGGGAGAATAGTATTCGGTAATAAGTACCGGAATATTTATAAATATTTACAAATTGATTTATTTACTCAGATTTTTGCAGAGCCTGTGTGGGGTTGCTAGGTGACGTGCCATGCCGAGGTTCCGTATGAGTTGGTTTTCGTTAATATCAAAGAAGTAAAAAATAAATTGTACATAAAAAGTAGGGAAAGTAAAGTTAAAAAAGTATTAAAAACGTAATTTTTAATTAGCAAGTTATATACCTACTGAGGTAAAATGAAAGTTGTATTACGTGAATTTCATAAAGAATGTATTAAGAACATTCCTGTTAAAAATATGAAGTCAAACATAGGAAGTTGCTGTTTTGTGCTAATCTCTCAAGTCGTGGTATTAATAATTGACCTTACTTATAAAGGTGGGCTGCGCTGGTATGCACTAAATTGGTTAACTCATGCATATTAGGTACATCATCAGGCTTCTTGTCTGTAATATTAACGCTGAACGCGAATTGCTGCTGATTAGAGAATCAGCGACTGTAGCAGCCTATCTCAGTTTAATTTAACTTCTTCATCGTAGGGTTTTGCTGTAGATATTGATGATCTAAAAAATAATAAAAGTTTATATGTAAGGCATTGTTTAACTAACCGAAGTAGGAATTATTTAAAACTCATACTAGAAATTAAAATTGTATAATTCATGTAGTTCATAGAAGCAGCTATAAAGACTGAATTAAAAGTGAATTATGAAATTCTACCCTCCGTTTATCTGTAAGATTTCTACATAAGCTATTTTAGAAAATTTTCTTAGTCAATGAACAAAACTACCTGCAAAATATAAACAAATTTCTCACAGATTTTATAAACCAAATTTACATTACTTCGAACAAAATTTGATCCACTATTCTAGAAAATCGAAAGTTTCAATTAATAAATTTGATTTAAGATAAAAGAATCAATCATGTAAAGACGAGCGAGATTCTTTGGTCACAAAGATACCTACCACAGATATAATGAATATTAGTAGATTAAATAGACATAAATACTTAATATTTTTAAATTTAATCAGAGACAACTACAAATGGAAAATCTAAGGTTCACAGAAAATTACTATTAACTAAACGGAATTTAGAAGTAAAGTAAACTTGATGACGTAGTTGAGACTATTTAGTAGTATTGGCCATCATTTCTTATGGGAGTTTGGAACTACTATTCATGATGAAACCATTTGTACCCCAACGAACTAAAGGCTGCAGATGAGATCTAGCCAATAAGAGCCAAGGTCGGGTGTGAGGTTGCCTCTTCGTTAAGTCACATTCTGTTCCACCGAATTCTAGCTGACTTTTTTAGGCTGTCATCCACAGCGGGACCACAACGTGACAACGCAGGATGCGATTAACGAAAGTCAATTGGCTCTGTGCTGTGTCTAGGTCTCTATACTCCACCTTCATCTGCAGTCTCTAGATCGTTAAGGTATAGCTATCGTACTACTGTCTTTGCACACGGAAGTGAATTGTGTATTACTAAATTTTTTTGTGATTATTATTGTTATACCATAATCTATACAATAAATCAGCGGAAACTAACCAGCAATGTTATTACGAATATTATTAAACAGATAAGTTAGAGTATAATTAAAATTATAATAACTAATTCAACTAATAATAGAGAATGTCTAAATTTAGAACATATATGTCATACTGTTTTTATAACGAGTGATAAAAGTCATAACATCAATAGAAATAGTTTAAAAACAAAGATAAGGAAAGTGAGTGAGGAAGAGAGAATTGCCCTGAAAATTTCACTGTAATGTGTTCAGAACAGATAGTAATTCTACTTATGTCCATTTGAACAGTAGTCTAAACTAAACATGTCATTGAGTCTATTCTTTTGAGCATTCTATTTATAATATAATAATATTTTAATTTATTTATAACAATAATATATAATAATATTTGGGTTGAAAATTCATGTAAAACTTAAGTCATAAATACTGAAAAAATTAAACTTATCAGGAGAAAAAAGAAATACGATTTCTGAGAGATTGTTGAAGCGTGTTAAAAGACAAGAAAAAGTTAACATCCAAAAATAAGAGAAAATCTTGAGTTATTTTCAAATGATCTAATTTAGGTTGGATTCTTAAAATAATTTGACTTAAACCACAATAGTCATCATAGTCATAGTTGTATTTTTTATCACTCAAAACTGATTACAGGTTCTATTTAAAATGTGTAGGCCTATGATGTAGAGGACTAATTATGGTCATGTGTATGATACATAGGCTCATTATGGTCATGTCTAGTGTCGAAATTCAAGAAAGCTTAAGAAATAAACATTGTAAATTTACGTTAAAAAAATAGCTAAATGATGTACAAAAATTATAAATTAAAAAATATATTTGTGTAATGTACTTCAATGATAATTGATAAGAAAGGTTTACATTGATTAAAAATAAATGTATGGAAATATTAATAGCTGATAAAATATTTTTGTAACAATTTGTATGAAGCAATAAATTATACAATTATTATTAATAGTAAATGATTAAAAGGTTAACGTAACAATTTGGTTACAAGTTGAATATTTATTTATTAAAAATTAATGAAAAGTACAGAGAGGTCTGTTCGAGAAAAATACTTTTCCTCGATAGATAGAATTATCAAGCAATATAAAAAATACAAATAACGATTTTAAAAAACTAATTATCTATAGTACGTTATCTTACAGGAGACTCACATGTTTGGTACATAAATAAGGTCCAAGGCTAACTTTTAACAGTTTTTCAAAAAAGATTTTTGTTTAAAATAATTTTTTTTTAAATATAATTTCGTTTCAAAAGAAGACAAAAGAGATCGCTTTCGTAGCTAACTGGCATAGAGCTAAGCTGCACAGATCTTCAACCGAAAGTTTGATTCCTGAGTAGGAGCTGGAAATTTTAAACACATCAAAACCGCAGATACTGTTCCTTAACTTAACCCACTGCAGTCGCTAATCACCTATCTGTTAAAGCTACTTTAAATAAACTAAGAAAAGAATATGTAAAACAGTGCGCATTTCTGAGTTAAATTGTTAGTAGTTCTATTACAGCTGAATACCAAGCGAGCATTGAAACAAAGAATTGTGACGCATTAGATAGTAGTAATGATAATAATAACAATAATATTGTACACTACATTAATAATGTAAATCATGCGTTATAAAACGGTTAGTTTATACATAGGCCTATCTATGTTGTCATTTTTATTAGCCAACTTATTCCATACCAGACTCATCACCAGGTATTGGCATTCCAAGGTCATTCTTATTTCATCCATTTATTCATTCCATTCCCTAATACACGTGTTAATTTTATAGTAAATCTATTGATGCTGATGTACCTTGCTTTATGTTACATCTTCTAAAAGACCTTGACTCATAACAAAGAAATAAATATATTTTCTATAGTATACTGTTTCACCAATTAAACCTATCTATAAAGAGACAAAAACCATCACTAGAGACGCAGAGCTCCGCGAATTCCAAGTTAAGTAAGTATCTTAGGCCAGATTAATATGTTTAAGATACCAATATATCTGGAATATTTAAAATAGGCTAACTACTATACTGTGCAAATTAATTGGGTCATGTATTTTTTTCTCTACATTAAATAATGTAAACAGTAAAACACCCTCTGAAACAGATTTTTATATGTTGTTATCACGACAAATAGCCCTGGAAGCTTAGTTCCTGTTCAAGGTATGATGAATTCAGCTAAGTGCATAGAAATATTACCACGTAAAATTGTTCCATCATGCAAAAACTTTTGGAGGGACATTTCAACATGACTTGGCTCCTTGTCATAATTTAAAATTGGTCAAGATATATTTATGGTTTAGATTTATGCTGGAAAATTAGATTAATGTGTTTGATTGACCTGGAAATTCACCAGACTTAAAATTTCCTTGAGAACTTGTAGAATATTTTGAAGAAACGTTTACCTAAGATAGATTGTTCTACAAATCAACGTTTGATAATACTAATGCTACAAAAGAGTATCGTTTTACGATGATGAAGTCAAAAAAATTGCTAATCTAGTAGAGTCATTGCCAAAACGTCTTCAAGAAATCAGTTCTGCTAAAGAAAAACATATTTCTTACTATTAAAGGTAGTTTTTTAAATGTAAATCAAGGCATAGAATGAATTAAAGCATAGTTTTTTTGAAAAAGAGCGGTGTTTTTCTTTGTCCCAATTGATTTTCACAGTTTAGTATAGGGCGAAAGAGCCCTTATTACCGAAATTCTGTGAGTGTTTTACATATTC
The DNA here is from genome assembly GCA_035578175.1 of Catonia carolina. NCBI lineage: Eukaryota > Metazoa > Arthropoda > Insecta > Hemiptera > Achilidae > Catonia > Catonia carolina. Next base: position 64,389,397 of record JAQMRL010000001.1, on the reverse strand, counting down.
TTTGGCGAACCAGAAAAATATATAAAATTTCGTGGTTAAAACGAGTTGAACAATAGTTATGCAGAGATCAAAGAAAAACATCCATAGATCATCCATAGATCAAGTTAGCATCCATAGATCAGGCAATTATCTATATGAATTTTTAAGATTTTTTTAAGTTCAGATGACGACACAATTTTTGTAGAGTTTATTTTGTAACATTTTATTTAATGTTACTTAATTTATTATTAATTTTTCCTTTTTCTGTCTTGTTGCATTTAAAATTTCGTTATCTTTTGATGTCGCCGTAATCCGTTATCTCGTTATCGATTTGCATTTCATTCTGTCTTTGTACTGCCGACTGCTGTTATCTGTATTCTGTCGTGTCGGATCCGTTCTTCCTGCTTTTCATGTTCTTGGGTACATGTCTAGCGGGATGGAGGGGGTCGGTGACGTCAGAACCGAGGTTTCCTTTTGAGTAATTCGTTTTTCTCGCTCTCTCTTAGCAATTGGTCAGGAAGATGTACGGGTCTTAAAATTGTATGTGCCGTAAATTTTTAAGTTTTTCGGGGCGTAGTTATGCTGCTGCTGTTTGACTAATTGCTATCCCGTTTTTACGGTAAGTCTCTTTCTTTCTTTGCTGGTAGTTAAAACCCATTGAAGCCGAAAATGTTTTTTTTAATTTTGTAAATTTTGTAAACCCTTTGGGTAATTTATATTTTCTAAATTTTAAACTTTATGCTTTTCTTAAAGTTTGCTATTAAATTTTTTTTAATCTTTTGCTGTGCTGTTGGGGTTTATCTACTTTTTTTATCTTTTGTTTGTCTTTTGCGGTGGCCCTCATTTTTCTTAGTCCTGGTTTTCTGCTCTTTGCAGGGACCAGCTTTGGGATGCAGATTCTTCCTATGCTATACTTAATTAACTAATCCTTACGATGTGGCATGAAATCCGAAAGGTTAATTTTTGGGTTTTCCAACTTTACCTGGAAGCTTCGCATTTAATTCACTTCATAACTACTCAGCTGTAATCCATTTTCTTTGGACAAGATAAAATTTTCCTGCGCCCAAAATTTTCTGCATGCATTAATTTGGATTCTCAAATTATAAAATGGACACGTCACCTTTTGCTTAAACTTGTCTCCAGCTAGTTATCTAGCAAAGTTCTTTTGGGATCATCCTATTTCTTCATATTCTACTCTCCTTTCTTTTAAAATAAAAATAAAATTTTACATTTTTTAAATATTACTTATTAAAATAAAATTTATTATTATTAATTTTGTAAATCATAAAATGACTAAATTTTCTCATGATTGCGTAAGTATGCAATTTTGCATAATCTGGACAAAACATGTTTTGCACCCACCTCATTATTTTAATATTGTATTAAATTTTTTGGCTTTTTATAAATATGTTTCTTTAGTATTATAAAATAAATTTTGATATTATTTTAGCAAACTGTTGCATAAATGATAAATTTTGTAAAATTAAATTCTGTTACACAAAATTAACTTGTGTTTGCTATAATGAAACTAATTATTTTTCTTCTTAATTTTTTTTATTTTATAAGATCAAAAATTTGAAGTAAAATTTAATCATATCCTTTTATTTATTTAAATTTTTATAAATCTCTTTCATGAAAAACCAAATCTGATTACTTCTGATATTTATCGATTCATTTTTAATAATTATAATTGTAATACCGAAATGGTCTTTTTAGTTAACGATTTTCTTAAATCGCATTTTCTGGATCCAGTTCTAAGCATGCTAATATAATTAATTATTGAGCTCATATCTTATTATTATATTTTGGTTATTTAATTATGGTAATTTCTATTTAATGTTTGCGTAACTTTGTAATTTTCTTATTGACTGAATTTAAAATTTAATGTAGTTTACATTTACTAAGGTTACTTAATCTATAAATTTAATTTTATTAAATTTTTCTACTAATTCAAAAATTATTTTGTTAATTTCTTTTCTTTGCACCACATCACCGCAGTCTTCCCTTTTTTTGGGGTGTTTTTTTTTCTTGTCCCCTGTGCCAATTTTGCTTTGGTAGCGATTCTTTGGAGTTCGCGTGAGCAAAAAGGGGTTACAATTTAAAACAACATAGATCTTGATAATCATAATAAATATCCTGAAGTGTTTACAAACAAAACAAAAATTTGAGTAAATTATCAGAAATTTATAACGTCTTTCAATGTCATAAAATTTATTGTGATATTAAAATTTTCCAACAAATTTATTTCATAAAAAATCCCTAAGGTGAATCCGGCAAAAAATTATTTCCCAGGATGGCAAAAATCAAAATCTTTGATTTATTTGTGGACCTTTGGCATAGTCTACTGCAGCATAAATAATACAGGTCTTTAAATTAATTTAAATCAACAAAGACTAAATTTTTTTGATTTTTTATAAACGCACAATTTTGTACGAAACTAGAATATAATCATATCTATGAGAATCTAAAACTGTGTAATCCAATTTTTTTTGTAACGGTAGGCCCCGTGTACCGGTTCGCCGTACGCGGACATCTCTCACAAAAATGTTTTGTTCAAAATTTTTAATATCGGATAATTTTTCCTTGTATTGTATATTACTCTCTGTGACGTCAGTCCTTGTACGGGACTGGGACCTGTTTCTTAACAAAAAAAATCTGGTGTGAAACACTCACACAACTTTCTCTTGCCAATGCAAATAATTACCAATATAACCAAACATTAGCAATAAAATTTTAGAAATAAACAAAAACTAACCCCAAAAAATATAACCTTATTTTAATCATGAATGAATGATGCAAAATGAAAATCAACTTCAGTTTGGCTTAAGAATACGAAATATCAATCTTTCACAGAATCTTAACAGAAAACAATTCTGTTACGAGAAAACAGCCTTTCCAAGAATTTCAGCAGACATTGTGCCTACCCTACCTTGTAGAGCATAAAAAATTAAGTAAATGAGGCGATTTTTAAAAAAATCGTAGGAGCCGTTTTTTGAGAAAATCGCAAAAAAGTGAAAAATTACACAAATAAACTACTACTTCCGGTTGACTGATTTTGATGAAAATGTCGGGTCCGGTAGTAGTACTTATTTAACTTAAGTTTCAAGTTTCAAGTTTGTACAATGTTCCGTTCTTGAGATATTCTGTTCACAAACACACACACACACACACACTCACATACACACACACACACACACACACACACACACACACACACACACACACACACACACACACACACACACACACACACACACACACACACACACACACACACACACACACACACACACACACACACACACACACACACACACACACACATACAGACACACAGACCAATCGCTACAAACATGTTTTTGGGGTTTAGGGGTCTGAAAACGTGATATCCGGTGAAAACTCAATTTCGAAAAATCGACATGAAAACAATACTTTTCTTCCTATATATTCATATAGGCAAGAGAAAGTAAAAAGTGCCGAGGTACAGTCTTCAGCGGGTATAAATTAGACAACTAAAATTTTAAAATTTCAATTTTTAATGGTATTTTCCCATGTTTTATACCAAAATAAAAAACAATAATAAAATTGTGTTCATCATTTAAAAAATATAATAACCAAACGTTGTCAATAAAATTTAGTTTAATCTAAGCTTGTTTCTTAGTTTTCTTCTATGTTCACTGTCTTATCAGTGATAAATTATTTATAACTACGTAATTAATAATTTTTAAGGTTACTATTAAAGTTTAATAAAACACCAGATAAAAAACTCATATTTTACCAAATAAGGATAAGATTCAGGAACATGGATTTAAGTAGCCTTGTGATTTAGTAGACCTAACATACATAAGAGAGAGAGACCGGTCTTTCATTAGGATGGATGTCAAGGGTGGCTAAAATATGTTTTATGTATTTACATCAGCAGCTGATTACTGATGCCCAGCAGTCTGCCAGTCAGCATAAACTGTTTATTCAGACAGCGGCCGACCGACTACGACTTCATACTTTCTCCCACCATTTTCATTTTCTTTAACAACGTTCTCCTTCCTCAACAACTTCATTCTTTCAAATCTATGATAGTTTATAGATTTTGCAAAGTTTTATGATTTAAGGATTAGTTATCTTAAGTAATAAGCTTATTACTTTATTATGTCGATCAAGAAAAAACAGATATATACATACTGTAAAATTAAGCAAAATTACTTATACAGTTTTATATAAATTTATTAATTATAAAACAAGTTACTCTTAAAAAGAACTTATTCAGAAAATATAATGAGACCTTTAACTTTGTAAAATTAAGGAGCATAGATTTCCTTTAACAAATAATTTAATTACTTTCAGAGACTCCTTTAAGGGAACACGGAAGTCCTATACTTCACCATACTTACTTTTGGAACATTTTTTGAGTTTATACTACTTAGAAAATTGTGCATTTTTACTTTCTCTTGTCTGTATGAATATATAGGAAGGAAAGTATTGTTTTCATGCCGATTTTTTGAAATCGAGTTTTCACCGGATCTACACGTTTTCCAGACCCTCTGAACCCAAAAAACATAATTTTAGTGTGTGTGTGTGTGTGTGTGTGTGTGTGTGTGTGTGTGTGTGTGTGTTAATAGAATATCTCAAGAACGGAACATCGTACAAACTTGAAACTTGAAACTTAAGTTACATACCACTACCGGACCCGACACAAACATTTTCATCAAAATCGGTCAACCGGAAGTAGTAGTTTATTCGTGTAATTTTTCACTTTTTTGCGATTTTCTCAAAAACTGGTCCTACGATTTTTTTTAAATCGCCTGGTTCACTACATTTTTTATGCTCTACAAGATAGGGGAGGCGCCATGTTTGCTGAAATTCTTGGTGAGGCTATTTTCACGTAAAAACATTGTTTTTTTAAGATTGCGACTTTAATATACATTTTAGCGCAAAATGTTACATAATAAAAGTTGTAGAGAATGTAAAATCCTACAACTTTTATTTCAAATATTTTCTTGTATAACCCTTAGTTTATTGGTAATCAGCGATTTTCTGGTTTTTTCTCACGAAAACGTGTGAAAAATCGATTTCTTTAAGATTTCGGCCTTAGTATGCATTTTACGACAAAAGTGTATATAGTCAAATTTATAGAAAATTAAAAGATCTACAACTTTTGTTTAGAGCATTTTTCTCTACAGAGCCTAGTTTAGAGTGAAAAAGTGATTTTCCGAATTTTTAAGCCAAATAGTTTATCATTTTGAGTCTTTCACTCATGATTAAAATTAGGTTATTTAGATTGAGGTTAGTTTTTTGTTTATTTCTAATGTTTTATTACTAATGTTAGGTTTATTGTTAATAATTTTCATTGGCAAGAGAAAGTTGTGCGAGTGTTTTACACCAGATTTTTTTACGATATTATACTTTTATTAGCAAGTCTACATTTTTAATGTAACAATCTCCTTTCAGACCTATGAAATTTTAAAACATTTATAGCTGTCAAATATTTCAGAAAACATTTTTTACACAGATTATTCATAGAAACTATGCATCCTTATAAAGGTTAACTACCCTGAAGGATTCATCAAAATTGGTAGAGTGGTTGCTGAGAAATGTTCCTTTGTGCTAAAATATTAATTTTTCGGAAATTACAAAAACCTGATAAATTTAACAGTGCATCCCAACACACATTTAACTCATATACATAAATTTTACATGCAAGTTCAGTCATTAAGATTGTGTTAGCAAACTTGCTTCATGCAGTATGAAGCTGCATTCAAGCTGTTGCTTGAAAATAGCATGGATTGTGACAACGGAAATAGAAATTTATCTGCAGGTTTCAACTGAACCTAACAAAAAAGGGGTCATCAGCGAAAAGTATTGATACAGGCAAGATCCTAGATGTTGCCATACTCACAAAATTCTGTGACGGCCTCGTTAACTACTGGGGCACTACAGGGAAGTTCAAAACAACAATCATCACGTTAGCTTATTTCTAACCGAAGTTACAACAAAAAAAAATTGATTTAATGTCACAAACACAGAAGAAAAGTCTATTTGCAGCACAAACGTTTCAAAAATATTAAAAATAGAAAGATAGGCGTCGTAGAACAACAGTAAATGACAGTCAAAATTCCGGATCATTGGGGCACATCATTTTAGCCCAATTAAACGGCTGGCCGTAATAAACGAATTCGTAAAATGTGGCATATAGGCCCTACATATTGTATTTTATTAAAATTATCACATACATAAATTTTACATGCAAGTTCTGTCCATATACACACGAAGAAAATAAAAGGTATCAGAACAATGATTAACTTTTTAGCAAAACCTTTTACCTTGGTTTTAAGCATTGGATCATTGACACTAACACCTTGTAAAGTTACAGTGACAAACAATTCATTCAACGCTTCTCAACAAGTGCATCCTTCCTTCACGTTTTCCTTTCTGAGGTGTTCCATGATCTTTTATTGCCCACTCTTGGCGTATTTTCTTTTCTTGGAGCACGATACAAGCTACCGTAATTGTCGGTACACCGGTTAGTTCCGATAGTTTACGTTGGCTTAAGTTAGGTGGATACGTTTGTACTTTGTCGAGAAGCTTTATTGTTCACACAGTCATATCGTTACGCGGCATTTAATTCACAAAGACGTTGATAGTAGGTACTGTACTGAAAGCCTACGCATAAAAATATTAACAAAATGTGTGAAACGAATGGAAATTTTAAAAAAATAAAAAAGTATACCTGCAGAATAACAAAACAACCAACTCGATAAACAGTGTGTTACAGTACACTCATGAATTCACAAAAACTGATGAGAAGCAAGGAATTACGAACGTTCTATACGTATGTATGACAAGTGACAACTAACCATAAATTGCAAGGAAGCTATACAGCTTGTAAGGTTGGTTATAACTAGTGGATATGGCTCGCTGAAATTTGTGCAATGACGATTATATAGCCTACACATTGTACTGTAAATAACATCTCTGTTATGACTGATGTGTGATTACTGTTTCCTATTATCTTATCTTGCCGCTTAGAACCACGTGTTTTCGTCGCTGGCCTATAATGGTTTTAATAAAACATATATGTATGTACATACATCAGATTGGCCCGAATAAGCGGGATTGTGGACTGAATAAACGGAGTACGTAGGCCTATCAATGTAAAATCCCGTTCTGTTTTGTTCATTGAAGAACTATTCCAAAAAACCGGCTGTCCCAATTAACCAGTGGACCAACGACTGTACATCAATTTAATCATAAGATTTTGAAATATTCCAAAATGTAAAACAAGTCCAAAAATAACATTTTCGGACTCCCGACTCTCCTTAGAGGAGACTGTATCCCGCCAATGTTAAATTTGCTACTTTTGGGTACATTTTTCGTAGGAATGGTAGAATATAGGAAATGAAACTTTACACACTTTTAGCTTTGTTGAATTTCTTTAGCCACTGACATTTTTTTAGTTGGACCATAACATTTAAACAAAAAATAACGAATAACATAAATTTTTACAATTTTATTCTACGTTTCTTACATAATACTAATTATTTGTATATTTATTTATTTCGGAGCACCTGAAGAAGTCATAAAAATGTCGATACATGTGCATGTACGAGGTAATTAACTTGTAAAAATTTTTGAGTATGGTAGGTTTAATGACTTCTGAGAAAAACGTACCTAAGTGTTAAAAATCTAAATTTACGGGACAAGGCAAAAACAAAATGTACACAAACAAGTTAATTTCCTATCAACAGTTGGTTGGGAAATGCCGGCCGCATTGGCGTAGTTGGTAACGTGCTCGCCTCTCATCATGCGGTTTTGGGTTCGAATCCCACTCAGGCACGGCATTTTCATACGTTACAAAAAAACATTTCATCATTCACAGTTACAACCCAACGTCGCCGATAATGACCACAGTAGTTGATGCGACGTTAAATAAACAAAGAAAAAAAGCAGTTGGTTAGAAAGTTCAAACAACAGCTCAGAAAATTTAAAACACTGACACAGATATTTGAAAAAACTAAAATTTTCTTTCCACTAAAACGAGCAGTATAAAAATTATGAAAAATATTTGTTTCTGGTGACATGATAATTTTTCTGGGTAGACTTGTTGTTGTTTATGTCAACAGCCGAAAAGCTGGTTTGAACCTCTAGAGGTTTTACTAAGTAAAAACGAGGAGTAAGGTGGTTTACCATTGCCTTCCTCACTGAGTTGAAAGTTTATGCTTTTCAGCATGCCAGGCCCTCCGAAAAGCACTCACTTTCCACCCTGCAAATGTCACCTTGACTTCATTCACCACAGGGTCTGGCTGCATAGTGAAATTCATTACTCTCAGAGGAGATAACTCTGACTAGTGTCTTTTACACCTCTACCTCTTCTGTTCTTAAATAGTTCAGTCACATAAGTGGCTGACTATGTGATAAGAAACAGAACTATTTTTTTTAGCCCTGGACCAAACAGATAGAGTGCAATTAAAATAACACTCCACCTGCCCGTTTTGGGCATCTGGGTAGACTATACCTGATAAAAACTTAATTTTTTCATTAATATAATGTTTTTAATGTAATTTAATATTTTTCTGTTAGATCTACGTCTGAACTATTGAAAAATATGAAAACCGAAAATCGAAATTTTCAGTCAGAACTTCATACAGTCCTTAAGATCCTAATTGATGTCACCTACAAGTATAAAACACGGCACCGTGAAAATTTGAAGATTTTCTGTTATTTGAAAACATCAGTTATTGAGCTTACGTGGAGTCCGAGTGAATCGGCAAAGGCCTCTGTTGACCGGTTTCCTCCGCGAGCTCCTGCTGTTGCAATGGCAGGCCTCTGAAAACGCCTTATTTTCACCTATTTAATAAAAAATAAGAAGTCGGGACTAATTACAAACTAAGACTGATTGAGATTGAAGCCACAAAAATGATCACAATCTTTAATTTTATTTAATTTCAATTCAAAGTGTTACCTAATATTTTTTGAGAAAATTTTTAGTTAGTTCATATACCTTGTTACAGTTGGGTTGTGAAAGTTTAATTTGTTGATGTTTAATGTAAACTATAGCTACTTTTTTTATAAAATTAATACGATAACTTATAAGATAATATGAATGGAAGAACAAAACGTATTTTTCAACTGTTTTTTTTTTAAGTTACGTGGTTAAATTTCAAAATCTTCCACAGAATTTTTTATCCATCCAACAAAATATTAGAACATATACCGTTATGACTTTATCCTCCCACACTTCCATTTTAATTAAAAACCAAAATCAAAACATTGGGGATGTATTGTATCGGTCGTGTTTCAGTTAACCCATTGTTTAACTCTTACTTATTGACTTAGTCCTCCTCTCGGTTATTTAATGAAAATTGTACTTTAATAAATTGTGAGGTATCATTTAGCAACGAGCGGTTTTAACAGAAGGTCTCTGTACCAATAGCTGGTTCTTTGACACTAATTCTTTAGATCGGTGAATATTCTTAAAATACTGTTCGTTATTGTAAGAGTTTACAGTAATCTCGTTAGAATGTAGCCTATTACAATGTATAAATAAGCTCCATATAACCAAATTCATTATGCAGAATCTATTTTACACAGCTAAGTGTCAACTGCACAAGCTATGCGTCAAGGGAGAACACCTGGTGCATGATCAATAATTCAGATACCTTCTAGCCTCCTGTATGGGCCTCTCTCTCTCCCTCACGGTATTCGCTCAGTAATGTTGCCTACATACCGGGTAACCTGTACCTGTCATATCATTTTGACAAATTACTGAGTCTTTAGCACGTTTTTATTTGTGTAGGCCTACTCTATCGCAATAATATACATAACAATACTGTAAAATACTGGATTACGGATTTGATCCTCTTTGCCTACTCCTCTACACACTTTATTCCTTTCTGTCTTTCTTCTCCAATTATTTGTCCATCTCCTTCATCTTCACGCTGCCATCTCTCTCACCTTCCCATCACCTCCTCCTTCTTCTCTACGAGTACTTACCTTCTACTTCTCCTCCTCTATTTAAAGCTAAAATATAATAAACTTCAAACTTTTATGGTTTTATAAATTGTACTCTGAAATCCAACGTCCTTCTTACTGTTAAAATTATTTTGTATTCCATTTATTTTTCAATTTATTTCTTTGGTAATAAAAACGGATTTTTACGTTTTCATATAATAAAAGATTTATTACATACATTTAATGGCTTAAAATTTATTTAATTTTTCTCATTTTTGTAATCCACTTATAGAATAAGCTGTCGAATAAAAAAAAGATTGTTACTTAAAATGAACAGTTATTTATTCTACGACAAAAACAGTGTGTTTTTAAAACAATTTTTTTTACTGGTAAGTAATAACTAGTTTAAAATAAGTTTTCAGCTTTTCATTTACGGAAGTTCGGATTGTGTTTTTATAAGAAAAACGGTTTTAAACACAAATTACGTAAGGAGTTCGATTCCCAGTCGGGTTAAGCATTTTCTTCGTCACTCGTTTTCATACATTCCCCTTTGTCGTATGCATTAGCATTGATGTGGAAAACAGTCAGAAAAAAACAGATATAGAAACTGAGATTTTAGTGTTTATTTTTAGTTTCATTAAATACAAAATTTGCCTATAAAAGACAGGTGGAGTGTTAAATTACCTGCACTCAAGCTGCTAGTTCCAGGGCTACAAAAAATAGCTCTGTTTCTTATCACCTGGTTAGCCGATTACATGACTGAAGAATTTAAGAACAGAAGAGGTAGAGGTGTGAAAGACACTAGTCAAAGCTATCTCCTCTGAGAGTAATAAATTTCATTATAAAGTTAGATCCTGTGGTGAATGAAGTGAAGATGTCGTTTGCAGGGTAGATGCTTTACAGAGGGCCCGGCATGCTGATAAGCATACTATTCCATTCAGTGAGAAAGGTAACAGTGAACCACTTCACTCCTAGTTTTACTTATTAAAGCCTCTAGAGGTTCAAACCAGTCTTTTAGGTAATGACCTACACAACAAAATATACAAAATAAATTTCCTATACGCTATTAATTTTATAATTTTTATTTATGTTTTTCGGACCTTTATGTTTTCTCGCTATAAGTCTTGTCTTGTTTAATATTCGAAGAATATCTTACAAAAAGTGAAATAGTTATTACAGACTGAAATTTAAAAGAAACAATACTTATTCTTAAAATATAACCGTAACGAGTGAAGTTAATTTAAAGTTAAAGTTCTGAAAATAGAAGCTTTTGTAAACACCATTCATTCATCATTATCAATAACGTTGCGGGTCAGGTTCCATTTACTTGTACCACTGGCTATTTGCCTTTTGGGATGGCCAAACACAAAGTTGTTTTTGGTACAGAGAATATCGAGAATAGAAGGTACAGACGTCTCTCCTCCACTTTAGTTACATTGTCCTGTTTCTGTTATTGCTTCTCAGTTTATATCGGTGGTCATTTTGGTGAAACTGTATTACATTCCAGTATCCACTCTCATGGGTAAGTTTTAGTGAAACACAAACCGCCCACACGAGTATTTAAACTTGTTTCAATAACAATGCAAACTCTTCAACTCATTCAGAATAACTTACGTGTAGTTATATTTAATGACCAATTTTACGATTATGAATGAAGTCAAATAAACTTGTTAAAAACAAAAAATAAATAAATTAACAAATTTTGAATGAGTATAATTTAATATTATAAACTGAACAATTAAATATAAAAAAAAAATCCGGTGTGAAACACTCACACGACTTTCTCTTGCAAATGCAAGTACCTAATGAACAATATAACCTAACATGAGTAAAAAGATGAGTAACATGAGTGAAAGACGCAAAATGAAAATCAACCTGTTTGTGTTAGAAATACGGAAAATCACTCTTTCACGCTAAACTAGGCTCTGTAGAGAAAAATGTTATAAATAAAAGTTATAGATCGTTTAATTTCCTGTAAATTTGATTATATACACTTCTGTCGTAAACTGCATAAGTGCTAGGCTGAAATCTTAAAAGAAATCGATTTTTTACACGTATTCGTAAGAAAAAAACTGAAAATAGCTAATTACTGCTAAACTAAGCGTTATACAAAAAAATGTTTGAAATAAAAGTTGTAGGATTTTAAATTCTCTACAACTTTATTATAAATTTTTGCGCTAAAATCTAGCTATATTAAAGTCGCAACAAAACAATATTTTTACGAGAAAACAACCTCCTCAAGAATTTCAGCAGACATGGCGCCTACCATGTCTTGAGCATAAAAATTTAGAAAATGAGACGGTTTTAAAAAACATCGTAGGAGCCGTTTTTAGAAAATCGCAAAAAAGTGAAAATTGACACGAATAAACTACTACTTCCGGTTGACCGATTTTGATGAAAATGTTTGTTTCGGGTAGTTTAGTGGTATCTAACTTTCAAGTTCGTATGATGTTCCGTTCTTGAGATATTCTGTTCACACACAGACCAATCGCTAAAAACATGTTTTTTGGGTTCAGGGGGTCTGAAAACGTGTGGATCCGGTGAAATCTTGATTTTAAAAACGACATGAAAATAATTTCCTTCCTGTACATTCATATAGGCAAGAGAAAGTAAAAATATTATTTAGCTGTCACAGTGGATTTTCACATAGACTCAAGGTATCATTCGAGATATTAAAAAAATTTTATATTATTTTTGTATGGTTGCTCGTCACAGATTACACGCAAAACAAGCTAAAATTTTGTTTTATTTATTTACTCTTTTCTACACAAAATATACAACGACAAGTGTTATGAAGAATGGTAACGAACAAATGACGTTATTAACTTGAAAAAGCAGTTCATCCACTATTACTCCTAGCTTAAATGCTTATCAGTTAATTATTTAAATTATATTAATTAAAGTAGAGTACATGTATCTAAGTTTTTAAAAGGTCTCAATTCTAACTCTCTTTAGTCGTCGGGGAGTACCCGGAATCTGTCCGTATGCGTTTAGACATCTAAAAAGGTTTTATCTGCTTAGCTATCGGTGAAGTTTTTTTTGAAAATACTTTATGGTTTTTTTATATGTATGGTATTTTTGGGTAGTTGATGAGCCTTTCTTTTTTACGTCCCAGGGATATTTTCTTAACAGTCGCAGAAACCTAAGCTGAAAGTACTACAAACAAACCATAATTTTGACTTGTCTATTTTCAGATAGGTATGAGAAGATAGTTCTATAATAATAAATTTTTTGTTAGGTAGCGAAGAAATTGCGTTCAGTTGGTTAGAACGATGGAAGAGAAATAATCTGACGTTTATTTATTGTGTGCTGACCACGTGAGTTGCCGACCTAAATATTTAACCGTCAGATTGTGGATTGGCAAGTTGTTACTAGACGCATGATGAGAGTTATATGGACAGCTAAATTTAAAAAAAAATTAAACGCAAGAATTTTTCGTTTAATATCGCCAAATATATTTTTTTTATTGACAGTTAATCTTTAGCCTAATTTGTTCTTAATAGTAAAAAAATAGATTTGTTACCCAGATAATTATCATGAAAAGGTATTTCCCTGTGAAGATACCATTACAAAAAATAAATAAGTACTGTTTACAGGGTGTTATTAATTAAAATAATACGACACTAAATTTTTAAGAAAAAAAATAGTAGAATTAATATAAGTTACTAAACAAATAAGTCTGTGGGTGTCCCCTTTTAGCCTTTGTGTTGTATCAATGTTGTCCATAAATTGATTACAAAAAATTTTTGTGATATTCAAGACGATTTCCGTGTTTTATACTAAAATGTAAAATTTCTTCTTTCAATTGTTGATACAAAAAGGTCTTTGTGAGTGTGATTATTTGTCATATACTAAATACCTATAAATAACTTAAAATAGCATATAAATCTAAAATATTTTTAAAGCAAGACACATTTTCACATCAAAATGTTTACCCATTTTGTCAAATTAACGATGATCATCACAATTTTCAATTTTATTGTGGGTGTTCTGTCTATTACAGCTAGAAGTTGAGTAAATTGAAGATAATTTTCAATTGTTTACAAAAAGTAGGTTTATCTGTTGCTTAAGTAACGAAAGTTTCTTTTTTGTAAAACATTAAAGCAACAAATTTTGGAATGATTTGTTTTATCAAAACATATCTATAATGTAAAATATAGTTTATAATCTTTATAAAATATTTATTAAATAAATCTTAATTTCAACAACTTGTGTACTAAACGAAATGGTTAAAATGGTTTGCGTTTTTTTGATGTTAGTGCTACTTTTTTTTGATAGTAAAATATATTTCTATTTGAAACTGTATAATATTAACAAGCAAATTTGATAAAAAAAAGATACAAATATTGACAAATTTTAAGATAAGATCGCTGCCCATTGACAGTACTCCAACCGTAATCATTAAGTTAGTTCATTATTCCGTTAATTATTTACTTTTTTTCTTTAATTTTGACGTCTCATGATATCCCTACTCCAGAGTCGTTTCAGTCTTCGTATAGGGGCAGTTGGTAAATCTGGTGTGTCTAGGTCAACAATGAGCTGGTTTAGCAAATTATTGTGTAATTTCTTTTTAAATCGTGTGTATCTGCGCTGGAACACATTGTTGATGTATGGAAAATTTAAGTTTGTGTGTAGTGTATCGTTCGTTACGTAAAAGTGAGCACTAGTTGTCTATCTTATCAGTTTGGACTGAAAGCGCTGTATTTTCAAGACAAGATTAAAATTTTATTTCAGTATGTTTGAAAATCTGCTACTTGTAAAAATCAATTTTAATGTAACCATAACAGTTTTATTATCGTATACATCCTAATACATTATACTCCTCCTAGTATCTATGCATAGGGTCCCGGGTTCGATTCTCATTCATGTTTCCGGCATTTCACCACAACTAATTTTCGTGTCTGACACCCTTCAATATCTGTTTTGACATCAAGGAATTGACCATATTATATTTATCAATATGATAATGTTGTTTAGGTCATCAGCCGAAAGGCTGGTTTGAACCTGTAGAGGTTTTACTAAGTAAAACAAGGAGTGAGGTGGTTTACCATTGACTTCCTCACTGAATGGAAAAGTACGCTTATCAGCATGCCGGGCCCTCTGAAACGCTCATATTTTCCACTCTGCAATGACCTTCACTTCATTCATCACAGGGTCTGGCTGTATAATGAAATTCATTACTTTCAGAGGAGATAACTCTGATTAGAGTCTTTTACACCTTTACCTCTTCTGTTCTTAAATGCTTCAGTCATGTAATCGGCTAACCAAGTGACGAGAAACAGAGCTATTTTTTGTAGCCCTGGAATTAGCAGCTTGAGTACAGGTAATTTAACACTCCACCTGTCTATTATAGGCTTATTTTGTATTTAATAAAACTAAAAAACCCACTAAAATCTCAGTTTCCATATCGGTTTTTCTCTGACTGTTTTCCACATCAATGCTAATGCATACGCCAAAGGGGAATGTATGAAAACGAGTGACGAAGAGAATGCTTAACTTTCAGCAACAATTGCGAAAACCACAATTTTCCAACAACTAAATTAATAGTTACACATTTAAATTATGTATCAAAAACAATCTTCCTACTTTAAGAAAGTTTATCTCTTCTGGTTTCTGAGGAAAAGGCACAAACAATATAAAGCAATATAAGAACAGGGGTCCTCTTTATGTACTCAATAGTCACACAAGCTCACACAAGCTAAAGACAATCCTATTTTTCTCCTTGGTCGCCTCCGTTAGAGTGTATGACTTCAGTGTAAAAGGTCTCGGATTCGATCACTGGTTAGGGTCTGCAAATTAGTACGGCATTAGCAATTTCTTAAGTAAACCTACAAAAATCGTTCAAAAAATCAACCAGTGATAGAGAAAACATAAATAAATTTTGTTCAACCCCTCGTAAAATTTTTAACTTGAAATTGACAAACCACCTGAATGTTGTACAATTGAGTCAGTAATTTTCTTACAACAACGACCTCCAATTTAGAAATAAAAGGTTATAATTTACATCCTGCTTGCTGTTTGGTTTCTACACTTTGTGTAGCTAATAACTTAAATAAATCACTAAATTTATGAAAAAGGTAGGTTTTGTGTTTTGCGTCTGACTGTTCTGCAATTTCTGCTAATGCTGACGGTGGATAATGATTATAATGAAAATGAGTGATGAAAAAATGCCAGACCTAACCGGGAATTGAACTCGGGACCCCGGCGAAGAAGGGAGTTCTTGGCCTGGGTATTATTTTGTTATAAGGGATTTTTTTAAATCACCTAATTTTATTGCTTCATTATTTTGTAGACTATTGTTTGACGTGAGTAGCCATAGCTTACTTGTACATTTGGAATAGGGACACCCAGAAGTTTTGTTCGTATGCGACTGTTTTATCACACAAAGTCACCTGAACAAACAGAGTAACTAAACAATTTAAATGCGACTTACTATCTATCCTGAAGAGCTTTTTTTAAATCCGTCATATGTTTAAGCCTACATTGAAATCTGTTTAATTTACGAACGATAAGAAACCCCATGACTCAATGAGATGAGGATGATTTTTATGTACATAAATGAGGTGTAGACTTGTGGAGACTCAGGAAGGTAAAATTTAATACCCTAATTAAAAAGTTCGATTAAAGATGGCAGTTCCAAGCGTAGCTACTGCCGAACTACAATAATTGCAATGCGATGCACTACTTTGTTGTGCCGATACTAATCTAGTGGACGCTCAACAAAATTAGTACTATTCTACTAACCACAAAATTGCGAGCTTCCTAGTAAACCAAGCAGTCGTGTTCCTCCACCCGTCTTGCCTTACAGTGTTGCCAATTCCACCCGCCCTGAATAAATTTGTAATCTTATACTGTTTATGAAAAATAGGATAATAATAAAAGATAAAAAGTTCGTTCCCACTATGGCAAATACGGCAACACTGCATTACTGTCTAAGTCAATCCAGGCTCGCAATTCCATGGTTAGTAGTAGAGTAGGCCTAGGTATGAAATTCAGTTAATAGTCTTACTGTCTAGTAAAGGCCAAACCGATTACTGTGTGCGCTAGGCTACGCATGCGCATACTTGACTTGGACCCTGCATCCCCTCCGACCGACTGTTAGATGTACAGTCAGAGTGTTGTTGAAAATTGACAACACCCATTGTATTTAGTAGGGATGCCATTCCATTGTTGATTACATACAAGACTATACGGTACTAATGCAGTCGCACGTTTTGCCCAGCGCTCTCCTTACGAAAATCAGGCTATAACAATTTATTTATTTTATTTCTTAGATTATGTAAACGTATTATCCTTTTGCAACAAATCATAGTAAAGCCTGATTTTCGTAAGGAGAGCACCGGGCAAAACGTGCGTTTGCATTAGTATAGCCTTGTATGTACTGCAATGTGCAGCGTATGTAATCAACAATGGAACAGCATGCCTAGGAAATACAATGGGTGTTGTCAATTTTCAACAACACTCTGTCTGTAAATCTAACTGTAGGTCGGAGGGGGCACGCCTCAGACCACACAGAGCGTGCCCATAGAACTGCAGTTTATCTAACCAATCCTTGCCAGCTTTTGAGGTAACGGGCGCTGGCTGTAGCACCTCCGTGTGCTATTCGTAGTACACGGTTGTGCGCAGAACATCCGTGTGTGGTAGAGCCACGTGCAAAGCATTAGCTGCGTAACGAGCTCGACGGTGACTCGTCCAACGTTTACACGAGTACTGAGGGGAGTGGGACGCCCTGCGGCTCACGTCCGCACCCACTCGTTTGGGTTTGGCCTCTCAGGGGTTGTGGGTACGCCTGCTAGGTAGCTTTCTGCGGCTACTGAAGTGATTAAAGTCTATTTGGCTGGGTGTAATCGGCCAAGGATTGAAAGATAAATACGCATTTAGGTCGGAGGGGATGCAGGTCCGAGTCAAGTATGCGCATGCGTAGCTCAGCGCTCACAGCAATTGGCTTGGCCTTTATCACATTGTCCATAACAGCCAAAATGAGAAACACGTACTTTCATAATTAGATGAAATAAATAAATAAACAAACTTAACAACACGTAAAATAATATTATACAAGTATAATAAATGATACATATAATAAATAAATAATTAGTATTATATAATAGTATGACAGGTTAATAAAAATAAAAAAATGAAATAGAAAATGGAACGATTATGCTACTACACAGAGTGCAAATAGACTGGCCAGGGATTCGCTGGTCATTCGAGAGGCCAAGGGAAAACTGTGCGAAAACCTTGACTAGGAAGGCCAAATATTATATTAAAACTAATTGATTACAAATTATCCTAACAGTTTTCAGGGTTGATAAATCTTAGTAAATGTTTAACTAGATTACCTAGTAAAGGTAGCCCTAATTTTATACCGATTTGAATGGTCGGTCTGAGTCTGTACTAGACTACATCTCATCAGCACATCATACGTTTAATCCTCATCTCATTGGGTAACGGAGTTTCTTATTGTACTTAAGTTGAACAGGTTGCAACGTACAGACACATTAAGGATTAAAATATAGATATTATAAATCAACTTATTTAACAGTCCATCTAACTGAAATTTGCATTTACGCTAAGAAAAACAATAAAATTATCGGAGACGGAAAACTTCCCCTTTATAATGGAATTTTTGGTAATTACAGATTTTTTTAGAGAAGTTTTAAAAATTTGGTTTCAAAACAAGGAACAGCGGTACGGCTGTAATACAAACATGTATCAGTCAAATGTAGTACACATTTAGCCCGCTAGGTCAATGATAAGTACATACAGAAATTGTCTTATCGTTCAATTTTCATTTTTCAGCTATTTTCAATTATTTAATAATGAAACTTATTTTGCAATGTTTGTCGTACAATTAATTATATTCTCTTCATAATAATTTCTAAATTTTTATTACGTTTTCTGTACTGACTGCGAAGTTGGCTAACCTGTTTGTTGACATCTAAACGTCAGGAAATTGTCTGGCTGCTTTACGTTATGTTGATAAAGATGTTTTAAGAAAGGTTATGTTATTTTGTATAGATTTTTTTAAGAAAACATTATAAATGTGTAAAAGAATAAATTATTGAACTCTCTATGAATCTTGGAGTGTTTAATAGAGTCAATTGGAAGGTACGTATCGTAATATCATTCAGTACTGTTAGTCTCATTGTTCTAGTTTCTCATAATGTTTTATAACCCATTTACCTTATTATGCGAAAACGGGGTTATACATTTTAATTTAAAAAACTTTTTTCGTGTACTGATCTAATGGTCTGATCGATCGAATATGTAAACTAGTGACGAGTGTATTTACTTACTAAATAGCTTTATCTACATAAGTTTGACTCAATAGGTCTGCACAATAAATTATGTTTCAATTTATATTGTAGATCTACTGTACGTAAATTGTATCAGGAAGTCTATAACATGTAAACTGAATTTGTTCATTTAATGTTATTGCAAATGTGTTGCTGGCAGGTGTTTCATATAATTTGCTTAGGCAAGTTTAATCAGTAATAGGCCTTGTAGTTAACAATTTATTTGTGTCTAAATATTAAACAAGAACTGGACGATTAATTTAACGATTTAGTAAATATTATTTTGTTATACCCAACTAGATGTTAAATAGTAATGATGATTTTTCATTGTTTTTTAAGCCAGTAATATTTAGAAAGTGTGCATGGTATTTATTATTTAAACTTAATTTTTAATTACTATTTTATCGATCCATCCTATGTTTGCGACAGTTGTTTACATTTTAATTAGTTACTTTTCCTTCACACTAAGCAGCAGAGTGTGGAGTGTTCAGCAAATTGGGAGGCAATTATTAATCTTAAAGACCTGGTATGAAAATTATAAAACATTAATCTTACACACTATAAATGACATTATGAATCTATTATTATACATTGTAATTGTTATCTATTAATTGCCTTATAGGAACCTGACTCAGGCGGAATGTACTCTGAGTGGGCATCCCTCAGTAGCATGGTGGTACGAGGAGGGGAGGAGAGTACCAGCGTGTTAGGGAAATTTCCTCCTGGAGCTGGAAAAGATGTTGCTTTATCTATTGTAAAGCAGTTGGCTTCAAATATTGGAATAACACAAGCAGCTGAACCTAGTTCTCTCACAACTGATCGGGAAGTTCTCTGGTGTATGGAGGTATGTATAAACCAATTAGGCGTATTTTCATTCATATAGTCCGCCATATTTTAAAATGCAATTATCAATCACAACTAATTTTACACTGAATCTGGTTTATGTTACCTTCAAAGGATTGGATCTTTATCAGTATGTATTTGATTTTGGGTGTTGGTCTTATATGTTTTTCTTTATTCATTATTTCCCTATACAGTTACAATTTCACGTTTTATTAATTTTACTTTGAGTAGATCTTAAAGTAAAGAATTATGAAGAAGTATAAAGATAACAAAAAAACCAAATAATGCTGCACAGAAAATTGAAAAATTTTGTAGAAAGTTTTGAACTATTAGCTCTGCCTCTTCAACAGTAATTTTGAGCCATGTCTAATTTATTTCTTTTTTCAGCATTTTTTTCATTAATGTAGTGAATAAATATGCACTTTTTATTAAATAATTTTAAAATATAAGTGGGACCCAAAAGTAACTGGACTGAGAGCATGCTGCCATTCGTAGACATATTAGAGAGTTCTCCTGCTACATGGGGTTAGTAGAGACCTTCTACAAACAACTGCCCACAAGCCGTCAGTTTGTAGGTTAACGTTTGATCGTAGTGTTGTGTTTCTCTTACTGTTGTCCTGTCCCACCTACGACATCATTAAGCGTCAAGCCAATCTTCCACTGGCTAGACACTTGCTTGGTTCTGGGTCATACCCGTAACACCAACTCTCATCAACTGTAATGACTTCGTTCAAAAAGTTTGGATCACTTTCAGTCTCATTTCTCAAGTCCTGATTTAAATTCAATCAAATGTTTTGTTGATCCTGTTTGAGAAGGCGAGGAACAAATTTAGTGCCGACATGTCTCATTTGCAAATCCGCTGGCACGAGCTCCAACTCACACCTGTCTCTTCAGAAATTTTGTCGATCGTGAAACAATGATCTGCATTGGTTTTTTGGCGGATTTTCTTAAGTTTCATCGTTTTAAGGGCGCCCAGAATAAAAAAGGCCTTCAACACTCATCTCACCACGTTTAAAGTGCCCAAACCACTCGAAAACTTGTGTGCGGCTTTTGGTGTCCTCCTAGAAACCCTGTTGAAGCATTTGGTGAGCTTCTGTCGTCAATTTTTTAAGCAGAAAACCAAATTTCAAGCACATTATTTTTTCCTTTTAAATCTGCCTTAATGGCGTCAGAGACAGAACACTATAACAGTAAGAGAAACACAACACTAATCAAACGTTAACTTACAAACTGATGCCATCTGGCCAGTTGTTTGTGGCAGGTCTTTACTAGCTCCATGTAGGGAGAACTATCTACTACATCTACGAATGGCAGCGCACTCTCAGTCTGGTATTTTTGGGTCACCCTGTATGTAAGACATTTTTAATATGTTGTATTGTACAACTAATAACAAGATTGACGTAAAAAAATTTTATTTTTATTTTATACATAATAATCACTTATTGTCACCTTCAATATACACTCCTTTATCCCTACAACGCTGCATGCGAATTTTCCATTGTTGGTACAGTGCTGGAAGTCATCTCTGTCAGCTTCTTCAGGACACGTGCCGTGCTCTTTTACAGCTTCCACAGACTCAAATCTTGTCCCTTTTAATGCAAATTTCACCTTAGGGAACAGGTAGAAGTCACATGGTGCACGATCTGGTGAATAAGGTGGATGTTCTAACGCTTGAGATGCTGTACTTGGCTAGGAACCTCTTGACAGATAACGTGGAATGAGCTGGCGCATTGTCTTGGTGGAGAACCCATGATCTGTCCTTCCACATTTCGGGGCGGTTTTTCCTTTTTCTTTGACGTAGTTTAGAAAGTATCTCAAGGTAGTAATATTGATTAATTGTTTGACCTTCAGGAACCCAGTAAAGGTACTTTCTGAAGGAGCTGACAGAAGATGACTTCCAGCTCTGTTTCCAACAATGGAAAATTTGCATGGAGCGTTGTAGGGAAAGAGAAGGAGTTATATTGAAGGTGACAATAAGTGATTATGTATAAAATTAAAATAAATTTTTTTACGTCAGTCTCGTTATTTAATAGCCACACCTCGTATTAGTATCACACTATATATTTTTAAAAGTTTTGTTTAATTGATTAGATGCTGTTTGTGATATTTCAGGTGATATGCTATGGCCTTAGTTTGCCCCTAAGTGAACATGATGCTATAAGAGATTGCGTTAATGTATACTGTGAGTGGATGACATGTCTACATCCAGTACCAAAATTAAGTGTGCCTCGCCCTGTCTGTGATGATCCAAATTTATATGCTCGCAAGATGATCTGTCACTTTCATAATTTGTTTGTTCCAAGGAAGGGTGAAGGTAAGAAAATAATGCTACTATATGTTTGTTGTAAATTAATTTTACTGTATTTGACAGTTGGCTAGTATACTGATGGCTTCTGCAGTTATCTGTTTTGTCAGGAACAATATTTAGGATCAGTAACTGCAAGCACTTTTCAAGTTGTGCTAGTACATTCAAATACAGTATTCCCGTGGCAATAGAATTTTGTCAAATTAAGTAAAGTTAAAAAGATCTAAATAGTGGGCCTTAAAACTTTGAAAAGAGCTTGTTGCTAAAGTAAACAAGTAGATTTCAGTCAAATTTGCTCTTTCATTATTTTTTCTTCTGTTGTGGACATTATTGACAGTCCATATTATTTATGAA
Source organism: Catonia carolina (assembly GCA_035578175.1). Taxonomy (NCBI): domain Eukaryota; kingdom Metazoa; phylum Arthropoda; class Insecta; order Hemiptera; family Achilidae; genus Catonia; species Catonia carolina. The sequence goes on along the minus strand of JAQMRL010000001.1, from coordinate 64,366,675 downwards.
AGTAAAGGATGTGAACATAGATGGTTGATTCAGCTGGGTGGGTTTTAGCACATGTAGAAGTCTGACAACTGCACATTCTTGTTGCTGTTTTATTCTAAATGTGGTTCCAGCTTATCTGAAAAGGGATTGGTCTCATCAAGTTCAAATAAATACATCCCTGGTATATATATGTTCATTAAATGCATTTGTTTGTTTATCTCAAATTATATAAGTTTGGACGCTTAGTGAAACTGCATAAGTTTACTTTCTAACTTGACCAAATTTCAGTTTAAGTAAATTTTAATTGTTTTATTGTATTTCTGATAATATAAAAAGATTTAACAAAATGTTCTGATTTGTTACTAATTGCTGGTATTTGTGACCTGTTCAAATTATAGTAAGTGCCATTTCTTTAGAGACTTTTTCCCATACGTATCTATATCCCCACTTTCTGCTAGCTGTACTGAATTGTTTTCCTCCGCTGGGAAACATACATTTTTATGACACAGGTCACTCTGAAAATACCAGTAGACCTATATGCTTCAAATCAATAATGAACCATTATAAAATTATTTTGTTTTGGGGTACATTGTTGACAAAATTTTGCTCAATATGTACATAAAGTGATTTAATATGTATCAATACATGGTTGCACGCATATGAGTATGACTTGTATTACTTTTCATGCATGTCCATTACAGAAAGGTTATAAAAATAATGCCTATAACACATGAGGTGGGGTGGGCAAGGCAGAATAGTGGTACAATAAGTGGGATGCTACAAAAGTCTCTATTCTTATGTTAGATAGTTTGTAGTTTGGTATTTTATGTGATATAATTATCATTGTGATATTAATGACTTGTACTGATTTTTTTCAGCACCATATTTTTTGCAATACTGTAATTTTTTAATATTTATTTTTCTATATTTAAAACAGAAAGGTCTCTGGGTTTTGGCAGTTTCACTTGGTTTCATCAGTGTTTGAGTTGTTTTTCTAATTGAAAAGTCATCAAAGTTGAAAGGATCCTAGAAATTACCAGTAATGCTGCAGGACTTCTGATTCAAATCTCTATTCAGTTTTTTTTTATCTTGTTTATAGAACCATATTATATTGTAGCTGTACTATTTCTTTCTTTTTCTATTTAATATTAATATTGTCTTCTAATGTCTTCTTTAATTTGTTTTCACAAGTGTGGCCTTTCCTGTATTTGGATTTAAGTGAGTAATTTATAAGTTAATGTTAAATACTTAGTGCATTCAGATAGTATTTCTACAGATGACAGATGTTCATTGTGCATTGGTAACAGTTAATTGATTTTTTAAGTACCTATTAGGTGCCCCAAAAATTGATTAAATTTTCATTTGTATATAATTTAAAAAATTTTGTAAATTAACTAAATTAATTTGTTTTCATTCTGTTCATGGTTTGGTTTATGCTCAAGTGACTACTGTGGATATACTTTTTGAATGTGCTTTATTATTTTTGGTTATAGTTCTATAAAACCAAAGTGGTGTTATAAGTAAATTATTTATGTCATAGTGGAAAGATTTCTCTTATGTTAAAAGGTAAAATTAAGATATCATTTCTATATTGAATTATCTATGTTACAACTTCTGTAAGGTTTTAGTCAAGCTAAATCTTCTGAGATTACCTCTACAAAGCAGTGGTTTAGAGCACTAAACAATGCTAAACTGCAAAAGCAGAAGGTCCCTGATTCGGTTCCCAGCTTGTGTCTAAAATTGTTTGCCATGTCACAGTTGGCTGTTGAATGACCCAGAAGTTAATGCAACATTTAATAAAAACCATCTTTTGAAGTTTTCTATGAATGCACTAAAGATGATAGATAGAAGTAAGTGATGGAAAAATGCCAGATCTGACCGGGAATTGAACCCGGGACTTCTGGTGTAGAAGCCAATGGCATTGGCCACTACACCATAGGCCTGCCAATAACAGAGTGATGTATAGCAAAGCCAGTACATTAATGTTCTGGATTATTACCTGCTACATAAACAAAATCAACATAACAAAATTTCTGTTAGGTAAAAGTGGAATAGACTCTAGATCTGATTGACAAATTAAGTGAATTGATGGTTAGGGGTAAAGATGGTTGTCAGTCAAGAAAATTACTCAGCAGAGAAAAATGATGTACCTATTTACTTCATTTGAATGTTCACTTTTATATTAATATTTCCTGCAGTTATTAATGCAACTAAATACATCTGGAAGAAAGCTGTACAAGGATTAATTGAAACTGGTCCCCTCCCATTCATCAATTCCTACAATCTGCTATAATTTTGTTGTGAGGCCTTGCCAGCATTATAATGATTTTTAAAAATGTATACCACAAGTTAAATGAGTGCATTCATCTGTGTTTCTTAAATTTTTATTCCTATTTAAGGCTCCTACCAATTTTACTTCTTACTCCAACATTGTGAAAAAGAATTTTACTTATTATTTGAAATATTTTACTTATTTCGTGTACTTTGGACTGCACTGTTAAAATTAATTAATATTTTATTTTAGAATTTGAAAAACTTCGTTCGAAAACTTGAGTTCATCTTTAGTTTTTGATCAGTTGTTATAAATGCAGTTAGATAGTGTGGTAAAGAAAAAAAATTGTTTTATATATCTAGATAAAATTTATGAACAGCTGAAGTCTTTATATGTTATGTATTATTATTTGATTTTAGGTCTTGATACAATTAACCGCCAAGCTGTTTTATGCCACCGTGTTCTTCGGACATTGCAGCAGGTTGCTCAGTTGTCTAATAACATGGACAGACAAACTTGGGAAGCTTTGCTTCTGTTCTTGCTCTCAATTAATGATACACTTTTAGCTCCACCAACTGTTAAAGGTTAGTTAAAGATTAATTTATTAAATTATTATTAATTCAAAATACAGATACAATTTACTAATGTTAGTATTCTGTACAACAGTTCAGTTTAATAATGTTCATATTAGAAGTGAATAAATACTATTAAACTGTAAAAACTATAGCTTATGTATAGATATTGAGTCACGAGAATGCCTTTTGCGTATTGATGGGCTGTGAGGAAGGGAAGTGAAAATCTGATAGTGCTGCCAACCTCAACAGTGAGACTACATTTCACTACCATGCAAACCGATTGTTAACCTCATGTTGCCTTTCAGTAAATATACGTACTTGGTTTGTTGTGACTGACACTTTTTTCATTTGAACCCCATTTCCTTTAAAATTCTTAACATACAAAATTTCCAATTAAAATTTAGCCTTTCTTTTAAAACTGGTGATAACTTTCACATGTTGGCTCCATTTTCTTATTGATAAAAATTCTCCATAATTTCAACAACCACACTCTTAAAGCTTTTTGATGCATTCCTATATTCTAATCGTTTTCTTTTTTTACCAGGTGTCAAAACAACTGTTGATGAATTAGCTTTTACACTGTCTTTAACTTCCTTCTTTATTCTATTTCAAAATTGTGGAAAGAGAAACATCACAGTAGTCAGTTGCTTTCTCATGGCATTTGTTAAGATACATTCGTTGGTGATTGTAATAAAAATTTAATATGTAATAAATCTTTATGTTAAAAAATATGGTGAAAAACTGCAGTTTGGTTTACCCAAAGTGGCTCTAGGTCTAGGTTTACCAACTTTGGATTGATGAGATTTTGGTGTGTATCAAAACATATAAGAAATTGATATTGTTGTTTATTTTTACAGATGATGTCGGTGATCAACTTTGTGAAAGGGTATTAAGTGTGCTGTTCGAAGTTTGGTTGCTTGCATGTGTTCATTGTTTTCCTTCTCCTCCATTATGGAAAACATTACGTGAAATGTCAATGAATTGGAGGCATAGAGTTGCTCTAGTTGAACAGTGGAACAGAGTTAATTTGGCACTAACCCAGAGATTACTTGATTTTATGAATGGTCCTTCATTTCCTGAATTAAAAATTTGTAAGTTTTATCTCAGTGTTGTTATTATATTGTTCTAAATCTGTTGTAGTTAATATTATATATAAATAAATAATATTATACGAGGGCCATCCGGAAAGTAGTACCCGTTTGTGAAATAAAGACACAGAAGTAAATATTAACAAATGTAAACATTTTTATTGAAAAGAGCATACCTTAAACTACTTCTCCACATAATCTCCAAGCAAATTTAAGCATTTGTCATAACGTGTGACGAGTTTTTGTATTCCAGCATCATATTCCTCCGCCGCCAGCCGATCGAAATACGTAGTCACACCTTCTTTAAGTTCTTCATCGCTGTCAAATCTTTTTCCCGCCAAAAACTCTTTAAGTTTTGTAAAGAGATGAAAATCTGAAGGGGCCAAGTCCGGGCTATACGGTGGATGGTCGAAAATTTCCCAATTGAATGGCTGCAGAAGTTGTTGTGTTATCCCCGCTGCATGAGGCCTGGCATTGTCATGGAGGAGAATGACGCCATCAGACAATAGACCTCTCTGTCGATTTTGTATTGCCCGCCGTAATTTCTTTAATGTTTCACAATACGCATTAGCGTTAATAGTGTCTCCACGGGCCATAAAATCAATAAGCAGTATACCACGTCGATCCCAGAAAATGGTTGCCATAAGTTTCCTGGTGGACAGAACAGTCTTGAATTTTTTTGGTTTTTTTGGTGAATGAGGATGATGCCACTCCATTGACTGTCGTTTACTCTCAGGTGAAGCATAACAAACCCACGTTTCATCACCAGTAACTATGCGATTCAAGAACGCGTCTGCTTCATCAGAATAACGTTCCAAAAATGTTAATGCAGCAGCCATACGCTTGGTTTTGTGCTCATCTGTAAGCATGCGAGGGACCCACCTTGCGCAAATTTTTGAATAATGCAGATGGTCTTTGACAATTTCATGAAGAATTGTGCGAGAAACATTAGGGAAATGTTCACAGATGTCATCAATTGTAACGCGCCGATCGTGCCTCACGAATTCGTCTACTGACCTCAGCAGTTGATCTGTAATGACAGATGGTCTCCCTGAACGCTCATCGTCGTGTGTGTTCCCCCTCCCCAAGTTAAAATTACGACACCAGCGCCGAACAGATGACTCATCCATCACATCGTCTCCATACACTTCCTTTAATTGGCGATGAATATCACAAGGTCGAACGTTTCTTGCATTGAGAAATTTTATTACAGCCCTCACTTCACAACTGGCGGCGTTCTCAATTTTTTTAAACATTATGAACGGTCACAGAAACAAGACAGGCAATGCTAGCGTCGCGGAACTTACAACAGAGAAGGCAGACAAGCCACTGAAGCGATCTGACCTTGACCGGCGGCTGCTCGCCTCGTCAGCGCCTCATGCGGCGGAAACGGGTACTACTTTCCGGATGGCCCTCGTATATTTGGTAAGAAGCTGCAGTGTTACTGTTGTGAGCATAACAGTGGCATATTCTTTGAATACATGGTTAACCTTTAACGTACGGACTGTTTTAGTAATTTTGCAAAACATCAAACTAATCATAAGAGTCTTGCAAATAAATTCTTTTATCTTATTTACTAATAGATATAAAATTCTGAAAAAAATACAGTTAATTTATGAAATGCGTACCAATTTTTTGAATATAACATTTTGAAAATAACTTTACTATTGTCTTCGCTGTGGCTAGCGAAAAATTTCGCACGGTAATATAAAGTACTTGGTGTACATTTTTTACTCTGAAGGGCTTAAAATTCAGTTTATCAAAATATTTTATAGAATATATTTTGTAAAGAAGAATTTTCTTTAAAAATGGGTAATTTTCAATTCATTTTCCGAAAAATTTGTAAAGAGTTACAAATTTTTTAAATAGTACATGTTTTTACAAAAATGTCCTTCAAATTTATCATAACGATCTTGGGAATAAACTCTTTTATCTTATTTACTTAGGGCTGTTCTTATGGGCAAAGCTGAATAGAACATTGCTTACTGTATAAATACATGTTTTGATAAACATTGTAAGAGGTCTGGAACGCAAATGGCAGAGCTTTTACTAAGCCAATGCAATACTAACAAAAATCATTCATTTTTGTATAAAATCGTTCGTAAACCTGTTAAATGAGACCTTCTGCCTTTTCAAGGGCAAACTACCAACGTATAAACATTCATACTTCACACACACACACAAGAAACACGTGTATTTTAATTTGTGTGGGTGTTACAACCATTCATCTCTTCTACGACAAAAAACTGGATTTTCTTACGTGCTACCAACATTTTAAACTGAAATAAAAAATTTCCCTTTCATGATATTTTATTTCTGATTGCACTGTTACACACATTAGAAAATTCCCTGCAAGAAAACTATACTATTTCCTGTGGTTAAGTTGACAATTAGTACGGAGCGTCTCTTTTAAAACTCTCTGAACACATCTGTTGTTAAAAGCCACTGAAACAGCATCCCGTGTTTTAAAGGTTAAACATGTACATGTACATGTATTTTTTTACTTAAGTTGAGTGCAAAGAAAAACCACTGTGTGGTTCAGACCATGTGTTGTCTTAATCATTGTACAATCAAAATAATTGAAATGTTTTCATTGTTGTTTCAGTGGAGGAAGATTCACAGTTAATTCCACAAGGAATGACAAATGATTGTATTGCACAGTGTTGGTTCAGATTTCTACATTGCCTTGGAAATCCAGTTGATCTGTGTCGACCGCAAGTTATCAGTCAAACACAAAAATTTTTACAGTTTGCTATTACCAGTGAAACAGTTGTTGATCCATGTCAACATCCTTGTCTTGCTGTATTACCCATTAATTTTCTTAAAGCAATTAAAGGAATTGCTGGGCAAGTTGATGCTTTCCTTGGTAAATAATTTTTTACTGTAGTTTTTAATTTTTGTTTGTTTTCTTATCTATTACAACTCATAATTGGTGAAATGTTATTCTAGTTTTTTTGTGTATCGCTAAAACGTAAACAACTATTTTTTATTTTCTCTTGCCCTACATGAGTATAGGGAAGAAAAGTATTGTTTTTCGTGTCAATTTTTCAAAATCAAGTTTTTACCGGAAATACACATTTCCATGCTCATTGAACCTTAAAAAATCATGTTTTTAGCGATTGGTGTGTGAATAAAATATCTCGAGAATGGAATATTGTACGAAATTGATTTAGAACTTTAGTTAGGTACTACAAGGGACTCAACATGAACATTCCCCTCAAAATCAGTAAACTTGTAGTACTATTAGTTTACTTGTGCAATTTTTCACTTTTGCAATTTTTTCTAAAATTTTCGTAATATTTTTTTTAAATTGCTTTATTTTCAAAATCTTTTATTCCTTACAAGTTAGGGTGACCGCCATGTCTACTGAAATTCTTGAGGGCTGTGCTCCCATGGTAAAAATGTTTATTTCAAAAATTGGTGCCTTAATATATGTTTTAAGGCAAACAGTGATATAATAAGTAGGAAATTAAAAACCTTCAACTTTTATTTTAGTGTTTTTTTCTACAATGTTTAGTCAGTTAATAATTTGCTGTATCTTCTCATCAAAATTTATAAAAATATTGTATTTTTTTAAGATCACAGCCCTAGTATGCATTTCATGACAAAAGTATACACTTTTGTATATATTTTTTGTCATGTAAAGTAAAAAATACCTACAACTTATATTTCAAGCAGGTTTTTCTAGAGCATTTTAGTGCCAATTGGTGATTTCCTGTATTTTTCTTATCAAAATTTGTAAAAATATTGGATTTTTTAAGATTACAGCCTTATTATGCATTTTATGACAAAAGTATAATAAGTAAAATAAAAATTTTTTCTATAAAATGAAGTTTAGGAAATAAAAAAACCTGCAACTTATATTTTAAGCACCTTTTTTCTACAGAGCCTAGTTTAGTGTTAATTAGTAATTTTCCGTATTTTCAGTTCTACAGAGGTTGATTCCATTTTGTGTCATTCACTGATGGTTAAAATTAGGATATGTTTTTCATTTTAGATTGTTTACTAATGATTGAAAATAGGTTATATTATTCACTATTTACATTGGCAAGAGTGAGTGTTTCACAACAGATTTTTATTTTTACTTATAATTACTTCTTCCCTACATTTAAGCCACGTATGTAAATAAAAAACTCTGGAAGATGTTTGTTTATATAAATTCTTTTTGCTGAATTTAGTGAAAAACCAATGCAATTCATTGTAAGGTATGAGTTGAAAAAGCAGATTTTTAATTTGATTTAAAAATTTAGTTTAGTGTCTAGAGTACACTGTTACTTAAAAGAATTAATAAGAAATTTGTCCCTTTTATCCATTTAGTTGTATTGTTGTGAACATCAGAACTTGCAAACTTTTGTTACTTGTTTCTTTAAAATATCCATGAAAATGAAATTCTGTTGTCAGCGTATTCTAAGATTTACCACTATGTCTTCTGCTTTCAACTAAATAATAATTTTTTTTTATAAATGGTGTGATGTCAACGTAAATGTCTTCAGCTTGTACATGTGTAAAAATATGGGGATTTTCTGTACAGACTCATTCACTTACTGCACCTTTTGAAATTTTTGCACATTTCAGGTATTGCATGTGATTCAATCTACTCCATATGAATTGATCTTGGTAGGAGCTGCTTTGGAGTAGAGTTCTTTTTTTTCTAAATACAGCACATGACCTGTACAAACTCTGCTATTGGATTGGTTAATGATTTTGATTGTGAATAAGGAGTTTCATTGGAAAATTTCAATGCAACAAATTGATGTCCTATCCGTTAACCTGTGTAGTAATTATATTGAATTCTAGGTACTAGCAATGTGTGTAATTGTTGATGTTACATTGGATTAGTGTAAATGTTTGTTAAAAATGTCAGGACAATAACAACTTGGAAACAACTTATATGGTTTCAATCCTGATAACTTTACACTTTGTTTTACACCTCAGTCTGGAACTTCAGTTACAAAAATGTTTTGGAAAATGTGTTTAAGTTAAATTCTGTTAATAGTATAATTATTTAAAATTTTCATCTGCACTCTTTTATATCTCCATTCTCTATGCAACTCTGAAATTTATCACTTTTAGGGACTTCTTTTTCTGCACACGGTATTATTGCACTAGAGCATCTATTAATGTGATAATTAAATTTTTAAGTTAAATTTTATTGTTTTTGTACAATTTTTAGGAGAATGTCTTTAATGTTCAAGCTATTATTACTTCAGTAAAATATTTTTGTTTATTAACTGTAATGTCCCTCTGCTTGATCTACATTTAATTTTGGAATTTTTCAACTTCTTTAATTCAAAGTTTGTCATTTTTTAATGCTGATTAGGATAATAGATGCTCTTCTGTTGATGAATGGCTATTGGGGTATTACTTTTTTACTTTGTGGTGCTGGTTTTTAAGGTATTGCCTCTCAACCGATCGTATGGGATGATGGTAATACCACCACTACTGTTTCTTCTTCAACTGGATTTGAAAAAGAGAAAAAAGATCACTCTTCCTCGCATTCTCCGACACCTCCTCCTCAGAGACGACTTGCTAAAAGCTTTAGCGTAGCACCATCTGCTGTCACTAAGGGTAAATGGTTCTGTTTTCTATTTCTACTTTTGGCGTATTTGTACAATATTTCATTTCACCTATGGTTTATTTTCAGTTTGTTGGTAATTTGAATAGTAATTCAAAGGAAATTGTGCTGTAACTGTGGAATTATTTTAGATAAATATAGTGATGACATCGTACACAAATATGCAGATAAGAGTCATGAAAAAGATTGAAAATTTGGTGCTTTGTATTGTAATTTTACTGCATTTTATGTAATATTTGTATCATCTAAATGTCAAATCATTAAGCAATTAATAATTCATGGGAGATATGTATTGACATGCAATGTATAAATAATTTACAAAATGATATTTTAAAATGTAGCATACCCTTAATATGAAAAGTCATTTGCATATGAATGAATAATTATTTTTCTGTTTTTCTAAATTATGTAGCCTTGTCTTCACAAGTACTATTGCTGTTTCTATAAACATCACGAGTTTTGTACAATTCTTCAACCATTTTTTTTTCCATTAAAACCTACCCAGAAACAATAAGAAACTTGTTTAAACCGTTTTCTTAAAGTCGCCGTAGCATTCTAGTTTCTTACTTTCAAGTTTTTCTTATTAGTTAGTGAACAATATTTAGTGTTTCTTTACACATTCTGGATCACAGTCTATTCTCAATTCTATAATTATCTGTCCTTAGGGAAGGTTGGTGTTTATATTTTGTGTCCATCAAATAAATATAGCAATAAAAATAAATTACACTTATCAGAATTTGTAGAAAAATTTAGAAAAATTATAGAGAGTTATGCAAGGAAACTGCAGATACCACAAAGCTTAACAAATGTGGTTAAAAAATGTTTTTCACATACAATGGACACAAAAGTGAACAGGCCTTCTTTGCGGACAGAATGTAGCAGGTGATAAGACTTGAAAATAGGAGTACAGTTTATATTGTGCTTTGCACACTGCGCAGGATCCCAATCAAAATATATTCTGTGCTCTGCTCTGAATGTGTTAAATTATTGTTTGGATGTCCTATGTCAATAACTATTCACTTTTTATGAAATATCACCAATGTTTATTGAAATTAGTGGAATATTTATTCGAAGTTGTTTTGTATTTATTTTACTCTATTTCAGGACCTCTATAAAGTTTTTAATTCTGTAAATGTTAAAATAGATAAAAGATTATACGTAATTTCAATCCTCAATTTATTCTTGGTATTATTTGTTATTTTAATAAACTGATTAGTTTATTCAAAATTTCAGATGTTCCTCTAAAAAAAAACCAATTTGTTTTTGACTTTTTCAGAAGAAATATCATCTTTTGCATTAGTATCATCTGTCTGTTTGACTGCTAAAGTAATATAAAAATCATTTGTATTTTTTTTATGTATAAACACCTGTTAGTTTTAAGCGATGAAAGCTTACTGATAGGTATGTTGCAAATTCAGTTCACAAACTGCCACTGTTGCATTATTCTTAGACAATTCTATGTTTGGGGTTCTTACTCATTGTGGTAGTTTCTTGTGCTGTTTTTTGTTCATTGTAAGGTTTATCATAGCTTTTAATGTTAATGAGCTTGGGATCAATCTTTAACTCAATGGTAATAATCTATTCATTACATTGTTAGTATTTCCTATTAATATGTACGTGTCAAGTTGTGTGTCATTCATTAAAGCTTCTCTCATCTAATTAACAAGAAATTCTGTTGTTTATGATGATGTAAGATGTAGTTTTTATCTTCATTTTGGAGGGTAATAAATAAAGGACAACTGGACAAGCAAATTTTAGATAGTCTAAAGTATTTCTGTTTATCCTAAAAAAATATATGTTATTTAACTGTGCCATATTATGCATGTTTTTACTTTGCCTATTCACTTTCTGTTTTGAAATTTTACTTTATGCTAAATTTTGGCCAGTAGAAAATTTTTAAAACAGTACTGTTTGTAATGTATGTGTATCTTGGAATTTAAATTTGAATGTATGACAATAATTAACCTTTAGGTAATCAATATTCTGGTGTACCAGTTACAAAGAATATTTAATCTTTGAGTATCATTTTTAGTGAGCAGTGTGTATGTTACAGGCATTCCTAAATCATCTTTAATTGCATTGACTACTAGTAGAATATCTGCAGTTGGACAACCACCTCCTCCTCCAACCCCTGGAAATTCTGCTCCATCTTCAACATCAAGTGCTACCTGTATGAACAAAATCTAGTATATTTGTCATTTGAAGTAACTTCCTAAATTTTCAATGTGGTTTCTTACTTGCTCATGTTTTGTTAAATTACTGAAATTAATATTTTGATTCAACTTTATTCTAAGTTTTTAGTGCATACGGCTAGATCAATGCATATTAAAATAGTCTTAAAGCTGTACTGGAATATCTCTACTTTAAAACACACTGTGTGTAGTTCTACATAGTGTATAATTTTATTTTAAGAAGGTTGAATGTGCAGTTTTTTTTGTTGAATCTACAGATCACACTTTGTTACAAATCCTCTAGGTACTTAATTTTGATTAAGAGTAAACCATTAAAATTTAATGAATATAAGAGTAATCTTTTGATGCAGCCAGGTTTTTTGTTTAATAATGAGCTTTTTATGTTGAAAAGAAAATGTGGTTTAGAAAATTTAGAAAAAAAAACTTGAAATGAAAATTGTGTAGCTCATGAGCTTTGTCCCTGTCTTTGAGGAATGAATTTGGAATGATAGAAGGGATGAGGCAAGCGGAGTCAAAAGTACTGCTTGTACTACTGTAACCGCTGAAATAATTCAAGACGATAGTGTAACTATTACTGAGAATTGCACAAATATATTGGATCAATGTCAATGATCAATGATCAGTCTCAATTGACTAGTATGCTAGACACTACAGCTCAACAGGGGCAAACCTTCGGCAAAAAAATTAAGTAGGGTGATGCTGGAACAATTTACTGAAGTTACCTGTACACTATAATGTGGAGCTGGAACATGGTAAAACAATGATTACTTATATCGAATTTTGAATCAATATCCTCTATATAATTTATAAAAATATTTTGTGACTGCAAGTAATGAAATAGTTGAATGAATGAATAATTAATTTCTTTCAGCACTTTTATCATTGGGTTCTGAAGTACGCACACAATTGGCTCCTTCTAGACCAAAATCGAACAGCATTTTGCATTTGTTTGGTGAATGGTTATTTGAAGCTGCACAAATTGGTACTGATTTGTACAAAAGCAGGTTGGGAACAAGTAAGTGAAATTTATACTCTGTGAAAATGTATTTTTAGTATCTCCAACATGTCTTCTTCACAATCCCTCCATTTTAACCTTTCATGGGTAAAATTATTCCACATCACAGACGCATTTAATTATTAGTTGGGGAAATTTTTTTTTTTGTAGAAAAATGTGTTTTCCTAGATAGAAAACTGGTTTTAAAGGCTCAGAATCCTCACAGATTTCATCACATTTTTTTCACTTCTACTCAATAATAATGAATACTGATTTATCTGTTTTTAGTCCTGAGTGATGTGACATTTGTGACGTATCCGTAAATGGAACTGACTTAAAAAAATATTTTTGTTTGTTGAATTGCTGAATAAAGGGAGGAAACAAATCTACAAGTAGTACAAAGATTGTTAAATTGAAAACAAATATTGTGACTAAATTGAACGAATGTAATGCTCGTAAATAATAACAAACAAAGGAAGCATGACTGATAAGGAACATCGACATTGGTGCAGGCAGGAAACACTGGTGGGCAGTGTTGTTAACCCAGCTTTTGCAGGATTGAATTTCCTGGAATTTTTCAATATTTTGGCATAATTTTAATGATTATTAAAATAAATTTTAGTTAAAATCTTTTTTTATTTAATTTGTTTGTGGATATTTCTGTCAGTAGTCTGCGAAAAGTTAAATAAATCTGTTGGTCATAGGGATCGATCACTTAAATGTAATTGAAAATGAGGCCTACTATGAACTGTATGGCACTCATGCATTGTTTGTGTGTCAATTCTTCATGTACTGTTAATATATAGGATCTTTTTTTAACAGAAAGTGCAACTCGTATCACGACAAAGGAAGGATTTATTAAATTTATAAAATGAGAGTATTTAAACCTAGTCTATTTCTTGATCAACTTCTATAATACTAAGAAATGTCTCTAAGACAATCAACCTCTGTTCTAGATGATTTTAGTTATCTATAAAGGTAGTCGACTTAAGTGGTCAATGATGTTAAACTATTTGATTTGATTGTATAATTGATCACCTCTTTCTCGGTAATTGTTGAACATCTGACCATTTAACAGTTACCTAAATTATGGCCTAATTGTTTCGGTTATAGGAACTGGTTCGCTTTAGAGGTGGTCGCCTCTAGTGATTTCACTATATTTGAATGTTCTGAAAATAATTTTCTGGTCATCGATGTATGTTTGGTATCATTTCTGACTGTTGTGTTCTGATCAATAATAGTTAATACAATCAGCTTTTTCTAATTAATGCAGAGAACTGTTTGTGTAAATTATAATATAAATACAGTTTTCTTAATATTGTTATGTGACTTAATTTTTCAGAGAAACTCATTATTGTCTTATGAACAAATTGTGAAAAATATGCAATAACATGTTGTATAGAAATGTTTATTTGTGTTATTTATTTTGTGCAATGCTCATATGATATTGTTCTTTTTGGTTAACAAGTATGTGTTTTTCAACAGCTCTGTTGTATTTTTTTTATGTTCTCTGCCATAAAAATTTTTATAGAATTGTATTTATGATATCTTGGTCATTTTATTATAACCATGAGTTAAAATATTAAAATCCAATCTTTGTAAGATTATTAAATATTTGTGTAACCAACATTTGCTTGTTTTCATTTCTAGGAGATGCAAGTTGTGCACGTCCAAGTTCAGTACGTTTGGATTCAGTTAGTAGCACTTCCAGTAGCACTACTCGTAAGGGAAGTTTTTCAGTATCTCAGCCTGGATCACTGTCCGAAGATGTAGATCTACCATCGTGGTTATCTGTAGATCGTTATCAGTCAGGAAGAGCAGAAGCACTTGGTGCTCTTTGTCGTATATTTTGTGCAAAGAAAACCGGTGAAGAAATACTGTCTGTTTATTATGCAAGATTTTATTTAACTCTTCAGCAAGGTTTAAAAATTAATGATCATTTAATAATGACATCTTCATCTATGCAGGTAAAAATAAAATTGAAATTCTGTGTATTTGTGGGGGTTATAGATAAAAATTGATTACGTTTACCACTGAATCCACTGTAGACTTCTATTGTTTAATATGTATCAATCTGGTTTCAAATAATACAAATAAACCTTTGTAAAATACAGATTGCCTATTTATAAATAAGGAGCCAAGTCTCAGATGATGTTTATTGTATTTGTCATTTATTTACCTGGATCCAGGATACTACACAAAAGGTTGTATAGGACGTGTCAAGATATAACTGATAACCATAAATCTTAACACTGCTTTAAAATTATTACTCATTATTTTATTTATTACTACTACTTCTTTAATTGCTTCAATAAGGATGTCATCTAAAGGTATCGTTCCGCAACAGTCGACAGAGACAGGCAACCGAGACACACGTGGGAGCCGAGACCAAGTCATCAAAACTGTTGCTCCTGAAACCGAGACTGTGCACGACCAAGACATGCGACACATCAGAATTAAACTGCAGCTCACAGTATTTCAGAAAAATTGGTGGGATACAGTTTGTACAAAAAATGACTTCCAAATTATTACTAAAAACATTCAAAATTATTATTAAAAATGACTTAAAAATTAAAACTAAAAAGGTTATTTGAAGATGAAGATGATGGTTTTTTGCTTTATTACTTATATTTAAAGAAAAACCGAAGGTGTGTAAATACAATGTGCAGGATCAAAGAAGACTGGGTTCTTCTCCACTAATTGAATAAGGAACTCATCTTCCTCACCACTAAATTTCATGTCAGACATTTTAAATATTATCAGACAATATTAAATATTATACAGATTATAATAGGCCCATACAGAACAAAACTAGCATATCCAAATCAAAAACTTTACATTAGGTACAAAATACCAAATTTACATGTGCCGACATGCGACACAAGTCTGTCATCCATCTCTGTCTCGTGGTCATGATTGTTTTTTTCATATAATGACACAGGGAGCCGTACCGAAGTGACTAAACCAAGTCGCGTTCATATGTCGCTTTTTGCGGAACGGTACCGTAATAATTTTCATTAAATAATATAAATTCTTTTTTATATACTACCTAAATATACATATTACTTTAATTACACACTAACCTACTACTACATGCTTACGTACTTTCTTACTGCAATAAGTGTGTCATCTTTGTAATATTTAATCAGATCTTCAGTGTTTGCATTGATGTTTAGTTATTTTTTTAATAAAAAATTATTTAGAAAGGAATTCTTGTACTTTTAAAATGTCAAATCAATGAAAAAATTTTCAGATTTTTTAAAAATAAATGCAAATTAGCTCAACTTTAAAAAAACTTTGTGTACTAGTTTTGTTCTTAGTAGACTAATAAGAAACTGTCTGTAACTATGGTCTTGTCAAATTATTATTCATAATTTATATATTAAACTTAAGTTTAAGAATTTTTAAAAATTATCAATTATTTTATTACTATCATTTTGCAGCCTCGTGAATGTGAAGAAACACTCGCAAGTATTCTTGTCAATTCAGCTGATCTCCTTCGCCTTGATTTGGATGGTATTCAGTTGCTTGTACCTAATATTATGGATGCACTTGAAAATGTTCTTCCAGAAAAAGAATTGAATCTTAAGTGAGTATTTCTCAGTATTTAATATTATTATTTTATGATTGTTTGAATATTGTTATTGTTCTGACAAAAATCCAAGAATTTTTTCTTGCTTGTACTAGGCATATTCCTAAAGAAGGGCAGTCGGCTTGTATTTAAATATTGGTGGGTCTGAACATAGTTTCACGCTCGCAGCCCTATCTATTGACTATTTATGAAGTCATTGCAGTTGTTGTTTTTATTTAGTAGTCATGTGACAGCTGGTGAATGCAGATCGCAATGTCTGCAACTATCGTTTCTCCCGCTAGTTGTGAATTACACATTAAGATTCAATTTTTCCATTCGAAAGGATCTTCAGCTGCTGAAACCTATTGGGGGTTTGCCTAGCATATGGATCTATAGTAATGGATGAAGAAAAGGTTTGACATTGTTGAGACTTTCAAAATGGCTGTACAAATGTGCATGATGAAGAGCAGAGTGGCAGGCCCAGTATTCAGACCGACGATTAATCAAGTGAACCGAAAACTGCTATGTGATCGGTGATTGACGATTAGTGCTCTGGCTAATGAATTTATGCATGTTGCACGAACCTTTGTCTACAGGATTGTCACAGAAAAGCTTGGCTATCACAAATAGTATGTTAATGGGTTCCAAAAATGCTCACCGATTGGCAGAAAGAGCAAAGAATGTCCAGTGAACGAGAGTTTTTGGATTGCTATTGACAAGATAGAGATGATTTTTTTCCCCAGATTGTTATGGGCGACGAGACGTGAAAATCATACACCAACACAGAATCGAAACAACAGTCAGTGCCATTCACGTTCACCTAAATCGTAAAAGTTTAAGCAATCTCCATACTCGCATCCAAAAATGATGCCTACCGTTTTTTTTTTTAAATGAAAAGGGCATCATTTTGGTTGATTTCTTGAAACATGGATCAACAATTACAGCTGACGTGTACTGTGAAACCCTTCACAAACTCCAAGACGTTCAATCCAAAATCAAAGATGCAGGAAACTGTCATTCCGCAGAATTTTCCTTCATGACAATGTGCGCCCTCACACCACTGCCATAACCAAGAAGAAGATTCAAGTTTTCCGTTAAGTACTTTTTGATCACCCTCCTTGCAGTCCCAACCTTGCACCCAGTGACTACTTCCTCTTACATTTTAAAATGTGGCTTGGTGGACATTGGATTGAAAACAATGAAGAACTCAAGACTGCTGTTGTCAACTGGTTCAATTCCCAGATGGCAAACTTCTATGCATACTGGTGGAGCATTATGAAAAGTGTTTAGAACTGAATGGTGATTATGTGGAAAAGTAAGGTAGGGATGTAGTAAACTAATACTGTCAATAAAAACCTTTTCACACAACTTTATTTTTTTAAATGACCAAATGGACTTTATTTTTTGAATATGCCGTGTAGTAAGCACACATTACCAATTTATTTAATAACTTTCCATTATTATCATAAAATCAGTACAGTGGTAAACCCTGTGATGAATGAAATGAAATGTTAACTGCTGGTAGAAAATATGCCTTTCAAGTGGTATAGCTTATTCATTTTAAAAAATTTGCAGCTTACCCATTAAATAAGTTGTAACTTTTGGAGGCCACATAGTAAGGCTGTGGTAAACTAAGTGCCTTCAAATCTAATCTTACTTTGTATAATTATTATTGTGAGTTCAAACTAGTTGTTTTTTTTTTTGCTGTTATCTTTATGAAACAGATGTTTGTATGTACATTGAAGATGCAGCACTAATTAATCAAGTTGTAAGTTAGGCTTTTCCTCATAACGAGCAGGTGGAGTGTTAAATTAATTGACTCAATCTGTTGGTTCCAGGGCTACAAAAAATAGTTCTGTTTCTTATCACATAGTCAGCCAATTATATGACTAAACTATTTAAGAACAGAAGAGGTAGAGGTGTAAAAGACTCTAGTCAGAGTTATCTCCTCTGAGAGTAATGAATTTCACTATACAGCCAGACCCTGTGGTGAATGAAGTAAAGGTGTCATGTGCAGGGTGGAAAGTGGGTACTTTTCGAAGGGTCTGGCATGCTGATAAGCATACTCTTTCAGCTCAGTGAGGAAGGCAGTAGTAAACCGCCTCACTCCTCGTTTTTACTTAGTAAAACCTCTAGACGTTCAAACCAGCCTTTCAGTTGTTGACTTAAACAACAACAAGTTGGGCTTGGTCAAGCTTTCCTTTGTTTACTTCAGTCTTAAATTTTAATATTAGTTAAACATTTTAGTGATTCGGATTTTGTTTGATTAACATAGATTAACTAGCATAAAGTTGTAAGTGTGTTACTAATTTCTTTCTTATACTTTGCAGATGTACGTCATTATCAAAAATTGAACTAAGAAGAAATTCAATTCATTTGTTATTGTCAATGTTAGTCCTTCCTTTACATTATCAGGTGAAATACGTTATTATTTTATCTAATTTTATCGGTTTTATAATGTTGTTTTTTATGATATTTTTTAAACCGTATTCATGTTTTAGAACATTTTTATTCAGGACAGTTGTGTAAAAAGATATGAATAGTTGGTGTTCTCACTCCAGGCAAAAAATTGTAATTTTAAAGGTAATAGTTTTCCTCACAACTGTGTTAGAAAAATAAATATATTATGGTCACAGAAAATTCGCTTTTATATGAAGTTGGACATATTTATATTACTTGGTCTAGAACAGACAGCATCTCTGATTTGATTCAACACTTTATAAATAATTTTTTATTATTCTTAACAAAAGTGTTTGAAATTTAATGTAAAATCCTTAACTTTTCAATGCTTGATAAAAAAAATCAGTCTTCTCAGAAACATCACCAATGATTTTAATAAAACCTTTTTTTACTTTCCTTATTTATTTTTTTGTCTACACAAGATGGAGTAAGTAGTTAAAAATTACTTGAGAGGAAATAATTTTGAAAGGCCATGCTGAATCCAAAAACGAATGAAGTAGGTTTTTTAAGGCCCAATGTGTAGATTTGTTGTAAAAATAAACTAAATAACAATTGTGGTAACTAACGGGTGATTCAAAAAGAGCGCCGGTTTTTAAACGGCTGGTAAATTTTTGTTTATCGGTTGGCAACATTGTTAGACCTCATTTCTATTTCGGAGAACATTCCGATTGACGATTCAGTTGTAGTTTCTCTTATTCGCAGTGTAGTACTCTCGCAGTCTGTGTCTAACCATGGAGAAGTTTACTATTGCACAACGAGTGTTAATCGTCAAAACATTTTACCAGAGTAGAGAGAGTTATGCGGCTACTGTCAGGCGACTTCGCGGTACTCTGGGACGTAATGAAGCACCGAATGAATCAACAGTTCGCAGGCTCATGAAAAAGTTTTTTGAGACGGGTTCAACAGTCGACCTTAAAAGTTCTGGACGTAGCCGTTCTGGCCGAACTGAGCAGAACGTTGTTGGTTCGTGACAGTGTGGCTGTTAGCCCAGCAAAATCAATACGTCGCCGTTCTCAACAATTGGGTTTACGATGTTCTTCTGTACGGAGAATTCTTCGGTACGATCTCCAATATCACCCGTATAAAATTCAGTTGACGCAACATTTGAAAGTGGCAGACCACCAGAAGAGACGACAGTTTGTTGACTGGGTATTGAGAAAACGGCAGGATGATGACACCTTCGCAAACAAAATCATTTTCAGTGATGAGGCGCACTTCCACTTAAACGGTTTTGTTAATAAACAGAACTGCCGTATGTGGGGTTTAATTCGACGGGTTATCGGGCAAATGGAAGTCGAAACTTGTCGTGCAGTGATATCCAATTTCATGGACAGAGTTGATGCGTGCCAGCGCAGTAGAGGAGGACACATGCATGACATCATTTTTCATACATGAAATCGGAAGGTAAGATGAACTTGTTGATGTATTTATTTTAAGTTTTTCAATAAAATAAATCTCTTAATTTGATATATCAAAATCGGCGCTCTTTTTGAATCACCCTATAGTATAAAATGTGTTTTATGTTGCTTAGTCTTTGTGGTTTCAGATTTTATTCCAGATCTAGTCAGAAAATTTTGGTTTGGCAATTAGGCTTTGTAGTGAGAATATTGTATAACCATGTGATATTGTTTGCATAAAATTTAAAAAAAATATCATTTTGGAGTATCTTTGATTTATATTTAATGTTTTTTCCTGATTTTTCTGTACAAAAATTATGTATAGCTATTTGAGCGCTATGTTTCAGCCAATTCCATTTTCTAAGGTATTTTTGTGCTGAAAGAGTTTTCTTGCCTTGTTGTGTTTATTATATATTTTATTATTTTCAGAATTTGCAGATAAAACCTTTGTTGCCATCTATGGCTGGTCCTGAACACAATAGCCTAACCTTTGCACAGTTGAAACCTCGTCTAATGAATCTTTTAATAAATGCACTACAAGTTGAAACTGATCCACAGAATACTCAAATGTTACTTGGTAAGTGCTGCTTACTTGGAGTACTGTTTCTAATTTTTATTTGTTTGTAAATTATGAATTAGTTATAGTTAGTGCATGTATTGAAGGTTTATTGCCAATGTCAGTGGTGTGTCTACTGAATAAGTATCGACTACAGTCGTAACACTGTGATACTGTGCCTGTCTTCTCTTCTTCATGTAGCATCTCCATTACGAAGGTGTGCTAGCATCATGGCAATCCTGACCTTAGAAACTGTAGCTCTAAATAGGTCGATGGATGACAAATTAAACCACTCTCGCAGGTTCCGTAGCCAGGAGGTTCTTCTTCTTCCAACCGATCGTTTGCCCATAACTGTGCCTGTAACACTGTGTTAATTGTAAGAAAATAAACCACTCAATAAAAAAAATTTTCATACAGAGGAGGTAATTAATAAAATTGCACCATCTTCTATTCACCATTCTTTCTTTCAATCATCTTTTATCTTCTATCTGTCAATTCACTATCTTTAAATTCATTGTCTTAGATAGGATCTGTTTCATGAATCCTCTGATTCTCTTAGCCCTGTCATTCTAATGCATTTACTTACATAAAAGACTATCAAATTATTGTGACCTTTCCTTGTTTGCTGTTATTTACTTCTTTTATGGTTGTATTACCTCCCCAAGATATTTAAAACTGTCGGCTCTTTCAATTTTACTATTTTTTGTCTTTTCACAAGATTATGAGGTGCTGTTTTGATATTTGTTGTGTATTTTAGTTTTTAAATAGAAAATCTATTGTCCTGCTCTTAAGGTGAATTATCATCCCACCTTTACAACAAATTGATTGTATTGTGATTTATTTATTTTTGATAACAGGTGGATTATTATTAAGTGTACAAGATTCAGCTGCGTTTGAAGAATCTGATCAAGTAACACAACCTGATATGTTATCTACTGCAGGCAGTGATAGCACATCCAATCTTTTATCTTCAGGTAAATTGACTAAACTTCTATACTTTTAATTTTCTTTTTAATATATTTACTTAAATTATTAATTTATCAGTAACTTCAATCCAAAGTAGAGTTGTCTAATAATTAAAAGCTTATTTTGTTAATTAATGCTATATCATTAATTAATTTAATTTAATCAGTCATATTAATTTAAATTAATAAGTACAGTATTAATGATTACAGCATATTAATTATCATTCAATTAATTTGTAAGTTAATCGTTAACATCTTATATTGATTCATAAAATTTATTTCAGATCAGTTTCTTTTATAAAATTTTTTCAATCTGTAATTTTTACATCTACGACAGCAGTAAATTATACCTAATCTACAAATATAAAACATGTATTAAATGTAGTAGTGTATATTAGTGTTTGTTCTAGAAAAAAAAATGTTTGTTTTACGTGATTTATTTTCTTCTACTGTATCTTTTTTATCATAACTATGTGAATAGAATCAGATTCGATTCATTTATTTGTTAATTATGTAATATAATTTAGATAAAACAGATGCAGAATTATCAAGTATGAATTACAAATTTCACAATTCTTTTGTCTGAATTTAAAATAATTAGAAAAACTCTTTATTTCATCTGGATTTAAAATCTGTATTTTCTTTACAGTGAAATCTTGTCGGTATTTTTTGTTTCTATTTAACCAATTAAATTCTTAAATTTTTCAGTAAAATTCTTCTACAATAATAAATAAACTTAATGTTTCAGTAAACAATACAGGTTATAGAACGAGGCTCCTTTTTTTAATCGCAGTGTCTTAAAATTTTTTAAAATCCTAGTATTTTTTAAATGATTTCCTTGTAAAATGTATATTTACCTTACACAAGTTTTTCGTCATTTAATTTGTAGTTGCCAAGTAATTTCAGTGATTGGTTTACTGATGCATCTTAATCATTTTTTATTTTCTATTAAATGTTTTGTCCTGTATAGTTCCTTTTTAGATTCAAATCTTGTGGAAATGAAATTTTACACACCCATGTGCGTACATTTACACACAGTTTGTTTAAACTTACAAACCATATTCTGGTTAGTATTGTAATTAATCTGATGGATCGCTGTATTACAGATTCATAGTTTAATACTAAATATTTATTTGTTGATTTATCTTGTGAAGATTTTCCCTACAGGTTTACGGTTGTGTGAAATTTAAAACGAATATATTCTGTTTGATTCTTAAAACTGCACAGTATAACATATGGATATAATTGATATAAAAACAGTACTATCTATAAACTTTTTTTATGAAAACATTAATATTTATATATTCGTTGAAAAAACAAAATTTGTTTGTAATCAGTGTGGAGATATTTAACACTTGATTTCAGCTCTGGATTCAAAATTATCGGTTCATCTGTTCAGAATTTATTTTATTGTATTATTGTATGCCCAACATACTACTGTATGTAAAAAAAATAATATACATTTGACTTAGCGACCTTGTAACTAAATTTATTTATTATTTTTTACATATTTATTTGTTTATTTGTTACATGTAGAAAATCAGCACCATTCTCAATTTCTTTTCTTTCGTAATCTCATCTGTTGGGTTTTTTACCTAAATTTTATGTTATGGAATGTAAAAATTAAAGCTTTAACAAGATCTTTTTATAGTAACTGACCAATTTATTGTGTATTAAAACAATTTAAAGCAGTTGATTCTGAGTAGATTGTTGCTTGTACAAAGACGCGGGAATGAACGTGAAAGCGATCTGATAGCAGTTACAGTTGTCTTGGGTTTGGAGGTCCAAACCTATGTTTACCCAGTTTCTTCAAACTGGTTATGTGCACTTCTTTTAGTGTACAAAACATAACATGAGCGTTGTACTTTAATCTTTCTGTAATGGTATTATTATTAATTCTGTTTATCACGGTACCTGTTTTAATTTCCATATTTTTTGTCTGGAACTTGTAAAGAAGAGCTTTACTTCTGAAATGTTAGTTTACATATCTATAATCAAATGAATGTTTAAAACTTAACGTTAAAATCACTTTTAGGCAGTTCAAACAAGTCATATTTAGTAGTTTAGGAAATTTTGTCCTATTTGAATGTAGGCCTACATTGAAGTTTCTTTTTAATAAATTTTAGCTCTATTTATCATGTACAGTACAATTTCTGAATTTAAAATTTTTTTTGAACATTTATTTTCTACTTACCAGTAAAAAGTATAAGTAATTGTTGTAACCTTTTTTTATCTAAACTCAGAAAATTTTAAGAGCTCATTTAAGTCATGTAAGAAATATCGCATTTGAGAGTTATAAATAATGTATTGAGTTTATTGGAATCACTAGATAAATAATTTATCTAGCAACATGAATTATTCATGTTGCAAATTTCAGCAAAAGATTTTAATTGTAATTAATTTAAAAATGTATTAACCAAAATGTGAAGAAATTTGGTCAGTTACAATTTATCTATGTTGTTAAAGTTTATTATTTTTTGTTTTATAGCAGTAAGAATAAACAGTTACACTGAAAATGATATGGTAAAAGTTTTCAGAGGTATTTAGAGCTTTTTTTTATTAATTTAAGGAAAATATATCAAATTATTTGCAAAATTTCCTAATTGAGCTAGTTGAAGTATTTTCTTTAGTTCTGATTGTACGTAATTGATCAAATATAATAAAAACCTGAAATTATGTAAGTAATTTTAGGGTACATTATGGTGTGTAGTATTATAATCAGTAGTGTCCTTTAATAATTCTGGGTCTCCTTGTTTTCTTTGGAAGAGAATCTTCTGTTTTCACAGACAGGAATTCTTTACTATTGTTCATGGTCTCACCAGTTTATCACCATCTGAATCATATCATTTTCTTTATATGGTGTACTGTAACATGAGAAGCAACCAGTGTTAGCTCAAGATGCTGGAGAAAAACACTTTATATCATATTTTTGTATATGTACCACAATTTTTTCGTTCCAAGTTCACTTGTACATATGATGTGTGTTTAGGTCATCAGCCGAAAGGCTGCTGTGAACCTCTAGAGGCTTTACTAAGTAAACTGAGGAGTGAGGGGGGTTTACCGATGCCTTCTCACTGAGTGGAAAAGTATGCTTATCAGCATGTCAGTCCCTCTGAAAAGCATCTACTTTCCACCCTGCAAATGACACCTTCACCACAGTGTCTGGCTATATAAATGAAATTCATTATTCTGAGAGGAAATAACCAACTAGTGTCTTTTACATCTGTACCTCTTATGTTCTTAAGTGCTTCAGTTGTAGAATTGGCTGACCATGTGATAACAAACAAAATTATTTTTTGTAGCCGTGGAACCAGCAGATCGAGTGCAAATAATTTAACACTCCACCTACCTGTTTTGGGCCAATAAGTTCAATTAGCTGAGCATTATTTTTTTTAATTTACTGAACAAACCAGGCTAGGGTGTTAAAAATTTCATTTCATTACTCTTTGGTGACCCTTTAGTCACTGATAACTGAGTAGTTAATGCAAAATTAATATATTAACTGATTTTTTTCATGTGGATTATACATTGTTGTATTAACAATAAAAAGAATAAGAACACTTGTACATATGATGGCTTACTCAACAGTAGCCGATACTCAACTGCCAGAAGCCCTGGGTTCTATTCTAGCCACAAACTGCATCTAACCATATGATATTGGTTAAATTCAGATTGTTTGAAATTATGCAGTTACTAGTAACACTTGTAAATATCACTATAAAATTTTCAAAATTCCGTAATATTTAACCAAATTTTTGAATAAATTTATATAGTATATCAGGACACCTGCATAGCATAGTGATAGCTAGTATCTAGACTAGAATACAAGTCCTAGGTTTGATCTGTGCTCAGGTTTTTGAAATTATGACATGTATAACTCATTGTTACAGTTGTGGAAACTGATACCACCGCTGTTTAAGCAACACAAATCAAAAAGATGCTCTTACAGTATTATAGTTTCACTACCAATGGATAGGAACAGTTATAGTGGTTGGATTGTGTGTGAAATAATTGTGTCTTCCTATGTTGTAGACCAACCACTTAAATTTCAAATTGCGTCTTCTTGAAAGCAATATGAGCTATGAGCAATGTTGACTATTCAGAAGATTAGAATACTTATTTCTGAACATTTGATTAAGTGAAACTATGAACCCATTCTGTGACCTCCAGTTAACTAGTGAAGAGAGTACCACTAAAAACTAAGTACATGAAAACAATATTAACTTTAAAACTGCTTATTCTTGTGAATTTTTTGAATGAAATTAACAAATTAAAATTGTAAGTATTCAGCCCTCGATATCCCATGAATTAGTCCTACATAATTATATAGAAATAACTGGGGGTGTGGGGTAGTACCAGTTAATTGAGTTAAAGTCTATAAACTGGCTGAAATAGTGACAAAATTCCAAAGTGGCCATTGATGGAACTTTAATATTTTATGTCCAAATTAGTACTCGTAATTCAATTTACAAGATAAATTGTGGTTGAGATTAAGTGGTATAATTTTTTCTCCTGTATTTGTTAGGCCAACATTGTTTGTGAAAAAGAGAAATTGAGATTGGCACTGTTCTTTTACATATTAAATCAATGATTTATAATTTTTTATATTAATAATACTGGTGTACATGATTAGACACAATGAGTTCTATTAGCGGAATGAGCGAAGGAACTATAACCGAAGATATTGAGTCGTCGTCGTCATCCAACATATTCTTCACAGACGGAGAGTTCTCATTCGTCCTCAACACACTAAATAAAAGTAATAACAGTTAATCTAATAATCTTCATTAACAGTCTTCATTTTTTGTAGATATTTACAAATTAACAACATATTATAACTAAAGCATGCAAGGTGGTAATGGTTTAGCTTGGGCTAAAAAGCCTACTTAACTTATAAGTTCTCAAACCTTTTACTGTTGCATTTTCTTCATATTTTCTAACCCCTACATAAAGTTTTCTGTTATTATCACTTTCTAAAAACTTTTACAAAACTATTAAATATCATGATTTTTATTTACAAATTATTATAGCATTTGTCAGATCTTAGTGTTAACGATGTGCATTAAATTTTGTAGGTTAGATGTTAGACGTGCCTGCTATAATCTGTTTATTTATCAATTATAGCAATGTATTTTTCTATTAGTATATTTTAAATAGCATTTGTACAAAAATACAGTTTTAGAACTGTGATGACCTGGCAAAGTATTAATTTGGGTGCGATTACTATGTTAACTTCGTGAAAATTTTGTAATTGTTTTGTTAAGATTTTCTGTAACATCTCTTTGTTTAATAATTGAATAATGTTGACAGTGTTGCAGTTATATTCTGCACAAAATTTTTCAGATTAAATTCTTTATCGTTCTTTTTATTTTCTCCTTTTTTTAATATCCAGTTAGTACATATTATGTTAATCTTATACAAAATCATACAATCGAGAATAAATGTTTGTCAAATAAAAGAATGGTGGTAGCGTGATTGTAACTACTGAAATATTATTTCAGCTCATTAAAATCTTGCAGGTTACTTTAAAACTAAAAAATGTTCCTTATAAAACATTTCCTTTTAATTTTACTTCTTTAGTGGTTTTTAAATTTTATACTTTGTTTCTGAAATTTTAATTTGCTTATTGAGCTTGTTAAACTACTAAAGACTCATAAAAATATTTGACAATAGTTTTTTTGTGTTACTAAAAATAATATTCTTATTAAAAACTGTACCACAACAAACTTTACGATTATCAATTGAAGTATATCAGGAGGAACTGTTTTCAGCTGACTTTTTTGTTAAAGGTATTTGATAAAATATTCATCTCATTGTGTTTTTTATAAGGATTTTATGTCAATGAATATCTGTCAGTACTCGTAATTAGAATAAGTCCTTGATTTTAACAGGTTCAAAACGGTTCTTGTAATTTTTACTTGCCAAGGACGTTGTAATTTTTTACCCACTATTAAATCTATGCTTTTATATTAATTTATAATTAATATTTCTTCAAAGTATAAAATGTACAGTATGTATATATATCATTAAGCTTTCACAAACTCAGTTCGGTTGAAGAATTTTCTTGTTTGAATCTGTTCTTCATATATTATGTTTTAATTCTTTTGTATAGCCTGTCATATTAACATTAATAATAAAATGATATACAAAAAATAGAACAAGACTGTAGAAACTATGCTGTTATAAAAAATAACATTGTACAATATTTTTAGTTTATGAAAATATATCTGGTTTTTAAAGAATAATATATTAACGTATTGCGTTTTGTAGTGAATGTATTTTGTAAAAATAGATAGTTATGGTGAGTTTATAAGTTTGTAGAGATTAAATTTATGACGAGAATGTAAGTGGTAGCATAAGAATATTAAAAGTTTAATTTTTAAGTAACTGATCTTCAGAAAATTTTTTCCTTCCTAATAGAAATACAATCTTAATCGATCTTGAATTTCTTTTAGGTTTATAAATTTAAATTTGGAAAAATGGGTGGCATTAAAAAATTTTTTTGCCGTGAATTTATACTTTATTTTTTTTTTTTAATTTCTGATCATGGTAATTTCAGTTAACTCATTTTAAAATATTAAAATGTCTTTTCGATAATATTTTTCTTTAGAAAATTTTAAAGGTGGTAGGTGTGCACAGATTCTTAAGTTTCTAAAATATATAACTTCTTTGAAACCAAATGGGAGTGCTTTGAAAGTGAGAGCTTTACCGTATTCATAAATTTTAGTGGTTGATAAATTCTAATTATGTAGACCAGCTTGATATGAATAATTAAAAATTTCAACAACAGATCTGAAAGTTTTAATGAATATCATGCGTAGCTGAGTAGATTAGTTAAAATTGTTCAAATTTTCAGTTCTTTTCAGCTATTTATTCTTAGTCTAAAAAATGTACCTTGACTATGAGTATTTGTTACTCTGTATAGGTCTCTGTATTTTGAAAGTAACCTGTTATAGTTTGTAAAATAAAAGATGTAGCCTGGGTTTGGAACGGCATATCTCACCAAGTAAGAAACATAAACATTTCTGGTATGGCTCATTTTAAAGCTCAGTTATTGGTTATTTTATTCATATAAATTACGAAACACGGAAGTGTATTAGACATTTTTTAGCGACTTAAAAACAACATATGTGCCCGTTTTTTAGTGCATTTTTCACTTAGTCCATGTTTCAGAACATGTAGCACGATCAATTTTAAGAGGAAAAATATGGCGTTTTAGAATAGTGTTCCTCCATGTTTTCTAATTAATTTCCGCTAAAATTCAGCCTTTTAGTACAAAGTGTTTAAGAATTATAGTGTTTGTAAAAAAGTTGCTATTTTCGTTCCCGATGGACGTAACTAGGTAGAACCAACGCTGTATCCCTTTAATTAATTAGGGAAGATAGATTTTTAGAAGGATTATATTAATTCAAAGTGGGCAGTGGGCTTACATAGCTTGTAAGCGGGCAGTGAAGTGGTGTCGCATTGTACGTTCCGTATTATGTCAAATATTAGCTAGATACTATGTAACTACAAAAAAATGGAAGATTCTTGTGTGTGTACTTCTACTTAGTTCAGAACCAGACTGTGTAGTGTCCTATGCTGCATATCACAAACATTAACATCTCACTGCCGAACGCACATTTTTAATGCGCGTTTGTCACGGCAGGATTTTCAATCAACTTTGCCATTCTAAACCAAGTACTGTGAAGCATAAACAACAGAGAGTGAACTCAAAATGTTGTCACGTTGTTCTCCTCGACTCAGAGCAACTATGGCGCATGCGCTGAATGGTGGTGCCCCAGTAACGATGCCGGCAGAACTTACATTCTGGACATAGCTTATACACTTGACTAAGGTTTAATGTAATTGATTAAAAAACAAATAATTTCCTTAAGTTAAGGGCATTAAATTATTGGAAAAACTACTATAAAATTCAAAGTAAAGAGAACATTAAGTACCAGAATGTCTCTTTCTGCCAGAGTAGAAGGGAATTATTTTCAGCTGATTCAGTACTAGGGAATATTTTAATCCAACCAAGTGTAGCGAGGAAACAGTACTCGCACATATACCAACTAGCTTCCTTTACATCTACATCACTCTGCATCATTACATGTCTTGCAACTGGTAGTTTAATTAGGTAATGTTATCCTAATTTTATTATAGTCAGGTGAAGTTAGTGAATCATGCATTACAACAGGAACAACTATTCATATCTCTTGTAATTTTACAATTTTGTTAGTAAAGTATAAAATTTTTATTTGTCTACCAATGAATAACCCATTTTTTCATTAAATTTTACACATTTGCTTTTAAATAGAAACGTATAGCCTACCATGGAAATAAATGAATTCTTTTATTGTTATTACAACTTTTAAATCAGAAACATTATGTACACCTATAAATTATAATATTGTTGGATGTCTTTCAGTGTGCTACCTTTAACGCTTATGTTTTTCAATAGGTTTTTTTACAGTCATTATTAAAGTTAAAAATGGTGTGTAAATTATCTCAGATAAAGTAAGACATTACAAACAATTTGCATGAAAATACGACTTATGCTCACCGTAAAATTCTAATCAAGGGACTGTATAGCTATCATGACATTTCTGCTGTGTGAATTATGAATTATTAGTTAAGAAAAAGAAATATGTAGCTCTAATTGTATCACTGGCTGCTTACTATCGCTACAGAACTGTTCACTTGCATTCTCCTAACTAAACCATGTGACGACTGCCCTTGTGTACTTTAAAAACTACTTTGTTTCTAGTTTAGATTATTATTAATGAACAATGTGTTTCTAAGAATTGGATATTTTTGTTAACATTTTAAAATTAACATGATTAATGTTGTAATATATACCAGATTATTTGCATGACTATTGCGCATGAACAATGATGTCTTAATTTTCAGGGGATGCATTGTGTTATAAATGTATCTGTAACTTTTATTGTTGTTACATTAAGTCCTCAATTTACGTTTTAGACCGATTCCTCATAGTCATTTAAATTTAGTACTTTGTGTTCACTTTATTATATTTTACATTATTTTATAAGTTATGTAAATCAGGAATAAAGAAGGTTCTGGGCTCATACCAAAAATTTGATTTTCTTGAGAATATTGTTTAGGTGATCTCTTCTACAAGACATCATAAGAATTGCAGGTGTGGGTTTTTTGTATTTCTTATTAAATCTGAAGGTCTTCGTTGGTGAACCAGTTGTCTGTACATTCAGTTGTTTTACAATATCTTTGTCACCTACAAAGGTGATACTGACAACAGATGAATTTTGTCAAACAGTATTTGTTCAGAGCTGTTCTCTATTTTTTATTAACTTACATTTTTTAAATATTGTAAGATAAGATAAAGTCTCATGAATGTGTCAGTTTGGCAGTTTCGTCGACTAATTTTTGTAAATAACTGATACCTTTAAAAGTAATGTAAAATTGACCCTCATTTATGCAAGCATTAAAACAGTTTTATTGGTCAGTTTTATTTAGCGGGGTGTTATCTTCTGATGTTATATTATCTGTGAACAGTGTTGTAAGAACCACAAAATTTCAGTTGGTTGTATTTCTTCTTTTCTTTTGTTTAAGTAGTCGAGGACTTATTGTATGTTGTTTAAACAAAGAATACATTTTAAATACAAATTTAAAATAGTAACATGTCATTTTGTTGACTTATTTCCAATTGTTTGTGTTATTACTTCTTAAATATAGGTATTAGTTTAAATGTTTTACTATTTGTTAATTTTATTTAGCTGCTTCAAACTTTGTGGTAATTTTAGTTTAGAAATTCTCATAAGTATATTACCATTTGAAATGCTGATTTTGTTTTGTGCTATTTTTTAAGAATTAGTGAAAATTGTTTGAAAATTGATGGCTGAGATTAATAATCAACTTGTTTTTGTTTTTTTTTTTACCCGAGGCGGTGAGAAAAACTCATGTTCACTCCCTCACGATGGGGGAAGTAATGTTGGACTCAATTGAGGCATCCTCGTCCAGCCCCAAGGAGGCCGCAACCACTTTACTAACCAAAAACCCGCCACGTGGCCACTTGATCTAACATCAGCAAACTACCCTCCACCTCCTTTGGAACTGTTTTTGTAATATTACAAGGGAAATGTTGGGTTAAAAAATTTACATACTGTCAGCGGGGCATGGAAGGGAACCATTGCGTAATTCCCCTCTCGTTGTCTGACCAACACTCACCCTCTCACTTTCATTCATCGCCAGGTCAGGAAATTAGTGCGCCTACCTTACCTATTGGGATTAACTTGTTAAATTTGTTCTAACTTTCATCTTAAGAAAATTTTAGTTAAATCCTAATTTGTTCAGACATTTTTCCAGTTAATAAATTTTAAAAATTTATTATGTGGTTTACAGTAGTATCCGTTTAATATGCTCACGGCTAAAATGATTTTCTGCTTAAAACGCAGTGTTCATGAAGTCCCTTGATTAATAAGGTAAAACACATGTATATATTTCCGCTTAATACGCATTCAATCCCACCTAATACGCGCTCAAAATTGATGACTATTTTAAAAATAAGTAATGGAAATTTGTTATTAGTTACAGTATTTATGTACATGTGTATTAGTGGTGTTATTTGTGTGTGTTTTTTTTTTTTTAATTAAACGTGATGTTCAAAAAAAAGGTATATATCTTTACATTTATTTATGTACAGCATATAATTATTCATTTATTTGTATATACCCTAAATGTAATTACTGTTATTAATATTTTCTCACATTAACGCAGAATAAAACATTAACACTTTTCTGCCTTCAATAATGATTGCTTTACAAAGCAATCTTTAGATTATCTTGGCTGCTTTTCAGCTAAGACGATTTTCCGCCTAAGTTGCTAATTTGTGTCAAACCCATGAAAATCATATTAAGCGGATTATACTGTATTATCTTACTGCTAAATCAAATTTTGAGGAGTAAACTGAAATTTTCACTGCTAGATATTAATTCTTCTTTCTAATGGTGTTGATGGTAATAAATTGATATCGTTATTTTGGGTCTGATCCTAGTGTCATTAAAATTTACTGTTTTTTTTTCAAGTGTACTCTGTAAGGATTTGTACATACCTATAAATTTTCTTTCATTTTGCTTTTTTCGTACAAAATCGTATATAAAGTCTTGTCTGATAAGCCAATGCGAGCGGACGTATTTAGTAGTAGGTCTGTCTGCTTTGTTTATACAGAGCGGTCTATATCAATTTAATAATGAGTTCGTGCGGGAAATGTTTTAAATCGATTAATCGAGTTACTAAGGATAAAATACAGTGTTCAGCGTGTAAATCTTATTTTCATTCTGCATGTGTGGGGTTGACGGAAACCGAAATAAAGTTTCTATCGGAGAGTGATCAGTCGTGGAAATGTGTAAATTGCGTAGTAGAGCGTCGTAGATCCATGAGCTGTCCATCTGAAGAATCGGTTAAGTTGGACATGAATGATATAAGGAAAATGTTCAGTGAACTGGAGAAGAAAATTTCTCAGGGACAAATTAATCTGGAGCGAGATCTTGGAGCTTCCCTAAATTTATGTCACGATAAACTAGACGACAATAACCGTATACTGACTAATCAGCAGGAAATTATTCAGAAACAGAATGAAATCATTGAGCAGTTACGTGATGAAAATAAGCGATTGTGTAAAAAAGTGAACGAATTAACTATTAGACTGGATGATAGTGAGCAGTACAGTCGGGCAAATTCTTTGGAAATTTATGGGGTCCCCGAAACTCCAAATGAAGACGTCGTACAAATAGTGGGTGAGGTTGGAAAAGCTCTCGGTTTCCAAGTTAATGAGAGTATGATTGATGTCTGTCATAGACTCCGAAAAACAAACAACAGACCAACACCTGGAATCATAGTGCGGTTTGTAAGACGTTTAGACAAAGAGAAGGTGTTGGAAAAGAGACGGATAATAAGAAATTTATCTACTCGAGATCTGGGGTTCAATACGGATACTCCAGTTTATGTGAATCAATCTCTGGCTCCGGGTAGACGTGTATTATTTGCCAAGACTAAGCTTGTCAAAAATGAGTTCAAGTGTAAATATTTGTGGATAGACAGGTCAGGAAAAATTAAAATACGTAAAGACGAGCAATCACGTGTTTTCATTGTTTCTTCTGATGAAGAATTATCAAAAGTTAAAGAGGCATTGAAATAGATAAGAATCAAATTGCAAAGATAAGTACATTTACCTAAATAGAAAAGTTATTTTTATTTTTAATGTAAAGTGTATTCATTAAAGTATCAAATTTATTTTATCTTTATTTTAAATTATTTCTGATAATTTGAATGTAATTCAATTGTACTATCAGAATGTACGGGGTCTAAGAACGAAGACAAAGGATTTTTATTTATCTATTTTAAATGAAAGTTATGATGTTATTGTATTAACTGAAACTTGGTTAAATGACAAAATTAACGACGGTGAGTTGTTTGATGATAGGTATTTAGTTTTTCGGTGTGATAGAGATTATGACCTTACAGGTCTAAGTCGAGGTGGAGGGGTATTGATAGCGGTACAAAAGTCAAATCCTTGTATAAAAGTAACTCTATCTAATGTTTCCGCCCAGGAAAAGTACGAATGTGTTCAAGTAAAATTATTATTACCAGGTTATACGGTTTATTTGGCTGCTGTTTACTTTAGCCCGTATTCTGATTTGTCAGATTTCACTAATTTCTTGGAGGAACTGGAAAATAATATTAATTTAGTTCATTCTGATAATATAATTGTAGGTGATTTTAATTTGGGTGAAATTAATTCTCCAAACTATAGGTTAGAAAATGGTTCTAGTAAAGCAAAAAGGTTGTACAATACGATGTCTCTTTTAAACTTAAATATATGTAATAATGTATTCAATGCTTATGGTAAACAATTAGATCTAATATTGAGTAGTGTTAGTATGGTAACTAGACGGGAGATATATCCTATGTTAGAGGAAGATTTACATCACCCTGCACTAGTGTCAGACATTGAATTACCTAAAGTTTCTAGATTTGCACCCAGCAATATTTCCTACCGTAACTACAAAAGGGCAAACTTTTTCCAATTATATCAAATGTTAAAACTTTCGGACTGGGATATACTTTATACTTTTAATGATATTAACCTTGCAGTTGATTGTTTTTATAATTTTTTATACAAAGCAATTTATGCAAGTGTTCCGGAATGTAAAAAAGTAATAAAGTCCAAGTACCCCACATGGTTTGATAGGAGATTAATTCAAAAAATCAAATTAAAAAACAAGTTATCTCGCAAAAGGAAGTTTTCACACTACTATGAAAATAGATTTAGGCAACTTAGGGCATGTCTCAAATGGGAAATAAGTCAAGCCTATAAGAATTATATAGAAATGTTGCAGGACGATGTTCATAGTAACATAAAACATTTTTGGAACTTTGTAAATAATAAAAGGGCAAACAGAAGCGAACAATCAGTTTTTGTAACTGGAAATCAGGGACTCAAGGAAGAGGAAGTTGCCCAGGGTTTTGCTGATTATTTTTGTTCTGTATATGAAGGCCAAAATGTAGTAAATAATACCCCCCCAGAAAATCTTAATGTAAAAGTCGGATTAGATCTTATAAGTTTAGAGAGTGTTAATGAAAATGATGTGACTGAAGCGGTACGCAAACTTAAACCAACGAAATCTAGTGGACCAGATAATATTCCTCCTTATATTATTAAAGGTTGTGCAGACATACTGATAAAGCCAATCCAGTGTCTTTGTAATTTATCGCTCAGAACTAATACCTTTCCTACTAAATGGAAAGTTGCGCGAATAACACCAATATTTAAGTCAGGAAATAGAAATGAAGTTTCAAATTATCGGCCCATTGCGATTATTAATTCTTTGGCAAAGGTTTTTGAGCATATTATCCACTCAAAGATTTTCAAACAGGTGAAGGGGTTAATATCCCCCGTACAGCATGGTTTCATGCCTGGACGCTCCACAGTTACAAATCTGTTAAAATTCACGCAGGATGTCTCATATATGCTGGATAATAGATTGCGTACAGATGTAATATACTTAGATTTTAAAAAAGCCTTTGATAGAGTAAATCATGATATATTGTTAATGAAAATGGAAAAAATTGGCTTTACAAAAAATTTAATATTGTTTTTTAATAGCTACTTGAAAAATAGATCGTTGTATGTGAGATTTAGAAATAATTGCTCTCGTAATTTTTCAAATAGCATGGGTGTACCACAGGGCAGTAAACTCGGGCCTCTTTTATTTTTATTATTAATTAACGATTTGCCACTAAGCGTTCATAATAGTGTATGTATTTTATTTGCTGATGATATGAAACTGTATAAACATATATATAATTTTGATGATTGTAAACTTCTTCAAAAAGACTTATATAATGTATATTTATGGTGTGAAAAAAATCATTTAGAGTTAAACATTAATAAATGTAAATATATGATATTTTCCAACCAAATTAATTTCCATATATTTGATTATTCTGTAAAAAATGAAAAATTAGATCTAGTCCATGAGATCCGTGATTTAGGGGTGCTAATTGACAGTAAATTAACATTCAAGCAACACATCCATATGATTGTGAATAATGGTTATAGGTTACTCGGATTTATATTTAGAAATACAAAGCAGTTTGATGGAATTGAGGTCCCAATAAGGCTATTTGAAGCTCTAGTTAGAAGCAGGTTAGAATATGCTGCTATTGTGTGGAATCCCCATCATCGGAATTACATAGACTCGATTGAAAAAATTCAAAATAGATTATTGCGACTCCTGTATTACAAAAAATATGGTATGTCATGCCCTTTAGGGTTTTCTACGGAGACGATGAGAAGAATTTTTGACATACAATCCCTTGAAGTTAGACGAAATGTGATGTGTATGCAATTTTTATATAAAATATTAAATAATAAGGTTGACCTAGAGGATATTGTTAAAAATATTTTTTATTATGTACCTTTTGTTAGATCCAGGACTTTTAATCTGTTTTATTTGCCTAAAGTGAACACTGTGCAATACAGTAATACGTTCTTAATACGGACGCTATCCTTTTTCAATAAATTTAATTTGGAACTCGATCCTTTTTTTGATAATTACAAACAATTCTCATCAAAATGTTATCAGGCGCTCTCCAACCAATAAATGATATAAATTCACAGAGCAGACTCACATCTTTTTCTTTCTTTCTTCCTTTCCTTCTTTCTTTTTTCTTCTTTCTATTGTTTCTTTTTCCTTTTCCTTTTATTAATTTATTAATAAAGAATATTATTTTTGATCATGTTTTGCTTAACTATTTTCGTGGGAATTTTTATTATTTTTTTTTTCTTATTAATTTGTTATTATAGTAAGTAATTTTATTGAAACATTATTTTATTTTTTTTGAGAAAAAGAGACAAAAAGTGTTATAGCATGTATATTATGTAAATAAAATAGTTATAAGCAAATTTGTTTTGTAAATATGTAAAAAAAAAATTTTATGTCAATAAGGCTTATATGGATAAGTTCTGTTAGCCTTTGTATTGTTGTAAATAAATAAATAAATAAATAAATAAATAAATAAAAATTCAAGTTTGTATAAGTGCAGCAACGTTTGTTATTAGATTAATGAAAATTGTTTGTTAATTTAATATCGTATTTATTGACTTCGACTACTCCACTGACCTTGTTTGATCCATTGCTTGACATAACTACATCATTTCATCTCTTCCGCCTATTGCTTCGTCTTTTGTTTTTAGCTGTGTAAAAACTTCCTCATAATTTTTACCCTACGTGTATCCTAGCCTATTTTTTCTCCTTAGCACTTCCTCCTGTTTTCTTTTCAAATTCATCCATTTGGCGGTACGTAGGTATATCTTTAAACGTAGGTGTACGTTTATACGTAGGTATATCTTTAAAGTATCAGCACATGTAATCAATCGAATGTATTTCAAATTGTAATGTATTTTTAAAATTCGAAGTTAAAAATGTTAAGAAAGGGTACCTCCAATTTAAAAAGAGTATTACTCTCCACCATGGATTTTCATTTTAACCTGATAAGATTGGGTCTCAGGGTAAGAAAGTAAGGTGCCCATGGTCAGTGGGGTAATATTTACCCTTGTGAACTCCAAGGACTCAAAAAGGTCCTCAAAATAAAAATCTGTTTTGGGGGTATTTACTCTTTTTAACTGGAGATTACTCTTTGTAGCAATATATTTATTGTTATTGTAGTTAGGAAAAAATACTTAACTAATACTATAGAAAGTATAATTTATTAATGTAGGCTCTAATTTTGTATGTTTGATGTGTTATTTTATTTGTACGTGTGTTTCTGTGAGATAAACAAGCATGTATGTGTGTGTTGTACATGTGAATTTGTGTGATCAACTACGCATGTTTAGTGGTTTCCTCTTGTGTTTTTTTGAAGATATTTCTGAAAATATTTATAATTATTTCAAAATGTTTGTAACTTTTAATATTTTAAGTACATAATTTGTGGTTATCAGCAACTTTATTGGGGTTTGGAGCGGTGAGGGACTATGTTAAGATTTACAAAATCTAAGGTGGGACTCCTATTCGTGACATCTGATTTTGTAGTAACATGTTAAAAACTATCAAGATGGATCAAAGCTATTTTTATATAATTTAGTTTTTATAATTATAATTCTAATTAATGAAATAGTTATTATGGATTTCCTTAATAAGCATACTTCCATATTATACTTTTTAATGTGTTTTACGGTGGCAATCTACAGGCAGTTAGAGAAAAGTGAATTACTGTTCAAAGTGCTACTTTTGTATTTCCCTTATTAAACGAGCTGCACACAACCATGGTGCTACAATTTAAAATGAAATTGAATGTAAATATGGCAATATGGCTGCTCAGTAATTAGTTATCTTGCCCTCCTTATCCTTGATCTCTGCTTCAATAGCTGTTAGTAGGCGTGACCAAGACTCTGAAATTTCAAGAGTTGTTTTGCTACAAAGTCACTGTTGCTACTTGTTTGATAAGTTGTAAATTATATTATAAAACGTTCTATTGTGAATATACTATTTCTTACATCTGAGTAGTATCAGCTGTTTAAGTTCATAGCGTATGAATTCCATCAGCTATTGTGATTATTGAGGAAAATTTGATCCCAAAATCATTTTTACTGGAGTCTTTTAAGTTTATAAATTTTTTATGTATTTAAATTGTAAGTGATATTTTTCATTTTTTTGCGCTCTAGATTCAGCTCATGCACTTTTTGTACGTGCAACTTATCTTGTATGCCATCGATTAATATCATCATGGAAAACTGATTTAAATGTGTCACTTGCTGCATTAGAACTTCTCTCAGGATTAGCTAGAACTCATATTAAAGAAACAGGTTAGTATTTTATAACTGATTTTTATGGAGTTTTTTTCAAGCCGTCCTTTAATTTACTTTAACATTGTAATTTAACAACCCCGTGTGTGAGAAGTTTTCTACTTCTTACTCCAGCACAACAGCCCGATGTGTCCTTGGCCTCCAGCACCAAACTTCTCTAACGTCTTCTCTCCCTCGCCATCTCCAAGTATTCTCTCAACCCCCTAGTTTGAAGGTTCTTAGTTATGTCATCAAGCCATCTTATTCTAGGTCGACCCATTTTTCTGATACATTAAATCTTAGTCTTAGCATATGCTTTTCATCCATTTGCTCCAAGTGACCTTACCATTGTATTTGCTGAGACTTGGTCAATTTTATG
Organism: Catonia carolina; assembly: GCA_035578175.1. Lineage (NCBI taxonomy): Eukaryota > Metazoa > Arthropoda > Insecta > Hemiptera > Achilidae > Catonia > Catonia carolina. The sequence goes on along the minus strand of JAQMRL010000001.1, from coordinate 64,327,364 downwards.
ACATCGTCCTGTTTTAATCATCATCATCATCATCTTACAAGGATTAGGCTCTATTGGCCTGTTTTGGCATCCATTTTTTCCTCGGCCTTCCGACATCTCGTTTTCCTATAGGTTTGTACTCCCATGCCTGCAATGGAAGTCTATTGGGTGACATTCGGAGTAGATGACAAGACCAGTTATCACGACTTTTTTTCAAAATACTCAGTAGAGGTTCCACTTGTAATTCAGCTCTTATGTCTTCATTCCTTATCTTGTCTAGTCGAGTGCAACCTTTAACCGCTCGTAAAAACCTCATTTCAGCAGCTCGTATCCGAGACTCATTTCTCTTCATAGATACCCATGTCTCGCTACCGTATGCTATTAGCGGTACTGCCATTGCTCTATAAAATTTCAGTTGGGTATCATGTCTTGTTCTCCTACCCAAGGCTCTCCTTATAGTACCACAAACAGAACTGAATCTCGCTATTTTTTCACCAACATCATCATTTACATCAAATGAAATGTGGCATCCCAAGTAACTGAAACTTCTTACTTGATCCAATGTGTGGTTGTCAAGCACAATTTTCGATCTAACTGGCCACTTCCCTCTGAATGCCATTATCTTGGACTTTTGAGGTGAGATCTTCATGCAAAAGTCTGCTCCAATTTTGTTAAGTTTAAGTATTCCATATTGTAGTTTCTCTTCTGTGTCGAAAATGATTACAGTGTCGTCTGCATAAAGTAAAGAGTTTACAAAGGCATTATTGGAAAGTTCAATGCCTGAGTCAACATGTTGTTAAGGTTATCAGCCGAAAGGCTAGTTTGAAGCTCTAGAGGCTTTACTAAGTAAAACAAGAAGTGAGGTGGTTTACCATTGCCTTCCTCACTGAGTGGAAAAGTAAGCTTATCAGCATGCCAGGCCCTCTGAAAAGCACATATTTTCCACTCTGCAAATGACACCTTCACTTCATTCACCACAGGGTCTGGCTGTATAATGAAATTCATTACTTTCAGAGGAGATAACTCTGATTAGTGTCTTTTACACCTCTACCTCTTCTGTTCTTAAATGATTCAGTCACTTAATTGGCTGACCATGTGATAACAAACAGAACTATTTATTTTAGCCCTCCAACTAACAGATTGAGTGTAAATTATTTGACACTCCACCTGTCTGTTATGGGCAGTGAGTCAACATATCGATTCCAAATATCTAGAATCTCGTCAGTATATATATTGAACAAAGTCGGGGACATTGGGCAACCTTGTCTTACACCTTTATTTATTATAATTTTCTCTGTTTTCCTATTGTTTCCAAATGTGATTATAATGTCTGTATTGATGTATGCCCCCGCAATTGCAGCAACGAGATGTTTGGGATATCCTTTTTTGAGCATTAGATCCCACAATTGGGCTCTTGAAACATTATCGAATGCTTTCTGCCAATCTATAAAAGCCATGTGAGTTTCGCAATTGTATTCACGATTCTTCGCAATAATCTGTTTTAATGTGAAAACAGCATCCATACATGACCGACCTCGGCGAAATCCCATTTGTTCTTCTCCTGTCAACGTCTCGGCAATAACTCTTAAGTGCCTGTTCAGTATGGCAGCATATAACTTGTATGCAATGTTCAGAAGGCTTATTCCACGATAGTTCTCTGGATTAGTTCTATCTTTTTTCTTGTGAATGGACACAACTTTAGATGTTCCCCACTCTGCAGGTACTCTATGGTTCTTCCAGCACATATTGTACAACACTAATAATCTCAAATGTAGGAGAATACCTCCATACTTAATGAGCTCCATATTTACTCAACTACTGGCAAGCATCACAATTTAGCCTCCTGTTTTAATATCTTGTCTATTTATTATTTAACTCTGATTCACCATGTATCATTCTGACTGTTTTATAAACACGCTGTATAATTTTCCTTTCAAAGAGTTGTTCTACTAGATTGCCTTATTTCCTGACAAAAGTTACTTATTAATACAATACTCATATGTTTACTTTATACCCTTTTGTTATTTCTTCCTTTTCCTATTTTTCTCATTACTTTAGTGAATTTTCATTCATTCTAGTTATGAGCATCTTTCAATAATATCAAGTGTCAAATCTTTCACCTAATTATTTTTTTCTCTCCATGACGTTGTATTCCAGATGTAATATTTCAACATCCGACTCCCTTGTACAACCACCCCCTCCATATTCTCTCTTCACATGAGTCTGTGGTTGTGGAAAGTAGACTGTTTCCCCTAATTTCCATGTGAACCTAACTGTGTATATTTTTGTTTATTTTCAATACTAAAACAAGTTTTCTTTTTAAATTTTTGTAGTCCACATAAAGTTGCATTAACATCTCGGTTATTAGCGACTACGGTGGTTTATGTTATAATGGGTTTTAACTTGTGAAAATTTCCAGACCTTAAACCGGGAATCAAATCCAGGTTCTTTGCATTGTAGGATAGTATCCTACCACTACACTGTGTACTACTCTATGAAGCTAGCCTAAAACAAGTTTATTCCTAAGGGAGAATGATTTATTTTTATAAGTTTTTGTTAATTATTTTTACATTGTCTGAGTTACCGAAACCTGCTAATTAGAATATATGTTATAGTCTTAGTTGCTGATTAGTACTTAATTTCAGAAAGAAATTTATGTAACAAAGAAATTAATTATGGTTTTATTGTTTGTGACAGATGCACTAGAGTGTAAACGTGCTGTTAAATGGATCTGTGATTACATAATATACCAGTGTGGTCGACCACCACCTGCACATTCAAAAGATTTGCATTCAACCATTGTAGCAGCTTTTCAGTGTGCAGCTGTTTGGCTTATTGCACATCCTTATTTGCTACAAGATAAAGATTGGGTACAAACATTGTTTGAAGTTGTCGAACTTGGAATATCAGGATCAAAATCACAAGTGAGTATGAATGTTAAAATTATTTTTTACACAATATTTGTTACAAAATGTCTGCATGTTGTTTTTCAAAAATTTAATCACAAGGCTTACTCAAAGACTAATTTGAAAATTTATTTTTTCTTTTACTGATTCAGGTTTCTTTTCAGAGTTCTCTTTTATTTTATCAGGATCTTTAAATTCCACCTGCAGGAGTTTCTAAACCAAAAGTTTTCTGTCGGAATGATGTTTTTTTCAAAATGATTTTGATATTTGAATCCCAATTTTTCTGTTTCTTTATTTTGAGCACAATTAAAACACTGTGGGTTTTGATCATTTCCCATGTTGAAAATGTGTTTGTTTAAATTTTTTTTTCTATTTAATCTTTCATATGGAAAAAAATTTACCCCTCTTTTAAAAATTGAATCATCTATCAATATACATAAGTGAAGCGTTCCTTATTTGATTTTATTCTTCCTTCTTCACTTTTGGTGATGTTTGTTCCTAAACCTTAAAATTTTTCTCATGCATGTTTATTTTACACATTCTATATGTTTAATCACAGCCTATATTCAGTCCTATTGTAAAAGTATTTAATTTTTCACTGACCTGTTACAACAGCTACAACACTTGCTTTTTACCTTTTTTGTATAATCCTACTTCCTACTGGCATTCAGTGAATCCACTATCGTGAGTACTTACATAAAATTGAAAATAAACTTTTTAAAATTTATTGAAGTCTTCAGGAGATGTTATATCTTCAGTCATTTGTATAAAACTAGTTTCAATTTTATGTACTCAGATGATGGTGAATCCACCGAACATGTCAGTAGAATTTGTCAGTAGTAGGATTTAAAAAAGGTAAAAAACCAAGTGATACAGCAGCTGTAACAGGTCATTGAAAAATTAAATATTTTTACAATAGGATTAGTTATTCTAGGTACCACTTAACGGGCAGTTTTTACTTTTGTAGCGCAGTAATAAGTTTTATAATGTTCAGGGTGTTAATCTACCTAAAAAATTAACAAAAATGTTAATTTTGAGTAACCTTTTGTGTAAAGATAACAGAAACAATACAGCCTACAATGTTTTTTCAACATTGGTCATACCATTGTCCCTAATGTACAACTGTACAGTACGTTCCTTTTTTGTTACGGACGTTTGGTAATCAGAAAAATCTGTTTTCGAAACCTTAATAGTCTTAATTAAGTCGAAATTAATGTTATATTATGTTAATATTTTATTCTCTAAAAATACCTGATTTAATATAGGTATCATGTTGCAGCTTTGCATAGTTTTTATTTCAAGATTGGAATTTGATTCATACATCTTTATTCACCTTTCATGTAACAAATGAAATATTTCTGCATGTAACGTATGAGCATACAAGACTACATACGTTTATGTATGCAATATAGTTTTTAAATCGTATACAATCAATCGGTGCTTTCAGATCATGAGACTATATAATTTTGAAACCTATCTAAATTGATTAAATTTTATAATTTAATTTTTTTAATGTTGCTTTTTAAAATTGTACCTAATTTTAAATAACTATTGGAGATTTATATTTCATGATACTGATTGAACTTCATGTCTTTCGTTACCCCTTCTAAGTTTTGGTTCCTCAACCTTACCTTTTCTTTCTTTCCCAGCATCTTACCATCAAAAATATTCACAATGAAACCATTGTGTCTCATAGTATACTTGATACATTTGGCATTCCTTTTCTTCAAGCTTGCATTTTGTCTTCGTCTTATTTCCAATAATATTAAACTATTAATCTTCTCCTTGGTCCAACTGATCTGCATTCCCCTCCATAGTCTCATCTCTGTCATAGTTTGTTATTCTGTCGTAGTATAAAAAAATAAAAATATTAACAATATTTTTTGTTTAAGGGAAAGCCTGGTGAACCAATAAAAATGAAGGATGAAAAGGAATTGAAACCAGTTTCAATGAGAGTCAGAGATGCAGCTGAATTTTTACTCAGTGTTATTTTAGAACAGGTAATTTATTCACTGTATCTTATAATCTTGTATTAATATTTTGTTTTTACGTATAAAAACTTTGTAATTTACCTTATGCTGCTTTCAAAATCGTTCTTACAAGTACTTTTGTGCTGCGCACCGCTTCTTCAGGTAATGATAATGAAAGTTCTAGAATATTTTATGAAGATTGCATCTTCCTTTGTCTTTGAATCAAACTTTGATTCAAACCATTGACAAAGGAAGATACAATCTTCATAAAATTTAAATCTTCCTTTGTCCTTGAATCAAACTTTGACTCAAAGGATTTTGAAAGCAGTATAAGGTAAATGGCAAAGTTTTTTTTATATATACATAAAAAACAAAATATGAATATGGATTCTGCTGCTATAATGCTAACTAATAACTTAAATTATTAGTATTATCTTTTAATTTATTTTCGCGACATTTCGTTGGAATAAATATTTATTTGTAAGTTTATCTGTTTGGTCCTGTTTATTGTGGTCAATATAATGCCTGGTAAGGTTAGTTTAAGGTAGTATATTCATTTCACTTATTCTTTGTCAACACTAGCTTTGTCGAACTGCTGGTGTGTATACAGATCATCAGGGCTTGAATTTTTCAGGTTGGAACAGTTATAGTGGATCTGAACTGTGTAAGAAACTTCTGCAAAGAGATACAAATTTCTGGCCTTTCATGTTAAGGAATTAGTTTGTTTGAGTTTCCATTTTTTGTCACTTCATAAAGGTATCACATTTAATTATCATTTTCAGCTAATTCCAATGTTTTATTTTTTATTTTATTTATTTATTTAGTAAAATAGCTACATTAAAATTACAATTCATTACTATACTAAGCTATGTACAATATTTTAAACTAAATATACTTATACGCAAAAACTCTTCTTCACAAAGAGTTCTGTCCGCGCATAGGAGCATACAATATTGTAATTGTGATTACCTAAGAGATAAATATGCTTAATTTTACAAGATTTAGTAGTTGTGGATTTATATATTATGGCTTCTCGTAATTTTCATGAAAGCTCTTTTAATTTTATTTACTCCTTTACTACTTTTATTACATTCATGGAAATGGAAGACATTTAGGATAATAATCCTTAGGTATGAATTGATTTCAATGAAGAAAATTTGGAATTCCATCCTGTTAATTTCAGCATTTTGAATTTTTTTTATGTTTTGTCAACTGGTTGTAAATAACAAAGTGTGTGATAACAAGCAAGTATGCATCTAATGAATGCTAGTAATCTAGATGTAATTTATTTGAGCTACTTTCATTTTTAGGTGGGTTATATGCCATCGCCTTGTGGAGCCGAATCCTTGTCGTGTTTACTGGATGAAGTAGCATTAGTTAAACACTGTAATTCTTGGACTGGTAATCATGTAACTCAATCTTCAGCCATATCTAAATTCCGTTATTTTGTTCTTGAAAATTCAACTGTTTTGGCTTTACTTGAAGAACCACTTGGCAACGATCAAGGTATGATCGTAAGAAACTTATGTCTTTTATTTTTTATTTAGTGTACAATTTTTTATCAAAACCGTTTGGAAGGAAATATATTTTATTCTACTCTATGTGTGAAAGTTGAAAATTTATTGAAGTTAATTTTTATATTGTAACAAGGAGAATAAGAATAACTCACATGTACCTGATTCCTGAAGTTTTCCCTTTTACACTAAACTACCTTAAAGTTAAGGTAGTTAACTTTTTACTATAAGTATCCAAACTTAATTGATGAGAAGCTAAAATTTAGACAGCTAAATGGATTTTAGATTAGTGCTTAGTTACTGTTCTGTACAAAAGTCATTCTGAAATAAAGTATCGTTTGAGCATTAAGAAAACCATAAAAAAAAATTATTCTAAGAAACTTGTTAATTTGCTTTTCTACATATTCACAATACAAATTAAAAAATGTGTCAAAGCTTGGCTGTGATTTAAAAAATTAGCCTGCTTTATAAAATTAGGCTGCCTGCAACTTGAATCAGTTAAGGATGTTTATCTGGATCTTGTAATCGGTTTCTAACTTTTGGTTAACAAAAAATGTTCAGATAAAAAAAAAAGAAAGGAAACTAAATTTCATTGACTGTAACTATCCTTTTCACAAAATTATTTCCTTTCCCAAAACAATACAAAAACTGCCTGATCCCGTGTATCTTATCTTTTAAATGTCTGTAAACGTTAATGTTTCTCATCTTGAGCAGGATTTGTCTGACAATATTTTAGGATTCATGTATTGAAATGAATTTTGTGCATCAACTTTATGAAAAACAAATTTATATTGCTCTTATTTCATTAATAATTTTAATGTTTTATGGTAATTAGAAAATTCATGATTTTGGTGTTGTACCCATACTTTTCTTAGAGCGTTTAGCTTTAATATTGTTATTAATATTAACAGTAGCTGATTGTACATTTAATAGATGATTGGTAAATCTAATTAAATTTTAATCTATTTTGTATTGTTTTTATTTTGTAGATCCACAACCAACAGTGACAGTATTAATACGTGGTGTATTTGGTAGACATGCTTGGACACTCCAGTTAAGACATTTGCCTCGCCATAGATCTGGTACTAAATACCAACATACATCAAATCCAGGACGCCCTATTCCAATGGAAGAGATTTCTTTAAGACCACAAGTTAGGCACAAATATTTTCCAGATGTTATTGACAGGATTCCGCAATGCAAAGCGTATGTCAAAATTTATACTAATACTAATAATATTAAGTGAACTGTTTTATCTAACACTTTTGTTGTGTTAAAATTAAGCAAACTGTTTGCAAGTTGCTGTTGTTCAATCCATGAATGAAGGGGTAAAAAATTATATGCAGTTTGTGTTTACAGTAGAGCCCCGGTTAACTGAGGTAGTCCTAAAAAGTACCATGCATAAATTTGCCGCATATAGTGGCACTTCGATCATAATACAGGGTTACTATAAAACAATCATCGGATTTTAAAAGGCTGTATTTAAAAAAGTAATACACATACAGTAATGAATGATACACGAAAATAATTATAAAATGTCAGAGTTTTAGACATACCTTCACAAATGTTCAATATGAGCCCCTTTCGTCACACGACACACATCCAAGCAGTAATCTAGTTCAGCCCACACACGCGTTAACATTTCCCTATCGATGGTCATAAATGCAGCTGTAATGCGTTCCCGTAGCTCAACTAAAGTTGTTGGGTGTGGTGGCACGTAAACACAATCTTTAACGTACCCCCAAAGGAAGAAATCACAGACCGTGAGATCCGGAGATCTGGGAGGCCATGCAAAGAGCGCTAAGTCTTCATCTGCACATCGCCCAATCCTGCGTCGCGGGAGTTCGTTGTTTAGGTAACTTCGTACTTCAGCATGCCAGTGAGGCGGAGCTCCATCTTGTTGGTATACAAAGTTATTGGAGTCTTCTTTCAGTTGTGGGAACAAACATAATTGCATCATATCAAGATATGAAATACCCGTTACTGTCTTATCCATAAAGAAAAACGGCCCATACACCTTTGTTTTTGAAATTGCGCCAAAAACGTTAAGTTTGGGCGAATCGCGTTCATGTTCCACTACAGCAAGAGGTTGTTCTGTGCCCCATATCCTAACATTATGGCGATTCACCTTACCATTCAAGTGAAATGTCGCCTCATCACTAAACAGAAGACGGCCAATAAAATCGTCATCCTCCGTAGCATTATGCAAGGTATTACAACAAAATTCGAATCGTTTCGCGAGATCATCCGGGAGTAATTTTTGTAATAACTTTATACGGTACGGTTTCATGCGTAATTGTTTTCGCAAAACCTTCCAGACAGTTTGCTGTGGAATATCGAGTTCCCTACTAGCGCGGGTAGTTGACTTCTTTGGGCTACGCTTGTAACACTCCCTAACTCTGTCTACTGTTTCATCAGATACACTTGGACGCCCGGTGCTTTTACCTTTGCACAAACAACCTGTGTCTCTGAACTGTCGATACCATCGTAGAATGCTTTGGTGGCCTGGTGGTTCGGTTTCAAACTGTCTCCGGAACGAACGCTGCACGGTAACAACCGATAAACATTTCGCATACTCTAAAACACAGAATGATTCCTGTTGCATAGACGCCATTTTTGAAACTGAGCTGGTGCTGCTACCTGTCGGCAACCACTTTCAACTACAGCGGCTAACCTAAAACTCTGACATTTTATAATTATTTTCGTGTATCATTCATTACTGTATGTGTATTACTTTTTTAAATACAGCCTTTTAAAATCCGATGATTCTTTTATATAGTAACCCTGTACTGTTATGTACTTTTATTAGTCACATAGGGTTCATCAAAAAGGGTTCCGGTGTATAAAACGCACATTTTTTAATTATTAAAAATTTTACAGTACAGTACAGTAATTTCAATTCGTTGCTAACCATTAATACAATTTTGTTAATGCTTTTTATGATATTTAGAATAATACAAAATACAGAATGTGCACTAAATGCCATGTTATTCAATAAAACTCAACTTGCTGTGTTATGGCAATTTGTATGCTTCTGCAAATTGTTTAGTACAGTCTTATACAATGGCAAAGAAGCGAGCTAGTTCCATTAAACAAAAAATACTTACGGACTTCTTCAAAAAAAACTTTTTTAACTGGAACATCTACTGTATGTCTTTTTCACTTTGTTTGTTTATTTATTTGTACGTCATTTTTTCATTTGATAATACAGTAGATGCCTTTTTCACAGCATTGATCATGTTTTCATTCATTTCACCAGTTTACCATACGTTTCCCTCACAATTTTTGACAGAATCCATGTTATCTGAGTTTTCGATTATCTTAGGTACCTCAGTTTACATTACCTCAGATAATCAGAGCTCTACTGTATTTATTTTTTTTATTTATTAGATTCTATAAGGTTATTTTGATACCTTACTGGTTAAAGGAAGTATTTTGATGACTTGGTTGGAATTGAGTATTGAGTTCTAGACAAAAATTCAAAAATTTTCAAAGATATTTTGTGTTAATCTTTAAAAATTTTATGTTTAGTGATAAATCAATACCAGAATTGGATTCAATACTGTTGGACGATACTAGTGGAGAAGTAAACGAGTTGAATAGATTATTGGAAAGACAAGCTTTAGCTGAAAGAGAGGAGTGTGCAGTGCCTGCATCAAATGATCCTGAAGCTGAATGTTCACCTCCAACACTCTGTCAAGAATTCCAGACTGCCCGATTATTTTTGTCACATTTTGGTTTCCTTTCACGGCTTGACAATGTTCAGGTACATTTTAAAATATCATTATATTGTATACTTGCAAACCTAAAATATATGAATGTTTTAATTATGAATTTTCATCAGTATCCGGAGATTGGCCTTCAAAATTTTGCGAAGGTGTTAATTTTACTTTTGAAGAACCTTCTGTTCTCATATCCTTTCTGTATATCCAATGGGTAAGCCCTTACTGACTGACTCACTCATCATTAATTCTCCTACTTGCACAATAGCTATAAACTAAATTTTGGGAGAATATTCTATTTAGGATAATTATAAAAGTTGAATATGGAATGTTGAAATCATAAATGATTTCAACATTCCACAGTTGAAAATGTGAAAGGTTGAAAATGTGGTGAACACCGTTAAACCGATATTTACTATTTACTAAGTTCCGGAAAAGCTATACGACTGAAACTCAGTGGAGATGTTACTTATAGTTCAACTTCAAAAATACCCTTTAACCATTTCCAAAATTTATCCCGGAAGGGATGAAAATGCTGTTAAACCTTAAACCAAATATTTAGTCGAAAATTATGTGTTGATTATTGCTTTAGTCGTTACGCACCTAATAAGAATGAAAATGTATTGTACTAATGAATTACTATTATTACATTTATTTAAATGAATGTTGTGGATCACCTTCAACAAATGTCATCAGAAACGCTTAATATTTTTTCACCTAATAAACTGTGCCCTTTATATTTGATTTTAATATTGAATGCTGGACGATCTTCTAAACCTTTGTAAGATTTATTTTACCTGTGTTGAATTTATTTATTCAACCTTCATTATTAAAAATACTCAAATGTTCAGAATAAATAAAGACTTCAGTTCTTGTTTGAACTACAAAAATCCCTCAATAATTATGGATCTGCCATCTATATTTAAAAAATAATACTTATAGGCAATGTGTGTTACAGATTTTTACATTGTAACAGTTTCTGTTTGTAAGTTTTAAGATTTAATTAGAATTTATCACAATATTGTTTCAGTCAACATCTGTGCCTCCTCTTGTTGCTTTGGACACTACTCATCCTAATTTCTGTAATGATCTCCAAGGATTAGACAATATTGGATCAAGAACTTGTGACACATGTCACGTTTTTTATGTACGGGCTGGACAGAAACAACCGGAACAAATTTTAACAAATGTGGTAATTATTGCAGTTGTTATTGGGTTAAGTGTTCTTTAAATGGGTCTTTCTGGTTTTTCTTTCTACTTAGTTCTAATCTTATTAATAATCACATATTTTAAGGTTTTAGAAACTAAAGCTACAAAAATTAGGCTAGTAAAGTACCGTTACTGTGCCAGCTTCATGTGTGTGCAGGTAAAGGATGAGAGGTTTGTTTTTTGTCTGACATCATCCAGTAGTGTATCATTCATCGTGTATTGTTATGGTTTCAAAAACATAGATCATAAATCCAATAAAAATTAATTTTTTTTTTGTCATAAGTTGTAAAGGAGCCTGCCTATAATCACTACTTCATTAATAAATTTTACATTACCAGCCTTGTTTATGACATTTTTTAAATTTTGCATGTTATAGTTGTCAATTATTGTTAATTCTTTTTATTTTTGGGCAGTATTTTTATAAGAATAATATATGATCAGCGAAGCATTTCAACTACAAAAAAACAACAGTGAAGCTCAGCAGGTTATTTTTGGAGTCATTGAAAAATGTGACAATGAATCTAAATCTAAAGCACTGTTCAAGTAAAGCATTAAAATTTTTAATAACTCCGTTTGTTAGGTTAATAATTATTAACCTAATGTGCATAATTATCATTAGGCACATAAATAAATAAATAATGATATGCAAGTTATTATTAAAAGGTAATACAGGTTGCATTTTTTGATTAAGCTAGTAAACATACTCTCCATGTTTATACATGCTTTACACCTCACAGTCCTTTTGGACGTGCGGAGTTGGCTAGATACCAGTATATAATGTTGATAAATGAGTAGCATATATTTAACCTGTATGTAAAAAACATATCATTTAAGCTTTACATATACTGCTTGGTCAACAGTGAAAATTGCTGTTTATTGTAAAGTGTCAGTGGGTTTTAACATGTTAAAATTTTCCAGACCAGGAATTAAACCCAAGACCTTTTGCTTGAAGATGGATAATTATGAGAATGCCAATGTATTTGTATATATTAGGTTGTTTGTCATTTTATTAATATATCAGCTGTATTAAGATGTCACTAAGATTGTAGTTGTGCAAGCTTATTATGAAAGTTCTGATTCATTAAGATTCTAAGTGACCTTAATGTTCCTTATAGAAACCTGAGTTTTGTTACTCTTGTACTTCAAAATGATATGCAACTCGGTAAGTCAATATTTTTTTTTTTTTTTGACTAACTAAGCTGTAAAATGAAAGTGTGATAGGTTTTTGAACAATCCATTTCTGTTAATTAACAAACTTGGATTGTGTTCAGTTGTTCAGATTTCAATTAAAATTTTTAGTTGAGTGCTAATAATGAATTTCATTAATTATTGTTGCTCCTTTTTATTATTACAGATGTCTGATTCCACTGTTTCTCCACATTTCTTAGAAATGCTTTTATCACTTGGCTGGCCAGTATCTGTTGGCCAACATCCTGGATGGACAGGCCATATATCAACAAGTTTCAAAACTTATACTTCTCAAGCTGCACCTACTGGTAAATATTGTGTCAATTTTAATTTACTATTCTAAAATAAATATATGAAAAATTCTAAAGTGAATGAAAAGAAACTAAATGGGAAGTAATTCTGAGAATTTATTGATTAAGTGATGATATTTATATTTTTTCTCAATCTGTATGTACACATCCTGAGTTGTAACTTCATCAATATTGATTTGTTCTTTGGGTGCTGTATCCTAACGGATGTTTGTGATCATAAAGGCTATTCCGATCCTTGATACCAGAGTATTGACTATAACTTTACTATTCAGGAAAAGTGGTTTTAAATAGAAAAGTATTTTCTCTGTGCTTGGGAGTTAAGATTTAGTATTTATCTGTATTGAACTAAGCAGGTATCAAACTAAAGGTCTTAACTTAATATAGGTGTAATTTTTGTTATTAAAAAAGAATCAAGTGATAGCTTGGAAAATAACAGTATTTATTTTTGATGAGCTCATCAATATGTAATACCTGTGAAAAGTAAAGTGTGTTAACTTTAACTACATGCTCGTAAGGCGTAGAAAAAGGGAAACTACCCTAACACAATGAATACTGTTTCTGTACTGTCTCAAAGAGTTTTGATTCTGAAAATTGGTAAAAGTATTCTTATCGTGATTTTTAGAAAAATTAAGTTAAGAGTAAAACAAGGAAAACCTATGGGCAACCTTTTCGCTAGTCTTAGTACCTCAGTATTAGTAACATATCCGTAACGGCCAGCTTTAAACATGCTTAAAGCACTCTGTCTCTTCCAATGCTTATCCACTAGTGAATTTTACTGATCACCTCCATCATCTCCTCTCTGTTCCTTGCCATGTGTATAAGGTCTCCCACAGTTTTCAGTGTTGCCCATTGCTTGACTACAAAACCGACAATTTCTTCCTTCCAATTCCCCTCCTACTCTCGATCTTTCCGTCTATTATCTCTGTAGGGGTTGATATTTTGGATTATGCATTATGCCCTAGATATGTGATTTTCCTGCATGTGATGTGGGTCAGCAGTCCTTGGTCTCTTCCCACCATGGTGCCTTAGAACTTCTTTATTTGATTTCTCAGCTGTCCAAGGTATTTTAAAAATCCTTCGGTATGTTCACATTTCGAAGGCTTCTAGATTATTAGTAGTAGCTACCTTCAAAGTCCAGCTTTCCATGCCATATAACAGCACCAACCAGATGTAAATTATCGCATAAAGCACACGTGATAAATTTTAACTGATATCTTGTACAATAATTACTTAGGAATGGTGTCCAATTTGTTTGTACTGTCAATTACTTTGTGTATTTTCTCAATTTGTTACAGTCAATGACGAAGAGAACTCTCAACATGGTGGCTGTGTGTATAATGGTGATAGTCAGGTACTATATTGGGCTGATGTCAGTTCAGAAATTTCTTTTGTTGTTCCAACACTGAATAGTGCTCGTAAACAATACGTCCAAAATGAGTATAACATTAGTCATACTTCTGAAACTTCAGGTGTGTATTTTTTAATATACTTATATTAAAGTAAGTAAGTAAGTTAAGTTATTAAAGTAAGTTAGTAAGTAAGTACGTAAGTTAGTGTCAGACATTTTTTAGAGGATTCTTCTTCATTGTAAAATACTAACAGTGAAACTCTTTGAGTTAAGGATAGATGTGAAGCCTTAATATTTTCTGAATATTTTATAAGAGAAATCATTCTCTTTACTCTTGAGTTCATAAAATAAACATGGATGATTCATATAATATACCTGGTACGTGTACTTCTAAAAAATTTGGATTTGATATTCTGGTAGTTTATACCTGTAGTATTAATGTTGAACGTTCTCAAATCATGTACTTTAACCCTCCTACGGTAAGGTGGCTTCCAACTCATAAAGCATAAGGTTTGTTTTGTTTATATTTGGTTAAAAAATTGAAAGTCAGACTTGAAAACAAATTTTATTTATTATTATAAATGATTCCGAGTCACTTTCGTCTAGTTCATCGTTTGGTTCTTTGCTTTCTTGTTTAGTAAGTTCAGCCAGCACCTCATGAGGAGTGCAAAGAATTTCTTGTTAAATGCCATTTTGAGATGAGAAATCTGAGAATAAAAACCTAATTTGTACATTGGGTTCGTACGTTGCTATGTATAATACAAGAAACTATAACAAAAATTGAATAAGCTTCAACCGACTACAGTAACCAACCCCTAACCAAAGACTAGATTGATCAATCACTTTGGAGGTCTACCGTAAGCCTATACTGTGGCAGTAATTAGATCACTTTTTGTAGGTATTTATAAATCGATTTAGTATTTCTACAAATATTTAGCTTCTGTTATCAGCTGTAAAAAGATGTTTTTATTTT
The DNA here is from genome assembly GCA_035578175.1 of Catonia carolina. Taxonomy (NCBI): domain Eukaryota; kingdom Metazoa; phylum Arthropoda; class Insecta; order Hemiptera; family Achilidae; genus Catonia; species Catonia carolina. Next base: position 64,312,244 of record JAQMRL010000001.1, on the reverse strand, counting down.
ACTGAAACCCTTTACTACACGAAGTAAAATGTCTACATATCTATTGTCTTGTCAAAGAATCAAAATAACTGTCATATTGGAAAACATTAGACTGATAGAAAAATATATTAACATGTGTCTGTATCATAGCAGATATTTTTGAAACTACATTCAAAGATAACGTAGATGTAGGTTGTGCAAAAATACGTTTAAAAAATTAACTAAAGAAATAATATAATAATATAATCGAATGAATGAATGGTAGAAAAAATGTGACATAAACAGTAAGGTCGGGTCAGTTCCGACCAAAAGAAAAACATACATGTATAAAAATGTACTCAGCAGTAAAACAATACTCACCAAAAAGATGCAGCTGCCTCCACCCCTTCATAAAGAGTGATTGATAGGGTTCCTTGACCTTACAACCAAGTTAAAGAGGGTGGGGGAGAGAACCGCTAAAGAAATCAGCGCTTGGGTCAGATCCAACCTGTACCTTACCGTAGGAGGGTTAACTCTACATCATAAAACCATTTCATATACAGTTCATTTGAGAGATTGTTGAAGATAACAAATTTTTAAACTTTGGAGATATTGAGCTGAACATAATATAAATTAATAATTTTTAATAAATAACAAGACCTTAAAAATTTTCTGAAAAATGACAGGAGAAAGCAGCATAGAAAGTGTAATAGAATGAATACGGTTAAGACTTTCTTGTAACTAAGTTTAATTAATAGACAAGACAACAACTGATTAAAAATTGTTCCAGTTCTGAACCTCTAATACATAAAAAAATTAGTAATTTCAACCTCTTTCTCTTGGTTTCGTTAGTCTTAGTTGGTCATATCTGAACATTCTAGAAAATACAAAGTTCATGAATTACCTTACTCTACATTTTATGTTTCTAAAAAACAAAAGTTTTTTAAATTTAAATTTTAAATTTAATTAATTTAAATTTTAAATTTTTTGTTTCTAAATTTAAAAGTCTGTGGGACTTCTGTTATGTAATATTGTACGAGGCGTGTTTTTTAAGTAAGTACCGTTTTGGAATTAAAAAAAGACGTGCAAAGATATCGCAATAATTTTATTTTTACATGAAAGCCTGTACCTTAATCTACTTTTCTACATAATTTCCGTGAATATTGAGGCACTTGTCATAACGTGGCACCAGTTTTTGAATACCCTCCTGATAAAATTCTGCCGCCTGATTTGTTAACCACTGCATCACAAATGTTTTGACTTCGTTATCGTCTTGAAGACGCCGACCGCCCAGGTGTTTCTTCAAGTGCAGGAACAAATAGTAGTCGCTGGGCGCCAAATCAGGGCTGTATGGAGGATGATCTAGAGTTTCCCATTTAAATGATTTGATGAGATCTTTGGTCTGATTAGCCACATGTGGACGGGCATTGTCATGCAGCAAAACGATACCCTTACTCAACTTGCCACGTCTTTTGTTCTGGATTGCACGACGCAGATTTTTCAATGTCTCACAATAAGACGCTGCATTGATTGTCTCATTACGAGGCAGAAACTCCACTAGCAATACTCCTTTTCTGTCCCAAAAAACTGTGCACATGATTTTCTGGGCAGAAATTATTGCACATTTGTGCGGCCATCTTTAAATGCTCTCGCCCATTTCCTTACCATTCCATCACTCATAATGTTTTGTCCGTAAACTTCAACGATCTCACGATGAATATCGATCGGTTTTACGCCTTTAGCACTAAGAAATCGTATAACAGCCCGTACTCCACAATCAGCGGGACTTACGATTGTCGGAGGCATCTTAAACACTTATCTTAAACACAGTAAACAACGTATACAATGAAGAATCAGACTGTAATGGCGTCAGTGCGTAGACAAGAGATGTAGGTAACCAGCGCGCATGCGCGGAACGCCGACCGTAGCGCTGCGGCGGCGGAATCGCAAAACGGTACTTACTTAAAAAACACGCCTCGTATATTTTTCAAATTTTTGGAGCAATGTACTCAATGTTGAACAAAACTTAATTTAGAAAAATCTGACAAATTTTATGTTCAGCTTATCGTATTTACAGTAGTTTTCTAACAATTATTTTAATTGTTAATCTAGTTTGTTAACTTTGAATAGTTTAATTATGTGTTGAATTGTTTTCATCCAGCTTATCTAACGTCACACTCACTATCTTCTTATTTCCTTCTCCTTATCAGTAAAAACAGTTCTACACTGAAGTAGTTAATATAATTTAATTAAATGATCACATTGACGCAATACCATAATTAAAGAAATGGAATACGTAATTGCTACTATGCATTAATCCCAGTCGGTATTTATTATACTATTAAATGGTTCTGTTAACAGTCCATAATTTAGGATAATAAAAATTTAGTAAAACATTTAATTTTAGTGAAACATATCACTGAATGCAATGTAAACAGTATTCTTTCTCTCTATCAAACCTACTTCCAAATAAAAGTCGGTCTTTTAATGTATAAGGATAAAGATCACACCCTTTGAATATCGGGGTTGTTATTAAAATTAAACTAGAATATTAGGGTTTTTTAACTAAAATATTTTTAGAAGTTATTAAGTTTTAACAAGTTTATTGTGAATCAAATTATACCTTATGTGTGTTATTATTAACCCTTTTGATCCCAGGGATTTGATATAGGTACATAAAAATGTATACATAAATAATGTATAATGTATCTTTCTACATATTAACATTATTTGGTTAACCTACATAAGCCCAAGGCTTATGTAGGCATCATCACTCAATAAAAAAAAAAATTGTTTTAGTTTTACTTAATTACCTGATTGATGTACGAGGGGGACCCAAAAAAAAACTGAACTGAGAGTGCGCTGCCATTCGTAGACATAGTATTTTTTTTTGTTTTTTTTTTTTTGTTTAACGTCCGACTGTTCTGCAATTACTGCTAATGCAGACGGTGAAGGGTGAAATGATTTTTTGTAACGTATGAAAATATGCCGGGCCTGAATGGGATTCGAACCCAAGACCGCATGATGAGAGGCGAGCATGTTACCAACTGCGCCAATGCGGCCGGTGTCGTAGACATAGTAGAAAGTTCTCTTGCTAGATGGAGCTAGTAGAGACTTTCAACAAACAACTGCCCAGACGGCATCAGTTTGTAGGTTAACGTTTGTTAATAGTGTTGCATTTCTGTTACTGTTGTCATGTTCCGTCTGCAATGTTGTTAAGGTAGATTTTAAAGAACAAAGAATGTGTTTGAAATTTTGTTTCGTGCTTGAAAGATTGACAACAGAAACTTACCAAATGCTTCAACAGGCAGTAATAATAAAAATTTATTTCAAGAAAACCACCTACACACCAAAAATAAGAATTTCATCATGAGTAATACTATATTGTTAGTATCTTCAGGAAAAATCTTTAATTTTTTTATACCTAACCAACAAACTAATTTTGTTACTGGTGAAGATGACAGGCTAACCATCATTCAAACGTAACATTTGATTTTATCTTCCGTAACAAAACAAACTTTTAATGACATGAGCTATGATTATGATGATATGAAACCTCAAAGTTTTTCACACCTAATGGTATTAGATAAGTAGAAATTTAACATTTGGTGGATCAGATGGTAGGCGTAAATTATTTACATCCAATTTATTAAACACTGGGATTAAAAGAGTAAACATAGTAATCATTTAAAAACTCATTGTAACAAACTATCTAATGTTTTTGTTATTTAAACTATTTCGTTAAGTTTTGAAACATTTTTCCTTCCTGAAACATATGAAAGGTATTGAATGAAGACAAATTTGTGAAAGACAAATTGTCTGGTGGTTGGAAGTGAGGCAAGGGATCTGCAAATGAGGAAATGTGAAGAATACATACATGTGGAAGTTTGGTATCACAGAAGGGAAATTCCAAGAAGGACGTCTCCAATTTGAATGCAATATAAAGGTTGCTCGGGTCCAACAAAAAATGTGGGGACCTACTTCTTTATTCTTGATCAAGGGTGTTAGAAATAGCACAAAAATGTAGATGCATCTGATAGTGATGCAGAGCATTTTGTTTTACGGCTTGGAAATATGGGAGATGGACTACTTACGTAGCAGTTGTCAAATTTCTAGAAAGGAGTGAGTCAGGATAAGAGGGATCCCAGGGAAACTGAACAGGACAATAGAGGAAGTTAAAAAAATGTATATGAAATGGTTGGTCATGCACAAAAGAACCAACGATTTAAAGAGAACGAAAGATGGCCAAAGAAAATAATAAATTTAAATTCACGTGCGTGCAGAAGACATGGTGGGCCTCCGGAATCAAGAATGGTTGAAAATGGTGTGGTCAAGTGTGGCATGACGTGTACGTCAAGAATTTGAGTGAGGAGGATTGAATGGATAGAGAGGGGGCATATGGGATGTGCGAGATGGCCAGGGCTGTTGCAAACTCGCAAAAAACTTCTTTCAGAAGAATTATTTTAAATCTATAACGTTGACAGCCTGTTATAAAATATTTTTACATCACAATAATTTTGTAATTTGTAATTCTTTTCTGGTTTCAATTTTAGAGAACACATGGTATGAACGTTGCCGCTCAGCACCTACGCCAGGAGAAAGAGGTTCACGTACAATGAGTCTTGATTTTGAAGTTTCTAAAGAAAAATGGAGCAGAAGACATCCACCAACTCCTGTTCTCGTTGTTTGGCTTGAAAGTTTTGAAGACCATCTACAGTTCCCTATATGTAAGTTAAGAATTTTTTTATTAATTTTAATTTTTCCCATAAATTATCAGACTATCTTTCGGCCGAGTGTCTCCCGGGGTAAGGAGTCTCCCCTTGCGAAGTGCCAACGGTCTCATGAGGGCGGATGAGCGAGCAAGGGTTGGGGCAGTCTACTGTCCTAGAGTTGGGAAACTGGCTCTAAAGGCGGATGATCCACTGAAGATGGACAACGGCAGTAGGATGAGGAAGTGATGGAAGGACACCCACCTCATTAAAGATCCTTTTGGATGAGTCCTAGTATATAAGCAATGGCTATGTTCAGAACTAAATGCAATGCCGGAGTAAGCTTCCCAATCGGATCTCCGGGGGAAGCAGTTATAAGCAGTCCATTGAAAGATTCCCTGAATGTGAGAGAGAAGATTAGGATAGGCACATGGAATGTCAAGACGATGGCGCAACAGGGCAAAATAAACAATGCTACAAAGGAAATGAGAAGACTGAATGTGGATGTCCTTGGTATAAGCGAGATGCGCTGGCCAGGAACAGGAGTAGTACAGGTCGACGAACATAAAGTGTATTTTTCTGGTAATGTGGACGGCAGGTTTGAGCGGGGTGTGGGGATGATAGTTACACAACAGGTTGCAAGGAGTGTGAAAAACTTTATTCCTGTCTCAGAGAGAGTAATGGTGCTGCAACTGGAAGCCAGGCCTGTGAATATCAACATCATCCAGTTATATGCCCCAACAACGGACGGGTCGGATGAAGAGGTGGAAGAACTGTACGGATGTATCACGGACATTATCAACACCATCCCCAAACAGGAGGTGGTTATAACGATGGGTGATTTCAATGCAAAATTAGGAGCAGGATTTTGCTCGACCTATATTGGACCCAATGGTCTAGGTGAAAGAAATCAATGGGGAGATGTTATGGAGAGGTTCGCTGAGGAGAATGACTCGGTTGTGTTGAAACACGCAGTTCAGAATGCCCCCTAGAAGGCTATACACGTGGATATCGCCTCTTAGTAAGCCGGATAAGATAATAAGAAACCAGATAGATTATATATTGATTAACAGGAGATTTAGAAACAGTTGTACATGTGTGAGAACATTTCCGGGGGCGGATATCAACTCCGACCATGTGCCTGTCATTGGAGATTTTAGAGTTAGACTCAAGAAGATCAAGAGGAAAACATATAAAAAGTATGAGATGAGAAGAATGAGGGATCAGTCTCTGAGAGCGAGAATGAAGGCGGAGATCAATGACTTGTTGGTGAGTAGTATGAATGGTAAATCTGCAATAGATGAACAACTAGAAGTCTTGAAAACAGTCTTAGACAAAGTAAAGGAAGATACCTTAAGAATGACAGAGGAATAAAGAAGAAACAATGGATGACGGCTGACATCCTTAATTTGATGGAACAAAGGAGACTAGTAAAGGGATAATAACGAGGAATACAGAAGACTGAACAGACTGATTAGATCGGAGATCAGAAAGGCGAAGGAAGGAGAAAGAATAGAGCAGTGTTTGGAAATAGAAGATTTACAAAGAAGACATGACAATTTCAACATCCATTGTATGGTGAATTCTGAGGGACGACTGGTTGTGGACGTCGAGGAGAAGAAGAACACCTGGAGGGAATACCTTAGACAGCTATTCGAAGATCAGGAAAGAGGAGAACCCTCAGAGGTGGTGGGGGTGAGTGGACCGGACATAATGGAGGAGGAGGTGGAGGAAGTAGCGCTGAGGCAGATGAGGGATGGAAGAGTGCCGGGCCCAGATAATATTAACATAGAGATCCTCAAGCTACTCGAAGGGGAAGGACTCAGGAGGCTTGCTCGACTGTTCAACAGAGTGTATAACACAGGAATCATACCCACGGAATGGAGAAGGTCGGAGTTCCTAGCAATACCTAAGAAGCCTGGAGCAAAGAAGTGCGATGACTATAGGACTATAAGTCTTATGAGTCGTCTCTTAAAGCTGTTCCTTAAAATAATCCACCGGAGAATTTACAGAGTATGTGAAGAATACATCTCTCCAAATCAATTTGGATTTATTAAGGCAGTGGGCACAAGGGAGGCACTGTTCTCGGTGCAGGTTTTGTTCCAGCGGAGTAGGGATGTTAATTGTGGCATATACGTGTGTCTGATAGATTATAAAAAGGCATTTGACTGGGTGCAGCATCATCGATTGATGGACGTGTTAAAACGCATTGGAATTGATGACAAGGACCTCCGCATAATTGTTGACCTGTACTGGAACCAGTCAGCGGCACTCAGATTAGAGGAAGGAAAGACTGAGGAATTTCCAGTGGCAAGAGGAGTGAGACAAGAATGTATTATGTCACCCATATTGTTCAATGTTTATTCGGAACAAATTTTCCGAGAGGCTCTGGAAGGAGTGGAGGAGGGCATCTTGTTGAATGGTACACGGGTGAATAATATTAGGTATGCTGACGACACCATGATTTTTGCTGACAGCCTGGAAGGACTACAAAGGTTGATGAACCGCATAGTGGAGGCAAGTGGAAGATACGGATTGCACATAAACAGTAATAAGACCAAGTTTATGGTGGTCAATAAGGAAAACATCACCAATGCCAACCTTTATGTCCACGACCAACCTATAGAAAGGGTGACACAGACAACGTATTTGGGCACCATGATAAATGAACAGTGGGATAACACTCAGGAGGTCAGGTGCAGAATCGGGAAAGCACGAGCTGCCTTCAACAGTATGAGCAAGTTTTTCAAATGCCATGATTTGCATTTAGACATCAAGATGCGCATGCTCAGATGTTATATATTTTCGATCTTGTTGTACGGCGTCGAATCATGGACACTCAACGCGGCTATCACGAAGAAGCTGGAAGCCTTTGAAATGTGGTTATATCACAGAATGTTGGGAATATCATGGAGGGACCGCATTTCAAACATCCAAGTCCTTCAAAGAATGAAGAAAGAGAAGGAAATCATGGACACTGTCAAGATTCGGAAGTTGCAGTACTTTGGCCATATTATGAGGAACGAGGGAAGGTATGCTCTGCTTCAAACCATAATACAGGGGAAGGTGAGTGGAAGGCGAGGACCGGGGCGTAGGAGAGTATCCTGGCTGCAGAATCTGAGGGCGTGGTGTGGGAAGACCTCCAGCGAGTTGTTCAGAATAGCGACAGACAAAGTAAAAATAGCCTTGCTGATCCCAAACATCCGAAACGGATATGCACCATGAGAAGAAGATCTTTCAAGTTTAATCAAGTTCAGCCTTGTAATACCTATAAGTTTATTGTTATCGTATGTCTTCCAAATTGTGTACATACAATAAAATTTTCTTGGCATTGTTTGCTTTACAATTGTAAACATTCCCAATTCAATATTTTAAGTACTTTTTATTTATTTATTTATTTATTTAATGTCGCATCAACTGCAATGGTCATTAGCGACAATGTTGGGGTGTGACTGTGTACAATGGAGGATGAAATGATTTTTTTTGTAACGTATGAAAATATGCCGTGCCTAAGTGAGATTCGAACCAAGAATCAGGTAAATAATGTCATGATGAGAGGCGGGCTCATTACCAACTACACCAATGCAGTTGGCATAGTTATACTTTTAAACTTTTATGTACTTTTAAACCCTCTATCTTTCCATTAACTTATAGTATAGACAAATGGTAAATAAAAATATATTGCTTTTTAAATATTGTTTCTATCATTAAAAAAATTCTTGTGAAAATAAAAAATATTGGAAACTACTAGCTACTACATTGTCATGCGAATTATGTAATTGATTGACTTTTATTATTTAAATGGAATGATCAATTTCGAAAGTTGAAAAATGTATGTCTGTACTCTTATGTACACCCTGGTAGTTGAAAATATTTCTTAAAGTTTAATTCTAGTTTTTAATTTTGTTCATTATTATGTTTATATTGTTGCAGCTGATGTGATGGGTTACATGAGTACTGGTTTGGAGCCACCATCTCAAGGTGGTTTACCGAGATCTCAGGATAGCTTTGTTATATACCTTCATGCTTTACATAGTGGTTTATTAAGAGTTCGTTTGCAAGGACCATCTGGAAGGTAAATCTTATAATTTGTAATATACTCAAATTTCTTTTCACATTTGTAAAATACTGTCGTAAAGGAGTTCAGTTTTATTTTAAAAGGATAAAAATATATGTTTAGTAAATAATGGCTATTAGTCCAGTCAACCTGTGTTTTTTAGAGGAAAAAATAGTATAAAGCTATTTTTCTTCATCGATTACTATAGTTTAGATAAGTGTATTGCCAAAAGTCCCCACCCCTACCCCCTTGCTTCCCCCACAAAGTTACAAATTGCAAGGGTTTCGTAAATCGCGTTTTATCTCAAATACTAAACAAGGTATTGGATTAAATTTTTTTTTGCTGTCTTTCTTATAATATTTCCTACAATTAATGTCCTTATCTTTTTTATCGTATCTTACTGTTCGGTAATTATTCATAAAAAAGCTGATCAACCATTTTAAATTTAATTACGTAATTTTACTTTTTGGTTTACAACTATTTACACTTACATTTTACACAAAAATGTTTTAAATAAAACTTTTAGTCCTTTTTAAGATCTATAAAATGATATAACACAGTACTTACTTTATTGTAGTAATATGGCAAAACCAGCCGCTGCAATGTTGAGTGCTCAGTTGTGGTGGCGTTCAGTGAAAGAAGGTCGAGGCCGTCAGTTGCTATGTTGCAGTTATAATTTAAGCGCCACTAGGACATTTTTTTTAAATTAATAAACTTATTTCACAAGTGTTTTAGTATGTATTTTTAAGTATAAGAGCAAACATATATGTAATATAAAAAGTTTCCGTTTTCAGACTACATTTAAGAACTGTATACAAAACCATTTTTAATTTGAGTTTCATAATATGATCAGGCAAAATAAAGGCTATTTATTGTCCAAAAGATTATGTACGTATATGATGGCTTAATCATCCATGAGATGTTTCTCAGCATCCTCGACTTCAACGACCGTGACGTTACGCAGAATCCTCCACAAGTCCCACACATTTCTTAACAATCCAAGGATGCCTTAAAGCAGCTGCATTTGCTTTTGTATGGCACTTTTCAGTTGCAGGAAACTAAGTTGATTACTTCTTCAGGTACCGGTCGTTATTTTTTAGTGAACCGGGTACAACATGTTGTTTGTTAGAGTCCAACCCCAATCCATAGCAGCCATATTCTTATCTCCAATGCATTTTTGAAACTAGTAGTAAGAAGTTCAAAATGAGTGTTGCTCAGCAGCATCAGATGTTGGAGGAAGAGACGCCATGTTAAATTTGGATTTTAATGACATTTTTGCAACTGCTTTTAGGTATAAAGAATATCTACTTTCGTTTAAACTTTTAGACCTAGTACATCCGAATAGTTTCAGTACAAAATTCTCTCCTATTTCTTTTAAGAAAATTGTTGTTAGCTTCCTTTTCATAAAACAGTAAAGCTTTTGTATGTAGCTCCTCAGAAGTACTTAGCATATTGTACGCATTGAGTTTGCCTTTTCCAAAAAAAATAAGACATAGTGTCAGATCCAGTCATAGCATACATAAACAACATCACATTCTTCAATTCTCCTATCTTTTCAGGAATTTTCCTAATATCATATGTTGATGGTGTACCAGAGGGTTTGTGTAAAAAAAGTTGTAGTTCTCACACTGTGGTAGACTTATTAATAAAACAAAAATATCAGTGTCTTGTCCAACAACAACTATTGACCTATCACCGTGGAGACGTTTTTTTGCCTTTCAACTCTTGGAGACGTTTATTGCCCTTTCAACTATTTCAATATCTGCATCCTCTTCAACAACAAATGCGGAGACATTTTCTGTTTTGTGGCCCAACACGGAAACATACGGCAGATTCATTGAAAGATATATAGACATCGTAGTCAAAAGGTATGGGAAGGATTGCCATATTGTGTTTGATGGCTAGATTAAACCAAATTAATTGTGTTTGATGGCTTTGATACTCGGGTTTAATCTTCGCTGGTGATGAAGTGTGCCTCCATTCCATTGACTGCCATTTACTTTCAGTGGTGTCAGAAGTAACTCAAGTTTCATTCCCCGTGACTACCCAAGATAAAAATTTCTCGCCATCCTTGTGATAACGTATCAGAAAATCGAGTGCTCTGCCTATCCGTTGTTTTTTTGTGTGTTGTTCAGTTCAAACTTTGAGGACGAAACATGTCCAAAGTTTTTGAAAACCCAGTGTTTCAGTAATATTACTGTTCATGAAATTTGCAGAAATTCAAGAGCAATAGCATTAATTGTAAAGTTACTGTTTACTTAATAATCTTTTCTTTAACTGTATGAACCAGTTTATCAGAAACCACAAGTAGACGTCCACTTCGTTCTTCATTATGCACTTGATCACACCCTTCCTTGAACTGTCAGACCTATCTTCTCACCATTAAATCACACATTGCATTTTCTCCGTAAACCTCGCAGATTTGTCAATGAGTCGGTTTAACGGTTTTCGCATTCAGAAAACAAATCACAAATCTGATTTCACAAGCGGTAGGATTTTCGATTACTGCCGCCATTATATACTAGCCCTACGAGGTGTACACAACTCACAGCAATCTCAGACTGGCATCATTTCATTCTCCTTGAACCAGAGTGACTACTGCACATGAACAAAACTGCGATCGAAGCGCTGCCACGAAGAAAAATTGAAATGGAACTTACTTTCCGAATATGCCTCATAAATCAGTATTTATCAAATGGTCTTAAATCAAACCGTACAAGTACCTTATTAATTAAATTTGTATCATTATTCTGTATGTTTATTATGAATGAGTATAATGTGAAATATGTCAAGGTTATACTCGTATCAACAAAATTAAAAAATTGAGAAGCTGATGAATATGGTTTGCAATGCAAGCTCTATGATAAAAAATGAATGAGGAAGTGGTCAGATAGATGAGACACTGGTGAAAATCAGGAAAAAAGGTATTATACATTCTTCAAAAAAATTTAATAAAAAGAATTTATTAAAAAAGTTAAGATACTAATAATTCTATTGTAATTTATTAATTCTTTATAAATTTATTCTAGTTAAAATTTATTAATTCCTAAGATATTCTTAAGAATTCTATTGAATTACATCTTCATTGTTTTGCTATATGAAATAATAATAATAATAATAATAAAAATAATAATAAGTAATGGTATTTTTTTATTACTAATTGAGTCACATAACATCAACTCCAGGATTTTTTGCAAATGTTCATGAAAAAATAATTTTAGAATGTTTATTTGTTTGTTAACAGGATGAGCTTGGCTACACCATTAGTTGATGGTATGGTTATCAGTAGAAGAGTTGTTGGGTCATTAGTGAGACAGACAGCATTGAATATGTGTAGAAGACGAAGGCTTGACAATGATAGGTAATGTTCATTTTAGATGTTGTGTTTGTTTCAGCCTTGTACAAGAAAAAGAATGATAGTTTTTATTACGTATATGTATGAGGCATGACAATTAAATACCGATACTGGTGTGTAAATGTGATTTATTACAAACAAAGTTACAACTAATTTCTATCCCCTTCAACATTATCTTCCCACCTATGTATACTCAACAGTAAACAGGCCTTCTCTTGTTCAAAGCTATGATGTAGCTCATCAGTTTTAACAACTCTACCGTTTTTTGTTTTTACCGTTTCCACAGACTAAAAATGTGTACTTTTCAATACACTTCTCACTCTCAGTAAAATCTGGTGAATATGTGGGAAGCTCGGGCACAGAAATATGCTTGAGTGCTGGCACATTGTCTTGGTGCAAAATACATGAGTCTTCTTCCACAAATCCAGTCTTTTCTGTCTTAATGATGTTAATTAATTATCTATGCCATCGAAAAACTCACACACATGACTTAACATTATGGTTATACACCTCCTTCAATATTTGCAAACATTCTGTAGGTGAATTTTTATTTTAATTTCTCAAGGAATTTGAGGTTAATGCACTGCTTGACTTTTAAGTCAACCTTGGTTGTGGCATTACTACATTATAGTGTCCTCTACAACCAAACCTCAAAGAAAACGAAAGGAGACCAAAAGACAAGACGATTGGTGTTACTCCAGAAATATTAAGGTCAACTACATTCTAATACCATTCTTCCCTCATGTGCTTGCACTGTAGGAGATGTGCAGTCTCATTCTTTAATTGCCATAGTATCATCTATTTTTATCGCAGCTTTGTGAAATAATCCAAATTATAAATATAGTTTAATCTAAACTATTAATATACAGGGACATTAGCTTTTTCCCCATATAGCTTTAGATAATAATGTGAAATGCTGTGTAAACAGTTCTTCAAGTTACCCAAGTAAGGTGTTTAGCCAGTTTAAAAAAAATAATAATTTAAGGAAAGGATTGAACTGATGTCATTGCAAGTTTTGTTCTGTGTCCTTGATTCTGGTTTATATAACCATATATAAAACACTATTTTTTTGTCGTAAGTCAATCATTGAGGGTAAAAAAGTTGTAAGGTGTGCTTTTCCATTACAAACAAAAGGAACTGTTTTTATTATTTATATCCAGGTGAACTCAGTTTTGACCCTTAAATGGTCAAAATTGTAAAAAGATTAAGCCAGTTAATTATGGATGATTTTTACGTTTAATTTCCTTGTAAAATTTTACTTAACAATTATGAATAACTGGTCGAATATTTTTGTATAAATTCAGTTTAACATTAAGCTGAAAATTGTAAAAAGGAAAGTTGTTAGTGTGAATAAACAATAATTGACATAATTATCTTGTTGACTTCATACCATATAATGTTTAGTAGGTACTGTTGTTCTTTGTCACAGTTTTTAAACTACTTTGTTAACCATAATTTTTATTGCAAATTAAAAAATTTCAGTAGGTTGAATCATAAAATTTAAATATGCATTTAATATTAATTAATTTTACAATATGACTGTCTCCGTTGTGTAGTGATTAGCGCGCTAGCCTACAAAACCAAAGGTTCTGGGTTGGGTCTGGAAATTTTAACACATTAAAACCTACCGTTACAGGACCAAAACCGTCAGTTGTCTAATGGCCAAGCTGTCAATACAACTTTAAACAAACATTTTCACATAACATTTTACATTTTTACATTTTTTATTTTTTAGCTATCAGCCACCTCATGTTAGAAGACGCCTTAAAGTTCAAGAACTTGTGTCAAAATATCGTCGTGAAATGACTCAGCCAGAATTGTTAACGTATCTCCTTAACAACAACAACAATAATAATACTGATAATAGAATTAATAATAACTCACCACCTGTTAGAAAATAAACGGTATTAAAAAAATAAAAGAATGAAAAAAGTTGGTGAAGGTGGTACAAAAATGTTATTTATAGATTTAATATTTATAAGCAACATTTGTACAGGTGACTTATTAAAAAATGTACTATATTTATTCATGCAATTTATCCACTCTTAATATTTTGACCGTTTTTCGGGAAAAATTTGTTCTGTGTGTGTGGTTTACAGTTTTTTACTGTCATAAAAAGACGGTACAAAAATTTACATTATTTTATGTCTAATACTTAATAAAAAATGGATATTTTCATTTACAATTTGGCATTGTTTGTTTTAAAATTGGATGATGAGGCCTATGTAAGCCTTAGCTTGCATGTAGGTAATGATATGAGGTGCTATTAAATCAGAAACTCCCATATCTGACTAGGAATCAAACCGTGGATGCCTTGCAAAGAAGCCAGTTTTGCTGACCACTACACCAACAAGCCGGCCATTTATTATAGAATATTTTTATATTTTCTTGTATAACAGGAGCACTTAAGTCAGTCCAAGTCTTATTAGGCCTTCAAAGAATGAGCAACGGAGTTAGCTTGATGCTGTCTCTTTCACCACCGTATTGGTGTCTTATTTGTGATCTGGCGGCCCTCATTTCTCTGTTGTGATTATGTTGGGTTGTTTTATTTTTTGTTTAGGAAATTTTTGGGCTGGCTTACTTTCTTTGAAAACCTTCTTATTTTCTAGCTTTATAATTATTTACCTTAGTTATGTTAACTCCATGTCAGACTTTATTTCCTCGATCCGTAGTTTGAGGCTTTTTCTTGAGTTGGTAGATTAAGACCTGTTTGGTGAATCTCAAGTCAGGCAGTGTGCAGAGCATTATTTATTATACAGTAAGTTATTGTTCAAATTTTGGAAAAACAATCTTTTCATTTAATCTGTTTCGTTTTATTAAGCCTGATAAAATTCCATATGCAATTTACAATTTACGCCCCTGTGATATTTTTGATTTAATTTTGTGGAAAGGTGTGCATAAATTATGTGAGTAAATGCAGTATTTGACCATAGTTTCAAAGGTTTAACGTTAGAATCCTGACAGGAAGGGTCTCAAAGTACCTCTACATTGTTTTACAAATAGTAGAGACAATGTAATCACTAATAACCTTAGCAATAAACTAGCAAAAATAAAAAATAAACATGTTTCTAATGAGAGGGAAATAAGTACTTATTTAAAAAGCTCAAGTTTAATAAGTGGGAGAAAGATTTGACCCATGAAGCAACTGGAAAGTGAAACCTTTGTTTTATATTATTATAGCACCTTCATCAACTCTTTTGTTTTATTTTCTGAATAAGCAGTATTTTGTAGAGCTACTGTACAGTATTGTTGTAAAATATTTTTAATAAATTGTGATATAATATTGTTTAGTGGTTATTGTATTTATTATTACTAAGAAATAAAGGATAATATTTATATTATTTTGACTTTAGTGGTGAATTTATTTACCCTATTTTATTAGTTCTTTTAAGTCATATTTAAAGTTTTATTGGAGTTTATTTGGCTACAGGATGGTGTTGGTTGCCTACCATCTAAATGTGAAGGTGCTGTTCTGGTTGCTCCTTTAGATGGCCTTATGAGGCTAACACCCAATTGGACAACACGCCAGGTTGGACTCTTCACTGTTGTTGCATAAATATGAGTTAGACAACTTTGGTAGTGTTTGACTGATTAATCCCAAAGGATTTTTTGAAATTTTAATTGCTTATTGTTTATAAATTCATGCACCCCTTTCTCAATCGCGTAATGATACAAAAATAATGAGAGGAGGAACTATCAGACCCGACCAATCAGTGACCACACTGAGATTTAATAGCATTGATTTTTTTAAAAATATTAAGGATTTTATTATAATGCAGTTTAACAATTCAATGGTCTTATCAGCAGCAAGTAACACATCTGTGAGTATGTTCCCATTCTTTAAAAGTGAAATTTCAAATAACAGACAAACTAATATTTATGTATAAGGATAATATCAGCTAATAAATTATAATCTATTGAACTATGGCTCTTGGCTTATCTGTATTTAATCTATGTTTTCAATGAGCTGCTTGTGGTTGTCTGAGTAAAGTGCTTGACACTTTAATTCCTGGAAGTTTGTAGAATATATTCAAACCCACTGTTATCAGTAAACAAGGAGTTGATACAAGTTTAAACTGACCCTCTTGTGCCACTCAGCATTTCGCGCTAATGATAAACTATGAAGGTCAAAACATGCTCCCGATTAAATCCCTTCATCATAATACTGCTTATCATAATTCTGCCTCTCATAATACGTACAGTCTTTGTGAATATAAACATGAAAGTCGGTTACGCTTTACAGTCCCTATGAAATATTTCAAAAGTTACATTATCTGAAAAATTGGTAAAGGCTAATGAAGAAATCAGTTAGGTTGGCTAACTGTTATTGAATAAAGGCATGACGTGGTTTCAGGGAATAGTTTAGTCTCAGCGACAGCATAAGTGTTCAATCTCTCTTCAGACAATAACACACATCCACTAAGATTTAAGAGCCACTTCCTTACTCTTGCTACAAAAATGATACATCAAAGATGTTATGTCTTCTCTGTGCTATTGTATGGAGTAAAGTCCTGGACCATGGATGAAGCCATCACAAGGAAACTGGAGACATTTGAGATGTGGCTGCATAGATGAATGTTGAAGGTGCGATATGACTACTTGGATGACAAATGTAGAGGTTCTCAGAAGAATGAAGAAAGACATGGAAATCATTTAGACTATGAAATGTAGAACGATCTAATACTTGGGACATATTATGTGGAATAATTCAAGATATTTGCTACTTCAAGGCATTCTGCAGGCGAAAATACATGGAAGAAAAGGACCTGGGTGAAAAAAGGTGTCATGGCTTCAAAATCCAAGAACTTGGTTTGGGGAAAGCTTAGAAGAGTTATTCTGTAGCGCGATGAACAACATTGCTATGATGGTCACCTACATTTGGAACGTATAAGAACCTGAAGAAGTACAGATAAATGGACAGAGTTACTTGGCAATTATAGTGCTATAAAAATGCACAGTTCAGTCCAAAAATACTTCCCTTTCTTTAGGTGGAACCGCGATTGCAACTTTTTTTAAAATGGTTGCTGTATTAAAACGAAATATCAAAATATTTTCATAATAGAAAAAACTTGGTCTTTAACGTACACGAAAGTTGATTTCTAAAAACAACTTTTTAATTTATTGGAACATTTATTTTTTTTTTGGATTAATTCTACTCATCCTGGACAAAGTAACTTACTTTTCAAAAGTTCTTTAAAACCGGCTAAAAACTAGGTATTTTTTTTGCACAAACTCTTTTAAGTTTTAGGTAAAAAAAAAACAGTCTAACAAATCAATGCAGAAAAGGATAACTCGGTTCATCATTATAATTTTCTGTTGGGTAGTTTTCGAAACAGAATTCTTCAAACACATCCGACTTATTTTCTGGGGAGGACAATAGGTTCCTTTTACAAATCCATGTCCATTATCACAAAAAATTATGACAGAGTCATAAATCAAATTGGGAGTTTGTTTAAAATAAAACAGTTAAAGTGACAAAAAAATATATGAATATTGATTTTTTCAAAATGTAAAATTCTCTATGACGCATTTAATTAATTAGTGAACAATTTAATTACATTTCATTAGGTAATTGAATTACATATTTAAAATGTTAGGGGTTACACACCTAGCACAGTCCCTAGTGAATAAATATAACAGGTTGTAAGCATGTAACTAGTGAATTTGTAATGAAAAACATAAAAATTATAATTTAAAGGCAGGTCAAGGTAATTAATTACAGAAATGAGTATACAGAATGACGTCATTAGATGTGGATGTTAACACGTAAATTTATTTTCCAGAATTCATATCATTTGTTTCCTGGTGGTTATCTATGCTTCAAGAAGACTTAATTTTTTCATTTGGTATGTAATTATTGTGCACTATGTGTGTGGAATCTAGTTGATATGATCAATTTTTTTTTTTTTTTATTTGTGTGTCCTTTATGGCTACTACAATTTTGTGAAGTAACTTTAAAAAAATTTTGGGAGCTGTTTTGCAGCTCACATTCTTAGTTTTTTTCAGTGTAGGCTTCTTTCTTTTTTCTGTCCAGCCACTTTCTATACTCTCCTTTTGTGGAAGCTCTTCAATACAATATTTATTCTGTATTTTGTTTGATTCCATGTTTCCAAATTTGGAAGCCTTTGAAATGTGTCTGTACTGCAGGATACTCAAAATACCATGGAAGACGAGAATGGCAAATGAGAACGTTCTCAGAAGATAAAGAGAAAGAGAGCTGCAAGCAACGATCGAGAAAAGAAAGACTGCGTATTTGGGCCAAGTTATGTGAAATAAAAAATATCAAATCTTGCAATTAATTATTGTTAAAAATGTTGACACATCATGACATTTATCCAATGGACTGGGTTATGGACTACAGAAGAGCTTGTACTTACGGCTATGGACAGAGGATAGAATAGAAAGTGTGGTCATAAACTTCCAGTAAGGAAAATGTACAACAAGAAGAAGGACATTTTTCTCATTTTATTCTAATATTTTCCTATTAATGATTTATAAAGTTTATTGTTTGGATATTACGTTCATCTTGCTTCATTAGAGACATTGTAATTATTGTAACTACAGAAACTGGAAACAATTTTTCAAGATTTTATTGAAATTCCACATTTAATAACCTCCTAAGAAAAATCAGTTAAAACATTTTGTCTGTCCCTTCTCGACTTTTATACAATCTGCCTACAGATTAAACTAATGAAAGAAATTTTAATTGGAACGTGGTATCTGGGATTTTTTTTGTATTCGCCAACAGCCTCAAGAATAAGGGTGATTTACACTAGTCAAAAATATTAAACTTTACAAGAAAATGACAAGCAGGATAATTTATTTATTACGAAGCACTTTTGAGAAAAGAAATCTTAGTTGAACTTTTGATGTAGCCAAAAATAAGCTGTTTTCAGACTTAACGTTTTAAGATGATATTTTAGGGAAACTGCAAAAAAGCTGAAAGGTCATAGAAATCTTTAAAACTAAAATGTTTTTTCTATTATGCCAAGTTTTTTTGTCTTTATGTAATTTATACTAGTACATTTAAAATTTTAGATACTGAATTTTATAACTCACAGACTTTGTTTAGTTACAGCTCACAAGTGTTTAGCAGATATACTACCTAAATCAGTCACACTTTATTTTTTTTAATTTGTTTACTAAACAGAAGGATTTTGTAATATTACTAGCAGTAGGGCCTATTATACCTGCATTGTGCAGAGGCTCATTGCTGGCGTCAGAGTGGTACTTTCAACTGGTAAATTACTTTTCTCATACAACCAAGTTCACAAAACACATACGTTTTTCTAGGTTTGATGTTAAAAATATCATTGCCAATTTTCATAATTAGGGCTCTTAAAAGAAAGATAAAATAATAATTTTTAGGGCAGTTACACCACATTTAAAACCTTTAAGAACAGTTGGTGAAAATTTAAGTTTTCTTTTCTAGGCATTACTTGTTCAACACGATTCCAGTTTTTAGATTCAAAGAGCTCTTTGGGATCATACGCCGATTTACCAGTAGGTAAGGAACAAATATGCTGATTGGTTTAAATCCCTTGATAATTAATGATGAGTGAACAAGAAAGTCAGTGAGGGCTTTCACAATTATTAGACAGGTTCGAAATTAAACAGTAATCACTCAGCGCTGACTATATAGCTAAATAAAAGAAAAAATCTGGTGTGAAACACACAACTTTCTCTTGCCAATGCAAATAATTAAAAATATAACCTAACATTAGTAATAAAACATTAGAAATAAACAAAAATCTAACCTCAATAAACATAATAACCTATTTGTAATCATGAGTGAAAGACCCAAAATGAAAATCAACTTCAATTTGGCTTAAAAATTAGGAAAATCACTCTTCCGCGCTAAACTAGGCTCATTAGAGAAAAATGCTCTAAATAAAAGTTGTAGATCTTTTAATTTCCTATAAATTTTATTATACACTTCTGTCGTAAAATGCATGAAATCTTAAAAAAATCGATTTTTTTTGCACGTTTTCGTGAGAAAAAAACAAAAATGCTAATTACCGCTAAACTAAGCGTTATAAAAAAAATGTTTGAAATAAAAGTTAAAGGATTTTAAATTTTCTACAACTTTTATTATTACATTTTTGCTCTTAAATGCATATTAAAGCCGCAATCTTAAAAAACAACTTTTTTACGAGAAAACGGCCTTTCCAAGAATTTCAGCAGACATGGCACCTACTCTATCTTGTAGAACACAAAAAATGGAGTAAATAAAGCGATTTAAAAAAATTGTAGGAGCCGTTTTTGAGAAAATTGCAAAATAGTGTAAAATGACACGTATAAACTACTACTTCCGGCTGACCGATTTTAATGAAAATGTTCGTGTCGGATCTGGTAGTAGTATCTAACCTAAGTTTCAAGTTTATACGATGTTCCGTTCTTGAGATATTCTGTTCTCACACACACCAATCGCTGAAAACATGTTTTTTGGATTCAGGGGGTCTGAAAACGTGTAGATCCGGTGAAAACTCGATTTCGAAAAATGGACTTGAAAAATGTACTTTCCTTCATATATTCATATAGGCAAGAGAAAGTAAAAATGTTCGTATTAACATAGGTTCGGAAACGCTTTGTTGCCGAGTTACGACTAGCGAAAGTTCTCCCGGAATTGAGTTACCCTGGTGAAATGAGGCCACACTGAAATATTTAAGTCTTTAATTAAGAGGAAAAGTAGTGGCACCTTAATACTTTTTTAATCCCAAAAATGTATTGCCGATAGTTTAAAAGATATCTGACATGAAACACAAATGCAGGGGTCGAAAACAACACTTTTAGTAAAATACATGCACAAGAAATTTTACTTTTAGTAATAACAAAACCAGTCTAAATCGTTCCCACAAAAATTTCTGTTTTTTTGTTTTAACAGAATGATACGATTTTTTTAATAGGTTGGCAATACCAGCAATAATCAACTATTTTATTCAATTCTGAAAACAACGAAGAATGAAATCAAAAGAATAAAGATGTTGCTTCTTATCTATAAAGTTTCTCGGAATAGCCTCCGTTTTGTTCAAAGCATAATTTCGCTCGATGATTCTATTTATTTTTAGTACTAACATAAGGCAGGAGTATTCTAAACAGATTCTGCAGCTTCTATTATTTGATACCTTAGATCGCTTTGTGCGTTAATCTATCTTAAATAAACAATTGACTTCATCCAACCTCAAAGGGAACGTCTGATGGCATGAGGTTAGACGAACGTGTTGCTCATTTCCGTTGGTAACTGAATTCCGGGCGAAATCTTTCCCCAACCGTAACTTAGTAACGAAGCGTTTTTGAATATATGTTTCTTATATTTAGCTATAGAATCAGCTCCGGAGAGATTGCTGTTGAGTTTTAGTCTCGCTTTAAAAAGAGATACATAATACAATGTGAATTTATTGAACTTTATAATATAGGCCCCTACTAGTAGATAGTTTTATTTATTACGAGGTTGCAAAAACTTTAAATGTCCACAATACTAAGCCAATAACATGGTAGAGTTATCTACCCTTTATTACTTTGATAATAAATAGTTTTATTATTTATATAAAAATGTTAAACACTGAAGTATCTATTTCCACTTAATTTAGTACGTATTCAATATTATTTTTCATTACGTAGCCTAAAACTAAAAAAAATATTTAATATAAAAGTTTTTTAAAACTAGTGTAAAACTTAAAGGAGGTAGAGAGCCAATTTGTACAACTCGGTTTACACTTCTGAATAAATAAAACGTTGATTTTTTTATATTTTAGGGTAATAAGACTGACGGCGCGTGACGCGCCGTTACCGCGCAGCCAACTTTGAACCGTAGTGTACACGAACGACGGTATGTATTAACAACCGTTCAAAAATCTAACGTCGGCCAACGCGCGGCATGAATTATTAACACATATTTGAGTACAATGGCACATGCATAGATGTGTATTACAGAAATTTTGGTCCAGTAACAGTAACAGACTTGGCCAATGGATCTTTTTGTATGAATTGCTAATTGCGAATTCTCTACCCACAAAGGGATGCTTACTTATTGATGGACTTCTTTAAATAAGAAGGCAGGTTTTAAATGTATTTCTCCTAAAATTATGCAATTTAGTTTAAGGTAGTATAGGCCAATTTCTTCATAATTTGCTTAATTATTATTTTTAATCAAAAGCAATTTTATTATACGTCTGATAAAAGTTTTAGAAAATAAAACTGATAATGTACAGCGGATTTCCTTAAATATGTTGTCATATTTCTTTCTACAACAATAACAATTTAATCTTTCCTTCTTGGTGGCTAACCACATACATATTGACGTCAATTGACGTTAATGTATTCTTATTAATCATACATACTGTGTATTAATCACAGTTTCTTATACTTTTGTCGGTTTTGAAGTGAAGTAGAAAAAGATATGCTATAAATTAGTTCAACATTAATACAAAATTAATAGCTGACAACAAAATTAAGTTACGCAAGACAACAAGGTATAGTTGTTTAATTATTTATAAATTAGTGTTAAAAATATTTAATAACTGAATAAAACCACGTATTAAAATATTATACTCATTAACTCCCGTCCAAATGGAAACAATGTTTCTGTAGCTACAATGTTGGGTTAAAAAATATTTACTGAAGGTAAGTCTCGGGTTTAATTAAAGTATTTTAAACTTTTTCGTTTTGATATAAAATCTGTACAACGGACAATGATAACTAAATGATTATTTTACTACTTATCCTTACGCCTTAGAGTTATAACAATCGAGAGTGATATCAGTAACTTTAGGGGAAAGAAAGCTTATTCTCAATTTTTTTTATAATGTATCTTTTTAGCTTTCATTTGATAACGGGTACTGTGGAGTACTGATATGAATTTTAAATGATCCTAGTGGAGTTTGCTCATGCTTCCAGCCACCATACTAAGGTTGACTGCTCAACTTTTGTTACCTAATAATAGATAACAACTAGCTGACTGAGTGAACTGGCCTGAAGCTGTAAATCGAGTATTTAAGTATTTTGTTATCAAATCTCGTAATGATATCTTTCGATTGATTAAGTAACGAGAAGAGATTTTGGAAAAAAGGTTTGCAAATTCAAAAAAGAATATAAATTCAATGTCAAACGATGTATCATTATCTCGTTAACAACATTACAGGATAAACATTAGAGTATCAAAATAACCGAAGAAGAAGGGATAACGTCTTCTTATTTATTAGTAACGTCGTAGTTTCGCTATTGTTATTTTCGTTGAATTTTACGTTAAAATTATTAACGGATAACTATAATGTTAAATTCAATATGGTACATCTAAGATGGCCAATAATAATATTTTTACCAGCCCAAAATATTTTTTAAAGTTATAATATATGACGTTTTCTGCCTTTAGGCTGGTCCCGTTGCACAGTGTTGCTTCAAATTGTTCTGCTTTTTGCCAGTATTTTAATTTTTGATAGCTCATAACCACTTCTAAATTTCCTGTAAACTTCATTATTCGACATCATTTTTCCTTTCACTTTTTACTGGTTTTTCTAACAGTTTTAATCAAACTTTCTCATCTCATTAGTGTCCCAAAGTGCCCTAGCTTTCCTTCATTGAATAACTTTTATTAAATTTCTTTTCTCGTAAATTCTTTGTAATACTTAAACATTCCTCACTTTGTCGGTCCATTTAATTTTCTCTAATCGTCTCCATACCCACATTTAAAAACATCAAACGTTTATCTTTATTTTCCTCTTAAAGTGCATGTTTCTCATCCATGAAACAGTACTAAAGTAGACTACTTAAGTAAAATTAATCTGATTACCAAGTCACATTCAGTTTTTCAAACCTTTTAAAGTTAACAGTTTTCTAACACAATAAAGAAAATTGTGGTCCATGGTAGTTTGCTTTATTAAGTTTGGGAAAGTAAAACATAAATATTGTAAAATGATATGTATAATAATAATAATAATAATATTAAAATATTTTAGTAGGCTATGTACCCCTACTTTTATGATCAAAGCTAAAATATCGTTCCAAAAATAAAAAAAAAATCTTTATTTTAAATCTTTTTTTTATTATCTAATTCACATTTGTTTTTAATTTCGTAAAATTACAGGAAAATTATTTTTTTATTACCTATAAATAAAATAAAATAACTTTTTTTAATTTCGTAAAATTAACACCTTACCTTAACGAGAAAAAAAATTCAATGTTTTAGAACAAAATATGTTTAGAAAATTTCACGTAGTGCATCTTACTTAAATAATAGTGACGCATTATTTATCAAGTTACAGTTGTATTTATCAACAGTTATCATTGATTAATCCTACTATTCCGAGTTCTTTTAAACAAAGCAAGCAAAATAAGCTAATGGTTATCGGTACTAGGTTGATTAACAAGCTTCCTCATATGAACAGAATAAATTAAGTGTGTTAATTGTGCAAACATCAAGCCTTGTGAAAAAGTGAAATTTACTCACTGACACTTATCAAGAACTCACACAACCACAAGGCCTGAAATTTTTTTACGTAAGTTTATTATTTCGATCGTACGCTTTCTAAGAATGAACTGCAAAAAAATTCTACTTCTAAAGAAAGTGAATTTTCTGCAATTTCTCTTTAAAATTATTTTTAAGTCGTCCGTATGACAACAAAATTAAGAAAAAACAAAGGTTATTTTACTTTTTTTATAGTAATAAAAAAATAAGTTAACTTAGTTTAATTTATGTTATAGTATAAATGTATTTAACGATTTTCTGTATAATTTTCTTTTAAATTTTACAAGACAACTTGAAATCGAATATTTCAGAATTGCAGCTTTTTTAGTTAATAAAGTGTATTTTAGTCTGAGATTGTTAATAATAATAAAAAGTAATGAGTAGGCCTATTAAAAATGCCAAGACATTTCATTTATCATCCGACGCGTCGCTAAGTTAAGCGCCAATTTACGATACTCTTTATTTTGAATTTTTAGTTGCCTACTAACCATTGTTCAGTAGGCAACAACCAACAATAATTTCAAGTCCCAGATTATAGTATAAGCAGATATTCATAAAGAGTTTTCTTACCGTAACTCCCCGTAACTTTTGTTTTAATCGAAGCTACACAATCTTTATTAAACACTACGTACAAAGAGTCAAGAGTACATGAAAATAATGACCTCAAATTTTTTGAATATTTTTTTCAGAACATTAAGCCCAATTACAAAAAATTGTTTTATTATTTTATTAACCAGTACCTATCATCAATTGAATGGTCAACCAGTCTCAAGGAAAGTATAAAATTAATCTCGCACACTTATTATTTTATTAATGTTTCATTTATTTGTGTACACAGGATTTTTAAAAGCAGTTGTACCTGCCTAAGCGGAAAAATTGCGGAAGGTTATTTTTTCAATGGATACTAACACGGAAGGTTACCCGCCACCTTATTCTCCACCACTAGGTATAACATCTGCAATGTTTAATTTTAATTTTAGAGAGAACTTTAATAAGCTATACAATATTTTATTATGTTTAAAAAAGCTTTTTCATGAAACTGATGGAACCAGATGCACACGATCAATTAAACTGACAATACAAGTAGGCTACTTCTGTTTAAGCCTTCGTGCCCTAAAGAACAATAAAGTTTTTAACCAACACAGTTTTATGTGCAGTTCAGTTAAATGTTCACACCCGTATTTATATAGGAATCTATTATTATAGGAATTTATTTATGATATAATTGTTAAGAAATGCCATACGCAGGCATTATTGCATACCTAGGTCATTGTTCATATATGTGCGTTCGAACTTACCTTCTTCTAAACACTTTTTTCATCTATATGCATATGTTGTTTCAAAAATTGTTGGCTTTTCCAAATTCTTTTGTAACTCAATTAAGTCATTCATTATCTTTATAATAATCGACAATCAATATATCAACGAACTAGCACAACAAAATACGCAACCTAAAAATTATAAAGTGTTAGAGTAGAGCGTGTTAATTCTTACTAAACGTAAAATTACACAATTGGATATCTTTAAAATTAACACAGTATCGCCTATATTTTTTTTTTTGGAAAATACAGGAACCATAGCAAAAAATTATTACAAATTAATTATTTTCTTCTTGTTATATCAATACTGCTGAAAATATAAACAAAAGTTTTTTTTTTCAAAAATTCATCACATTATTGTTGTATCTTTTTTAATTTACGTTTAAAACGGGTACTAATTCAAAGTTACCACTATCATCTTCAATCGGCTTCATAATCATAGACTCCCGAGTTTGAAACCTTGCATCTCCAAAACTATGTGTTGGATTTTAACACACTTTACATAAAAATTTAGTTCATTTTATTCTCCGTTGACCCATAATAGTCCTATATTTTTAACATTGTTTAAAAATTGCCATATCGAGATTAGAAGACAAAAAGACCCGGTTTTTTTGCTGTCGCAACAAATTTCATGCATTTAGAGGCGAGTAACTCGATAATTATTTTACCGAAAAGTTTGAAATTTTAACGCAACAAGACAGTTATATTCTTACACCGTGCACAAAATTTCAAATTTGTACTTTACTTAAATTTTGATTTATTAAGAATATTCTGAACCCTTGCTATCTCGCTAGCCGCTCGATCGTTCGGCACGGGCAAACTATCGTTTTATTCAGCGTAAAAAACTTCGTACAAATATGTTAATAACATGAAATATAGATTGGCCAATGTTGTGATAGAATTTTTTAAATTTTGAAAAATATACTGGGTAATGCGGGGGGTGGGCGCTACTACCCATATTGCCAGTTTGAGTACGTGACATCCTGTCGGACTGTCTACCTGAATTGACAGACTGCATTGTCAATTCAGGTAGACAGTCAGATTCAGGCGACATGGTTAGTAGAGCCCAACCCCCCCCCCCCCCCGCATTACCCAGTCTATTTTTCAAAATTTAAAAAATTCTACCACAACATTGGTCAATCAATATTTCATGTTATTAACAAAATTGTACTAAGCTTTTTAAACTGAATAAAACGATAGTTTGCCCGTGCCGATTTATCGAGCGGTTACTGAGATAGCAAGGGTTCAGAATATTGTTAATAAATCAAAATTTAAATAACTTACGAATTTGAAATTTTGTACACGATGTAAGATCATAATTGTCTATGTTGTATTTATATTTCAACTTTTCGGTCAAATAGTTATCGAGTTATACGTCTCTAAACGCAGTAAATTTTTGCGATAGCAAATAAAACAGGTCTTTTTGTCTTCCAACCTCGATATGGCAATTTTTAAACAACATTAAAAATATACGGCTATTATAGGTCAACGCAGAATAAAATGAGCTAAATTTTGATGTAAAATATGTTTAAATCCAACTCATAGTTTTGGAGATGCAAGGTTTCAAACTCGCGTGTCTATGATTGTGAAACCGATAGTACTTCTGCATACGAAGTGGGTCAATACACTTAGAGACGACTGTGAGGTATGTTTATAAGGAAATGCGGAAAAGAGTACAGCCGCAATGAGATAACTTTTGTAGAATAAGAGTTCCTAATGTTACTAAATACTGCCGGATATCACATCAATTCTTACATTTTTGTTATTATTTTCTTCGTTCTTCTTCATAGGCTACTATAAAATTATACATTTTACAATCCAAAACATTATGATTGGGATAAAAGAATGAAGAACAATGTTCAAGAGATAGAATTACTATCTGATGTTATAAAAAAGGCTTATTCAAAACGATAAAATAGAACGTCCAAAGCTATATGGGTTGAAGAATCACGAAAAAAGAAAATGGAAAAACAATACTGCCCAGAGGAAACATTCAAAAGTAATGTTTCATAGTCCTTAAGAACTATGAAACAAGGCTTCCTTAAAAGCCGGAACGAAACGGGAGATGCCAACTCAGCAGTGGCGTAAATTGATTCTGTGAGCTCCCGCAGAAGTCCATGGTGGGTCTTCTCCCTCGTCTTGACTCGTAAATAAAAATTAGGTTAAAGACTTATCGGTGACTTATTCAGTTAGAGTTTTATCGTCCGAATAATAATTATCTCTCACCATGCATAATTTATGAAGTCTACTCCTTAAAATTAGTAGACTGTACAACACAACTTTAAAAAACTTAAAACGTAAAAACGTTATTTGATAGCGACGTTTACACTTACAGAGCACGTTACTATAAGGACTGTACCAAATAACATTTATTTACATTTTACAAGAAATTTATTTGTTTTGCATAAACTCTGGGAATTTCGGGAAGCGGTCACGCCACCGTAAACCAGATTAGATTAAAATAAAGACTAGTTGAATGGATTATAAAATGTCTTGCATACGTGAAACTCAAATACAACGTAACGTTTAGATCTATAATGGATTTTAATGCCGAACTACAGAAAAACACCTGTTCAGGTAGTAAATGTAACAAAAGAACATTCTGGCAAATTCAGTTTTTTGTACTAAATATTTAGTGAAATGTTACATGTTTTTCAGTGGAATTCCAACCATCAGGACAAGCTGTTAGTTTTGTTAACAACATCAATGGAACTAATTATAATAATACAGGAGAAGATGCACCGGCTACTGAAATTAAGGAAGACAATCAAGGACCGCTTCCTACTATTGGTAAGACACTATTATTAAAAACTAACAGAAATTTAATCTCTATTTCGAAGTAAAAATCTATCAATTTCATCAACTTTTGTGTGCTAGTAACAAAAGACATAAATTGCAAAAAGGCAATCAGGAAGTAAGATCCATACATTTTCATACTTTCGGTTGATAACCGATTCAGTTTTCTTTGTTACTTCTTTTTCACTTGGATACCCGACAGATACAAAACTTTGAACACAAATGCAAGTATTTACTGCTTCTTCCGCAAGCCCAGTAGTATTCAAATATTCAAAAATTTAATTTTTTAACTTCTATGAATACTACATTTACAACCAGTTAAATTATTTAACACTAATATACAAATTTTGATGGAGATTACGCCCACAGCGTAACTTCAATTTAAAAATCAACTGATATCACATTGAAACTTATATTGTTATTTGTTCATGTAAATAATTTTTCTTGAACTGTACTAAAGAATATCACTCCTCCAAGAACTTCTTCGGGAGCAGTGCGGTGTACTATACAAGTACAAATTTTATGTGTCCGCGAATGAATCTTAGACGGAATTTCACATTTTACTCCGGTGTTTTAGCGAATGAAATGAAACGTAATATGAATCAGAAACGAACAGAAATATTTAAAATCGAGTATTAGCCTACAAACGGATTTCTCACAATACTTTACCCGGAAATCATGTATCAGTTTATTAGAAAATAGAGTACCTATCGTTTCAGATAAAAATTTGAACAAAATATTATTGTAAACAGGTTATATTTATATTAACGAACTTCAATTGACATCTAATGAGTAATCTAAATTCTACGCAAAATTTTTTGCCGTTCCTGGACTTTTGAGATAATTAATTATCTCAAACGACGGAATTTCACATTTTACTCCGGTGTTTTAGCGAATGAAATGAAACGTAATATGAATCAGAAACGAACAGAAATATTTAAAATCGAAGCAAGAAAATTGTTGAAATTGAACCAAGTACAAAATGCACTTGGCCTGCAAAATAGATGTTTTCAGTACAACAGCACTTTTGAACTTTCGAACACATAACCCTCATCCTGTCACCAGAGGAGCCTACTGAATGAATACAATAACTTTAATTCCAAATTACATTGCTATATTTTACAAATAAATTATAATTGGATTTGTGTTACAGATGGTACCATTGCTTTGTCAAAAGGAAGTCCAACGGCCTCTCCTGGTCTGGAACAGCTGAGTGACCTTAATGAGTTAGTGATGCATCAAGAGACTAAATTTATGGAAGGTATCTTTACTCAGTACCAACTTATTTTCTTTCATCAATAAATTAAGTTATTAGAGAAATGGAGTATACAAGTATAGTTAATGATATTTCAGTTGGTTTTAACACTTACTCCATTGCTAAGAAAAGGGACTGGTTTAGTTTTAAACTGAAAAGATCCAGTTTCTTTTGTGTCTCCTGCAGTGATTCTGAAATATAAAATTTCGTCTAAAAGGCCAAATATCAATTCCGCTGTTTGTTTTCAAAAGTTTTAATCGTCGCAGAAATTATAATTCCACAATTTATTTTTTCTTACAGAATTGACTGGATACGAATCCGAAAATCACTTCTCGGTAATGAACAATTTAGGACAGAAAATATTTTTTGCGGCAGAAGATTCAAATTTTCTAATAAGAACTTTTTGTACGGGTATACATCCATTTAAGATGAATATTGTCGACAGCTCCAGAACTGAGGTGATTGAAATGAGACGTCCGTTTCGTTGTGATTCATGGTGTTGTTGCCCGTGTTGTTTACAGGTAAGAGAGAAAATCGAAAGAATTCTTGGGTAGCTTGTGAACCTTTGTAGTAAATTCATTACCAACTTTATTTTAAAGGTTTATCTTTGGTTTTTTAAAATTATCTTAATTTAGGAGTAAATTTATTGAAAAAATGCGTACCTTTAAGGTTCCATAAGCTTATGAAATATGGAACTGTAAATATATTTTCTATAAAAGTGATCGAACCAGAACCACTGAACTATCACTTTTGTAACCGTCACACATAACATATAGGCCTAGTACTAAAAAAATATTTCGACACTATCAAAATTATATTTTTAATTTTTCCTATTATTCTAATTTTTCAAAACATACAGAAAGTAAACAAGAAAAATATCTTGTAGTTTACTCAGATACCGACTTCACCGAATCGGCATTAGCCGACTTTATTTTTTTAGCATAACAGCTTCTCGCTACAATGTTCACGTAGAAAACTGTTGTAAGAATTGAAATGTTGAACCACCCTTATTTCAGACCGGGCTCTTAAGTGCTACTGTCTGTCAAATAAAAGAAAATTTATGTCCGTAGTTACTTTGCAACAGCTGAAGCCATTTTTTTGCAGAATTTATTCATTAAGCATCTAAGTTTTAAAATTCAAAGAACATGTATATAAAATCTTCATATTTTTTATAATATCTAAAATACGTAAATGCTGTTTGAACATATGACACACTTAGAACTCATAAGTAAAATGGTTTTCACTATTCTTTGATCTTATTGATGTTCGTTAAAATGAACAAAACTGGTTACTGTGATCAAACCTTCCATTTTTTAACAAAAATTTGTACTTGACCTATGAACTAATTTCAACCTAATTATCAATCATTTTTGTCAGGTGTGGAATATGTGAAATCATTATTGAGTAGTTTAAGCAAGTAAAATTTTGTCAAAATAGTAACAACTGAAGTATTTCTCCACTTTATTGCTCTTATATATTATCTTTTTACAGTTAGCTAATTCAAACATAATTAGATAGGTACATTCATAATAAACTAATGAGTTTTATGCATACCTGTGTACCGGAGCGGTACACAGTTTAATATGACTGATATAACTGAATGTGTCAGAGCAAACCTTAATTAAAAACCAATTCGAATCGACTTGACTTATTTACTGAGCAGAAGTAAGAGTTATGTTTATTTTAGTCCACACATATTTTAGTTCCCCCAGAAGCGTAATTTCTGCAGATGTAATCTACTTATAACCTACGCATTGCATTTCATACTTCTGAAACATTTTTTAAAATCTCCATCTATGCTCCAATCTTTAGCTATCTTTAGCTATATTTTGGAATCATCGATAAACCAGTCGGTGCTAGAATCTCTTCAAGGAAAACTTAATTCGTGGAGTGCTTTTTGAGGTAGGTAGCGATTTGTTTTACTATACTCTAAGGCTATTACCTAAAATTATTAGGCCTCTAAGTTTATTTGTTTACTAGTACTCTAAGGCTAGCAAATTTGGTGAGCCTACACCCCAGTCGATTGTCTTTATATTTCACAAAATGAGGAAAGAGAAACTACGACATTGCAAAAAAGGACACTTAGCAAATTTGTATAACTTTTTGTTTTAGTTTGCTGTCACAATAAATAATGCTTATGCAATAATTTCTGTTATTTTTATTTTCAGATAATGGAGGTGTATTCTCCACCCGGTTGTTTAGCAGGTACAGTTATCCAGCATTGGAATATGATGGCCCCA
Organism: Catonia carolina; assembly: GCA_035578175.1. NCBI lineage: Eukaryota > Metazoa > Arthropoda > Insecta > Hemiptera > Achilidae > Catonia > Catonia carolina. The sequence continues at coordinate 64,280,092 of JAQMRL010000001.1, read as the reverse complement.
AGGTTTTCTATTAAAAATGCAGCTGGTGACACTATTTTCAAGATTCACGGGCCATGGTATCTAGTCAATGTGTGCGGAAATGATGATTTCAAGGTATTTTATTGTTAACTAAATTACTTGTCTAAAATATAAGTTAATAAACAGTACTCGAGTAGTCATTACTCAGCCTCAATTTTATGTGTAGGCTTATGTAATGAGAAGAGATAATCACGCAAGTTCTTCACTGCTTACCATTGGTATCTATTGCTTTTGTTAGCGTGGCCTGGTGACAAAAATTTTGAGCGGGGCGTGCAGCGGTGGCTACAGCGTCGAGTGTTCAGTTCAATCCAATTTGTTTTACAAGCGTTGTGAGCGTGCAGACAATGTCATAGGGGGAACTTTTGTTTTGACTATTACAGTACGATTTAAGAATAGCCAGATAAACCGTGGAACTAAATAACCTTAAAATATGTAATTACCATAAATTTGTAAACATTGTTAAGTATATTTATACACATACATGTGTGTTTTAAACTATTTGGTTATTATTTTACAGTTTGTAACAAAGGATGGAAAACAAGAGCTTGGAAGAATAAAGAAGAAATTGAAAGGTCTGGAAAAGGAAAAATTCCCTTATAAGAGATACTTCGGGATTACTTTTCCCGTGGAAACAGATGTCAAGACGAAAACTCTAATGCTCGCGGCATCCTTCCTAATTGTAAGTTATGTTGTTAATGAAAATTATCCTTTAATTTTTTAGCAATAGAGATTTCATCCATAGAAAAGGCCCTAATGGAAGAACAGAAGGAGATCCCAAAAGCCTGGTCCTTGTACGTTTTTACATCTTTCATGTATTATGGTTATTTGAATGTAACCCGTTCAGTTATTTGTTGATTACAAACATTCTCTCTAGCTTCACTGCGATTGCAATACAATGGAAATTATTCTCAATCATTAAGTTTTAAGTTGAAAACGTATTTTTGAAAACATTCTAGTATAATGTTAAATGTAAATCCAGTATAATGCGAGAGAACACTAATAGTGGCGGCTGCTTCCTCTGAAACACTACCTGTTGCGGTCTATTTATGACCGCGGGAAAAATTTAACTTTCAACGTTTTCAAATGGTCAACGTTTATTATGAGACATTACTGGGATTGTTCGAAACAAAAGACAATGGGGGTGACTCAGGTACACAGTTTGAATAATTCCATTCCATTCGTGTATTCTAACTTGTACATTGAAGCCATCTAATAAAACTTTAGAAATCCATAACTGCATTTGTATAATGAAGCCATCCGTATCGGGTGTCCACTAGGATACTACTACAAATTAATAAAACTATCTTAGATTTTTCAAGAAAATACAACAAGTACCTAATGTATTTAAACAGAAAATCAATTGTATTAGGTACAAAAATAATGATTGTATTACCTGGAGAGTACGGACTCTTTTATTGAACAAAATTTACGATTTTGTAGTAGCCTATACTCGTTGACTCTTAAATATTTTTTCTCCCTCTCTCCACGAATTTCAATCGACATGACAGATAAGTACATAAGTCCGATTTTCGGGAGTTCATTTATCAGTCTTTCTTGATTACTAGAGACATTACAGTATCGGTTCATTTATCAGTGTTTGTTGATGAGATAATTACATAAATTATTATGGATCAACTTTTATACGAATAAGCAGTAAAGGATGTAACTTCTAAATGGTTTTTAATCAATTATAACTTTTCAAAAACTCCAGGTAATAAACCCGCCGGAGTTGGTTCACCGCAAGCTGCCGCAGTTGAACGAATCCCGTTCAATAACATTTTACGAACAGCCAAAGATGGTATACGTCCGTATGATAAAGATGATTCAAAAATATAAGAAGCGTTCTAAAATAAAAACCTACTACTAGTAGTCTACTACTAAGTACTTTTATGAATGGAGTTTTGTAGCAAAACTTCTGAAATTGTTTGTAAAACGACCAACAGTACCGCTAGGTAACTATGTTACACTTTACATAATGCTAGGACTTTTTCAATCAGGAAAGTGAAAACAGAGTTGTATTTGAACAATTAAAAACCTGCTAGCGGTTTTGTAAGGGTACCGTAATAAACAATACAGAACGTTAGTAAAGTTTTAAAAATGTAATTTGTCTTCAGAATGTAATCTTTAAAATCCTGAAGAATTATTTTTAAATAGTTAAATTTTTTTTAAACAACAAGATATTAGAACTAATAAAATAAGCCATTAGAAATACATCTTTCTATAAAACATTTTTGCCTTCATGTAAAATTCATAGTAATTTCGTTTTCTTTGGGGAGTTGACCAGGCGGAATCCAGTTCCGCATCCCACAAAACAATTAACTAATGAATATACGTTAAGTATTTCTTTTACCTATAGTTTATTATATTTGTTATGTAAAATAAAAATTAAACATAATATTTTAAACATTAATCTTTTTTTAATTTCAGCAATTACTTTACTTTGAAGAAGAAGGATACTACCTAGAAGAAAATAATTAACTCTGTGTTGTACAATACTTCAAACCATAATTTAAACACAAATAAATAACTAAAAGATAGTATACTTAGACCACTGAATTTTACCTATTAATATTTATAACCTGGGTTTAACATATTTTGACAACTTTAAATTTTCCATATTCAATAAAATTTTACATTACTAAAATGAACATTTATTATTCAATTTTCAATTAATACTAACTCATAAACGAGAATGTAAAATTAAGTTTTAAGTTAATTAACGAGTGGCTGATAAGGCCATTTTCAAAATCAGTTTTGAAATTCAATTGATAAAATGAAATAGAATAGATTGTTAGCTAATGAGACACTACAGACACATTCAGAAAGGAAACGGGAAACAACCAAAAGAATGTAACATTAAAAAAATAATTAAACAAAAATCCGCTTCTACAATCAAATTAATAAAAAAAAAATTGTTGACAAAATATTTTGGACACTAATACGAGGTACAAGCTTGCACATTACTTTTTACCCGTGGTAGAAATTCAGGGCCATACCGGTGATCAGAGATGAACCAGAAATATTTTATAATTAAAAATGTAGACATAATAAGTGTAATACAGTAGTGTAGTAATGATATATATACGAGTATAACACAACACTCCGTTTAATAATCATTTACTCACTTAGAATTTCATTTGGTAAGGTGATCTTAGATCATCTTACCTCTAACTGGATGTGATTTTTCTCAATACAGAAGAGCTATTTGTGTTAGATTTTTACACAGCTGTCCGTGAACCAGTACTCCCGTTCTAACTTTGCGGACGATACTATCATCTCTCGTTAAATGGACTATAAATATTCATGAAAGTTCATTTAAACGTAACATTTACTAATAGGTGTTGTAATAATTTATTTCATGAAATGTAAAATGTCCATAACTTAGAATTAAGTTTATTATCCTTACACAATGACTTAAGTAAATTTAGTTAATTATAAATATATATTTTTTGTATCACGTTTATGGGGTATCGACTACCATGGTCATTCGCCCTTAATTATAATAATTAATTATAGTTGTAGTAGACATAATTACAATTCTTAATATCATTATAAATATTATTAAAAACGGTATAACTAGGACAATCATAGAAGTAATTCGTTACACTTTGAATTTGCTTATAGACATGTTAATAATTACTCAGAAATAAATTTAATTACAAATTTACAAAATCCAATTTATAACGCATAATTAAATTATTATAAACGATAAAAAATAGACAAATAAATGTAACGACCATGTATCGCACTGATTCTATTGGATCTAAAAAATTAATTTAAAATCTTTTTAAATTTATTGTTTTTATAATTTATCACTGTAATAAAAATATTTATTTTATATGTATTAGTTCACAGTTTATTTTATGTTAATTTTAATTTTAGAGTTAAAGTAATTTAAGTTGTTTTAATTGTTCTAATTTTTATATATTAAAAGTAAGTTTCAAGCAATACTATTACAACTTTGCATTATAATTTAAAATTTTTCCATATTTTAAAAAGAAAAAAATATTGTAAAGTAAAACTTAACTGGAAAAGTTAAAATTTTTATGATACAAATATCTTCACTTGTGCATTGTAAAGGAAAATAAAATATCAAATATATGAACTCGCCAAACAACGGATAAAACTCTAATAAAGTTATATTCATTGTCAGAGTTCAGTCAATTTAATGTTACTAAATACAAAACTATTTATCTAATTGTGTTTGTATATACCGGGTGTCCCACGGATTTGAACCATAGGGAAATAGCATTGATTTTCATTAGTTGGTTAATATTTTCTTCCCACAAATAAATGAAGACTTGTTATAATCAGGAATCATTAGAAAATGTTTATACCTTTAAAACAATATCGATTTTGATATATTTTAAGCTGTATTTTAGCTTAAGATACATAAATTTGTAAACCGTTTCCTATTTAAGTATTGTAAATTTATCATCTAAAATTATTGAAACAATCAGCTGTCTGAAAATTAAATATTACCGAAGAAAATATATTAGGCATTTAAAAAAAATACTGAATTTGCTTACAAAAGAAAAACAATTTTTAAGTAAATAATTTTAGATGATAAAACGAATTGTCAAAATTGAAAAATAAAAAAATAATTGTTTCTAATATTTCAAATATTTTTTTAATAACAAGAAAATGTTTTTACCACAGATGGATTCGACCTACCTAACTCTACATCTCAACACCACATCGTTACCACTACTCCAAACACACAGTGTGACGTATCCATAAAATTTATAATATTTAAATAGTAAACGGTTTACAAATTTATGTATCTAGAGCTAAAATACAGTTTAAAATGTATCAAAATCGATATTGGCTTAAAGGTCTAAAAATTTTCTTATAATTCCTGATTATAACAAGTCTTCATTTATTTGTGGGAAGAAATATTAACAAACTAATGAAAATCAATGCTACTTCCACATGGTTCAAATTCCGTGGGACAACCGGTATTTCTAGCCGACCAGTATAGGCCTACTGGTCATTAATAATTTGAAAGCCAATTAGGTGAAAGTGATAAATTAAACATCAAGATATTTTGTTAATTTAGAATGGAACAAGAATCATCCAATATCATTTCATAAAAGTTTCAAGAAATTTTTTTAACTTCTTCTGAAAACGATAATCCTGACGACCGATAATTAACATAATTTACAATATATCTTATAGAAATTGTACAAATTTTATTTTCTTATCGTTACACAGAAAGTAATTTTACAGTGATATTTAATTTACTTTTGGTTTCATAATATGTAAGCCTATAACATAGAAACGGTCATTATACCATAATCATTATAATTCATTATCCCATATTCAATCATAATGTTTAAGCTAGTGCCACTGGCTTCTACGCCGGGGTCCCGGGTTCGATGTTTTCATCACTAATTTTTATTATCATCATTATCCACCGTCTGCATTAGCAGAAATTGCAGAACAGTAATTGCAATAAAAAACAGACTCTCTTAATACATCTAATAAATATTTATTGACACAATTATTAAACTAACAAATACAATTAGGTTAGTCCAATTAAACAAATTGATGTACAAATTGATTTGAATAAATAAATTTATTAAAAAAATAGATAAACAATCAAAACAAAATTTTAACTGTCCGTCAACCACTTGCTACCACCCTATACACACGCAAATTAAATTACGCAGTTAAATTTCATGTGTTCAGTATTGTACAAGCAACGCCCAAGTAGAACGCAATAAAAAGTGGAACAAGTTTGTGAGCGCTCCGCTTAAGTATACAGTTTGATTAAACACAATCTTATAATATCTGTACAATCTTTGATTATGCACCTAATCAATCTAGCAACTAAATGATTGCGCAACTAGAAATTGTAAGTCACAATGCGATCTAATATTATTATAATTTTTCGTATAATCTAATTAATTATTTATTATAATTTTTACTGAATCTTACCAAAAGTAAGGACTAAAAGTGATTTTAAAAAGTTTGGTACACAAGTTTTTCTCTTAATATTTTTATTTAAAACACAAACATCGGATAAAAAGGGTCGCATTTGCGACAAACTAATAATAACTAAATAATTTACAAATAATGTAAAATAAACGCTCTAACTTATTTTGTTTATGCATAACTAAATAACCCACTTTGACAAACCCAAACTAACTATAACCCAACTAACTTTGACCCACGTTTCAAAAAGTCAATCTTCTTTTCGTACTCTAATGAGATTTGTAAATTCACTTAAATTCTTTCTGCTATCGGTGGCTTCATTACCTAGTGTGTAGCAGTGCCCAGCGGTCCAAACTACCAAATATTTTTGCTTTTTACCCCTTAGACTGCATAATATTGGAATAGCATCTCTCTATAGGGAATCAGTCGCAAAATGAGTTCTGAAAAGCAGTTATGCCCAAAAGAAAAACCAAAATAGTACGGATAAATTAATAAAAGGGTAGAAATTAGTATTTTTTTTCTTCGGCCGCAACAGAGGATATGCAAAATACTAGGATATGTTTTTTTTTATTTTTATGTGTCAACACACAAGTTTACTCCTTTAAATTATTATTTATTTATTTATTTATTTCATTTAATTGTTTGCAACAGGCCGAACACGGCCCAATTATAGAAACAATATTTCATTACAGAGCAAAAGACAATACAAAAGTAAAAAGCAAATAAAAGGATAGAAAAATACAATCAGAAATAGTCAATAACGCAAACAGAATTAAATATAACTAAAACAGTATTATATACTAAAATTTTACAAATAATTTACTGATTAACAATCATGATAGAGGTCCAAAACAAAAACAAAAAAAATAAATAAAAAAATTAACACACCCACACACATAATGTGGAATTGCTTGGAAACTTAGATCTTGAAAGACTTAAGAATGGCTGACTTATACGATGCTCGGCTCTGGCAAAATGGATCTATTGCCGCAATTTTGTCCATGATATTATAATTGACTATCATGCAGTTAACCGGCGAATAAGCTGCATAATTAGTGGAAGAAGATTTCTGATAAAACATATATTTTGAACGGTTACAAAAACTTGGGACGCGAAAAGGAATTTTTCTAAGCGTATAAGGATCATTTATTTCACCACACAATAACTGTTTCAAATACATTAGTGAAGCTAATCGACGCCTATTTTCCAGTGTTTGCATTTGAAAGGTGTCTAGTAAAGTGTTATATGGAATTGTAAAGGAGTAGATACGGTTCTGCTTATAGTACAGATAACGGAGGAATTTAATCTGAAGTTGTTCTATGGCATGAATGTGGACAGCATAATATGGACTCCAAATAACCGAACCAAATTCTAAAACTGACACGACAAAAGAAAAATAAAGGATTTTTAGAGCAGAAATGTTATTTAAATTCCCACAACTTCTTTTAATAAAACCGAACAACCGACTAGCTTTCTTAACAATACTAGTTATGTGGTTATTAAAAGATAAAACTGAGTCGAAGATTACTCCCAGATCCCGCACTTCAGAGACCCGCATCAAAATTTTTTCATTCATATTATAATTAAACTCAATAGTAGTTTTTTCCTGCAAAAGGACATTACTGAACACTTTGATACATTAAAAAACAATTTATTCTTCGCCGACCGAACTACAAGATTATCAAGGTCCGCTTGTAACAGTAACGCGTCCGCTAAACAACTCACAGAGCGAAATAATTTTAAGTCATCTGCATACATTAGTAAATCAGAGTTATGTATCGAACATTCAATATCATTTATAAACATCAGGAAAAGTAAAGGGCCTAGATTTGATCCTTGAGGAACTCCGGACTGTACAGTAAAAAAGGAAGAAGAAAACCCGTGATAAAACACATATTGCTGTCTATCCACCAGGTATGAGCAAAAAAACTTCAATAGATTATTGGAGAAACCAAAATTCTGTAACTTATCAAGAAGTATTTGGTGATCAACTGTATCAAAAGCCTTGCTAAAATCAGTGTAAATTGCATCAGTTTGAACATTACGCTTCTCAAAATTATCGATTATACATTCCGTGAAATTCATCAAGTTAGACGATATTGAACGACCAGAAAAAAAACCATGTTGATGTTCAGAAATTTTACATTTCACGTAAAAGAAAATATGCTTATATAAGAGCTGTTCAAAAATTTTCGCTGGACTAGAAAGAAGAGCAATAGGCCTATAATTACTGACATCGGAAACATCACCCTTTTTATGTAATGGTATTATCTTAGTGGTCTTCCATTTATTTGGGAACATACAACTACTTAGAGACAAATTAAAGATAAACGCTAGTGGTTTAGACAGAATATGGGAGCAAGCCTTTAACATATATGGGGGAATGTTATCAGGGCCAAAAGAGCGACGAGAGGGCATAAGTCTAATAGCATCCTCAACTTCCCGTTCAGTGAAGCTCGGGATAAAAATGAGATTAGAGTTCAGTAAATATGAAGGATTGAGCTGAGGTAACTCATCATAAACACTGCTAAAATATTCAGCAAAGGCTGCTGCGCTTGACGCATCACTACCACAGAGGTTGCCATCCGCTGATTTGATCGGACCCCGTGTCACCCGCTCGCGCTTATTCTTAAGGAAACGAAACAATTCATTAACTCTATTATTAGCTATGCTATTTTCAGTTTGACGCAAGTACAAGGAGTAGGCCTTCTTAATTTTAAATTTGAGTTCCTTACGAACGGATTTGAATTGATCCGCATAGAAGTTATCGCTAGCGTTTTTGAGTTTTTTACGAATCTTTTCCTTTGTTTTGATAAGTTTGATTATTTCAACTGTAAACCAAACCGGATATTTACAATTAGGGCAAGTTCTCTTTTTAGGTATTGTTTGATCCATTATAGAATATATAATATCATAGAACGCGTCGACCGCCATATTAGGATCCGCCTATTCATACAAATGTTCCCAATTTTGTTGATACAAAATGCGATAAAATAAATCAAAATCTGCTTTATGAAAATTATAATTGATATCGCCAAGAATATTATTAGGGGTACCCTTAAACGGTCGCTTCTTATTCACGGTTATACGCAACGCAGGATGATAACGATCGTGAGGGACGATAACTAAAGTTATAGTTAATATAATAATAATTATAGTATAGTATATATAATTATAGTATAGTTATAATTATAGTTAATTATATCAGATATTGGAATAAGGACCGTGTAAATTAGTTAAGTAAGTAAGTAAGGTAAGTGTAAGTTAGTTTTAGCTAACGATTCACTCCATGGTGTGCCAGTCAAGCCAGGGTATTCGACCAGACAAGTAAGTGTTGGCAAAGTCCCCGGGCAATAGGTGGAGCCAACTTGAAATAACCAAGCTGGACCAGACATTAAGTTTATGTCAACTTAATTTAAGTAAATAATCAGTAAGACGAGCAGTAAAATACATAAGTAAATTAAAATATTTTTTAAAAAGCTTCTTTTGTGAGTTGCTTACAGCTTCAAGTTTGCCGTTCATGTCAGTTACCACTTTTCTCTATCGTGCCAATCCTCCTCTGCCAGCCCTCTCCTATCCGCAGACTCCATGACACCATAAATCCACCTCCTTGCTAGACGTCCTGTACTTTGTTTCTGCTACGGAACACAACTGAAGACTACCAGACCATCACTTCTCAATTTTGCAGGTGCCCATACTAAACCTATAACGCAACCTTTATCTCTCAATACCCTCCACAATAGTCTTGGTTTCACCCATCCTCTTTAGAATCTCATCATTTCGTACTTGGTCCTGCCTTGAAACTCGACAACTCCTCCTTAGGAAATCCATCTGTGTAGCTAATATCCTCTTTTTATTTATCTAAGCCAACTGTCAGTTCTCAGCACTATAGTTAAGCGCACTCTTCTTTATTGCAACACCAATTGAATCGGTTTTTCAGAAAGCCCATAAGACAAAACATTTCCTTTTTTGCTTTAGTAGTACATTTTTGGATTGATTGAGTGTAAACACATCATTCCCTACAAAAATCATACAAGTCTAGCTTTCCTTCACTAACATACTGCTAAGAGCTTATCATTACGCTACAAAGTTTATCCTAAAGCCTTTTTCCGGTTGAAAATAAAATGGATTATATTTCGAAGCTGAAGTCCTACATTTTAGAAAAAGAGGACATACAAAGTTTCAACGCAAAATCATTTTATGTGAGACAACTACTGATGCTGCTGATATTTTGAAGCTTAAGTCCTACATTTTAGAAAAAGGGGACATACAAAGTTTATACGCAAAATCTTTTTATGCGAGACAACTACTGATGCTGCTGATTTATTGATGCTGAAATCCTAAATTTTAGAAAAAGAGGACATACAAAGTTTTTACGGAAAATCTTTGCATGCGAAACAACTACTATTGATGCCAAAAAACCTGAATATTTCAGGCAACAACTGGTTTTTTTGAGTGGAAAGATTCCTGAAGTCACAAGTCTAAACTAGAGCAATAAATAAATAAATATTATTGCCCAACACAATTTCCTTTTTGTTATTCAACAACGAATTTCATTCAGAAACAATATAATTCAACATTTATCCTTTTTACTTCAGGAACAATATAAGTCAAAAGTTGGTTTTTTTGACTTATGAGCTTTCTGAAATGACCGATTCAATTCTTCTTTTTGTCTCATTTCGGATTCAGACCACAGCATTGGATTTAACAGCTGTTTATAAAGCTAATTTCTAATTAATTTTTGTATGTACCGTAACCTAATGCTACAAGATTATGTACTTTTGAAAGGAATAAATTTTCTCTATAAATGTGTTTGTATAATATGTAAATAAATGTCTTATTAAATTTCAAACAACTACTTTTATTTTAGACAAAATGTATAGTTTCCACCCTGCCACCTCCTAACAATTTTATTAACCCTAATGTGTGTACGTTAACATCTATTCAATTACAGAACAAGTGACCCCATGACCTAATGAGATGAGGATGATATGTAAGACGTAAATAAAGTGTAGTCTTGAACAGAATCAGGCCGACCATTCCTAATAGAGTATGATTAATTGAACTCTAACCATCAAAGTACCTACACCGGTAACCGCTATCTAATATACAAATCCGTATATGGCCGGCCCGTTGGCGTAGTGGTTAGTTCAACTGGCTTCTACGCCAGGGTCCCGGGTTCGATTCCCCGTCAGGTCTGGCATTTTTTCATCACTCATTTTCATCTACCACCTTTCTCACCGTCTGCATTAGCAGTAATTGCAAAACAGTCGGACGTTAAACAAAAAAAAAAAAACAAAAAATCAAATCCATATAAAAGCAACTAACTTTACTAGGATTTGAACTAGGAACCTTCGTCACCAAAATCAGCTGTTAAACGGCTGACTTGTGGCAATAACTTTACCTCTATACCAACCTGGTGGGTTCCTAACAACAAAAAATAAAGTAGCCTATTAATCTTTGATGAAATACAATAATTCATTAATATTAGAAATTAGCTTTAAAAATGTGTTTACAAAGTTGAGATGTACTAACGATATTTTGGCTGATGTAAGCTTAGTTATTAAAATTAATTTAACATTATTTATGTTCGTGGTAATAAATTCATACGTTACGCAAGACTCATAATCTCACAACCATTAGCATAAAGTTAGACAAATTTTTTGAAAAATAATTTTTTACTTGGAACTATCAAAAAAGTCCAAAAAATCAAGTTGCTAACCAAACAACAAAATAAATAAAAAATGAATATAAAATATAATAAATAATAAAAAATAAAATGCCGGCCGCATTGGCGCAGTTGGTAACGTGCTCGCCTCTCATCATGCGGTCCTGGGTTCGAATCCCACTCAGGCACGGCATATTTTCATACGTTACAAAAAACATTTCATCCTCCATTGTACTAAAGTTCCACCTCAACGTCGTCGCTAATGGCCGTTGCAGTTGATGCGACGTAAAATAAATAAATAAAAAAATTACATGTTTATATAAATTAAAATTAGCCTCCATTGCACAGTTTTACTATTCCCAAAAGTGAGAAAGAAATATAATTAGTATTTAAAACACAAGTTTATGGAAAATTATAGTAGTCTATTTTAATAAACACGATAAGATACGAACGTTAAAAAATGAAAATACCTAATTTTTTAGAATACAACCACCATAATACTAAACAGGGAGATACGGAACTGTACTCTATTCTCTCGGGATCTGATTCTAGCGTTAAAAATAATAATAAACTTCACTTTCAAACTAAAGTCCTAAAACGCTTAGTTATCGAATTACAGCTAACGAAGTGTTTTGCCCAGACTTCAGCTACCTAGTAGTTTTTTATGGTTTCATACCAGAAAAATGGAATAAACACAAAATTTAGGTTCGAAAATAACGCTTTTTTAGTTTTAACGTAAAATAAGTTTATTAAATGCTTTATGTATTCATTATTTTTTTTACATTCAACATTTATAGAAAATTAAAATCTGAGAAAACTTGATGTAACCTAAGTAAGTAGAAAATAAACACAACGGATTGAAATTCGACTTTTAATGATAACAAAACGATACTAATTTGTTTTTTTGATATTTTTTAACAGTTTCAAAAAACTGAAAAAAATTAACAAATAAAATACTACACACAAATACAACCAATTTTTTCACTATAGTGATTTAAAACACCACGTAGTACAATTTAATCGACTAAAACATCAGTAATAACAATAATTTGTTTAACAACTTCTTAAAAAATCGAACATCGAAGCAATTTAATAAATCAAATTGATAGGGTTAATCTGTCTTAATTGGAAGAACAAATGAAGTGAGTATAATAGAATTGACAATTACGTTAAAGTTTATGACCACATTATTATGAATTTAAGCTACGACGAATACACTCTAATTTTTTTTATTAATTTTTAAGAAAATAGATATTTGTTACAGACGACTGGATTAGAAGCATCGAAAATGCATACAAATTGGTGAAACTTAAAAAAACAATTGAAAAGATGTATTTATTAAAGAAAGCAAAATCATTCCTTGTAAAAACTATTTCAAAATATATATGCAACGATGAAAATTCAACATTCATTAATGAAATAATAAAACTGAAATACTTATTCACATACACTTTCCTAATGCCATTATTTGGCCGGATTGAAGACATGAAAAAATACAAAAATATTTTTTTAAGTATCTTTTATTTCACGTACATATTAATAACAATACTTACGAAATATTTCAACGATAGAAACTTTAAAAAAGATTTAGATATGTATGACGCAGCGTTATTGATTTTAAGTAATTGTACTGCCATGTACGAATGTATAAGACTTTTAATAGATTTGAAAAGTACAATAACCATAATAAATTCCTTCAGTACTTCTGTGAAGGTAATAAAAACATACTTACCGGTACCATGTAAGGATAAATTTACAACAAGAGAAATTAAAACCAAATTTTGGTACTGCTTACTGCTCCTCGTAAATTTCCAAATGTTGTTAGAAATGTACGGACAAGTGAAGGATTCACCGGAATCATTCATTTATGAAATTCTACGTCAATATTTTAAATATCTGTATATATACCCGTTGTCAAAAACCAGAATATATATTCTGATATTTTTGACATATAAATTAAAAACGTGTTTTCAAAGATTATTAAGTTCGTTGAAAGAATTCAAAATAAAATTGATTGAACTTAAAAGTATTTATGATATTCCGACATCAATTAATTTGGAAAAATATCGAACAGCTTACAAACGTTTGACGGAAATTGTGCAGTTAATGAATAAAACCATTGGAGTGAATTTATATTGCCAGATGATGCGAACAGTGCTTCAGTTATATGTTTATTCTAAAAACACTGATGTAACACTTCTGGTGGGATTTACTGTAGATACTTTAGTTCTTACTTCAATCATACTACAATGTGAATCAATAAAAGAAAATGTAAGTAACGTAGTATAACACAATGTGTTATATGTGTCAGCAGAAATGAAGGTTATATGTCATATAACCTTCATTTCTGCTGACAATTATTTTAATTACTGGTAACGCAATATAAGTTGACGATCGTCAGCAAGAGTAAGAATGGACTATGAGGGGGGAGTGCTACTTTATGTGTTTTTCTAAATACATCATAGTGACCAGGACTACATAAAATATATGTAGTACCTGCAGTATAATGTAGTCCTGATAGCGACAGCTCTAACCATGACATCATGCTGTAGTTTTACTGTTACATTGATTTATTATGTTTACAACTATGTCGTTTTATAAACATCCCATTGTATTACTTATTGATTCTTAATAATTATCCTAAATAATAAATATTCATTTTAAATAAGCCATAATACTAGGCCTAAGCTATATTTAGTATCCTTTTTGGTCATCAGCAGTAAACTGAATTACTGCACTCTGACATTTGTAGTGATAGACTAGTTAGGCCGTAAGTTCCATCGATGCGTGCTTATTATAGTGAGTGAGCCCAGCTGATTTACTTTTGGTGTCAACACGCGTCTAATTGTTGTATTCAGTATTTGGTGTTTTTCTGCAATATTTTGCGTGTTCGTGTGTATATGTATGTAATAACATGTAAGTTTTCGTATATTTTGTGTTATTACAAACTGTTATTTATTTTTCTTTCAATAATTATTATTATTATTGTGGGATTTGAATGGATGAAAATAAAACTCGTCACACGTCAATTTAACAAATTATTATTTAAACATTAAAATGAACATTATTACATCAGAATAAAAAGAATACAACATAAGAAAACAGTCTCTCGTCACTCGACACTTTCTTTTTTTACACACACACTGGTTTCTTCTTCTTGCGTCGACCGTTATCCAGCTGTTGCGAGCTCACGTGCCATCTGAATCTCACCGGCGGGAAAACCAGCAAATTCGGTTTCCGATTCCTACACTCGGCCGTCCTGAAGTTCATCCGACTCGGATGAGGAATACCCGTCCAGCCAGGGCTTCATGTACTCAGCACAAGTACTTGTCAGCCGTGGTCCATCTTGGTCTTCGCCTTCCTTGTAGACATCGTAGGTGTTATTCAGCTTGGCCTTCATCACTCGGTATGGTCCTAAGTACTTTGTCTTCAACTTAAGGTTCGGTCCCAGCTGGGTGCGTTTGATGGCAACCAGATCACCGACCTTATACTTTGCAGCTTCCTTTCGTCGTCGATTGAAGTTGCTCCGATTTTCAGCTTGCACCTTCTGGATCTGCAACTTGGCATCTTCTCTCATCTGGTCACGTTTCTCGTCGAATGAGGTAACCAACTCTTCTTCGATGAGTTCGACGATGTGAAGATCGTCCTTGTTGCGCATCTTGGTTCCCATCAACAATTCAAACGGTGATCTTCCGATGCTCCTCTGGAACGCGGAGTTGATCGCTCGTTGCACGGCAGGTACCACCTTGTACCACTTCGTCGGGTCGTCGATGCTCAGCTTGGAGATGATCGTTCCAACAGTTGCGTTGACTCTTTCAACTTGACCATTTGCTCTGGGTAGTCCTGTCGTCACCTCGATGTGTTTGATGCCTTCTGCTTCACAGTAGTCCTCAAACTCTCGGGAAGTGAACGATGTCCCCTTGTCGGTGATCACTTGCACCGGGTTTCCAAAGTTCGTCTTTTGCAATTCCATCTTTCCAATCGTCTCAGCCGTTTTCGTCGTTTTCACTGGATATAACCAGACAAACTTCGTGAAGGCGTCAACTACACAAAGGATGTGGTTATACCCCTTGTTGGTAGATGCGAGTGGTCCAATGTGATCCATGTGGTAGGTGTGCAACGGTTCACTCTCCTTGAACAGTGGGTGAAGAAGGCCTTCCTTCTTGCCCACCTTCCTGTTTACCACCAGACATTTCACACAGTTGGCGATCACTCGTTTCACCTTGTTGGCCAGGTCAGGAATGTAGTATTCCTGCTTCACGTCTTCTTCCGTCCTCTTGACAGCATAGTGTCCTCTCTCGTGTGCCGCTCGGATGATCTCCTGGTGCATCGCTCGTGGAACCACCAAGACCTCCTGACCGTCGACAAATTTGAACAGAAGTCCATCTCTCACTATGAAGTCGTCACTATGAAGTCGTATGGTTTCTCTTCCAAGATCTTTTTAATCACTACCAGTCCGTCATCTTTTTCCTGTGCGATCTTGATCCTCGATGTTAGACCATCAGGGAAGCCAAACATCACTGCTAAACATCTGCTTAGAGCGTCGACGTGTTTCATTCTGCTACCAGCTCGGTGTTGGATGGTATAGTCAAACTCTTCCAAGCTCATCGCCCATCTGGCCACACGCGCTGCTAGGTCTGTCTTCTGCATCGTCTTTTGGAACGCCTCACAGTCAGTTACGATCTTGAATGCCAGTCCAAGCAAGTACACTCTGTACTTCTTCAGTGCTTTTACTACAGCCAAGATCTCCAGCTCGTAACTGCTGTATTTTTCTTCCTGAACGGTCGTCTTTTTGCTCATATATGAGACCGGATGTAGCTTCTCGTCGTCTGGACACTTCTGCAACAACACTGCTCCATATCCATACTTGCTGGCGTCGGTGTGAAGCTCCGTCTCAAATTTCGGGTTGTAAATTCTCAAAACTGGTTCTGAAGAAAGGATATCCTTGAGCTCGTTAAATGCACGCCGCTGCTCATCGTCAAATTTGAACTCAGGTTTTCCTCTCAACAGGTCACTCAGCGGTTTAGCCACGACAGAGAAGTTTGGAATGAACTTCCTGAAGTAGCTTGCCAGTCCCAAAAAGCTCTGCACCGCTGCAATCGTCTTCGGCTCTGGAAAGTCACGAACGGCTAGAACCTTCTCTTCAGATGGTTGGATCTGTCCACCTTGGATATTTTCTTTTTTTTTTTTTTTTTTTTTTTTTTTTTTTTTTTTTTTTGGTTTAACGTCCGACTGTTCTGCAATTACTGCTAATGCAGACGGTGAAGGGTGAAATGATATTTTGTAACGTATGAAAAAATGCCATGCCTGAATGGGATTCGAACCCAAGACCGCGTGATGAGAGGCGAGCACGTTACCAACTGCGCCAATGCGGCCACCTTGGATAGTGTATCCCAGGAACTGTACCTTCGTCTTCAGGAATTGGCACTTCGCAAAGTTGATTTCTAACCCGTACTCTGCAGCTATCCCCAAGACACGTCCCAATCGTTGAATCGCTTCAACAAAGTTCTTCGCTGGGATGATTAGGTCGTCCATATAGATGAACACCAGGTTCTCCCTGATCAACACCCAGAACACGGCGTTGATATAACGTTGGAACACTGCAGGTGAATTGGTAAATCCGAAAGGTACTCGTTTGAACTGGTACTGTCCCGTGTGCGTCACAAAAGCCAGGTATCGTCGGCTGTCCTCTTCAACTTCTACGTGAAAGAATCCATCCTTGAGGTCCAATGTACAAAATACAGCTGCATCCTGTAGTTTGTCCAAGACATCCTCGATCAGCGGCATGGGATAGCGATGCTTGACCACTATTCGATTTACTCTTCGATAGTCCACGCAAACTCGATGTGCACCGTTCTTCTTTTTGACCACTACCACCTGACTCAAATACTCCGACGAACTTGGTTCGATGACATCCTTCTCTAGCCACTCCTCGACTTGATCATCAACGACCTTCTTCTCCTTTGGTGATAGTCGTCTAGGTTTGCAAAACGTTGGTTGCTCTTCCTTCACTGCGATCCTCATCTTCACGTCAGTTGACTTCGTTTTTGCTGGAACATAACCTTCCACTAGGTCTTCTACCTGCTTCTTCGTCTCTTTGTCAACACAATTCTCGATGTTCAACTCTGGTTCATTGGTTACCTGGATGCACATGATCGATACTTCCTGTTTCCTGATGGTTACTCCCTTCTTGCTCAAGATGACCTCACCCTGGTCCAGAAGATCGTTACCTATCACCATGTCTATCTTTATAGCATCTCCAGACACTACATAGACGTTCGTCACAAACTCATCCTCATCGACCTCAATGACTGTTTGGAAATAACCTTGAGGAGACACCTTGCTTCCTCCGAACCCTGACAGAACAACACTTGTCTCTCGCAATCCTGGAGCTTCCATCGTCTCGTATATATTCTGTCTCAAAAGGTTGTAGTGACTTCCACAGTCAATAAGGGCGTTGATTTCCTGATCGCACAGCTTGACTTCCTTGAATTTCAGGTTGCTATTCGAAGTCGCCAGGTTGTGCATGTTTGAACCATCCCTTGCAGTACCTCTTCTGTCTCGCTTCCTCTCTTTTGTGCACTCACTGGAGATGTGCCCAAAGTCGTTACAGTTGAAGCATCTTCTACCCTTGTCCTTGTGCATACAGTTCCTCGAATTATGTCCAGCATCACCACAATTATAGCACTTCTTTTCTCCTTCGCCGCTTCTGTCCTTCTTCCTTGCACCGTCGTTGCGTCTTCCATCCTTCTCGTTGTTGTGCTTGGAACCTCCTTGCGAATTGCCGTTGTTAGAGTTCTTGGAGCTCTTCTTTGGCATCGACTTCACTGCCAACTCGTAGCTCTTCATCTTGTCCTTGAACTCCCTAGAACTCGTCGCCCCGTACAAAAGAAGTTTTGCTCCTGTCTCGTCGTCGATACCATCAATCACATATTGAAACACTGAAACTAATTCAATGTCACCACGGCTGGCTATCTCCTTCATCACTAGGAAATATTCCTGGAGGGATTCGTCCTGCTTCTTCCGTCGTTGAGTTAGCAGCTTATGAATTTCCACACTGCTCGTCGCTGTATCGAACTCGTCCCTCAGTGCTTTCTTCAAAGCTGACCAAGACGTCAATCCTCGCTCACCTTGAACAAAAAGCTTAGCCAAACCTTCAAGTGATTTTTTTGCAAACACAAACTTTTGCAGCTCACTCCATCCCATCAAGACTGCTGTTTCTTCGAAATCAGTGATCCACTTCTTCACCGGATATCCGTCCTTGCCATTGAATGTTTTCAAAGCGCCCTCTATGTCACGAAACGTCAACGAAAATTTATGCTGCTCTTCATACCTCCTATTTTGTAACTCCATCGCAGCCAAATTTCGCCTTATTTCCTCCGACACATCTTTGTCCTGCTCCTCATCAGAACTGTTGCCTTTCTTCTCGTCCTTTTTTATCTTCACTTTCTTTTTATCGTCCTCATCATCCTCCTCTTCTTCGTCGTCTTCTTCTTCCTGTTTGATATCGTCGTTTATTTTTGCTTGAAGTGCGTCCAAATTTGTCAGGTAATAACAAATGTCATCAATCATCTCCCCTTTAGTGCCAGCGTCAACACACAAAATTCCTATCACAACACACAACTCCGACACCGAAAACGTCTCCTCCATAAATTTCTTTTGCTGTTCTTCCTCAATCGAACCTGCTGTAAACTCGAATCCTGGAAACTCCCGCAGTCGTTTTCTATTTTTCCTGTCAGTTGGAATTGTCCCAAAAATAAGGTGATGTAAAACCTTGATTGCTTTCGTTGGTGAGTTGTTTATGTTGTTCAGAATTGAGGTTATGTCACCTAGTGTCGCCATCTCGTCGTTTTATTCAAAAGTCGGTAAAGTAGTTTCCAGTTTTATCGACCGTCGGTAACTGTGTAATCTTCTTTTCGTCGCACCGGTTTTTAGGTTAGGTTGTCGATACCTTTTCGTCGTTTCCTTTATTTTTCTGATGAGCCTTCGTCCTTTTCTCACCACATCCAAAATCCCTCGTCGCCGTCACAATTTATACCTCTCGTCGTCACTTGTACCACCAAAAAATGCTGCAGCCAAAATGCCCAAAATCCAAAAAGCACGTTTTGTTAATCAAATGAATCCTCGTCTTAGATCCAAACGTCGTCGATTCACAAAACTGCACGTCGTTTCGTCGTCAGCGTCGTAAGCAACAGCAAAGAAGATGGTTCGTTGTAAGCGTCGTAAAAATGGCGTCCTAAATTGCGTCGTGTGTTTCGTGTCGAAACTCGTTACTCAGTTCATCCCGGACGGGTCCCCAATTTGTGGGATTTGAATGGATGAAAATAAAACTCGTCACACGTCAATTTAACAAATTATTATTTAAACATGAAAATGAACATTATTACATCAGAATAAAAAGAATACAACATAAGAAAACAGTCTCTCGTCACTCGACACTTTCTTTTTTTACACACACACTGGTTTCTTCTTCTTGCGTCGACTGTTATCCAGCTGTTGCGAGCTCACGTGCCATCTGAATCTCACCGGCGGGAAAACCAGCAAATTCGGTTTCCGATTCCTACACTATTTGTATTATTTTAAACGTTTAACCTATCTTCCAAAATGGATGATAAGTGTAATGGCCATGTGACGTCACAGCAAACCACTGTTATCCCAAACCGTGCAGTGTAGTCCACGGGATCCTAGATCTCGTGGTTCATGTGTTCTTGATAGTAACTGGCAGGTTGATGTCGTTCCATTGGTCAAGAAGAGGCCACATGCACACGATAGTCAGGCAGAATTTAATAGCGTTAAAATTAAAAAGTCAGTCGTTGCAAATGATTTCGAAATTCCAATAACAAATAGATTCACTGCAATTAGTGATGTTGAATTGTTAGATGAGCCTGCTTCGAGCCAAACTCGAATTAAACCAGAACCAATTTTTGTTACTGGTGTAAATTCGATTAATGTTTTAATAAATATCTTGCATGAAATTTGTGGTTCTGCTGATAAATTTAAAATAACGACTATGAAGTCTGGCCATACGGTCAAGGTTATACCGGCTGATGTTGATACTTAGGTAAGGTTCTTTGAGAACAATTTCTTAATAAAAGTATTAGTCATTATACGTATAAGCTCAAGCATGAAAGGGCGTATAGGGTCGTACTAAGAGGTATGCACCAATCTGAAAGTGAGGAGTATATTAAGGAAGAAATCATTAAATTAGGACATGATGTTCGGAAAGTCACGAATGTACTCCATCGTAATACTAAGGAATCCCTTCCTCTATTTTATGTTGATTTAGAACCGAAAAACAACAACAAAGATATTTTTCAAATTAAGTATTTGGGCCACAGCGTAGTACTCTTTGAAGCACCCTATAAAAAGAAAGAAATTCCTCAATGTAAAAGGTGCCAAAGGTTTGGCCACACTAAAGATTTCTACGAACTTTTTAATTTGTGTAAGTAATGTTATCAAAACTTCAATGTTAGAATTAGTTTTGAGGAGGACCATCACTGGGTGGCCTCCTCTCTTGTCATACTTATTTCATAATCATTTACTTATAGTTACTTAGATAACTGATTGTAAATAAATATGTTTGTGTCTCTAATCAAACTTTTCGACGTTGCTGCGCTCTGGTGGTCAACAGACTCAGTTGTTGTTGAATCGCCGTCGAGTACTGGTGTCTATTGGACGCTTAACCGCTAATTTACATTTTAAAGTGTTTAATTTGTTATTTATTGAAGTGACTTTTTTATGTTTAAAATCGCCTTTACGCATATCCGTTTCACGGTAAATAATTCGCTTCGTTACTTCTTTTTTACGCGCACCTTTTTTACAGTCCACTAATACGCCAAAATTTATTTCTATTCGTTCTTCCTAATCTCCTTTAAGTTTACCTGCAGGTATTTTATTTTATTTTTTTCTTTGTCCTTATGTGTTTGTCCAACCCTTTGATCCCATTCCTATCAGCAGATTGCCGGCCGCATTGGCGCAGTTGGTAACGTGCTCGCCTCTCATCATGCGGTCTTGGGTTCGAATCCCATTCAGGCATGGCATTTTTTCATACGTTACAAAATATCATTTCATCCTTCACCGTCTGCATTAGCAGTAACTGCAGAACAGTCGGACGTTAAACCAAAAAAAAAAAAAAAAAAAAAATATCAGCAGATTACAACTGCAGTGGAAAGCACGTAAGTGAGATACTTTATTTTATTTCATTTTATTTTTTAATATATTTTCTGCATAAACTGTTGAGATTAAGTGATGAACGATTAGTTATTATAAATTTCGAACACGCACACGCATTATTTTTTTGGTACTCCGACGGGATTCTATTTTTTATATGGTTAAAAAAGAAGTAATTCATTATTTTTCTACTTTTACGCAAGCAAAATTTCTTGCTGGTTTATTCAAGAAAGTTTTTGAAAAACAATTTACGTTTATTATTCTTTCAATCTATAAATTGGTCAAAGTACGCCGCACTGAACTACATTATCTTATCTATCTACTGTGGAATATTAAAATTCGTTATCATTTACTACCGATGCAAATTAAAATTATTTTAATTTCGTTACAAATTAAATTAAATTATTACTGTCAAATATTTTCATACTATAAATATTAATGAACTTTTGTATCAACGCTAATTCATTTAATTTGTTTTTTACATTTTCGGCCTGTGCTATTACTGAGTTTTTTGTGAATATAAAATTCATATTTAGAATAAAATTACTTTTATTTCAAGTGGTCACAACCCATACAAGATTTATAATAATTTTTATCGCTTTTTTCTGCTTAAATATTCATAATGTCAGCTAAAAAGGACTTGAAAGTTTTTGAAGCAAAAAGGAAACTTTGTTTCAAAGAATTCAACGGTTATATGATATGATAGAGAATCTTAACGACAGTAAAATAAGAAATAATTTTTTAATATTATTTCAGTCGCTAGAATCGACTAAAATCGAATTTGAACAAGTTATTCATAAAATAAATGAACTGAATTTAGAAATTAATGCTGATGCTAGCCCTAATTTTCAACCCATAAATGCATTTGACGAAATGTATTGTGCTGTTGTAGTTTCTTATAATAATATAAATAAACAAAAACTAGATAAAAAACCAGCTGTTTCAACTGAACTTGTGAATTTTTTTTTTTTTTTGGGCGAAAAACCAGACAGTTATCATCGCCCGTTCCTCTACACACGGGTGTAAAGGGCCCGAGTGTAGAGCGTACTTTTCTTATTTAAATCAAACTCTTAAACTAAACATATCACAGAAAAAAAATAAATAAATTTAATAAATAAAATTTACACAAAAGAACATTTATATTAAAAACTTATAAGATAAAAATACAAACAGAAACTTAAATCTATTATCACAGTTGGAATAAACAATATTTGTTGTTGTTTAGGTCAACAGCCGAAAGGCTGGTTTGAACCTCTAGAGGTTTTAATAAGTAAAAACGAGGAGTGAGATGGTTTACCATTGCCTTCCTCAAAAACAATATTTATAACCTATCAAATAAAAATCTTACAAACTAGTATCACAGCAAACAATATAATTTACATTAATATCGTGTTGTTGTTTAAGTCATCAGCCGAAAGGCTGGTTTGAACCTTTAGAGGTTTTACTAAGTAAAACGAGGAGTGAGGTGGTTTACCATTGCCTTCCTCACTGAATGGAAAAGTATGCTTATCAGCATGCCGGGCCCTCTGAAAAGCACATATTTTCCACTCTGCAAATGACACCTTCACTTCATTCACCACAGGGTCTGGCTGTAAAATGAGATTCATTACTTTCAGAGGAGATAACTCTGATTAGTGTCTTTTACACCTCTACCTCTTCTGTTCTTAAATGATTCAGTCATTTAATTGGCTGACCATGTGACAAGAAACAGAACTATTTATTTTAGCCCTGCAACGCACAGATTGAGTAAAAAATTTGACACTCCACCTGTCTGTTATGGGCAGACATTAATATCACAGACCTAAAACATAAACAAAAAGCTGTAAAGGGGCCACGAAAATATAAAACAACATACACAAATACACATATAAAATAAAAACAACATTAACATTTCCCCATTAGACATCGTTATATACACTGATGGATCTAAGAAATCTCAACGTTGAGTCTAAAACATGGCTATCGCCGCCGAGTACATCACGCAACTCGCAGGGTATTTTAAATCGCCGACGCAGAGCTGCGTAGCAGACGCAATCTACCAAAACATGTTTAATTGTCAAAGGACAATCGCATCTGCCACACACTGGAGCATCACCAGACGTCATGAGATACCCATGCGTTAATCTGGTGTGCCCAATTCTAAGTCGAGCGATGACAACTTCTTCCCTTCTGTTGTTCCTCAGCGACGTAGGCCAAGGCTTAACGTCAAGTTTGATATCACGTAACTTGTTGCCATGGGAGCCAGTCCATTCTACCTGCCAGGAATCAAGGATGACACGCTTCACCAGACCCACGAAATCTGACACAGTCAGATATTGCGTGAAGGCCGGTTGGCGTGCTGCTTCCCTAGCAGCCAGATCCGCAGCCTCATTTCCCGAGATTCCAGCATGACCCGGAACCCAGCAGAAAACAACGCTTACTCCTCTATCATTCAACTGCTTCACGGTGCCGTGGACGTCCACAACTAGCGGGTGGCGTGAATACACATCACTAATCGACTGGAGAGCACTGAGCGAATCAGTGCACACACTTGTGAAACCAAAGGTTAGACTACCTACGCTAGAATTACCGTCATTTTCGGGTGAATATAAAGAATGGCCAATTTTTTATCAAAGTTTTAAATCTTTAATTCATGATAACGCACAGTTAACAGAAGCTGACAAGATTCGTTATTTAACTAGTAAGCTTACAAAAAAGTCTTTAGCTTTAGTTTCTGGAATACCTCCGTTGGCGGAAAACTATGAAATTATTTGGTCAACACTGTTAGAAAAATATCAGGACCCAAGAAGTCTCGCTACAGCTTATTTAAAGCAAATTTTTGAATTTAAAATTATAACGTCTGAGTCAGCAAATAATTTAGACACATTTTTACAAAATTTTGTTGCACCTATTGAAGCTATTAAGCGGCTTAATATTAATAATCTTGATGATTTTATATTTGTGCATTTAGCGCTAAATAAACTTGATTCTCAAACTGTACATGATTTTGAAATGACTCTTGTTGACAAGACCATACCAACTTTTATTCAACTTGTGAATTTTATTAAAAAACATTCAAATGAATTTTCACGAATTGCTCACCCTAAATCTAAGATTACGCATTCATTTGTTGTGAATAAATCACCTAATTTAAAATATTTTAAATCAAATTCAAAGGCGACTTGTCCTGTTTGCAATAAATCTCAAGACCACGCTGTTTATTCATGTTCTGAATTTAAGAAGTTAAGCCCCCCTGAAAGTTATAACTTTGCAAAAAATAAATCCTTATGCATTAATTGTTTATCTCAAATGCATAATACGACCGCATGTAAGTCAAGAAATAGTTGTTCCGTCTGTGATAAAAAACATCATACTACGCTTCATTTTTTAAAATCTAGTGTCGAGTCTTCAAACCCACGGGTATCAACTTCACCATTACAATTGAAGACTTGAAGTAAAAAAGGATGTAAGTGCCAAAAATGAAAAAAAAATGTTATGACCGAAAACACGATGTATGTGCTATTGCCTTTAACGTATAAAAAGATCTAAGAGCCAAGTTTTATTTTATAGTTCTAATGATCGTTATTAGATGGCGTTGTTTGTAAGTGCCATGCTCACCAACGTATAACAGGATGTAAGTCCACGCGTAGTCACATGATCTACCAGCTGTAGGCTACTGTTCTGTTATTGTACTCTGTGCCGTTCGCCGTCAGTTTAAGGTTATATTGTGTTTTTGTTTCTTTCATTCACGACCAAATAATAATTTTAGTGTCATTTAACAACTATGGAACACGAAGTTGTGCGTAAACGACGCAAGAAAGGTGAAGGAAGGTTATCGGAACAAAAGAAGATCCGAAGGAATTCTGGTAAGCCGTATCTAAACAATAGTAATGTACACGTGCCTGAAAAAAAAACCACCAAATGAGACTGCATCCTGTAAATGTAAATATAAATGTAAATCTCTTATTTACAATCAAAAAATATTGCTATTTAAAGAATTGTACGAAGTAGACCATACAAAACAACAAAACTATCTCTTAAGTCTAATAAATGTTAAACCCGTTGCTAGACGTAGGCATGGCAGTTATAACGATCCAGCTCAAAGTAGGCGTCAAGCTACTGCAATTTACACTGTTCCTAATGGTGAAGGGGAATTAGTACAAGTATGTAAAAATACATTTCGAGAAATTTTTGATTTGTCAGTGAAACGGGTTCAAGGGCTTGTTGCCTTGAAACAGACAGGAAATCCTATGTACATTGAAAAGAGGGGAAACAAATTGAAGCATAGGAAGTTTAGTGAAATTGATAAGCAGAATGTATGTGATCACATAAACTCTATTCCCAAAGAAGTAAGCCATTATGGTCGTAGTAAGACAGACAAAGAGTACTTGTCATCGGACTTAAATATTAATAAGTTGTATAGGGCTTTCAAGACGAAGCATCCAGAGTCCCTAATAACTTACCGGTTTTATTACTTGGTGTTTAAAAATAACTTTGCCAAACTTTCATTTCATGCTCCCAGAACAGATACTTGTGTGAAATGTGACTTGTTGGCGGTAAAAATCAAAGCTTGTCAAGGAAATGAAAAGAACCTTGTGTTAGCACAGCAAAAGCTGCACCATTTGAAAGCCGAACGTGCAAGAGAAGCAATGAAAACCGATTACGCAGAAGCACAACAACCTAACAACAAAAAAACTGTGTTTTCTCTAGACCTTCAGCAGGTCCTGTCATTACCCACTTTAACCCATTCAAATATGTACTATCTACGCCAGCTCTCGAATTACAATCTGTGTACCCATTTTCATGACAATAGAAGCATTATGAGTTTATGGCATGAAGGCATTACAGGACGTGGTGGGAATGAAATAGCATCCTGTGTATTTAAAGTATTGAGAAACATTGAGCCTGCAACAAATCTTACTGCCTGGAGTGACAACTGCTCTGGGCAGAACAAGAACAGAATGCTTTTGTTCTTATGGATTTATTTAACTTGTATCGGTGTTTATCAAGAAATAGATCATAAATTCCTTGTAGCGGGTCATTCATTCTTGAACTGTGACCATGATTTTGCCATCATAGAAAAACAAAAAAGGGTTTCAAAATGCTACGTTCCTGAAGATCTAAAAAAATTAATTGAAGGTGTTAAAGAAAAGAATCCATTTGCAGTTAAAATAATGGAAGAGTGTGACTTTTTTAATTTTAAGAAGGCGGCCAGTGAGTTTCTAAACACTAAAAAACTCAACATTTCCAAAGTGTCATGGATTAAAATTGCAGCCGCAACACCTGGTGTAGTGAAAGTTAGGTCAACTTTCAATGAGTTAGAGCCTTGGACTGAAATTAATATTTTTCGTAAAAAAATTACCAAAAAGATTATTGAAGATAAACAATTGCCTAGTTTGGAATGTGTGTCGCAGTTATCAGAAGCTAAAAAGAAGGACTTAAAAACCATGATTAATTTTTTGAGTGACGACCACAAAGACTTTTACATTAAACTTACAAATTAGATATCAATGACTAATTTTTTCAATTACTTTTTCTTAGTATTTTGTTTATTCTTTTTATTTTTTAATACATAATAAATTCTGTTTAAAAACAAAATTTGGGTGTTTGATGCCTTCTTTCATTTTGTGTATTTATAATAAAAAAATATTGATAGAGTTTTGGTAAGTAATGTTATTCTTAAAGTTTTTAGTGTACTAGCACTTTTTAAGTAGCTTAAATCTAACTGTGCTATATAATTAGATATTCTTATATCATTTAAACGTGTAAAGTGATGTATGTTCCATTTGAACTTACATCCTGTTTCACGTCAGTCAAGTGGTACTTAGGTCTAACCTCAGTTGACCCATTAAAAAAAATTATTCCACCTAAACTATTAAAGAATTTAATTGTCTTTTTACACAGATCAATGTAATAGAACCAGATGCAATTTTGGGTAAAAAATCAAGGTCTCAATTAAAACATTTCTTGTATTTAGAAGAAAAACTCAATTTACTCAAAAGTGTAAATATGGCACTTACATCCTTTTTTACTTCAAGTCTTCAATTATTGTCGTCTAATGTTATTGGCGCTCAGGGATCAAGTAACTCTTCAGTATCGTTGAATAAAACATCAGACAGTCCGCAAACATTGGCTTGTGCTAACATAGGCCAACGTATTTCAAACTCTATTATTTTATCAACTGCTAAAGTAAATGTCTATGATACTTTAGGGAATCCTCATGTGGTCCGAGTTCTTTTAGATTCTGCCAGCCAATCTAATTTTCTTACTGTTGATTGCTGTAAAAGACTGATGCTAGTAAAAAATAAAATTCAAACTTCTGTTCGGAGAATCGGTGCGTTTGCACAATCTGTAAAATTTTGCACTGAAGCAAGCTTTTCTTCTCGTTCTAATTCACAAGATCGCTACTCTCTGAATTTTCTTGTTGTGGATAAAATTACGGATAACTTACCTACCGTATCTATTCCGTTAGGTTTACTTTCACACTTGCAAGGTGTAACACTCGCTGATGAAGATTTTCATAAACCTGGAAAAATTGACATGCTTATAGGAGCTGCATTATTTCCGTATCTCATAGGACCAGGAAAAATCATCGGCCCTCCTAATACCCCCATAGCTCTTCAGTCTAATTTGGGGTACATTGTCATGGGCAAAATTGAAGATACTGTTACACCTCCTGACAGTCAAGTCTTTTGTACCACCACTGAAGTTCCACTAGAAAAATTGGTATCTAAGTTTTGGGATTTAGAAGAAATTCCGAAGGTCGAACATTTTAATGAAGATGCAAAAATTTGTGAGCAAATTTTTGTAGATACTTTTTCTCGTAACGACTCTGGTCGCTTTATAGTTTCTTTGCCTTTTAAGAACAATCGCCCTGTATTAGGAAATTCTCGTTTCTTATGTGAAAAGAGGTTTTTACATTTGGAAAGGAGATTAGAATTAAATTCCTAATTAAAGATCGACTATTACAAATTTATGCAAGATTATATTGATCGCGAGCACATGTCTAAATGTGATGATACTATTGATGGTTGTTTTTTACCTCATCATTGTGTTTTGAAGCCAGACAGTACTAGTACCCGGTTGAGGGTTGTTTTCGATGCTAGCGCAAAAACTGACAACAATACATCACTAAATGGTATTTTATATACGGGAGCTAAGTTGCATACTGATTTATCGGCTATCCTTCTAGGGTTTCGACTATTTCCATTTGTGTTAACCGCTGATATTCGACAAATGTATCGTCAGATACTCATTCATCCCAAACATAAAAAATTTCAAAAAATTCTATGGCGTTTTTCCGCTGACCAGGAAATTAGTTCTTGGACGCTTAATACCGTGACATTTGGAGTCAAACCTGCGCCTTTTTTAGCGTTAAGAGTAATAAAACAGCTAGCGCAAGAAGAAAAAGATAATTACCCGTTCGCGGCCGTAGTAGCTGATAGAGACTTTTACATTGATGACTTAGCAACAAGCGTAGAATCAGAAAAGCATTGCATGCTTTTATATTCGCAATTGGAAAGTATGTTTCAAGCCGGTGGTTTTGAGCTAGTTAAATGGGCTACTAATTCGGTTAAAATTTTAGAAAAAATTCCCGCAGAAAAACGCTTTCCTTGTGCTATTGATTTTAAAGAGAATGACTATAAAAATCTTGGGCCTACAGTGGATCTCGTCTTCTGATGAATTCACCTTTAAAGTTAATTCGCCAAAGAAAATTTGCACCAAACGTGCCGTTCTTTCTTCTTTGGCAAGAATATTTGATCCACTAGGGATCTTAGCACCGCTTATGATCACTGCCAAGATTTTAGGAACTCGAAAATAGATTGGGATGATCCTGCTCCAACTTCGTTTCCAGCTGTTAAAATTTGGAAGGAGTTTCAAGAAGAACTTCCATTACTTGCTAATATAAGAATACCACGACATATATTCGTAGAACACAACTGTAACGCGGATTTAATTTGTTTCTTTGACGCGTCAGAGAAGGCTTATGGGGCTGTCTTGTATGTACGCTCTATTCTTCATAATAACAATGTTATTATCTCTTTACTTTGCGCTAAGTCTCGTGTCGCTCCGCAGAAAGCTATGTCCATACCTCGCTTGGAGTTATGCGCTGCTGTTCTTCTCGCACGGCTCGTTCACTTTGTTGGTCGAACGTACTCCACTAGATTTAAATTTCAAAGGATATTCGCCTTCACTGACTCCACCGTCGTCCTTCAGTGGATTTCATCGCCTTTGGCACGCTGGAAGACCTTCGTCGCCAACAGAGTCGCCGTAATTCAAGACAAAATTCCTGCATCTAACTGGAGACATATCAGAAGTTCCGAAAACCCAGCTGATTGTTTGTCACGCGGATTATTACCCAAGGGATTGATAAGTCATCCGCTATGGTTCGCTGGACCTTCTTGGCTTCACCAAGACCCGCTGATTTGGCCTACCGCCGAGTGGAACAACGCTGGAGAAGAATGCCCAGAAGAACGACGCACCGTCATCGCTGTTGCAACGGTAGAGGAACATCCATTTCAGAAGCTGATAAACTACTTTTCTTCGTACGACAAACTTCTACGCGCCACAGCGTACGTCTGGAGATTCATACGCAGAAGTCACTGTAATGGGAATCGGATCACTGTAGCTGAAATTGAACATGCAGAACGCTCCTTGATTCACTACCTGCAACGGAAATATTTTAATAAAGATATCATTGCTTTGAAAAATGGAAAATTTACTTCACCTAAAATTTGAAAATTAAATCCTTTTCTAGATGAAGACGCTCTTATTAAAGTTGGAAGACGCCTACGCAATTCAAATTTGGAGTATCACCATAAGCATCCGATTTTTATTACCTAAGAATGACCATTGTGTTGATTTATTAATAGATAAATTTCATAAGGTCAATTTTCATACAGGTCCCAATTTGGTTCTTTCCTTGCTACGCCAGAAATATTGGATTGTTGGAGGTAGAGGAGTAGTCCGCCATCGCCTACAAAATTGCAATTTTTGTTTTAAATATCGACCTAAGAATACATTTCCACTTATGGGAAACCTGCCTACGCCACGCATTACAGAATCTAAACCATTCTTACATACTGGAACTGATTTTGCTGGACCCATTTATACTAAGATGTCAAAATATAGAGGAGTGCGTTCTCAAAAATCATATATTTGTATTTTCATTTGTTTATCCATTAAAGCAATACATCTTGAACTGGTTTCTGACTTGTCTACGAACGCCTTCATGTGTGCATTAAAGAGGTTTCTTGCAAGAAGAGGTCCCGTACATGCATTGTACTCGGATTGCGGGACAAATTTTATTGGTGCAAAGTCCCAATTGAACGAAATATATGACCTTTTGGACTCCGAAGTATATAAGTCAAAATTAAACAACGAACTGACTAGCAGAAAAATAGAATGGAAATTTAATCCTCCGTCTGCGCCACATTTTGGTGGCCTTTGGGAATCCAACATAAAATCTGTTAAATCACATTTATTTAAAGTAATTGGCAATCAAATTTTAACATTTGAAGAGATGTCAACAGTACTCACGCAAATAGAGGCTCTTCTCAATTCACGTCCTCTCTGCGCTCTTAGCTCGGATCCAAACGATCTTGCACCGCTTACGCCTGCTCATTTTTTGCTGCAACAACCGCTTACGAATATTCCTGCCATAGATACAACTTCTATTCCTGTAAATAGGCTAACTCGCTATCAATTAATTGACAAACTTGTGCAAGATTTTTGGAAACGCTGGCGATTGGAATACTTGCATACTCTTCAGACCAGGGAAAAATGGAATACGCCTTCGAAACCCGTCCATGTGGGTACTGTCGTTCTTATAAATAAAGACAATTTACCACCATTTCGCTGGCCAATTGGAATAATCGAAGAACTTTACCCTGGATCTGATAATATCGCTAGAGTCGCTCTAGTTCGTTCTAGTAGCGGTTCTTCTAAACGTCCTGTGACAAAGCTTTGTCCTTTGCCACAGCAATAATACTTCTTGTAAAAAAAAAAATTGTAAATAGTGTACACAGTAATTTCTTGCGCTAGTTTCAAAACTGCTGAAAATACCTTTACAGGGGGGGGGAGAATGTTTGTGTTTCTAATCAAACTTTTCGACGTTGCCGCGCTCTGGTGGTCAACAGACTCAGTTGTTGTTGAATCGCCGTCGAGTACTGGTGTCTATTGAACGCTTAACCGCTAATTTACATTTTAAAGTGTTTAATTTGTTATTTATTGAAGTGACTTTTTTATGTTTAAAATCGCCTTTACGCATATCCGTTTCACGGTAAATAATTCGCTTCGTTACTTCTTTTTTACGCGCACCTTTTTTACAGTCCACTAATACGCCAAAATTTATTTCTATTCGTTCTTCCTAATCTCCTTTAAGTTTACCTGCAGGTATTTTATTTTATTTTTTTCTTTGTCCTTATGTGTTTGTCCAACCCTTTGATCCCATTCCTATCAGCAGATTACAACTGCAGTGGAAAGCACGTAAGTGAGATACTTTATTTTATTTCATTTTATTTTTTAATATATTTTCTGCATAAACTGTTGAGATTAAGTGATGAACGATTAGTTATTATAAATTTCGAACAGGCACACGCATTAAAATATAATGTTTCACAAAAAAAATGCTAATATCTGAAATGAGATTTACAGCCCGTTCACATGTTTCTTTTTTCGGATACACAATGTACATAACTAATCACCCTTCGGGAAATGCACATGGACGAACCGCTATCATTATTAAAAATTCGATCAAACATTTCAATATTCCTGGGTATAATAAGGATTTCCTTCAGGCAATTAGTATTACTGTAGATTGTTCAAATGGGCCTTTAACATTTTCTGCAGTGTATTGCCCTCCCAGGCACATTGTTACAGAAATTCACTTTAATAACTTTTTTAATACGCTAGGACACCGTTTTATTTCTGGTGGTGATTGGAACGCCAAAAATGTTTACTTGGGTTCCAGGCTGACTACTCCTAGAGGACGACAACTTTATCGGGCTATAACGGGATATAATTTTGAAATTATGTCACCAAATGGACCAACTTACTGGCCAACCGATGTCAATAAGGTACCAGATCTTTTGGACTTTTTTATTTCAAAAAATATATCACAAAATTATTTTCAAATTGATTCCTGTTGTGACTTGTCATCCGATCACACGCCTATGATATTAACAATTAGCTTAAATATAATCATTCGTGAGCAACCTCCCTCTTTGTTTAATAAGTACACTAACACTGAACAATTCAAACACCTACTTGAAGAAAATATTGATTTGAATATTCTACTAAAGGTTGAAAATGATATTGATGACGCTGTAAATCCGCGGCCGGCCCGTGGTGTAGTGGTCAGTGCAACTGGCTACTATGCCGGGAACCCGGGTTCGATTCCCGGTCAGGTCTGGCATTTTTTCATCTGTAAATCACCACATATCATTACCTACGCACAAACCCAAGGCTTATGTAGGGATCATCACTCAATAAAAAAAAAAAAAAAATAATTTAACCAGAGCTATTCACAGTGCTTCGTGGGCTGCAACTCCAACTCCCAGTCCTATATTACCTGCTACTAACCAATATCCACTAATTATTAGGGAAAAAGTAGCAGAGAGACGAAGATTACGAAGAACGTGGCAAAACAGTTGATATCCTGAGAATAAAAGAAGATTTAATCGTTCGTCAAAAGAACTGAAAAGCTTATTTTAGATTGGAAGAACAAATCTTTTCAAACTTATCTGTTGACTCTTTCACCGACTAAAGATGGAGACTATTCACTATGGAGTGCTACCAAAAAATTAAAAAGACCGAAGCAAAACGTTCCTCCACTTCGTAAATTTGACGGCAATTGGGCTAGAAGTGGTCAAGAAAAAGCATACATATACGTACAAGGCATACGACATATTTGCTGACCATCTTGCAGGAGTGTTCCAACCTTTCCCTCCAGCCAACGAAGATGAAGATGATACAGAGATTGATAATTTCTTAGAAGCCCCTTATCAAATGTCTCTTCCAATACGGAAATTTACTCCCAAAGAATTAAAAGCGACTATCGCCAAGTTGCTTTCCTTTAAAGCTCCAGGACATGATCTTATTAGAGGAACAGTTCTTAAACATTTACCAAGGAGAGCTCTTATACTTTTAAAAACAATATTTAATGCAATTGTGCAAATCGGCTATTTTCCAGGTCTGTGGAAAATCTCTGAAATTGTTATGGTTCTAAAACCGGGAAAGGACCCTACTAGTGTGACTCCATATAGACCGATAAGCCTTTTGCCAATATTTTCAAAAATATTTGAAAAACTTTTGCTAAAAAGATTGAAGCCATTTATATCAGAATTTATACCAGACCATCAATTTGGCTTCCGTGAACATCATAGTACAATTGAGCAGATTAACAGGGTGGTTCGTGTAATAAACAGTGGGTTTGAGAAAAAACATTATTGTTCTTCTGTTTTTTTTTATATAAGCCAGGCTTTTGATAAAGTCTGGCATAAGGGTTTACTTTTCAAAATGAAAACGCTGTTGCCTCATAATTTCTACGTAGTATTAAAATCATATCTGGATTACAGATGTTTTAGAGTAAAATTTGATGGAAATTTCTCAAAACTATTCAAAATTAATTCCGGCGTACCTCAAGGAAGTGTTGTTGGGCCACTGTTGTATGTTCTGTTTACTTCAGATTTACCGACTACAGAAAATATAGTTTTAGCAAATTTTGCGGATGATACTGCTGTCCTGGGGGTGGATGAAGATCCGACTGTAGCTTCACGATATTTGCAAGATTTTCTGATATCCTTGCAAGAATGGTTACAGAAGTGGAGGATTAAGGTGAATGAAACTAAGTCAGTCCATGTGACGTTCACTCTACGTAGACGAACGTGCCCACCAGTAGTACTTAATGACATTCTAGTGCTACAGTCA
This sequence comes from Catonia carolina, assembly GCA_035578175.1. Taxonomy (NCBI): domain Eukaryota; kingdom Metazoa; phylum Arthropoda; class Insecta; order Hemiptera; family Achilidae; genus Catonia; species Catonia carolina. Next base: position 64,245,390 of record JAQMRL010000001.1, on the reverse strand, counting down.
GAAGATGTGAAGTACCTTGGGCTTCATCTGGACCGCCGACTGACGTGGAAGAAACACATTTTGACGAAACGAAAACAATTGGAATTTAAATTGAGAAATATCTTTTGGTTAACTGGGAGACGCTCACAACTGTCAACTGAATCAAAACTGTTGCTATACAAGACAATATTCAAGCCAGTGTGGACGTACGGAATACAACTCTGGGGGACAACAAAAAATACCAATATTGACATTTCAGAACTTTTTCAAACAAAATTTTTACTATCATCTCTTAGGATACCATAGTACATACGAAACGAATATATCTATAACGACATACGACTTAACTCAGTAAGACAGGAAATCTCTCGATTTAGAAAAACATACGAACAAAGACTAAACGGACATCCAAATCATCTCGCGATAAACTTACTGGACATCAGTGACTATACGTTAACAAGACTTAACAGATACAATGAGTTGGATTTACGTAACAGATTCGAACACAATTAACTTTTTTTTGTGTGTGTAAATATTAATTATCGTGTAATTTGTGTAAATAATTTATTTGTGTAAATATTTTCTTTTTTTAAATTTTGAATCATTTCAAAATTATTTTTAAAATTGCAAAAAGGTTATCAGGTTATCAGTAACAATTATTATTAATGTATAATGTTGTAAATTTGTCTTTTCTATGTTAACCTTAATACTTATTGTTCTTGTTCCTTTTTAACAGAACAGATTGTAATTTTGCTGATTTGATAAAAAAAATATTGTGAGTAATACTTGTTTTACGGTGATTTACAGTAATTTCAAAATATTATTGTATTTTTAGGGTTTTTATATTTCATGATTTTCAGTAAAGTTATGTTAAATTTCAATTGAATTTTAAACAATTCACTATCTTTAAATAATTACATTACTTATTGTGATGGGTCATGAACTGAATTTTATTACTTAAGTGTTTGTAGTGGTTATATTTTAAGTTACACGCTTGATACATGTCTTATGCTTTCGGGTTGGCCGATGTAAGTAGGGTAGATAGTATACTGTCCTCCGCATGATGGGTACAATCGTCAACTTATAGCGCGTTACCATTAAGTACGTATACGATAACTTCCTCACGGTATTTTACTTCAAAAATGATTCAGACTATTGAATTCCATTGCGTTAATGACACTGAATGCCTCCGAATGATTGCCGGAATAAGCGATCCACCTTCAACTTGTCAACGGCTATGGGCGGATGAACAAGTTAAGGAAAGGGCACTCTTTTGTCCTGAAGTTGAAAATCGGCCTCAAAGGCGGAGGAATTACTAAGGTAATCAACGGCATAAGGATACCCAAGGCAACGGGACACCAGGGTATTAAAGATCAATATGATATCCCTAGTACAATCGTACACAGCAATCATGGCAATGTTCAAAACAAAATGTTCCGGAGTTAATAGTTCCCCAATCGGATCTCCGGGGGGGAACAGTGGCGAACAAGTTTATGAAAGCAGCAGTGAAGAATATGAAGATCGGAACGTGGAATGCAAGAAGTGTTTTTGCACCAGGAAAACTGGACAACATTGTGAAGGAAATGTTGAGACTGAATGTGGATTTTTTGGGGGTTAGTGATGTGAGATGGCCGGGGAGTGGCAAATGCGCAACGAAAAACGGCACTTTCTATTACTCTGGGAATAGTGACCCAAAGCACTTGTATGGAGTTGGGGTGTTTGTGAATAGAAAGTTTACAGGGTCGGTTTTGAATTTTACACCTTGCTCAGACAGAGTCATGATGCTTCAACTTAAAACACATACGGGCATTATGAACATAACTCAGGTGTATGCACCAACAGCGGATAAAGAGGACGAAGAAGTTGAAGAATTTTATGCTGAGCTTGATGATATCTTTAGAAGCATAAAGAATAATGATATCACAGTGGTTATGGGAGATTTCAACGCCAAAGTAGGCAAAGAAAAAGTCGAAGCACACACAGGGAGTTTTGGCCTGGGAGAAAGGAATAGTAGGGGGGATCGGCTGGTAGAGTTCTGTCAAGTTAGAGATCTTATGATAGCAAATACGTGTTTTAAACTACCAGATCGTAGATTGTACACCTGGAAATCACCTAAGGATAACCCAGGAAATAGAGTTAGAAACCAAATAGATTACATCCTCGTTAACAATCGCTATAAGAACTCAGTCAAAGCTGCAAAAACCTACCCAGGTGCTGACATTAATTCCGACCACAACCCAGTTATAGCCAAGCTCAGTATAAGGATGAAAAAGATAACAAAACGTTTAAACAACTATATAGACCCAAAACTCCTTAAGAACTCTACAATCCATGACACAGTTAGGAAAGAGGTTAACAAATGTATGAGTGATATTGATGCATCTGATGAAGTTAATGTGGATGTAAGGTGGAACCAAGTGCAAACAGAGTTAGGAACAATAGCTGAAAAACATCTAAAAAGCAAAAGAGCCAAGAAAAAGCCCTGGATGACATCGGAAATTCTGGATCTTATGGAAGAAAGGAGAAAGAGCAAAGGCAACAAAGATGAGTACGGGACACTGAATGGGGCAGTACGAAGAAAAATAAGGGAGGCAAAAGAGGAATACCTAGCAGCTGAATGTGCGGAAATAGAGGTACTAGAAAAGAAATTTGACAGCTTTCACATGCACAAAATGATAAAGGAAATGGCTGGATGTAACAGGATCAAGGCAGCTGGTAATACTATCAAGGATATAAATGGGTGTATAATAACTGACGTGGGGGACAAACTTGAAAGGTGGAAAACATACCTGTCAGAACTGTTCGATGACGAAAGACCTCCAAAACCGATATTAGAATCAAGTAATGTGCACTTGAAAATATTAAGATCGGAAATAGTATATGCCTTGGAAACTATGAAGCCCGGTAAGGCTGTTGGTCCGGATCGGATACCTATAGAGCTTATCAAACTCTTTGACGATGATGTGATTGATATTCTTCTGGGCCTCTTTAACCGCATTTATGAAAAGGGAGAAATTCCTAAACAATGGCTGTCATCCACATTTGTGCTCATACCTAAGAAACCAAATCCAAGAGAATGCTCAGATTACAGGACCATCGCACTTATGAGCTACACCTTGAAGTTGTTCTTTAGGATCATTCACAAAAGAATTTACGGAAGACTGGAGGAAGACATAAGCAACACACAATTTGGATTCCGCGAAGGACTTGGTACACGAGAGGCACTGTTCGGGATTAACATTCTTTTTCAGCGCTGTCTGGATATAAACCAAGAGGTGTATACATGTTACATCGATTTCGAGAAAGCCTTTGACAAGGTGAAACATAACAGGTTACATCAGCTGCTCATCAGCAAAAACATCGACTCCGACGACGTTAGAATAATTAATAACCTATATTGGGGACAAAAAGCCAAAACAATGGTAGAAAACCAACCAACAGAAGAAATGGAGATTCGTCGTGGAGTGAGACAGGGTTGCATCCTATCACCGCTTCTATTTAACCTCTATAGTGAAGCTATTTTTAGGGAAACCCTAGAAGATGAGTTTTTTTTTCTTTCCGCCCTGGAGACTTCAGGAGGAGCATAGGACATGTCGTCAGATATAACACCTGAATACATATAAGAATCACACAATGTATCACTACTATCAAGAAAGAAATTCTTGTACGCTATAAAACGTTTCGCTGATCAAGTAATTTTTCAGATTTTTTTAAAAGGACTTCAAATCCTCACAACACTTTAAAGGTTGGGGTAATTTATTCATGAATTTTCTCCCTGCATAAGTAGGTTTTTGTTCAAACAATTTTGTGGAGTGATTAGCTACATAATATATATTCCTGTTTCTCGTGTTATGATTGTGAACATTGAAATTCTGCATAAAATTATTTTGCCTAACATACATAATCACCTCAAAAATGTAGAGGGAGGGAACTGTAAGCAATTTAAGCTCCTTAAATAGTGGCCTGCATGAGGTTAGCTGGTTAGCTCCCACCATACACCTAATAGCTTTCTTTTGAATTTTAAAAACCCTATTTATATTACCCATGCTAGAATTACCCCATACTAAAATACCATAACGGATATGAGACAGAAGGAGGCCATGATAAGCTGCCATTAGTAATTTTTTATCACTTAATCTGGCGATTTGTTTTAGTGCAAATACCCCAGATGATATTTTACTACAAACTTGATTGATATAGAAGTCCCAAGACAAAGATCTATCTAGAGATACGCCCAGGAACTTCACTGTTTCTACATGCTCTAAACTATTATTATGAATAAATACATCCACTTCTCTACTTTCTTTAACGTTATGTTTATTTTTAAACTGCAAGTACTGACACTTTTTCCCATTAACAGTTAATAACATTTGATTCAAGAACTGTACTACGGACTCTATGTTAACATGTGTATTTACTTCAAGAGCATCTACCAGTAAACTGTTACTGATTACTGATGTATCATCAGCAAACAACAAAGCTCTGCCATCAGGTATGACTTCTGGTAACTTATTAATATACAATAGAAACAGAATTGGACCTAAAACTGACCCTTGTGGAACGCCTGCTTTGACTTTAAGCTTTCCAGATACAACCTTTGTAAGTTTCCCTCTAACCACCCTAGTTAACTCCACACACTGTAATCTATTAATAAGGTAAGATTGAAACCATTTCAATTCTACATCCCTAACGCCTAATGACTCTAGTGTTTTCAATAAAATTTCATGATCAACACAATCGAAAGCTTTACTCAGATCCAGAAACACTGCCAATGCTTTCTCCCCGGCATCCAATATATCAACTACTTGCTCCACAAGTGAAACAATTGCAGTTTTAGTTGATCTACCTTTTTGGAAACCATACTGATCCTCTGAGATGATTAGGTTTTCAGTCAAGAAACTGATTAACCTAATAAATACTACCTTTTCAAAAATTTTACTGATTGTGTTTAAAATACTTACGGGCCTATAATTTTCAACTAACTGGCTATCTCCATTCTTAAATATAGGCAATATTTTAGCCTCCTTCAGTTTGTTTGGAAATACACCTGTTTCGAGTGAGAAGTTAATCAAATGAAGGAGAGGAGTAATTAAAAGATGTTTACATTCTTTAACAATTATACTAGAAATCCCATCTAACCCACATGTTTTCTTACTTTTCAAACTATCAATAACTGATTCTAATTCCTCACTTGAAACTAGGCTAAATAAGAATTGATTAACTACCTTGTTACCTTTTGGATCATAACATCCCACTGTTTCCCCAATCTGTTGTTTAAGTTTTAAAGCTACTTCCTGGTAATATTTGTTAAAATAATTACAAATTTCTACACCATTCTGTATAGGTTCATTGTTTTTGTTAACATTAATAGGTATGTCAGTAAAACCTTTATTGCTAACTACACCTCGATTCTTATTTATTATTTCCCATATAGCTGAGTTTAGATTTGGTGATTTATGAAGGACTTCAGCAGTCTTTTTGCATTTAGCTCTCTGGACTTCTCTGGCATAATGTTTTTTAATAGTTTTGTACCTTTGTTCGTTAAAGGTAGTCCTATGTGAAAGAAAATCTGAGTATACATCTCTAACTTCAGACCTCATTTTGTGGGACCTCAGTTGACCTCAGTTGGTGGGAATAGTAATAAATGGAGAAGTAATTAATAATATGAGGTATGCTGATGATACCGTCTTGTTAACGAGCAACCTTGAAGACACACAACACCTATTAGAAAAATTAAATGATCGATGTAATGAATATGGGCTAAAAATTAACTTTAAGAAGACCAAGTTAATGGTAATTACAAAATTCCCTCAAGATCTGAACCATGTGAACCTGACAGTGGCAGGCACCCCAATAGAGAATGTATCGGCATATAGATATTTGGGAACATGGATAGAACAATCGGGTGACCAAACAAGAGAAATAAGAACGAGGATAGAGATAGCCAGATCAACATTTGTATGGATGAAGAAGTTATTTGCAAGTCGGGATATCAACATGGAACTTAAGATGAGGATGCTGTGTTGTTACGTTTTTTCCACGCTCTTGTATGGGGTTGAAGCATGGACCCTCAAGAAGAACCACATCGACAAACTACAAGCATTCGAGATGTGGTGTTACCGTAGAATGTGGCGTATTCCCTGGACGGATAATGTTAGTAATGCCGAAGTGCTGATCCGGATGCAGAAGAAATGCGAAATCATTAACACCATAAAAAGAAGAAAGCTTCAATATCTGGGTCATATAATGAGAGGGCAGAAATACAAGCTTCTTCAACTGATAGTCCAGGGAAAGATTAGTGGAGGGCGGAGCATCGGAAGACGCCGTGTGTCCTGGCTAAAGAACCTGAGGGATTGGTTTAACTGTGGCAGTGTTCAACTGTTCAGAGCTGCAGTCGACAAGGTCCGGATTGCTGTGATGATAGCAAACCTCCGATAGGAGATGCACTATAAGAAGAAGAATGACACTGAATACAGATTTTTATTAAGTAGGCCTATGTCTGTCCATTACAGACACGTGGAGTGTCAAATTATTTATACTCAATCTGCTCGTTGCAGGGCTGAATTAAATAGTTTTGTTTCTTATCACAAGGTCAGCCAATTATATGACTGAATCGTTTAAGAACAGAAGAGGTCGAGGTGTAAAAGACAGTAATCAGAGTTACCTCTCCTGAACGTAATGAATTTCATTATACAGCCAGACCCTGTGGTGAATGAAGTGAAGGTGTCATTTGCAGAGTGGAAAATTTGTGCTTCTCAAAGGGTCTGGCATGCTGATAAGCGTACTTTTCCATTCAGTGAGGAAGGCAATGGTAAACCACCACATTCCTCGTTTTACTTAGAAAAAACCTCTACAGGTTCAAACCAGCCTTTGGCTGATGACCTTAACAACAGGCTATGTAATCACAAAGTTAAAAGGATAAAAAGTTACCATAACGTAAAAGTGATTTTTAACGTGATTACAGTAAAAGAATAGCAAAATTAATACTACAGCCTACTAGAAAATATGGTAAAAATTTAATATTTCTAACTGGCTTGTTATAAAAACTCTAAAGTATTTACCCATGTTTTAAGGCGTAGAAATATTACTCTAATAGGTTATAGTAGATTTAATAACCGTAGCACACTCTATTGCCTAATTTAAAATACTAAGCGAGTATTTTGATACTGAATTATAATATAATTTTTTTTTAACTTTATTAACGTTATTTACAACTGTATATAATGTCGACGACCGGGACCGACGACACGTGACAACACCTTGTTTGAAAAATTGGTGGCCCTGAAAAATGCCGTTGTTGACGGTCGGAAGCGGTGACTCAGCGTGATGGAAGCGGAGCCCGAAGAGTTACGGCTCGACTAACGGGTTCAGGCCTAGCCTTTCCTCAGGGGCAGTTGGTCCCCACTGGAGCATGACAGTGGTGGCCCCCAGAGCCCTGCAGTGTCAGGTCGGCGTAGGCCGTCTGCCAATAGCGCGGCCGAGGCGGTATTTTTCTGGTCGACGAAGGCTGACCGGTGCGGAAATACAGCGTCCGCCACCGGTAGCGTAGACCAGGAATGGTGCGTCTGGTCTCCGCTGGGCTCTTCTTCTTTGGTCTGGAGCTCTTCTTTTGTTGTTCTTCTCCGGTTGAGAGTGGATTGAAGAGTGACTCTCACGGGCCAGGGCTGTCGCTTAAATACCCCTCCGGCGAGTCCAATTCAACGTGAAGGGGTGGCGCTGTAAGCTCTGCGCGTCTGTAGCGCTACTCGCGGCAGGTACTAGGACCGTCTGCAGGCACTAATAGCAGTAGGTAGTAATGGTAGAGCAGTCGGCGACAACACAAACAACTAGTAAATTGGAGGATTGATTTTGTAAGAGTGGATGGAAATATGACGTGAGTGACTTACGGAAGAACATACTCTGTAGTAGGACTCCCACGGGTAATTTTGAAAGTTTTTACAAGTTGTCTCTATTCCATCTTCTATGAAGCCTGCAAGAGGGATAACAGGGTAAACGTGACGTAGAGTTTTCGTATTAGTTGGTTTTCGTTTCAGGAATTTTCCGTTTAAAACGTCTGTAAGTTTAACGAATGACGTCGTTAACGCACGGTAGGCTATGCTTCAGTCTTTACGTAACGTTTCTTTAGTTACGTACAGGGTGCGTTATGCTTTTGAATTGAAAGCGTTGTAATTTTATGACTACTAAAGGCTTAGCGGAACCAAATTCCTGACATCCGTAAGTCCAAATACGTCGGAATCAAGATTTATACAAAAACAGTTTTGAGTGAAGAGCAAGTGTTAATCTCCTGGAGAACAATATGTAGAGCTTCTCGTCTGTCGATTAAGTTTTTCGTCCAGTCAATACGACTGTTCCAAGTCTGTCAATATCCATATCCGTAGACTATAGAGAACTTTGTCAGTCTGTGCTCCGGGTGAACCGTTCAAGAAAATTGATAGTCGTAATAAGTTTATACGTAACTAATACACTCCGGTCATATGAAAAGCACTCATTACTGCAACTAATAACTAATGAGGTCATATTCGAAAATAATCTTTTCTGAAGAATTTGAGCACGGGTTTCGGCGGTTACGGGTCACAGCAGCTATTTCGTACTGCTCTATTGTCCCTATTCTATGCATGGTTCAGATAGCCCTATTGGCTGCCAACGACGTTAGGCGAAGACACTGGAAGAAAATAATAGTACTAATAATAGAAGAAGAAAATAATAGTTTTTTGCCATAGCATACGTAGTTATTTCATTTCCTGAGATGTGGTATAAATTGTGGGCATTCTACTAACTCTAGCGTTACCTAGAAGGTAAAACCAAATGGTAAAAAGAGTGAATTAACTTAATTTTTTTGAAGTATGTACGTTAGTTAAACGTCTGTAAAAGCATATTTCCTAATTTTAATCCAGGGGTTTTCATAAATTTTACTTGATGAGGAGCTGGATAAAACGGACTGAATGCTTCAGGACAACTGGTAGAGACATACCTCGAACGGACACTCAAATATCAAAATGGATATTGTGATAATATACTTCCCGCTTCAACTTTTCTATTCATAGTAATCATGGCTGTGGTCAGCGCAACTGGCTTCTATGGTAGGATCCCGGGTTCGATTCCCGGTCAGGTCTGGCACTTTTTCATCTGTATACCATCTCATATCTTGTACTTACGCACAAGCCAACGGTTATGTAGGCATCATCACTCAATAATAAAAAAGTACAGTTCACAAACTTCTTACCGCTCGAAACCATCAAAGCTCTGCACAGACCTTTCGTAAACGTTTGTCAGCTTTTAGAAAAAGAAATTTTCTAGATATAAAACCTCAATTGAAGTCATGTTCTTCTAAATATCGCGCTGAATTTGTGAACGAGTTTAAACACAGTCAACTCTTTTTTCACCAGGCCTACTGTTATTTAAGTAAATTATGTGAATCTACGGTTTTTCTTAATGTAAAAAAATGTAATATAGAAGGATGGGCAATGATTCCGACGCTTAGGCTACTACTATATTGTTTGTTGTAACTAGCACTAAATACGAAAAACTTATTTCTACGACTAAAATATTTTGTTAATTTTGTAAGATTATTTTTTATTTTGTTGCGTGTTGGAGACTAAGTGACTAAACAGAATCAAATTATTTTAAAGGCGAGTAAGCACAACTACCTGATTCTTTGGGTAACTAAATTTTTGAAAGATAAGACCTACATTTAAATATGGAGTATTTCAGCATGTTCATTTCATAATACTGAATTAACATTCAATATCTTCTTCAATTTGGCTCATGGATCAATCAAGAGAAGGTCTTTATTTAGATACTTTGACTGTTTAGATTTTACACATAAGTTCTAAAAGTAAAGCAGGTAAGTATTTAATGAAGTAAAGAAATGGTTTCAACCTATACCAATTTTCTTGCATTTCTAGAGGACAGTTTTTATTTCGCTTTTAAAATTATTATAATTGAAAAATGGTTTCCTAATTTTAAGCTTTTAAATGTATCAAGTATCGATCACTAAACCAATTCAATATATTGTTATTCACATGCATACAATACATAATAAATTACGTAATATCAAATTATACAACGAAAACACCGCCCAATGTTTCATTACAATACAACGTAAGCAAAAAACAATTTTACAAACAAGAAAAATAATATAATTTTAGTAATTTATAAGTATGAACGTATTTAAAAAAGGAAATTTATATATTTTAACATATTTGTCAAAAATCCTGTACGAAGATGAAAACCTAACATTTGTTAATGAAATTACAAAACTTAATTATTTATTTAAATATGTAAATGTTATACCAGTATTTAGTAACATTAAGAATTTGAGTCAAAATCGCCACATATTTCTCAGCGTATTTTGTTTTGCTACTATTACAGCAGCAATAATTTGGAACATCTTAATCCAAAATAATAACTTGGGAATTTATGAAAAGGGAGTTTTATACGAAACACTGGTGACTATTCGGGATTGTTCCCTTGTGTACGAATACGTCGGAATTTCTATTAATATGAAAAATACATTAGACATGATTGAATCATTTGGAGTTTCGGAGAATTTTATTCGAAATAACTTACCTACAGGGGAAAACTACAGGCACATAAAAAAAATAAAAACTAAAATATTTTTAGGGTTAATAATTTTACCTAATGTGATGGTATTTATTGATTTTTTAAGAGAATCCACTCTAACCGATGTCAATGAACTCAGTGTTTATGAGATAGTAGTTGGATGTCTAGACCTACTGTATTTACACCCGATGATAAAAAGTAGATTTTGTTTTATGGTATATTTGGCATATCGATTAAAAATATCTTTTAAAAGTGTATTAAATTCGTTGACAGAATTTAAAACTGAAATACTGAAAGACAATAATCACAAAATAATTACACTGAATAATTTGGAACAATATCGCAAAGCTTACAATTTATTAATCAAAAGTGTACAATTGATCAATAAATCTATTGGGGAGAACGTATTTTGTCAACTTATACGAATTGTTATTCATTTTTATATACACATAGTGAACTATACGGTCACCGAGGTTGGAGTTAATTTTGTAATATCTTTGGTATTTATTTTCACAATTCTATTGCAATGTGAAATAATAAAAACATACGTAAGTACAATACAACTTTGACATTATGGTATCCAGTTACATTTTTTCATTAGTCATTTGATGTAACTGATGCAGTCCTCCTTTTCTGTGTATACTTTTAAGTACAGTATAAATTAAATTTTTCGTGCACCTTTAATTTTCCATTGAGTTTCCATTTTGTTGTACATTCTCCTTATAATTTTTTTAGTAGTATTAAGGTATTTTATTACTCTTTCAAAGATTCATTTTATTGTTGTTTTACCACCGGGTTGGTCTAGAGGTAAAGTTGTCGCCGCAAGTCAGGTGTTAAACAGCTGATTTTCGGAGACGAAGGTTCCTGGTTCAAATCGTAGTAAAGGTACTTACTTTCATACGGATTTGAATACGAAACAGTGGTTACCCGTGTAATTTGATGGTTGGGGTTCAATTAACCATACCTCTCAGGAATAGTCGGCCTGGTACTGTACAAGACTATACCTCATTTACACGTCATACACATCATCTTCATTTCATTGGGTCACGAGGTTGCTTATTGCTCTGAATTGAACACATTGCACATAGTCATGTAGTAAATAAATGTAGTATAAAACCAGCACGACGAACTGTACCAATTTTTTAGTACATTGAGGTAACCGAAGGAGGCGCCCTTCACCAATTTTGTAGGGGAAGAAACAGCTGCAAATCGACAACTTCCACCAGTTTTGTAGTAAATAAATTGGTACACGACACGGTATCTTTACCATCCAATTTTTGAATCCAACCAGCAACTGAAATTGGATTCAGGGTTCAATTAGCAACCCAGCGATTTAAATAACGTAGGTCAGATGATGGTAGATCAAAATCTTACTTTTATTACTGCTGAGGTTTAGTTAAAGAATCACACAGGTCTATACGCAATGACATTTATGACAGAAATTTGAGCTGACTAAAATAATTTATTAATAAATAACTAAATAACAGAAATACCGTAATCTTATAAATTTTTGTCAAACAAGATATTTCAAGCAAATATAAAATATTCAAAATAAATAATAATAATAAAAATTAACGAAGAGACGACAAAAAAAAGTCTTATTTAGAATGAAATAAATCAAGCAACAATATTTAAACAAATTGTTAATAATTAATCAATTATAATTATAATAAGGATAATTTTTTTTAAACGAGTTACAATGAATTCAACTTTCATCGTGAATTCGTCCGTTTTTTCTTTTTTTTTTAGGGGCGAAAAACCAGGACGGTTATCATCGCCCGTTGTTCTACACACGGGTGTAAAGGGCCCGAGTGTAGAACGTACTTTTCTTATTACAATATAACTCTTAAAACTAGAAATTACCAGAAAAATAAATTAATAAATAAAATTTACATAAGAAGAAAATTTATATTAAAAACTTATAAGATAAACATACAAACACAAACTTAAATCTAATATCACAGTTGGAATAAACAACATTTATAACCTATCAAATAAAAATCTTACAAACTAGTATCACAGCAAACACAATATAATTTACATTAATATCACAGACCTGAAAAATAAACAAAAGGCTGTAAAGGGGCCACGAAAATAAAAAACATACACAAATACACATATAAAATTAAACCGATATTACCATTTCCCCATTAGACACCTTTATATACACTAATGGATCTAAGAAATCTCAACGTTGAGTCCAAAACGTGGCTATCGTCGCCGAGTACATCTCGCAACTCGCAGGGTATTTTAAATCGCCGACGCAGAGCTGCGTAGCAGACGCAATCTACCAAAACATGTTTAATTGTCAAAGGACAATCGCATCTGCCACACACTGAAGCATCACCAGAAGTCATGAGATACCCATGCGTTTATCTGGTGTGCCCAATTCTAAGTCGAGCGATGACAACTTCTTCCCTTCTGTTGTTCCTCAGCGACGTAGGCCAAGGCTTCACGTCATGTTTTATTTCACGTAGCTTGTTGCCATGAGAGCCAGACCATTCTACCTGCCAGGAATCAAGGATGACACGCTTCACCAGACCCACGAAATCTGACACAGTCAGACATTGCGTGAAGGCCGGTTGGCGTGCTGCCTCCTTAGCGGCCAGATCCGCAGCCTCATTTCCCGAGATTCCAGCATGACCCGGAACCCAGCAGAAAACGACGCTTACTCCTCTATCATTCAGCTGCTTCACGGTGCCGTGGACGTCCACAACTAGCGGGTGGCGTAAATACAGCACAGTACTGGCGTCCAGTACTGTTTAGTTGAAAAATATAAACTGTAAAGTTTCTCAACTGTTAAATAAACTACTGGGTTAAATAATAAAAAATGAGTTAAATTTTACTAATCTGAAAAACTGTTTAAATGATTTAGAAATAATAAAAAAAACTTCAACAAAAAGCTTCAAAAAAATTTAACGTGAAATTAAGTGTGAAATGTATAGATTAAGAAACCTAATAAAAGAAATAAAAGTTTTTTTTATGAAACAAACTACAGTGGAAAAAAAATCATGATAAACACTGGATTCTATGCATGAGGAAAAAACGTAATTAAATCATATTATAACTAGTTTATTTTTTAAAGACCTTGGACTGAAACGGTAAAATCTTTTGGGCAGAGTTCTACAAATAAATGTGAAGAAAAAATATATACAGTGACGTATTTATTTTTCGGATAAAAAATTAAACATAAATTAGGACATAAAAGAATAAATTGTTAAATAAAATTTAGTAAAAGAATAACTTAAAAAATTTTTAGTAATTCAGTGGTCATTGAACAAGAATTTAAAATAAATTTTCCAATCATTTAATTAACATTAAAAATTTAGGACAAAATACCGAATTAAAACAAAGTAGTATCAAAATAGTCGTAGAAAGGAAAATAGTAGTAGCATAAAAGTAGTAGGATCAAAATTAAGTAGTATCAAATTAAATAGTAGTAAATTAAGTAGTATTAAGTAGTAAATTAAAAATACTGAAGTTGCAAACTGAAAAAATTTATTACACATACTTAAATTTAATTTTAGATAATCTTCTTATATTGGGAAGATAATTATCTGGAAAATTTTGATGTTAACTGTACGGCATCCTGTCCAAAGTTATAAGTTTAGTCTGGTTTAGTCAAGTGGTATAATAAAGTAGATATAGGAATAATAAGAAGGGTGTATAACATAAATTATTAGTTAAATTTAGTTTAAGATTTTTGTAAACGAATGACACTCTCTTGGAAAACAGTTGACACTCACATCTTGACCAGTTCGGTTCACTTTTTACTCTTCATACATATTCACATTTTTACTTGATGATTTTGAAAGTGTCATTTGTCCATTTGACAATATTGTATTGTATAGGCGAAGCCTAAATTAATCTTTTTAAAAACCGATCGAATCGATTGTTTTATTTAACTGGCGCCCGAACAGAGACCGTGGAAGATTCTTCAAGATACGTCCATTTGACTTGTCTACCTCTGTGATCTACTTCCCGGAGCAGAAGAACCTGAGTCTCAACTCTTAATCTACGGTAACCGACCTTCAAAAGATTTACTGCACTTTAAGATTCATCAAGAACACACCTCCACTATCCAGCTACACTACCGTTTGGATCAAACCAAAAGAAGACTACACTCCTATCATCCACCTATCACCACCACCATCACTATTCAATTCAGGTCAGGCGACTTGAATACGAGCGTAACGAAGCCACACCACTCCAACAAGGAACATCAAATTACTGTAAGTTTAATTTAATTTTTCTTCAAAATAAACTCGAAACCACTTTCTCATGAACTCTTAAAATTTATTCCACGATATGACGGGACATCTTACAAACTGCCTCATTTTATTAGTACCTGCGAAGAACTCTGCGCTGCATACTGTGCCGAAACAATTAAAGAAAAAGATTAAAATCATAGGCTATTATTCAAAGCGGCTATGTATCAACTAGAAGGACCTACTGAAGCCGTAGTTTATAATAATAGTTGTTCTAATATTTTAGAAATAATTAGTGTTTTAAGAAATAATTTCTCTGACAATAGGAAAATTCCAGACTTAATTGCAGAATTAGCCGTATAAAAAGCCCACACTAACAAACATCAGTAGTGTAAAAATGAGAGTACTGGGACGACCTTGACCTTTGACCCGAGAGGCCGAGGACGACCTTGACCTTTGACCTCGACTTTGGGAAAAAAAAAAAAAAAAAAAAATCCGCAAAAAAAAAAAAAAAAAATCCGCAAAAAAAAAAAAAAAAAAAAAAAAAAAAAAAACCACCAAAAAAAAAAAAAAAAAAAATCCCGCCAAATTTTTTTTCCCGCCAAATTTTCAAACCTGATTTTCTCCGCAACCGCTGGGCCGATTTTGATGCGGACGGCACCCACGTGACCGGGAGATCGAGATCTACAAGATAAGCCTTAATCCGTAGCCGTATCCCGATGGAACCCGAGATAGCTTGTAACACGTGACCCGGGGGTCGGATCAACGAGGTTCAGGTGCGCGCAGGATCCGGACGCTCCGTAGACCGCGTTACGTCCGGTTTCGACCGTTAGGTTCTTTCGGGACCCTAAATATATAAATTTAGGAAATATGTTACCGTCAAAAAATAACGCGGGACGGACCGCAAGACTCGTCGCACCACCCGCAGGACATCCGTATCACTACCCGACGAGGTGAAGACTAATGATTGGGGCGATGAAATCTGTTTATTTGCAACTCTATTCTTTTAATTTTGGCAATGACGCATGTTGTTGTTACGAGTCACGTGGCATGCGCGTGCCTTTCATTGACGTCATTCGTTTTTTATCTATGCACGCGCCAGACTATTGATCGGGATGATGCAACTTGTTATTGCAATTAAATATGATGCAACGTGTTTACTTTGTTTATTGGCAGTGACGTCATTCGTTTTTTATCTATGCACGTGATAGACTATTGATTCAGATGATGCAACTTGTTTATTACGAATTTAAATGTACAGTTAATTTTTTTAAATGCTGCAACGTATTATTTAAAATCACGAGTCGTCGAGTCAGCGATAAGTTGTTTGTTTCAATTTTTAAAACCAACAACGTCATACCGCATGTTATTATGTGCCAAACCGCAGATTCAGCGTTTCCAATGCATTAGCATAGGATAATTATTTGTATAAAAGACCGCCGATTTTCCCATTGTACCATAATTCAACTACCACTGCTCTACACTGCTAGACACATCTTCTTCTCTTACCTGCTGCTACGCTGCTGGAACAGTTCTTCTTCTCCACCTACCTGCTGCTACGCTGCTAGAACAGTTCTTCTTCTCCACCTACCTGTTGCTACGCTGCTAGACACAGTTCTTCTTCTCCTACCTGTTGACCTACCGTTAATTGAAGGTGAGTTTTATTATACTTTAAATATTTTTTAAATTTGAAAGACTCTAGCACCTTTATGAAATATACACTTTGAATCTTTAATAAAATTAAAACCTAAAATCTGTTTATGAAATTAAGACGTAGAACCTGTTGGTACGGCAACATTACCAGTTTTAGCCGTTGTTGGTGCAGCAACAACAACAACAACTACCGTAACTGTACACTGAATATGTAGTCTGATGTTTTAATCTGCAGCAGCAAGAACCGTTATTGACGTAAACGTATAATTAATTACATTTGAACTCTATTG
Organism: Catonia carolina; assembly: GCA_035578175.1. Taxonomy (NCBI): domain Eukaryota; kingdom Metazoa; phylum Arthropoda; class Insecta; order Hemiptera; family Achilidae; genus Catonia; species Catonia carolina. Next base: position 64,228,697 of record JAQMRL010000001.1, on the reverse strand, counting down.
TTTTAATCTGCATCAACAACAACCGTTATTGATGTAAACGTAGAATTAAATAAATTTGAACCTAAAACCTTTTTGTAAATTAAGACTTTGACATACAAAATCTACGACATGATAGTAGGCGAGTGTAGCGCCACATCGATCTCAAAAGAAAAACCTCTATGCTATTTCGTATAATACATGAGGTATTTACATACTAACTATTTTGTTTAAGAGACTGAAGGACTAACACCCGCTCAAAATAGACGGACTGTTAGAGTGTATTGGCCCGGATGGAGAGGGTTCATGTAGTTATCATAGTTTTTATCAGACTTGTGTTTATTTTTTGTTTTAGAAATGGAGGCGCTACTAAAAAAGATGAATGAAGATACCATGAGGGTGTCTGAATTAGTGTTGAACAAGGAATACCGGTTTACGAAGGTCGGCAGGGCGCAGACCATGTACGGAGAGCAAATAATTATATACATCGGCAATTCGAAGGTGTTCCTACCATCAAGATTTACAAAAACGCTGACCGATGAAGATATCGCTTTACTGAACGATAACGGGGGAGGGATAATAGTGTACAAGGGAAATAAAGACTTGGGTGATGGGAAAACAATGAATATAGTAGAATTTAAAAAATGAATAATAACTCTCAAGAGTAAACCAAAGGCTGTATTGTTTAATTAATAAATGTATATATAAAAATAACGTCTTTTCCATTCAAAATCCCTATTTAACCTAGATATAAGCAGTGTCGCTCTCAGTGCATCGCACGATGAGCTTGATAAGTGGTATAGCGCGCGAGCTTCACAAGCAAGCCCGCAGGAACTATCCCACCAGAAACGTAGAGCTGAAGGGTATCGACGACTTGTATCAGGCCGATCTGGTAGAGATGATCCCATACGCCAGAGTCAATAAGGGCTACAGATACATAATGACAGTAATAAATTGTTTTTCTAAATTTGCTATTGCCGTACCGCTCAAGAGCAAGACGGCTGAAGAAGTCGCTAGCGCTCTCGGTCCCATACTGGAAAAACACAAGATGCGCCATTTTCATACCGACGAGGGTAAAGAGTGGTATAACGCGTCTGTAAGGTCTCTGCTGTCCAAGCACGGGATCAACCACTACTCCACTTACTCTCCGAAGAAGGCCTCGATAGTAGAGCGGTTCAACAGGACGCTGAAGGAGATGATGTGGAGAAAGTTTACAGAACGGGGCAATTACGTTTGGGTAGGTCTTTTAGACGACCTCCTGTCTCAGTACAATAACAGGTCTCACAGGACTATAGGTTTCAAACCTGTAGATGTAAATAAGAGGAACGAAGGTGAGGTGCTAAGAAATATATTGTCCAATACTCGTAAGAAACGCGCCCCCCAAACCGTCAAGTTTGAGCCGGGAGATAAGGTCAGGATCAGCAAGTACAAAAAGACTTTCGACAAGGGTTACATACCCAATTGGACCAATGAGGTGTTTACCGTAGATCGTATTTTGCACACCCGTCCCGTCACATACTCGCTCAAAGACGAAAAAGGACATGTGATCAAGGGTAGTTTTTACGCCCAAGAACTGAGCAAGACGAAATACGGTGACGTATTCCTCGTCGAGAAGGTATTGAGGAGAAAAGGTGACAGGTTGCTGGTCAGGTGGTTAGGGTATGACGAGAGTCACGATTCATGGATCGACAAGAAAGACCTTATATAAGAGCTGTAATGTAGGTTTATCGGTTACTAGAGCAAAATGAGGTGTAGGGAGCAGAAGGAGAAACTCCCTGTCGTCAACTTAGATGTGCTTATCGAGTCGGGAGAAATAGGCGAAACGAGAAACAGACACGGTCGCCTCCTGCCGAATAGTATCAGATGTTTGGCTGTAGGACCGTCGAATTGCGGTAAGACAAACGCAATAATCAACCTGCTGTTCGACCCCAACGGGCTGAGGTTCTGCAATGTGTACGTATTTTCAAAATCTCTGCACCAACCCAAGTATAGGTTTTTGGAGCGCGTGTTTCATGATATGGAGGGTGTAGACTATCACGAATTCAGCGACAATGCGCAAGTCCCGCCTCCGGAAGAGGTAGAGCCCAATTCCGTGATGATGTTTGACGATGTTGTATGCGAGAAACAACACAACGTGGTAAAATACTTTGCTATGGGGAGACATAACAACCTGGACGTATTTTACCTATGTCAGACATATAGTAAGGCGCCTAAACAGCTCGTTAGAGATAATGCAAATTTTTTACTCGTGTTCCGTCAGGACGAGCGCAACCTACGTCATATCTTTAACGATCACGTAGTCCCTGATATGACTTTTGAGGAGTTCAAGAATCTGTGCGGTGAGGCGTGGTCTCGAAACATGAACGGGTTTCTAGTAGTCGACAAAGAGAGAAAAACCCTCGGCGGTCGCTATAGATTTAATTACGATACGTTCGTCACCGAACTACGGCCCGTTTAGACCGACATACAGCAGGAATAAGCAGGAAAAAGCTGCGCAGCTAGCAGGAATAAGCTGGAAAAAGCTGCGCAGCTAGCAGGAATAAGCAGGAAAAAGCTGCGCAGCTAGCAGGAATAAGCAGGAAAAAGCTGCGCAGCTAGCAGGAATAAGCAGGAAAAAGCTGCGCAGCTAGCAGGAATAAGCAGGAAAAAGCTGTGCAGCTAGCAGGAATAAGCAGGAAAAAGCTGCGCAGCTAGCAGGAATAAGCAGGAAAAAGCTGCGCAGCTAGCAGGAATAAGCAGGAAAAAGCTGCGCAGCTAGCAGGAATAAGCAGGAAAAAGCTGCGCAGCTAGCAGGAATAAGCAGGAAAAAGCTGCGCAGCTAGCAGGAAAAAGCTGGAAAAAGCTGCGCAGCTAGCAGGAATAAGCAGGAAAAAGCTGCGCAGCTAGCAGGAATAAGCAGGAAAAAGCTGCGCAGCTAGCAGGAATAAGCAGGAAAAAGCTGCGCAGCTAGCAGGAAAAAGCTGCGCAGCTAGCAGGAATAAGCAGGAAAAAGCTGTGCAGCTAGCAGGAATAAGCAGGAAAAAGCTGCGCAGCTAGCAGGAATAAGCAGGAAAAAGCTGTGCAGCTAGCAGGAATAAGCAGGAAAAAGCTGCGCAGCTAGCAGGAATAAGCAGGAAAAAGCAGGAAAAAGCTGCGCAGCTAGCAGGAATAAGCAGGAAAAAGCTGCGCAGCTAGCAGGAATAAGCAGGAAAAAGCTGCGCAGCTAGCAGGAAAAAGCTGGAAAAAGCTGCGCAGCTAGCAGGAATAAGCAGGAAAAAGCTGCGCAGCTAGCAGGAATAAGCAGGAAAAAGCTGCGCAGCTAGCAGGAATAAGCAGGAAAAAGCTGCGCAGCTAGCAGGAATAAGCAGGAAAAAGCTGCGCAGCTAGCAGGAATAAGCAGGAAAAAGCTGCGCAGCTAGCAGGAAAAAGCTGGAAAAAGCTGCGCAGCTAGCAGGAAAAAGCTGGAAAAAGCTGCGCAGCTAGCAGGAATAAGCAGGAAAAAGCTGCGCAGCTAGCAGGAATAAGCAGGAAAAAGCTGCGCAGCTAGCAGGAATAAGCAGGAAAAAGCTGCGCAGCTAGCAGGAATAAGCAGGAAAAAGCTGCGCAGCTAGCAGGAATAAGCAGGAAAAAGCTGCGCAGCTAGCAGGAAAAAGCTGGAAAAAGCTGCGCAGCTAGCAGGAATAAGCAGGAAAAAGCTGCGCAGCTAGCAGGAATAAGCAGGAAAAAGCTGCGCAGCTAGCAGGAATAAGCAGGAAAAAGCTGCGCAGCTAGCAGGAATAAGCAGGAAAAAGCTGCGCAGCTAGCAGGAATAAGCAGGAAAAAGCTGCGCAGCTAGCAGGAAAAAGCTGGAAAAAGCTGCGCAGCTAGCAGGAAAAAGCTGGAAAAAGCTGCGCAGCTAGCAGGAATAAGCAGGAAAAAGCTGCGCAGCTAGCAGGAATAAGCAGGAAAAAGCTGCGCAGCTAGCAGGAAAAAGCTGGAAAAAGCTGTACAGTCGCAGGTCGTGTATATATTGACGGTAGTGGAAAGGTACTGCGTTAATAGACGATGAGATGGCTTCGAGACAGGTCGACGAGAATCTAGTGCTGGAGATCGCAGAGTTACGCAGGAGGATTAGAGAGAAGCAACTAGTTCTGAAGCATGGCTTGACTGAGGAAGATCTCAGGATACAGAAGCAGCTCAAACCGCTAACCGACCCACTATCGAAGCTGTTGAACGAGAAGAAAGCCGAGACCGACCCTTCCTCAACGAGCGAACCGTTGAAGGGAGTAAAGCGTAGGGAGACATTGAAGCCTTTTAGGACGAAACCTGAAAAGCAGCCTTTTAGCCGGGTTAAAGCTCTTGACGATGATGATGATGATGATGATGATGATGATGACGAAGAAGACAGAGTCGCAGGTAAAAGTATCGACGACTCATGGAAGGATCTGATGACCGGACCCTACAGGTATTCCAATCTGAAGAGGAGTAGCGACGGGTTCGGACCTCGGCATACTAAGAAGAAGACCTCGGACGAACCGATGGATGCGGGAGACCCCCATAGGATGGATGAGATGGATACGAGCGTCAGCCTCCCAGTGGAGTTCACGGAGGACGATGCAACTGTCGGGAATTCCGCTGAGATGAGGGACGCTTCCAGACCTCACGCCACCCCGGCGAGGACTTTACCTCGCGAGGAGGAGTTTAGCACGCCTACCACTATAGAGGAGATGCTTTCGACGCCTCTAGGTAAGGTTCGAGCTTCCGTATGGGTCAAGAACACGTTTCCCGGACGTCTGGCCCGTCAGTACATGCATGAGGCCATCACAGACTCCGACAACAATACGGATTCTACATACGGGGTACACTTCGAAGGCAGTGAATTGGTGATGGGTGATTCTACGGTACAACTCAAGCCTGACGACTCGATAATCGTCGGAGACGTATCGTACCCAGGCACGCACGGTCTGTACGAGCTGATATTCAAAAGGAAACCCGATCCGTTCATCTACTCGGAAGAAGACTTGGAGGAGTACAAAAACTTATTGGAAGCCACAAGCGCTCACAGAAGGAACAACTCGGCGCTAGGTCAAGTGAAGGCCAACACAGGGAAAAAGTACGTCTCAATCATAAGCCGGCTTTTCCCTCCGAAGCCGGACCGACCGAAGCGCGGTAAGGGTATACGAGCCGGGCCTATGATGGAGCTGAACGGAAACAGGAAGACCGAGTACGTATATTTCGACGATCCCAACGAGCTTTGCGACAGGCTTAGACTCCTCGTAGCTTCTAAAGACTCGGGCCATACGGGTCACGACAGCGAGATAAATTCAATAGTCGAGGAACTCAAAGAGCTGGGGCTTATAAGAGGAGATCTACGTCTGTAACCCTCATTCTCGCTATGGACACTGGAAGATCCGTACGTCGTTTTCTCACCCCTTACAGGGTTACCGCAGATGGAGATATGGACATGAGAGACCGGAGAATCTGTCGCGTAGGCGTAGCCCAGTCGTATACGGACGCGGTCAACGTCAACGAATGCATGAGGCTCATCCAAGCTTACGCTGAAGATTACGGTGTCCTCGAGGTCTTGGAGGAGGGCGGTGGCGAACCTTACTACGACCTTTACGGTCGCAGGATGGCGCAAGTAGGAGATCCGATCGAAGAAGAAGACGCCATCAACCTCAAGTACTTGAAAGAGTACCTTTCCTCCCACGCCGAAAAGATGAAAGTTTCAGATCCCGTCAAAGACGAGCGAGTCGACGAAATGTTGAAAATGCGCGATGAGGTCCAAAAGCTGCGCAAAGAGTTTGAGGACGTATCGTCACGCCTGGAGGGAAAAAGCGCATCATAAATAAGGAAACACGGGTCCTCGAGCTTCATTCCGACCTTAAAATGGGGAGATGCAACACGTTTCGCAGCAGATCGCATTCAGGAGCCGGACTGGTAGGGAGCATCGCGAGCGGAGTCTTAGGAGCTGCAGAGAACGTCGTAGGAACCGTATTGAACAAAGCGATAGACGTTTTACCCGTGGAACTCCACATACCGGGCTATCAGTACTGCGGACCGGGGACGGACCTGCAGAAGAGATTGAGAAGAGGAGACCCGGGCATCAACCCTCTCGACGCCGCGTGCAAACAGCACGACATAGCCTACCACAACCGCAAAGACTCGGCGGGCAGGGCCGAAGCAGACCGCGTGTTAGCAGATAGAGCCTGGGAGAGGGTGAGAGCGTCCGACTCCAGCATAGCGGAGAAAGCGGCCGCCTGGGCGGTGACCAACATAATGAAAGCTAAAAGCAAGTTCGGCGGGAGGATCAAGCGAAGGCAGACCGGGAAGACCGCCCGTAGGAAGACCGCCCGTAGGAAGACCGTTCGTAAGACCTCTAGCAAGACTACCCGTCGCACCACCCGCAGGACTAACCGTAGCACTACCCGACGAGGTGAGGGACTGTATTTGAGACCGTACCCTACGCAGCATGCAGGTTGCGGACTAAGGAAAAAAAAACTTCGTTGAAACTCCCTAACAAACCCCTGTCCGATAGTCAATTGATGGCGGCTGCCGACGCACTCGAAATCTCGAACTTTAGAGGGGTGTTTATGCGTGACACGCTCCCCCATAGACCCTACGAGAACGAATCAGCCATCGTCAACTTGGACAGCGCGAGGAACGAAGGTACCCACTGGGTATGTTACAGGAAGACCGGTGCGGTCGTAGAGTACTTTGACAGCTACGGTAACCTGAGGCCTCCCGTAGAGCTGGTAAGGTACCTCGAGAACGGAGAAGACGGACCGAACATCATAAGATATAATTACGCCAGGAGGCAGGACTTTGATTCAGTCGTCTGCGGACATCTGTGCCTAGAGTTTCTATCGGGTAAAGATGTTGTGCCTAAGCGGTAAGAGCTCTACGATCGAGGTCGATTACTTCCCTCCCATAGACCTCGGAGAGGGCCAGTGGGAGATAGGCCTGGTAGATTTCATGAGCTACAACAACATACCCAACGTGCGGAAAGGGGTGAATAACCTGTTCTGCTTCGGCGACGGGATGAAGGTGGAGCTGCCCGAAGGCATGTACGAGATTGACGACATCCACTCAAAGATCAAATACGAGATGTTGGAGATGTACGGCGGAGTGAACTGCGGCAGCAGCAGAGACGCGGAGCAAGACGAAAACCGTACCGATGTTGAAGACGCAGGATCCCTCAAGTACCAAAAGCTCTCGAAGGAGCGGAAAAAGGAACAGAAAGGAAAAAGGAAAGAGAGATCGAGTACCGACCCTCTCGATGAGGTCCTTAAGAGATTGGAGAATGCGGCGAAAATAAGGGCCGCGAAAAGGGCGGAGGAGGAAGCGAAAGCGAAGAAGGAGACGTCAAAGGGATCAAAGACGGAATGCCGTCCGCTCCCAAGACTTAACATGGTCGTAGACCCCACCACTCTAAAGTGCTCGATATTCTGCGGAGAAAAGGTAGACTTTTCCGTACCCGGAACCATCAGAGAGGTGCTGGGGTTCGATGCGGTGATCCTCGAACCTAATAAATGGTACACGTCCCAGCGCCCTGTCAACATTACGGCCGTGAACGCCATCCGGTTGACTTGCAACATCGTGCGGGGCTCGTATACTAACGGAGCCGAAGGACATACCCTGCACGAGTTCTTCCCGCAGGTGGAACGGGGTTATAAGATAATCGAAGTTCCCAAGAACGTCATCTACCTACCCGTAAACACATCGAGGATAGGAAGACTGTCCGTCTCTGTGGTGGATCAGGACGGAAGACCGATAAGCTTTCAGAACGAAGTCATCAGCCTCAGGCTTCACCTTAAAAGACGTACGCGATGGGGTTAGTCTACCTGGAAGAGGGTTATAAAAGAGCCGTACCGGACGGAGCGAAGAACATTCGTCCTGCGGAGCCCGACCCGCCACTTGGTGAAGTGAAAAAGAAGAGACTCTCTACAGATAACGCTGCTTTTCTAAGATCGTTGGGTTTCATCGTGCTGCAGAAATGAGCTATATAATAGACGTGGGATCCTCTAACGCCGTAGCGGACGATGCCATCATAGGCATGGAGATGCATACTCACACTCCGTACGCGTCAGCGACTTTCAACAACAACGACGAGATAAGGATACCCGTGAACCAACAGGAAGTGTACACCCTACCTTGCGACAGCCTGCTGTTTGTGGACGTGAAACTTTCGGCGTCCGACGGTACTTTGGATGCGGCCCTGGCTCTTTCTGACAACTGGCCCGCTTTCCTGTTTGAAGAGATAAGGCTGGAGATGAACGGTACCGAAGTGGACAGGGTGCGAAACGTCGGTGTAACGACGGCCTTGAAAAATATTCCGTCCTTCAGGTACGGCGAACAACACTCTATAGACGTGGAAGGGTGGAACAAGGACGCCGTAACGGCTATCGCCAACAGCACCACAGGTAGGCTTTCGGCTTACGTCCCGCTGAAGAGGATCATGGGATTCTGCGAGGATTACCGCCGCATAATAGTCAACGCCAAGCTGGAACTTATCCTGCTAAGGTCGGCTACCGACGACCGCGCCGTAGCGGTACCCGCAGGCAAGGACTACAAGCTGACTCTTACCAAGGTGGAGTGGAAGATGCCTTACGTCAGGCTTTCCGACCAGCACAGACTCCCGTTGCTCAGGATGGTGGATCAGGACGCGCCCATATCGATGGCCTTCCGCAGATGGAACCTGTACGAATATCCCATCTTACCGCAGAGCACCGACGTGATCTGGACCGTCAAATCCTCCTCCCAGGCGGATAAGCCCCGTTACGTCATAGTAGGACTGCAAACGGACAAGAAGACCAAGACGGTGGTATCATCCCATTTCGACCACTGCGAGCTCCAGGACATCAAACTCTACCTCAATTCCGTGTACTACCCGTACGAAAACGCGAAGGGTGAGTACTCGATGTTTTACGAAAACTTTAAGCGGTTCCATAAGGTCTACTACGGAGGTCAGGTCAACCACCCCCTAATCGATTTCTCGACCTTCAAGACCAAAGTCCCCCTCTTCTTTATCGACTGCTCGAAGCAGAACGAGTCGCTGAACACCGGCGCCATAGACATCAGGATCGAGATCGGGTGTAAAAACAACATCCCTGCCAATACCTCCGCCTACTGCTTGATAATCACAGATTGCATCCTTCAGTACACGCCTTTAACAGGAGCCGTCAGGAGGATAAATTAGCCATTGTGTGCTAGGTCTCGTCGCGCGCAACAACATGCCTTCCTTCATTGTAGATTTTCAGGTCATCAGACCTTCGGATTACGAGACGGTCATCAAGGAGCTGGTAGTCCTCTCGGTAGAAGGTAGCGTCAAGCATCATTATCTGTTCAAGCCTCCTTACGACTTTTACGGTGTGCTCACGCCGTCCAAGAAAGCGCGCATCTGGGAAGGTCAAGACAGAATAGGGATACGGTGGAACAGCGGGTTCGTCGACTACGCACAGCTCTACCGCTTGCTGACGGGGGCCGTGTCTGGCGGGAAGATATTTGTCAAAGGAAAGGAGAACAAGAATACATTAGAGCGGCTATTGATGTGCGACGACCTAAAGATCTCAGACCTCGACGACTACGACTGTCCCTCGGTCGAACGCCTCATGTATACGCACGGGTCGGACCGTTTTCCCGCTCGGGCTGCTCCCTCAAGAGGGCTGAGGTGATGAAGGCGTGGTGGAAAGAAAAGAGCGTCGTCTTCGACACGGTAAACAAAGTAGGGGAGTGCATAAAAAAGGTGTTGGACTCAGGCTTCAACAACCCTGGGCCTGAAGCCCTCCGCTACTTACCCAAGGAATTTCTCTTGGACCATTACGGCAACTGTATATCCAACGTATACGGAGACTTACCGTCATACCTCAAGAATGATAAAGAACTACTCTTGGAGATGCCCTGCGAAGAACACGCTCAACAGGAGAGCGATGACGGCGAAGACGAATGGACCATTACCAAGAAGAGAAAACACTGCAAGCAATGCATTTTTAACTGTTGCGTCAGCCAGTAAAGCCGCGTCTTGTAACCTCGATTCGTTTTTTCCTACATGTACGGCTGCTTGTAGAGTCTGAACTTTTGTAACAGTAGTCTAGTACTTTGATTTCAGAATATATGTATTAAACTTATTTTCAAAACGTGTCATCATTTCAACACCTTTACACCTGTAGATATAAGTCTTGCCGAAGCCTGAGGGCTTTTGTCGATCGTGAAGCGAAAGCGCAGCACGATGCGAGGATCTGTCGGGGACAGACCCTCCCAGCAATCGAGCACCGATCCTGCCTGCATGTATTTTAGGTACTATAGACGGTTTAGGTTACAAGAAATAAAAGACAGATTCATAAAAGAATAAAACATTTATTGATATAAGATGATGATGATGAAGATGAAAACGAATACATGTATGGCGATGAGCTCTTAAGTTCTTACGACTAATAATACTGATGAAACTCCAATACTGGTGCGGTTCAACGTTTAGAGGTCGGATAAAGTCGGCTAGTAGACATATGCGGGGACTAACGGGATGTGCGGGAGGGATGTGACCTAACCCAAATCGTTATGGAGCTCAGGCGGGACGTTTCTGTGTCCGTACGCCAAGGTGTGGGTGGCATCTACGGCGATGCGCTTATCGTCGTAGTTGCACAGCGCAAGCTTGCTAGTCATAATGGTGTTTACTATATGCTTGCGGGATTGAAACATTTTCATGTCCCTGTACAACCACAACGAGGGGTCTTCGAGGCACTTTCTGTAGTCGTCAAAAGTGATGTCTTTCTTGACCACGTTCTTTTTGACGCCTTTAGCCTTCTTCTTGACATTACCCTCGCCAGTCCTGAAGGTGTAGAGTTTCGCTCTCAAACCTATAAACTCGGCGATCGGGATACCGTTGCACTCGTCTTTGAACTTCCCGAGCACTTTTTTGTTGGTGGCGGAATGGCATGGGTGTGTCGGAGGGTAGTCGGAGGTGTCGAAGAAGGCCTTGAATTCGGGGTCCTGCATGTCGCGGTAAAAATCGGAGGTCTCGATGTCATAAAAGAAGCTGTCTGTATCCATGTACAGGAGGTCGATTTTCGACCCGTACCTCTTCTTCATGACATCGTAATGAAATGAATACATTAAGGTCTTACTGGAGTCCAGGACCGTAGCGCCTACGTAAATAGGTTTATCCAAATGGGCCGAGGTCTTGGACAGCTCGACAGCGCATAGCGACTCGTCGTATATGATCCTGTCCTTGAAAGAGGGCTTGGCGATCAGCTTCATTAACCTCTTCGAGTTGCTAACCAGCTCCAGGTTCATGCGTTTACGGACGTTCTCCATACACTTGCCGAAGACGGCATTGTTCAGCAGTTTGAAGAAGTCCTTCTCGAAGGCATTGCGGGCAGACTGCCTGTTAAGGGTGTTCAGGTCTATGTAAGGCTTGAGCCATGCAGACTGTTGAAATTGGAGGACTCTGTGGACTTTGGTCACCTTTAGACCATGTGCCATGGCCTGCTTAAGGAGACCGTAGTGGCAAACGTACCTGGTCTTGTTTTGCAGGGTGGTCAGGAGTTTGGGGTTTCTGGCTCTGGGAGGGGTCGCGTTTTCAGCCATGAACGGAAGGTCGTTGTGGCAGTCTTGCGTCTCAGCGTCCGTAGGGTATTCCACGTCCACCTCGAGGAAGAAGCCCAGCGGGGAGTCGTCGGGGATGACACTTAAATTCGAGATCAACCTGTTCTTTCTCTCTTCATCCTCGATCCAGTAAAAATCCTTGTACGGAAGGTTCCCACTCATCGCCCAACCATATAGGTTATTGGCGTCCACATACATGAGGTAGTTGGAGGGCAGCTCGGGGTCGTAACCTTCCACATAAGGGTTGTTGGCCTTGGCGTGTTTCTTGACGCAAACAGAGATTCCTCCTCGGATTCCTCTCTCCAGAAACATGTACATATCATAGTCCGTTATGAGTTCCAGTTCTACTCGCGTCTTATACAACATGGCGTCAAAAGAGAAACCTGGGACGGTGTAGTAATGGGCGCAATCGAGCCCGTATTCCTTCCTGCACAGCGACCTGAAATTCTCAAAGACGTCGGCTAACAGGAGGACGTCGCACTTGAGGTACAAGTCGGAGTACTCACCCAGCGTACGGATGTTAAAACTGTCCCACACTTTCAGGGCGTGACGATAGTCGTCGTCTGAAATGTTCTCCCCGGTGAGGCTGCTGTAGAATGCTTCCTGAGGCGGGAGTTCCGTCTCATCGAGTCTCTCCCACGAGTCGGTGTACTCGTAAGGGTACACGCCTTTCCTCTTCACCAGGGGCAGCTGCGTCCCGTTAAAGAAAGACTCGGTATGGGAGAAGCCTTCGGGAGGGAGGTTGTCTACCAGAACGCTCAGGCTGCTGGCCATGAACCTAAAAGTGTCGACAAACCTCACGGCTAGCGTCTTGGTTATGTTTTTGGAGAAGGAAACGTACTTCTCCGTAGAATTGGGGATGACGGATATCTTCTTCTCGTCATAGCCGAGCTGTCTGACTATGAAATGCGAGTCATAATTGGACGAGTTGTGGATGAAGACGGGCAAGAACTTCTGGTTCTGTCTCATCAGATTGCATTTTGAACAGAGAGCGGTCCTATACTTTCCAGTCAGATGACAATGATCCCTGTTGGGTCTCGCCTTAGGCCCGAACGCTACATCGCACATCTGACATCTTATGGCGGCTTTGAACGAAAGCTCGTCCTGAGCCGTGAAGACCATAGGAACGTTACGGTCCGACGCTGCGGCTACCCGTTCGACTATGTCTTTTAGAGTTTGCATAAAGTGCTCGGTCGCGTCAGGGCCTCTATAAAGCAAGGGCGTTTTCGGCACTAACTGGGCAATGTCGTCGGGAAGCGACGGGTCAACTACAAAATACATCCCGTAGCTCATGGGAACGTGACGCTCCGTGGCTATAGTGAAAGAAGATGACGGTTTGGGGAGGTATCCTCCAGTCGGTTTGAGTATGCACTCAAAATCGGCATACGCAACTATCGGGACTGGGAATATATTATGATAATTTTTGAATTTCATCACTGGGGGAGTTCCATCATCGTTAGGTTTGGGTAGGGTGATCCTGCATGGTGGATTGTCCACACAGTACTCCCTGTGAACAGTCATCGCCTCGCGACCCTTAGGGTGGACGTTGTAGAAGGTGAAACACCTCTTGCATATATCTATTTGACCGTTATGTTTTGTCAGCTGCGGACTGATGAAACGACTAAAATTGTTGATGAAACAATAGTGCTGCTTATCACCGTCAGCTATGAGAAGGAGATCGAAGTGATCGTCCTTTTCAACGTCTGATACGACTAGAGGTTCTATTGCCTCTTTTTCGGCTATCCCATATACGTTGACGGACACCCCGTTGGCCTTGGCGAAGGCCTTTACTTGACTGATGGAAGTGGGGAAATCTACCATGCTGAAGTCATACTTGTCAAGCAAGGCGTCGTATCGTCTATCGATTCTGTCTCTGTGAGGACCTGACACATGTTTACACAGGATAGCCCACTTGAAACACCTTTCGTCACGGTTCTTGACGTTGATAACCGCTTTGCGGTTCTCGACAAACGGCGGAAGGGGAAGGTAAGACGAGCCTCGGAGCGGTTCGTACGTTGGGACGGGGAATACGTGATTGTAGTTTTCGAATTTCATCATCGGAGGAATATCATCATTAGGTTTGGACATCGTGAAACTGCATGGGGAGTTCTCTATACAGTACTCGCGGTGGGCCGCAATCTTCTCCCTACCCTTAGGGTCGTCGTTATAGAAAGTGAAACATCGCTTGCATACGTCCATTCGGCCATTATGTTTCGTCAGCTGTGACCTGATGAGCCGATTAAAATTGTTGATGTAACAATAATGCTGAGCGTCACCCTCTGCGACCAGGAGGAGATCGAAGTGATCGTCCTTTTCGACATCAGCGACGACTAGAGGTTCTATTGCCTCTTTTTCGGCTATCCCGTACACGTTGACGGACACCCCGTTGGCCTTGGCGAAGGCCTTTACTTGGTTGATAGGTGTGGGGAACTCTACCATGCTGAAGTCATACTTGTCAAGCAAGGCGTCGTATCGTCTATCGATTCTTTCCCTGTGAGGACCTGACACATGTTTACACAGGATAGCCCACTTGAAGCACCTTGCGTCGCGGTTCTTGACGTTGATAACCGCTTCGCGGTTCTTTACAAACGGCGGAAGGGGGAGGTATGATGAGCCTTTGAGCGGTCTGTATCGGTTGATCCTGAGGAGGATCCCATCGACAGATACTAGAGACCATCCGCTCCCCTTTCCCAAGAACTCTACCTCCTCGTCTATAAGTTTTTGGACGCACATGTCTACAAGCGCTCCTATATCCGACCCGGGAAAGACGCAGGTGTTGGCAGTCTTGAACCCTATATCTTGCACCTCTCCCGTCGACGCCTTCTCGTACGTGCACTCCACTAAGATGTTGAATTTAAACGATCTTAGGGAGGTCGACATCTCCTTGAGCAGCGACTCCATCTCTTCCCTCAGGTGGATAAGGAGCACTGGCACGTCTTTAAGTTCTTCGTTTGCGTTCTTGTAGTAATACGTCCGGAGGTTACATCCGAACGCATTTTCCAAGACGCAAAAGGTGCCAGACTCTGCAGCTTGTTCCAACCTGATTCGTTTGGCTTGCCTTTCCATATTTCCTGCAAAACCATATGTTTTATTTTAACGGGAAAATTATGGTACTTTGAAATGAAAACAATGATAAAAAGTTTAATACATTTATTCTATTAATACTAACACTATTACTAATACTAATACTAATACTAATACTGCTACTAATAATACGATGGAATGCGCATCCCGTCATTCTGTCTGAGGCATCCGTACGCCTCGTAAATTTTGAACTTATCAGCATGCACGAGCATGCCAGTAGCTGTAACTCATTCGGTTCAGTATCGGGCTTCCGGTTAAGGAACCGATCGAAATATATCACTGCGGCTGCAGTCACCTTGTGGCACATTCGCCTGTACTGACATAAATCTTTTATCCTTCCTACTACTACGGTTCTCATATTCTTTTCGGATCTTAGATCCTTCACATAGATATGAGTAAACGGTTGGTGGAGGCTGGGATGAAAGCAGATTGTACAACACTGCGTCACTTGTAAGGTTTGTATCTGCATATGCCACAGTCTCGGCTGCGGTTTCCAAACATAGAAGGTTTGTAGCCATGTTCTCTATGCCGACGATATTATCTTAGTAATTACTTAGTTAATTTGTACCAACGAAAAAATTACTTACGGTGGGATATGTAGCCTCGGTGGTTGATGGAGCCGAAGGAGGAGATGATGGCGGTAGACGGTGAGGTGCTGGTGTTGTTGATGGAGTTGTTGTTGTTGGTGTTGCCGGTGGTGATGGTGGTGGTAGCGGCGGTGGTGATGGTCGATTTTAATCTGAAACGGAACACAAACAAAAACACACATTAGAGACTAGTCAAGGGTTTCTAAATTAAATATTTATTTGAATTCGCTTTGCTACACTCATCACATGCGGTTAAAACAAATCTCCCTTACTTTTTAGTATGTAAATTATTATTATTACAGTATAGTATTTATAATAAGACCAACCTTTAAATAAGAGCTGTGATCAATCAAATTGATTTTGTTGTTGATTGTTGACGTTGTTGCTGGTGGTAGTATGGTTTTAAACTAAAACAGAACAAAACCAGAAACACGCATTAGAGACTCGTTTTAATACTACTACGTTCTAAGTTCGACTATTCAAAGTCTTAATTTTATAAGAAGATGTTAAGTTCAAATTTATTTAATTCTACGTTTAAGTCGGTATCGGTTGTTGTTGCTGCAGATTAAAACAACAGACTAAATATTCAGTGAACGAGCGTTTTACATGCGTTACTGAACTACCAACATGCGGTTGGACCAATTTAATTTAGGTATGGGAATTGTTATTCCGTATTTATAATAGCAAACGCTGAAACTGATGTTGTTACGGTTGTTGTTGTTGTTGCTGTACCAACAACGGTTAAAACTGGTGTTGTTGCTGGACCGGCAACTTATTACCCGTCGTTAAATTCGTACGAGGTTCTACGTCATAATTTTATAAACAGATTTTAGGTTTTAATTTTTATAAAAGATTCAAAGTGCATATTTCATAAAAGTGCTAAAGTCTTTTAAAATTTAAAAATATTTAAAGTTCAATTTGATTGCTTAAAGTAGAATAAAACTCACCTTCAATTAACGGTAGGTAGGTAGAGATGAATCAGAAGAACTGCGACGTCAGCGGACTGGCAGTGGATACTACTGGCAGTAGAGTTATGATTCGATGGGAAAATCGACGCGCTTTTATACACATAATTACCCTATGCTAATGCATTGGAAACGCTGAGTCGGCGGTTCTGAGAATAACAAGCGGTATGACGTTGTTGGTTTTAAAAATTGAAACAAACAACTTATCGCTGACTCGACGACTCGTGATTTTAAATAATACGTTGCAGCATTTAAAAAAATTAACTGTACATTTAAATTCGTAATAAACAAGTTGCATCATCTGAATCAATAGTCTATCACGTGCATAGATAAAAAACGAATGACGTCAATGCTAATAAACAAAGTAAACACGTTGCATCATCTTTAATTGCAATAACAAGTTGCATCATCCCGATCAATAGTCTGGCGCGTGCATAGATAAAAAACGAATGACGTCAATGAAAGGCACGCGCATCCCACGTGACTCGTAACAACAACATGCGTCATTGCCAAAATTAAAAGAATAGAGTTGCAAATAAACAGATTTCATCGCCCCAATCATTAGTCTTCACCTCGTCGGGTAGTGATACGGATGTCCTGCGGGTGGTGCGACGAGTCTTGCGGTCCGTCCCGCGTTATTTTTTGACGGTAACATATTTCCTAAATTTATATATTTAGGGTCCCGAAAGAACCTAACGGTCGAAACCGGACGTAACGCGGTCTACGGAGCGTCCGGATCCTGCGCGCACCTGAACCTCGTTGATCCGACCCCCGGGTCACGTGTTACAATCTATCTCGGGTTCCATCGGGGATACGGCTACGGATTAAGGCTTATCTTGTAGATCTCGATCTCTCGGTCACGTGGGTGCCGTCCGCATCAAAATCGGCCCAGCGGTTGCGGAGAAAATCAGGTTTGAAAATTTGGCGGGAAAAAAAATTTGGCGGGATTTTTTTTTTTTTTTTGGTGGTTTTTTTTTTTTTTTTTTTTTTTTTTTTGCGGATTTTTTTTTTTTTTTTTTTGCGGAATTTTTTTTTTTTTTTTTTTTTTTTTTTTTTAAAGTCGAGGTCAAAGGTCAAGGTCGTCCTCGGCCTCTCGGGTCAAAGGTCAAGGTCGTCCCAGTACTCTCATTTTTACACTACTAACATCCTATAGAATTTTTAAATAGACTTGACGAAAAACGTAATACCGTAATAACTAGATATAGACTAGATGGTTTAAAAGGAGACTTGTTAGCTAAACTAACAGAACAATTAAATGCCACTTTAGTTCGTACATTAGTACACGGTGTAAACCCTATATTAGGATCACATTTACAATTGTTAAATATTAGCAGTCTAGAAGAAGCGAGAAATAAACTAATGAATGACTGTGGAATTGTTTTGCAACAACTTAAATAAAATACGACACGATTAATAAAATAGATTCTAAAAATTTTTCGTAACATTCAAATTTTCACAAAATGCCAAACTATGAACTTAATCGTTCTAAACAACCTGACAGATTCATACATAATCAGAATAAAACACAATCTAAATTTACGCAACAACCTAAATACACTGACCAAAAATTTCAAGGTAATAAAAAATTTCAACAACATTCTTTTAACAAATCGCAATTCCCTAAATGGAATTCGCAGAACACTGTTTCAATGCGTACACAACAATCAGACCCAGTAAAACATTATAGGTCTCCCTACGAATTAACCCACTTAGACGACGATAAAGATGATACAAACAAATTACAAGACATGCAAACTCAAATAAACTCTTTAACTGAAAGCGTTAATAAATTGACGGACTATTTTTTAGAGCCAAGCCTATGTTTTCCGGAAGACCCACCGAACACTTCAGATTGAACTCAATTGACATATCTTCACCTTACTTTTTAGATTGGAAAAATAGGAAATGGCTTGTAGATACAGGATCGCAGAAAAACTATATAAACTCTTCGCTAGTAACTTCAAATGTAACAAGATATAAAGAACGCTTCGTTGTTAAAACCCCTAACGGTAAAAGCATAGGTACTGAATACATATTATTTAAGTCAGAAAAAGTCTTCCCTTCTGTAAAAAAAAATGAAGATGTATATAAATTATTCGATTTCTCCCCCAAATACGATATAGTAGGGTGCGGCAGCATAACTTCCTTTTTTAAAATGCGCGCCATTCAGTTAGTTGATGTCATAGCGGAGCGCTAGTGGTCTCGTTCAAGACGGGGTACTGTAAAGTTTTGTCCCGACACGGTTCAGTCGCCATCATGCGTTGGAATAGTGAGGAGCGTGCCTTTGCCATTGAGGCATACTTTTCAAGCGGATGTTCGGTTATTGCAACACAGCGTGCATTTCGGAATCGTTTTAATTTAGCCCCGTTGGCTCCCGTCCCAGACCGCAAATCAATTGTTACATGGGTCACTACATTCAGACAAACTGCAAGTGCGACAAAACGAAGAACTGGAGTCCCTCGGCCCGTTAGATCACCTGAGAACATTGAAGCAGTGAGAGCGTCAATGTTGCGATCACCACGGCGTTCTGCGCGCAAAACACGCATATGCCCTTGGACTATCCGATCGTTCTGTGAGAAGAATTCTTCGTGATGATCTTTATTTTCATCCCTATAAGATGGCGATAGTGCAGGAACTTTCAGAACGTGACTTCAATTCTCGGATGAACGCGTGTGAGCTTCTTCTTGATGTCGTTCCCGAGGGTGCTATTGTTTTTTTTAGCGATGAAGCCCATTTTCATTTGTGTGGGTCGGTTAACAAACAAAACATGCGCTACTGGGCTGACACCAACCCTCGAGAATTGCATCAAAGGCCTTTGCATTCACCCAAAGTCACAGTGTGGTGTGCAATTTCCTCAGCTGGAATTATTGGTCCCTGGTTTTTTGAGGAAAATGAGGTTACAGTGACAGTGAATTCGGACCGGTATGTAAACATGCTACAGAATTTTTTTTCCCACGGCTAGAAGAGTTGGATTTGGGGGACACTTGGTTCCAACAAGATGGTGCAACAGCACACACTTCAAGAGCATCGATGGCTGTTTTGAGGGAACACTTTCCAGAGCGCCTTATCTCAATTAGAGGCGATTTGGAATGGCCGGCACGCTCTCCCGATCTGTCCCCTTGTGATTTTTTTCTATGGGGTTTTTTGAAATCCCGTGTTTATGTGAACCGTCCAAGAACCCTACAAGATTTGAAGACCAATGTTAGCGCCAGTCTTCCCGGGGTTAATTCAAACTGTTTTCCCCGCTAATTACAATTTGTTCCTGCATCTGTTTCCGCGTGACATCATTAAGTCACGTCATCCGTATCCCCTCTTCCTTTTGAATATCCGGCTTCTTCCTTAACACACTCTTGTCTTAGCTGCCGTGATGTATGGTTGCGCTCTTGTCTCTTGCGCTTAGCGTGTGGCGTGGGTTGGTGATGCCCTGCCAATCTCTTCGTTTACAATCAGTTCGTTTCGTTTCTCGTTGGTTTTCTACAAACCTAAACTGTTCGTTATTCTATGCTTAATGTGAACTGTATGCAATTGCTCATGTGTTTTTTATTGTAAACTGTCGTAGTGTGTTCATTGCAATGTTACCAGTGTGCTTCCACGTGCTTATCTACAAGTTTCAAGTTGTTAATGGATTCCAGGTAAGAGCGTTTTTCCATTATTACGGTTAGTTATTCAATAGTGTGTCTCCCTATGTTTTTTCCCTACCAATTATGTCCGTTACCTTTCGTTATTTTATTCCTCCTGTTACTAATTCATTTTGTTTATTCTTTAAATCGTTTTTGCTGTGGTCGGCAGCCGCTTAAAACTGACCTGGTCCTCCGAATTAAGTCAATTAATCGTTTACTAAGTTCTATAAAATTATTCAGTTTAAATTCGTTTCATTGTCTTTTATCCAGCGTCTTACAAGCGCTAACATTATTGGTCCTGTTCCGGGCATCGGATATCTATCAGTGATTTATGGATACAGTCAATTGCATATACTGTTTTATTATTTCATTAAATTCGTTAATTACACATTGTGTAATCATCTTGTTCATTGTGTTACATGCGGTTAGGCTTGCCTGTTTCGTTTCGCGCGGTTAGCTGTACCGTGTTGTAGGGAACAACAACGCTATTTCTATTCGTGACGTCACACATAAACCAGTCTTGTAGCTCGCTCTCCGATCTGAACACCAGCCACCGGTCGTCGCCATTGTTTTTCTGCTCCGTCTTCATTCAATCGCTACGCTTCAGTGCGCACAATCTCTCCGCCTAGGCCACGCCTCTCTCTCTTGACTAGACAATCAAGTTCATTTCCAAACTGATCCAACCGATCTGTTCGCTGCGGTGTGCTGTTGACGTCACTCTGTTACTTACTAACCTATTTCGATCAGCTGATCTCTGTTTACGTTTTGTCAATCTGCATTTGTTAATTAATTTATTCGTTTTATCTCTTTCGACATGGATGATTATCTGTCTCTACTTAAAAAACGCGAGGTTATTAATAACCACTTAACTCGTTTTGACAAATTTCTCAAATCTGACGTCGAAATAACTCAAGTCAAATTGCGGTTAGAAAAATTCATTGATCTATGGTCTGACTTTGAATTGATTCAAACCAAACTTGAATTACTTAAACCTGATAACAACTTCGAAGTCGAGCGCACCAATTTTGAAAACAAATATTTTCAATTAATCGGTTCAGCGCAACAACTAATTCAATCGTTGGATAACACTGTGATTATTTCAAGTCAACACAAAATCAATAATTCGCCATTGGTCCAGTTACCTAATATTCGCTTACCATCCTATGATGGTGACATAACGAAATTCCAGAACTTCATAAGTCTGTTCAATGACTTAATCCATCATAATTCTGATTTGTCTCAAGTGCAAAAATTGCACTACCTGCGATGCTCGTTGAATAACGAACCTCTTCGCTTAATTGAACATTTACCATTGTCTGCTGATAATTACCTATTGGCGTATAATTTAATTCTTGACCGTTATTCAAATCCACGTAGAATTGCAAATGTACATCTAAATCAAGTTTTTAATTTCGTCAAATCTGATTCTCCAAGCTATCAATCGTTAAAACATTTCTTAAATGTTCACGAAGCTGCTATAGGTGCTTTGCGAATACTCAATATTAATCTACTCGAGTATCTTTTATTTGAAATCGCTTATTCAAATTTAGATTCTGTTACTAAACTCAGCTTTGAAGATCACAATACTGCGTCTTCCGTGCCTTCGTACGAATCTTTAATCTCGTTTGTTACTGCTAAAATGCATTCTTGCGAATTAGTTAATCCTTCTCAATCTATAGATAATGTTCGTTCTCCGTATTCAAGTAGTTCTAACCTCGATAAACCGGACTCATCATATCCGGCATCCGCTGATCGCCATACTGTACAAAATAATCGTAATTCAACATCGCAGCCTACTCGTTCTGACAACATACCTTCGTTTTTCGTCAAATCAAACTCAATTAAATGTCTTTCGTGCGAATCTAACCTGCACTCAATTCAAAACTGTAGTGAATTTCTTTCGCAAACCGTGGATAATCGCTACAAAATTATCTCTCGGCTTAAACTGTGTTTTGCCTGTTTTGGCCATCATGATCGTCGCAACTGCAACTCAACTAAACATTGTCGTATCTGTCATTCTAAATCTCATAATACGCTGTTACATTCTGACCGTAACATTCAACAGTCGAATTCAGCTGCCTCTTCCGCTGTTAAATCGCAT
This sequence comes from Catonia carolina, assembly GCA_035578175.1. Classification (NCBI taxonomy): domain Eukaryota; kingdom Metazoa; phylum Arthropoda; class Insecta; order Hemiptera; family Achilidae; genus Catonia; species Catonia carolina. The sequence continues at coordinate 64,206,802 of JAQMRL010000001.1, read as the reverse complement.
AATTCGCTAATTGCTAATTCGCCTCCACTCATCGAGCGCCCAGTCAACAATTCTCAATCTCCCGAGTGTCTACTTTCTAATTCTTCGCCGTCAATTCATGCTACTGCTATCGCAACTCCGCCAATTAATTCCTGCGCTACCTGCTCTGCTAATAAGCCGGTAACTACTGGAAATTCGTCTTCGTCAACTATTACTGAAAAATCTACCGATTATTCGCTTTCTTGTCGCCTTGACGGCCAAACCGCGCTGTTAGGCACTGCTATTGTTCACGCTGTAAATTCATCCGGTAAAATTGTTCCACTTCGCGCTGTCATTGACAATGGCTCTCAATCAAGCCTTTTAACCTACAACGCTGCTCGTTCTCTTCAACTCGACATAGCGCCTACTGCTAAACGCCTACAAGGTATTTCATCGCAAGTTACCTCCGTTAAGGGCACTACAAACCTTACAATTCAGTCGCCGCAAGATTCTAATTTTCGCCTACCGCTTCAGGCTACTGTTATTCAAAAAATATCAGACCGCCTGCCTGCTTCTCGAATTCACAAGTCCGTCGGTGAACAGTTTTCTAACCATCTGCTAGCTGACTTTCGTTTTCGCAGCCCAAATCCAGTAGATTTACTGCTTGGTGCTGACTACTTTTCCGAAATACTCGATTTTAGTAAAACGCCTTTAATAAAAGGCACTCCATCTGCTCTATCAACCGTATTTGGTTATGTCGTGTTTGGCAAATTGCCCGACATTCAACCGCCTAGTTCTGTCACAAATAACGATTCGCTTTTATCATATGTTTTCCCTGATAACGCTGAATTCTCGTCGCCTGCTACTGCTGTTGAGCTCGCATCGTCTACTGTTAATTCGCCTAACTGCCTTCTTGTTTCGCCTGCATCTGACAACGATTCTTATCGCCCTACTGTTTTAACAAATCGTCTTCGTAAAACTTCAGTCTCTTCGCCTTCAAATCGATTCGCCGCTTCATCTGAGATCATCGCTGTTGATTCTCCTCTCGCTTCGCCTACTGACTCCGCCAGTATCTCGACCGATCTTGCTGCTGGTACTTCGTCCATTCGTCGCTTCAAGTCTACGCCTCGCTTCAAGTTTACGCTGAAGGCTCCCTCCGAGTTGTCTTCAACTAATTCCTCGTCAAATCGCTCCTCGTCGTCTCTCGCACGCTCTGTTAACAATCCGCTGCAAATCGCTTCGCTAAAGGGCAATCGGCCCTCCTCAGTCGCTTCATTCTCTGCTAACGCTCTTCGCGCGCCTTGTGCCCCTCTTGGCGGGCGGGGCCCCAATCGTCGTACACAATATTCACAACCGGTGAATAATTGTAATTTCAATTCTCGTCCTTCGTTCAACGCCTGGTGTAATCTTCGCAAATCTTGCAAGTCGCCTCAACCTCAATCACGGATTCACTCTCCACAAGTTAGTGAAGTTCGCCGTACCGCAATTCAGAATTCTTGTCGCTTTTGTTCGCCTACTCGCCAGTTCGTTTCGCAACCCGCTTACCAGTTAGCTTCACCTTTGGGCAACTAACTTTTCTCCGTCGTTTCACTTCGTTTCCCGCTTAACTTCGTCTACCTTCGTTTTCGCCTCTTCGTTTGTTTTCTTCGTTCGTCGTTTTCTTCGTCTCTTCGTCGCTTCTGGTTGTCAACCCTCGTTGGCAATCACCTCAAGATCGTTCCGTTTCTCGTTGGCTTCCGCGCAAGCCGTGGAAGATGCTCCGTTCGTCGTTGGCCGGGCAAACCCGTGCGTTTGTCACGCCACATCAAGATGTGTCCGTTCTTCACTTCGCTCGTTCTACGTCTTCAGTTGTCGTCGATGCTTCGCTCATCGTTTTGCTACGTTTTCCGCTCCCTGTTGCTTCAGGGCGGGCGGCTTCGTTCTTCGACCAGTTCTCTGTAAATCGCTTGCTTCGATTTAGGCGGGCGGTATGTTAGCGCCAGTCTTCCCGGGGTTAATTCAAACTGTTTTCCCCGCTAATTACAATTTGTTCCTGCATCTGTTTCCGCGTGACATCATTAAGTCACGTCATCCGTATCCCCTCTTCCTTTTGAATATCCGGCTTCTTCCTTAACACACTCTTGTCTTAGCTGCCGTGATGTATGGTTGCGCTCTTGTCTCTTGCGCTTAGCGTGTGGCGTGGGTTGGTGATGCCCTGCCAATCTCTTCGTTTACAATCAGTTCGTTTCGTTTCTCGTTGGTTTTCTACAAACCTAAACTGTTCGTTATTCTATGCTTAATGTGAACTGTATGCAATTGCTCATGTGTTTTTTATTGTAAACTGTCGTAGTGTGTTCATTGCAATGTTACCAGTGTGCTTCCACGTGCTTATCTACAAGTTTCAAGTTGTTAATGGATTCCAGGTAAGAGCGTTTTTCCATTATTACGGTTAGTTATTCAATAGTGTGTCTCCCTATGTTTTTTCCCTACCAATTATGTCCGTTACCTTTCGTTATTTTATTCCTCCTGTTACTAATTCATTTTGTTTATTCTTTAAATCGTTTTTGCTGTGGTCGGCAGCCGCTTAAAACTGACCTGGTCCTCCGAATTAAGTCAATTAATCGTTTACTAAGTTCTATAAAATTATTCAGTTTAAATTCGTTTCATTGTCTTTTATCCAGCGTCTTACAAGCGCTAACAACCAACATCCAAGAAGAAATTGCCAACATAACACCTGCTATGCTAACAAGAGCCATGACAAACGCCAGAAATCGGTTTACGCAATGTATGGAGAATGGGGGACGTCACCTAACAGATTTGATCTTCAAAACAATGTAAATAAAAACTTTATACATGTACCTACATTATAAAAAATAAATAAATATTTTCCGATGCATACAATAGTTTTTATTGAGTTTTGAAAAAAGGAAGTTATGCTGCCGCACCCTGTATTATTAGGCCATTAAACTTTAAGACAGATTAGAGCTAGTCTTAATTTTAATAAAAATGTATTAGAATACGATAGTAATAATTTTAAGCAATTATTATTTCACGTAGATGATAAGGAAATAAAATTAAAACCAGGTTTCAATAAAATATCTGTACCAGTTAGGTCAATTCCCAACATAGGTACCAGATTTATTAAAGATATCAAAAATAATAATTATAGAATTGAAGAAGGAATAGTGAATAATATAATAAATAATAAATGTACTTGTTTAGCGTACTCCAATGAACTGATGACCATTAGTCCTGAACCTATGGATGTAGAAGAGCTAGACACTATTATTGAACCAGAAACATTCGTAACCTATTGTCCCGAAAATGTTGATAACATATTAAAAGAAATTCCTAGATTATTGCGTACGGAACACATGAATGTAGAAGAAAAATATAAAATATAATAAGTTTAATTAAAAAATACCCCCAAATAATAAAACGCGAACATGATCAATTAAGTAGTACTAATTTATTAAAATATAAAATAAATATAAATATAAAATATTTATTATTAAAATAATATTATTTTAATATTATTAAAATATAAAATATATGAAAAATGGGAAAGCTGCTAGACCTGGAAGTATTCCTATAGAGTTGGTGGAGCATGGACCGGACATACTATTAGAAAAAATGGTGGAAGTCTATAATAAATGCCTTTTGAGGGATGAGGATATCCCAAATGATTGGAAAATGGGGTATCTGAGCTCGATACACAAAAAGGGTGATAAAAAGGTGTGTTCGAACTATAGAGGCATAACAGTAACCAGTGCTATGGGAAGGCAGTATGGTCGAATCCTGAAAACAAGACTAGAGCAGGACTTTGAGGAAATAGAAGAGCAATGTGGTTTTAGGGCGGGCAGATCGTGCCTGGACAATATCAGCACTCTCCAACAATTGGTAGAGAAACGGTCGGAAAGGAATCTGAGTACGCATCTAATGTTTATTGATTTGGAAAAGGCCTATGATAATGTTCCCATCAATAGGATGTTTGAGGTGTTATCTGAAACAAACATCAACAAAGGCTACATCAGAGCAATAAGAACACTTTATAGGAACTCAGAATGTGTGATTAAATTGAATAATAAAATATCTGCGCCATTCAGGGTTAACAAGGGTTTGAAGCAGGGATGTTGTTTATCACCAACTCTTTTCAAGATATATATACAAAGAGCACTGAGCACCTGGCGCAAGAAATGTAATGGAATGGGGATTGAAATTGGAGATACCTGTTTGTATACACTACTGTTTGCCGATGATCAAGTGCTCATAGCTAACGATGAAGAGGACATTGCTTATATGACAAGGAAACTCTTGGATGAATACTGTGAATGGGGGTTGAATATTAATATTAGCAAAACCGAATACTTGGTTATAGGGGAAGAGTCCAATGATCTTCAAGTCGACAACAAAATTATCAAGAGCACAAAGGAATTCAAGTACTTGGGAACCTACATATCATCAGACGGTTCAACTAGGAAGGATGTTAAAAATAGGATTGTGCAAGGGAGAATAGCAATCCGGAAATTGAACCAGATTTTATGGTCTGCAAAAATGCACATGAATACAAAAGTCCAGTTGTACCACACTATTGTAGAGCCAATAACAACTTATGGGGCAGAGTGCTGGCAAATAACATCAAAAATAGACAGCCAGCTTAAAGCAATTGAAATGGACTTTCTGCGCCGTTCATGTAGAGTGTCCAGGTTGGACCATATCCGGAATGACGACATCAGGAAAAGAGCTCATGTAGAAGATGCCATTGTGGATAGGATAGAGAGACGACAACTGATATGGTATGGTCATGTGCAGAGAATGGGTGATGAGAGGTGGCCAAAAAGAATGTTGTCTTATGTCCCAACCAACAGAAGGAAGAAAGGTAGACCAAGGAAAACGTGGAAAAAGGGAATACAGGAAGCCATGAGGGAGAGAGGGATGGATGAGGGTGATTGGGAGGATAGAGGAGAATGGAGATTGAAGTGCGGGAAGCGGCACCGGCCGTAGGAACCCCGGAAAAAAATAAAATAAAATAAAATAAATACAATGGATGAATTATCATTTTATAGTAAAAGTTATAGATACCCGCAAATTTTCTGTAAGGACGTTCAATTAGAAATAGAATTATTAGAAAGTAAAATAATTCAGCACTCTCTAACTCAACTATATGGGTGGTTCCCAAAGTGTTATTCCCAGACGCATCAGGTAAAAAGAAAATTAGAGTAGTTATTGAATATAGGAAACTAAACGAAAAAACAATTGAAGACAAATACCCACTACCTAATATTGAAGATTTATCTGTAAAATAGATAGAGCTACTTATTTTTCAGCTACATATTTAGGTTCTGGATTCCATCAAATAGAACTTGAACCAAAGTCTATCCCAAAAACCGCAATTTCTACTGAAGATGGTCACTTCGAATTACTTCGAATGACATTGGCTTTAACGAACGCCCCGCAAACATTTCAAAGAGCCATGAATATTATATTTTCCAGAATACCCAACGAATTAGTGTATATGGACGATATAATTACTTTCTCTGATAATTTAAAAAAACATTTAAAACATTTGAAATCCGTTTTTGAAAAATTGAAAGAACATCATTTAAAAATACAACTCAATAAAACTGAATTCTTTGAACGTGAACTACTTTATTTAGGTCACATTATTTATCTGAACATGGTATTCAACCAAATCCCCTTAAAATCGAAGCGATTAAAAAATTTCCCATACGTAAAACAGTTAAAGAAATTAAACAATTCTTAAGTCTTACTGGCTATTACCGTAAAATGATTAAAAATTACGCGAAAATCGTAAAACCACTAACTACTGCATTAAGAAAGGATGTAAAGATTGACCCAGAAAATAAATAATATAAAGAAGCTTTTGAGAAACTTTTATTACAACTTTTATTACAAAATAATCCAATATTACAATTACCTGACTTTTCAAAACAGTTTATATTAACTACAGACGCTTCCAACTTTTCTGTAGGAGCCGATTTATCACAAGTATTTGACAGAAAAGACTTACTGATAGCTTACGCGTCAAGAACGTTAAACAAACAAGAAATTAATTTATCCACGATCGAAAAGGAATTAGTTTCAATTGTGTGGGCTTGTAAACATTTTCAACCTTATTTATATGGCAGAAAATTTCTTATTTAAAATGACCACAAACCCCTACAATGGTTACACAACATTAAGGAGCCTAACTCCAAATTAATTCGATGGAAACTTTCACTGGACGAATTTGATTTCACTATTAAATATGTTGAGGGAAAAACAAACAAAGTAGCAGACTCTATTTCTAGAATTACTGACCAACTTACTAGTATATTTACTCTTTCACAAGAAGTACTAGATGAATTTCTCAAAAAGTACGGAAATGAAGAAAACAATAACGACAATATTGACAACGAAAGTATTGCAACAATTCATGCACAAGACAGTTCAAACGAACAAGTCGTGATAGTAGACGATGACAAAATTCTTAATATTGAACAAAACCAATTAATTTTAGAACGCGGTAACAAAATACCTACCTTTCAAAAACTTTTTGGCAAAAATAGATTAACAGTTTATTTTCGCAACTCTTCGGATTTCGCACAATTGAATACTCTATGCATTCAATATTTAAAACCAAATACAGTTTATGGAATTTATTGTTCAAAGCATGGTTCATTGCATAATGAATAATTATGAATTAATCTTTGAAAACTTTAAAAAAGTAATTAACAGCAATTTTGACTCAATAAAATTGAAAAAAATATATGAAAGTAAACTTAGACATTACTGACCCCGATGAACAAAAAGAAACTATTATAAATTATCATGTCGGAAAAAACAGCTGGATCAAAACGTAAACAAACCGTGTTTAGCATTGTGCTCATGTTATTTTATAATTTTTATAATGTAAGAGCTTTTTCATGTGTGCTAATTATTTAATTTAGAACTGTGCTTGTGCGGGTTATTTATTTATTTTTTGGGTAAATATATTTGAACTCTTTATATAGTATATTTACTATGGACTCTGAGCCTAACCAAGACTGCACTAATGGCAGCAATCATAACCCATTACAAGAATGGGAATCAGTTCCTGCTAGGAAACGGCCAGCCCCTGGTGTTTCCAGGAGTGACCCTAGGAAGCTACCTCGGCCAGATTCGGTTTCATTAGAAGAGCCATCCGTGGCGACAGAAAATCGATTTTCTGTCCTTACCGATCCTGACACACCTGCAAACCCATCCATTGAACGCGAAAAGAAACCGCCACCAATCTTCCTAACGGACGTTCAAGACTACGCCCAACTAGTAAAGTCGTTGGAAGAAGTAGGCGGTCCGCAATCATTCACACTCCGGTCAAGTATCAAAGGTGTTACCATCTACTCAACCTCACCGTCGATATACAGACAATTCATCCATCACTTGGAAGACCGAAAGGCCCGGTTTCACACGTATCAACTACAGGAACAACGAGCACAACGTATTGTCATTAAAGGACTACATCACACCACGCCAAAAGAGCTAATAGCGGAGGCTCTCAAGGATAAGGGTTACATAGTTCGAAATGCGGTGTTCGCAATTTCGAACCGAGATCGTACACCTTTGCCGATGTTTTTCGTCGATATAGAGCCGGAGACGTACAATAACAAAATATACGACATAAAAACTTTATTATATACAAGGATTACAGTTGAGGAACCACATAAACGGAGGGAAATTGTACAGTGTACGCGCTGTCAAAATTTTGGACACACAAAATCTTACTGCCGTCACCCTCACCGCTGTGTTAGGTGTGGTGGCGGCCAAGAATCTGGCAGTTGTTGTAAAACAAGACAGTCACCGGCCACCTGCGCAAACTGTGGAAAAGATCACCCAGCAAATTACAGAGGCTGCGAAGTTCATAAACACCTGCGAGCTAGTCGAAACCGTTTCACACAACCACAACCGAAACATACTTCCAACCAACCAGCCACACCGAAACCGGAAGATTTTCCACCTCTGCCGCAACAACCAACAAAAACACCTACCCTAACTCCATCATCACGCCAACACTCAACTCATCAGTTAACACCGTCTGAATCGCCGGTTTCAGTAACTTCAACACCACAACCACCCACCTCACAGGAGAGAAACAGACATCATGCATGGACACATAATCATCGTCATCTTCACCCTCATACCTCACAGGTAGGGCCTCAATCTCCTCCCCAGTTACCTAATGTTGATCAGATTTTTAATTTATTGGTTCAATTAAATCAACTCCTCCAGCCTCTTTTCTCGCTCGCTACACACATATCCCACATTACACAGTATTTAAGTAACAGTTATGGCCATTAATTTACTCACTGCAAATTAACTGACAGTTCTCCTTTGGAATGCAAACGGTCTGACGAAACGCAAAACTGAGTTAGACATATATTTACATTCTCACCGTATTGACGTAGCCCTAATCTCAGAGACACATCTTACAGCTAGGTCTCGATTTTATATTCGCGACTATAGGATCTATCGGACCGATCATCCGGATGGTACAAGCCATGGGGGTACGGCCATACTAGTCAAATCCTCAATCACACACAATGTTTTAACACCTTTTTCCACTCCTCATGTCCAAGCGACCCTGATAAATTTGCAATGCAAGAGCATAAATTTTACCATAGGATCAGTGTATTGTCCTCCTAGACACATCATAAATTCCCAAATGTTTAGAGATTTCTTTAATAGTCTAGGTAATCGGTTTCTTATTGGAGGAGACTGGAACGGTAAGCACATACAGTGGGGATCCCGTGTATGTTCTCCCAGGGGCAGAAATTTACTAAAAGCTATAACAGAAAATCATCTACATTATATTTCTCCAGATAGTCCAACATACTGGCCCTCCGCACGTACCAAATTACCAGACCTCCTTGACTTTTTTGTTTGTAAGAATCTATCACACCTTCCTATTGAAATAACCACAGTAAATTACCCTTTATCAGATCATTCCCCCATACTTTTAACGGTTTCAGACCAACCAGTCTCTACAGAACGCAGACCGAGTCTTACTCCCGGGCCTATGGATTGGGATCTCTTCCAGTTCAATTTAGAACACGCCTTAGATATCCCATTATCAATTAAAACGGACACGGAGGTAGATGATGCTGTTGATTTATTTACTACCTCTGTTCAACAGTGTGCATGGAAGGCATCACTGCCTTTCCGTCCAAATGTCCCAGACGCCCCTCACTATCCCACCCATATCAGAGAACTTATTCGTGAAAAACGCCGCGCCCGTAACACTTGGCAGAGAACTCGCCTACCATCTGATAAACGTCGCTTAAACCGGCTGACAAACGAGCTGAAACAGCAAATTCAAACACATAACACCCGCTTATACGAAAATTATACTGGAACTCTGAACGAGAAGGATGGTAGTCTCTGGCGTAGCACAAAACGCCTACTACGGCATCACACGACATCGATGCCCCTTAGGATGGGTGACGGACCCTGGCTAATAACTGACGACGACAAAGCTGAATGCTTTGGTAGACATCTTTCTGAAACATTCACTCCCCATAATGACATCCAATCTGTACATCACCAACGCGTTACTCAGTCACTAGATGAACCGCTTCAATTATCCCTTCCGCCGAAATACTTTCACCCCTCCGAAGTAAAATCTGAAATTTCGAGAATACCACGTAAGAAGTCACCGGGATATGATTTAATAACAGCTGAAATACTTAAACATTTACCGCGGAAAGCGCTCGTTCTCCTTACTACAATCTTCAATAGTATATTGCGCACGACACATTTCCCCACTCAGTGGAAGTATGCAGAAATAGTAATGATACAAAAACCGAACAAACCTTTTCATTTACCTTCCTCCTACCGACCAATAAGCCTCCTCTCAGTACCTTCGAAAATTTTCGAAAAACTCCTTTACAAGCGCATTCTTCCGCTGGTTCATGATACACTACCTCCACATCAATTCGGATTCCGCACTCAACACTCCACCACACAACAACTGCAGAGGGTGACTGATTACATAGCTTCGTCTATGGAACAAAAGATGTATGTGCCCGCAGGTTTCCTGGATGTCGCTCAAGCTTTTGACAGAGTTTGGCATACAGGTCTCTTACACAAACTGAAAGAAATACTACCATTTACCTACTATCTTATCATAAATTCTTTCCTATCTGACAGATTCTTTAGAATTCGTTTAGGATCGTCTTACTCAAATTTCTTTCTTGTCTTAGCCGGCGTGCCTCAGGGCTCAATTTTAGCACCACTTCTCTATTCTGTATACACTTCAGACCTACCGATCCTACCCCAGACCCTCACTGCTACCTACGCTGACGACACAGCGATATTAGCCCGAGACTAAAACTCTATACACGCTTCACTAACACTCCAACATCATCTCAATCTTATACACGAATGGTGTAAAACATGGAAAATAAAACTTAATACGACAAAATCCCTTCACGTAACTTTCACACTCCGTCATGGTGATTGCCCACCAGTATACATAGACAATGAACCTCTCACAAAGACAGATACGGTCAAGTATCTCGGTCTGACTTTCGATAAACGACTAACTTGGAGCACACATATCAAACGGAAACGTTTATTACTGAATTCCCGACTTAAACTTCTATATTCCCTACTTCACAAACGATCAAAATTACCAATGGCACAAAAATTACGCATATATTGTTCTCTTTTGAAACCTATTTGGACCTACGGATCCCAAATTTACGGTTCAACCAAACCCTCTAATTTGCAACGAATTCAAGCATTCCAGTCAAAAACATTACGCCTTATAGCAAATGCACCTCTTTACGTTAGCAACAAAACCTTACATACAGATTTGAAAACACCACTTGTACAAAATTCCATTGAATACCTATACAAACGCTTTCACGACAAGTCACACGAACACGAGAACCCCCTGGTGCGTTCACTTTCCTCCGTCCATTTACCTGATAATCCCCCTAGACGCCTTAAAAGACGCTGGAGTAGAGACCTGCTAATTTGATATACAAATTTCATTCTTGGGGAGGCACCAATGGGGGCCCTACCCCTCTCATGCCTATCATGTCATTTACATTATTATCATAATCATGACATTTGCTTGTTGTAACGTTTTACAGTTGTAAATAAAGAATTAAAGAGGAAAAAAAATTATCATGTCGAAAAAACATATTACCAAGGCATAAACGAAAGTTACATCATATACGAAAAAAGTACTATTGGGCTTCTATGTTAAGAGATATTACCGATTACATTTATAAATGTTCCATTTGTTCTAAAAAAATACGATAGAAAACCAATAAGTGGAATATAAAATTACTCCAACACGTGAGAAACCTTTCGAAAAATTACAAATTGATACCTTTCCATACAGCAAAATTAAATTCTTAACAATAATTGACTGCTTTTCGAAAAAAACTAATGGCATACCCACGTAAAAGTCTTGATCAGCTAGAAATATAAGTATACCTTAACGATTATTTTGCATTTTTCCCCACTCCAAAATTTATTCAAATGGATAATGGTAGAGAATTTAATAATGCAGGACTAAAAGATTTCTTTAGATTATATGAAATAGAACCGAATTATATCACGCGTGGTCACCCAGATTCACAAGGTCTATTAGAACGAGCTCACTCGACCCTAATAGAAATTTTAAATGCTATACAATTAAAAAATAAAATTTACACAGAATGTAATATGAAATTAGACATCATTGCTTTAAATAACACTCCTAAAACAAATACTAAACTAACCCTAATGGATATAACTTTTGGTATTTCAAAAAACCCATATGTAAACGAATTATCGAAAACTTTGATTACGGAAGAACGGACAAACGAATATTTAAACAAATTAAAACTAATACATAAGCTAATAAAATCTAAAACTGAGGAAGGAAAACAAAAACGAACAGAAAAAATTAAACGTTACACGAGAAAAGGAAATTGAAATCCCTAAAGAAGAACTACATTTAATAAAAAAAATAAACCTAAGTTCTTTAAATTACGACAAAAATACGAAGTTAGCATTTAATCAAAAAGTCAAACAGTGTTTAATGAAAATCTCGTAAATCAATTTAATAACGATATTATGACAATTCAAAGAATAATGTAAAACTTTCTGCTTGTTAACCAAACTATGGATAAAAACAATAGACTATAACAGACAGATTACAGCAGATAAGCTTAATTTCATCAACGATCACCCTCATTGAATTTAAACTTAACGATATACTGAATAGCTTAGAAAATTGTATTAGAAATACATTACATCACAGTATTATGACAAAAAATGAATTGCAAATACTAATTACCGAAACTCATGTAGATTTAATATCTAGAGGCATCTCAGTCTTATGGGAATTAGGTTTAGTACATTGTGACCTATCGAAATCAGCAATCACCTATTTTATTAAATTACAAAAATGTAATAATCCTTGGAAAACTTACTTTTTATTATCATACCTAGTACACGGTACACAAAAACTTACTACTCCCTCATTGCTAATAACTCGTTAGTAGCATTAAATGATAAACAATTATACTCTGTATCATCCTGTGTAAAAATATATAAAAAACAATATTGTAAGAATTTTTAAATACTGCATGATAATTGTACTTTAGAAATAATTAATAATTGTAAGTTAAATAGTTGTAAGAAGGTAAAAGTAAGAAAAAGTAACGAAATATTCAAATATATTGAAAAATTTAATTGTATTTTAACGCACGATGTGGCGAACTTAAAATTAAAAATTAATGACAAAGATGTAGACCTAAATCTACCTCAAACGTCAACTGTTTATGTAAATTCGCAAGAAAAATTAATTGACATGCGAATGCCTTTTCCCTTTGTGAGAACATTTCCGCAAAAACTTACTAATATACCTAACAAGTCTGTTACGACTAATTTAAGTTTTAAAGATTTACATACAGTATACTGTATAGATTTGCTAAACACAAGCCTGAATGTAATCCGTAAACTAATCAGAAGCTAACTGTGGTAGCGTTCAGTGGTAAAGCGCGTTTGTCAGTTTCTTCTTCTTCTACCTCAATCTTAAGATTGGTTGGCAGCCCTCCATCTAGCTCTGTCCATTGCCACCCTCTTCCATTGCGCATAGCTCTCAGCACCCAGATCTTTTGTAATTTGGTTTAGATACTGTAGCCGGGGCCTTCCACGACCCCTTTGTCCATTAACTGTACCTTCAAGAATGCTTAACGTAAATTCGTTGTGTCTTATTATGTGTCCAATATAAGAATGTCGTCTGCCCCCGAGAAGCTTCAAAAGAGATCTACTTTCCTCTGCCCTTTGTAAAACCTCTACATTCGTGATCCTGTCAGTCCATTTTATCTTGAGCATTCTCCTCCAGCACCACACCTCAAATGCATTCAAAGCCTTTTCCTCGACCTTCCCAATAGTCCACGTTTCTGACCCATAGAGTGCTATACTCCAAATGCAACTCTTTATTAGTCGCTTTCTTATTTCCAACTTTAGACTATTTGAGGAAAGCAGCTGCCGTTTACTAATAAACATAGCTTTAGCTTCTCTAATACGCCTTTTAATATCCATTTTATCCTTCCCATCGTCCGATATTATGCTTCCAAGATATTTATACATTTTAACTTGCTTTAGGGCGGTGTTATCTAATTTAATGGACACATTCTCTGGAACTTTTGAGCAGACCATAACTTCTGTCTTTACCTTATTGATCTCCATATCATATTTATTTCTCAGTATTTCATGCAAGGTGTTTAGTGCTCTTTCTATACTTGGTTTATCATCTGCCACTATTGCTATATTATCTGCAAAACGAAGCATCTGGATCCTTACCCCATTTATCTTGATGCCAGTGCAATACTCTTTGCATTCATTGATAGCTTGCTCTATGTAAATGTTGAACAATAATGGTGACAAACAACAGCCCTGTCTTACTCCTCTCTTTATATTAGCCTTCCTTTGCTCTTCACCTATCTTTAATGATGCTATTTGATTTTTGTACAACTCTCTTATAATCCTTATATCTCTATAGTCTATTTTGATATCTTTCAGTACCTTCATAAGAACATTTCCAATTCACCCTATCAAATGCTTTGAGGAGATCCACAAATGCAACGTAAACCTGTTTGTTCACCAGAAAGCTTTTCTCCACAATATTTCTGAGACACACTATTGCTTCCCTTGTGCCCTTATTTTTCCTGAAGCCGAATTGATCTTCAGCGAGATTTGCATCAACCTTACCCTCAATTCTTCTCAATATTATACCCGTAAGTATCTTAGAAGCATGTGATAGGATACTCAGTGTTCTATACTCCTCGCACCTTGTTGCCTTGTTCTTCTTTGGCAAAAGCACCATAAGGCTTTCTTTGAAATCATCTGGTACTTTCCCAGTGATGTAGATAGTATTCATAAGAACAAATAGTTTGTACTTAATATCGTTGTCCAGTGCCTGCAAGAGTTCTGCCGGTATATTATCTAAACCATATGATTTCTTTGACTTCAGATCATGTAAGGCCCTTTCCATTTCTGAAAAAGTGATTGGTGGTCCCAGATCATCAAAAGGCACATTACTCTCCTCCTCCAGCTCATCTAAGGCTTCCGAATTACTATACAGATCTTCCACATACTGCTTCCATCTATCTGCAACCTCCCCATTGTCCATCAACATCTTCATATCCCTTGATTTAATAATGTTGTTTCTCACAGCGCGCTTACCAAACATCCTTCTTATTAGGCCATACGATTTTTCTACGTTTCCTCTTTCGAACTGATTCTCAATTTCATTGCAACGCTTTCCCAACCATTCTTCTTTATCTTTTCTAGCATTTCTGTTCACAAGATTTCTTAATCTGTTGTATTCACCTCTGTTCCTGTCATTTTTGTGTTGCCTTCTTCTTTCTATCAGAGCTATGGTTTCATCACTTATCCAAGGCTTTTGTGGCTGCTCTTCCTGCTTACCTACTACTTCATTCGCAGAAGTCAAAATGGCCTCTTTCAAACTTTCCCATTGATGCTGAGTGTCCAACACTGGGTGTTCTATTTCATTCAACGCCTCTTTGATTTTGAAGTTGTATTTATCTACATTCCCCTTCATTTTAAGCTTTTCAGTAGCCCATTTGTTGTTAGTTGGCTTCTTATTGAATGATTTTCTTTTACCTTGCATCTTGTATTCCATAACTACTATGTTGTGATCACTACATATATCTGCACCAGGGTAAGTTTTACATTGTTGGATATACCGCTTATGCTTCTTCCTCAACATGATGCAGTCTATTTGGTACCGCGCTACATCTCCTGGCTGGATCCATGTGTATCGGCGTCTAAGGGGTTGCTTAAAGATTGTATTCGCAACTATAAAGTCCTTCTCCACACAGAAATCTATCATCCTCTGACCACGTTCATTCCTGTTACCCAATCCATACTCACCGATCACCTCTCCTTCACTTCCCTCCCCAACAACAGCATTCCAGTCCCCAAGGATAATTAATGTCTCATTTTCCTTCACATAGTTCAATATCTCTTCAATTTGTTCGTATACCTCCTCTAAGTCCTCATCACTATATCCAGATGTTGGCATATAAATTTGCATGATTGCTAAATGCTCTCCCTCACCTTCCAACTTTATCAACATTATTCGATCATTAAATAGCACATAGCTCTTCACCCTTCTTCCCCACTTCTTATCCAACACCACACCCACTCCTGTTGTGCTGCCTTTGTCACCTGAAAAAATAATCCTATGGTCTCCACTCCAAAAGTCACCCTCATTTTTCCACCTAATCTCACTCATCCCAAGGACATTGACCTTCAGTCGCTTCATTTCCAGTTTTACATTTTCTATTTTACCACACACACCCAATGATCTAACATTCCACGTAGCAACTCTAAAAATTTTCTCTTGTTTGATAAACCCATTTGAAGCTGTCCCCACCCGGAGACCCGAATGGGGGACTATTTTACCTCCGGAATATTTAGTTACAGATGGACTCATCATGATAATTTGGCTGCTTTTGAGAATATCCTGACGGATCTTTAATGCAGTGGTCATCTCCTGGCCTTCCACATCCCAATGCCGTTGACCAGAGTCTGGTTCATCCGCCTTCTGGGACACTTTCATATCCCAAGGGCAATAGGGTGCCCTTCTTCCACCCGCTCATCCACCCGGAGCTGTTGGCACTTGGTGAAAGTTTCTCCATATCCCGGGAGGTAATCGGCTAGGCCAAGAAAGGCCACAAGGTTCCCTTTTAGTCGCCTCTTACGACAAGCAGAGATACTGAGAGTGTATTCTTTTAACTCCCCACACCCCCAGGGGGCAACTGCCAGCTTACTGACGGTAAAAATAAAAGGTTGATTTCACTTATCTTAGACGCCCTGAGACTTACCAGCTGGTACCAGTGGCCCTTCGATGAACGTTGAGCTGCCAAAGATCTTGACTAATTGGACTGTATTTAGCGCGGTCGGTTTCCTGGAGTGTCCCCAGCGCGGAAATTCGTAGCGTCGCGTGAATATAGTTAGTCTGTGTATTGAATTTAATTAATGGTGCGATTTTAGAACTTATAACTTTAGCGGTCGCGTATATGTTCGGATAGTACAGCGATAAAAGCTTTAACACAAAATAGCGTCTATTCGCGTATCTAGTTAGCGGACGACTGTACTATCCGTACATATTCACGACCACTACGGTCATATGATCTAAATTCGCACCAGTAATTAAATTAAATTCAAAGACTAACAAAATTCACGCGTGGCTATGCATTTCCTCGCCGGAGACTCTTCAAGGAACCGACGCGCTAAATACAGTCCACTTATTCAAGATCTATCGTTAGCGGGCGACTGTACTATCCGTACATATTCACGACCACTACGGTCATATGATCTAAACTCGCACCAGTAATTAAATTAAATTCACAGACTAACAAAATTCACGCGTGGCTATGCATTTCCTCGCCGGAGACACTTCAAGAAACCGACCGCGCTAAATACAGTCCACTTATTCAAGATCTTTGGCAGCTCAACACTTCTCGATAAGCCGCTGATACCAGCTGATAAGTCATAAATAAGGTCGTCTAAGGTGAGTGGAATCAACCTTTTTTACCGTCAGTAAGCTGCCAAATGCGTTCCCCCACTAAATTCTACCATATGTATGATCTCCGGGCCGGATGTCCAATTCAATGAGTAGGGTTCAACGGTGAAGCGTATGTGGCAGCTTACTGAGTTTAAATAAAAGGTTAATTCCACTTTTCTTAGACGACCTGAGACTTACCAGCTGGTACCAGTGGCTTATCGATGAATGTTGAGCTGCCAAATATCTAAAATAAATGGACTGTATTTAGCGCGGTCGGTTTCCTGGAGTGCCTTCAACGCGTAAATATGTAGCGACGCGTGAATTTAGTTAGTTACTCTGGGAGCGTTTAAGTATCATTTCTGAGTTTTTAAGTACAGCCTTAGCGATCGCGGATATGATCAGATAAAAGAGCGTTAAAAACAGGACAGCATTTATTCGCGTATCCAGTTAGCGGACTACTGTAGAGTTCAATTTAAACGGGTTAGTAGGTGCACAGGGAGAATAATTTTCATTGGTCGAGACTGATACATGATAAATTAAAAATTTATTTATTTATTTAATATTTTATGGTCTACAAAGGACCACTTCAGTCATTTTACATTTAAAGTCTTTCCTTCTTTCTTCCTTTTCTTTTCCGCCCAATATTTTTTCATCCTTTCCGAGCGCAATTTTCTTTCCTCCTCTGGAACCACTCTTCCCAATCGTTGCTTGTTTCTTCCCGGCTGTAGTATAACGCGTTCGTCCTTCAATATCTTCAATGCATCTGTCTTGTGTTTTAAATCTTCTATTGTAATTTGTAACCTTCCAATATCTTCCTTTAATTCTGTGATCCATTTAATATCACTTTTACTTTTATAATTAAAAATTATAGACAAATAAACTGATTAATTGAATAATAACCAGACATAAAACTTTATACAGTCCCAAACAAACTCAAAGCAAATAATAGCTTACTTAATTATCTACTGTGAAACAGGTAAATTAAAAGTAAGTTTTGAACGTTAATAGTAAATTTTACTCGTTATCCGTCATATTTTATTTCGTATAAAGTGTAAGGAAGGCCACAGAAGGCATCGAACCCGCACAAACCCGTCACGATTCGTCTGTGCTGTAATGATAAGAACTAATGGAAATGAAATTTAATAAAGAAACCAAATAGAAGTGATAAATTTATTTTCACAATACATTTAGGGTGCTATAGATATGCAGATATAAAACGACTTACGCAAGATAGGACAGCTTGGAGAACTGCATCAAACCAGTCGAGAGACTGATGACAAAAACATTATCATTTTCAACATACAAAATGTATTCTAAATAGAGCGTGTAAAAAATCTGAACAATTTAAGTTTCAAATAAATTTTATTTAATCTATTTATTTTTGTTCTAACAATCTATTTTAAAAAAGAAATTATAAATTAATTTTTACAACGCCATTTAAACCGGTTATTACTTAAATACTTATGGCTACTGAAAATTGCTTTTCTAAATAAGGCGCACTCTGTGATCAGGAAGGAAAACTGATAGAAACCATTAAAATTAAATTAAAAAATATGATAATATTATGTATTTTAATTTTTTTATAAATTATATCATATATTATATAAATGATAGCCGATCAATTTTAAGATGTTCACAAGAAGTACAAAAGCCTACTATTCAATATAGTCCGGTGGCCAGATGGTTACCGTGCAAGACCCCACACCACTACTGTCAAACATTTTATAGTTCGATCTGTCCTCCAGAAAAATGATATTAATTTGATGTAGGAGTCCGTTCTGAGCTGTGGTGGCGAGCAGACGTCTTTCTCCGAGGCTCTGTCAACCCCAGTGGTAATGTTTTACAAGTTGAAATGTGTGCGTTCGTGCCTCCGTTAATGAATCTGTGAGTGTTGGTCCGTCACCTTGTAGTGGCGTTGGACGCCGCTGTACGTCGTAAATCGTGCAACCAGTGACATATATATTTTTATTATTTTTTTTATATATTTTTTTTTCTAACTATTTCTTGGGGAGAGTCCCCTGACTTTAATGACCCCGAGTCGATCTACAAAATAAGTGGTTCAGTTTTGTTTTGTTTTATTTTTTTTGAATTTTTTATGTGCTACATTGGAGAACTTTTATTTGGCTTTGAATACTAGACAGTGGTTACCGGTGTACTTTGATGGTTGGGGTTCAATTAACCATACTTTCTCAGGAATGGTCGGCCTGGGTCTGTACAAGACTACACCTCATTTACAAGTCATACACATCATCCTCATCTCATTGGGTCATGAGGTTGCTTATTGTTCTGAATTGAACAGATTGCAATGTACACATATAAGGGATTAAAAAAAAAACATTCAAAACATATGATCGGTCTGTAAACAAACTTACTGTTTATTATAGCAGCGATAATTTACTTCATTTCTTTACTAATTATTATTATTTACTGATTTTCTTCGTTATTTCTGTTGTGTTAATTACTTTGCTATAATGTAAGTTGTTTTATTTGGTTGGTTTTTTTGTATCTCTTTTCTCTAAATTAAATTCAAAACAGACATGGATAATGACATTGATGCTAGTGAACTGTAATATAAATTTTATTATCCCCACGAGGGATGGACAATTTGTAATATACTAAATATTACTCACGATAAAATTCGCCAATTTGAAGAGTAAATTATATTATCTCTTCACGATAAAATTCTCCAAATTCCATGTATAATAACTTCCTCCACGAGGGCATGCCAGATTTGTAATATACTGAATATTACTCACTATAAAATTCGCCAAATTTGTTGGATATTTATTTTACTATTCATATTTATTTCCACAATTTCATAGTTTAGTGAATTCTTTCCTACATTAGGGCATGCCAGATTTGTTTTCAATAGATGAAATCATAGGTCAATTACCTAGTCCCTTATTTTATTTTAATAAAATATTATTCACAGTAAATGATTATAAGTTTTATTCAATTAATATATATATTTTTATATTTACAGTCTTAGTTATTTCTTATCTTAGTTAATCAATTTTCCATTAAACGAATAATTATTGTTGTTGTTTACCTATGTTTGCTATTGAACAGCTATCTGATAATCACTATTAATATATAGTTTAATAATTTGTGTCTCTTTTCATAAGTTGAACATTATATGTACTATTACTTATTTGTACTTACTATTTACTACATATTTAATGTTATTTTTTCTTAAAACTGAATGAGGGACACCCGTTTGGTTCGCCATCTTGCCCCTCACTGAAAATAATTTTGTACAAAATTTATCTTATTCTTCTCTAGTCGCCTAGCAACTGAAATAAATAACTTTTTATTAAAATAATTTTGTTAATGTGAAATAATTTTAAATAATTCTTAAATAATAATCAGCTGGAGATGTTTATCATTTTAATAAACTCAAAAAATAAACAATTCCAGATGTTCAGTAAATTTGGTACACTACAAATATCCCCACAATTCAATTTTGAAAACAAAAAGAAATTTTTATGATAATCTAAATTTTGAATTTGTTTGATAAATTTAATTCCAAAATGTTTTAAAAATTGTTACTAAGCGACCTTACAATTCTATTAATCAAATAAACTATAAACTATAAGCTACAAACAAACTATAAACAAACTATAAACAAACCATAACCAAACTATAAACAAACTATAACCAAACTATAACCAAACTATAAACTATAAACATAACACACATAACAACATAATGTACATTGATTTCTTTTCTTTACACTTATTGTGGTTTGTATACCTATCAACACTTGGTTTCCAGTCACTATGTTTAACATATTTATTTATAACATTCATACTTTCATAGATTAATTTTTTCATAAACTGTGAAATCACTTTTTTCTTGTTTATTATTTTTAAATATTTCTTGCTATTTTTTGTTAAATCAGATTGAATTCCTTTTTTCAATGAAAGATCCGTGATTACTTGACCATCTATTGTTTCTTGATTTCTTAATTCTTTCAAACCATCATCCAAATAATTTTTTGTTGATATAACCTCAAATATTTGTTTTTCTCTCACATTTTTATCATTATTCTTATTGTCATTACTATCTGTTATAATATTTGGTACTTCTTTTTGTATTGATTTAGTATTTTTGTTAACATCTTCTAGACTTTTTCTTACATTCTCTATTAATTTTATATTATCCTGTTTGATCCCTTCTCTTAATTCCTTTATGTTTTTCTCCCGCTTATCCAATTTATAGTTTAAACTATCTATTCTCCTTCCCAATCTTTCCTCTCGTCTATCCATTTTACTATTTAAATTGCTAAAACTTTCTCCCATTTTACTTTCTAAATTGCTTAAACTATCTCCCATTTTACTTTCTAAATTGCTTAAACTATCTCCCATTTTACTGTCCAAATTGCTGATTAACAACACCAGTTGTTGCAACATTTTTATATATTGATTTTTATCACTATTATTGCTATTATTATTCATTTTTATTTCTCTATTCTCTAATCCAAAGTCGTGGATGTTTCCCCACACTAGGGTGACAATTTGTAATAATAATAAATAAATCCATACAAGTTGATGTCAATTTGAAGTGTTTTTATTAATATTTCTTAAGACTGAATGAGGGACCCGCCTACTCGCTCCGCCATCTTGCCCCTCACTGAAAATAATTTTGTACAAAATTTATCTTATTCTTCTCTAGTCGCCTAGCAACTGAAATAAATAACTTTTTATTAAAATAATTTTGTTAATGTGAAATAATTTTAAATAATTCTTAAATAATAATCAGCTGGAGATGTTTATCATTTTAATAAACTCAAAAAATAAACAATTCCAGATGTTCAGTAAATTTGGTACACTACAGAACATATAGATTCGGACAATGTGCAAAAGTCTTGTGTACAAGATTTTGTGACTGTAGGTTCCAAAAGGCCATTACAAAAGGAACGAGATCCAAGAAAAATTAAAAAAATTTACGAGAAAGCCGGTGATGTTGAAACTAGCAATCGATTCGCTGTTATTCCTATTGAAGAAACGATCACTTGCAATGAAGAACCAAGTGAAAAAGTTTTAAAACCTCCGCCGATTCATATAAATGATATGAAATCCTGGGGTAATTACCAAAATCTAATAAGCACTATGTCAAATTTGGCGGGCGGCATGGAGTTTTACTGCAAAAGCAGCATAGACTCAGTCACGGTGTATCCAGCGACACCGGTTCTTTACCGCCTTATTGTTCAATTTCTCCGGAAACAAAATGCCTCATTCTTCACCTACCAGCTAGCGGAGGAGAAGCCGCACAGAGTGGTCTTAAGAGGCCTTCATTCGTCGACGTCTCCGGGATCCATAAAGAACGAGTTAGAATCCTAGGATTCCAGGTCCGAAATGTTCATAATATTATTTCAAAAAGGAAAATTCCATTACTGATGTTCTATGTGGACTTAGAGCAGAACCAAAAATGTGAAGAAAATTACTCCCTGAATCGCCTTCTCTACTCAGTAGTTAAGGTAGAAGAGATGAGAAGGAATAAAGACCTAGCTCAATGCACGAGATGTCAAGCCTACAACCATACACAGCGATATTGTAATCGACCGCCAAGATGTGTATGCTGTGCTGGAACGCATCTAACGAAAGACTGTCAAAAAAGTCAAGATTCTCCGGCAGTGTGTGCTCTCTGCAACGGAACTCATACCGCTAATTATCGGGGGTGCACTGTTTATCAGCAGCTCCAGAAAAAACGAACAATTACACCGGCCGGCTTTCCGAAAGGACTTGGCCGCGTCTCATCTGATGGTAAACGGCCAGCGGCTACTCATCAAAGTTTAACCACCAATAACGATAACCAAAACAATAGTTCAAGAAAAAGTTCTAATAAGTCAAATAACTTGAACAATCCTTATGGTGAAAATAATAATATAAACAATAATTATCTTACTTCTAGTTCTAATTCTAGAGTTAATAATGGTACTAACAATAGCAATTATTCTCATAATGATAATACTTCTAATATTGGTGTTGAAAATGGTAAAAGGCGCTCATATTCAGGTGCGCTTACAGGAGGACCTCGCCCGGTAGACAGTGACCACTCTCAATTGGAAACAATTATGACAACCTTTATAAACGACATAAAAAGTATAATCAACCCTTTAATTGCTCTGTTGGTTCAACTTACGCAGTCACTTATCAATAACAATGGACGTTCAACTGACTACGGATTCTACTTCATCACTAACTATAATTCACTGGAACGCAAACGGTATAATACACACAGAAACGAACTAGAGTATGTGCTATATAACAGACGTATTGGCGTAGCGTTGATATCAGAGACACGCCTTACTTCAAGGCATAATTTTTTATTCAAAATTATATTATTTACAGGTCCGACCATCCTGATGATTTAGCTCAGGGGGTACTGCTGTACTTGTTCGCTCCAGTTTATCTCACTTCCCTCTGAAATTTAATCAGCGGAGAGATACGCAAGTTGCGACAATTTCTTTGCAATGCGCGATTTTTTTCATTTACCGTAGCCTCTGTTTACTGTCCTCCACGGTTTTCAATTACACCTCAAAAATTCACTGATTTGTTCTCTGCTTTAGGGCCGAAATTTATTGCTGGTGGTGGCTACGACGCTAAGCATCGCCAGTGGGGCTCACGATTGAACAACCCAAAGGGCAGGAACTTACTTCGCTGCATTCTTGATAATAACTACAGTTTTATTTCTCCTCCCAATTTTACCTACTGGCCAACCGCTACTACTAAACAGCCAGATCTACTAGACTTCTTTGCGACCCGTAACGTAAACATCTTCTACACGAATATCGAATTCATTGATGAACTTGCTTCCGATCACTCTTGCCTCGCTTTGACCCTAGCTGTTACGCCATTGACAAACTTTTTACCTCCATCTCTGACTCGTGGAAGAGTTGTCTGGGAAAACTTTCGACGAGTACTGGATAAGGACATTGATCTAAAACTTCCATTAAAATCCCCTAGAGATTTAGAGGAAGCAGTGGAATACTTCGTTTCACGTGTCCACGCAGCAGCCTGGTCATCGGCTCTACCTTCCCCTAAAAGATCTCACAACCCCAATCTTCCAATTTACCCACTTTATATTCGCAGTCTAATCAGGCACAAGAGGCGAGCACGTAAACGCTGGCAATTATCCAGAAGACCAAATGACAAGGCTGCTTACAACCAGATCAATAATGAGCTGAAACGATTCATTAAAGAGTTTAAGTCTGACTCTTATAACAGCTACATTGCCAGTTTAAACCACAATGATGGGTCACTTTGGCGCGCAACAAAACGTATTTTGAAATATCACAATCCCTTCCCTCCATTAAGGCGGCCAGACGGAAGCTGGGCAATGTCTGATGAGAACAAAGCATCAGTTTTTGGTGACCATCTGTCTCAGGTATTTACACCACACAATGACGTAATAGACCCCGATACTATTACATCAGTTGCAGAGGAATTACTTAGCCCTACTCAACTCTCTCCGTTGCCAAAGCATTTTTCACCAGCTGACGTCTGGAACCAGACATTATCTATACCTCTTAAAAAATCACCAGGTTATGACCTCATCACAGCTGAAGTATTACGGGAATTGCCAAGGAAAGGTGTCTTACTCTTGACATACATATTCAATGCTGTCTTGAGGACTGCTTCTTTCCCCGTTCAGTGGAAAATGGCGGTAATAAAAATGATTCACAAGCCAGGGAAGCCTCCTCAGGATCCAACTTCTTATAGACCTATTAGTTTATTACCAGTTTGTTCAAAATTTTTGAACAACTCTTACTGAAAAGATTACTTCTTCTTGTGGAGAGAGAATCCGTTCTCTCCGATCACCAGTTTGGCTTTAGATCTGAACATTCAACTACTCATCAACTCCACAGGGTTGTTGATTTTCTGGCCGCCGCCTTAAAAAATAAGCAGTACGCTTGTGCTCTGTTTTTCGACATATGCCAAGCTTTCGATAGGGTGTGGATAGATGGGCTTCTGAGTAAGCTCCGATTTTTACCGTACACCTATTTTCATATTTTGCAATCATTTCTTATTGACAGACTTTTTACGGTTTCGGTACGATCCTCCCAGTCCGACTACCTCCCTATCAAGGCAGGAGTACCTCAAGGATCAGTTTTGGCTCCCTTGCTGTTTTCTATTTTCATTTCTGATATACCACAAATTCCTACTACTTTGCTTGCAACATTTGCTGACGATACTGTTGTTCTTTCATCCTCTGATGACCATGTCCATGCTTCAAACGACATCCAGTATCACCTTGACATTCTAGAAGTATGGCTTAGAAGATGGCGTAAAAAATTAATACCACCAAAACTTACCAAATGACCTTCACCCTTCGTCGAGAAACGTGTCCGCAATTATTTTTATCCAACCAACCTCTTCCACAAGCAAACAATGTTCGGTACCTTGGCTTATATTTAGACAGACGGTTGACTTGGAACGTACACGTCAACCATAAGCGACAATTACTAAATAACAGACTAAAGCAGTTATACAGACTATTAGCCAAACTGTCAAAACTACCCATGACTTCAAAACTCTTGACGTACAAGGCGATGCTTCAACCGATCTGGATGTATGGTAGTCAGATTTATGGTGCAGCAAAGCCATCGGTCATTTCACGAATGCAACGTTTCCAAAGTAAATTCTTGCGACTCATTACTAACTGCCCGAGTTACGTATCCAACAGAACACTGCACGATGACCTACGCGTCCCTTACGTTAACGACACATTTCTAAAATTATACCGCAGGTTCAGAGAAAAACTTCAAAATCATAATAATCCCTTAATATGCAACATGAATTCTCCAGACCTACCATGAGTACCACAAAGACGACTGAAACGCCGATGGAGTAGAGACATGACACACTAACACGACTCTAATAGTGATTACGTGTACAAAAATATGAAATTCAAATTTAACACATTTTTCATTATCTGGAGAGCTACCACTCGGTGGTGTCCTCCTCAAAGCCATTAACGCGATTTTCTTTGTAATTGACACAAGATGTAAACCTTTTTGCTGGTTGTATGTTTACAGTTGCAAAATAAAACAAAATGAAAAAAAATTTTATGTTCTAAAAATTAAACTCTACACACACAATGCAAAATTCAAGGAGCACGAAAAATGTAATTTAGTGTACTTAAGAATTGCAGGATTTTACCAACATTACCACCATTTTGAAAAGATAACTTCACACAGCATATTAGTGCTAAAAAAAAAATTTATATTTATTCGTGCACCGGCCACATAAACGAAATTGGAAAGAGTATGAACAGAAAAGGAGGACCGCAGCATCAGTTCAATCAAATGACTAATGAAAAATGTAATTGGATACCATAATGTTGACGTATTATACTTAAGTTTGCTTTTATTATTTCAAATTGCAATAGAATTAAGAAAATAGATACAAAAGATGGCAGAGGTCTCCGTACGAATGCCTATGAGTTAAAAATTATATTGTTGCAGGCACGAAAACTGCTTTTGCGATAAATCACTGATGTTTTTCATGGAGGACTGGAGGGTATATCGGGCAGATAGAGACGCCCAAATGGCTGGCAAAGAGAATGGTGGTGGATCGCTGATTGCGGTAAATAGCAGGCTTCACAGTTTTAGAAGAGATGACTTTGAGTTAGTAAAAGAGTGTGTTTGGGTAGAAGTAAGGATTAAGAATAGATTGAATGACTTGGGAACCACTACTGTCTGTCTATAACTTGATGGCCTCGCGCAGAGAGGAGCAGAATTTTTGAACGATTGGAATATAATATTGAATATCTTCTTCAATTTGGCTCAAGGGTCAATCAAGAAAAGGTCTTCATTTAGATACTTTGACTGTTTAGATTTTTCACATAAGTTCTAAAAGTAAAACAGGTAAGTTTAATAAAGTAAAGAAGTGGTTTCAACCTATACCAATTTTCTTGCATTTCTAGAGGACAGTTTTTATTTCGCTTTTAAATTATTGTAATTGAAAAATGGTTTCCTAATTTTAAGCTTTTAAATGTATCAAGTATCGATCACTAAACCAATACAATATATTGTTATTCACATGCATACATAATAAATTACGTAATATCAAATTATACAACGAAAACACCGCCCAATGTTTCTTTATAAGACAACGTAAGCGCAAACAATTTCACAAACAAGAAAAATAATATAATTTTAGTAATTTATAAGTATGAACGTTTTTAAAAAAGGAAATTTATATATTTTAACATATTTGTCAAAAATCATGTACGAAGATGAAAACCTAACATTTGATAATGAAATTACAAAAATTAAATATTTATTTAAATATGTAAATGTTATCCCAATATTTAGTAACATTAAGAATTTGAGACAAAATCGCCACATCTATCTCAGCGTATTTTGTTTTGCTACTATTACAGCTGCAATAATTTGGAAAAACTTAATCCGCAATAATAATTTGGGAATGTATGAAAAGGGAGTTTTATACGAAACACTGGTGACTATTCGGGATTGTTCCCTTGTGCACGAATACGTCGGGATTTCAATTAATATGAAAAATACATTACACATGATTGAATCATTTGGAGTTTCGGAGAATTTTATTCGAAATAACTTACCAACAGGAAAAAACTACAGGCACATAAAAAAACTAAAAACTAAAATATTTTTAGGGTTAATAATTTTAACCAATGTGAAAGTATTTATAGATTTTTTAAGAAGACCTGCTCGAATAAAAAATGTCAAGGAACTCAGTGTTTATGAAATAGTAGTTGCATGTCTAGAGCTACTGTATTTGCACCCGATGATAAAAACTAGATTTTATTTTATGACATATTTGGCATATCGATTAAAAATATCTTTTAAAAACGTATTAAATTCGTTGACAGAATTTAAAACAGTAATACTGAAAGACAATCACAAAGTAATTACACTGTATAATTTGGAACAATACCGCAAAGCTTACAATTTATTAATCAAAAGTGTACAATTGATCAATAAATCTATTGGGGAGAACGTATTTTGTCAACTTATACGAATTGTTATTCAATTTTATATACACACAGTGAACTATACGGTCACCGAGGTTGGAGTTAATTTTGTAATATCTTTTGTATTTATTTTCACAATTCTATTCCAATGTGAAATAATAAAAGCATACGTAAGTACAATTTTTAACTTTAAGATTATGGTATCTAGTTATATTTTTTCATTAGTCTAGTCATTTGATTTAACTGATGCAGCCTCCGTTTCCGTGTCTACTCTTCCAATTTCGTTTATGCGGCCGGTGCACGAATAAATATGTAATTTTTTTTCAGTACTAGTTTACTGCGTGAAATTATCCCTTTAAAATGGTGGTAATATTGTTAAAATCCGACAATTCTTAAGTACACTAAATTAAATTTCTCGTGCTCCTTGAATTTTCCATGGAATTTCCATTTTGTGTGTACCTTCTCCTCATAACATTCACATTAGTCGCTTTTTTCAGTAGTATTAGGGAGATACTTTAGAACTCTTTCAAATAATAATTTTATTGTTGTTTTACCCACCGGGTTGGTCTAACGGTAAAGTTGTCGCCGCAAGTCAGGTGTTTAACAGCTGATTTTCGGAGACGAAGATTCCTGGTTCAAATCGTAGTACAGGTAGTTACTTTTATACGGATTTGAATACCAAACAGTGGTTACCGGTGTATTTTGGTGGTTGGAGTTCACTAACCATACTTTCTCAGGAATGGTCGGCCTGGTACTGTGCAAGACTGCATCTTATTTACACGTCATATACATCATCTTCATTTCATTGGGTCACAGGGTTACTTATTGCTCTGAATGGAGCAATTCGCAACGTAGTCTACACACATTACGGATTAAAAAAATTGTGTAGTCTACATAGTTGTTGGTCAACCTGATTACTCGCTTTTTAATGAAAGAACTACAGCTGGTAATGTATTGTTCAGTTGTAATTTTTTCGTTCTTTTGAGTAAAATTTTGAACTTTTTCCGTCTTAACTAATGTAATAATGTCTTAACTAATGTAATACTTAACGTTTTCAGGGCATAATCGATGATTATATTCATAGAATCAATTTTTAATGGATTGTTTTTTAATATAATGAATTAAGGAGAAGACAATATTCATTGCTGTTATTTTTCACCTCGAAAGATACGATTTATTTAACAAATTTTCTAAAACTAATTAAATTTTTAAAAAAATCTTAAAGGAATACGTTGCAATAAACGTAAGTGTACCTAAATCGATTCCATTGTTTCAGAATGAAGTATTTCTTGGAATATTATTTGAATTGTCTGCCATTGAAGTTGATACAGATTTTCAGTACCAGGTAATTTAATATTTTACGAATAAGAGAAACATAAAAACACCTAATTTAAAATAACTTAAAAATTGTTTATTATGAATACACTTGAACCTTACAAATTTCACTGTTTTAAACACGAATTTTAAGATAAAATTAAAATTTTTACTTTCAAGACAAGAAGCTTGTCAAAGAAAGGTATCTTGGAACTACTTGTGTCTCATAAAGCAATGTGGTGGTTTGATGTGGTTGGTACGGATTTCTTCAATTTTTGTACTATGGCTAACTTATATTGTAGCCTATAGTGAAAAGATGGAGTAAGTTAGGTTTTCGAATACACTCTTAGTACTGCAATCAAAAATATTATGATAGTTAGAGTATGGGTACGCTGGAACACTAGAACAATGAAATGCGAAAAAGATTGTAAATGAATAATTTAGCGCCACTGCTCATACATTTTTCAATCGAGGCAAAACCTTTAAGACGTTGTAATGTTTTAGTGGTGGCCGATGACTGTGAAGAGGGAATTAGGCTACAGTTCCCTTCCACGCCCCGACAGTGCGCTAAATTTTAACCCTACATTTCCCTTATAGTATTTTACTACTAACAACTCTTAAAGACTTCTAAGGGAGGAGAAGAATTTTCGCAGTTGTCGGGAAAACAACAAGCTACTGATGGACCAGGACGCCTAAATTGAGTCCAACACTATTTCCCATTGTGGGGATCGAACATGCGTTTTTCTCACTACCTTGAAAACAAAACAAAAAATGGTTTGTCGTTGTTTGTATATTTCAGAATGTTTAACTGAGTTAAATTGTTTATTTTTCTATTGTTCTTTTTAAATTAAAAAGGACTAGTTATCATACTTGAAAAATTTCAATGTGCAAAAAGTTGGTAAACTACGATACACGGTAATAACAAAGTAACATAATTAGGAGATAATAACTGCTAAAGCTGAAAATAACTAATTAAACAATTTCGTTTTATTCTTTACTCGATTTGAAATAATTAATTTTCTCAAAGAACGTTTAATTTTTTTGAAATACTATTTTATTGTCTTTTTGTCGCCTAAGGTCGTTTTCTTAAAATTTATTTAGTAGTTTAATGCATACTTCTTTTTGCGATACAGGTGGATCATTTTATTCACCAAGTTTCTGTAAATCCAGTGAAGATAAGCGCTAATGATTTTTTTGAAATTGACAAAACTCTGATACCTGCTGTAAGTGAAAAACACATTTCACTGTGTCTAATGTATGTTCATTTTTATGCACGTTCTTTATTCTTTTAATGTAAGCTCTGATTTGAAAGCGTGAACTTATATAATCTTATATAATATATTATCTACCGGCTTTACTTTTTACCACACAGAGATTTAAGCATTCATGCAATTCAACAAGAACTCAAAACATTTAGCCTAGTACAAAATCCCAAAGAAAACTCAATAACACACACACACACACACACACACACACACACACACACACACACACACACACACACACACACACATACACACACACACACACACACACACACGCACGCACGCGCACACACACGCACGCGCGCACATACACACACACACACACACACAAATACTCCGCCATTTCACTCAAAAAATGCAAACGGCACTCGCTGATTGAAAAAAATATCATGCGGACTTATTTTAACGTAACAAGACAATATGAAATAAATAAATCTATGAAAATTCTTTATTGGCAGAGGGGGTTTCTTCACTCATGGACGTAAAAAGAAAGCCAATCTTCACATTAGTCTGTATCAGAAGTGATCTTAGTTTTTGACGCAAAAAATTCATAAAAAATTAATATTTATTGGTCATTTATAAATAAATGTGAATTAAGTCATGCTTTTATGTCTAAAATACACTTTGGTGGCGTGATAAATAGCAACGTAGCCCCCACAAATAGGTGTATTGTCGCCATGAATGAGGTTAAAGAGAACAGTTTGTTTTTGAAGAAAATAATAATTTCAGGAACAGTTCAGGTACATTCTTCGTGTTTTAATAGTGTTCCATGTTAACGTGTTTTTTGGGTGAATATATTTTATGTGGGGCGTATGGTTTGCGGAAAAAGACAGAAAGATGGTAAAAAGATAGTATTATTGAATTCACTGATTCAAATTCACATGATTAAGTACAGTACAGTAACTAAAACACAATTTCAGTAACTGTGATGTACAGCATAAGGATATTTGCCATTTTTTTTATTTATTTATTGAACCAGGAACCTTTGTCTCTGAAAATCAGCTGTTAAAACAGCTGACGTACGGAGACAACTTTAACGCATTGACCTACGAATTGTTTTGTACTGTCAGTGGCTTTACGGTTGGATTTAATTTTGCATAATTTTTTTTTTTTTATTCCTAATTTGTGTACGTTGCAATCTGTTCAATTTAGAACAATAAGCAACCCCATGACCCAATGAGATGAGAATGATTTGTATGACGTGTAAATGAGGTGTAGTCTTGTACAGACCCAGGCCGACCATTCCTGAGAGAGTATGGTTAATTAAACCCCAACCATCAAAGTACACCGGTAACCACTGTCTTGTATTCAGATCCGTATAAAAGTAACTACCTTTGCTAGGATTTGAACCAGGAACCTTC
The DNA here is from genome assembly GCA_035578175.1 of Catonia carolina. Classification (NCBI taxonomy): domain Eukaryota; kingdom Metazoa; phylum Arthropoda; class Insecta; order Hemiptera; family Achilidae; genus Catonia; species Catonia carolina. The sequence goes on along the minus strand of JAQMRL010000001.1, from coordinate 64,174,889 downwards.
GTCTCCGAAAATCAGCTGTTAAACAGCTGATTTTGGCTGATTTTGGGTTGACTCTAGACCAACCCGGTGGCTTTGCATAAAATGACACTATATTATAAATAGACAATAACTTTCTTTTTCTTTACCAATTTTCTCAATTTTTTTCATTTTTTCAGAATTTAGTAACCATTTAGACCAGAGAATTAATTTTATTGTCCTTGTAATAATTTTTTTTACAAATTTAAAAAAAATTGTTTGTAAATGATTTTTTTCAAGTTTCTACAATGTAACTTAAAAATTTATGATTTTCTACTAAAATTTAAATATGAGCCATTTAGAGAATTTTTTTCTACAAAACTATTTAAAATTTTTAAAATTGGTTAATATAAAAGTTGGTAACGTGCTCGCCTCTCATCATGCGGTCCTGGGTTCGAATCCCACTCAGGCACGGCATATTTTCATACGTTACAAAAAATCATTTCATCCTCATTACTCACAGTTACACTCCAACGTCGTCGCTAATGACCTTGCAGTTGATGCGACGTTAAATAATTAAATTAAAAAAAAATAGTTATGCTCTATTTTCTAAACACCATTGCCATTTTCACTTATTTATACATCAATATTTTGCGGTAATGAAAAAAATATTTTAGCGTGCAGAGAATTTATTTATTAGTTAAAAATTACTGAATTAACGAATTAAATACCTCACAAAATAAAACTTTAAAATAATTAGGTAATTCATGCCTAAAATTTCAAGTAGGTAACTTACCAGCTACGTCTGACATCGTTCAATAGTTTATTTGGCACACACTATATACACTACACACTTATATCCTACACTACTGCACTACACTAATGTTCTAATCTAAAAACAACTAACACTAAAAAGTCCACAGTTTATTTACAATTTATACATAATTTTAAATTGTGTGGTACACCTTGAAGCATTCCGGCAAGTGGAGAGCAACGAGACAACGTTCACATTCCCAACGACTTTCACTGCGTTTCCCACGGTCACTGCATACTTTGCATCGCCTGAAAGGATTTTGTTTTACCTCATTTGCAGGAATATTTCGAGGAAAATGAGCCCAAGAAGCAGCCTGGAGTCTCAGAGGGACTTCACCAACCGACTTTCTACCTTTCCTACTGTACAAAGGCTCACAAGGCTGACAAGGTAAAAATTGTTGAGGCTTATGTCCCAGTCAAGAAACTCGGCTGGAACAGCATTATAGAATCTTCTCTAAACGAAGGAAAGAAGTAAAAGATCTGTTTTACTGATACAAACTAAGCAGAGCACAATGCACTGAAAATGAGCAGAGAGGTAAGCCAGAGAATATATTCAAATAAATGAAATCCTTCTTAAAAGATTCTGATAGTGTACAACCAATTAAGCTGGAAGATAGAGTTGTTACGGAGAGCAAAGACTTGTGTAAAGCATCTAGGCGTTATTTCCAATCAATATATCAGCTGGCTTGTGCCGAGATCCTATACTCATGGAGAAAGGAAGCCCCTTACAACGACTGACAATGTCGGGATAGTTATAGTGGAAGAAAAAGATGGCATAAGGGCTATTTTTGAGTTGCAACCTCGAATTGCAGCGGGCATTGATGGTATTCCCCAATTTGAGATTAAAGAAGTCGCTGAGCTGGTTAGTCTTGTGCTGACTTCGATTTTTAATTTCAGTTTGAAGTGTTCTGTTTTTCAAACTTTTGGAAATATGCACTTGTAACTCCAATACCAAACAAAGGTGACCTTCACGATATTAAGAACTATTGACCAGTATCGGTACTGAATTCAGCAGCTAAAGTTTTTGTGAATGTACTACACGAATATTTGTACGGGCGTCTTCGTTTTGCAATTGACGCTTGCCAACATGGCTTCATGGCAAATAGATCCACAGTAACGAATCTAAGCGAGATGATGAGTTCTGTGGCATCAAAGGTTTAACAGAGAAGACAGGCCGATGTTGTATATTTTGATTTTCGCAAAGCATTTGACATAGTGCCACACGATATTTGTGCCACACGATAATGAGGCTGCTGATTTGGCCGCTAAGGAGGCGGCTCGCTCGTCAACCGGCTTTCACGCAATATCTGACTATGTCTGATTTTGTGAGTCTGATGAAGCGGGTTATCACTGATTCCTGGCAGATAGAATGGACTGGCTCTCATGGCAACAAGCTACGTGAAATAAAACCTATTGTTAAGCCTTGGCCTACGTCACTGAGGAAGAACAGAAGGGAAGAAGTTGTCATCGCGCGACTTAGAATTGGGCACACCAGATTAACCCATGGGTATCTCATGACGTCTGGTGATGCTCCAGTTTTTGGCAGGTGCGATTGTCCTTTGACAGTCAAACATGTATTGGTTGATTTCGTCTGCTACGCAGCTCTGCGTCGGCGATTCAAGATTCCCTCTGAATTAAGGTATATACTCGGTGACGAAAGCCCTATTTTGGACGTGGCTTTAAATTTTTTACGATCAATTGGTGTATACAACAGTGTCTAATATATGTCCTATTAGTGTTACCCTATAGGCCTAGTATATGTTTTATAATAGTTATAAGTTTACATTCATATGTCTGTGTTCGTATTATGTGGCCCCTTTACAGCCTTTTGTGACCTTTTATGTCTGTGATATTTTCTTTTTTTTAATGCAATTTTTAATTTTTTTGGTTGTGATACTAGTTTTTAAAATTTTAATTACATAAGTGTTAATGTCATTACTGTGTTTTTTTTTCTAACTGTGATATTAAGTTTAAGTTTATGTGTGTGTTTTTAGCGTTTTTTTAGCCTGTGATGTCTGTGATACTAGCTTATAAGATTTTAACTATTATATATATATATATATATATATATATATATATAAAAGGCGTTCTGCACTCGGGCTTTTTACACTCTTGTGTAGAACAACAGGCGATGATAACCTCGCCGAGGTTTTTCGCCTAAAAAAAAACACGATATTTTGCTGAGAAAATGTCGGAGCTTGGATTGTCGGTGTCCATGGTGAAAGGATTAAGTCATACCTAGTCAACAGACCCTTTTCTTTTAAGGGAGCTGGTGCTATGTCTGAAGATCACGTTGCTACGTCAGGTGTTCTGCAGGGGACTAACCTAGGCCCTCTATTTTTTTATTATTTGTAAATGATATCGGAAAAGGCATAGATTCAAACTATTTAATCATTGCTGACGACTTAAAAAATGTTAACACCGTAAGAAATTACGAGGAATCTCGTAAACTTCAAATGGACATAGACAGGATTTGTGCATAGTAGAAATTGAACCCGATGCCCCTGAACCTGGCAAAAACCGTGGTTGTGACTTATTCGCGAAAGGTACTTCGAGGGATGTATAATTATTGCTTTGATGGACGAGGATACGCCGTGAAAACACAGTCCGTGACCTGAGCGTAATCTTTGACGAGAAGCTACTGTTTATATTGACAGCTCATGTTGACGGAGCAGTCTCCAAGAGTCGAAGGCATCTTGGATTACTTTTGTATGTTGTAGATACTTCCGTTCAGCCGAGATAATTTTGCACCTGTATAAGACTACATCTGGAATAAGTTACGGTGCAGTGATCTGGAACAGCAAGAAACTAAATTCCATGGTTAAGGTTGAAGGTGTTAGAAAAGGTTATTCGACAAGTTAACATATCGTGGACTTGCATAAGTAGCACTCCTACAGAGAGCAGTGCTTTTCCTTCGGTATTATGACTTTACGTGACAAGCGCCACCTTCAAAGTCTGCTATTCCTGTACAGGGCATTGTCGGGGCACATGGAGGTTCATCTCTCTGTAATTGCGTATCGTGTTCCTTACGTCAGAAGCAGGAAGCACGTATTACTCCAGTATATGTACAGGGGTAGTCTGGCACCGCTGGCTAGGTGTATTGAAAGATTGAATGGCATATGTAGAAATAACGACATTGATATTTTTAAACTCGGCTTACGGTCTTTTAAGGAAGTAGTCTCACGTAATTTCATTAACAATTTTTGAGTTGTTTTTAAATCTACAAGAACCTATAATCTTAAATTTCGGTCAGCGAGTGATAGCCCGTGTGACCAATTCTCAAGTGAATCAAGTAGCCCCGCAGTGTTACAAAGTTACATTGGACTCCGATGACAGAAGATTTTTCGTACTAATCCTCGTTTCGGGTCGTTATTATTATTATTTTTAATTATTGTTTGTAATTTGTTATTTGTAGTGTAGATGTTTTTCAATGTTTGTGTTATAATATCTATTGACCCCATGTGAATTAGGTGCCGCACTTGATACTTAAATTTAGTTAATTTAGGTATTTTTTCTTTTGTGTATGTCTTGGCTTCCCTTAGTCCACGATAGGTGAGCAGCAAATTACGGATTTTGATCTGTTCTGTTGCCTTTCTTCCACTAAGTACGTCCGTCCCGCTTCCCAGTTTGTATTTTTTTATTGCTTCTCAGAGGCTAGGGATGGCTATAAGGGGTGATGTGGAGGCTATAAAAAAAAGTTTTCAAAAATGTGTGTAAGTTGTAAATCAACAGTGTTCTACTGTACAGTATTGTTAAATACGTGAACTGAAGAACGAACATGGAAGTAAAGTAATGTGCAAATTTTTTTTTTTTTTTTAATACAGTACGCTACTTATATGTTTATATAATGTGCTATGTATTTTTTTAAATGTACATACTAATGGTATTATACAGTATTGACTTTGTAAATCTTATGTTGATACGTAGCAGAACAAATTATCTTATGATAATAATTCTGTACATGTTTATTCAACGCACAAAAATTACAGTGCAGTAATATAATATGTTTAGCTATTTACATTTTTGCCATCTGAAAGTTTTATTTTTAGATTAACCGCGATTTTCATATAATTTCTATTGACCGCGATCAGCTTCAGGGTCACTATAGCCGATAATCGAGAGTTGGCTGTAAATGCCACAATCTAAGCAATATTAACTCTAGGATGGCGATTAAATATTTTCTATACATAAGTGTACACGTTTTATGTTCTTCTTTTGTTGCAGTATTTGGACGCCATCGTTGGGTACATAATAATAGCAATACAACTCAGATCATGAAATTCAAAACTGCTGGTGAACTTACTCAATTTATCCCGATTATACGATTAATTTTTAACCGTATTTTTTTAAGATTTCGGCGTTATATGCATTTTAGCGCAAAACATTTTGTAACAAAAGTTTTAAAGAATTAAAAATCCTACAATTTTTATTTCAAGCATTTTTTTGTATAACGCTTAGTTTAGCGGTATTTAGCGATTTTCTGTTTTTTTCTCACGAAAAGTGTAAAAATTTGATTTTTTTAAGATTTCGGCCTTAGTATGCATTTAACGACAAATGTGTATATAATCAAATTATAGGAAATTAAAAGATCTACAACTTTTATTTAAAACATTTTTCTCTATAGAGCCTAGTGTAGAGTGACAGTGATTTTCCGTATTTTTAAGGTGACCAGACAGTCCGTATCCTAAGAATGTTAAAACATACAAACTTCATGTACACTTTTCTTAAAAAGTATACAAGATATCAAACTGAAATTTTAACACCATTTTCTGCATAGAATTTTATGTATACTGAACAAAATAAGCGACTAATAATGAGTTTTTCATTCATTATAATTTTTTTTATTAATATACCTTTTATTGTTGAATTTTTTAACCAAAAAATTTTGTTTGTATAAAGACTACTCATCAAATTTGTATTAAAATAGTCCAGCTTTTAGTCCATTCCACAATTAACTTCCCCTCAAAATTTCATTGCCATATCTTTAATACTTTTTAAGAAAAGTGTACCTAAAGATGAAATTTTTTAATTTGCGGTAAATTGTTTTCAAACATAGTGACATGTATTTGAAAGATTATATTTTACTTACATTTGTCTTAGTGCATACCACAACCATATTCAGGATTATCAGGGTCTTCTTGTACTTCTTCCTGCTTTCTTTTCACATTTCTTTTTTTTCTTCTGGCTTCTTTCGCCAAATTACTAATGACACGGTTAACATCTTTGACACGTTTCATGTCTAACAATCTTAACCCCATAATTGAGTTAATTCCTGCATCTGATTTATTAAACTGAGATAGAATTTTCAGTCTGCCTAAATTACCATCATTGAATGTTAAGACTGCATCGTAGACACCAAATTTGAGAGTGTTGAGGCCAACAAAAATATTTTTAGGTACACGTCTCCACGCAATGTTATTGAAGCTCTCGTTGGGATTCTGGGTTTTCCCATGCAAACACTTTTTCAATAAATCAGGCTGTGATAGATCTTGGAAAGTACATTTCATTTTCTGTAACACAGCCTAAGGTAGTGAATGCTTGTGATAGTATTTCACGTCGGGGTTTCTCTGTGGTCTGTTGTACTTACACCACGTGTTTTCACTAGTGGGACACAAGCCATGTTGGGGGTTTTCTTCTGTAGAGCTTCATGAAAATATATAGTCCACACTTTCTTTCTCATATTTTCAAGGCTTCCAACATTATTCCTAATATTTTTATCGTAGTAATTTTGAATATTATCAATTTCTTTATCAGTAAGTCGGCCTGAACCACCAATCATTTTTCCATCGTCTAACCGTGTTCCCTTCAACTCCTTCTTTAGTTTCCTAAGTCTAGTGCCCATGCGCTCCTGGACATGTCCAATACATTCTAGTTTATTGATTTTACAGTCTGGCCCATATGGCTCTGAATCAACTACTTTCTTGCACGCCTTGTTATCACCATCTCCAAGATAATTTACATACCGCACTTAACGGGTCTCTTCAGAGCGCTGAAATATTGCCACAGCTCCAGCAGACTCCATTGCACCACTCTTCTTCTTCTTCTTCAGCTTTTCCCTTCCTCAGGGGTCGCTGTTCCGTACTCTTCTCCTCCACTCCCTCCGATCCATCACATCCTCCTCGCTCAGGCCCTTCTCCCTCAAGTCGTCCGCCACGGCGTCTCTCCATCTTCTCCGGGGTCTCCCCCTCCCTCTCACCCCATCCACCACCAATCCATCCACAACCCTCCCCACATACTCCTCCTCCCTACGCATCAAATGTCCATACCACTGCAGCCTTCGTTCCTGAACCTTCTTGGACACTTCTATCACTCCCACAGACTCCCTTACCACCTCATTCCGTATCCTATCCTTCCTAGTCTTTCCCTGCATCCACCTCAACATCCTCATTTCCGCAACCTCCAACTTGTTTCCCTGTCTCCTCGTCATAGGCCAAGTCTCACTACCATATAACAATGCCGGTCTAATCACTGTCTTATATATCTTTCCCTTCATTTTTGTCCCAATCCTTCTGTCACACAATACACCTGTCATTCGCCTCCAGTTATTCCATCCAGCTTGTATTCTATGGTTAATTTCCTCCTCCAGTCCTCCACTCTCGGTGAGGCATGAACCAAGGTACTTGAAACACTTAACCCTTCTCACCACTTCATTCAGCAAACACACCCCTCCACTCTTATCCTCACCTCCAAACCATAGGTATTCAGTCTTTTCCCTGCTGATCCTCAGGCCTCCCTCCTCCAATACCTCTCTCCAACTTTCCAGTTTCCTCTCCACTATATCCCTGGTTTCTCCCACCAGCACAATGTCATCCGCAAAAAGCATTGTCCAGGGTGCCTGCTCTCTCACCCCTTCAGTAAGTGTATCCACAACCAAGTTGAATAGATATGGGCTCAAAGCAGAGCCTTGATGCAGACCCACAGTCACTGGAAAACTCTCTGTTACTCCCACACAGGTTCTTACTCTGGTGCCCACTCCATCATACATGTCCTTCACCAATCTTACATACCTCTCAGACACCCCCTTCATCCTCATGCATCTCCATAGTTCCTCTCTTGGGACGGTATCATAGGCCTTCTCAAGGTCTATAAATACCAGGTGCAGGTCCCTTTTCTTCTCGCCATATTTCTCCAGCAATTGCCTTAAGGCAAAAAGTGCATCAGTCGTGCTTCTTCCCGGCATAAAACCATACTGTTCCTCACCCATCACCGTCTCCTCCCTCACTCTTTTGTCTACTATTCTCTCCCATAACTTTAGTGTGTGTGACATTAACTTAATCCCTCTGTAATTTTTGCATTCTTGGATATCACCTTTCTCTTTATATATTGGTACCACAACACTCTCTCTCCATGCTTTTGGCATCCTTTCCTCTCTGTATATTCTGCCCATCAAGTCACACAGCATCTCCACTCCTTCCTCTCCCAAGGCCTTCCATGCTTCCACTGGTATGTCATCCGGTCCCACTGCTTTACCATTTTTCATTTTTCCCAAAGCGTCTAAGACTTCCCCCCTTCCAATCTCCTCAATTTCCCCCTGATTTGGGGTTCCATCTCCTCTGTTCCCTGTGTAACGTTCTTCATTCAGTAACTGGCAAAAGTAATCCTTCCATCTGTTCTTTATCTCTTCATCCGTTCTCAACACCACTCCATCTGAGCTCTTAACCTGTCGTACATGCGTAAAATCCTTTGATGATTTATCCCTTGCCTTAGCAATACTATACAGCCTTTTAATTCCTTTGCACCACTGGTTTCTTCAAAATTAACTGTACATTCTTGTTTATGATCATCTTTGTTATTGGTTTTGATACAGCCATGACAAAATTTTGTAAAACATTCAACATCAATTACTTTGCCAGTATCAAAACTGGTAGCAGAAGGAACACCCACCTTAGATACGTAGCCACGTTTTTGCCACGTACCATCTATAGCAACACGTATATCCGTGTTTCCTTCATTTTCAGTGACAGCTTCTACACAAGCTATTTTCATGCTTTCTTCAGCAGCATTGTACACATGTTTGCTAAGTGCATTTATGTTAGATTGAAAATTATAAGGAGGCATAGGCATGTTCATCATAGCACTTAGAACTTCTCCACCTGCTCTTCCTTCAACAATTGTTCGGAGTCCATAAACATATCGTAAATTTATGTCATAATGTTTACTACTGTTGACTGAAGACGTCATAAAGTCATTGCTCTTCTGACATAATGTACAAAATAATTTTAACTTGCACGGTAGTTGTTTTCTATATGCTGGGATTTCAACTATTTTTATGCAGTTGTCAAAAGAGCAGAACTTACATTTTACGAATTGGCTAATATTTGATGATAGTATTGCAATATCCATAACATAATTACCAGTATTTAGTTCATCAGTATATTCTTCATTACCACACATATCAATATACCTGCATTTCTTAGCAGATGATGATAGGTTAGTTTCGTTTACACTAGATTGTTCTGATTCCATATGAGAGTCTGCAGTGCCTGGTAATACTAGATCAGATGTATTTTCGGTTACTGTATTTCAATAGAATGATTTCTCATCAACAGAATTGTCGGTCGACAATGTTTTATACCAATTACAGCGAGAACAGAATAAACATAGAGAGGACACTCCTAGAGTAGCAGGTGAGCCGATGGTTCATACCAAGATGGCGGCGGGGTGGCATTAGTCACTCCACTGCCGAGCGTCACATCCTGCCTAATCCTAGCTCACTCGCAGTCGAGTCGCTTGGCGCACGTACGTGTTTATCTTTTCTCGCTGGTGTTTATGTGTGCTTGATGATTTCAATTCTAATTAGTTTGCAATTATGGTGTTATATGCTGCGTTTGGCTGTAATAACAGATCAGATCGCAAGAAGAAAGAGGAGAATAGTAGACCTAATGTTACTTTCCACAGGCAAGTGTAAGCGTTTCTGCCATAGCCTTTACTAGTTTAATCATACGCAAAATTTTATTTATTTATTTTCCAACGGCTTAAGCCATTGTGTACATAGATTACAACAAAATGCAAGCATTGATACAATGCAAAGAAATTACATGTACAAGAATACAAACTTTGCTAGGAATACAGTTTAAAATGACATTAACAAATTATAGAGTTATGGTGTGTAAGTATAGGGTATTAAATTATGTTACAATAACAGTAATAATCAATTTAGTAGGACAACAGTAAAATAAATAGGTACAAGGAAGGGCAATAAATATCTGAATAAGATGTCACTTGTTTAGCCAAAGTATAAATTAATGGCTATACTTGCAACTAGGTCATTTTTTTTAAATAATAGCATTTGTAAACTAATGTCACATAATTATTTACATCGGACATCTAATAATATCCTGGCAATCTAAAAAATGGATAATAAGGAAAAGTGCGGTCATAGATATTTTATCATTTAATACGTCGATTTTTGACGTTTTTAGAAAATAAGTTATCATATTAAATAATGCCATTAAGAGCCAGCGAGAACAGTTTTTTTAATAAGACTTTTAAAAAGTTGTTACATACTAAATGTAAAAACGCTATGCATTTTTGATGTAGGCTGAATCAAAATGCAAAGTGTTATATCTCTTCTTTAACTTTCATGTTCCTAACCTGTAATAAGGCCTGCAGGTTTATTTAGTCAGGCTATTTGAAAGGCTTGGGGCAATAAAGTGCTATGCCACATTTTTGTAAAATATGAGATATCTATATTACAGTGTACTGTTTTTAGTGTTTTATCATACTATGAATGAAGTTTTGTTTTTACACATATAGATAGAGCCACATCAAGGAAAGTTTGTTTTTGATGCAAAGCTTTAGTTGTTATTATTTTGGAGAGAGTGTGCTATGCCACACTCACAGCTACATTTTTCAAGATGGCGGATTATAGTAAACAACAAAGACCATGCTCCTCACGGAAAAAATTATTTTTTGATGATGAAGAAGATGATATTAATGAAATGTTAAAGGAGATTAGTGATGAATATGTGCCCAGTTCTTCAGAAAATTCATCGGAATGTAATAGTCGTAGTTCTGAGGTGAGTAAATGAGTTTTATTACTTAATGTGGCTAAGCATACTTTTACTGCTAATAAATTTTAGATTTTGCTTCTTATGGTGCTATACAACTAATATTCATTAAACTAAACTAATGAGCCTTTTTTAGTTTCCTAATATCTTATTCCTATGAGTTTAAGACCTAATACTGTACTTAATTTCTGATAGAAAGAAAATAAATTTTGTTTTAAGTAATATAACCTCTTTTATTTTGGTTTGTGGCTTAGCATACTCTTGCTAAAATAAATTGTCCACAAAATTTGAAACTACTTGTTTACTTAGTTTTGTAATATTATGCAATAACTTGTAAACGTGTATGCCATATTTCATTTGTTGTGAAAGTTAGAGATTCATTAAATCCTTGGACAATGTATTAAGATTGAAACAAAAACACAGTACCGTCAACATTGTAGTAGGTAACTTATATTGTCATACGTATAAAATGTAAAGAAAGTGAAAAATAAACTAACTTTTCATGAAGTATCCACATTTTTTCTGTTAATATTGGCACTTTCTGTAAATAATCCTTATAAGTTATAAACTTTTATCGCTATATAGTAATTTTTTCTTTTACCAAGTGTAATACTGTATTTTTATTATACCTCTAAATTGATATTGTATGTAATAGCATTGAAAACAGTTAATATTACATTTTTGTTTGGTTTCAGTTGGATAATGACGGAGGAAAAAAAAAATTTCCAGGCCAAAGATCGTTACACCAAACAAAACAGAAGGAAAGTGGAAGAAGAGTTATCCTGACCGTACGAAGAAGATAAAGAGAAAGCAGAGACGTAACACAGGTTCTCCGTACACAAGTGAATTAAGTGGTAAAGATGTTCCAGGTAGAAGTATTGGCCCAGAATGTACATGCAAAAACAAATGTTGGGAAAAAGTTCGGAAGCAAGCGCAGGTAATTTTTAATTATTTTTGGGATTTAAAAAATTTTGATTCTCAAAACGCTTATCTGTTCTCTTGCATTGAGTCTTCAACTCCAAAGAGAACTTATGCAAAAAAAAGAAAAATATGTGATGAATCTAGGCGCACTTTTTCATATTGTAACTGCGTTAACGTTCAGGGGGAAAAAGTAAAGATATGTCGAGATGAGTTTCTATCAGTGCATGGTCTTCACAATAGTCGGGGTCGCCTACGTAATGTTCAAAAAATGGTCACAAAAGGTACCATTTCAACAGATAAAAGAGGGAAACATACCAACAGAGCAAACAAATACTCTGATAATGATGTTGAAAATGTGCGTCAACACATAAATATGATACCAAAATACCAGTCACATTATTCTAGGAAACAAAATCCATCAAAGGTATATCTTGCATGTGACCTAACCATAGAGACCCTGTATAAAGAATATTATATTTCTTGGTGTACTGAAAATAAACTGAAACCGGTTAGTTCTGACAAATACAGACGAGTATTCTGCACTGATTTTAACATAGGTTTCAAATTACCAAAGTCGGATACATGCAAAACTTGTGATGAGTTTTCTGTATCTTTGGAACATAATAAGAAAATTGATAACACAGAAGGTGTGACATTATTAAAAAATAAGCACGAGGCGCATTTACTAAAAGCTGAGGCCATGCAAAATCGTTTGAAAAGATTTACAGATGAGTCGAAAAATAATTCAGATTTACATGTTATAACAATGGATCTTCAACAAGCTCTTCCAACCCCCAATCTTACGGTCGGGCCAGCCTTTTACAAGCGTAAACTTTGGAGCTTCAATTTTGGGATTCATGACTGTGCAACTGATCAAGGTTTTATGTTCTTGTGGAACGAAGCAACAGCAAAAAGGGGGAGCGATGAAATTGGGAGTTGTATTTTAAAATATTTAGAAATTTCTAGAGTAAAGGCTAAACATTTGATAGTTTTTTCTGACAAATGCCCAGGCCAGTGTAAAAACTGGACCATAATGGCTTTATGGAATCACTTAATTAAGGAAAAGCGTTTTGAGTCTATTGAGCATTGTTTTTTGGTGCCTGGCCATACATATATGCCTTCTGACAGGGACTTCGCCAAAATTGAAAAATTCAAAAGACAACATTATAATAATATTTATACAACTGATCAGTGGAAAGATGTAATTAAAAAATCTAATAAAAGAAAACCTTTTATTGTAACGGACATGAATCGGACTGACTTTTATACAGTGAGTGATTACTTGGCAGAAATAAAGAAAGTAACAACAGTCGACAAAAAACCACTAAACTTTTCTAGTATTTTTTCATTTTTATTCTCAACTTATACTGGCCAAATGCAGATTAAATCTTCAGCAAATGGCGATCCTATTTTAATTAATATTGGGAAGTCAGGCCGACCACCAACTGTTGCACTAAAGCAAAAATACGGTAGACCACTGACAGTCGATACAAAGAAAATAGAAGACCTTAAGTCTCTGCTAAGTTACATTCCACCAATCTACCATCTATTCTTTAATAGCCTTGTCAGTAATGAACGAAATATACAAAACATAAAGAATAGTGAAGCAGAAGAAGAAGAAGAAGAAAATGAAGATGATTTTATTATTAACTGTAACTAAAAAAAAAAAAAATGCATTAAGTAACGCAATATTTTGATTGGAAAAAGTTGATACTTAGCAGTAATAGGTAGTTTTTACTTTCTTGTAGTTTAGTAACATCTGATAAGTTATGTTTATTATTATTTATAACAATAAAATTTTTATTAGTTTTATCAATAATATTTTTAATTTATTTAAGTGTCTGTAGCTTAGTTGACTTTTGTTTTACAGACGCAGTCGGTGTATTTTTATGTGTGATTATTTTTGTACTGACTCACAATTTTTTTAATGTAATTTTTGGCATATTTTGATCATTGACAAATCCATTTTTTATTAAGTGGCCCTAGTTGAGCTTTTAAATAGAGTTGTCAGTTTTTGTTTACTTTATTCAATATTGTGAATAATAATACTAATACTTAATGATGTTTTGGTTTCATGTTGCTTAGTTTGATGAAGAAAGGTTGTTTAATATGATAAATAGTTTTAAAAAATTATAAATTTATAATGATTTTGACTCAAGTGTGTTATTTTTAACTAGGATAGCTATTTTGAGACCGTCGTTTTAATTTAATGTTAAACACGGTGTAAAAATGGACCTAAAAATACCAGTTTGTTATAAATAGTTTAGTATGTGTTAGTATAGCAAAGAATATAAATTTTTGTTTACTTTTATCAATAACATTAAAAGTTTTTTTGTGTCTTAGTTTTACTGACTCTTGGAACCAATGTATTTATGTTATGATTTTTTTTAATACCAGCTTGCAATTTTTTAATACAAAGATATCAGAATTTTATCATTATTGTTAAATATCATTTTTATTATAGTACGCAGTTTGAGTTATTTTAAGTAGTGTTATGTAAGTTATAATCGTTTACTTTATAAGAACAAAAATATTGTGTGTTAGTTTTTCTAATAAATTTGATTTTTTAATGAATTTCATTTGTTAAAATATTTAATACCAACTTTCCCCCCAAAAAACTATGCTCATTTTAATGTCAGTGTTCTATTAACAGGTTTTTATCTTCTGAATTGAGAACAGATGAATTAACCATTATTTCCAGCACGAATGACCTAAGCCACTGAGATGTAAGAAACCCATTGCAGTAAAAAAGTGCTATGCCACAATTTTTCTGGCAATGACTTGGTTTTCCTCATTTTCTTCAGTTTGAAAAGTACACAAATTTTAATTCAAGTAGTGGAAAATACTTACAAGACATGGTATTAATTAAATAAGTAAAAATTATTGTAAAGAAAATTTGTTCCTGAATTATAGAATTATTCAAAAATTTCAGATTGCGTTATCTCTATAACATGAAAATGTGGCATAGCACTTTATTGCCCCAAGCCCTTCTTATAATGTCCAATTTCTGAACTTATTTATTTAAGGTTTAATTGCTTTACCTAAATTATTATTAAACTAAGTTATAATGGAAAATGTAATACACACCAAATCTATATAAATAAAATTACAGTTTTGTCTGTACATTGCTTAGAATCATGAAGTGTTTTATTTTTACGTTTTGTAGCATAAGGAAGCCAAAACAAGTTGTATCTCAATTTATGTTTGTCTGTTTGTGTGTCTGTCGGTGACGCTCAAGATGGCATTTACGCTGCCTACTCCGGGAAAACTAGAGCACCTATCAAGATTAAACTCATTTTCCTGTATTCACAAAATCTTATACAATGTCTGCTATTAAAACCTCGCCTAAATTATTCGTAAATAAAATAATGAACGTTTAAAACCCCAGTTTTGTGTGATATTGGACACATTGTTTTCTAACTACAAACGTCATTGATCCAATGCCAATCAGAAATCTGTTCATCACACTTCCGAGAGGAAGACATCGACCGCACGTCAGTATCTAGTGTTAGAATTAGAGAAGGTGCAGTTCCATCAAAATTTCCAGTAATATCGGAATTAAATGAAAGATTTCCTGTCAAGAGAAATAATAATGAACTAGCAGTAGACAGTGGTGTTTGCTCGAGCAGTCCAACAAAAAAGCTTAAAGCTGAAATTGTTAGAATGAAAAATAATGTGCAAGTTTATCAAAATAAGGTTAAAAACTTAAAGTTGAAAAATAAAAGACTAGAAAAATGTTGCAAAATTAGATGACATAATAACTTCATTGCGAGAACAAATAAATATGCAAGAAGAATCCTGTATATATTTAGAATCCATTTCAAAACTATCTGAAAGCCTCATTAAAAGATCAGTTCAAAAACTATCCGATCCTTCAATGACCAAAGTATACGATGACAGATTAAAGGCTTTTGCAATAACATTGCATTTTCTTTCTCCAAAAGTTTACTGTTTTGTTAGAAAAACCTTTCATACTGCTTTGCTCCATCCCAGAACTTTATGTCGTTGGTATTCTACTGTCCAGGGTGAACCTGGCTTTTCATCTGAAGTTCTTAGGGCCCTGAAAGAATACAGTTTGAAATCAAATCAGTCCCCAATTTGCTCGTTGATGTTTAATTGCATGGCGATCCGCAAACACTTAGAATGGGATAGAAATCAGTTTTTTGGAACTGTAAATGTTGGAGCGCCTTCAGACGATGACTCAGTTCCTCTAGCGCATGAGGCCCTTGTATTCCACTTAGTGTTTATTCAATCATCATGGAAAATTCCAGTAGGCTACTTTTTTGTAGCAGGTTTGAATGCAGAGCAGTTACATGGCTTGGCGAAACAATGCATAAGTCTCTTACATGAGTCTGGTATATCAGTTGGTTCTCTAACATGCCACGGCACATCAACAACTAACATCGCTATGGCTAACAAACTAGGGTGCAAGAACAACTCTGAGGTCATTGTGCCTTCATTTCCACTTCCAATTACAAATGAGCCAGTTCATTTCTTTTTAAACGCCTGTCACATGTTGAAGCTGGTACGGAACACGGAGATACCAAAGTAATGTATGACTCAAATAATGACAAAATAGAATGGAAATTTATTGAGCAATTAAATGCCTTACAGAAGGAAGAAGAACTAAATTTGGGCAATAAAGTAACAAAGCCACATAAACTTTTCCAAACAAAAAATGAAAGTAAAGCTGGCTGCGCAAGTTTTAAGCGCTTCAGTGTCGGATTCATTGGAGTTCTTGTTAAATCATAATACAGACAATAAATTTACTGGCTGTGAAGCAACAATCACATTTATTCGAATTTTTAGTAAACTGTTTGATATCTTAAATTCCAGAAGTATTCGTGGGAAATATGAAAAAAGCAATGTGCTCACAAAACTATGATACTCAATCAGCGTTTTTAATTGAAGCAAAACAGTACATTTTACAACTAAAGGACAATCTCGGAGTACATAGCTCTAGTTCAGTTGTAAACATAAAAAAAACATTTGACTGATACATTTTAAAAAAAATGTTAAGGTTCACTTTGGGGTCTCACAATTTTTAAGAAAAAAAGCCACTTTTCTTGCATTTTTGTGGTTTCACGTGGGATTTTTTAAATTCCCGCCAGACTTCTCTGTTGCCTAGATCAGTGAGTAAATGTGTACTTAAACATGTTGGCTACACTGCAATCTACTTTCCCACCTTCTGATCAGCTGTTACTAGCAATAATTTGTCATTTTGTGGTTATGTTTGTGAAGTTAGCTGTTTTTCGGAAAGATGGGAAAGAAATCTGTGTCAGACGATACTAAATGGCAAGTATTGGTATGAAGAAAGCTGGTAAGTCATATAGAGAAATTAGTAAACTTTTAAATGTATCAAAGACATGTGTTGAGCAAACCGTAAGACGTTATAAGGAAAGTGGAACAGTGATTGACAAACCGAGGGCTGGCATGTAAACCCTCGCCAAGAACCGACAGAAAACTTCTTCAGTTGTGTAGACTAGACCGTAATTCCAGCTGCTCTGATCTTTTGAGAAAGTTAAAGACCGAAACCAATATTGATTTGTCTGTTCGTACAGTCAGTAATCGTTTGAACGAAGCTGGGTACCACTCCTTTTTTGCTCTTCGTAAGCCATTATTAAGTAATTTACACAAAAGTAAACGACTTCAGTTTTGTCGTGAGCGCAAAGGATGGTTAAAAGAAGTTTGGCATCGTGTTATCTTTTCTGATGAGTGTAGGTTTGAACTTTTCCCACGGAGAAAAATTAGGGTTCGGCGCACTAAAACTGAAAAATTTCTTCCATCGTGTGTTGCTCCTGCTGTCCAGCAAGAAGGGGATGCGATCATGATTTGGGGATGTATCTCATATGAAGGTCCAGGCGAGTGTTGTGTAGTCCAAGGAGCAATGAACTCTGAAAAATACTGTCAAACAATGGACAACGTAATGTTACCATCAGCTAAACGACTTCTTGGCGAAAACTTTATCTACCAGCTAGACGTGTCATAAAAAAAAAAATTCCCGTGTCATCGTTCCAAAGTTACCCAGGAATGGTTTGCTGCTCATGATGTTGAATTGTTACCTTGGCCTCCTCGCAGCCCTGATTTCAACTCAATAGCAAACCTGTGGAACACAATGGCTTACAAAATTTCTAAGATGAAACCAGCAAATGGAGCAGAACTACGGTTGGCAGTTACTTCACTTTGGCAGCAGGTGACTGTCCAGGAGTGTCGTCGATTGATAGATACCATGCCAGATCGTATTCAGCAAGGAAAAAAGCAAAAGGAGGTCCAATTGATTATTAGGGTTGCATAAATTAGTTTATATACACTTACATGTAATTTTTTTGTAATAAATAGGTTTATAACATAAACAATTTTTTTTTGCATGTCCTTAAACTTTTTGCCGACACTGTACCTGCCATTTTACAAAGTAAGTCAGGACTACGTGGAACGTCTTCTCGGCTACATAAGATCAAGAGGTAGCCATAACAATAACCCTACTTGCAGGCAATTCATTGGCTCGATGAAGAGAATGTTCATTCATAGTGAACTGCATGAATCCAACACTGGGAACTCACAGATACTGTCCAAAACTGTTATTTTTAATATAAAGAGACAAGACAATGAAATTTTAGCAATCAATACCTCCACACCTCAATGGAGAATGTTTGAAGAAGAGAACCAAGCTCCTTATCTCATGACTTACCAGAAAAATTCAACAGTCTTGTCCTTATCGAAATAAATGTTTCTGATGTTGCTTACAACATAGTAGAATATATGGCAGGATATGTAGTACGAACATTAAAGAGCAAACTTATCTGTGAAGAGTGTGTAAAACTAATGATAAATCATCAAAGACGGGCGGATAGTTTGACGTTCTACAAAAATAGGGGAGGCCTGATTCAACCATCATCGGAGGTCCACAAAATAATATGTTTGATGGGTGAAAAAGTTGTGACAAGTTATTTAAAGGGACAAAACTATTCAACTCAAAAAAACATCATTGAAAAACTGACGCAAAATGTTCTGGAACATTTTCCAACCAATTGGACTCAACCAATTCCCCCAAAATGGACATTTAAGTAACACTAATCCTGAAAGCAATCGCTTTGTTTACTTAATTAAGGCAATAGCTAAGAAATACATCAACATAAGATTGTATTATCATTCCAAAAATTTTAACGACTAAGGAAACCCTGCATTACGACCTCGAAACTCACAATTGTCACACAAAACTCTGGGACCAGTAGTGGAAGTGGATCGGTTGGTTATAAACAAAACTGTCTTTAGCGTGGAAGATGAGCGTCTTTTAGGTGTCAATGGTGAGGATGGTTTGCAGAAGGTTAAGGAATCGTTTGGTGAAGATCTAGCAAGGGTGCTGCAGGGAATACTTGTAAAGTTCGGTGAGGAAAAGGGTGGAAGAAATGATTGAGGGGTGGCCGACGGTCGGAATTTAGTTAGTGGTTGGGAACAAGAGATAAATGTGGTTGTGTACAATGTAGCCGGCCTCACGGGTAAGTCGTTTGAAATAAGTAGTATTGTTAGTAACTAATTATGATATTTTTGTATTAACAGAAACATTTGTAGAAAGGAGTGAAGAACAGGACTATTTTTCGTATTTTAGGGGGTTCAAATTATTCTGGGAATATGGTGTCAGGGAATCGCGTTTTGGTAGGGCAAAAAAGGGGAAAGTAATAGGAATTAAAAATTGTATAGATGAGAATAAAATAAAATATTAGATTTAAATGGTGTGAATATAGTGCAAGTCCTTGCAGGTAATGGAAATATTCCGCACATTATACCGGTGAACTTGAGTAATGGTGTGGATTTGGATTGGGAGAGGGATTATGGTGAGTTGTGGGAGATTGGAATGGGAGAGTCGGTAGCTTGCAGGATTTGTCGGAGTTGAGTGAGTGGAATGTTGGTGAGCAAATGATTGCTGAAAGGCGAAAATCAAAGGATATGTGTGTTAATATTAGGGAAAGAAAGATTTTAGAGCTGTGTGAATCATTTAACCTAATCTGATTATATTGAATGGTAGAACAGTGGGTGATGAGGAAGGGGAGTATACATTTTTAAGTAATAGGGGTTCCTCGGTGATCGACTTGTGCTGTGTTTCTGATGAAACAATTAGTATAGTCAAAAAATTCATCGTAGTTTCCGAATTTTTATCAGATCATTTTCCGGTAGAAGTAAGATTGATGGTAGGTGTTCAGAGGCGTGAAAACGGTGTAGTCTTGCCGCTTTTGCCAAAGATAAGTTGGAGTAGGGTTACCGAAGAAGAGTTTTCAGGAAAATTGGCCAATATTTGCGGATCTGTTACTGAACTGCCTGAAAATAGTGAGGTAGCTTTAAGGTTAGTAAATGATCTTATATACATGTCAGCTAGTGTTAATGTAGCGACGGATACCCGAAGCAACAGAAAGGGCGGCGGCGCAAGGTGTGAATGGTTTGACGGTGATTGTAGAAAAAAGAGAGAGCGTATGTTTGCACTATTAAAATTATATAGGCGATTAAATTTGCAGCAAGTTTAAGTGGAGTATTTACAGTGTGTAAAGTGTTATAAGCAATTATGTAAAAACAAAAAATTAGAGTATCATAAGGGATTATGAGCAAAATTTAGTAAAGTAAGGGATAATAAGGGGTTGTGGGAACTATTAAGAAAATTCAATAAAAATGAATTTAAAATGTCAGAAAACATTAAACCGGGGGAATGGGTTGAATATTTTAGTCGAGGTTTTACAGTGGGGGATAATGTATCAACATACTATGCAGTGTCTAACATAAGAGAGAATGAATTAGTTTGAGACTTGGAAATGTGGGAATTAGATCTAGTACTCAATAAAATTTATTTTATTTTTACATTTTACATTTATTAAAATTTCTTACACCTCTACATTTTGAATAAATAAAGCACGTATCAAAAAATTCTATTGTGTGTTATTATTTATAACAAATAGGTATCCAAAGTGGTAAAATATTTTACCATCAGATGCTTATGTACATTAGGTGAAAGTTGGTGACCTAAGTAGACACTGGTATAATAATTTACCACCTAATTTTGAAAAATTAGGGGTACAAAAAATTATACGATAGTAAATAATGTTTTTGGAAGTCTATTAGCACCTAGTTATCAAATATCAAGTAATTATTGTGGCTGGATCCTTGTGTCCTATAACCTCTTCGCTCCAGGGGTCCAGCCGGCTGGACAATTTTTAAACATTTTTATCTATTGTTCTGTTCGTATTGGAATCGCGCAGACCTGCTGTGCAGCGAGCTGGACATCTATTTAATGGTAGGAAATTTTTACACAAATTTCCCTTTTTCGGTTTAAGAGTATCACTGTTGTGTTCAAGATGGCATCCACGTCGCGTGATGAAAGGTCATCTCTAGCAGAGAAAATAGGTAACTATTAATTTGTTTGTGTATTTAAAATGTATTTTAGTGGCTAATAACTAAGATAATAGTTCATATTTGTTGTATGTTGTGTTCAAACAGGTTAAATCTCCTTCAGTCTTGTTAAATGCGATTTGTAATATTAGTGTTCAGCCGGCTGCACATTGGGTCCCTGCTTACTACAAGCATGTTACTACAAAAATATAACCTCAAATGTCAGGAAGCAGATTTTTATTTTGTTAATCAAACCACTTTGTTGATATTTTTATTATTTAGTTACTTATTTCTTTAAATATACTTACTAATTAAAATTTTCAGGTAAAAAATTTAGGAAAGTAATTAAAAAGTAGGTTTTTTGAATTAAAAAATGTTTTTTCATTTTAATAAAAATTACTAATCTATGTTTTTAATTTTATTTTACTTTCTTGTAATATTTTTTAACATGTGCTATGATTATTTTTTTTCACAGATTCAAGAAATGTTGCATACAATCCGTCTGAAATATTAGCTCAACTGGATAATTCGAACTGTGAATTTGCAGCTGATGAATCTGATGATAAAGATATTCTTTCCCAAATATTGGACCCAGATGTCAGTGTCTTTGATCCAGATTGGTCACCAACCAATGAACCTGCAGCTGAATTTTCTAGCGACTCCGAGCCAGAACATGAAGTAAGTTTAGCAGTAAATTAATAATTTTTTAAAATATAGGTTATGATTATGTGAACTCTTGCAAACAAAACTGGCAATAACAAAATTTTTTTTTGTTTGTAGGAGGTCGCTGTGGAAACAGTAGCAGCTTCTGATCATCCTCAACAGCAGAAAACCAAAACTAAGGCTAGGCAGATGAAATGGAAAACAGGAAAGCTGAAAGACCAGTTTGAACTACAAGAAACTGAGTGGGATGTAGGGGATAGAGAATTATGGACTCCATTAGATTACTTTGAACAATATTTTGATGACACTTTTTGGGCTTTATTATCCCAACAAAGTAATATTAGAGCCATGCAGGAAATGAATAGTGTACAATTGAAGTTAACTACAAAAGAGTACAAACAGTTGTTAGGAGCTAGTATTATAACAGGTATCATAAAAATTCCTAGATTCAGGTTGTATTTTAGAAAAAGTTTAAAAATTCCAGCTGTAACTCAGCTGCCGAGAGACCGTTTCTTTCGTTTACGTAATTACTTACATATAGTAGATAATCTTAGTGTATCTGATGAAACGAAACAAAATAACAGATTGTGGAAGGTTACACCAATAATTTTGATGTTTTTAAAAAGAAATCACTTACATTGCCTGTTCCTGTCAATTTATCAATTGATGAGCAGATGATACCTTTTCATGGTACATCTGCTCTCTAACAGTTTGTTAAAGGCAAGCCAAACCCAGTTGGTTTGAAAAATTTCATACTTGCTTCACCGGATGGCTTGGTATTGGATTTTATTGTGTATGGTGGGGCTAAGACCTGGGCAGAAGGTTGCCCTGATAAAGAGCTTGGAGTTGGAGGGACTGTTGTTAGCAATTTATTGCAAAGGATCCCACGTGGGCATACAGTTTTTATTGATAGGTTTTTTACCTCGCTCACTCTGTTGGATCATTTATTAGAAAAAGAAATAACAGCAGTCGGGACAATTCTTTTGAACAGGTTACCTTCCAATCTGAAGTCAAAACTGGAAAGTGACAAAACTTTAGTAACTACAGGTAGAGATTCTTTTCAAGAACTTGTGAGCGAGGATGAGAAAGTAGGAGTTGTAAAATGGATGGACAACAGATCGGTGCTAATGGCTTCTACAAAAATGCTGTCGTCTCCAGTAGGCCTAAGTAATGTAACTAGATACGACAAAAAAAAATTATTGAAGTTCCTAGACCAAATGTGATACCCGAATACAATAGATCATGGGGGGTGTAGACTTAGCTGATCGGCTGATAGCCTACTATAGGATATCTATGAGAACAAAAAAAAATGACCTGTTCGTTTTTTTCCATTTCATAGATATCTTGGCTGGAGTACCGAGAAGACCAACAAGCTCTTGGTTTTTCAAAAAATAAAATCATGGACTTGTTAGATTTTAAAATTTATATTGGTGAGTCTCTGGCGTTTGCATCATCTGGGAGACATTCCAGAGTAGAGCTAGAGACGAAGAGAGTGATTGTGATAAAGAAACCGTTTCTGCTACTAAACGCACGAAACCAAATGAAATACCGACAAAAGATGTCCGTCTAACTGGAAATAATCATTTGCCAGTTTGTGCGGTAAATAACAAAAATGCATTCATGAGATGCAGAAACCCAGGGTGTCAAGGGAAACCCCGTTTTTTATGCACTAAATGTAATGTTTATGTATAAACCCAGAGAGACAATGTTTTTTTGAATTTCATTCATAACTGCATAACAGTAAATTAGTAGGGCCTATTATGTATTAATTTGCTTATTTTGTATTTTTCTATACGTATTTGTATTATTAATTTGTATTGTTACGTAGTAATTTATGTTGTATTTTTCTGTATGTATTTGTATTATTACGTATTAATTTGTTTATGTTGTATTTTTCTATATGTATTTTTATAATTAATTTGTATTGTTACGTAGTAATTTGTTTATGTTGTATTTTACTGTATGTATTTGTATTATTACGTATTAATTTGTTTATTTTGTATTTTTCTATTTGTATTTGTATGTATATTTGTATTCCTGTATCTATTAAATTAAATAAATAAGTTAATAACTATCTGGACTTATGTCTAAACCATCAATATCATATAAATAATCGATAAGAATAGAGGTGGCTTCAGTCCAGCAGTGCAGCCGGCTGGACAGTAACTTTTTGCAGATCGGGTGAGTGAAGTCCTAATGTCCAGTATGCTGGACTTTTCTTTTTGAGAAAATAAGTGTAAGGGAAAATCTAGAAAAAACTGAGTGTGCTATTTCAACCTATTTAACACCCGACGTTTACAGCTACAAAATTATAGTTTGCATCAACCAAAGCCATAAGTACAATAGAAAATGTTTTCTTATAATTAAAATATAGGTAACCACTGTTTGGAGGTGCTACAATCACGACATGCTTTCCGTCAATTGCACCGACACAATTAGGGAAATTCCACTTATTCCAAAATTATTTTATATTTTCTTCCCATTGCTCTGTGCTGGGCGCGGGAATGATTTCCCGAAACATCTTGTTTATAATAGCGCCACAAACTTCAAGTATTGCTCATCTCACATAACTTATTCCCATGCGGTAGCTAAAAGCAATTGTTGTGAACGAATTACCAGTTGCTAAGTTCCTGCAAATAATAATTTACATCGTGATAAACCCTCATATTATATCATGTTTAAAACAAAGTTCATTTCAAATCGGCCAAATACCAATTTAGTAAATAAAATTGCGAATTTACTGGGACGAATACGCCATAGTCGGCGTCTTAAGGGTTGAAAGAAAACTGAACAACGATTGTAACGGGCTCACCCATATTTTTTTAGATTTTTCCAAACGAAAGTTATTAAATAAAAACTCATCGGTAAACTTATGTTGCGCGCTGTGTAATTACAAACTTTGTTTAGGAAAATTGTATTTTAGGAAACAAATTTTAAAATAGCATGTTTTTTATATTACAGCTGCGGCCTGTAAACAGAGGTGGCAAGGGCTTAGAGACTCCTACAGAAGATCGTTAAGTAAGAGAAAAGTAAAAAGTGGACAGGCAGCAAGAAAAGTGAAAAAGTGGAAGTATGAAGACGAAATATCTTTTCTTGCTCCTTTTTTCTTAGATCGTAAGACATTAGATTCTGTGGAGCTTACAAGCGATGAGGAAGACAATGACGCGTGTGATATTGACCCTGATAAGACAGAAAACTGCGAAAACATCATTGAGAACACTGCTACTTTAGATGATTCTGAAGTAAAGGAAGATGCTCAGAATACTGTGCAAAGTAAGAAACAAAAATACCAAAAAAAGGTAAAACCAGCACAGTCAGCATCTGCCTTATTGATGGCAAAATTGTTGGAGGATCAAAGTGATCTTCCACCACAGACGGAACATGACGAGTTAGATAGTTTTTTTTTAAATATATCCGACACCGCCAAAACGTTTCCGCCTTATCAACAGGCACTGGCAAAAAAATAAAACATTTTCAATAGTTTCCGAAATGTAATTACAGCAGCTGGCACCTCGTACCCCAATGTCTGCTCCATATGCATATCCATTAACCAATGCTGACGCCCTGTCTCCGCAATCAACACCTAGTACTCCCCCAAGTGTACCTACGGCAACGTCTCCTGAAAATTGGAATTACCAAGCACACTTGAGATAGTTACAATAATTTTATTTCTTTTTTAATGTAAATTTATAATATTTGTTTATATTAAAAAAACAATGTATTAATAATTGATTTATATTTTATGCTTTAAATATTTTGTATTGTAGCCCTTAAATAAAAAATAATGAAAAAAATACATAATTTGTGTTTCACTTACCGTAGACACACAGCTAGCTTTTCTTTTGGTGAAATACTTTCTCTAAATACGGTGTTTATTTTGGTAGTCATTTTCAATTTTTCTAAACAATTCATTAAATTGGAATGATACGAAAATACTGGAGAAACTTTTCTTCATCATCAACTAGATGTCTATATAACGTCCAATATTCTCCCTCAGTTTTTCGTTTTCTTAGAGATTCGTGAATCCAGTAGCGTCTCACAGTATTTTCCTCGTCCAGAATAATGGCAATCATTGCCAATTCTCGTAAAGATAATTTTTTAATAGGCATATTTTAGTAAAGAAAGTTGACAACCAGAATTCACACACTGTTCACAACTTGTAGTTATCTCATTGACTCCTCTGCAAAAACTGACGATACAGCGACCGGAGCCGAACGGCCACAAACGGGTATGGAACGAGTACTAAACGGGTATGGAACGGTTATCATACGCGTTGTATACGGGCATAGAACGCGGTTGATCCGTTGCGGTGGGCATAGTAGTGACCGGAGCGGTTGCTTTCGTGCCTGGCACGGTCCTAGTATGGTACGGTCTAGTGGGCAGAGACCTTTAAATGTTATGAAAAGATCAAATTAAATTAAACATTTTTTTATTCTTTCAAAATCTATATTTATCCATTTCATCGCCATAGGCCTATAAATTCTATAAATTTTTATTTTATATCGAATAGAATTTTTATTCTATTATTTTCATGTAACTGAATCGATTTTTTTTTAAAGCGCGTAAGTCATAATTTTGGCCATTTTCATTTTATTACGTTTTATTTCTCTACATAGGAAGACGCATCGTTTAGTTTTAAAAGGGCGGTTGTACGTTCTATGGTTGTTTAACAGCTGATACTGTAAAATACCGATTTATTTTAAACGAGCGGTAGTCAGTGACTTACGCCGTTTTAAAACAAAATACAGATGGCAGTGGCAACTTGCACTCCACGCGTTTTCGTCATAGGTGAGTTTATGTGTGTTTGTTTTGTCTGCTATCTATGAAGAGTATAAAGTGATTGAAGTTTTGTTATTCTAATATTTTTGTACCAATAAGAAAATATTATAAATTTCAATATTGAAGACAATGAAAGGGATCAAGAAAATTGTAACAGCAGAAAACGAAAAGGAAAAAATACTGAAATGTACAAAAGTAATAAAATAAAAGCAGACTTAAAGGCTTATTGTAGGGTAAAGACGGGAAAAATGCCGCAGTTGGTATTTTGTGTTGGTAGAAGTGGCTGGATGCGCGTGCAGATCACTCAGTAGTTACTTAGATCGAGATAGTTGTGTGTGATAGTTTTTGTTTTAATAATTGCTGTTATTATTGCGAGTTTCATATTTATACCTGAAGATATAAAAATTAGGTGAGCAAAATTTTTATGTATAATTTTTAAATTTACTTTCTAAAAACTTCTGTTTATATAATTAAGTGTTCGTTCGCCATAAAACTAGGTTACACTTTAGTAAGTTGTCCTAATAGGTTAGTAGCGTTACCTTCACTAACTAACAGCCATAATGGCGGTGCGGCATCTTACCCGCCACTTTGGAACAGATACCGCACTTGCTTATCGGGACAGACGCCGCAATCAGTTGTAGAGTTTTCAGTCGGGACAGATGCCGCATACCAATTTGTTTATTAAAATGAAAATCTACCTATGATAACCAGTAAAACATGACATCCTGCTCTTATATTTCAGACTCAATTATGCCACGATAGAGGCAAAGGACCTCAAGTAGAGGAATGTGGACCGAAGCTGATTTATTAGATGCTGTTAAATTAATAAATGAAGGGGTGTCGGAGCGAGAGGCAGTTAGACGAACCGGTGTTCCTGAACGAACTATTCGTAGGAGACTTGTTTCCCATAACTTCAAAATAACTGGGTGTGGCCCTCAATCTTATTTAGGGGTGGAAGCAGAAAAAAAGCTTGTCACTCATATAGAGTGACATATATAGAGTGAGTTGCAATCATGTGGGTTTTCACCTACACCTTTGGCACTCAGAAGCATGGCTTTTGAACTTGCAACTAATATGGGTCTTGAATCAAGATTTAATTTCGAGAAACGCAGGACAGGGAAAGACTGGTTAGTTTCATTTCTGGAAAGAAACCCTACTTTAATCGTTAGAAAAGCCGAAGGTGTGTCTGTGTCAAGAGCGACTGGCATGAATAAAAAAGATGTAGGGGATTACTTTGATTTGCTACAAAAAACTTTGACTAAAAATGAACTTCTCTCTAAACCTGGGTCAATTGGGTGGTCACATGCCAGAGTGAACTAACTGACATTTTTTGAATTTTGAGTTTGAAACTCTCATTTATGTAGAATTTTGTGTTTTATCTTATGGCAGAATGAACTATCTGAAAAGATTGTTTATTTCAACAGTACTATAATTTGTTTTATGGTTTATGGTTGGCAATACATTGTGTCTTATGCCACAGTGAGCTATATAACAGTCCAAGATGGCTTCTAATGTAGTTAGTTCTAGTCTTGAAAAAAATATATCCGGTACCATGGAAGAAATGGATGAAGTATTAAGTTCTGAACATTCAGAATATGTTCCTACATCTAGTAAAAGTTCTGAAATAGGTAAGTGTTATTCTTATTTATTTAACAACAGTTGCTTATTGCTTTTATTTTTGAGGTTAATTTTAAACTGGAAACTAGGATTGCTCTTTTGCCAAAGTGAACTATCTGCTTTTATGTCATGAATGCTCTCAGTTGTGTTTTGAAGGTACTAAAAACAGGGCGACCATACTGATAGAGCTAAAGTATTGTATTTTATTTCCAGACAACATTATAACAATAAAATATTTTTGTCTTATTTACTTTTTTACAACAGATAGTCAGATAGTTCACTTTGCCTTGTGAATTTTTGTTCAGTTTTCATAATCAGATGATTAATGTAGGACTGTAATGATTTTTATTGTTATTTATTGTTTATTTAATAATAATTACTAAATTAATTAAAAACCATTATTTAACTTCTTTAATTAATGTAAAAAAATATTTTTTTTAATAAAATTTTGTATTTTTTCTAAAATGTTTTTCTTGTAATTTTATAAATAAAAATGGTTTGTTAGATTGATTAGTGTTTTTATTGTTGCAGTTGATAAAAATAAAGTTAAAAGAAGAAAAAAAGCGGATCCTTTTTTTGTGGAAAAAAATATTCGAAAACGTAGCAGAGTGTCTGGGAATAAATATGTAAATTCAAAAGGAAAACGGTTGAAGAAAAAACATTTATTGATTATGATTGTAAGTGTAAATTCAATTGTGGAACAAAAGTAAGTAATAATGATAAAAAGACATTCTTTCATACATTTTATAGTTGTGGTTCGTGGGAGAAACAGTTACTAATCATTAATGGAGCAATTAAATCTGAGTCAGTAAAGAGAACTACTAAAAAAGATGCTTGCAGTAGAAGGCAGTTAAGTAGAAATTATTACATTCCATGTAGTTCTGGTAATTTATAAGTCTGCAGACAGATTTTTATGAGAACACTACAGATTGACAGTGCTCGTATAGACAGGGCACCTTAAAAAATTACAATCTCAAAATTTAGATGATTAACGGGGAAAGCATTATGGTTGGCAATACATTGTGTCTTATGCCACAGTGAGCTATATAACAGTCCAAGATGGCTTCTAATGTAGTTAGTTCTAGTCTTGAAAAAAATATATCCGGTACCATGGAAGAAATGGATGAAGTATTAAGTTCTGAACATTCAGAATATGTTCCTACATCTAGTAAAAGTTCTGAAATAGGTAAGTGTTATTCTTATTTATTTAACAACAGTTGCTTATTGCTTTTATTTTTGAGGTTAATTTTAAACTGGAAACTAGGATTGCTCTTCTGCTGTCCCTAGCAATAAAACAGATGTTAATTATGTAAAACAAATTCAAGGGCATATAAATAGCTTCCCAAGCTATATAAGTCATTATTCTAGGAAAGATAGTGCCAAAAAATACTTAGTCAAATTTAAATTTAAGTTTAATGTACAGACTTTTCTTGAAGATTTTAAAAATACCAATGTGGGTTGCAAGCCTCCTAGTCAGTCTCTGTATGAATTAATATTTCGAAGAGATTTTAATTTATCCTTCAAACCTCCGAAAAAGGACACTTGTAAAAAGTGTGATTCCTTTAAAGTACAACTTCAAGTTTTGGAGACTGAAGTCAATAAAAATGCTATTAAAGTGTCTCAGACTATCCATCATAGGAAAGTTGAGCTTGCAACAACAAGCCTTTCAAATGATAGGCATTTGGCTAAGGAGGTAACATGTTCAGTTTCGTATATTTCGTTTGATTTGCAGAAGGTATTGCCTTTGCCTAAAGTTACTACTGGAGTAGCTTATTATAAAAGACAGCTTAGCTGTTACAATTTTGGAATCAATAATTTCAGTACTCAAACCTCTCATACGTTTTTATGGAATGAAACAATAGCATCAAGAGGCCCTGACGAAATCGCATCATGTTTGCTTAGTTATCTCAAAACTCAAACTTTAAAAGAGAAACTTGTTGCATGGTCCGACTCCTGTGGTGGCCAAAACCGCAATTTCAAAATTGCAGCATTTTGGATGTATGTAACACAGTCCTCCAACTTTGTAGTCAATGAAGTTACGCACAAATTTCCTGAAGTTGGTCATTCATTTCTACCCAACGACAGTGATTTCGGTGACATTGAAAAAAAGATGAAATATTATCCCGAAGTGTACGATCAAAATAAAATA
Source organism: Catonia carolina (assembly GCA_035578175.1). Taxonomy (NCBI): domain Eukaryota; kingdom Metazoa; phylum Arthropoda; class Insecta; order Hemiptera; family Achilidae; genus Catonia; species Catonia carolina. The sequence goes on along the minus strand of JAQMRL010000001.1, from coordinate 64,144,610 downwards.
TCAGAAATTATTTTACAATCAAGAGTAAAAAAAACTAAATTTGAAGTTTTGCAAATGAGTACGAATGATTTTGTAAATATTAAATTGTTGACAGATGTGCTAACTACTCGTAAGGAAGATGAAAATAAAAAAAAAATTAAGTGGCTTCAAATAAAACAAATGAAGTTTACGAAAGATTCACCAGGTATAATGTATTTCAAACATACACATAATGAAATTGTTGAATTTTCTAAAGTAAACTTCAACAAAAGGCTGAAAGGACTGCCTACCAATTTGTCTGCAGTGCATTTACTTCCTTTGTGGCCAGAAGGACTAAAATTAACAAAAGCAAAAATAAATGATATAAAATCTTTAATGGACTATGTTCCTCCAGTTTATCAAAAATTTTATAAGAATTGCCTAGATGAAGAACAAGGTCGTGATGACACTGATGACTGTTCACTTGTTGAAGACGAAGAAAGTGAGGAAGACTTATGATTTTTAAAACATGATTCTTTTTTTAAACCTTATCTGTTTATTTTTTTGTAATATTTCTAAAAACTAGCATAACCTTAAAAAATTGCCTATTAAAAAATATCAACAAATGTATTAAATAATATCATTATTATTAAAACTACCATTATCATACATAAATTGTGTTTTTATTTAAATTATTCACAGTACTTGCATTTCTGCAGCTAGTTTTAATAAAATCTTATGCCAAACAGAACTATCTCGAAACTCATGAGCCAAAGTGAACTAACTGTTTCATCATCATCATCATCAACTATACGGCTTAGGCTTTACCCAGCCTGTTCCGTTGCAATGGTAGTTGTTTTCTTCTTTTGTTGCTTTCTTTTGAAATTGTCATTTGTTAAAAGATTGTATATTTTAAAAGTATACTTTGTAATTTAGTAAAATTCATCATCGAAACCTGCGTCTTTACATAAATTATTGCTCCTAATTGGAAAGTTCGAGTCCATTCCGATCGATGCGTTCCTACAGTTGGTCCTCCCATCGCTTCCTCGGTCTCCCAACTCTTCTTCTTCCTCTCGCTCTATAGTGCCACAAAAACTTGGGTATCCTACTCTCCTCCATTCTCTCTACATGTTCCCTCCAACTGTTCCTATATTTCCTGATAATATCGCTAATATTCTCAACATGAAGTTGATTTCTTATTATCTCACTTCTAATCCTATCCCTGAGAGTGCAACCCGCAATACTTCTCAGAAAGCGCATCTCTGCTGCCTCGATTCTTCTGTATTGACGAGAGGTCAGTGTCCATGCTTCGGAGCCGTACAACAGAACCGGCCTAGCCATTACCTTATAAAATTTAATAATTGTCTCCTTCCTTACTTTCCCTTTTAATGTTCTGCTTATGGTTCCTAATAGACGTTGGAATTTATGTATTTTCCAGTCCACATCTTCACTCTCCCCATAGGATAATCTACATCCTAGGTACTGGAACCCTGACACCTGCTCCAATATCTGATCAGCCAAAACAATTTTGCTTCTAAGAGGTTCCTCTCCAACAAAACCCCACACCTTCGTCTTTGTTGCCGATATTTCCAAGTTATATTCCTTATAAATTTTGCTCAGTGAATATACAGCTCGTTGCAAATTATCCTCCGAGTCTGCAAACACTACCTGATCATCTGCAAACAATAGAGTGTCTAGAGGCATACCATCTACTAAAAACCTCGTTTTTAATTTGTTTCGCCAGTTGCTTACGGCATCGTCAATATAAATGTTAAATAATACGGGTGATAAGGGACACCCTTGTCTCACTCCTTGTGTTATCTCTCTTTTTCCTGCACCAGTTTTACCTCCCACTTTTATCTGTATTTTTGTGTTCTGGTACATACTTTGTATCACTCTGACTAGATGTGTAGGTATACCCCTTTGTATTAAAATATCCCATAGCTTCTTTCTCTTAACCTGATCAAAAGCCTTCACATAGTCCAGAAAAGCAACAAACGTCGGGACGTTGTACTCTCTATGCTTCTCTACAATTTGGTTCAAGGCGAAAACACAGTCTGAGCACGACCTTCCCATCCTGAAGCCGCTTTGTTCTTCACCCAGTATCCCCTCCGCGATAATCTTCAGCCGGTTAGTTATAATCTTTGCATAGACCTTGTAGCCCGTGTTAAGGAGGCTGATGCCTCTATAGTTTCCGCAGTCTTTCCTATTTCCTTTCTTAAATACTGGTATTACCACAGACTCTCCCCATTGTTCAGGTATCTGTCCTAGCTTCCAACACCAGTTAAAGAATGACAGCAGCCTCTCTAGGAAACTCCGAGAGGCATACTTGATCAGCTCAACATTAATTCCATCCGGCCCCGGAGCCTTCCTATTTCTACTTGCTCTCAATGCTTCCGATATCTCTTCCATAGAAAGGTCGTCCACATTAGTGTCATTGGGCAAGTTGGTTACATTTTCTTCGCCAGACGTCCATAATTTCTCGAAAAAGTCCAACCATTCCTCTTCTGGTATAGGATTTATCGATATATTATCCTTGACCTCTCTGTTTAACCTGCTTAGAAATTTGTAAGCATGCTCCTGTCTACCATGGACGTCATGCTCAATTTGGCTGACAGTTCTTTCCCATCCTTCTCTTTTGCGTTTCCGTATTTCTTTTTTAGCGGCCGCCGACCTTCTGTGGTATTCTTCTAGATCCTGTTGCGATCTACTCTGCAGATATCTCAAGTAAGCCTCTTTTTTAGTTCGAACCAAGCTTGCCAATTCTTCATCCCAAAACGGTATCCCTTTGCGATTACCTCTCTTTTTCCTCTCACCTAGAGACTCCGCTGCAGCTCCTCTCATGCAATCCACTAATTGCATCCATTCCCTGTTAATATTTAAATCCATCGGGTATTTATTTATATGCTCGTCTAATCGGTTTTTGTATAGGTCTCTAATACTTGGTTGGTCCAGAAGATTGACCCTATAAGTCACATCTGCAGTTATTTCTTTTTTATTTCTTTTAAATTTACGGGGTAATACTATTTTTGATATCAGCAGAAAATGATCACTGTACACGTCAAACCCTCTATATACTCTAGTATCCTGAACTAACGGGAATAGTCTACTGTTTACTATAACGTAGTCGATGATAGACTTACTTCCTCGAGCCGCCCACGTATATTGGTGTATTTCTTTATGTGGGAAAAAGGTATTCATTATTTTTAATGAGTTCCTCGAAACAAAGTCTCTTAGAGCCGTTCCATTATTGTTCAGTGTCCTTTCCCCATATTTACCAATCGTACCATCCATCTCTATGCTTCCAATTCTAGCGTTAAGGTCTCCTGCTATAACTATATAATCCCGCTGATCCAGTCCCTGCATGAAGTCCTCCAGATAACTAACTGTTTCAAATTTTTGGAAAAATCTCTCTGGTAAATCCAATTGAAGACGTGGGTACAAAAACCAGGTAGCTCCATATTTTTTCAGTTTCAGCGTTTTCATTGTCGTCATAATCAGAAAAAAATACTCTACAATTTGGTGTAAAAACGAGACTTCTCCAAGCAGTATAAACGTAGTTATTATGAAAAGGAGCTGTCTGGGATTTCATTCTGTGTATGAACAGCGCAACAACCAGATTGCTCCAAGAGTTGTCTTGTTTTTCAACAAAATTAGTTTGACATATCACCACTAGGTGGCTGTGCTAGTTACTGTTGCATCAGACAGCTGTTGTATCGTAGCCGTTGGTTCTTATGTTATTGCTCAATGTAAGGTTATGTTTGGATAAAAGTAGTGTTTGATTAAAGTATTGGTCCTTTGTTTTTATGTTTAGTGTTATCGTAGTGTAGTGGTTTTTCAGTATGTTTATGGTAGACAGTGATGACACGGATACTGATCCGAACTATGTTCCTGAAACAGGTAGTGACTCTGATTATGTGCCAGGGACTCCTCCTGAACCCATTCAATTCAGTTTTATAAACCACTTGCCTAGGCCTAGAAAATCAACAACCAGGACTAGAACATCAACTTCTAATGGTTCTGAGGTAACAACTTTCAATAATAGTGTAGGCCTACAATTGGGTAAAAAACGTGTAAGAGACGTATCCAAATGGAAGAGAAATGTTAATAAAAAGAATAGGGCTAGTGGCCTGGAATATGTAACTAAATCAGGTACAACCAAACCTGCACGAATTACGGGGAAAGACTATAACTGTAAATATCGTTGTTTTGCTAAGATTCCACAGAACGTTAAAGATAGTGTAATAGATAATTTTAATTCATGTGGTGATAAAGAAACCCAGGACACTTATTTAAGCGGTTTAATAAGTATTAAAAATATTGCACGGCGTAGACCAAAAACAGGGTCAGGGAAAAACCGTGCATATGCATGTCAATATAACATTAAATTGGGTAATTTTCAATTATCTGTTTGTAAAAAAGCATTTTGTTCATTACACGGTGTTGGCAAGGCTAGAGTTGAACGCATTGTTACATTGTTATTTGGAAACAATCATTTTCCTAAAGATAACCGCGGAAAACACAACAATAGGCCTCATAAAATCTGTCAGGATATTATAAGTGCTATTGATGAACACATAAAGAGCATTCCTAGTGAGAAATCGCATTACAGTCGTTCTAAAAACGATAATGTTCGGTACTTATCACCTGAACTAAATGTTAAAAAACTTCACATGTTGTATTTACAAAAATATGAACCTGCTGTGTATACAAGGTTGGAAAAAGGTGAAAAATGTATTCCAAAAGTCACATACGATTACTATCGTCGTCATTTTGTGACAAAATATAAACTATCTTTTGGCACACCAAGATCAGACACATGCCAGCAATGTGATATGTTGGAAAATCAAATGAAAATTGAAAAAACCCAATATTGTTAGCTCAGCTAAAAAGTAAGAAAAATTTACATATAATGAAAAGTGAAGAATTTTATAAGGAGTTAAAGTCTAAAATAGCTGAAGCTGGAAAATACAATAAAGTGGAAACTTTATCGTTTGATATCCAACAGAACATGCCTCTACCCGCAATAACAAGTGGTGATGTATTTTATAAGAGACAACTGTGGGTTTATAATTTTGCAATCTGTTCTGCAAAACTAGGAAAATCGTTTTGTTACTTATATGATGAAACAACTGGCACTAAGGGTCAAAATGAAGTAATAAGTATGGTTAATCATTTTATAGAAAATGAAATAAGTAGGGAAGTTAAAACCTTGTACATATTTTCAGATAATTGTTCTGCACAGAATAAGAACTATGCTTTGATGCATTATTTTTACTCTCTTGTCAAAGGATTGAATATATTTGATAAAATCACTCATCGCTATCCAGAACCAGGCCATAGTTACCTTCCTTGTGACAGAACCTTTGGAAACATCGAGAAGGAGAGAAGAAAAGACAGAATCTGTATGTACCCAAAGATTATCACCATATAATCAACTGTACTTCAACTAAATTTGTTGTTGTAGATACAAAACCAAACATGTTTTTGGATTACAGCACACATTTTATGAAACTTTTTAAACCTATTACCCAAGTATATGCTATAAACGAAGCAGCAGCTAATCAGTTAGAACCTCTTAAAAAAAGAAACGCATAAATAGAGGAGTAAAGTTTGGAATATCGAAATACAGATATGTTGAATACAACACTAGCGAGTTAGTTTGTGGTTCTTCAACAGCATCAATTATTAAAGACTCATTTATTCTAGAAAAAGATCCAAAAGAAGTGTTATCATTACCTAAAGAAGACAAAAAATTGTATGCAGAACCTTTAGGATTACAGCCAAAAAAGTTAAAAGATGTTCTTTAACTTGTAATCACTTCTTGCCTCCAGGTAAAAACCCATCCCCTTTGGCAAGTTTGGCGAAGGATCAAGAAATAAAACTGATTAGAACGTTGTGGTGGCATATAAATAAAATACAAGAAATCCAGAAAAATAACAAAATGTTTAATAAATATATTAATAACTACTAAATTAACATCAATAACAATAGGAATATTTAGTACCTTCTAAAATGATGCATTTAATAAACCCTTAAAAGGAAATTTTGAATAGGTCTAAAGAGAAATCTTGAATTATATATATAAATGTAATTATAAATTTTAAATAATTTACAGTTAATTTTGGATCCAAATTTAAGCAAAGAAAATAATTATAACTAACGTTAGTAAAATAGAAATTAAGTTTCATAAATTGTTTAAATTTTTAAGAAGCTGCATAATGTTGCATTAAAAACCAGTTACATCAAAATAAATATAATTTTGATCATTTAAATGATTAAATAGAGTTATCACAAATTAGTCCTATTTCTGGATGAAGAAAATATTATTTTCCTTTTTTTTTACAAAAAGACTGACCAAATTGACATAATGCAATTTACAAAATAATAAAGGTAGTGTAATTTATCCATGTACCAACTTTAAGAGAATTACTTTACATAATTAAATAAAAAAAATAAGTTTTCCAGAAGGTTAGATTTAAATATACTCAAGTTTTAAGAAAATTTAAATTCACTTTCAGATTATTTCAAAAGTATCAATGAATATAGGTTCACACAAGTTAGGACTAAATTAAACGGGCAGAATACTGTTTCCCAACATCTTCTTCATGAACATGAGTAAATAATCATAAATAAAATAATGTAATCTCACCGTGTTGGTATGTATATTATACATACCAACACGGTGAGATCAATAAATGGATCGCTTAACCTTTATATGCTTATCACTTTAGGTTTAAGTAATCTTACAAATTATGAGGAAACAAGATTTTCACAGCATGACGTGAATCGGTGTTGATACAGGAAAATTTAGTATGTTGAAGTATTCATAAAGGCACATTTTCTCTTATTATCGCAAATTACATATTGTATCCTTACAGTTGAAATGTTTTACTGGTCCAATGTTATGTTAGATAAATTTAGTTAATTTATACTAGAAGTTGACTAGAAATCGAAGTTGGACTGGAACTACAACCCATTTGAATGGGCGAAGAAAACATTTGATCAAGCCATATTCAAAATATAAATTATGCGGCATAAACTATTAAAATAATTACGGGGAAAATTACAACGAACTACAATGGCCGTTACATTTTACAAAACAGAGAGCGTTAGAGAGAGCGAAACAGCTGAGCTGCCGGCAACCGGCTCCCCCCACCAAAACAAAGTCCAGTACCGATACACATCACGTAGTGCACTGAACTAACAAAAGATGGCAGAAGCTTACAGCGCAGTAGATGAATTACAGAGCGAAAGACACAACTATGTAACATTACTTACAAATGTTACAAACTTGCTGAAAAATATGTACGTCCAGATTGTCAATGGTTTTATTCTAAACTAAACGAAAGAGTGAATCCAGGTGAAACAGTTGATGGAGGATATGCAGCTAGTGATAATAGCGAATAAGTGTGTATCATTGAAAAAAAAACTTAAACCGTCATATTTAGTGGTTTTTAAGTATGAAAAAATTTTTTTTTAATAAATAATCAAGATTTCTAAGTGTAACTAATTAATGTTTTTTGATAAACGTAGTGGATTAGTGTTGTAGATGGTAAGTACTTTTATAGTGTATCAATAAATTAATATTTAATTAAGTGTAATGAGTTGTTATTATAGTAGGCCTAGCAACATAACTACAGATATATCAGGTGCAACAACAGGATAGCTCCTTTTCCAGTGCAAAAACCAGGTATGTTTATTAATTTTTTTCCAAGAACCCTGAAGTAAAATGTGCAATTTTTAGTTACAAAATAATAAAACAGGTTATTATTAATAGAATATAAAAATTTGATAGGTTTTGAAATACAGGAAGTATTTTTCAAATTGTTTTTGTTCGTCCTGAAAAATTTTGAAAACAGGACTTATCTGGTTTTTGCACCCACGTCTTCAATTACGGTGCTCCAACATTATAAAAATGCTACAAAATTAGAGAAAGGTGTATATAAGAGTAATGTTACGAAAAATACACACTATGATAATAATTTTTTCATATGTTTTTAGTTAAACAAAAGAAAATCGTAAATTCCCAACAATTATTAACAAATTGCAGATAGTTCACTTTGGCAGATGACCATCCAATTTATAATGTGGACGAGACGGGCATTTAACCCGTAGTTTTAATAAAATATCTTATGCCAAACAGAACTATCTCGAAACTCATGAGCCAAAGTGAACTAACTGTTACAAATTTTTGTAAAAATCTCTCCAAATGTATTAATACAAATGCACTAAAGAATATCATTATTATTAAAACTACCATTATCATACATAAATTGTGTTTACATAATCTAAGTTTAGAATATAATAATCTAAGTTTACATAAGTTTAGAACCCATTAGTGCTCAGAACTTTTTTTTTTGAATTTTTTTTAGATGTTATCATTACTTATTATTTAGGACTCAAAATTACAACGTATATTGATAGTTTGTAATTTTCACCACTAGTAGCGCTAAAATCAAGTGTTGCGTTTTCGCAACACCGGGCAGTAACAGTGTGTTAGTTAAAAGGATAAATAAAAAAACTGTATTTCGATTAAACATCAGAGTTTCAAATTTTTATTATAAAAGACATCAATTATTTAAAAAATATATAAGCACAACTCATTAAGGGTGCGCTCTACCTCTGCCGCGCCGCTCAATGTAAGGGTTTAGATGATTACAACCAACTCGGTTGTTATGCAAGTCATAATTAAAGTTTGACATGCCTTTTAAAGCTTAAAATACGCTCCATTTACCAGTTAAAGTTTTTTGTATGAGCATTAAGTTTAAGCTTTAAAAAATTAAAGTAAATCTCTTAAAGTTGTAAAGTTTTCTAAAATTATTTCTAAAGATAGGAAAGTATTTGTCGCAAATTAGTCTGTATCAGTAAAAAGAATATCATTTTTAGATTCTAAAAATATAAACTTTAACGTGTTTACTTATTTATCAGCGGGGATGTCTTGCAATCCAAAAAACCTTTACAAGCACAAATTTTCCAGCCGTTCGATGGCGTTCCGAGCTGACAGTTACGGAACTACTACACATTACATTATCTGCTAATCAAGGACATTTCCCCTCAGCTTGATTTCGCTCTAGGTCATACAACGTTGCCGGATAGAGTAATACGTTTGTCTCCTGTAGACTGTTTACTCCCGTTAGTATTTGTTTTGACAGAAGTAAAATTAATCGCTCACCCAACCTACACAAAGATTAACTTTAATTGATTATGGAAAGGATAATTGTTCGTTTAGGAAAATATTATACTGTTAGACCTACTATACTGATTGTTATTTCTGTAATTAATTGGTAGCCTACTGTTCGGATAAAACAAATATTTTTTTATTTCTAATTTTTTCTAATAATAATTTTAAAATTAAATTTTTTAAATTTAAAAACAGGTATTTTTACTTTCTTTTGTTCTATGTGAATATAGCCTATAGGAAGGAGAGTATCGTTTTCATGTTGATTTTTTTAAACGAGTTTTTACGGGCTATATATAAGTTTTCAGGCCCCCTGCAGCCAAAGAACATGTTTTCAGCGATTGGTCTTTGAATGTGTGTGTGAACAAAATATCTAAAGAACGTAATAACGTACGAAGTTGAAACTTGGAATTTAAGTTACATACTACTAAAGGGGGCCCGACACGACCATTTTCATCAAAATCGGCCAACCGGAAGTAGCAGTTTCTCGTAAAATTTTTCACGCTTTTGCAGTTTTCTCAAAACCGGTCCCTACGATATTTTTATTAATTGCCTCATTTACCACATTTTTATGCTTTACAAGATAGCGTAAGCGCCATGTCTGCTGACATTCTTGGGGAAACTATAAACTAAATTTACTATTTATATATTATTAGCTGTATTTAGTTTTACTATGTTAGCGGTAATGTCATTTACTACAACATAATGCTATGTAAAAATTACCTAATGTATAATGTAGGCAGCAGTGCAATTTACTATTTTTGCGGTATTTAGTTTTGTTTCATTTATTATCGTAGGTCTACTAGGTTTTTAATTGTTAGTTTCAGTCTATAGATTGTAATCGCTGTGTCTGTTTTTGATAATATGTACGTGTACCATTTCTTGTTAAATGGTAAATATTTATTGTCTGTAATAGGTATTAAATGTGGAATGATTATTGTTTTTAATTTGGTTAATTAATGTTTGTTATTTGGAGAGATTTTGATTTATGTTGTTAAATTAAAAACGTGATGCAGATATTTAAAAAAATCCCTTTGCACTAAAACGACCAGTATAAAATTATGAAAAATATTCGTTCTTGATGATTCGATAATTTTTCTAGGTAAACATAATGAAAACTTAATTTTTTTCATTGAAGTAATTTTTTTACGTAACTTTGCTATTCTGCTATTTCTTGTATTTTTTACTGGTATTTACGAGTACTTTTGCATTGCGCATCGCTTCATCAAGTTAAAAATACATAAAACTGAAAAATTGTATGAAGAAAAATTATTATTCATAAATGGCAATTGGAACTAAAATTTATTTACTATAGATAACTTTTACTTATGCAGTAGACCCTCTGTTAATCGACTTCTGTTATCCGACTCTCCGGGTTAACCGTTGAACCCCCTGCCGACCACTAAAACTCCGGTTTTGTTTTTTAAGGTAAAAAAGTTTTTTAATTCATGAGCTGATGTAAACTATTTCTCTTATAATTTTGTACGATACTTACATTACTGTATTAATCTAATTAGGGCCTTTATTAGTTAAGTACAATAGTAGTAGACCAACATGCGAAGGACAGATTTTTATAAACTCTGACGTTTTACATTTGAAAAAGCGGACAGATTACACAGCGTGCTGTGGCCAAACAAACAAAAATTACAAGTTATGTTAAACAAAAGTAATCCACTGAATCCTTTAACTTTGTTATGTTATTTGTGTAGTACTTATACTTTATTACATAGTTAGTTTATTTTCGTATCAGCATATTTTTGTGTGTAAATCGTGTGCATGTACAGTAGGCTACAGTGTAAATAATAACAAGAGTAGGGGTAATGTTTTACGAAAATCATAGAAAAAATTATTTATTTAAACATTATTTACAAATTATTTAACATTACATTATTTAAACATTAGACAAATACCTCTTCGGTTAAACTGAGCTTTTCACTTGACCGACTACCCGTCGGTCAGCACTAAGTCGGTTAACAGAGGACCTACTGTGGTAGATTTTAACCAGTAATCATTATTAAATTGTGTTAATTCTTTTATTACATTATCACTACATATAAATGTTTCTATTTCAATTTTCTCCGAAGTTTGAATTTTGTATTTCTTGTAAATTGTTTCCAAAAGTTATGTGTTTTAATATAAAAAATGTATCGTTATTTATTTGAATGTGTTATGTATTATTATATTTTTGTTTAACATATTTTATACGCTTGTAAATATTCTTAAAATCATTTTTAAAAGGACCTAGATATTATCCTGATGTAAAAATTATCACAATCTTCTGAATCACATTTTGATCTTATAAACACCTGGTTCTTCATATAAACTAAATTTACTATTTATTATTAGCTGTATTTATTTTTACTATGTTAGCGGTAATGTCATTTACTACATAATGCTATGTAAAAATTACCTAATGTATATTGTAGGCAGCCGTGCAATTTACTATTTTTGCGGTATTTAGTTTTGTTTCATTTATCATTGTAGGTCTACTAGGTTTTTAAAAGTAAGTTTCAGTTTATATATATATAGATTGTAATCGCTGTGTCTGTTTTTGATAATATGTACGTGTACCATTTTTTGTTAAATGGTAAATATTTATTGTCTTATAGGTATTAAATGTGGAATGATTATTGTTTTTAATTTGTTTAATTAATGTTTGTTATTTGGAGAGGTATTGATTTATGTTGTTAGTAAACAGGCTGGTTTTAAATTATGGTAAAATGATTTTGTAAATTATTGTAGAGCTAAAAATAAGAAAAAAGTTCATATAAACATAATGTCCGCAAACGCTTCATTTGCGAGTTACAGCTAACGAAAAATTTCGCCCTGATTTCAGTTCCTCTGGTGAAAAACAGTTTTACTGAATTTTTTGGGGGCTAATTTTTGCATCAAATATGGTGGATATAGCCTATATGGAAAATATCACAACCTACATTAAAGTTCAATAGTTTTAGTAGGGCCAACATGCGAAGGACAAGTTTGTATAAAATCTCATTACGACGTTTTACATCTGAAGGAATTGAGCGACTACGCTGTGTGCTGTGGCTAATGAAACAAAAATTACAAGTTGTGTTAAACAAAAGTGATCCATTGAATTTTTTAACTTTTTCATGTTATATTATGAGTATATAGCATTTTACATTGTTACTTTATTTTGATATCAGCATATTTTTTGTGTGTAATTCGTGTGCGTGTATAATAATAACAAGAAATTGTGATTATTGGATTCGAAATAAAATTAAAATAATTTTTAGGCTATAATGTACTCGTATATAAACTTCAGTTCAAAAACACATCTCGGCATGTTTCCAGCCGTCTGCCGTCTTCAGTGTATATAAATACGGTACATGTAAAATATACGTGAAATAAACACACATTTCAAAGTAAAACACGCATGTCAATGTAACAATGAAATAAGTACAAATCAGCATTATAATTTTACCTATGCAATTACTGCTACATTTTAGAGTTTTAATAGGGGTTATTTTATACAAAAATCATAAAAAAATTAATTAATTTATTTATTTAAACATTCATTAACAAATACCCTTCGGTTGACTACCCGTCGATTAACAGAGGGCTTACTGTAATCAATGTTAACCAGTATAAAATCATTAAATTAGTTATTAGTGATTTAATCATTATTAAATTGTGTTTGTTCGTTTATTAAATTATCATTATTGTTCTTTATCTCAATTTTCTCTAAAGTTTGAATTTTGTATTTGTTGTTTTTTGTTTCCAAAACAGTTAGTGTGTTACTATAGAAAATGTATGGTTATTTATTTGAATGTTTTCTGCATTATTCGATTTCTGTTTACCATATTTTATAAGCTTTTAAATGTTCTTGAAATAATTTTTAAAAGGACCTAGATATCAACCTGATGTAAAAGTTATTACAATCTTCTGAATCACATTTGATCTTATAAACACATGCTTTTACATAAAAACTAAATTTACTTTTTAGCGGTAGTGTAGGTCTAATTTACTATATTAACGGTATTTCGTTTTGTTTCATTTATTATCATACTAAGTTTTTAATTGTAAGCTTTAGTTGATGTATTCTAATCGCTGAGTGTGTTCTTGTAATGTGGAGTGATTATTGTTTTCAAATCCACTCACAAAAATACCACTAAAAATTGTTACAGTCGTCTTAGCAGCATTCAAGTAAAATGTTTATTTTTACAATAGGCTATATCTTTCCAGCTTTCGAGTAGTTTTTTCTAGAAAACGAGCGCGTTAAACTTTTTTAAGTGAACTGAAATTTTTAAGAGAAGTAAACAAAAAGCGGTATCTGTAGGCCTACATAAAAAGTATAAGTTACAGAAATATTTTTGTAATTAGGAAGAGTATTTTGTTACGCTTGCTAATAAAATGTCACAACATTTAGTTGAACAAAAAATAACAAAGAAATAAAATAATTTCTAAAGGAAATAAAATAAAAATTAAAGAAGGCCTAGGTTAAAAATTAGATTTCTTTAAATTAAACGTGTCTTCGTTTTTAAATTCGTAAGAACCAAATTGAATACATGAAAGTTCATTGAATTTTAAAATATAATAATTATTAAAACTTAAATTCTGTACAGATACTAATATTAATTTGTAAATGAAAGTAAGAGTTCCGTTTGATTTTGTATTATTTATGAGAGTAGAATATTTTTATTATGAGTTTTTAAGAACCTGTAACCAAATTATACCTAACAATATAAGTTGTAATACAAATATTTTTTAGTAATAATTTAGTAGTAGAGTAAGTAGTCTTAGAATTCGGCAATCTAGTTTTATTTCACATGGTTGACATCATTCGATGTTAGAGTCAGCCTTTTGGCAACACCGGACCACAGATGCTCGCATGCATAACAGCACACGTTGATCTACAGCTCCCTACTACTGCCTTTAAATGCCCCCACTTTTACCTACACAATACTGAGATTATGAGAGCGCACCTAGCGGTAGCAACTGAAACCGCTCGGCGATTTTCTCGTACTTCTGAGGCGCACCCTTAACAAATAAAAATATAACACATGATAATAAAATAATACATAATGATAATAAAAAGATCAAACATCATACATAATTTTATTTATTTCGTATGAAAACTTATAAAACATTTTTCATGCAAAGCTACTATGCATTTTATGCAGAACTTATTAGTAGTTGATTTGCACAGTGCACATCTAGTTCTCTTTTCTTTTGAATTTATCATATGTCTGCGGTTGTCAAATCGTACTAATTCCGAAATCCTGCTTACCACGGGTGCAACCGAAGGACCAGTTTTCAACCTAATTTGACCAAAACTTCGTAAATAATGTAGGGCAATTTCTCTCTTGAATTTGAAGAAATCCCAACTCTTCTGCTCCTATTGTATTTCGAGATTTTCTATGCATAAGCCAAGCATTTTGAAGAGCAGCGTCTTTACACCATGCAAAAATTGGCCACCACCATTTTTTATTCTGAATTCCTATTCTGTACGTAGCTATGTTTTGATCCATACGATCGGTACCGCCCATGAAACTGTTGTACATCTTTACTATGTTGGGTTGCTGAATGATAACTTTTCCCTTCTATAACTGAATAGCGCTTTGCAGATTGAATTGGGTAAACCCCATCGACATTTGATACCATAGTTACAACAGAGTTATCATTCCATCTACACACTAGTGTGCCCTTTTCTTTATCGAAAAGGAATACTTAAGTGCCTCTTTTTGTTTTTTTTTAAATTTAAATCTGGTAGTGAACATTTTTCTATTCTATCAGCACGAACTGTTCCTGTCAAACCAACTTTATTTTCAGTAAACTTGTCGACTATTTTTAGATTCATAAAAAAGTTATCAGCGTATATGTTGTGTGGTAAGACTTCTCCACTGTCATCTTTTGGTAGTACTTTAGAGAAACGTAAAAGAACTCCAACCCCTAAGCCATATATATCTTTCTCAATAACATTCATTAGCCCTTTATTACCTTGGTAAATATCAAAGTCTACCAAGTACCCTAAATTAAAAATTAAACACCACATTTTGTATCCAAAACGTACGGGTTTGCCTTTAATAAATTGTTTAAGTCCGTGTCTACCATAGTACGGTATCATTGACTCATCTACGTTACTACGACTTTCCCAGACCGCAAATTCCTGAAATTTTTTTCGTAGCAGTTCCATATATGTACGAACTTTTGTTGCACGGTCGTTGACGTCTAAATTTGAATTTGTGTTGTAAATGGATAAACCGAAGAATTTCCTCAAATCTATTTCTTCTCATTGCATCAGCAATTGCCGTGTTTTTTGTATCATCCTTTTCTTCCCAGTACATCCGTTTGCTAGGAACAATGTTATAACTGCTAACAATAAGAATTCCCAAAAATACTTTAAAATCTTCAACTGAAAATGTAAAATTTAACTTTCCTAACTGAGAAGCATAAATAACTGTCTCCTTAACAATGTGAGTACATAATTCATCATCAAAAAAGAATTCAAAACTTTCTAAAGGCGTTAGAGGACGGTCACAGTACGTTGGTAATAAAAAAACGGTTTGTAATGTTTCATCAAGTTTTGTTTTTATGGGCGAGGTTTCAGGGATGTCAGTTTCTGTCCAGTTTCTTTTTATTGGTTCTTTCTTTTTTGTTTTTGTTGGAGGTGAATTCTGGCTGGTAGGTTGACTTGCAGCAATTTTTTTATTTGTAGTAGATTTTGCACGAGTACGTTTTGATTTCACAGGAAGATCTGTTAATGTTTTTGAAGTTGAAGGTAATGGGTCAGTTGGTTCCGCGGTTTCAATAATGTTGAGTGAATTTATGTCTGGGTTGGATGCAGCGTAAATAATTTTATCTCCCGCTTTACTTAAAATTACTTCAGTGGGTGCCTTTAACTGTCGACCAGATAAATTGTCGTAAGTTCCACCTGTATCTTCATCACCGCTGTCCTCATCTGTGTCAATGTTAACTGCAGGAGGAGTAATAAAAAGCTCAATTCCATCTACATCTGTTAAAATATCATCCTCTTCTTCTAAGATGCTCAAAATATCTTCAGGATTCAAATGCCTAAAAATATAAGAGATTCATTGTAACAAGTGTATTTCTGTTACCTATGACACTGTTACTGCCCGGTGTTGCATTTTCGCAACTTTAAACTTCAACTCGAATTTAGGGATAGCAAAATAAAAAAAAATTACATATCCTATCTTCTGTAATGAATTATAAACTATACACATTGAAAATATTGCATCTGTTAGGTTTATAAGAAAAGGTTGTATTTGTTATACTCACCGACAATGACCTGTGTTGCCCTCCATGGTAGAACAAAACTAACCCTC
Organism: Catonia carolina; assembly: GCA_035578175.1. Taxonomy (NCBI): domain Eukaryota; kingdom Metazoa; phylum Arthropoda; class Insecta; order Hemiptera; family Achilidae; genus Catonia; species Catonia carolina. The sequence goes on along the minus strand of JAQMRL010000001.1, from coordinate 64,128,167 downwards.
TTTTTAAAACCACTCCTTATGTTAGCAGGTGCACCAACCAGAAAAGGAAAAAATATTTATGTGTTGTTTATACTTTTTACTATAACTTCCCTATAAAGAACGCTTTCAAATCTAACAAGGTCTTGAAAAGTTAATTTAATAAAAGAATAAGAACATCCGTTGCGAAAACGCAACACCGGGCACTAATGGGTAATGAACAAGAAAACGTAATTGCTATAAAAGGAGTAAAAGTGTAATGAATGTCACTTTTACAGAAAAAGGAGAGACAATATCCATGATTACTTGTTGCAATGCTGAGGGTAATTTCATCCCACCGTTTTGTATTATTAAGGGTAAAAACAAAAAAAAGGAATGGGAGGACAGTTTACCGCCTGGATCCACAATAGTTATGTCACCTAAATCAGCATATGTTACTAATGATATTTTCCGAGACTGGATGCAGAATCATTTTATTCCAAGAAAAGTTCCAGGAAATGTTTTTTTATTGCTTGATGGGCATACTTCACATATAAGTTCAGTAGAAATGCTGGAATTAGCTATATCTCATAATATTATTCTCCTTTGCTACCCTAGCCATACAAGTCATTTCTAGCATTTTTTCGTCCATTTAAACATTTTTTTAGAGAGGCTTGTCAATGGTGGATGACTAATCATCCTTGTAAGGAGGTTCGAGAAAAATCGCGAAAAATTGGTAGGATGCAGTTTGGAGAGGTGCTCTACAAAGCTTGGTCTCAGGCAGCGACAACAAAAAATGCTATATCAGGTTTTAAAGCAGCGGGAGTTGTACCATTGATCCTACTGCTATTCCAGATCACGAATATATTTCCTTACGGGCCAATAATTCATCAGAGGAAGCAGAAGTTAATGTCTCACCGCTGACGACACCGAGGCTTCTTAACCTAGATGATATTCCAAATGATCACAAACTAACTTCATCATCATCATCATGTAATAAAGAAAGTAATAGTTCAACAACACCAGCACGTAGGCCTATGTCTACCAATATAGACCCTCAACCATCAACATCAACAGAAAATAGCAGGGAAGGTAAGCCTACGCCAACAAAAATCTTGAACAAAGTGTCTCCTTTGCCAAAATTGCAACTTGTGCAGAGCAAGCGAAAACAGTATTCCGTATAATTAACTGATGCTGGATTATAAATCAGAAAAAAGAAAAGGAGCTTTTGAAAAAGCAAAAAGAATTAAAGTTAGCTCAAAGACGTCTGGACAAAGCCAACTCAAAAGATGCATTGGCAAAAAAATCAAAAGGAAACGCTAAGGCTAAATCAACGATAAAGCGCCCAAAGAAAATGTTAGACTTCAGTTCTACTTCTGAGGAAGATAGCGATATTAAATTTTTATGGATACAGATGACAGTGAGGGAATTTTCGAAAGTGAAAATGAGTGTGTGGAATGTCTAGAATTGTATCAGCAAACGCAGTCTAAATCAGACTGGATTCAATGTATGAACTGCACAAGATGGCCTTACGAGACATGCTCAATTTATAAATTCAAATGTACTGACTGCGGTCGTGTAGAAAGAAGTCAGCAAGTTCAAAAAGAGAGAGGTGTAAAAAAAATTAAAACTCGTTAAACAGTGAAACTGATTTTAGTTTATTAGGTCCTATTACTTCATATTATTATTATTATTATTATTATTATTATTATTATTGTTTTTAATTCTTTTGTGGGAATTTTTGTTTTTTTTCTTATTAATTTGTTATTATAGTAAGGAATTTTATTGAAACATTGTTTTATTTTTATGAGAAAGAGACAAAAAGTGTATTAGGGTGTACATTATGTAAATAAAATAGTTATAAGCAAAGATTGTTTTGTAAATATGTAAATTTTTTATGTCAATAAGGGTTATATGGATAAGTTCTGCTAGCCTTTATATTGTTGTAAATAAATAACCCATGTAATTCGCTAAAATATTTTTACTTATGTTATATTCAAATACCAATATAATATATTGGTATATTTACTAAATTTTGACAGTTGAAATTATATTCAATAAATATTTAAAACCATATTTTTAACATTTTTTGTAAAAAATTGATAAACATAAAAAAATTATTGTTAAAAAATATATCACTTAAATTAGACAATGTAATTGGCTTTATTGCATAGACCTGTACAAACATATTCTCATATTTTTGATAAGAAAAAATGGTTAGTAATTGGTCATCATTTAGCTCCTCAGGTTTACCGTAAATAAAAACTAAAAATTGTAAATCTTGTATTGAGAGTTAAGATCTCACGGACCAAATTAACTCTTTGAATTCATTTTCTGGTACTATTTTTATCACCTCACGAAACCCAAAAAACAAGGTGTCTGTCACTTGATCAAAAATGCTAAGTGACAGTTCCAATCATCCCTCACTACATGATAAAACTAAATTAGGGTTCTTACCTCAGAGGCCGACAACAAAAAATGTTAAAACTGACAGTGCGTTTGAATAGGGTACAATTTTTTCGTCATGTCGATAAATCTCCACCATATATTCGCTTATTTCCTGATTTCATCAAGAATTTTGAACTTTTTTAAGGGAAAAACCATGGCTGTTATCATAGCATGTTATTCCACACAAGGGTGTAGAAAGCCCGAGTGCAGAACGCGTTTTTCATATAATATTTAAAATCTTACTAACTAGTATCACAGGAGTGAAAATAAAAATTTACATAAAAAATAATATCATAGACAAAAAAGGCTGTAAAAGGGCCATAAATATCAAAAACATACACACAAACTTAAACTTAATATTACAGTTATAATAAATTTGAACATATATCTCGTTTATAATTTTATTATTGTTTATAGTTCATTATTTTAAAATTATAAGAGTTTTCTTCTTCTCTAGAATATTAAAATTGTAAAACATAGGCCCAAAAACCAGCGCCACACTCCGAATAAGAAGACTATTACAAACCAAGTTTTAGCTTTTTAAATAACGAGGTTAAACACAACGCTAATAACTTTTTATTCAACCTCTGTTAACATGTACATGAATAAATTATGCACGGTTTTATTTGTGTAACAGCTTCAGCATTTAAAGCAACGGATAGACTGCATTGACAGTTTAGTTTATTTCCAAATGTTCGAACGATATATAGGCTACATAATTAAAGCAAAACAGTAATCTAAGCAGGTACGTCAAAAATTTATATTTCTTTCTTCAGTTAAATATTTTAATTTTCAACAATATATACAAGAATTTCCATGTTTTTATTTAAGATCTTTTTATACTGTAGGGTCTAGATATGACATAGGTACATCTTGTCAACAAGTTCCTATTTAATTAATATTGATTTCAGTGAAAAGATAAACACGCACCCACAACCACAGACGCACGAGCGCACAATCGCATAGATTAATTGCTAAAAACATGTTTTTTGGGGCTCAGGGGCCCTGAAAACGTGTATTTCCAGTGAAGACTCAATTACGTAAAAGCAACATGAAAATGATACTTTTACTAAAAGTATTATTTTATCAATAACTAAACAAAAAGCAATGTTATTTTAGTTTAGTAGTTGAATATTTTATTATTGATCGTATAAAACTTGAATTGAAGAAATACATTTATACGCTTCCATTTCTTAGCAGTAGACTTTTACTGTATTTAGTAGGCAACTAAATAAAATAGTCTTTTTAAAAAATATTATCTAGGTTCGATGAATGAACCAGTTTTTAGTTCTAGGCGAAAAACTTTCATCTTTATTGTTTTTTTAGGTACATATTACGCTAAAGGATATAATTTTGTAAAAATCTATTTTAACAATCAGTTCAGAGCATATTATAAAAATTTACTGTGCTCGTATTCTCAATTCTATTGTCTGGTATAAATACTGCCCGCATGGAAGGTCGATTCGCTTTTGTGTCCATTGTACGTATAAAAATCGAATTTCATAAATAATTTTTAGTTTAAAACCAGCGGTATAACTGTTGTATTTTCTCATTTAGGACGTTGCAGTTACACTCTACTGTGGTATTCTACTAAACGCACAGATACGGGTTGTTTACAAAACAAGCTGGTACAGCGAAACTGATATCTGTGTGCGTTATCACTGTTGGACTCAAAAGCAGCTTTGCCAGTTCTCTTTTCGTTTTACAAAAGTAAAAGATTTACAATAAACATTTTTTACCTTCAGAATCAGGGATGCGACCAGTAAGCGGTGAAATACGTAATTTGACATCAACCGTTTTCACTTACACACACAGACAGTATTTTTGTACGACTATCTGACAAAAAAACTAAGTACAGAACGTAGTTTGGTAGGATGAAAGCGGTCGTGCGAATTCGTTCAGTTCGTACGTTCTCGTGACCACTCAGACATAAAATACTCGCGTGTTCACATATAAATGATTCGTACGAATTCGGCCAGTTCGTACAACGAATTTTTTATGTGAATTCGTTGTATCCAGTGTAACCGTAGCTTAGGACAATATTTGTGATTTAAATTTTTTATTAAGTGAATTTTACTTCAAATGCACCTTACGGTAATTAAATAAAAGAATAACAATTTTTTGAGCTTCCAAAAACTTTGATGAAGGAGTTTTAAACAAAAAGACATTTTTTACATCCCCTTAATAAGGCCAGCAAATATAGTGATAAGGTCTAATAAAAATCAGAATTATTTTCAAGAAAATTTTGTTTTTTGAATCAGAGTAAAGTGGGCTTAATTTTTACATTTAACGGCGTATTCCAAATCCACAAGGGTTGGCTGAGGATAAAGTCTTCAGAATACACCCAAAAAGTACGCGCGCACCCACACATAAACACAGGGACGTCAATTTTTGGTTTCAAAGGGTCTACATATTTTGTAACTACATAATTTTGATTTCAAAGGGTCGTGAAGATCAGTTGCAATTTGGGTATCAAAATTTTGCAAACGATTTCTCAGCCTATGCTAAAGATAGAATACGAGAACTTAAAACAACAAAGAGATGTAAAAATAAGACTAATATAAAAACATGTTCAAACAAGAACACGTAGTAAATTTATTAACGTTGTAAATTCCTTAACGTTTTATTTAATTTTGTTACACAACACAAAGATGGATTACATCAACGTTATTACAGTAACGCAAGTCATATTGAAATCCACAATTGTTAAATTCGAAAAATACCAAACGAACGGTGATTTAAACATATTCAACAAGAAACACATTATGTAAAACAATCTTTCTCTTTTTTAAGAATTCAATCTCAAGGATTACTCGAAAACTAATATTCAAGTTTGATCATTTTTTTTTCCTTATATTTATCACTGAACTTATTTGCTGCTATTTTAATTTTTTTTTCTTTCCTACATCTTTCGTGCTGTTTCATATCTTTTTAAATGTTTCCCACATTTTATAGGGATCTTTGAATTTTACTAAGTTCAGCAGGAGTTTTAAACAAAAAATGTGATTTCAAAATGCTGTTTTCTCGACATACTCCTGTTTCTTCTAAGTTAACCGTTATCCGTTTCTGAGTTTGGAGTGGAATCAAAGAACCTTGGGATCTGATCATACGTCAAAATTTTGTTTTTGTAATCTTTCGATAACTCATTCTCTTAATTGGTCCAAAACATCGTAACCTGAGAATTGGGTAATATTACTCCATACTAATATAGCATACATACTAGATATTACGTAGAATTAAACCACTACAAGCAGCTGTTAGCAATTTAGTATTTATCATTTAATTTGACAAATATCGCAGACGACATTTTACTACATACATTTGATCGGTATAAAAACTCCAAGAAAAGAACTTAATAAGTTCGTTTCTAGGCTATAATATAGCCTAGAAACTTCAATGTTTCTTGACAAACCACACAAACTTTTTTGCTACATGGCCACATGGCTTCTTTTAAACAAACCGCGAAGGTCGGTAGAGAAAAACTCAGTTTTATCTGTGAAGAAGTTTTAGTTCCTGAACGAAGACACGCACAAGCGATCTCATAGACGTAATTTCTTCTCAAACCCACTTTTTGGATTCACGTAACTTGCAAATCAGTTAAAATCCGAGTATCAAAATACTTTTTAGAGCACATTATTCCATTTGTATCGTCTTTGGGTGTCTTCTCTTATCAGAGGTTGATGAGAAAAACACCACTTCTTACTTCAGACTGTGCTGCCTTAAACAGTTCCACGGAAGAGTAATGATGCCAATCTTGCAGGTTTTAACCAGGATGTCCTGCGTCTTCTTGCGCTCCACGCTTCATTTATTTGCATAAATAAATACGCTGAAAAGTTTCCATTGCAGTCCTTCACTCTGCAGCACAATCGTAGAGCGCGAGAAAGTAATACGAATAAGTGAACAATGAAAGAAAGAACAATTGCTGAAAGAGCAATGTCGTAGGAACCACACGCTCAAAAAATTCGAATTACAGTTTTAAATATTTCAGATTAAATTGAAAACTACGGGTGGTTATCATAAATTGTAGAAACACATTGAGATACTAAACAATAAATATTAAAAAATATAGGAATATAAGCCGTATACATGCAATACAACTGAACAGTCAGTAAATAATAGGTAATTGTTTGCTTAGTTAAAAAATTTGATAATTATTATGTATCAAAATATTTACAAAATTCAGGCCTAACTCGCTACCAATACACCCAGTGTCATTGCTGATAGTTATATTTTATGCTGCAATTTATTAGTGCTGTTCTAAAAATATCTATTAAATATTTTATGTAAAATTAATCCTCTAAGTGAACGTGTTTACAAAAAAAACCTAAAAAGTATTTAGGATACTGAATCCCCAAAGGCGCATGCATCTATTGCTACGTTTTAAATTGTCTGTCCTTTTGCTTATTCTTACGCGCTCGCTTCCCACGCGGAAATCTCCAACTCATGAGGAACTCCAGGGAAAGAAAAGAAATATTATAAACACAACACTTATTATATAAGTTATTATATAACTATATAATATATATTATATATTATATTATTATATTATATAAGTTATAAGTTATTATATAAGTTAGTAGCAAAAAGTACAAGTATATTAATATAAGCCTTTACATGACAGTTACAAAAAAATGTTTGTTATTTTATCAACTAAATTTTCACCGACTAGCTCTGTTCACACTCTTGCGCATTCCCTTGCGCTAAGCGCATGCCTCTTCTCTTACCACAGCTAATGTCTCAAAACAAGAGGCGCATGGGGCAAGGCATGCCCGATATGAGTCAAAAATAGCAGATTTTTACAGCGCACGGCGTAGCGCAAGAAGTTCCACCAGCCTTGGATTTATGTGCGTTTCAACGTTCAATTTGTAGTGTTTTATAGTGCGCGCCATGAAAGAAGTCCTTTCTGTTTGAAGAGCGCTATCTCAAAAATAACCGAACGGAAAATGTTTTTAAACTTACACCAAATTAAAGCCTGTTCTTATCTGCGTTGATTGGTTTGACTTAGATTATTTTATTTATAAATTAGTCGGAGACACAGCAATGCACGCATAAAAGGTACTCAGCTTTTAGCCAGTTTTCAGTTAATGAAATTTTTAAACGTCTGTTACTCCGTCCAGGCTTTGTATAAAAATTGGCGTTTTAGTATGTTGAAGATCAGAATTTTCTCTATAATATGAATAATTAAAAGTGAAATCTGATGTACCGTTTTAATACCCCGGCCACTTTTTAAAAAAAAAAACAGTGCTATTTTGGCTCCAAGTAAAGATAGGAAACGATTTCTGAACTGAACCATGCATTTTTATAACAGTAGGTAAACCTTGATTTCTTACGTTTATTTACTTGTCTAATCACTAAATATGCCGCACTGATTCCTCCGAACAGAATAATAAAATCATCTTTATTCATCATGAAAAAACACAACAGAAGTGAGACACAAGTGTGCACAAGGCAAGAGGGGGGGGGTCACTAACTCATGCTGTCGTAGCGAGTTGAGTAAAGTGGTGGGGATACACCATGGCGTTCTTTAGTTACGTAGTTAGAGAACGCCATGGATACATACAACGTGACGTCACGCGGCACAACGTCGGTCCGATATTGCGGTTATGTTTACTTTTCCGTTTTGGTTGTGTGACTTATTTTTTTACAATAAGAATTTTAAAAAACTGCTGTAGCCTATTTAGTTTTGTTGTAACACCAAGGCCTCTTTTTGATTATTTTGTAGCAGGCCCATGTAAATTATTTACATTAGTTCATGTGCAAGCTAGTTTTAAAAATGGGAGGTTGTGCAGTTCAGAACTGCAAGAATTTCAGCGGTAAAACTGGAAATACGTACTCATTTTATAAATTCCCTAAAGATCCAGTAGTAAGAAAAACGTTGTCGGAGAGCCGATTTGTTTAATCCAAATAATGTAGCCTAAGTGAATCTGTTCAAAAAAATTTTCTGAAAACAACTACGAAAGGGATTTGCAAACTGAATTGACTGGTCAAGTAAGGAGAAAAGTACTAAAACCTAATGCAGTTGCAACACTATTTTTACCAAATACAAGCAACGAAACAGAAACTTTACCCAATCGACGAGACGAGAGAGCACATTAGATGTAAAAAAAGATATAATGATATATATAATGAACAGCCAAAACAAAACTAATTAAATATAACACTCACCTCACAGTAGTAATACTCTGAGGTGAGTGTTATATTTAATTAATGGTGTTCGAATGGCTTTCCAATTGTTTTCACATCACACTGCTATGCTATTGAAAAGTAAGTTAGCAGATACTAGTGAGAAGGTCAATTTCTTTGAATTAGTGAATAAATTTATAGACGTGATGAATTCCCATTGTTTATATGACAAAAAGCTCTAGGAAATGGAGTGAATATGAAGGAGCAATTGTCATTTCCCCCGGTCTCTCTCCTACATTTATCTCTGTTATTAAATTTAGGCACGAAGTGGTAAGTTAACTTGTCTAACAAATATTTCCTATCTTATTTCATATCTTATTTAGATAACCTAATGAGTGATAATAACCCGCTGCGTGTGATTTCCTCACCTTCCCCTTATTAAGGGGATATCTTATTTCATATCTTATACGATATGTCAATTTAGAGTCTCTTTTTCAAACACCAGGTCGTCTAAAACCCAAATTTCAGGATGTGAACACATACTAAATTAACTTCCTCTGTGTAACCGATGCTAAGGAACCTGTGTAATTCAGCTTTAAACATTAAAGCACACCATAAAGTTATATTATGATGTTCTGTATAGAAATTTTGGGGAAGCAGGTTGTACAATTTGGGAGCTAGTTAACAAAACAGTCTTTAGGAAAGCATTTCTTTGTAGCTCTATTCATTGGAATCGAATGAATGCTTCCAGTATCATAGTTGTTGATTCATTTCTGAAAATTCACTGCAATTATGCGCCTGTATAATAAAGATTACGAAGAACCAGTGACTAAAAATCTTTGAGCAGTTACTCAGAATGATTGAGTGAGTGGTTTTTGGTGATAAGGGGAAGGTGAGGAAATCACACGTAGCGGGTTATTATCACTCATTAGGTTATCTCAGCTATGGTTTTGTAGCCGAGATATTTTGTTACAATTTGCTATGTTTGCTATTTGAGGTATGTAGCTACTCCAATCATCATTTTATTTCTATTTATTGCATATATTCATTAGCAATGAATATAAGGGAAAGGGAGCCAGGTTAAAAAAATATCATAAAATTTCTAATTTATATATTACTTATCGGTGTTCCTTGAAGCAATGACATGCAACCCATTTCTTGTGGGTGGTATTTCCCCGTCGCGAGTTATTTGTTTTTAATGAAATAAATTGAAAATATTCTTAAATCGTACTTCAGATGTAAATGCCTACGAACTAAACAGTACTTAAATTTAATTCTTTGTTTTAGATGGTTTGGAATAAAATAAAATTAAAAATAAAAATAAATTGACACGCGAGGACCTTCAAGTGGCCACGAAAGCCATTAACTGTAGTTGGAAAATTAGAGAAGTTTCTAGAGCTTTTGGAATTCATGAAGTTAGTTAAAACAAATATAAAAACAGAAACATTAGAATCCAGAATGATGGAATGGAAACCAACATTCAATCTTGCTCAAGAAAAAGAAAGATCATGTTTGCAATTTAAGAGAATCGTTTTACGGGACGTGCCCTCTTAACTGCATATGAGTACGCTGAAGCTAATATCCCATGCAATGTTAAAAGATAATTTGAAAGTAGAAAATAGACTAGCTGCGAAGGAATGGCTTAAACTGATTTCAAAAAGGAATCCGAGAATAAGTTTAGAAAAAACTGAAAAAGCCAGACAGATCAGAATTCATATTTTCAACAAAGAAGAGGTACAAAGAGGTACAGAAATGAAAGATAAGTTGGCTACTGTTTTTGTGAACACCGAATTTTTAATGTGTACAAAAGAGGTATTTCAACTACACAGAAACAAGGTTGTATTTTGGCGCCCAAGGTTATGAAACAGCTTAGAGCAGCTGTATCACGGAAAAATGAAAACTTCACAATAATTTGCTGTTGTAGTACATCGGGGTCTTACGTACACCTCCGATGTCAATTTACCCCAGAAATGCATCTTGCCTCGTATGAAAAGAGGAGCCATGTAAGATCGATATATTAATCTCTGACAATGGATGGAGCAATGAACATTGGTTTTATGATTGACTCCCACATTTTTCTGAAATAGTGAAACCAACAAGAGATGACGTAGTCCTTTTAATTTTGGAAAATCACAGCAGCCACATTTTTTAAATTATAATATAATTTTTGCAGAGAGAAAGGAATTGTACTTTTGACTATATTGCCATATATGTCCCACATACTTCCACCATTAGACAGCAGTTTTGGCCCTTGAAGACCAATTTCAACCAAGCGAACATGTTCTATTAAGAAAAATCACTTCAATGAAAAGATTTCCCTCTATAACTTAGCTTTTATATTTAATAAAGCCTATCTGAAACATTTCCAGGACGTGGATACTTTAGTCAAAATACAACCTGAAGGAAAAAACAATTCACCATTGCCTACCTTTTCTCATCTACAGCCTTCATTAATTCGAATGGATGAGCCCAATATATTCACAATGCTTCAGGAAACGAGTCATTCACAGTCTGCGTCATCAAACAATGAACCATTCTATATCAAAAAAAAATCTGCGAATGAAAGGAGCTCATGAAAGTTACAAACATTTCTCCTTAACAGAGAGATTGATCTAAGCCTAGTAGAAAATTTGCCCACTAAAAGAACAAAGCAGCATTCTACAGTATTAACTGCTACAAATAAGCAGACAAGGGAACAGATTTAACTGAAAAGTAAGAAGAATGCGAAAAATTAAACAAAAGTAAAATTGAAATAATTGAACAAAGTAGTAGCCAAGCCATGCATTTATAACCCCCTTAGGGAGGCAATACTAGCACTTGATGACTGTTATAAAATTATTATTAAAAATGTTTTAGCTGTTTTACAGTATACTGTAAATTGTATAATAGGCAAGTAAATAAAAGGTCAAGTAATTTTAAGAATTATAATGCCAGATATCACAAAAAAATTTTTCTCCCTTTTCTTAAATGTATGTCATTCCCTACTTTTCCCTGCACATAAAATTAGGTTTTGCACTTTCTTCAGAGGGCCTGTAAAAGATTGACAAATAGGCTTTTACCTCCCCAGTATTCCATAACAGATTACTGATTAGACAATGAAAAAGTATACAGTAGTTTAAACCAGTACTCCCAATTATATGAAGGGTCTAGATTTACAAGCTTTTCTTGAATATGCTATCAGTATTATTATCAATTAAATTTATCTGGCGTTGTCCTAATGGATATCAACTAGGTTAAGCCAATTTCTTGTGTATGATTTTGTAAATAATTTGTATTTTTACACAGTAAGTTTGGGTAATAAAGCACAATTTACTATTGTTATTATTTCACATTGTCAATTGCAGGTTTAACAATAATTAAAATTATTGATTTATTTTTTAGTGTATTAATTTAAAGTCCATCAACATTGCTGGTGACTTTGTGGGCTGAGAAAATACTTTGGTTGGACAATGTGAAAAATTTCTAAATCCTAGCCAGGAATTGAAAAAATTTCTAAATCCTAGCCAGGAATTGAAACTTATGTTTCGATAATAATTCTAATAGTCATCTACCACATCACCACAGTTGTGGATTTAAATGCTTTAAACAAACTAAAGTACAGTCATGAGTGCTTCTTGGTTAATTCTAAGTTTAGTCCTAATATTATTGGATAGTACCATAACATCTGTACCGAACGGTAAGTAAAATTGAATGATAAAAGTCTGTATTAATTTGTTTATGTAAATTGGTAAATATACTAATTAAAAGAGCTGAGTGGATAAAGGAGCTATGAAACAATTTTGGTGATTGATCAAGATGTTCAGTTCCTGTTTAGTTATCTAAATGATATAGAATGCATTAACTCTACGTTTTAAGAGAGAAAAAAGAAGGATAAGGAATCTATGTATATACTGCTTAATTTTGTGTTTCATAGCGGATAAAATTATTAAGATCACTTGAAGCTGTACTTCTCATAGACATTTATTTATTTTTTAAATAATAACAGCTAACTGTGGTAATACTGCCCTCCTAAGGAAGAGTGCCGTATCTGCAAATTTTTACTTTCTGAGTTTAGTATTTATTTATACATTTTTTGCTATGGGGAATCCAATGAGCTAGTCAAAAAGGCCGTATCTGCATCCCTTTCTTAGATATAAGTGGAGTTATTGCCGTATCTGCTTTCAGAATTGCTCGTATACTTAGGAAAAACGCACTATGTGTACTGTACATACTGCAGTTTTGCTTAGCATTCAGCAGATACGGCAGTCACGCTTAGTATGAGTGCAAACAGCTGATGTACATACTGTTAGCTGTGTTACTCCAGCTGTTTTTGTTAGTTACTTGTACTAAACTGTTTGGTTATGTTGTTGAATTACAATAATTGGTTACCTACCGAATTATTGCTCCGTTTCGTTTGAATTTGAATTTTTAGTTAGTGGAGTATTTTATACAACTGTGTTAGTTATGATTCTGTCGTGTGTGTCATCAAGATCCAGAAATTTATTACAACGTGCTTTAGAATTACAAACTTCTGAGGATGATAACCTAGTAAAAACTGACACTACCATCAAAGTAAGTGATGTTACAACTAATGATAAAAATAATAGTGTTTCTACTTGTGTTATCATTGATGAAAGTGGCCAAGCAATGAACTGTGAAATTATTACTGTTTCATCTGATGGTACTATGGTAGGCAACTGCAGTGACAAAAACTTTTTTTTTCTAATATTGTTGACTTAGGCCTCAACGTACAGAATGTGGATCTGCCTGTTTCTGGCAGTTCAAACCTTGACTTAGGCTTCAACCCACAAGCTGCTGACTCTGATACAATAATTCCCATTAATGAAAATGTAGTTGGCCTAAACCTGGTTACATATTCTCCGAATCATGAGACTGAAACTAAAGGCCTTCTCAATGGCAATAATACCTCGGAACTCGCTGGTAATTCTAGTGAGATAGTCTTAGTCAGTGAACAACCTGACGCAGACGAAACAGAAGTAGAGCCTGATCCTGTTGTTACAGTGAAAAAAAGAAGGAAATTTCAGACAAGCATACAGGAAAGAAAACAAGTTAAATTAGAAACCCTAAAATTACAGCACTGCGTGCAACCACCTTGCCATAATTGCAAAAAGAAATGTGGTGAAAAAGTCGATGATAACCAACGAGGTCAAATTAATAAACAATTTTGGGAGTGTTCTTGGTCTGAAAGACGAGCTTTTATACTGAACTCATGTACTCACTCTGAAGTTAAAAGGCGAACAACAGGTTCTGAAATAATGCTTAAACAAAACACTTTTAAGTATTTTTTAAAAGATAATTGTGATAATCGCCATGAAGTTTGTAAAATATTTTACCTACCGACGCTGGGTTATAATAAAACGAATGATAGGGTGTTACATGATGTTTTGACAAAAACTACAAAAGGAAATATAACACCACCTTCTGACAAAAGAGGAAAACAGCCATCAGTGAACAAGGGCCCTCATTTTGAAATAATTGAACATATTGAAACGTTTCAACCGACTATATCTCATTATAGATGGGAACATGCATCCCATACAAGATATCTGCCAAGTGATGTTACTATAAGTTTTATGCACTCAGATTTTCTAACAAAACGCCCTGAGTTTAAAGGTACAGTTTCATATGAATTATACAGAACAATTCTTAAGAAACAAAAAATTTCTTTTGCATCTCTTGGTCATGAAGAGTGCGAAATTTGTGAGGCATTTAAATTACATGGCCACAGCAAATCCAATAAGACAACAGACTAAAGACAACAGACTTTAAATCTCGTGAGAAATACAAAAGATTTTCACAAGAGCAAAACGATCATCTGGTATTTTCAGCAGATCTTCAGAAGGTGATAATGTTACCTAGAATTGACATGTTTAAAAGTGTATTATTCACTCCAAGGTTAGTTGCATATGATGAAACATTCGCTCCTGTTGTAAAGCGTTCTGGACTAAAACCACATACTGTATCGTGGCATGAAGCAATATCTGGTCACAGGAATGAAGATATAGTGAGTGCGTTTTATGCATTTCTTAAAACAAATAGAGATGTGAAAAAATTTGTGATATGGTTAGACAATTGTGCAGCACAGAACAAGAATTGGTGCTTGTTTACTTTTCTAATATACGCTGTTAATTCATCTGAATTAAGTGTAGATGAAATAAGTCTTTTATACTTTGAGCCTGGCCACTTATTTATGAGTGCCGACAGCTTTCATCACCAGGTGGAGTTGTCATTAAAGAAACAGAAGAAAACCTACGACTTTGAGGACTTCGTTTCTGCAGCATCTAGTTCTAACTCGGGACACGTAGAAATTCTCGAAATACAAGTGAAGGACTTCTATGAGTGGCCAGATTGTTCTTCTCAACCTGAACTGAAAGTGACTACCGGTCGACCTTATCTAAGAGACATTGTAGAAGTGAAAGCGAATCGGGGTGCGTACAAACTGCAGTATAAATGTGACTATGACAACGAAGAATTTAAAACTTTAAACTTTTTAAAGAAAAAAAACATGAGTAAAATACCATTACCCAAGTGCAAAGAGCATCCCCAGGGCTTCCCAGCAGTAAAAAGAGACTGTATTCTCAAAGATTTAAAGTCAGTCTTACCAGAAAATAGAAGAGCCTTTTGGGAGAAACTGCCAGATAAAGCATAGTTGAAATTTGTGTTAGTTTAGTCATTTGTTAGTTTAGTTTTGTGTATTCAGTACTTTAGTGTATTATAGATAAAATAAGAATTTGTATCAATATTCAATACCTTGAAATAGAACTATTTACCTTATTTCTGTTACTAAACTGAAATTTTCAATAACTTATTTTTTTTTAAGTTGAAAATATTTATATTTAATGATCATAGGTAATTTATAATACATGTCTGTTAAGTCATATGTTAAAAAATGCTAGATTTCTTGGACTTAAAAATGTATTTTTGTCCTAAATTCATTTAGACAATTTCACTATGTGTAGTATAAAGTATTTTTTTATCAGAATTTCAATTGCTATTGTTGTGAAACTAAAATTTTCTATACTTTTTTAACGTTTAAGTCTACATTATTTAATTTCATTTACAATTTATTCAGTAAATTAATTAAAAGTTGCTTAAAATTAATTACGTGGTGTGCGTACTGCATTTTGTACTTTATTATTGTACCTAAAAATACTTGTAATGCTAAGCAAAAATGTTGTATGTGCTCATACTGCATTTCTGCTTAGGAGTGACCGTCGCAGACAACAGTAATATCACTAAGCAAAAACACATTATGTGCTTTTTTTATAGTATCTAATTAAAAAATTTGAACTTTTATCATTTAATTTAAATTCTACAGACAATTTACCAATGGGTAAAAATTTCAAATCAGTACTGATAGTTTTTCAGGGCTGACTAAAAACTTTGCCTTCGTTTTCCTCAGATGTTTGATTTTGTAGACACTGCACTCTTCCTTAGGAGGGCAGAATAAACATCTATCTTCATGAGTAAAATATGTTATGAAATATATCTTTAAAAACATTTTCATACGGAAAACTTCTCTTGTAGTACTGAAATACCGTTCATCCATTCTCAGTAGATACAGTGAAGAATACAAAGTTTCAGTGAAAACGGATGGGTCTTGGCACAAAATAATAATAATCATGAAGGAGTAGTAGAGAAATATATAGATGAAAGAAATGTATAATTCACAAAAAGAAGGAAGCCTTATAAATTTTTGTTACATAACACCTTTATTCACTAAACTCTTATAAATAGGGGAAGTGGTTACAGTGGAAACAGTTTTTTATTTTTGATAAAATTCTCGATTTTGAATATAGCTACTGCATCATTAATCATAAGTATATTTCACAAATTTATATTTTTTGTATTGGATTATTAGTAATGAGTGACTATAGATAGAAATGAAACCAGTCCACAGTACATTTTTTAACGCACTGTTTTGCAAAATACAGGTTTTGGAAATCAGGGTAGTAGTCTAATATGCAAAAAGTATAAGATTAAATCCAAATTGCTCTAGTTCACTATTGTGAGTGCTTTATTTATTTTATTATTACAGTAATATTTTCATGAAAAATATGTAAAACGAAAGTTATATTTTTAGTTGCTAATAAAACCTTGTGAACATTAGGAAAAACATAAACACAAATAGCTCTAAAGTTCTTTACAGTCAGAATTTGAAAATGAAAATATCATTTTCACACCCACTGAACAGCATATGAGCCCATTCCTGGCACACTCCACACTACACCCAAAGTTCTCCAGATTTAGATTTTTTAATGTCTCACCATAAAATAGACAGTCCACATCATCTTTCAGTGGAACTTCCTATCTAACCGGTTCCGATACGTTTGAGCTCCCAGAAGACACCTACCAGTCTTTTCACTGCTAACAGTTTCATGTTCATTTCTCCTCCTCTTGGAAAATAGCCTTCGTCTTTCATTTATCTTGTTCTGAGTCGTTCCTTTGCTGGTTCCCACCTGATTTTGATCTGGTTGACCCATCTGATTTTTATTCCTGATGGCTGCTTAGCAAACACCTGCCCACTTCTTTGAGTGGCTGAAAGTACTTTCCAACCTCTGTCAGTAACACTTTCTGTTCTGTAGAAATATCCCAATGAACTTAAACCACTGATTGCTATTGTCCCAGCTGGAACCCTCAGGTATGCCTTTGCAAACTTCTCAGCAATGTCACGTGTCCGTCCCACCTGTTCTCAGTGCCTACCTAACTTCTTTCCTATAAGACTTTTAGGGGACCCATGAATATTCTGTCCAGAGGCTGAAGTCTATGGATTGTGTGAGGAAGCAAGTACATGATAGTTACATAGTTATCTTTTCCACTTGACCTGCGAGTTGACTGGTATACATCAGAACTAAGGGACCTAGAGGCTGGATGTTATTTTCTCGTGATATACATTGCATGACTGGTATTGAGTCACATAAAATCTTATACCTACAACACAACAATGCTACAACTTGACCAGCGTTTAGACCAAGAAAATGGCTTATAGTACTTTTACTGACGAGTCAGATAACAAGTGCAGGGCTGTATGGAATATTATTTGGCAATAAATCAACAAGGACAACAATTATAAAGTAGCTACTTCTCCCAATTATTTTAACGAGTATTACATTGAATTGGGGAACACTGCTGTTCAGGATCCTGAGTGTTGCCGGTCGGCCATTAGAAATATGTAAAAGCATCATCATGCAAGAGAACACATGTGGAAATGTGTTTATGAGAGAGACCTGACTGATGCTACAATAGGACTTTCTAGTGCCTAAAACTCTAAAATGTACTATATTTCAAATAATTAAACGCGTTTAGTCTGTAGTTCTAAGTCTAGCATTAGTAATAAACAAAATGTTTATAGATGGCATTTACTCTGATGGCTTTAAAATTCCTATATTTATACTGTTATGTAAGCATTGGGATAAAAATGGATGTGATAATTACAGGCCCATAAGTCTTGCCCAGTTTTTTCTTAAGATTGTACTGTCCATTATGTATAACCAGATCATTGAATTCCTTGATAACCCACAAATAATTTACTGCCTCAGAAACAGTTTGGTTTTTGCAGGACAAGGAGTTCTTTAAAGTATAAGATAAGATTTTTATTGTTTTAAAATAAAATTCAGCCAAGTCCAATGAACCAATTTTTCCAATTTGTTGTCAATTGATCAATTGATTTTTCATTAAATTAAAAATATTAAAACAAAACATGAAAAAAGTAAGAGTAAATGTTTCCAGAATTATCTGGACCTTTTGTTTGTGGAGTTTTCATTTCTTGTTTTAAGAACACTAGGCACAGAGATAAATGAAATGAAATTAGCATGAAATCAATGCTTATGAAATTCTCCACAAATTTAAAACAAAAATTCATAAAATTTCCTTTACAAGGAACTGTCCTCATCTTCAAGAGATTGCTCAGATACTCATTGCAAATTAGGGATTAAATTGCCAATAGTAATGAAGTCAATAATACATTTATAACTTTCAGCGACTCCTGTTAAAAGATGTAAAAGATTAAATGAATAAAAAATATGTATTTTAGCCTACAAAAACTTGTGCATCATTTTGAGCACGGATACCAGTTAAAATTATACAAATAGCAACAATATTCTACCTTGTCCTTTTATCCAGAAATCTAGGTCAGGTCACGTACCAAGATTTGTTACCACAATCTTTAAAAAGTTGTGTTAATTTAAATTTGTTTAAATAAAGCTAAAAAACAGTACTTGATTGATGAAAAATTTCACAGAGTACAAGAATTTCTCTCTAAATACTGTTTTGTTGATTAATAAATAAACTTCTAAGTAAAGTCTGAAACAAATTAGGCTATATATCAGTAAAATTAGTTGAGATGCTTATTGAACTAAG
Organism: Catonia carolina; assembly: GCA_035578175.1. Classification (NCBI taxonomy): domain Eukaryota; kingdom Metazoa; phylum Arthropoda; class Insecta; order Hemiptera; family Achilidae; genus Catonia; species Catonia carolina. Next base: position 64,109,282 of record JAQMRL010000001.1, on the reverse strand, counting down.
CAAATAATTAGTGGTAATAATTATATTATTTGATAAGTAATGAATTTAACACAGTGTTAAAAATTAGGATTATCAGTATCTTAACATGTCCTGTACTCCCTTTTTAGAGTTTCCTGGATGCAGTTATATATAAGAAAGGACTGTCATTTAGTCCCACTTTTTTCCCTCCCTCTCTGCGCATTTTCTAGTACTCTGTTCCAGTGCTCATTTTGCCAGTGTACCTCCGATAATCCGAGTATCACAAATCGATGTAGGTAAGTTACATCCAAATATTTGTCAATACCCTTCTTGGGTGGTAATTGAAAGTCTTCATCATCAGTGTACTGTGTAATAAACCCACATTCAAAATTGTATTAATTTTTTATTTACAATTATATTTTTAGTTTCAGTACACTCTACAGGAGAAGTATCTGACACTAAAAGTACAAGAACAGCAACTTGGCCGAGTGGTCTAAAACGAAATGTTGGAAAACTTGTACCTGTTTCATTATTCAAGAATGTACAGAGAGAAAAAGAAAAGCGAGAAGCTGGTTCGTTTTTCTAATAATTTAAGTAGTTTTTATTTACTTTAATTTACTTGAGTGACTCTCTTGTCCCTGAAACCACATTCGGTATGTGTGTTACTGACAGCATTAGAAAAAATGATAAAAAATTAGCACAGATCAGTTTCCGCAGTTGTTGTCAGACACAAATTTTATGAATTGTACACAGATATTAGTTAGCTGTACTACTATATAAATAACATGCACATATTAGTTGATACATAAATTCTACGATGATAATTAGAATTTACAGAAAGGAAATAAATCTTTAGACTAAACTGATGGTTTGGTCTATTCGTGATTCCATGTGAATCACGGGTTGCGCGTGTGATTAGTTAAAAATACATGGTGACATTTAATTATGGAATTTTGTATTATTATGAATTTAGTCTGAGGTATTTTGAGGCAGAAAGAAATGTGACTCAACATAGTTAAAAATAATTTACATTATGATGGATTTTAAGTTTTTGTCCCCCATTTTGGTTCTGTCATTTATGACAAATGATTTTAAAGTAAAATTTTACAAGTAAACAACGGTGAAACCCATTTTTCCATGAATGTCTTCGTTATTGAGTAAGAAGCATTCAAATTTCGAATAATGGAAAAATCATGTTAACAATACACCTATTGAGGTAAAACAAGCTACATGAACTTTTATTACATTTTACATTCATAATACATCCAATAACAAACTATAAAAAGTGGTATTGGCTTATATTAATTATAAACAATAACTAATAATTATAAAATAATAACTAACAACAAGACAACAAATTGAATGGCTATATCAAAATGATAAGACGTATTATTTAATAATTTTATAGAATTAAAATTTTCTGAGAAGCTTATAGCAACCTTTAGGCAATAAGATTACACCAAATGTCTGAGAAAATGTTGGACCAGAATTACATAATAACTTACAATTTCAGCACGATGGGACTCCTCATTTATGTCTAAGGGTACAACTTTATATTAATAATTTCCAAATTGCTGGATAGGTTGTAGAGAAGCCATAAAATGATACCCAGACCTGTCTCCTCCGGATAAATTTTATTGGGTACCTGAAACAAGTTAATGCGACAAACCTGTAGATATTAACGAATTCAAAAGAAGAAAATAATTTACAAATTGCTCGTGTACCACCAGACATAATACAAGAAGTTATAAACGGGTATTACTTGAGGTTATCACACTGTCAAGCTGTAGAAAAGAATCATTTTGAACATTCATTAATTATTTATTTATGGTTAGTCCGTGGTTGGCGTAGTGGTCAGCACTACTGGCTTCTACCCCTGGGTCTCGGATTTGATTCCGGGTCAGGTATGGTATTTTTTCATCACTCATTTTCATCTATCACCCTTTTCATCGTCTGCATTAGCAGTAATTGTAAAAAAGTCGGACGTAAAACCAAAAAAATAACTCTTATTGTAGAATGGTATGCTTTAAAAATTTGTTTCATTAGTAATTTACGATCAAAACTTGAGTAATCCAGCTCCACACAGCATCTTCTCCAAAACCTTTCATAGTTTTGAGCTATGCTTATCAAAGGCGTTAGCTTTTCTTCCTCTATAAAACTGGAGACTTTATACTGATCCAAAGAATTTCCTGTCTTTTAAAAAACGCCTTTAAAAATGCTGTTAGTGGTTTTACAGAAGCAAAACGCTATTTGTCCTTAGTACAGACTAATATCGCCGACCAATATTTCGTACAACTTATCAGAAACAGAGAAGTTCTAATGGAATTTTCTATTACTGCATGAACATTTCATTTCCAAAACTGCCCTTGTCCACTACCATATTGAACTCGAATTACTTCTTTTGAAGTTATTTTTCATTAAATAAATATTATTTTTATATGATATGTCTGGTTTCTTTGGTTTCTACAGTTGGTTATACATGTCAAAAAATTTATGTAACTGTCCATTTAGAAAAGTTAAATGTGGTGGCGATCATCAGATTGCAGGATTTTTTGGACTGTTGATAAAGCTGACACCTTTATATCTGGCTGGATGTTTATCATCATAGTTAGCACAAACTGGGGCCATCTCAGATGGCTTCCTGGAATCTGATGATCGCCACCACATTTAACTTATCTCTTTAACTTATCATTTGTCTTATCTAAATGGACAGTTACATAAATTTTTTTATGTTAGCACAAACTGGAGTTTGTGCTAACTATGATGATAAACATCCAGCCAGATATAAAGGTGTCAGCTTTATCAACAGTCCAAAAAACAAATATACTCTCTTGTTTGTCGACCAGTGAAAGATTGTGCTGATCCAGCGGCCTGGTATTGCACATGTACGTTCAAAAACCCAAGGAAAATTCAGTGGTAAAATATAGTTTCTATTGAAAATAATATAAGGGTCAATTTGATTATCCATTGGATAGGCTTTATCCATTGATACATATGGAACCTATGAAGACCTAATGATCGAGATAAAAAGTCAAACCTTTAATGACTCTGTTAAAACAAATTGCTGCAGTTGAGTTACTTTTGCGTAGAAGGCGAATCAAGAAAGTTTATACCAAACTTAAAACTGTATAAGAAAAATGTAAATCTGACACAAGTGTCTTAGGGATTTCATTTGATTACATGAAAAATCTTTCTCTTATTATTTTATTATAATTAACTAATGGTGAATGTGTTTGGAATCCACAATTTTTATGATGTTGATGATGTTTGTGATGATCTTTGTTTTATCTATACCATGAAAGTGTAGCAAAAAAAGGGAGCAATGAGGTTATGTTCCTTCCAATTTGATTATACAAAATTGTATTTCTGATTAGGTACAGCACCTCTCCTTGTTCTCAGATAGGGACAAAATGAAAATATCGTAATGGTTAGATTTTGTTTAGCTCTTTGAGATACAGGCAGATTAAAATCTGTGAATAAGTATTACTACCCATTCCAAGGACATTCTTGGTTACCAACCGTGTTTTCAGAAATGATTTTTAATTTCAAAGATTGATATTACCAATTATTGTTATTTACATATCAACAAAATTATTATATTATTACTATTTGTAAATTTATTCATCATGAAAAGAGTTATTTAATTGCGCTGAAGTATACTGACCATAATTCTTAATGAACAGATAGTTATTATTAATTTGTATAATGTTAATCAGATAAGAAAAAAGTTATTGAAACAGCAACAGCTTCTCTCAATACACATGCAAGTAAACCCAGCATCCATAGCATTGGATCTTCCCAAAGCCAAAGCAGCAGCTTATCAATGACTGAGACATCAGATAATAAAATACCTCAAAGTAGAAATTCAGGTAAATGTTTCTAAAATCTGTCATTTAAAAAAAATCAATTTAAACTATTTATTAAAGGATTGCTGAAATGGGCCACTGAAGGGGCCACTAAGTTTTCTAGACTTCTCGCTATCAGACTTAATCTGTGAGATTGGATGAAATAAATTGTTTATTCAGTCTGGATTAGCACACAAAACATTCTAAAGAATCAAATAATAGAGCCTGACAAAATTGTTAAGAATACTTCTGTCATTATGATTACACTAGAAAAGAAAGGACTTGTCGTGGACTTATGCATTGAATAAAACGAGGACTATTTGAACAAATTTGTACATATGAGCAACAGCTTTATTTGTTTAACTTCAATTTTTATTGTTTTCAGAATAATTGGTACGAAGTCATTTAGATATAAATGATATAAATACAGGATGATGGTTAACATTATTTTCCAAAAAATCTGGTGTGAAACACTCACACGATTTTCTCGTGCTAATATAAATAAATAAAAACACATTTTTATAACCTGTGTTTAATCATTAATAAACAATGTAAAATGAAAAATATGACCTAATTTTAATCATGAGTGAATGACGCAAAATGAACATCAACCTCTGCAGAACTTAAAATACAGAAAACCAGTAATTGCCTCTAAACTAGACTGCAGAAAAACTGCTTGAATGAAATTTGTAGGTTTTTTTAATTTACCACAACTTTAACTACACAGTATACACTTTTGTTATAAAATGACTAAATTCTAAGGCAGTAATATTAAAATTTTAAACTTTTACCAATTTTGAGAAAAAAAAACGCAGAAGATCACTAATTGCTGCTATACTAACCGTTGTACAAAAAAAATGTTTGAAATAACAGTTTTAGGTTTTTAAAAGTTCTACAACTTTGAATAACATACTTTTGCCCTGAAATGCTTATTAAAACCACAATATTTAAAAAAATTCTATGAGAGCACAGCCTTCCAAAGAATTTCAGCAGAATATTGCACTTATCCTACCTTCTACAGCAAAAAAAATGTAGTAAATGAGGCAATTTTTAAAAAAATCGTAGGAGCTGTTTTTGAAAAAATCGTGAAAAAATGAAAAATTGTACGAATAAACTACTACTTTCAGTTGAACGATTTTGATGAAAGTATTTGGCCAGGTCCAGGTATGTTCTATTAGTTTTTAAACTATTTAACTTCAGGTTATAGTTTACAGCCTTTGCCATCAGATGGTGTTCATAATGCATTTATACCAAAAATTGGGGTTAGCACTGTTACCCCAACCCCTTCAATGACTGTACTGCATATCTACTTGATTTTTAATTTTTGTTCAAGGTCCTAAAGTCACAAGAGATGAAAGTATTATAAAAGACTGTGATTCTGTCACAACAACCGAACCAACAGGGTGTGTCAAGTTATTACTGGACGACAGAGGCCGAAGGAACCCTGAAAGCTCAAGTAGCCAAAATATGAACTCTAAATACAATAATATTAAATTTCCACCAAAATTGATTACAGACACATTTATAGATGCTAATCAGAAATATGGGAATAAGATTGCCTTTAAAATTATATCTTTAAAGAAAGATATTAATAATTTCAAATTTAGGTCTTTTGGTGAAAAGTCCATCAAATACAGGTGAGTACTTCCTATGAGAAGGTTAAAGAAAGTTTATAATGTATTTCTTCAAGTTTAAGGTATTTTTTGGTTTTTGTAGCTAATGTATCTTATCATTAAAACACAGTTTAGCAAATGCTGCCTCTATAAAACAACACTTATTATATTTTAATATCTACAGCCAAAAATCCAATCAGAAAAAACAAAAACGTATGACAGCTTTGTTGTTATGTCTACCTATTATATTACAAAATAAAACCATAAACAGTTTGTATGGCAAGACTGTGACTGATTTTAAAAGGCTTTTGTGAAGGCACTAATTGTTTAAGGCTTACTTAAGAACAAAAATTCCAGTGAAAACTGCTCACTAGTCATGATTTAATCACATCTATACACAACTTTGATAGGTTATTATACCGCATCAAAAATCTGATAATGATAACTGGTAAAAGCTATTTCGAGATTTTGCAATGTAAACAGAAATAGTTTAAAGTTTTGACGATGCTATAAATCTGGTTGCAACGTTCAGATTATTTTTAAGGGTTGTTTTGGTGATGGGATTTGTTTGTTTAAGTGCATAATATGATAACACTAATACAAAACATTCTGAAAAAGAGATTATAAAGTGTTAATGTAAAGGAAGCAACCGACAAAAAAACTTGTAAAAATGAGACTAACAGTTTGTATGATCAGAAAAATGATAAATCAATATTTATTAATAAGGAACCAAGCCACTTTCAGCAATATAGAGGGGTGAAGGGAGCACTTTTGAACTAGGAACAGTTTTAAACATCTTGAATTATTTCTCATAAACTATTAGTACCATATTTTTTGTCTATTACTGTTGGCATTACTGAGCTGTGTCAATAACCCCAAACAACAGCCATTTTATTGCCAGTTTTGTATGTAGTTATTACAGGATTTTTGGTTCCGAGGTTAACATCTAAATTTTTGATTCTGAATTTAAAAGGAAGTAAAGTGAGCAGCAGTTGACTTCAGTCCATCAATTCTATCCAGTTGGTAAGTCCATTTCAATAAATTTCTCCTTGTATATTTGCTTTTTATTCATAACAAGTTGTTAATTATCAAAATCAGTTTCAATTTAAAGCTATTACTTGGGGGTAGTTTTAAATATAATGCAGGGAGCAGTTTTGTAAAAGTTTAAATTGCCCCATCATTGTATAATTATATTAAAGATTCATCAAAAGTACTGTTTAAATCTATGTATTCTTTAAATTACCTTCACAGAGTAATGTAAACACTATTAACTTTTTACAATAATCAACCAAAAATTGACTAAAAAACTAATTTAATCTTATTTGTTTACTTTACCATTCAATGCCTTAAATTCAGAGAAATACTGTTACTTTTTAATGACTTTTATTTTCAACTGTTAATATTTTTGTTTTTAGGAAATAAGATGGTATGAACCTATAAGAAGAAGAAAGCCAATGATGTAGATGAGAATAGTATGAAAATGGAGTAAAGGCAGTAATGTATACAACTAAGAAAGGCAGCTGATTTACAAGGTGTGAGGTTTAATATCCTGTTCTATCGAGTATAAAAACAAAAGAAACTCCAGATACTTCAAATACTAATTATTAATCGAAGCACACAGTAAATCAAGTGTTTACAACAGAACAGGAGGACTTTGGTAAAATATATAATTAAGTGTTGAAAGATTAGTTACAGTTAATCTTATTTAAATACCAATTCGTCAGTTAGGTTTTGCAAATGCTAAGAAAAGGGCTGCTGTCCAGAAAAATGGCTTCAAGATGGAATTGAGCATTGCTGGTATTGAGTGGTTGAAATGTTTTTGAAGCATTGCAATCATAAAATTCCATGATTTTGGCATTCAACTTGAACTATAAAAATAAAATATTGGTATTTTAATTTTTACTGATGAATATGTACACACTGATAAGCAACACTAGCAGAATTGCTGCCAGTTGCGGTAACCCCAGTTCCATATGATGCAGATCCATTGAACCAGCCCAATGAGTATGAGTTAGCTGCTGTATTCAGGAACTGCAAGGTCTGCTTATCCAACCCACTGAGGATGAGTTAGTTACTGAATCTGCCAATTCATCTGCTGATCCATTATACCAGCCCATTAAGGATCAGTCATTTGATGAATCTGTTAATTCATTTGATTTTAAACAGGTAACTCTTTTTTTAACTCACTGTAAAAATAACAGAGCAATGTTTTTCAATAGTGGCAGCTAAAAGCTTATAAAGTAAACAGCAACGAGTGAAAGTTGGTTTCACTATTGTAAATGTTGCCACTACTCTATTTCATTATTATTATATACCTTTAAACACTTGTTACTGTTAGTTTTACTAGATAATGTCTCCTCTAGTAACAGAAGGCGAACCAACTTGCAAACTTGCGAAAAAGTGTAATGACACATACAAGGAGGAAAAGCGGTACTCGAGTTGAACTGTTGATGTGAGTGGATGAATGATACTTCAGCAGCTTTTCTTGTAAGAAATGACTTCCAAATTTTTCAAGATAAGTAATGCTTTTTGATAGCTTTTACTTGTGTTTATGTTATATTTTTTAGAGGAAACCCTCGTTGTTGTCATGGTACAAGTAAAATATCTGCAGTGCTCTTTTAATTTACATATTAAAGTAAAAATAATAATGGCAGTGTTGAACAGACTATTCGGCGTAGCCCCACATGAGGTACTATGGTTCTTAATTAAGCAATTCGTTTTTAAATTTCTTTACACCTCGTTCTTTATTTGTCTGTTCATACCAGTAATACAGAGTGAATTTTAGGAACAGATTTTCAACAACTTTGCAATTTCCACCTTCTAGCCTCTACTAAATACAATTATTTTTATTTCCAGATGGTTCATGTGAGGAAGAGAGTGACTAATAAAGCAAGTGGACTGAAGGAGAACTGGTAGGGGAAGTGTGCCTAGATTGGACCACTGCTTAAATTGGACCATTCTGTTTATGAAGAGTAGGTTTGTTTAGTAGCGCTTCTGGCGGCAGCATAAGTTACTAATGACGCCATTATAGTGTAGTACGAAGTCTTGTAGTAGTAAAGTGCGTCGTTTATTAGTAAAGTGAGTTTATAGTAAAAGTGTCTGTTTGATCTAATTTTCGATATTAAATCCGAAGGCGTTATTTTATAATTACAAATAAGGAGGTAAGATTAGATAATTGCATAATAATGTACATTTATTTACAGTTAATCTAGTGTAATATTATAGATATTTCATTAACATGCACAAAGAAATTTCATTATGAAGCCAATATGGCGCACTTTCCTAGATTGGACCACGTCAGCCAAGTGGTCCAATTTAAGACAACATTTTCCTTGATGTTTTTAGATGGCGGTTCGTGGTAAATATGGAAAATGGAATGAAGAAGACATGGAGAGAGCATTATTGAGTTACAAAAACGGTGATATGGGTTTGAATGCAGTAGCTAAATGTTATGGAGGGCCTAAAGCCACATTAAAAAGGAGACTCGATGGAAGCAACGTTTATGCTCTAGACAATAAAAAGATTCTAGGACGAATGAATGACTTACCGGATGAAATCGAAAAAGATATAGTTTCACACGTTCTCAAACTTGAAGAAATGTTTTTCGGGATAACACGTGCGGACTTAAAACTGCTTGCTTTCCAGGTTGCTGAAGAGAACAACATATCACACAGATTTAATAAAGAGAAGAAGACTGCGGGTGATAAATGGTATTATAAATTTCTTGCTCGACACCCCGAATTAACCTTACGGACACCAGAACCAACATCTATCGCACGTGCATCTGGATTTAACAAAACTATTGTGGATGATTTTTTTAGTAAACTAAAGTCAGTAGTGGATATGAACCTTGTAGATGCTATTACGATGTACAATATGGACGAAACAGGTCTCTCTACTGTTCATAAACCTCGCAAAGTAGTGGCGCTGAAAGGAAAGCATCAGGTTTGCGCATTAACGAGTGGTGAAAGAGGAATAACAACTACTGGGATGTTTTGCATGAGCGCTGGAGGGACTTTTATTCCGCCGCTATTAATTTTTAAAAGGAATAGATTTAAAAATGAACTGACGTATGGAGCTCCTCCTGGAACTGCATTCGCGTGTACAGAAAATGGTTGGACTAATAGTCAGATATTTTTGCAATGGCTCAAGCATTTTGTTCAGTTCGCCAAACCGACTAAAGAAAAGAAAATCCTTTTGTTATTGGATGGACACACCACACACACAAAGAACCTTGAGGCCATTAATTACGCTAGAGGAAACAATATCATTATGATGTCGTTTCCGGCTCATGTTACTCACAAACTGCAACCACTGGATGTGAGTTTCTTCAAGCCGCTAAAAACTTTTTATAATGAAGCTGCAGATAAATGGATGAGGACAAATGTTGGTCAAAAGATAACCCAATTTCAGATTAGCCAGTTGCTTGGTGAGAGTTACGGAAGAGCTGCATCAATATCAAACACCATAAATGGCTTCAAGAAATGTGGGCTTTGGCCGGTAGATAGCTCAGTATTGGAAGAGTGTGATTTTGCACCATCTTGTCTTCTTGTTGGCCCTACCGAGCAAATTCAACTTCCATCTACGTCTTCACAAGCTGATTTGTCTTCAGTAATTCAGAAGTCACGAAGTTCTACCATCTCGTGTGAAACAGAAGTCGCGATGAAGAAAACTACATTATCTAATCATTCATTCAAGACAGTGTCAGAAATCTCTCCACTTCCTAAAACGAACAGTCACGAAGGAAGGAGGAAAAAGATATCTTCAAGTTCTACTGTATTAACTAGCACACCTCATAAAGAACATATTGAAAATTCAAAGAAACGAACGCGTCGGGAACTTTCTAAGTGCTCAAAGCAGATTCTCGCAGATGAGAAAACCCAAATTGAGTGCAGATGGTACTGTTCTCTGTGCGAGGAAGAATAATATGAGGCAGCAATGATCCAGTGTACTAAATGTAAGAAATGGCATCATGAGATATGTGCTCGTGTTACTCCCAAACAAAAAATGTATTTATGCGAGGACTGTAAAAACTGAACTTATTAATTTTGTATTTAGCTATAATTATTATTTACTTGTCATTTTTTCTTTTTAATTATCTTTATTAAATAATCTTTAATATTGGAATGTGTATATAAATCGTGTCAATCTTCTTTTTTTATGCCTTATTGACTGTTATATTGTTAATTTTTCTAGTGGTCCAATCTAAGAGCATGGTGGTCCAATTTAGGAAAATATATTTAGAATATGAAGTTTGACCTGCGTACAAAAATACGATAAAAACTTTATAATTTATCAAACAATTTTAGTAAAAATTGAGATTTTAATAAACGAAAAGATACTGAATTGAATAGTAATTCTTATTAAAAGTTATTACTTAACTAGGTTATGTTAAAACTGATTTTGCTTAAGTGGTCCAATTTAGGCGCACTTCCCCTACAAGCCATAACTGCGGTGAAAAATGGAAGAAAATTATAGGAAGTATCTAGAACTTTTAAAATACCGTTAACAACTTGGAAAAGGGTGGGCGGAATATGACATGAATTTTGCACTCCATGAAGTTATTGAAAATGGAAAGCCACAGAGGGAAACTGCGAGAAGGTATGGGACTCCTTTTTCTACTCTAAGAGATAGATTAAAGAGTGGGGATTGTAGCAAAGTGAGCTTAGGCAGAAAGCCTACATTTTCTAAGAAACAAGAAAAAGATGTGCCAACCATGTTCATTTTTCCATGGCTTAGAATGACCCCCGCTCTAGAAAGAGGTGGACCACCAAATTCAGTATATTATTGTAGCAAGAATGGTTGGATGACCGAGGATCTTTTTCGAAAATGGTTGAAGCATTTTGCTAATTTTACTAAGGCATCTAAGGATCATACTATACTTTTGATTTTAGAGAATTACACTAGCCATGTGTCCTTAGAAGCCTACAACTTTTGCAAGGACAATGGAATAGTAGTCGTTACACTACCCCCACATTGCTCACATAGGTTACAACCTTTAGATCTGACGGTTTTCAGTACCTAGCTTAAAGGCTTCATTTAATCAAGAATGTGAATATTGTAAAATTTACAAACTTTTTAAATTATTTTATTTTGATAGTTTAGTTGTTAGTTTATATGTATAACGTGTAATAATTATAAATTGCAATTTATCGTATGTATAACATTGTTACATTTTCAATTTATTGATATACATGTCATATCTACAATTTAACTTCATTTACATTTTTTTTTAAATTATTTTAGTTTGATAGTTTAGTTGGTAGTTTATTTGTGCAACTTTTCATTTATACATTTCTTAATATTTTATTTTTATTATACATTTTATTTTATTTTTATCTTATTTTTATATTTTACATTTATTAAAATTTCTCACACCTCTACATTTTGAATAAATAAAGCACGTATCAACAAAATTCTATTGTGTGTTGTTATTAATAACAAATAATTCCAAAGTGGTAAAATATTTTACCATCAGATGCTTATGTACATTAGGTGAACGTTGGTGACCTAAGTAGACACTGGTATAATAATTTACCACCTAATTTTGAAAAATTAGGGGTACAAAAAAATTATATGATAGTAAATAATGTTTTTGGAAGTCTATTAGCACCTAGTTATCAAATATCAAGTAATTATTGTGGCTGGATCCTTGTGTCCTATAAAGGGTTAATGAAAAAATCATAATTTTAATATTAAATAGACGTAATGGTACACTAAACGTAAATAAAATGTAAATTGTGGTTTTAATTTGTAAGTCTTAATTATTTTTCCTATGATTTCACATGAGGGGCATCTATCCCAATCATGTGGGGCGTCTAACCCGGAAGGCCGGGATATATGGTCAAAAGCGTTGCTTAAGTAATTTGTTTAAAACTTCATTTATCTAGTATTTATATCACACTACTATTTTTTCTGAAGTTCTACAAATAATTTGTAATAGATATATATTACTTAACCACTACAAATATAATTACCATAAAAAATTAGAATTAGTTTTTCGTTAAGTGGGGCAACTATCCCTGACGTACCCTTCTTAAATGTAAAACTTGCCATTTTGCAAAATGGGATGCAAAATTCACCGTCAAAAATTCATTAATTTTTTTAGAAAAACCTACTATATACATATTATTAAAACAAGTACGCCAATAAATTTTAATCAATTAATTTTACGCAACAAAAAAAATGGCATATGGGATCAGCTGTTTAGCGTGTTCTAGTTGTTTGTTATTACGCTCTTATATTTTTACTGTTATTGTGTAAAATTTGAAGCAAAATGACTTTTTTCTAGTGATTCATGCCAATTAATTTAACGTAAGTTGATAATTATCTCATTTAGTAATTTTTATCTGTTTTATTTTTATTTTTCAATCATCAACAATAGCACGGGTCACTCTAACCTGAAAGCCTAGCTCAGTTTGTTTTTTTTATTTTTTTATTCAGCTATCGATTAATCGATATCAACATGGCCTCTGACTACGGGGGTTTGCAATCGATTTTCGATAGTGATCAACCTACGCAACCAAATGTGTCGATATCGAACAGTAATGAACCGAAAGTTAGCTATGCAAGTACGACCCAAAAGGATTTGTCCCATCGAAAGATCAAGCTATAATCTTAGATGTAATAAAAGATATTCCGCTTAGCGAGTATATAGTAGCCATGGGAAAATTAGTGCACCCTTCGAACATCCGTTTTGCCTCAAAGATATCAATGAACCGCGTGTGTATTTATCTGGCTAACAAGGACCTGGTAAATACATTGGTGGAAAACCGTGAAAAACCGTCTTTACGTATTTTTGATATTGCAATTCATCCACTAGTCACCAAGTTCAGACGAATCGTATTATCTAACGTTTGTCCTGTAATACCACATTTTGTTCTCGAACAAGAATTAAAAAAATTAAACGTCAGAATAGGATCATCAGTCACTTTTTTGAGAGCCGGAGTGCATGAACCCGGCTATGCTCATGTGTTAAGCTTCAGACGTCAACTGTACATTCACCCGGACGATATAACCAAATTACCGCCTTCATTAAAAATAATTTTTGACGGTACGTCTTACTGGATCTATATTTCATCAGATTCTATTTCTTGTTTCATTAGTAAGCAACAGGGACATCTTGCTAAAACTTGCAATGAATCGACAAACTCTGTCCAAACAGAAAAGCCCATGGACAACCCTGATGCGGTCGTGGACCAACCGTGCAATAAAAACAAAGCCAATCTTCCATCTGAAAGCAGGGGCGATGTTACGTTGTCACTTGATAATTTCCCAAAACTTCCTGAGACCTCAACGAAAACTACGGAAAATTCCAGCAGATTTAAAAGGCCTTCTCCGTCATCCACCACAGGTTCCGATGATTGTATTAATACAACCAATGCTACAATGTCTACTTTATCAAAAGTAGCTGTAAAGAGGAAAAAGGCTGATCCAGCCGGAACGAAACCTAACCGTTCATTAGATGCCTACTTGTCAACCGTTAAAGATCACCTCTTCTCTGGATCAAGTGCGTATGTACTCAATTACGAACAACTCAAAAGCTTCATCGACCGTAGTAAAGGAAATCCAAGAATAAAAGAACTTTCACTTGAATATACAGAAGATACGGATAGTCTTAATCACATGCTTAGACAATGTTATGTCCATCTTATGGAACGAAATACGAAGAATCGCTTTACCCGACTCATTAAGAAACTGACTATTAGCCAGGCTTCTGATACTGAATCTGAGGTGTCCATCTTATCGGACGATAACATTGGAATGCTATTGTAAAAACCACAACTAGTAATAATTTTATGGATAAAATTCTTTAGTGGAATATAAATGGTTTTTACCCTCAAAAAGAAAATTTTGCATTTATTATAAAACAATTTAACCCCTCTATAATTTGCCTACAGGAGACAAATTTTAAAAATCAATTTTTCTCGCCTCTCAAACAATATAATGCGGTATTTAAAAACCGAGTCAATTCTCACTGCACTAGTGGTGGAGTAGTAACTTATATCAGCAGTGATTTAACATATTCCGAAACCAAATTGGACACTGTGTTTGAAGCTGTAGCAGCTAGGATTATTTTAGCGCTTGGCTCTTTAACAGTATGCAATGTTTATATACCAAACCATACACACTTCACACTTGAGGATAAACGTCATTTAATTGCTCAACTTCCTAAACCGTTCCTGTTAGTAGGAGATTTTAATAGCCACAGTTATTGTTGGGGTTCATTCAAACTTGATGGAAGAGGCAAGATTCTGGAAACGTTACTCGAAGAACCAGATGTTGTTCTTTTAAATAAACAACGATTTACTAATTTTAACAATAGCTATAGAAAGTTTAGTGCTATAGATCTGTCTATTTGTACTGCTTCGATCGCGCATTTATTCGAGTGGAAAGTATCATCTGAACTATATTTACGGAAGCGACCATTTTCCTATTACCATGACATTTGGTATTGGTGGCACAGAAGAGACTTTAGTTACAAAAAGATGGATATTCAATAAAGCCAACTGGAATGAGTACCAACGATCTATTAACCAATTGATCGAAAAATCGTTTAGTAAAATATCCGAGAAGCACAGATCGATCGATGAAGAGTTTGATCTATTTACAAATATTATCCTACGGGCCGCAAAAAATTGTATTCCGGAAACATCCGCTAAAATGCGAAAAGGACAAGTGCCTTGGTGGGATGATGAATGCAGGGAAACCCTACAAACATCGAAACAAGCATTTAACAAGTTCAAACGACATCCGACACAAGAGAATTTCGTTGAGTACAAAAAACGAAGATCGTATACCAGAAGATTATTTAAATTAAAAAAAGCATAATCTTGGAAAAATTTTATTTCTTCAATGAATAATTCCTGCACAATA
This sequence comes from Catonia carolina, assembly GCA_035578175.1. Classification (NCBI taxonomy): domain Eukaryota; kingdom Metazoa; phylum Arthropoda; class Insecta; order Hemiptera; family Achilidae; genus Catonia; species Catonia carolina. The sequence continues at coordinate 64,093,990 of JAQMRL010000001.1, read as the reverse complement.
AGTGAGGCGTGGAATAAGCTAAGGTCAATACGAGGTATTAAACATCACTTCACAATTCCGAACCTGATTGATAATAGCAAGCATTTGATCACAAATCCGGAGGAAATTGCCAACACACTTGCTAGTACTTTCTCAGCTAATTCTAGTGACCTCAATTACGACCCAGAATTTATAAAGATTAAATATAATTCAGAAAATAACGTAGACAAGTTACTAACCAAAAATATGGACATGGAAACAAACATTGCTCTAAATCATCCTATTCAATACCATGAGCTACAAGCTGTCATCAAAAAATTGCGTCATTCTAGTGCAGGACCTGATAGAATTTTTAACATCTTCTGAAAGTATTTACCCGAAAATGTCTTAACCTGTCTTTTAACTTTATTCAATAAGATTTTATCAAATGGTTTGTTCCCGGTTATCTGGAGGAAAGCTATTGTTGTACCTGTTCTAAAACCTAACAAAGAAAAAAGCTACGCGGGTAGTTACCGGCCTATTTCTCTTACATGTACTCTCTGTAAACTCATGGAAAAAATCATAAACAAACGACTTATTTGGTTTCTAAATTACAAGAACTTTCTGTCCACTTGCCAAAGTGGGTTTAGGAAAAACAGATCTACTATGGATTGTTTGATTTCTCTACAGACAGATGTTTGTAACGCCTTCGAAACGCATGAATCTCTCATCGCTGTGGCCTTAGACTTAGAAAAAGCTTATGACATGTTATGGAGATATCAAATTATAAAGATTTTGAATGACATCGGTATATGTGGACCACTATTAAACTTCATTATTAATTTCTTACAAAATAGAACAATCCGGGTTAAGTGCAATGGAACTTTTTTAAAAAGTTTTACAATAGACAATGGTGTTCCACAAGGCTCTGTTTTGAGTGTTACTTTATTTCTAGTTGCTATCAATGATTTGTCGACTAGAATTTCCCCTCCAATGAGGTACTACATGTTTCTTGAACCCATCCTTGAAAAGCTTCTTCTCAGGCCTCCCATCCGGATTCTGGTCGAAAATACATGACCTAATGACTGCCTCTCCCAAAGCCACCGGCACGTCATAAATCATTATTTTAGGGTCCACCAACCTAGGCCTAGTGGGCTTAAAGCCCTCCCTGCGGAGGCCCTCATGCTGCAGAAGCCTCGACGCAGAGGGAGACCCCTGTGTTTCCACAAGAACCCCTCCTTGTCTCACCTTCCTCACATTCCTCACCTGGATGAAATCATCCTTAGGGTGCACCAACTCCCTGATCTTCTCCTTCGTCTTCTCTGAGTCCAACTTAGGCGCCCCAGTTTCATCCTTTTCCGGATAGATGACCACTACGTTCTTATTTCCTCCTGGCCGCGTTTTCACGTTGGGGATGGTGAGCCTCGGTACCGCCTTCGTCTTACCCTCCCTTATGGATCCCTCCCCGGCCGACGTTATACCACCATCACCCAAACAAGCCCTAACCTCTTTCCTGACCATTTTCCCCATCGACTTTAACAACCACTCCCTCTCATGTTCTTTACCCACCATGTAGGCTAGCTCAGCTTTGGCATCTTCAGCCCCCTTACTGATCCGAGTTATCAGGGCCACAAATTCAGACAGTCCACCACACTTCTGTCTTTTTTGCCACGATCTTAGCTCTTCCACCGCAGCCTCCACCTCGGAGATGCCATGGCCCATTTCCTTAATGGATAGCTTACCTGTTTCCTGGGATGTGCCTTCCCCGCCACTATCAGGGGACGTACAACCCGGCCTCAGCTTCTTCTTACCCTTCGGGCTGCGCTCCTTTATTACGTCCTTCTCCTCCGAACCAGATCGCCGCCGCTTTCCCGGCTTCGGGGATCCAGTCTCCATCCGCTCACTACTCTCACCTTAGTCAGACCCGTCGCTCCCTAATCCCCCCACCACTCGGGAAACCTCCTTACCCGGCTTGCCGCGCAAAGGCAGAGCTCCGTACCGCCTAACGAATTCAATATCCGAGTCGGTATCGCTACCCTCGGACATCTCCTGCCCAGTCTGGAACTCCGTCTCCATGCCGTCGGTCTCCTCGATCCTTTTCTCCTGTGAGAAAGCCTCAGCAAGAGCACTCAACCGGTCCCCTCCATAGAAACCCTCCCTACTGGCGATGATCGTAGCCATTTCCATTACCTTACCCCCCGCCCTAACCAGGTGCGACTTACTGCTCCTCTCAGCAGGGATCGGACGGACCAGTGGCTCGGCTACCCGCTCCACCTGCTCCTCCTTTACCCTGCAATCAAGCCCGCTCTCGTCCTCGAATACATCAGAGCTATCTCCTGCATCCATGGCCGGCTGCTCCAATCGTTCCTCCTTCACCCCACTCACCGCAGGGATCGGGCGAAAGACCGGGCGCCCCAACCACTCATCCTTCACCCCACTAACCGCAGGGATGGGACGAACAATCGGCCGCTCCAATCCCTCCCCCTTCACCCCACACATCGCAGGGACCGGGCGAACAATCGGCCGAGCCAATCTCTCGAGATCCTCCTGTGTGACCACGAACACCACTCTGTTCTTCTTCGCCGACTTGTCCAGATCGCTGTCGCTCTGCGGCTCCTTCTTAATGCGACAGACCACATTGTCTCTTACGTCGGACCTGTCCGTGCCACTACCCCCACTTCTTGGCACCTCCTTGGTCTTCCTAAAAGCCTTGCCTTTCTTCGCCGGTCTGTCTGATGCACTCGTGTCGCTCTTCAGCTCTTCCTTCACTCTTACCTCTACCCTGGAGTTCATGCTGGACCTGTCGGTCCCGCTTCCCTCACTCTTTGCCGCAACCGCCGCATACGAGAGAGCCCCCGGGGAGGGCCTAACCTCCCTCACAGGACTATCCCGCTTAACCTCCTTGACCGGGCTACGCCGCACCCCAGGCTCAGCCATCGGAGCCTTCTTTGCTCCCGCAGTCTCAGTCCTGCCAGGTCCCGCCTCAGGCCGAACCACCGGAGCCTTCCTCGCCCCCAGCCCCACGGGAACCGAACCCGAGGCAGCGGCCCTACTCACCGCAGGCCTCGCCACCGCAGGCCCAGTCACCGGCGCCTCCGACTCGGTCGTCTCCGACGTCGACCCCGGCATCTGCTGCTTAAGCTCCTCCAACTCCCGCTTAAGCCTGGCCTGAACCCTCTCGTGTTCCCTCTGCATGGCCGCTTCCTTCTCCCTGTATGTTTTTTCCATCTTCTTCAGCCTATCTTTCGCATCCCGTTCCGCCTGGGCCTGGTTGAGCCTTGCCTCCTCGGCATCCCAACTCCTGCGCCTCTCTGCAATAGCAGAACTGTAGGACTCCTTCCGCCGCATTTGCTCCCACCGGAACTCCTCTTCCTTCTCCCTCTTCCTTTCCTGGAACCTTCTTTCCTCCTCCCGTTCCATAGCCGCGGCCCTTTCAATCGACCTAAACAGGTCATCTCTTTTGGCCTTAGCCGCCTTTCTTTTCCCAGCCTTTTGAGATCGAGCGATCTTGGCCGCCTCCTCCTGAAGCCTGGCCGTAGCTCGCTCTCTCTCCTCCCTATTCATGTCGTCGTGTCTGACCTCAGACGAGAATGCCCCAAACCTAGCGGGGTACTGGACCCCCACAACCGTCTCCGCAACGTATTTGGCTCCAATCCCCACTGCTCCTACCGCCGCATGCCAGTTGGCGTTCTTGACCGCATCTTCCGTGAATTCCTTCACGGCAACGCGGTCAGCCCTCCTTATGTCTCTGGCCGTTGTTGCGACATGGTAAGCCATGTCGTGAGGCGCCGCAATCCGGTCGTCAGAGTCTACCGGGGTCCCATTATCAATGGGATTACCCGGACCCAGATATCTGTGACCGGGGAACAGGAAAGGCGACCTCACAGCCGCCCTGACCCTCCCGGTCGTAACTGGCACCCCGCTGCCGCCCGGACGGCCATTGCCCTCCGGGGACAACAGGGGCACCCTGTCGTCCTCAACCATCAAGAAAAACCAACCAACAGCCACTCACAGGCCCCACAATAAGCCTAACTGTAAAGAAGAAACACACAATTTTCACAGATATGAATATCTAAAACGGTACTTACCAGCCCATGGCTAGTGGGCCAATGACACTAAAATATACTAAATACCACTAACTTAACATTAACTACCCTAGATACACTTATATAACACTTGTTAATAAATGACGCAGCAATGAAAAACAACACAAAATTCTAAAAAAAAAATTTAAAGAATTTTTCCTGTCCAAAAAATTTTTTTTGAAAAAACTTCAAAAATCCATAACTACCCTATTTACTGCTTAAAATTACCCAGACACCCCTTAAAATACTCAGCACACTCTGCCCTACAATATTAAAACACAAAAAACTGAAAAAACGACACCTAAAATTTACGAAAATTTTTTCTGTCCAACAAATTTTTCCAGAAAAACTTCAAAAATCAATAACTACCCTATTTACTGCTTAAAATTACCCGGACAACCCCTTAAAATACTCGGCACAACCTACCCTACAATAATAAAACAAAAAAAACTGAAAAAAAACGACACCCAAAATTTAAATTTGGGGCCAAAAAAAATTCACAGCTCCCCTAAGGGTGGGAGCTAAGAACTAAAACTAATTTTCCCTTAACCTATAACTAGTACCCTACAATATCACAAAAAAAAATTTCAAAAAAACCCCAAAATTTGACCATACATGACCATGCGGTCTTAACCGGAAGTGGCTATTGTAGGCGAACCGATGGTCCGATTAGGCCGAATAAGGGCTTAAACTGACCGTATTAAGCCCCTAGTATTATTAGAATTACCACTAAACCTTAGAACACTACACACGCCGAGTTATAAGCAAAAAACAATATCTGTGACGTCACAAAGTTTGGTTAAGCTCACTAAAACTCAAATAACTTAAAAAGTACTTACCCTATCGATATCAAACAAATTTTATTCCTCTTATAATCACTTACACTATATTTTACCACCAAAAAAATCCGAAAAAACGCCAAAAATTTTTCAATTTATAACCACCTGATTACCACAAACTGTACCACTGTACCACCGCGGGTGGACCGATCGCCACGAAAACTCACACGGTCGTACCCCGACCTTAGCCCCACACAACACAACACAATTCACCACTCAAATCCAAAAAAAAACCAGCACTTTTGGTCAAAAACCGGGAGCTGCACAAACACACGTCCGCTCGCTTGAATTTTTTCACTTTGACATTGATCACTATCTTCCTGGAGTTGAGGCATTAACCATTCGTTTAATATGTCCAGATAAATTACTCCGGTTACTGACACTTTATGAAAGAAGAACGGCCTGTAAACCTTTTCACGAGATAATGCGCAAAAGACGTTTACTTTAGGGGAATCGCGTGTATACTGTAAAGTTATTTTTGGGTTTTCTGTGCCTCATATTCTAACATTATGTCTATTAACTTTTCCACTAATGTGAAAATTATATTCATCACTGAAAATTAGGCGATTAAAGAATGCATCGTCATTTTCAACACAATGTTGCATCTCCAGACAAAAATTTTTACGTACGACTTTATCACTGGTATTTAAACTTTGTACTAACTGCAATTTATAAGGTGTCATTTTCAAACGTTTCCGCAGAATTTCCCACACAGTCGGTTGAGGAATTTGCAATTCTAAACTTGCTGATCTAGTTGATTTTCCTGGACTTCATACATAAACATCACGAACACTATCAATTTGTTCTTCTGTAACAGAAGGTCTTCCAGTACTCTTCCTTTTACAAAGACATCCACTGTTTACAAAATGTTTATACCAGTCATAGATTGATTACCTTGTTGGTGGTGGTTTACCGTATCTTGTTCTGAAATGACGTTGCACAACCATAACCGAGTTTGTTTTGGCTAATTCAAGAACACAATAAGCTTTCTCCACTTGCGTAGCGGCCATTTTGGTAGACTGGTCGTTGTAACAGCAGCCAACAACAAAATGCTAGCAACAGTTTTACCAACATAAACTTTAACAAACTCCCTACAAACCTATTTCATTTACTATATTCAAATACACCAGTTTGATGTTTAACCCTTAATTAGGTACGTGGGGTGCTGACAACACCCCAGTACAAATTTAGAAGGGAAATTTTGTTTCGTGAATTGGCTGCAATGTTGACCTTCAAGGTACCTTACTGTCTAAGTGTTTTGTTTGTATTACAGTTGTTGTGCGAGTTTGTAGTTTTATATTTTGCTCTACAGTACTTTTTTATATTGGGGTGCCGTCAACACCCCACATACGTGATTCCGTAAGTAGTATTATACTCTAAAAAAGTGTAATTTTTTAATAAGTTTGTGCTACCTTCATTTTGTTTATGAATTGTGTGTTCACTATAATATTGTACTGTTACAATGGCATATGTGGGGCAAGTAGAAAAGTTACAAAAGTTGTTTTTGGAAGTTGAAGATGAGGAATCATTGATTGATCCAGAAATACCAGATGAATCAGATGAAGATGAAGAAGAGGTTCCTGATGAGGTTATTGAACATAGAAGCGATACTGAGCAATCTGACAGTTGTGATGATGAAGAACCTGTTCCAAATGAAAACTTTATGATTGGTAAGGACAAAATAACAAAATGGCGAAAAATTTCTAAACCGAAAAATGTTCGAACCAGAATTCAAAATATTGTCTTGCATTTACCTGGGACTAAATTGTATTCCAAGAATGCAAAAAACACCATTAGAATGTTTTAAATTATTATTTGATGATGAAATAATAAAATCAATTACTACATACACAAATATATACATTGTAAAAATTCGAGACAATTATACAAACAAAAGTGTGCCTAGAGATACTAACGATGTTGAAATTCAAGCGACTATAGGTATTCTCATTTTGGCCGGTTCCTTTCGTGGCGGGAAGGAAAACTTAATCGATTTATGGAAGTACAATGACATTTTCCATTTGATAATGTCACTTGACCGGTTTTTATTTCTTTTAAGATGCCTGAGATTCGATGACGTAAATGATCGAAATCAGAGAAGGAAAATTGATCGACTTGCTCCCGTTCGCAAAATTTTTATGTCATTTGTGGAAAACTGTCAGAAAGCATATACAGTGTCAGAATATGTAACGATCGATGAACAGTTGGCACCGTTCAGAGGTAAATGTGTGTTTCGGCAATACATAGGAAGTAAGCCCGACAAGTACGGGTTAAAAATATTCACAATGTGTGACGCCAGAACATGGTATGTGCAGTCTATGGAAATATATGCTGGTACACAACCTGATGGGCCGTACAAAATATCAAATTCTGCAAAAGATGTTGTTCATAGACTAGTTGAACCAATAACTAAAACCGGTCGCAACATAACTGTAGACAACTGGTTTTCCAGCATCCCACTTGCTGAAGAGCTCTTACAAAAAAGACTCACACTGGTTGGTACACTCCGCAAAAATAAACCACATCTTCCAAAAGAGCTGACAAATATATCAAAAAGATTGGTAAATAGTACTATATTTGCTTACAAAGACCAGCTGACAACCTTGTCATACATTCCAAAAAGAGGTAAGAATGTTTTGATGATTTCTACTATGCATCCAGAATCAGATGAAATTGACAAACAAAGTAATAAGAAAAAACCAGAAATCATTAATTTTTATAATTTGACAAAAGGAGGTGTAGACACTGTCGACAAAATGTGTGCGACATACACAGTAGCAAGAAGATGTAAAAGATGGCCCTTAGTAATTTTTTTCCGTATGCTTGATATTGCCGGAATAAATTGTCAAGTAATTTATGATACAAATATTCGCAATACAGGAGACAATTTGCCAAGACGTTTGTTTTTAAGACATTTGGGAAGATCTTTAGTGGAGAACGAAATAGCTAATAGAGCTGTAAAACGTCACTTGCCTAGAGAAATCAGACAAGCAGCAGCAAAGTTTGTGAAAATTGAAACACCAGATCCAGTGACCGCTACATCAAATAGAAAGTCTGGAAGATGCACAATTTGCCCACGAAAGGAAGATAAAAAAACAAAATATTTTTGTTACAAATGTGAAAAATTCATGTGCTTAAACCACATGAAACAAATATGTTCTTCTTGTGAGAAAGGAAATGAACCAAGTTCAAGTGAAAGTGATTAGTAACAAAAATGAATTTTCAAACTTTTTTTTGTAATTTTAAACTATATAGGCCAATATAATTTTACAAATAAGTGATGTTCTTTAAAAATTTTGCAAAACAATTTCTTAGGAGTGAATTAATAGTAAAAATTAAATAGACAAAACTAGAATAAGTAATGAAATTTGAATAAGTAATAAGTACATTTATAATTGAAAGTAATAAAGTTTTGATATTAAATAAAAGCAGTTGTTAAATATATTTTTTTTAAAACTAACAAATAAAACTAACTTGCAGTATGTTTTAGTAAACACTAAAAAGACAAGATAATATATAAAAAGTTATATAAAACGAAAATTTGACGGAAACTTTGAAGTTTACAATGGGGTGTTCTGAACACCCCACATACTTAGTTATGTTAAAATTATCGACATACCTAACTAAGGGTTAAGAAGCTGTTGAAAGTGTCTATTTCATTTATAATCACCCTGTAAAGCATACATACAACTAAACTAACAGCCTGACACAAAACCGTTAATTTTTTTCTAAATGATGATAAGAGGGATGTACACACAAGATGTTATATTATTTTCAGATAAACAAAATTGTTACTGAGTACTTTACTACTACTGTCTGTATGTTACAGTGACTACTTACAGGAAGTTGAAACCGTAGCCAAATCATTTATTGTATTAGGCTTGAAAAGATATGAACGAGTAGCAATTGTTGGTCACAATTCTCCACAGTGGATCTACATTTACATGGGTGTAATATTTGCTGGGTAATGTACAACTATGAATTTTCTTGATTAGTTATAATTACTTATTTTCTTATATGTTGGTCCCTGTAAGTTTCTGAAACACAAGAATACGTAAAGCCTCTATTACCTGCCTAGGCAGTAACACCTAAACCATGAGATAAATAAAAACTCCATGTTGCATGAAGATGACTGTCAAGTATTCTTTTTTACACGCACTATCACAATATTCCTTTTTTACTAATTAAGTCCTGGAACCATAAACATTGACATAACGTAAGAGAAGCTTAGAATTCTTTTTATGGTTTTGTAATTACAGTTTAAAGAACATAAAACTTGCAGTCAGAACATAGATGAGCTCACATTAACCTTGGAAAAAAATAAAACAAAAATGAATGAGATATACTATAGTTATATATAGTATATACTGTATATACTATAGTTGTACTTCTTGATAGCAATAACATTTTATCTGGAAATTTTGTGAAATACTGGAAATTAATCTAATACTGTAATTGTTTAAGCATCAGTTATTTTATAGTTAAATCATCTCGCCCTGAGAAATTACTGAACACAAACACCATGAAGTCACTTAATTTTTACAGTGGAATTCCAGTTGGAATAAGCGAAACTTCATCAATAGAAGAGTCCTTTCAAAATATCTTAAAAAGTCAAGCAACTGTAATTGCAGTTGAAGATAAACTGCAAGTGAACAAAATAAAGGAAATATTAAGTGATGAAAATAACAGCATAGAAACAGTCAGAAATATTAGAAGCATTATACAATACAGAGGTAAAACAGATTGTGAATATTACAAAGAAAGAGGACTTGAAATTCCTGTGTACAATGTAAGTATTGCATAAACTAATTGTCCTAATCTTATAAAATGACTGCAGACTCAGTTTCCTTGTAAGGTTGTACTATCTAATATGCAAGTTTGTAGTCATATTTTATGTCAAAACCAACTTCCGTAAAAAAAAGATTGAATTACTTTATTAAGTTTAATGAATACTTACTATGAATGGATGCCAACTCCAAAATATCCACTTCAGCAATTAAACAGACATGAATACTGGATGTACAGATTTTATATAAATGAGTATAATGAGCACAAACATGACATTACTTTATTCATATACTAGTTCAAATTTGGAGTTGATTATAACTTAAGCAAATTAAATTTGGCCAAAAATATGGTTTACGTACCCATTAATAAATAAGGTTGAATTTCAGGAGAAAAGTCATTCTTATACCCAGAATATTTTAGGTAGTGGGCCCAAATATCACCCCTCTAAAGAAAGTTTAAAATAATTTTATCATAAAGCGATTGTAACAATGTAAAATTATCACAATTTATCTATTTAACATTCAGCTAAAATGGCCAGTTAGAATTACATAATATTTGAAACAAAAATTTAAGAAAAATTAATAATTATAAAAAAAACAAAATTACGAAAACTTGTAATTTGGTCAATTTTTACAAAATATAAAATAACACAAAATGTTCATTTAGCTCAGTCATGTCAAAGATACGGCCCGCGGGCCGCATCCGGCCCCCGGGCTGTATCAATACGGCCCGCGATCGCAATGTGTCACAGAAAGAAGAATCATGTTATTTTAGAGCTTTAAGACTTCACTCGATTCCTCTACGGAAGTTTTAAAATGCGCACACCACATTTATAAGTAATTTTAAGGGCAGCGCGTGCCTAGGACAAGCGAGAGAGATAGACAGTAACGCCATCTCTACCTGACATCAATGAGCTTGTCAAAAACAAGAGAAGTCAGGTATCTGGATCCTCGAGCTTAAAATAATTACCATCTTTTATAACTTTGATATGATTTTTAACAACCGTATATTATATACTATACAATTAAATAAATAAAATGTTATAATAATTCAGTACATTTTTTGTTATTTGAATCTGGCCCGCCTACACATTCTAAATTTAATATATGGCCCTCTGAAAAATTGAGTTTGACACCACTGATTTAGCTGCAACAAAGGCACTCATTTTTTTAATTCTTTGTTTTTGTAAGATCTCAAGCCTCATTATGACTACTTGAAGCAATTAGCAGATTTCATCCGCTGTTCCCACTGCTTGACATTGGAACACAAAAAACTGAGCACTCAGTGTCAACACTATCATAGCAGCTGCTGTTATTGTCATCTGTTGTAATGTAAACTGGCTATCTTCCTCTGAACTCTGAAGATTCATCCCACCATTTTTCTTGGTTTTATTTTTTTCAAATTTTCCTTGGACTTTGTTTTCTTTTTTCTCAGTTTTCCTGATTCAATGCACTTAGCTTTTACTCATGCCTTCTCTTTTTTAATGAATAAGAGCATTTTTGAACGGCGAGTCACTTAAAAGTGCTACAGATCCACTTCTTGCATTTGGTGCTTTCGGTTTAAATTTCTGAACTGGGCATATATCTTTTGGCATAATAAGGAGTCGACTTGTTGATGGTTTTGACTCCCTGGAGTTAACAGGCATGGGGAAACACATGCTCTTTCTTCCTCTTCTAGTTAAGCTTCCAAAAAATCAAAATTAGAAAACAGTTGTGGGCAAAGGGTCAGAATGCCTGTTGTCTTGAACTCTTATATGGCAACGTTCATTGTAGCTGCCCTGATGTATGCTTTTGCAATAATAGCACCTCCTTGAAACATTGTCACAGCTCGAAATTGATGTGAGGTTACCCAATTCACAATCTCCTGTGCATAATACTATGTTTTAAAATGGTTTCATGATCATCTTATCTAGAGGCAGTATGGGGTCTGAAAAATGTGGTGGCAAACATCAAGAGACACATGATTCAAACGTATCAGATCAGTAATATTTAGGTTTTTGGTGTGGGTTGTGTGCCCATCAAAAATCAAAACAACAGGGTCATCTTTCATGCTTTTACAAATTTAGTGAAATGAGCGAACCACTTAGCAAAAAAATCAACTTGCGTTCAGCCAGAGATCAGGGAATCCTCTATGATCCCTAGTGTAATCCCATCAAGGAGCTTCAGTTTCATTCTTTTGCGGGAAAAACTATCACAGGAGGTACGAAAATATCTGAAACAGACAAGCTCATTACTAAGGTCACAAGTAACACTCTCTCTCTCAGCTGATAAAAGCTTGTGTATTTCCCTTTTACCTTTCAGAGATATAAGTTTAAGACTTTCATGTAGAACAGTTAACACCAGTCTCCTGAATGTTAAACACCCACCTGCTGATCATCCACGCATTTATAGCTTCAAGTTTAGGTTTTAATATCGGAAGAACCTGCTGTGTTTTTGGTTGAGGTTTTCTGAAACTTATCTAAGGATGTCAATTAAAGATAAGATAAAGCCACCTTCTTCCCATGTAAAAATGGGTTGGCAATATAATTTCTAATTACCAGATTTTAGGCCATTTGCCTCAGGTCTCTTGCAGTCAGGCCGTAGTATGAATATACCATAATAAAATAGTATTCTAACAGCTTATTTTCCAGTGAGTGTGTGAAAGGAGGCCGTGGGTTCCAGTTCACTGGCAATTTATTTAAATTTAAAAAAAATTGTGGTTTTTTTTTTTTTTTTTTTTTTTTTTTTTTTAGGGCGAAAAACCAGACGGTTATCATCGCCCGTTGTTCTACACGCGGGTGTAAAGGGCCCGAGTGTAGAACGTACTTGAATATAATATATACTTTTTTATTTAAATATAACTCCTAAAACTAAAAATATCACAGATAAAGAAAAAATTCATAAATAAAATTTACAGTAAAGAACATTTATTTTAAAAACTTATAAGATAAACATACAAACACAAACTTAAATCTAATATCACAGTTGGAATAAACAACATTTATAAACTATCACATAAAAATCTTAAAAACTAGTATCACAGCAAACAATATAATTAACATTAATATCACAGACCTAAAACATAAACAAAAGGCTGTAAATGGGCCACGAAAATAAAAAAAAAAATAAAACACACAAATACACATATAACATAAAAACAACATTAACGTTTCCCCATTAGACATCTTTATATACACAGATGGATCTAAGAAATCTCAATGTTGAGTCTAAAACATGGCTATCGTCGCCGAGTACATCACGCAACTCGCAGGGTATTTTAAACCGCCGACGCAGAGCTGCGTAGCAGATGCAATCTACCAAAACATGTTTTATTGTCAAAGGACAATCGCATCTGCCACACGCTGGAGCATCACCAGACGTCATGAGATACCCATGCGTTAATCTGGTGTGCCCAATTCTAAGTCGAGCGATGACAACTTCTTCCCTTCTGTTGTTCCTCAGCGACGTAGGCCAAGGCTTAACGGCATGTTTGATATCACGTAGCTTGTTGCCATGAGAGCCAGTCCATTCCACCTGCCAGGAATCAGTGATGACACGCTTCACCAGGCCCACGAAATCTGACACAGTCAGATATTGCGTGAAAGCCGGTTGGCGTGCCGCCTCCTTAGCGGCCAAATCAGCAGCCTCATTTCCCGAGATTCCAGCATGACCCGGAACCCAGCAGAAAACAACGCTTACTCCTCTATCGTTAAGCTGCTTCACGGTGCCGTGGACATCTACAACTAGCGGGTGGCGTGAATATAAATCAGTAATCGACTGAAGGGCACTAAGCGAATCAGTGCACACCAACACCCGACGCCCACGCACACAGACTACAGACAGAGCTTTACTAATAGCGTAAAGTTCAGCCGTGTAAACACTGGTTCCCGCAGGTAATCCAAACAAATAGGTTCTCCCATTAGCAACAAACGAGCAACCAACTCCAACATCTGACTTTGATCCATCCGTGTATACAACCGTAGATGGTTTAATAGCTTCAACTAACTCACTGAAAATGCTATTAAATACCACAGAACTTGTGTCTGCCTTTGAGTATTTACACATTTCAAAGTTAATGTGTAACTGAGCGATGGTCCAGGGTGGAAAGAGACATGAATAACATGGGTACACACGAGGAATCGCAATACCGAGGTTGTTGCATATCCCCAACGCTCTTACACCGAATGGTGAAGGCAATCGGGCATTCATCAGATGCAAATCATGACAAGGGTTGTTGAGAATGATGTCATGCAAAAAATGATAAGGTCTAGCTTTCAACTTGGCAAAGTACGTCAATATAAGCTGCTGGCGACGTCTGTGTAACGACATTTCTCCACTTTCAACTAAGATGCTGACAACAGGGCTAGAACGAAAAGCACCTGTAGACAATCGTAAACATGAATTGTGGATCGTGTCAAGCATTCTCAGCGAAGTGGGAGTAGCAGATGAGTACGCTACAGCGCCATAATCTATACGTGATCGCACTAGAGCCTTGTAGAACCTTATCATACATGATCTATCAGCTCCCCAACATGTACCTGTAAGAACACGCAGAATATCAACCACCTTTAAGCACCTAGCCCGTAGGTCTTTTATATGCGGAACCCATGTAAGTCTTTTGTCGAATATAACACCTAGAAACCTGATTTCAGTGCTAACTTCGATATGCTGACCCATTAAATACAGTCTTGGAACATTATCAGTCCGTATTCGGCAAAACTGAATGCATTTAGTCTTCTCAGGAGAAAAACTAAAGCCAGTCTGCCGTGACCATTCCTCAAGACGGTATATAGTAAGCTGTAGGGCTCGTTCAGCTGAAACAACATTTCTAGATGCAACATATATCGCAAAATCATCTACAAACAACGAACATTTAACAGGGTATACGCAACTTTTCACAATATTGTTAATGGCAACCGCAAAAAGGGTACAACTAATTACACTCCCCTGCGGTATACCATTTTCCAAATCAAACCTGTTTGACAAACTCTGACCAACCCTTACACGAAATGATCGGTCATCCAGAAAGTCTTTAATGAAGGCCAACATGTTCCCAGCGATGCCCCACTCCCGCAAGGTATTAAGAATACCTCGTCGCCAAGCCGTATCATATGCTTTTTTCAAATCAAAGAATACGGCAACGAGGCGCTGCCGCAATGCAAACGCATTGCAGATAGCCGTCTCAAGGGCCACCAAGTGGTCTGTCGAAGACCTCCCTCTCCGAAAACCGCTCTGTTCAGGTGCGAGGTAGTCATTCTTTTCCAGATACCACATGAGACGACTATTCACCATTCTTTCCATCACCTTACATACAACACTTGTCAGAGAGATGGGGCGATAGCTGGAGGCCAACATTTTATCTTTGCCAGGTTTGAGGATCGGGACAACAATTGCTTCTTTCCAAGATTCTGGAAGCTTTCTAGAAGCGTATATTTTATTAAAGATATGTAGGAGTTGCCTTAACCCGGAGTCTGGTAAATGCGCTATCATCGAAAGTGTAATTTCATCTCCTCCAGGCGAGGTATTTCGAGAAACTTTGAGCGCTTTTCTTAGTTCAGGCATTGAAAAAGGAATGTTCAGAGAATCATTTGTGTCCGCTATATGAAAAGGAAGAGATTCAATGGTTTTCTTATGATTTTGAAATTGAATTGAATATGAAGACGTGAGAGATGCTGATCTTAACGAAGAACCAATTGCATTCGCAATGTCGATTGGTGACGTAATCACGGAACCGTCAGTTTGCAACCCTGCAATTCGGTGCGGAGACATCCTTCCACACACGGACCGCAGTTTTCTCCACACCGTTGTCACAGGGGTACTCCTATTAATATCTGCAACATAACGGCTCCACGACTCTCTCTTACTCTCCAGAAAGATACGCCTACAGCAGGCCCGAGCTCTTCGGTAAGCTTCCAGGTTAGCATCCGTAGGTCTGCGACTAAAAATGCGCAGGGCCCTACGGCGGTCCTGAAGAGCCTCCTTACACCGATTATTCCACCAAGGCACCGGCGGCCGCCGCGCTTTACCCGATGTTTTAGGAATGCTCTGGGCAGCTGCTGCAGACATCCTCTCCACAAAGGAAGACAACAGGCTTCGTGCATCATCATCATCTTCATATTCAGATTCCATCAAACTTGAAAACTCATTCCACCGTGCAAGCTTCTCTATCCATCGTTTTGGAAGGTCATCGACAGACTGATAGTCAAAAAACTCGACCACCACCGGTCGATGATCACTTCCGTACAGGTCTGGCAGTACTCTCCACAACAACCGTGGTACAAGGGACGGGCTACAGAAAGTAAGGTCCAAGCACGACCAGGATCCTGTTGAGGATGACATGAATGTTTCAGATCCATCGTTCAATAGACATAAGTCTAAATCACTCCGGACCCTCTCCACCATGTGACCTCTACCATTGCACAGTGAGGAGCCCCAAGAATAATGGTGACCATTGAAATCTCCTAGGACGATATATGGAGCTGGTAACTGTTCCAGTAATTCTCTTATGGCAAGGTATGAAATGTCTGTGTTTGGTGGTAAATAAATATTACACACGCAAACCGACACCGGGACAGTTATCCTGATTGCTACGGCCTGAAGATCCGTCTGAATATCCACATTTATCCCCTGCATTGACTGGTGAAGTAAAATAGCGACCCCACCACCAGGGCCACCATGCAGGGAATCTTTCCTAAACATTTCGTATCCACGAAAGGATAATCGGATATCAGGTTGTAACATCGTCTCTTGCAGGCAAAGCGCAAACGGACACTTATCCCGGATCAATATCTTTATATCTTCATACCTAGACCGGATCCCGCGAACATTCCATTGAATTAAACTATTAAAGGGTATTTCGCAACGGAGGAGTTACGTTTCAAACACAATTTTCTCCTTCCCTTTTTTTCCTTTTACTTGTATAAAGCCCTTTTCTAGGGCCGATGAATCTCCTATCATATCGTGGATCTTGGACCCAGACGGAGGAGATTTTAAAAATTTAGACGCTTCCGCTGGAAGCGTCTTGAATACTGAAAGGGGTTTTCCCTTTGAGGTAGAGGCTGTCTTACTTGACAGCTGAGCTTTTGTACTCTGCGTCGCAGAAAGGTTAGACACTTGAGACACTGAGCTCTTTGAACCAATTTCTGTTTGCTTGGTGCTTAATAACGCTTTAAGTGCAGAAGTTAGGGAAGCAACCTGTTTAGTTAGGTTCTCAACAACACTTTTCAACTCTACGCATGACGAGCACTCACCAGACACACGAGGCTGAACACTAGTTGCAGTTGCAAACGAAATGTCAGGCTGGACTGCATTTCGAATGCTATTTAGTTTTCTGTACTCGCTCCGGGCAGCGGGAAAGGAAAGCTTCTGTTCAGACGAAATTTTCTGAATTTCCCGTTCTTCTTTATACTTAGGGCATTCCCGAGACCTCGCTGAATGACTTCCTTTACAGTTTGCACACAGTTCTGTTTCAGAAGTGCATTCGCTGTCTAAGTGGTCAGGTGAACTGCACTTTGCGCATATCGCAGGTTTCTTGCAGTTAATTTTCGTATGTCCGTATTCCTGGCACTGAAAACAGCGCAGAGGGTTTGGGACATACGGTCTCACTCGAACAGACAAGTAACCCAACTTTAGACGATCTGGAGGTTGTGGGGTGGAAAATGTTATGATAAGTGTCGGGGTACCGACATCAATACCATTTTCCCGACGCGTAACTCTTTTGACTTGCGTCACTCGCTGGGGGGTAAGCTCCTCCAATAACTCAGCCTCAGACATATCATGTATATCTCGAGAGTAAACCACTCCTCGAGATGAGTTGAGGGATCTATGCGGTTCAACAGTGACTGCAGTACTTCCTATTTGTGTAATTTTAACAACGCTGCTACTTTGCTTCGCAGACGTTGTTTCAATTAACAAAGTACCATTCCTTAGTTTTTTAATTGAATGTGGGGAGCCACAAACCGACTGCACAGACCTGTTAATAATGAAGGGGGAAACTTTTGATAGCGACCCTTCTTCTGCAACACAACGAACAACGAAAAATTTGTCCGTGTTACTTAATACACCACTATTATCACTATCGTCAGACAAGCTAGACCATAGTCTTTTACATCCGAGGGAAGATTGTTTATTTGACATTATCTTTAGTGCTTTTCCAGTCATCGTGAAAGCAGGGTGCGGGCGGAGAGATGACCCGCGCACGCCGCAGGTCCCTAGTAAAAAGAAGGACCCGGCCGAGTACTCCCGGCAGCCATCTCCCACGTATTTCATCCGGGCCGGGGAGTCAGGTACTGCCTGACCCACTGATACCGACGTCCCAGAGGCTCGCACGCAGCAGTAAGAGCTCCGACACTCTTACCCATGGTCCACTTCTTGCCATAGTACCGAAGCGACTGGAAGGGCTAAAGGATGGCGCAAAGCCTCGGCAGAGCAAGCTCACAGCAGCACAACCACAGTCCAGACCTTCCAATCCGGAAAGGGTTACGCACGACCAGCCCGCATCCCATCCTCGCCAGCATTATAAATGTGTGTAAGAAAAACTTTGTGTATGTGTTGAGTGTAGGGTATGTAAATGTGTGTGTTGAAAGAAAGTGTGGTGTGTGTGATGTAGTATTATTGTTGTGTGTAGTGTAAGAGCAACCTGTGTATAGTTTTGAAATAAGGTTAGCTCTTAGCTGGGGTCCCGGGGTTGCCACACCCGAACACCCACATATATATGCATGGACGAGCATTCATATATATAAGAATGGGTGCCCCATTCAATGGTGACTCTCTTCTCTTTCATCTGATGCTACTGCAAGTAAAGCTACTGACACAAGACAACTGCTTTGGGTAGTTGCTAGCTGGCAGTATTGGATACAAAGAATCTCGATAGTACAGGACCAATACCTTCCTGAGATATGTGGGTGTCCTAAATCACTTATTACCTTAAAAACGAACAAAAATAGCCAAGTAAACATACAATGAAACAGATAGGATGTTAAAATTAAGTACAATCATGTAAAATTTAGTACATGTCATAAACTGTATAATTTGTATCTTCAAGAAGAGCCGTAAAATATGAGACGTATTTTATTTAAATGTCTAATTTATGCGTGTCTGAGGATTAAATACATAGAACAATGCAGCTCATCTTAAGGCAGATAAGTTTTTAAAGTAATAAAAATAATAATAGTGCCTTTATTTACAAATAAGAAAAGTACATGTCTTTATAATCCTTTTGTAGCAAAATGAAACATAAAAAAACCAAAAAATTTTATACAAAGAAAATATGTATTATCAACTTTTAAAAAATATTACGCTCGGCACAATACAACATGACCATCCTCTGGTTGTCTGCTGGGTTCAGTACCTCAAACAACAAAATAAACTGCAACTGATTTATAAATAAAATAAAATGGTTATCTTCTAATGTACCCTACTGATTAGTACTACTTCGGAATCACTATTCCGAACCACTATCACTTCGGTTATCACTATTTGTTCAAATAATTATGCTTTAGCAGTAAAGACAATGCAGCAAGTCTCATCGGTCTCTCCCAATTCAAAATGAATAGCCACACACACACACACACGCACGCGCGCGCACACACACACAAATACACACTTAAACTTAATATATTGTCCACAATGGATAGGTAAAGTAAGTAAATCAATACCTATAATAATTTCATATTAGTAAAAAAAATTAAATGTTATGAGCCCCTTTATTAATTAAACTCTTCTATTAATTCCTTTCTGTATTTCAACGCCTCCCTTAAAAACCCTACCAACTTATTCCAGTCTTTGCCATTAATCCGTTGTTACCTGTTCTACACCTAACAAGTAGTTATCAAGCCATATCCATATTTTCCTAATAAATCCTAACAATGGACAGACTCCTAAAAAGTGTTTTGTGTCCTCATTTTCTCTTCAATTACACAGAGAGCATTCCTACAGCTAGTCG
This sequence comes from Catonia carolina, assembly GCA_035578175.1. Taxonomy (NCBI): domain Eukaryota; kingdom Metazoa; phylum Arthropoda; class Insecta; order Hemiptera; family Achilidae; genus Catonia; species Catonia carolina. Next base: position 64,074,399 of record JAQMRL010000001.1, on the reverse strand, counting down.
TCTTCGTCGTGTCTAAAATTTAGGGGATTCAGTATTGAGCATTCGTAGTGGTCGGATGTGTTTTCGTTGTACGATCTTATCTGCGGAACGAGTAACAAATAGTAGTTACGGACACGTCGAATCACGCAGTTTACTTTTTCCGAGTTTTTCTGTTAAGAAGCTTGAACACGGCGGTAGCTCTCGTCATTTTAGGTGGCGGCCTTATATTGAGCGCCATATGTTAGCAGGCTGTAGCTCTCGATGGTTGATGCAGGTGGCGTTCCTTTTCTGACCGGAGTGGTAGGGCAATCCGGCGTCTTAGCTGCTTTTAGAAGGGGGGAACTGGAGATAACCTTCGCTGCTGCCTCGGAGAGGAGCGGCCGCTGGCTAGGCGAGTACCATCTCTACCGCTACCTGAAAAACAGGAGCGGTCGCCAACGAAGGAGACACTATTACCACTTCCTCGAGGAGGAACAGTTGCTGGTGAAGCGAAGGGAAGTGGATATCGGTTATGGACATCAAAAACTTAACTCATGATGAATATTAAAATCTGTCTCCATGTTGATCGTCTCGCGATGAAGATTGATATTGAACTGACTGACTGCCTCGACTACCCAAGTCCCGCCGTATGCCTTACTCACTCGTAGTCGCACAAGCGCCGTAAGAAAATTTCTGTTTGCACTATCTCGCGGCAGCAGAAGCAACCACCCACAGTGTCCATACTACCTACAGTGGTCAAAACACTAACGACGGACCGGCGTAGAAATAGTATGGTATCAAACTGTTTTTCTATTACTATTAACTGTTTTTCTGTTATTCTATTAGTAAAATTATTATTATTTAAGAAGTGTTATTTATTAGTACTGCAGTAAAATTTCCATGCCAAATATATCAAAAATAACTTTGAAGCTATGCCCAAACGACGGAATAAGAGGTCGAGGAGTTCACCGTGGATTGGGAGACAGATAAAAAACGAGTTATGGAGCGATCGGAATCATCAAAGGTACAACGTTCGTCAAATTAGGAAAATATCTTGGGGAATATAGAGACAGTTATCAGCAAACTATTAGCCAAGAAGCTGGCTTTATTAAATAAAAAGATGCAATCGTTAGTTCAAAGAGCGAAGCCTGCAATCTTAAGGAGAATTTTATTTATTTATTTATTTTTTATCCCTAAAGTGTGTACGTTGCAATTTGTTGATTCAGAACAAAGAGCAACCCTGTGACCCAATGAGACGAGGATGATGTGTATGACGTGTAAATGAGGTGTAGTCTTGAACAGATTCAGGCCGACCATTCCTGAGAGTGTAATTAATTAAACCCCAACCATCAAAGTACAACGGTAACCACTGTCTAGTATTAAAATTTGATAAAAGTAACTTACTTTTAATGGGATTTGAACCAGGAACCTTCGTCTCCAAAAATCAGCTGTTAAACAGCTGACTCGCAGCGGCAATGACTTTAACTCTAGACCAACCCAGTGAGTCAAGGAAAATTAAATAAATTATTCTGTGAAAACGTGAAGCTGAAAGAGGAAATACAGTTGTTAACAAATGATAACGCTGTATTACTTAATGAAGTCACCAATTTGGAAGATCGCGCACATAGGAACAACCTTATTTTCAAGGGTATTGCGTACAAAATGGACACTGACTTCAGTGAAGTGATAAAAAGCTTTTGTGTAAATGTATTAAAATGCCCTGATGTTATTAATATTAATAGAGTGTATCCATTGGGAGCAAGACACTGGGCCCACTGATTGCGCACATCCCAGCGAACAGGGATATAGACACTATACTTAAAAGCACCGGAAAGTTGAGGTGTACGAAATTCATAGTGCACAAAGTTTTTAAAGTATGAACAGTTTTAAAGGCAGATCGTGACTTGCACGTGTCTACAGATTTAATGCTTCAAGCTGGAGTGTCTAGAACACCCGAAATTGAATACTAACTAACTGACATAGCACATAAATTTTTACAATCATGTATTTTATTTTACAGTGGGAAAAATTTATACAAATCCCGAATTCGCCGGACAGTGAATTTGTACTTCACGCAATTTATAAAAATCTGAAAGTCAATGAATGTGCTGCAATTGTTTTCACAGTAAGTTACATACCTGATGTTACGGTCTGAAAACAAAATTTAAAAACCTGAATTTCATATATTTTATTATTTTAGCCTACAGCTGCTAACCTGCCATTAGAGTTTGACCAAACTTTTACATCTTTAAAATTCTCAGAATTTTACAGTTAACATAATTTATAAATAGGATTTACTAAGTGTGCAGTATATAGCCACATCAGTAAAATTTTTGAATTTATTGTCATTATTATTACGTTTTTATTTTTCATATTCAAGTATACTTACGCTATATATGTATACCACGAATGCAGCTCATAAGTTAAGTAACAGTGCGTAAATTGTAAGTGACTAAATGAAATATGTTAATAAATTTAATAAGAATTTAGGATTTATGCATTAAGGCGAACGATTAATACGGTTCACTTGTTTTTGTGTTTCCTGAATAGTCTGGCGCAGATGGTGAACAGAAAGCAGTTATGCTATCCCACGACAACTTAACTTACAATGCACGCGTGACAGCTGAAACCTTGGGATTTGCAAACATTGAAAGTCAAGAAATGCTCGGAGAGATTCCACTTAATATTACCCTTTCCCAGGTAAATGAAAATTTGTTTACGTAGCGATTATTTTTTTAATAATAGGAAAATATACTTTAACGAAAAAGAGACTGCAGATGAAGGCCGAGCATAGTGATAGATCATAGCACAGAGCCAATTGACTTTCGTTAATCGTTTCCTGCGTTGTCACGTTGCGGTCCCGCTGTGAATGAGAGCCTAAAAAAAAGTCAGCTGGAGTTTGGTGAAACAGAGTGTGACTTACTGAAGGGGCAACCCCACATTCAACTTTGGCTGGCTAGATCTGCAGTCTTTAGTTCGTTGGGGTATAGTCATAAATTTCAGATACGCTTGATAACCAACATATTATACGTGTAGGATACTTAAGTTATGCCACAAGTCATAGACATAATAAACAATTCAAATAACAATTAGATTTGTGATATAGCATGAAAACGTAATTACGTATATACCAAGAGTTCGAAGTTCTGCAGAACAAATCATTGATCTCAAATTTATCATAAAACACCAAAGAATCTAGAACAAAATATTAGCTGTCGCTTTTATCAACTTCAGAAAAGAATTGAATCCAATCTTTGCTGAGAACTCCAAAAAATTTGATTTACACCTAAAACTTATCAATCTTATCAGAATTACCTTTAGAAATACTAAATCAAACCTTAAATTCAGAAATGAACAATCATGATCACTTGAGATCAAGATATTGAACAAGTAAATAAAAAAATAAATAAACTTCATTACAATGTAAAAGTGGTCAGCACAACTGGCTTCTATGCTGTATAAATTAGTCAATCTTGACTAAAAATTTAACTTACAAAGGGAACATAATGTGAAACGCATACCGGGGTCCAGGATTTGTTGGGGTTGGGGTCAGGTCTGGCATTTTTTTAATTTTTATATCACCTCAATCATTACTTATGCACAAGCCAAGGCTTATGTAGGCATCACTCAACAAAAAAATATAGTACATATAAATTACATAAGTCAAAAATTTTCGGTATAGGAAATGTGGAGGTTAAACTTCTGCACAGAATGTAGAAAGTACACTGACTAGGCATTGAGTTGGAATATTTTTATAGGCGAAAAACCATCATGAAAAAGATATGAATAAGTTAAAACATTCACTCATACCTATAATATACCTAAAACTAACATCACACAATAAAAATACAACCCATACAGTTTGGAGCTGCAAAGGGGTCCTCTGCAGGAGTAACACAAACTAAAAAAAAAAAAAAAATAGATAAAACTAGTAACAAATATCACAGTCAGGACATATTATAAAGAAACGTCTTCTCCATACAATATCTGCAAGTGGTCTCAGATGGAGTACTACAAACACAATAAGAAAAAAGAAAATACTGTGCCACAAAATGTATCCAAAAATTTGAAACGGACCACATTGTTTTCAACATAAAAACAGTAAAAAATGACGTGTAACCCTGTAATGTCAAATCTCATCGTATAACCTGATGGCCTGAAGAAACGCAATAGTTATATCTAGCATGGATTTCTTGTGAATTTGCTGATTTAGTTTAATTCAAAACCGAAAAACTGCATTACAAAATGCAATTCCCATTTACATCTTTGATTGTTGGAGCACAGTTGCATCTACCAAATACAGGTGTACCACCAGAGGCTATCAGGTACCCATGGGTTAATCTCGTGTGCCCAACCGTAAGTCATGTGATCACACCCGCATCTTGTTGATTGTCCCTCACGTTTACCGTAGTCAGACATTGTGCTGGTGGGTAGCTCCCATAGCAGCCATAGTAGCTTCAATTCCCAATCATCCGGCTTGACCTAGAACCCAGCAGAAAATAACAATCACACCTCCATCATTCAGTAGATTAACTGTGTTGTGGACATATGTAACAGGTGGGTTGGATTAGAGTGGCCTAAGCATAAACCTTGATCAGGACAACAAAAGATTATGCTAAAAATAATTAATGTTGTTAATGTATTGTTTTTTATACCTAAAAAAACAATATATTTATATGAATTCTGCTGCTATGATGCTAACTGCGAGTAACTTAAAATCATTGTGAAAATAATTGACTACAAATTAATTCTTAGGGCTAATTAGTTTACAGTGTCCATACAATTTAACTATTTATAGATACTGAGTCACGAGAATACCTTTTGCGTATGGATGGGCTGTTTGGAAGGGAAGGGAAAATCGGACAAGTGAAATAAACAATTTTCAGATCATCAGGGAAGTTTATTGCCACATAAAAACAATATTACAAACGTCATAAGTACGAGGGTCATCTCCTCTAACGTAAAGACCGTTTAATTGTAAAAAATGTATTCAAAAAAAACTATGTAAAAACAAAGTGATACACAATAAAATACGTAAATTACATTAATGCTTTACATAGTCGCCATATGAATTAAGACATTTGTTGTAGCGATTCACCAGCTTCAATATCCCTCGTCATATTTTTCTGCCGCCAGTTCATTTAACCACTGATTCACAGCATTTTTAAATTCATCGTCACCTGCAAATTGCTTACCACCCAAGATTCTTTTAATTTGCCAAACAAATGGTAATCTGAAGGCGCTAAATCTGGACTATACGGTGTTTGACTGAAAATTTCCCATCCAAATTTTCTCAGTAAATTGAGCGTTGTGCCTGCCACATGTAGACGTGCATTATCGTGCAAGAGTACGATGCCATCTACAGCGCCGATTTTGAATGGCACTCATAACTTGCGTAGAGTTTCGCAGTAATTTCTGCATTTACAGTCATTCCACATGGCTAAAGCCAATCAACAGTATGCCAAATTGATTCCAAAAGACCGTGGTCACAAATTTCCTTCCAAATGGCAGTGGCTTGATCTTTGTAGGTTTCGTTGGTGACCGAGGATGAAGCCATTCACACGACTGCCGTTTTCTTTCTGGCGTGCAGTCAAAAATCCACATTTCATCGCCGGTAACTATTGAATTAAGGAATTCATCACCATTTTCTCTGTACGCATCAGAAATTCCAACGCAGATCCCATTCAAATTTGTTTGAGACGTTCCGGTAACACGTACGGCACCCAACGTGCACAAACCTTTCTGAAGCCTAAATGGTCACGCACAATGCGACCAATAACAGCTCTTGAAACATCAGGGAAACTAAGGGCCAATTAAGATATTGTCACACGACGATTGTTTTTGATTTCTTCATCGACCTTTTACAACAAGCTCTCGTTGATTATTGAGGGCCTCCCCGAACGTTCTTCATCATGCACATTAACTCTCATATTTTTAAACGTTTCACACCATTTTCGAACGTTTCTTCCAGTAATTATGTTATCCTTAATGTTATCATTAATTATATATTAATTATGTTATTATGTAATTAATTATGTTATGTTATCACCATACACAGCAATCAACTGCCTATGAATTTTGACCAGTTTAACATTTTAACGTTGTTTTGATGGTTGAAAAGTATCACTCCCACATATTTTATAATCAGAGGCAAAATCAATTATCTGATTCATTTCAAAATGCAATAACACCAAACGTAAATAAAGACAACAACGCGACAACTGACAAACAACAATGCAGAGTGTATATTACGAGACTGGCCTTCCTTCCACCACACAGGTTAGCCAATCTCAAGGCGAGAAATTTCCCAACGGTCTTTACTTTAGAGATGACCCTCGTAAGTAACATTACCTAGTTGCATTCTCTTGTGTTACATTGAAATCAATTACTTTACCACAGCTTATCTACGTGAATGTTGGTGTACATTTTGTGTACTTTGATTCAAATTGTGTTTAAGTTACATAGTAATTTATTCTAATCTTGCAGACACTCATGTTTAATCACCTTTGTTTAACATATTCATCTTCTCAATCATTCATTTTCCAAATTCTCTACACACAGGAGAACTTGGATTAAAAAATTAAAAATCATTATTTAAATTCGATTTACTTTAGTTTGGAAGTAAAATTAGTTTCAATTTTGAAATCTCATTAACCAGAAAATATTTGACTGGTAAAAACATTCATGGTTATCTTTTTGAAAATTTCAGTTTTTTTTTTTTTATTTAAAGGCGAAAAACCATAGCGGTTATCATTGCCTGTTGTTCTACACAAGGGTGTAAAAAGCCCGAGTGCAGAACGCTTTTTTTCATATAATACTTAACATTTTACTAACTAGTATCACAGGAATGCAAATAAAAATTTACATAAAAAGTAATATCACAGACAAAAAAGGCTAAAAAGGGCTGTAAAAGGGCCATAAAAAACAAAAACATACACACATAAACTTAATATCACAGTTGGAATAAATAACACTAATGACATTGACAACTTTGGAATTAAAATCTTACAAACTAGTATCACAACCAAAAAATTAAAATTTACATAAAAAAAATAATATCACAGACATATAAATATATATAATAACTAATATAACATAAACACAACATATACTATAAAACATAACTAATTATAACAAATAAAACTGCTGTAGAGACTTCTGTAGTCAATAATGATGTAGATATTGGTTTTTCTCATTTTCAGATGTTTAACATCCATATCCCTATGGTAACTGGCGCTACTGTCCTCTTTACTGAAATGCCCATTTCATCATATGTGAGTTTATTCAATAAAGACATTTGTTCTTGGAAGCATTTTACAAATGCTTTGGTGGATTGATTTTTACATTTATTTTTAGCATCAAAATTTTTGTTTACAAGTACACTTAACACCAAGAATAGCCCATTTCTTTGTAAAACAATGATACGTAATAGACTCAATAAATTTTTAAACCTTACCTTCCAGTGAAATTTAAAACTAAAGTTTCTTTGTTTTACAATTTCTGAGCTACCGGACTTTTTTATAATCTACTAGCTTTACCTTGCGCGCGCTGCTACGCATATAAAAACATCTGTTTTTGTTTGTCCTTTGTTTTAAACATCTCTATTTTAAAAGTCAAACATCTAACTTTTTCGGAAGCGCGAAAACAACATTTAAGCCCCTTTCTTTGTACTGATCTGATCGATCAAAACCTGCTCCAGAAGCTGAGTAATCTATAGATACAATTTGAATTAAATCAGTTGAACAGTTTAGGAATGCATAAGGGAAAAACAAACATTATAAATATAATAGATTTTTCCCGTTAGTATGTGTTACTCAAAGTAGGTTCCTAATTATCTAATAATTGACTATTTGTAAAAATAGTTAAAAACAAAAAGTGGTAAACGATACTGGGACAAACCTATCTCACATTGTTCAAATTAGTGTGGTTTCCTTTTTTATAAATGCATTTTAATTAAAATTAAGTTTAAATACAATGGTTAGGCCTACACTAAAACTTATTTTGAATTCATTAATTACTTAATTACCAATTCATATTTATTTGATTGCGGTTGTATTTTATTTGATATAGCGACAGTGGACTGTAGTGCGGTAACATAAATTAATTATAATATATGCGAAGTAAAATTTAATGAAATCTTGACTTACCCCTTTTTCCAAGACAAGGAAAAATAAAATAAAAGGAATACCACCTGCGCAGGGATAAGGTACAAGGTTTCCAAATTGCGGTGTTCCGAATTCCCGTGTTATAAAAACAGCGGTCATATGCGGTTGACGAGACAGCGGTAACAAAAGGCGACGCGCACTGTACGATGGTCACTCATTGACTGTGTCGAGTTATCTGCTACCTATATTTACTACCGATAGCGGCGATAACAAAAATAATTTAATTATCGGGCCTAAACATCCTCCCCGCCCCTGAAACGACAGTTTCTGAACCCCAAAAAAATAAATAAGGAAAAAGAAAGGAGACATCTTCACTTCAGCGGGGGCTGTCACTGAAGACTTGCGAAGGCGAGGTGGCCCACGGAAGAAAGGGAAAAAGAAAGGATAATTAAAAAAAATAGCGTAAAAAATATATGGAAAAAAGTAAAATAGAAAAAATCTAAAGGCGTAGTTTCCGTGTAAAAACCTCTACACACAGATTATTTACAAACGCAATAAAAAATAAATAAAAATTACAGAAAAGATATCGAAATCATATTGCGAAAATAGAATAGAATAAACTAAAATAAAAGATACCTTGAATAAATAATTAAAAGAGAATCGAAATATTACTGGGTCGGCAACGGACAAATTTTAGTCACCGACCGCGTAAGTACTCCTGTTCGAGTGCGAACTTTCACGACTCGAATAATTCCGTCCGGACCAGGAATAACTTCTTGAATTACTCCAAGTGGCCACTGAAGAGGCGGACAATTATCAGTTTTAATGATGACGATTAAACCGGCCTCCACAGGTTTAGCGGGAGAGTTCCATTTTTGTCTTACTTGCAGGTTGTGAAGATACTCCACGTTCCATCTCTTCCAGAATTCTTGGATCAACCGGTCTAAAAGCTGATATCTAGTAAGATGATTCAGTGGTTCATCCAGTAGGTTGCAAGTAGGCAGTCCTTGTAGAGGTTGTTGCACTAAAAAATGAGCTGGAGTAAGAGCTGAAGGGTCGCTTGGATCCGAGCTTAAGCAATAAAGCGGGCGAGAATTGAGAATAGCTTCTATTTGTGAAAAAACGGTGGAAAGCTCTTCAAACGTTAAAATTTGTTGACCAATTACTCTATAAAGATGGCTCTTCACAGACTTTACATTGGACTCCCACAAACCGCCAAAATGCGGAGCATAAGGTGGGTTAAGCTTCCATTCAATTTGGTTCTCGGCTAGCTCTGACCCCAATGCATGGACGTAAGCGTCTGATTTTATTAATTCGTATACTTCTTTCAACTGAGTTCTGGCTCCAATGAAGTTTGTTCCACAGTCAGAATAAAGCGTCTTGCATGGCCCACGGCGAGATATAAACCTTTTAAAGGCAGAAAGGAACGTCTGAGTTGACAAATCAGATGCTAATTCTAAATGTACTGCTTTGACAGTTAAGCAGATGAATAAGCACAAGTAAGCCTTTTGAGGGCGAGCGCCCCTGCGTCTTGTCCAGGACACCCAGAATGGTCCAGCGTAGTCCACACCGGTGTGCAAAAATGCCTTACTTGGCTTCACTCTTGCAGAGGGTAGGCTTCCCATAAGAGGAAATACGGGTTTTGGTCGAAGTTTAAAGCAAATATTGCAAGAACGGATCAAGTTTCGAATTATGCTTCTTCCACCTAAGATCCAATATTTCTGGCGTAGTAGCGATAACACGAGCGTCGGCCCTGTATGGAAATGCCTTTGATGACAATGATTTATGATGAGATTCGTGAAGTTATCTCGTTTTGGAAGAAGTATAGGATGTTTTTGCTCGTAGCTTATTTCCGAGTTAATTAACCGTCCACCAACACGTAGAACACCTTCTGACAAGAACGGATTGAGCTTCCTAATTTCCGAAGAGCAGCCCTTTCCTTCAATAAGCGATTGTATTTCCGAGGCAAAATGTTCCTTTTGTACTTCTCTGACTATAAGTAATTCGGCGGCGGCTAAATCAGATGCGGATATGAGACCATCAACGCAAGGAAGTCGTTTTAAGAACCGTAAAACGTAAACAGTGGCTCTGAGCAATTTATTGTAGGACGAGCATTTGTCTATTAAGTCTCGAAGCGGGTAATCTGCTGACTCCGTAGCAATCAAAACACGTTGTTCATCGACGAATTCTTTTGACGAACTGATCGGATACTTAGGCCAGAGAGAATAATCTTCTTCTAGCCAGCTTGGGCCTCGAAACCATAGCTGATGGTCAACCAAATTATTTGGCAGTAGGCCGCGAGAGAGACAATCGGCCGGATTTTGCTCTCCATTTATGTGAAACCAAGCTGAAGATTGTAGATTTTCTTGTATATATGATACGCGGTTAGTGACAAAGGTTTTCCACCTCGATGCAGGGCTATTGATCCATTGAAGCACTATCATTGAATCCGAGAATGCGAATATATTCTTGAACTTAAATTGAATTTCACATGCTTTGGACACAAATGAAATCAATCGAGCAAGCATAACTGCTGAGCATAGCTCTAGCCGCGGAATTGTATTTATTTTCATAGGTGCAACACGAGATTTTGCACATAAGAGATTAATTTTGAATGTATTATCTGGTTGCTGAGCTCTAATGTAAACTACAGCACCATAGCCCTTTTCAGACGCGTCGCAGAAACCGATAAGATCTGCTGTGTGTCCTTCAGAAATAGCGACATGGCGAGAAATTTTTAATTTTAATAGTACTGGCAGTTGCGATTGAAAGTTGGTCCAAGTCTCCACGATTTGTTTTGGAGGGCTTTCATCCCAGTCTATTTTTAATGACCATAATGTTTTTATTAAACATTTTGCTAGCAGCGTTGCGGGAGCTAGAAATCCCAAAGGATCAAATATCCTAGCTATTGACGACAAAATGTTGCGTTTTGTACAAATTTTATTCTCAGAGCATATCTTGAAACTAAAACAATCCGATGATGCGATCCACTGCAAACCCAAAATTTTTCTTGTGTCATCATTTTGGAAATTTTTAGAATTCAGAAGTTGATCTTCAATTGGAATTACCGAAACTAAATCAGAGGAATTGCTTGACCATTTGACCATTTCGAACCCACCAGCCTTAAACAATTTTCGTAAGTGATGGTATAGCGTCTGAGCCTCTTGGAGGTTCTTTATACTGGTGACCAGATCATCCATATAGATGGAATTATTTATTGCGGCAACAGCTTCAGGATATTTGGTTGCTTCATCTACGCCTAATTGCCGAGTGACTCGAATCGCGAGAAATGGAGCTGGCTTGACACCAAAAGTCACAGTATTTAGTGTCCACGCGCGCACTTCTTCATCTGGGGAAAATCTCCATAAAATCTTCTGAAATTTTCGATGTTCGGAATTGACTTCAATCTGCCGATACATCTGTTTCACGTCTGCAGTAACTGCAATCGGATATAAGCGGAATCTAACAAGAATTTCTATTAAGTCACAATGTAATTTAGGTCCTGTATAAAGAAGATCATTAAGCGAACGATTATTTGAAGCCTTAGCGCTTGCATCGAAAACTACTCGAAGACGTGTGGTTGCACTGTCCGGTTTTATTACGCAATGATGTGGCAGATAATAACTGTCGTTAGTAAAAGTTGACAGAGACATGTGACCTTGTTCGATGTAGTCTTTCATGAAGGCATGATATTCTATCTTCATGTCTTGATTGGCTTTAAGTCGTCTTTCTAAAGATGAGAAGCGTTTTTCGCAGACAGGTAGTGAATCTCCGAGAGTGGAAGGATCTTCTTTAAACGGCAGCGAAACAGAATAGCGACCAGTCGGTAGTCTCTGGTGGGTGTCGATGAAATGTTTTTCACATATCTCGTCTTCTTTGTCCAAAAAAGTTGGTTGCGGGATTTCTTCTAGACTCCAAAATTTCTTCATTAAATCATCCAGTGAAGTCTCAGTAGTAGACATGTAGACTTGATTTTCAGAACGATTACTGTGCGAATGATCCGATACAGTTCTTCCCATAAGAATGTAACCGAAAAGCGTATCTAAAGCGACTGGAGTCCCGGGAGGTCCCGTTATTTTATGTGATTTTATTATACGCGAAAATATTTCCGATCCCAACAGAATGTCTATCTGACTGGGAATATTACACGTATCATCAGCGAGCTGAATATTTTTTAAGTGCGATAATGACTCCAATGAAAAACATCGGCTGGGTAAACTATCAGTTATTTTATCTATAACAAAAGCGTCTAATTTAAGTACCCTTTGCGTATCAAAGCGGGAGGCGATAGAAAGTGATGCGTTAAATTTAAGAGGACGAGTGCTAAGTCCAATTCCCTGAACCGCTGAATTTACTCGTGATACCTTTAACCCCAGCTTGCGTTGAAATTCGGCAGTAATAAAATTTGATTGGCTGGCGTTGTCAAGAAGCACACGAGCTTCATGAGCGCGGTTCATCGTATCAAAAATGAGAATTTTTGCAGTTGATAATAGAACTATCGATTCTGGCGGAGTATTTTGAGAAGTCATGCTAACTGACGATGTTGAGCAGTGCGCGAGCGAAGAATCAAATGAGGTAACTTGTTTCGAAGTGTCAACAGAAGGAGTCTGAGTATCCGATTTACTTGCGTTCAGTTCCTCAGTTTTCGTCACAGAAGGTTGACTGTCACGATGCAAGGTAGAGTGGTGTCGTTTGTTGCAGAAAATGCAGGTCTTAAAACTCTTACAGTTCTTAGTAGTATGCTGAGATGACAAACAATTCACGCACAAATGTTTTGTTTTTACAGCCGAAAATCGGTCAGCGGATGATAACCGTTTAAATTCAGGACATTTAAAAACTTGATGCAATTCATTGCAAATTGCACATTTTGGGGGTTGATAATTATTATTCTTACTCGTCAAAAAAGTATGAGTAGGTTTACTTTTGTTAATTTTATCTTTAATTTGAGAATTCTCGAGTTTATTAAATTTTGAATTACGAAAAAGAATTTTTTCGTTTTCTTTTGTAAAAGTTAAAAGTTGATCGAACGTAGGGATATCATCCTTCCTACAATGCATTTCAAAATAGCGCACAGTTTCTGGATCTAACTTTGAGAGGGCTATTTGCAAAATAATAAAATCGGCTAAGTTACCGACATTAATAGCCTTAAGAGCATCAACGGATGCTACAAAAGAATGCAAAAAGTTTTCTAATCCTTGAGCAGATTGACAAGTAAGAGGTTTAAACTCTAAAATTTTATTTAAATAAAAAGACGCTAAATTTCTTTTATCTTGATATTTATCTACAAGATTTTTCCATAAAATAGCATAATTTTCAGCGGTAGGCGGAATTCCGGAAGTTACTGCTAATGCTTTTTTACTTAGTTTACCTACAAGGTATCTAACCTTATCGGAATCGGATAAGTTAATATTTTCGTGAATATTACTTTTAAAACTTTCAAAAAATATAGGCCATTCCGAAAGTTCGCCCGAAAATCCGGGTAGTTCTAAAATAGGCAACTTAATTTTAGGCTTAATTTCAGTAACTTGTTTACTTTTTTGGTCACTGTTATTAATTTCTAATTTAAGCGAATTTTCTGCGGTTATAATAGCACAATATAAATCTTCTAAAGCATCAACTGCTTGAAAACTAGGTTCAGTGTTATCATCTATTTTTAATGACAATTCATTTATTTCATCCATAATTAAACGAAATTCATTTCGGGTTTCTTTAATAGTTAAACATTTTTTTATGAATAAATCTTTACAAGCGGGTATATCCAGCTTTAGGCTGGCATCATACGTTTGCTGAACTCTTTGGTAGAGATGGTTTTTCTTAGCTTCTAATACCCTTAACCTTTTTTGATCGGTTGCCATATTTTTTTTTTTTTTTTTTTTTTTTTTTTTTTAATATAAGAAATGAACCAAATAACAGGGTTATAAATGCAAACAAGTAGCACGGAAATTGCGTAACTTAATTAAAGAATAATTTCTTTAAATTATTGCAAAAATCGTAAGAAATTGTTTATTTCTAAATATGCGATTCAAAAATAAAATAAAATTGGAAGGATGCAAGACAAACACAATGTATTTTTGTATAAGCAAAATAATGAACAAATAAAATACACGTATTTTGATAATACGTATTATCAAAATTGAAGACGTATTATCCAATATAGTTTTATTCTAGAATAATAATTTATTTATTGATTAGAAATAATTTAAGAATTAAAGAATTTATTCATGAAGAATCAAATTGAAATAATAAAATTATAATTATTGTGTTTATCGAAATTTAAATTTAAATGTGAAGTTTGTAGATAAGCCGATAACGAAATGACAAAATTTGTAGGAATAGGTAGCAGATAACCTAAAGCGAATAACAAGTTTTATGCAGGTTAAAACTCGACACAGCATACAAGAATTGTAATGCGTATTATGCTAACAATATATATAATTGAAAACGTAATTAAAGTTTTCCGACTTCTTAAAAAATGAACAGTTATGAATTTTATGCAAAGCGCAAATTACAAATATGCGTATAGCGTGCAATAGCGAATAGCGTATTTTAAACAAATTAATGTTATTTACATTTACATTAACAAAGCGATTTAACGTGAATTCAATTGACATCAAATAAAACACAATGTAAAGGTATATCCTCGCGAAGGAAAACCAATGGTCTTTTCGAAGCTATCCGCCCGAAAGTTAATAATGTGCTTCTGGAAGATATCAGGTCCGGAGGTTACCAATGGTTGCGGTTGTATTTTATTTGATATAGCGACAGTGGACTGTAGTGCGGTAACATAAATTAATTATAATATATGCGAAGTAAAATTTAATGAAATCTTGACTTACCCCTTTTTCCAAGACAAGGAAAAATAAAATAAAAGGAATACCACCTGCGCAGGGATAAGGTACAAGGTTTCCAAATTGCGGTGTTCCGAATTCCCGTGTTATAAAAACAGCGGTCATATGCGGTTGACGAGACAGCGGTAACAAAAGGCGACGCGCACTGTACGATGGTCACTCATTGACTGTGTCGAGTTATCTGCTACCTATATTTACTACCGATAGCGGCGATAACAAAAATAATTTAATTATCGGGCCTAAACATTATTCATTAACAATCTTGATACATTGATATAATAATATTTCATTTCATTATTTAGTGTAAAAATCAATATTTATTGTTTTTTATATAGGTGAAAAACCGTCAGGGGTTACCATCGCCTGGCACCCTTAGATAGGGTGTAAAGGGCCCTAACAAGGAGTGCTAGCTAATTTAAAACTTATTTAATTTAAAAAAATAATTAAAAGGTTTTACATTGATTCATTCAGTAGAACGGATTTTTTAAATATAAAACTACAGGGATATTTGATGTCAAATCAGCTAACGTTGTACGAGGAGTCCCAAAAAAAAAACCGGAATGAGAGCTCGCTACCATTCGTAGACGTAGTAGAGAGTTCTCTCGCTACAAACGGTTAGTAGAAACCTACAACAAACAACTGCTCAGACGGCGTCAGTCTGTAGGTCAACGTTTTTGATCAGTGTTGTGTTCTCTTACTGTTGTCATGTTCCGCCTGCAAAGTCATTAAGCGTCAAGTCAATTTTCCACGGTCTTGGTTTCTGGGTCATTACCGTAAAACCAATTCTCATCACTTGTAATGACTTTGGTCAAAAAGTCTGGATCACTTTCAATCTTGTTTTTTAAGTTCTGACTCAAATTCAATCGAACGTTTTGTTGATCCTGTTTGAGAAGGCGAGGAACAAATTTAGCGGCAACACACCTCATTTGCAAATCCTCAGTTAAAATCCACTGGCACGAGCTCCACCTCATGCCTGTCTCTTCAGAAATTTCGTCGATCGTAAAACGACGATCCTCATTAATTTTTCCAAGTTTTCATCGTTTCGAGATGTTGAAGGGCGTCCAGAACAAACATGGCCTTCAACACTCATCTCAACATGTTTAAAGCACCCAAACCACTCGAATACTGGTGTGGGGCTCATAACATCCTCCTTAAAAGCCTGCTTAAGCATTTGGTAAGCTTCCGTTGTCAATTTTTCGAGGAGGAAACAAAATTTCAACCATACTTTTTTTTAATTCTGCCTTAACAACATCGCAGATACAACACAACAGTAAAAGAAACACACAACACTATGATAAAACATTAACCTACAAACCATAAAGTAAGTAAGAATAGAGAGGGAACTCGCTTAATGCAAAGTGTTTTAACGTTTTCCGTCTGCAACTATCTTTTTCCCCACGCCTGTAGAATGCACTAGTAGCGCATAAGAGGGAGATTATAAATTTGCCTATTATCCTATAGAATATTTATTTTTTATTTCAGTTTACTTTTTGTTTTACAATTGAAATTTTTGGTAACTAATTTTTTAAATATTTTTTTAAAGCCGCATCGACAGTTTGGATATTTGCGACTACGGTGAGTCATGAAACAGTGAGTTGAGACTAAAAAAACAAAAAACTCGGGATGGCCAGAGTTTGGTGTTCAGATTTCAAAGCACTGTACACGGGAAGAGGAAAGTCACCCCTACCTACGGTCCTATTCACTTCTCCTTAGACCCCTTCGCCTTTAAAAGAGAAAGGAAATAACACGCATTCGATGCTCTTCTTTCTGTTCTATCAGATCGTACGCTGTTTTAACTACAGCGTTCGCACATATACTCACATAAATCTTGTTCTTTGTTGTTATGCCTATCTATATTATATTTTATTACTTGTTTTTGTTTATAATGATTTTTTGTAACTTTTTTATTGTTTTTTACTTATTTTTTATTACCTATTTATTACAAATATTTACAAATACATTTACATCACTATTTATTATTAGGGTAAAGCAGGGATAGATGGCCATCCGCTCTAGTTTCCAAACGAACCGTTTTTTTACCGCTGTCGGTCAGTCAGTAATCAGTATTTGTTGTTATTGTTGTGTGCTGTTTGTTTCAACACTTTATTTTACCAAAAAGTGAGTATTTTTCACATTTTTAGTTTTTAGTGTACCTTAAAACTATATCATAGGTCAATCCGTTTCCATTTTTTAGTAAGATGTACCGTATTAAGGTACGGTAAAATGCTTTTTGGGGTTATTTAGATCTAGATGCATGCCACCACGTTCTTTCTGTTAGCGTTCTCGTCCACCATGTTTGTTGGCGCGCTATGGCCATCTCTCCCTGATGTTTCGGAGAGTTGGCCACATCACCTCTGGGACAGTTGGCCACCCCTTAAAATTTTATTTTTATTTTTTTTCTTTATTCCAAAATAAATCTGTTTCTTTTTAGATGCCAAATAAATATGTTCGGAAGATTGGTTCTACTAGAGGTAGTTGGAGAGAAGAAGACCTGCAAAATGCCATGCATGAAGTTAAAAATGAGGGTTATTCAGTCAGAAAAGCTTCTATAGAGTTTAATATTCCTAGAAAAACTCTTGAGAGAAAGATTAAAACCGGCTGTTGTTCAAAAACTGCAATGGGTTTAGGTTCTTGTTTGGGTTTAGCAAATGAAGGTAGACTTGTCCTTCATATTAAAAAAATGCAATCTCACGGGTTTCCTTTTACAAGAGACAGTTTACGAATCTTAGCATATAACTTTGCTTTGCAGCTTGGCATTAAACATAAATTTAATGTTGAAAAAGAAAAGGCAGGCAACGATTGGTTGTGTTTATTTTTGTCTCAACATCCTGATCTAACTGTTCGGAAATCTGAAGGTGTTTCCCTTGCCAGAGTTCAGGGAATGAATCGTGATGAAGTTAAGGAATATTTCTGTTTACTTCAGAAAGTGTTGGAGGCGAATGATTTGCTCACTAAACCTGAAAGTATTTTTAACGTGGATGAGTCTGGTCTTCAGCTAAACAGTAGGCCAGGCGCTGTAATAGCTGAAAAAGGGTCAAAAGTAGTTCCTGTTGTTACATCCTCGGAAAAAGGAGAAACTGTCACTGTCATAGCATGTTGCAGTGCTGAAGGAATCTTCCTTCCTCCCTTTGTTGTAATGAAGGGAGTCAACAAGAAAAAAGAGTGGAAGGACAACATGCCACCAGGAAGTAAAGTAGTGATGTCGAAGAAGTCCGCCTATGTCAATACTGAAATATTTTTCGAATGGTTACGGGATCATTTTGTACCTTGCAAACCAGTAGGAGAGGTTATGCTTATTTTAGATGGTCACACTTCCCATACTAGCTCTGTAAAAATGTTGGAGTTCGCAGAGGAAAACAATGTAATTTTGGTATGCCTCCCCAGCCACACTACTCATTATCTCCAACCTCTAGACCGGTCCACATTTAAATCAGTCAAACATCATTTTTACAATGCCACAGCTACATGGCAAAGGAATCACCCAGATCGGAAGATAGGAAGACTACAATTTGGCGAGCTTCTTCATGAGTGTTGGGGTCAAGCAGCAACGCCGAGAAATGCCATTTCTGGGTTCAAAGCGACAGGGATTTACCCCTTCAATCCAGATGCAATTCCTGACTACGCTTTTACAAGTGATTCAGCTAGATTAATGGTCAATGATGTCATCAACACGTCAAGCCAAACACCCAACGAAAGAGCCCCTTCACCTGAGCCTCGCCCATCTACGAGTGCAGACAATGTTGCGCACATTCCTACCAACGAAACAACCCAAACAACACCAACAAAAATTCTTAACAACATTTCTCCTGTACCAGCTAGATCCGAAAATAAGCCTAATAAACGTAGAAAAATTAAAGCAACAAATCTGACATCAGAAGAAAATATTAAAAAGTTAAAATTAAGGATCAAGGACAGAAAAAAAAAGTAAGCCTTAAGCAAAACCAAACCAAAAGAAGGGTTTAACCAAGTAGACAAAAGTCAGTTCAGACTCATCAGAGGACGCTCAGTACAAAGACGATTCGAGTGATGGCTTGTGAAATGATGAAGAGGAAGAATGCGTTGGTTGTGGAGAGGATTACCAACAGACAACAGAAAAATCAATTTTTCTGTGATTGGATCAAGTGTGTCAGATGTAAACGTTGGTTACACGAATCCTGCACAGCATATGTAGATGTTTGTTATTGATGTGGTTGTGCCATTTTGAAAAAGAAACCTTAAAATGTTTAATCTTTTGTAACGTTTTTTTATCACTAAGTTGTTCCCTACTAAGTAAGTAAGTTTTAAGTTTTAGTAGTTGTAGTAGTAATAGTAGTAGTAGTAGTGTAACTTAAGTGTAATATTAATTGTAAAATCAGTAGTTGTCAAAAGTTTTAGTAAATTTAAGTTAAGTTTTATTACTATTCTCTGTTCAGGAAAACTTTTGACACGGAATCTCGAGGTAGTCGCGTCCCACCACCACGTGTTCAGGACGAGCTGAACACAACTCCAACACATGGGGCTGTGCGCGTATGCGCAACTATTTCTCAGTTCACCAGTGTCGCACATCTCGTCCTGTTGTGTACACGTGTACAGGCTTTCGCAAGCGCAAACATTCATTCAATTTTTCTTAAAGTACCTAATAAAACCTTTCCATAATAATATAGTGGACTCTGTTGTCAGGGTTGCCATACCTCAGTCGAGAGACCCCGGTTTTAAGGCGCCAGAGACTCGCCTACTTCCAATCGGCATTACTCGAGATTTTTAGTTTTACCTGCTCGACACAAGAAAACTCCTCGAGGCCGGTCACAAACATTCTTTGTCAACATCTGCCTTGCTTGTCTATATTTATTTATTTAAAGTATGTATAACCTATTTACGAAGGGAACCTATTTACACCTACTATTAAAAAATAACTACAAAACTATTAAAACTACTACTACTAAACTATTAAAATAACTGTATTATTTACATGGAATACAATATGTACGGTACTAAACGTAAAGCTATTAATAAATCGGAAGCAACTATAATCTTATTTAAAAATGTACTAATATAAAATAAAATTTAGAATATAAAGAAAAATTATAGTAATTTATTAATCGGAATCTTCCGATAACGGGTACACGCCTTTGACTCCGCTTGTCCCAGGTTGTGGTTCTTCCTCGTCTTCTGATGTGTCAATAACCGAACCAGAAGTCACACTTTCTAATTCACTATCGGAAGTTGAAGAGCCGTTGCGTAAATTTATTATTAAGTCAACGCTGCTTCGATAACACCATCCTTTTCTTGCGCTTCTTTAATTTATTTCTCAGCGTGAGCCACAGCTTTTCTCCAGTCATCAGGTGTTACCTCATTGACAGCTTCACGAAATAGCCGCTCAACTTCATTTACTATAAACAGTTTGTTTCGATCCGCCACTTTACCCTTAATCTGGGCCCAAATCAGTTCTATTGGGTTAAACTGACAGTGATAAGGTGGCAATCGAATAACAGTGTGTCCATTTTCTCTAGCACGTTCATCTATTTTGAAGCGTTTCACTATATTTCTGGATTTGACTATTTCGAGAAGCTGGCATTGCCGGGAATTTTCATCAAACGGAATATTATTCTTTTGGAGCCATTCTGCGACCTCTCTTTTCAACGACGCTTGATTTGGCGGTTTATTGGTTTGTACCAAATGATACGGCGCATTGTCCATTACGATCACTGATTTCGTTGGTATGTTTTCCAACAATTTATCAAACCATTCCGTGAAAATATCCGCATTCATATCCCGATGGTAATCTCCATCTCTTTTGGAACGGAATATCATGAATGCGTTCGGTACAAACCCTGCGCTGGTACCAGCGTGAATCACAATTAAACGGCCACCTTTTCCCGTAGGTTCTTTTCGGCAACTCCGCGTTGTATCATCAGTCCACGATTTTCGGCTAACATGACCCGCGTTAACCCACGTTTCATCTAAGAAGACGACTTTGTCAATACTATGCTTACGAATGTCATTTAGAAAAGTCCATCGCAAGTTTATAATATCAGATCGTTCTATTAAAAACTTCCGATTGTAAATTTTTCTCCATCTGAATCCTAACGAACGAATAATCACCCACAACGATGTCTTTCCACCAGAAAAAATATCCCTTTCCTTTACAATACGTAATATTTTCCTTAATGTTGGCAGTTCCCTATCTCGATACAATTCATAAATGACATTACGTATAGCATTCTGACTAAAATCGTCCACTTCTGAAACCGGTTTCACACGAGGCCTTTTCTTCCCGGGAGTAACATCTACTGGATCGTTAATAATTTTTGATACCGATTGCCTACTAATATTTAAAGCGTTAGACACTCGCTGTGTAATTTTTTTACTGGTAAAAGAGGTCCACCGTTTTCTGACTCCCTAACTAAGTAGTCTTTCAACCGTTTAACAAGCATGCGACTTTGTGATTTAAAAGCGGAATCCTGACCAATTTTCGTTACCCTACCTCGGTTAGCCATACTGAAACTAAAATATTATAATGAAAAAGACGATAACTAGATAAACAATGGAAGTAAATTACAAATAAAATATGAACAGAAGGCAAGACAGACAAATTAATGTTAAGATACCGAACAATGAAAATGTCGACTGAACGAAATATCGACAGAGACAAACGTAAACAAATCACGCAGAACGACAGATGCCGACTGAAGAATGGAACGAAATCTAACACACCCTCTCCCGCCATTACTACAGCACAGCGGTATTGGGTGAAGAGGGGGAAAACGGAGCGTTGCTTGCAGCTGGAGAGGGACATGGTGCGACAGAGATGACGATAGTTTTACCCCTCATGTGTCAAAAGATCGGAAGAATTAACAATATTAGTAGTATTATTACAATATAATAGTAATAGTTATTACAAATACTAAGTTTTTTTACAAAATGTAATAAGAAGTTTAATAAAAAACATGTAAAAAAATAACTAACTCTTTTATTACAATTCCTCCTTGGTTTCTAGAGTATTTATAGGCTGGCCAACTATCCCTGTGGTGTATGGCCATCTTACCCTAATAGATGGGCGAGATGGCCAACTGTAGCGTAATCACAAAAACATCCATAATTTTTTGAGATTAAATTTTATTTTTGTAATGAATCGGTATTTAGTTTCACATATACATTAAGCAATTTCTGTAAATTTTGCAGATTTTTGTGACTGTTAAGGTCTCTGCCCACTAGACCGTACCATACTAGGACCGTAACCGTACCGACACATGCAAATAAATATTCTTTGCATCAGTTAGTATAGCAAAACGCCTACCAGACCGTGCCGTCACCGGCCAACACCGTAACGTGCCAGGCCCGTTCCGTCAACAATCTGCAGGCGAGAATATTTTGTAGGTGACGGTACGGTGTGTGCATGGCAAGTGACGTTGCCGAACCGGTTTGTGCCGGCGGCCCACCGCGTTGCAACCCCGTTGTGACACAGTTCTTTGTTTGCCTTCGAAGGAATCGGTGCGCGTGTTTGTATTGGATTGTATATTTCGATTGTATTTATTGCTTGCGTTTCTGTTGTAATAATGGAGGATGAAAAATTAATAGAATTCGTTCGTAATTACGAATTCATTTACAATTTGCAACATCCAAAATATATGGATAATGTGAAGAAAGAGGTAGCATGGAAGCACATTGCAGATGAAATGAAACAACCTGGTAAGATTATTTTAGTTTATTTTAAATGTATTATTACAATTTATGTATTTTCATTAAATATTACAAACCCAGTCCACTTGACCTTGAGTCGTTTGAAAGAAATTTGCGAATTGATCGCGTACTTCAAAAGCGGAAGAGACTGCATTACCTCCTTGACGTCGTAGGTTGTTAAATTGTACAGGAGTTGCTGCTTCCATAACAGCTACCGTTTCTCCTCGTCTTATGAAGTTATACAAAATGCAAGTGGTTAAAACAATTTTTTCCGCATATTCTGGTTTCAAATGCATACGTCTATTATAAATACGAAATTTTTGACTTAAAATGCCGAAAGCGTTTTCAACGACACGTCTTGCCCGGCAAAGGCGATAGTTATAGTGGCGTTTCTGAACATCAGTAATCGACTGCTGTGATGGATAAGGTCGTAATAGATTGTTTTTTAAAGGGAAAGCTTCGTCACCTAATATAACACATGGTGCACTTACATTTGTCCCAGGGAAATTTTTGCTTCCTGGAATATTAAACTTATTGTTTAGTATAGCTTGTCCCATTTTTGATTTTGAGAAAATACCACCATCACTGTCTTTACCGAAAGCACCGACGTTTACAGCTATAAAATTATAGTTTGCATCAACCAAAGCCATAAGTACAATAGAAAATGTTTTCTTGTAATTAAAATATATGGAACCACTGTTTGGAGGTGCTACAATCACGACATGCTTTCCGTCCATTGCACCGACACAATTAGGAAAATTCCACTTATTCCAAAATTCTTTTATGTTTTCTTCCCATTGCTCTGTGCTGGGCGCGGGAATGATTTCCCGAAACATTTAGTTTATAATAGCGTCACAAACTTCAAGAATTGCTCGTCTCACAGAACTTATTCCCATGCGGTAGCTAAAAGCAATTGTTGTGAACGAATCACCAGTTGCTAAGTACCTGCAAATAATAATTTACATCGTGATAAACTCTCATATTATATCATGTTTAAAACAAAGTTCATTTCAAATCGGCCAAATACCAATTTAGTAAATAAAATTGCTACCTAATTTACTGGGACGAATACGCCACAGTCGGCGTCTTAAGGGTTGAAAGAAAACTGAACAACGATTGTAACGGACTCACCCATATTTTTTTAGATTTTTCTAAACGAAATTTATTAAATAAAAACTCATCGGTAAACTTATGTTGCGCGCTGTGTAATTACAAACTTTTTTTAGGAAAATTGTATTTTAGAGAACAAAGTTTAAAATAGGATGTTTTGTTTATATTACAGCTGCGGCCTGTAAACAGAGGTGGCAAGGGCTTAGAGACTCCTACAGAAGATCTTTAAATAAGAGAAAAGTAAAAAGTGGACAGGCAGCAAGAAAAGTGAAAAAGTGGAAGTATGAAGACGAAAAATGTCTTTTCTTGCTCCTTTTTTTTTAGATCGTAAGACATTAGATTCTGTGAAGCTTACAAGCGATGAGGAAGACAATGACGCGGGTGATATTGACCCTGATAAGACAGAAAACTGCGAAATCATTACTGAGAACACTGCTACTTTAGATGATTCTGAAGTACAGGAAGATGCTCAGAAAACTGTGCCAAGTAAGAAACAAAAAAAACAAAAAAAAGTAAAAGCACAGTCAGCATCTGCCTTATTGATGGCAAAATTGTTGGAGGATCAAAGTAATCTTCAACCGCAGAGGGAACATGACGAGTTAGATCGTTTCTTTTTAAATATATCAGACACCGTTAAAACGTTTCCGCCTTATCAACAGGCACTGGCGAAAAATAAAATATTTTCTATAGTTTCCGAAATGGAAATACAGCAGCTGGCACCTCGTACCCCAATGTCTGCTCCATATGCATATCAATTTACAAATGCTGACGGCCTGTCTCCGCAATCAACACCTAGTACTCCCCCAAGTGTACCTATGGCAACGTCTCCTGAAAATTGGAGTTACCAAGCACACTTGGGATAGTTACAATAATTTTATTTCTTTTTTAAAGTAAATTTATAATATTTGTTTATATTAAAAAAAACAACTGTATTAATAATTGATTTATATTTTATGCTTTAAATATTTTGTATTGTAGCCCTTAAATAAAAAATAATAAAAAAGTACATAATTTGTGTTTCACTTACGTAGACACACAGCTAGCTTCTCTTTTGGTGAAATACTTTCTCTAAATACGGTGTTTAGTTTGGTTATGTCATTTTCAATTTTTCTAAACAATTCATTAAATTGGAATGACGTCATACGAAAATACTGGAGAAACTTTTCTTCATCATCAACTAGATGTCTATATAACGTCCAATATTCTGCCTCAGTTTTTCGTTTTCTTAGAGATTCGTGAATCCAGTAGCGTCTCACAGTATTTTTCTCGTTTTCTTCGTCCTCGTCCAGAATAATGGCAATCATTGCCAATTCTCGTAAAGATAATTTTTTAATAGGCATATTTTAGTAAAGAAAGTTGACAACCAGAAATCACACACTGTTCACAACTTGTAGTTATCTCATTGACTCCTCTGCAAAAACTGACGATACAGCGACCGGAGCCGAACGGCCACAAACGGGTATGGAACGAGTACTAAACGGGTATGGAACGGTTATCATACGCGTTGTATACGGGTATAGAACGCGGTTGATCCGTTGCGGTGGGCATAGTAGTGACCGGAGCGGTTGCTTTCGTGCCTGGTACGGTCCTAGTATGGTACGGTCTAGTGGGCAGAGACCTTTATAGGGTTTGCAATTGGCTTTTGAAAAAATTATGGCCATCTATCCCTGCTTTACCCTACATATTTACATTAACATATATAGGTATTTAAAAATTTATTAAAAAATATTTACAGGAAATTAGATTTTTTACAACACTGCCAGCCTACTCTGAATTGGAGTTATCTAGCGGACGAACTCCTTCTATAGAACACAGGTTTACCGACATACCACTGGGGCCATACTTTCTCTACTTCAGTTTCATCTTCACTGTCATCGCTGCACAAACTGTTGTCATCACTACTGGCCGAAGCAGTCCCATTTCTCACGTGAATTATCATTTCATCGACTACAGTTTCCAATAATCCCGCTTGTTTCCAAACTTCTTCAACAATTCGTTTTGTGTGGTCTACTGCTTTTCTCCAATCCTCAGATGTAACTTCTTCTATTGCTCTTGTAGTTAGTCTTTCGACTTCGGCGATAGTGAAGGTTTGATTATTTCGAGCGACTGACCCCTTTATTTGAGCCCATATCAACTCAATGGGATTGAATTGACAGTGGTATGGCGGTAGGCGAATTACACGGTGTCCCTTCTCTCTCGCTAGTTCATCGATTTTATACTGCTTCGGTGGCTTGTTGGCTTTAATAATTTGCAGAAGTTCACATTTTTTTGCGTCTGCAGGAAACTCAATATTGTGTTCACGCAGCCACAGAATTATCTCATTCTTAAGTGATGCTTGATTTAGTGGTTTGTGGATCTGTAGTGAATGCAAGGGAGCATTATCCATACATATGACTGAATTTGCGGGCAGTTTTTCCAACATATTAGAAAACCATTTTTTAAAACCTGCCGCATTTAAGTCCTGATGGTAATCCCCCTGTTGCTTCGATTTAAATATCCGCAAACAACCATCAACAAACCCGTCACTTGTTCCCGCATGAATTACAAAAAGACGGCTGCCCTTCCCAGTCGGTTCCTTCCTTGTACTAAATTTAGTGTTATCCTCCCAGCTTTTATGAACTGTATGTCCGGCATTGACCCAGGTTTCATCCAGGAATATAATTTTTTCATAATTGACGTTTCAAATTTCTCTTAAAAATGCACACCTGAGATTTACTACATCAGAAGTTTCCATTAAAAATTTTCTGTTATCTATTGTCTTCCACTTGAAACCTAAATTCTTCAAAACTACACCCAAACTTGTCGTTCTACCAGAAAACAACTCTCTCTCCCTTAAAACTGCGAGTATCTTGAAACGTGTCGGTAATTCTCGAAGTTTACAAAATTCGTAAACATTTCTAATTGCCACTTCTTGAAAATTATCGGGTTTCGTAAAGCTTGATTTTCGTGACCGTTTCTTACCCGGTGTTTCCACTACTGTTTCTTCACAAACTTTCGCACGGTATTTGGTGCGATCTGAAAAGCGTCTGCACCCTCTCCACCACTTTAGTTACTGGTTTCAACGGGCCCTTATTCTCCTTTTCAAGAATAAAATATTGCCTTAAACGGCTAATCAAACGACGCGATTGCAATTTTAAAGTTCGTCCTCTGCCGAACACTTCACGTTCGTCTGGTGTAGATATCTTCCACGTATTAATATTCACTGTTATAAACCGTTATTATACTAACGTTTTACAAAACAAAAACCGTTATTAAACTAACGTTTTTCAAAACAAACAACCGTATTGAAGGAAGATTCAGACAGCACTCACATATTTTCTCGTAGGTGGGTTGTGGAATGCGTTTAGATTGGAGGGAGAGAGAAGCTGTCCCGAACCTGCCATAGGTACCGCCCACTGACAACGATAATGCGAAGGGAAGGGATAGCAGCATAGAAATCCAACACCAAATTCTGGCCGTCCCGAGTTAAGTTATAATATTAATGAAATGAAATTTTGTTACTTAAAGAAGTGTTTTTTTCGCAGAGGGTTATGGAACGTGGTTTCTTCTGTTTTCCGAAAGCGAAAAACCTGTAAGTATTAATATGATAAATAAATACGTGTAGGCTAAAATAAATATGATATGTGTTAAGGTTAACGGATTGAGTAAACATTAAATGTATGAATTGATTTCTACTTTTAAATTATTGTAAATAAATCTGGTGCTTAAGTTTGTCTGACCTAATAATAGTTATGGTAGTTTCACATCACGTCAATTAAAAAGAAAGCAAACCAGTAAAATGGCACATGACCTAAACTATGGCCCTAACCTAATTATTAATAACCTAATACTAATTAAGTATTAGTTATTAATTAATTAATTAATAACCTAATTATTATACCAGGAAAACTTTATCACTAGAGAATGTGTACAATAATTAAAAAAGGCATTTCATTATTAACTTAGTCCGTTAAACTACAAACAAACAAGTACTATTTTGGCCTACACGTATTTACTCATCATATTAATACTTACAGGTTTTTGTCTCTTGGAAAACAGAAGAAATGGCGTTCCCTATACCTCTGCGAAGAAAACACTTTTACCTAATAAAATTTCATTGTAAGTAAAATATAAAGTCTCCAAACAACCGTGGTCTCGTTTGTCATTACGAAGTTATAAACGTACTACTTGCTTTCCCCACGCTTGATCTGTATGACGCCTAGGGTCCAAATTTTAAAGTGACTGTCACGTACTCAAACGACGGACCCCAGCACTAACTAGCAGACGACAAACAGTGTTGCAGTATCCCAATCCCAGTTCCCTCTCTATCTTTATTTACTCCGTGCTACAAACTGATGCTATCTGGGAAGTTGTTTATGAAGGTCTCTACTAGCTCCACCTAGCGGAAGAACTCTCCACAACGTCTTCGAATGACTGAGCACTCTCAGTCCGGTTTTTTTTTGTTTTAACGTCCGACTGTTATGCAATTACTGCTAATGCAGACGGTGAAGGATGAAATGATTTTTTGTAACGTATGAAAATATACCGTGCTTGAATGGGATTCGAACCCAAGACCACAATGAGATGCGAGCACGTTACCAACTACGCCAATGCGGCCGGCTTTTTTCCGGTTTTTCGGGGCCCCCTCCTACATCCCATTGTCATGGATTTTTTTTGCAGCATCTTTGGCCAAATATAACATGCCGTATTTCTCATTTTTTCTCAATTCACTATATTTATAACTAATTTACAGCCGTCTGAAAATGCCTATTTTGACCTGGCAGACCAATCCGACTACAGAAGTAAAAGTTACTTTTCACTCATGTTAATTTGATGTTGACATATAAAAGTGTTGTTACCAAACTGGAAACAAATCACTGTTAATGTACGTGGAGTCAGACAAAAAACAAATTAAGGCAGCTGGAACAAAATGACCCGCAGTTGACAAGCAACAGCAACAGATAACAGTAACCACAGTCTGCCCTCGCTCAGCAGATATCATCTTGTTTACACTTTTCTTTGCTTTAGTATCTATCACCACAGGAAGTCGATTAGGTAGAAACTCTAATTTCAGGGATTAAAATACTAATACTAGAATACTATTGCAGTAATAACTAGTAACTGTAAATTATGCTACTTGTTTGCACTACAACACCTAATAACTGAATCATTATCTTACATTATATGACAAATTGTAAGCAGTCTAGCATTTTTAACGCTGAACTGCTTCCAGAATTTGATAGTTTACGAGTTAATACCAGAATCTGAACAATGTTTTTAGGATTTAATACAAGCTATGAAGGAAATTCGTCCGACTTTGTTTCTCACATTGCCCAGTTCTTGGCAGATGCTTTATGAAGTCATGAAACCAGAGTATGATAAATCAACTTCTGGAAACTTAAGAAAAACATCAGTGAATGAGACAGCAGGAGGTGCTAGTTTTCTGAATTATCTTAAACCATTCTATGAGGAAAAGTAAGTAATGCTCTTATCAACCCTAGATATAGTTGATCTGTGAATTCTATGTCATGTTAATAATTGTATCAGAGTTATTCAGAAGTTACATACTGTAACAACAATTTATCCCAGGTAGCATTAAATCAGTTGCAAAAAACTAACTAATTTAAGGTCTCATCAGAAAGCTCAAAATGTGCATGTGTGCATTACATTATCTTTAACTCAACATTTCAGAATTTCAGCTTGGATAAGTTTTAGACAAAATAAGGAAGTTAATGCGATCGTCAGCTTTTGGATGAAGTATATTTGTGAATGAACAGAAGCATTAGTAGAGGGCCTGACACCACGGTCACTTTGATTGCTAGATATTAGAGATCTTTCTATAAGGTATGTAAAAAACTAAGTTTGTTCTACTACAGTTCTAGGTACGGCAAGGACAACAAAAACTTTTGGCTCAATGATTAAAAAATACATAATGAAGAATTACATGAGACATAATAAATGTAGTATATATTTTCTCATCATTGTAAAGTTGTAGCTCTACAGCCCTTGGGGTATGCTTTGGCTTCCTCCACAAACTTCGTTGTTAGTATCTAGCTCCCTTCATCCACTCACACCATCAAAATCAAATTATTATATCATCCATCCATTTCTTCCTAGGACAATCCTTCTTTCTTCTCTTATACGTGACATAAGCTAGACTTTAAAGTAAATAAAATCTAGCGCAAATTCTACACAGTTACCTTCTGAGAAAGGTTACTGGTTAAACTACTATTGCTAAGGTATAGACTGATCAAAATGTAGAACAAACACCCAGTATTTCCATCGCTAGTTTATTCCAAGACATCGTAATATGGCACGAGACAGGTATTGATGAAGCTGAGAAATGTTTCCTGTATGCTACATTTCATTTGTAAACTATTACATAAATTAAATCTGTTTATTTATTAAATTTCAGGTACTGATCTTTAGAGAATTAAATTCTTACTGGTTTAAGTAAAGTGCCTTCTTACAAACTCCTACATTTCTTTAACTTAATATTGTACAACTTATTACTTGTAATAACTTGTAATATAATGGGAATACAGAGAATGAGAATAATGGTGGGTTTAACCTGTTAAAATTTCCAGACCCTAGCTGGGAATCGAACCTGGAACCTTCTGCTTTGTAAGCTAGCACGTAAAGGCATGTTTTAATCCAAAATAAACAAATATCAAAATATCTATATGCTCTACAATTCAGATAAAATTATTTTAAAAACACTATGAATGTACATGTAAATTTTGCTTATAATACTACGATACAGGGTGTAATAGCGGGATAAATGAATAGCGGGGTTTTAACGCTCTATAATATTTAATACATTATACTTACAGTTATAAATGATACATCAAACGAAAGAGCAACTCAAACAGTTTTACATAAATGCCTACAAGTGTTCAATATGCACACTATTCGTCACACGACACACGTCAAGACGATACGCGAGTTCTTCCCGAACGTTGTTTAGTGTCTCTCGAGTAATTGTTGCAACTGCTGCTTCAATCCTGATTCTTAATTGAGGAAGGTCAGCTGGTAGTGGAGGCACATACACACGATCCTTTATGAAGCCCCAAAGATAGAAATCACACGGCGTCAGATCGGGTGACCGTGGAGGCCATGGAAAACGAGCCCTGTCATTGCACCCCTTGAGGCCAATCCAGCGGTCGGGTAAAGTAAAGTTCAGCCAATCGCGTACTCGTTATGCCAGTGAGGCGGCGCACCATCTTGCTGGTAAATGAATTTCTCTGGCTCTTCATCTTTCAACTGAGGGAAGAGCCATAGCTGTAGAGTATCAAGGTGGGAAGCACCAGTTACAGGTTCTTCAACAAAAAAGAAAGGTCCATAAACTTTCCGCCGGGACATGGCACAAAAAACATTCAATTTATGGGAGTCTCGTTGCACTTGTACCATCGCGTGAGGATTTTTTGTGTCCCAGATTAGCACATTATGAATGTTCACTTGTCCACTAAGGTGAAAGGTCGACTCATCACTAAAGACATGATGTAGAAAATCTTCATGTAAAAACATTTCGCTAGCGAAGTTGGCACGTAAACCATAATCTGCAGGATTTAGTGCCAGTACCAACTGCAAACGATAAGGACGTAGCTGTAAGCGTCTCCGTAAAACTTTCCAAACAGTCGTTACAGGAATTGCTAATTCACGACTAGCCTTCCGAACAGATTTCTGTGGGCTGCGCGTCAACGACTCTCGCACTCGCTCAACACTCTCCGCACTAACACTTGGTCGTCCCGTACTCTTCCCTTTGCAGCCGGTATCTTCAAACTGATGATACCATCTATGGCAGTTATTATCACCTGAAGGTTCACAACTGAACTTAATACGGAACGCACGTTGCACAGTAACTACCGATTCGGTCTTTGCGAACTGTAAAACACAAAACGCTTTCTGTTCTTTAGTCGCCATCTTTGCTAATAGCGCTTTCTAACGGCCGGCAGTGGAAACATTGCGCACTGGTGCCAACAAACAAAACTGATTGAGTTGCACTTTCGTTTGATGTATCATTTAACTGTAAGTATAATGTATTAAATATTATAGAGCGTTAAAATCCCGCTATTCATTTATAAACACCCGGTACTTTAGGAGAAATTTGAGACTGTTTTCAATGCTAAATACTCTTTAACAAAAGATCCAAGAGTACCATGACATTTTATTGGTTTGGTTATTCATTTTAAAGGACATCCCAAGAAATAAATCAGAGGCCAGACATTACAGCATATGCAAACAATCTAGGAACCTTTCACGAGAAATTTGGATTGGAACGTTGTAAATTTTATTTATCTGGGCTTGCACCTCTTTCTTTACATGTAGAAGAATTTTTTGAATTGATCCACACTCCTATAATTGAGGTTTGTACAAGAACATTTTCTGATAATGTTGCGTTACTGTGACATTATTTTTTTTTTTTTTTTTTTGGTTTAACGTCCGACTGTTTTGCAAATTGCTGCTAATGCAGACGGTGAAGGATGAAATGAATTTTTTGTAACGTATGAAAAAATGCCATGCCCGAGTGGGATTCGAACCCAAGACCGCGTGATGAGAGGCGAGCACGTTACCAACATCGCCAACGCGGCCGGCTACTGTGACATTAGAATCAATCATGTTTTCAATATATATATATATATATATATACAGACAAAAGTTGATACTGCACCTTGTTGTTGATATTGATTTTTAAGAAAGAAACTTCTAATACCTTCCCAATCAGTTAATCAGCTAGCTCAATTGATATTTACTAGAGATAAAATTAATACAAAAACTCTGTAGGTTCCTGAGCTAATGAAATCAATGTTCAGTAAAAAAATCCTAGTTGAGTCGTCTGGTTGCAAACCCAGCCACATCCATTTTTTTTTTAAATTAGGTTATGTCTTTTTCTGGTTAATATAATACTATACTTATTATTTTATAAGGATGTGAGTTGCAAAATCAGCCACATCTTATGATAAACAACTTCAAAATAAGCGGTTGGTTGCAAAGCCAGACAAATAACATTGTAACTTGCAGATCCAGCCACATCCACCTACCACACGATTATGATGGGATTGATTATAAAACTCAGCATCAACATTGTATAGAGGTTATGTTTCATTGTGTTGTTTTGTGCTATTTATTGAGTGTTGTTAATACCTAAAGACCTTAAGTTTTTATTTAAATTTAGTACAATGGATTCTTCTCCAACCATTGTTGTTGGAAATACTAGTAGAAAAAGACAGCGGAATGAAAAATTGTGGAAACGAGCTGTTGAAAAAAACAATTGTTCTCTTATTTCCGCTTATCTTTAATACAAAATTTAATATTGGATTCGGTTCTCCGCGAACAGATGAATGTTGCACTTGCCTCTCTTTAAAGGAGAAAATTAAAACAGCTGAATCCATTAGTCAAAAGAATAATTTACTCTCTCAAAAACGATGCCATGTATTAAAAGCAAAGGCTTTTTATGCATCAATAAGGGAAAAGCGTGATGATCTTATGACAGTCACATTTGGCTGACAAAAAAACCAGTCACTTCCACTACTTTCGGACCAGAGTGCATATTTTTCGACACAGCTGTCTAAATATAATTTTTCAGTAGTTGTTGGAGATTCAAGGGCCAATCAGACACGAAATAACGTTTTCATCTATGATTGGGATGAAAGTGAGCATGCTAAGAGTTCAAACGAAATTGGTTCTGCTCTTTACCATTGCTTGCTTCAACTCGAAATCCTAGAAAATATTAAGATTCTTCGCCTCACCTCAGACGGGTGCGGAGGACAAAATAAAAATGCAACAATGATGGGAATAATTTCCGTTTGGTTTTGCAATTACGCCCCTAAAATATTAAAAGAACTAGTGGAGTATATTTTTCCAATCGTGGGCCATTCTTTCCTACCACCGGATAGAGTTTTTGTGAGGAAAGAGAAAGACATAAAAAAACCTCCAGCGCTATTTTTGATCCACAACAATACAGTGAAATTTTTTCAAAATATGGTACAGTGGTTCATTTAGCTGATACGGTATATGACTGGAAAAGTGAAGTACAAAAAATTGTTGAGCAGCCTGGAAAATAGCATTTCCGTTTTAATCCCAATAAAAGGTTTTAAAAAGAATAAAAAAGGTAACAATGTCCTTATTAAAGGGGAAGTGCACTATAAAAAAGATGAAGGTACATACAAATCTGTTTGCAAGAAAAATTTTGTAATTAGGGATTTATAAGCTCCAAGAGCAATAGAAAGTGAAAAATGAGGTAAATTTAGTAAAATTTAGCTTCTAGGCTATCAGAATATTTTTTTTATTATTTTTACATTATCAATAAATATGTAGCTTGATTTCTAATACCTGTGGCATGTTTATTTCAAAACCAGTTATATCCGCTTAGCTGCTTGCAAAACCAGACATGTTATATTTTCAGTAACAAAACCAGCCACATCCGAAACAAAAATTTAAATAATTTGATAATCTTTCATTAATGAAAAATGTTTAATAACATGGTATTACATATCTAACTACCATCAATATGATGCCATAAAATAAAATTTCTAACTTTACAGATATTAGAGATATCAGTTTTTCGTTAATTGTGAAAAAATTTGGTTTTTGGATGTGGCTGGTTTTGCAACCAGACGACTCCTATCACCTCTACATACTTCCCGAGTACTTTATGATCATTGTTCTCCTGAAGAATAGAAAACACAAAAAAATAAAATTTATGTAATTTTTTGTTACTGTAGGTTAATTGAAATAAAAAGGTACCTATACAAATTATGTTTTTATCCTTAGTTAACATTTTGGGCTTCAAGGGTTAACACAAGTAGGTTAGAAAATTATACAGTAGTTTGTACGAAAAAATTATTTCTTTAGCTTTATTTCAAAATTATATCATGTTTTTTTTCAGATATATGGCATTCCAGAATGTGGAGGCATTCATGTTCCACTCATTTATGAAAATATTATTTGGCAAGATTCACAATTGAAGTATATTTCTTATCATACAAAAAGCCAAAAGGTTACATTGGTTATACCAACTAATGCCCATTACAGTAACACTGACAGAGCTTTTCAGGTATTTTCAATCCAGAAACCTAAATCATAAGGTTAACAGCAATCTTTACTACTATTGCTAAACCACATGAAAGTGAATCCATCACAGCTTTGTTGCATGCAACTGCTTTGATCAGCAGGGCTAAATGTACAGTACTAGCACAATTTTAGTACAATGTTAATACGAGGTTTGGCTAAAAAATAAACGGATTAATGCTATAAAATTATTTTATTTTATGCCTTCACAACTTTGACATTATACCCTTTAATATGCTCCCCTCCACTATTCTCACACCGTTCCATTCGGATTTTCATCAACTGATCGAAGCAGTGTTGAAAGCCATTTTCTGTAAGCATGTTCATTGTCTCCATTGCTTTCTGTTTCACTGCATCAACCGATTCAAAACTGATTCCTTTAAGCACAGCTTTTGCTTTGGGAAACAAAAAAAGTCACATGGAGCATGGTCTTGTGAGTAGGGTGGAAGCTCCACCAGAGGGAATCTAGTGCTTGGCCAAATATGTCTTGACATCCAGTGGAGTGTGGGATGAGGCATTATCATGACCACTTTTGAAAAAACTTTTTCCTTTCCTTAAATCGTTTAAACCACTCAAAAACCTGAGTATGTACGTGACAAAATAAAACATTGCGGTAAACTTGTTTCAACAGTGTATGGGCTTCTGTTAACAAACAGTATTCCCAAATTTCACCAAGAATTTTAAATTGACACATTGTTCTTTCAAAACACTTAGCATTTTCCCAAAAGATGGCAAATATACAATCAAGACAAGCAAGGCAGCCAATGCCCAATTAAGCGGCCAGCAGAGGATTATGAAGCTGAAATGGAGAGGGGGATGTCACATTACTCAGCAATGTGGCACTTGGCGTGGACACACAATGTTGATTGTCTTTTATACATTCAGTCCGGTTATTTTTTAGCCACACCTCGTATTTAAAAATTTTTTCTTTGAAAATGTGAGATAGCAGTAAAACTGTTAACTGCAGTTAATTAAATTGGCTTAACCAGTGAACAGTATGTGCTTGTGATGGGGTTTCTTCTTTAAGTAGTTTAACACTTACTGAAAGATAACCAGTCTGGTTAGTTCTCTGATAAAACCAGACTTTATTCATGCTACAAAGAACCCTTATTAAATGTAAAGCCAAATGTGTTCAAAAATATCTTTTAGAAACAGAGAAGTAAAGAACATGAATTGTAAGAAAAACAAATTTACAGATAATTGTTAGGAGTTTGGGTTTGAGATAAAATACTGATTTTTTTTTTAATGTACTTCTTTTGCAATCAGTTTTTTTTGTAAACTTAATTATAAACTTTAAGCAAAAATGATAAAAATCTGAGTAATAACGTTCTTAGAATGGAAATAAAAACCACACTCAGTAATGTTTCAAAAAAGACAACTGTGAACAAAAAAAATTAAACTAAACTTGACTGAATTCTGCATTAATATCTTGAAACATGAAGTAGTTGAAGCTGAAGAAGACGATGATTAGTAGTAGAAGTAGAAAAAAAAAATTGATTGAATTACTAAAATTAACAGAAACATTTTGATATAAAACCAAGCGTACTTCAGATAAGTTTCTTTTATACTTATACTTCTTTTACTTAGTACTTATTTTTCATTCATTTTAATAATTCAAGGCTTATACACTAGAAGTTCTACAGCCTATCAACGTTTTCTTTGGTATATGATGTAGCCGTGATACAAAGTGGGTTCCTAACTTTCAACATTGACAAGTGAGTGGGAGTACAGATTTTGGAAACTATTCCGTAACTGCATGACCCCTTCCTGATCTTATAGTATTTTCTTAACAGTTGCAACTTCATCTGTAAGTGCATATAGTATGAAGTGAATCCACAGCAAAGAGTATTTTACATACTATTTCCTAAAACAGAACTTTTTAGTTGTGAAAGTATTGTTTCCTTACTTTTAATAAGACCTCAAACAGCATTTTATAGTACTCTGCCTCTGAGTGTCATATCTTAATTTCGTTCATTCAGTATACTTATTGTAAAAATGCTTCAACTGAAATCTACCTGTCATTTCAAACTAGGAGTAGCTATACGTGAAGAAAGACTGAAGTGCTAAAATTATAAATTAAAAATCACATTGCATATCTATGTGGGACAACAGTTCATGCTCTAGGAAACATTTTAAGCAAGTCCTATAAACTACAGGAAAATAGAACACTTGGTACACTTGTAAAATCTAGGATTTAACATTTTATTTTCAAATAAATCTGCATAAATATCAAAAAGAAATTTTCTATTAAAACAAATTGGAGTAAGAAAAAAACAAGAAAATATGAATGTAATTCATAAACAATAATAAAATACCATTGATTAAGAGACAAGATAAATAACAGAGCTACTAAACTTTTGACTGGTTGTTTACAGCTGTTGGTAGTATGTCTATACTGCTGGTGCAGTTGCTAGCATGCATGCTGATACTTGTTTACTCCAAAGATTTACAAACACACTGGATCGCTAACAGTAGTGGCTCAGCACGCTCGAAAACGGTCTAGCCACCATGCGTCTACCCCCACCACCGGTTGGCAACAACAGCTGCTACGAGAGAATTTGAGACGCTTCTCCACGCCGCCGTGATTATCGCGATGCATTTTGTTTATTACAACCTAGCTTGTTAATATTTTACTGTTGTTCCAATAATCCACCCATTCACTTGAGGTAGTATCATGCGTTGCATACAACTGTACAAATAAACACAAGAAAGGAAGCAGAATTTCATTTTACCGGTAAGTATGTTGAATGCAGACCTGTAAGCATCAAAAAATTATGATGATAAAATGCTGTCTGATGCTTCAAATACTTATCAAAATTAAAAATTTATGGTATTTCTATTTTACATCATCCAAGGAAAACATTTGCCATTGGTTTTTTAAGTGATGCATGCTCTATTCAAAAGTTAAGAGACAGATTGTTAGCTATTAACGATTTTAAGTACTTAGTTATAAGTTGTCACAAGACCATGTAGAAATATTTTTTTCTTGTGTTAGAAGTGCAAATGGTCATAATAATAATCCCAACGTTACGCAGTTTCAATGGGTTATTAGAAAACTAATGTTTAGAAATAGTGTAAGGCCATCAACTAATAGCAATAATTGTTTACAATTTGACCCAAACCATCAGAGTTCGGTTTTAAGTTTCTCAGAATGTGCAGTGGTAGATAATATAGTAGAAGAAGATAATACTGACTATGACTTACTAGAAATACCAAACATTTTGAATAACTATGAGGAATCTTATTACAAAGATAATATTTTGTATTATATACAAAATTTTGTAGTTAAGGTTATTCAGAAAAGACTAAAATGTGAGGAATGTTGTGAATTACTATTGACAAGAAATGAAAACTCTAGTAGATACACACACTTAACTGATTTTGTATCAAGGGGATAATTGTTAAAGGCATCTGAAGATGTAATAAAAATTGTGAAATTTATGTACAGCTTTGTATTTCACCAGTCAGGCCAGTTTTGTAAACCTAACACCAAGTTCATAGTTGCAAAAACATGAATGTATTTTAAGGATTTAGTATTTAAATGCCATGTAGGTAAAAATGACTTTGGTGAAATCAATCAACTTATTCTAATTAAACTCATTGGTAATGTATTCCTTAAAATTGAGTGCCATCATTTAGATTGAGAGAAAACAAATACTGCTAATTCAACCAAGTTAGGGTTAAATGTACAAAGTTGATTTTGTTCAATAATGTGTAATGTTTTTTCTTTTGTGTATAAATAAATGATGTTACATCTAAGTGTAATCTGTCCTTTTTCACCTTCATACTACTTAAATAATACCATACACATAGCTACAATATTCAAATGAGCTTCTAAAACAACCACAACGAGGCGGTTGCACCATTTAAAATAATGCAGTTGCCCGTGCGTCTTGCCAACCAGTGGTGGGGGAAGCCCTCGACCCGACTGGACCGAATTCCGACCGTGTACATATCAATCCAGTGTGTTTGTACATCTATGGTTTACTCCTCATACTTCTACCCACCCTACACAGCCAAATGACAGGATTGACCGGACAGGCGATTTTTAAAAAACATTGTAGGACCAGGTTTTAAGAAAATTGCAAAAAAGAGAAAAATCACACGAATAAACTACTACTTCTGGTTGACCGATTTTGATGAAAATGTTCGTGTCGGGTCCAGTAGTGGTATGTAACTTAAGTTTTAAGTTTCAAGTTGGTACGATGTTCCGTTCTTGAGATATTCTGTTCACACACACACACAGACCAATCTAAAAACATGTATTTTGGGTTCAGGGGGTCTGAAAACGTGTAGATCCGGTGAAAACTCGATTTCGAAAAATCGACATGAAAACAATATTTTCCTTCCTATATATTCATATAGGCAAGTGAAAGTAAAAAGTATAAATTTATTCAATTTTCTACAGATTCTTGTAAGTGGAAGACACATATTTATGGGATATGTTGCTCAACCAAAAGAAACTGAAAATATTTTCTATCAAAATGTTTGGTTGGATATGAGAGATACTGGATATTTTAAAATGAAAACTGATAACCAAAATTATAAATTACACATCATTGGAAATTATATGGTAAGATTAAAATTTTATATTTCCTGTTTACCTGCTAGTAAACTAAAATTTTTATTCACTTTATTTTTTTAATATTAATTAGATACGGTGTCTTTTCTCTGGCAAAAATAAATTTTGAAGTGTTTTGTGCGTCAAAAAGGACTGTAAATTGGACTAAGCAATTGAAGTTGCCGGCCGCGTTGGCGTAATTGGTAATGTGCTCGCATCTCATCATGCGGTCTTAATACATTACAAAATACGTTACAAAAATCATTTCATCCTTCACCATCTGCATTAGCAGTAATTGCAGAACAGTCGGACATTAAACCAACAAAAAACAAATTGAAGTTCTTTAATTAGTGGTCTACAGGAAAAACTTTAAAAATGTATAACTATTACTCCTACTTGCTAGGAATTGTACATGTGAATACTGTGTTCCATCCAATTCAACTGACAGTTCATCTATCTGTCTTTGTTGTATTGTTCTACGCTAAATCTTCATCTCTAGGGTCAAATAAGCAAAAGTTCAGGAATATTATACATTATTTTTATGCATTTTAATGGTAAAAAGTTTCATTAAAAACCTTTTTTTGAAACCTTGTGCAAAAATTTATTTTATTTGACAAAGTTACTGGGCCAATTTGTAGCTTGTAATTTCAGTAAAATTAAAGAAAAAGTGTGAGCAGATAGCTGGTTTAGTTTAGAACATAGAGCCTTGTAAGTGAAACACCACAAATTCAATTTTCCAGGACGAGGCACAAAGGAAAGCAAGAAAGGTACAAGGGAAAAATTCAGAGGAAACACTACTTTTGATATGTCCTTTACACCTGCCAAAATTTAGCTTTCCCCTTATTTGTTTGCTCAAAAAGCATTCATTGACTTAACTGTCAAGAAACTGCAGGGTTGTGGCGATTGACTGTACTGTGTTTCAGGATATTGTACGTTTACAAGGTGGTATATACACGTCAACAATTCCTTTTGAAGAAATTTTACTGAAGGAATGTCCGATAATCAAACATGCTGTCTTTATTCGATTCAATGATGAATCACAACAGGATTCACAGGGAAATCGAAGGCAAAGGCTTATTGTGTTTATAAATCTCAAGGTATGGTATATATATCAGGATCTGTTTATAACATTGCAGTTATTAGAAATTTAACAGTATTATAAACACTGAATTTATTTCACACACCAGTACATTATACAAAGTGGTCGGTTGGACTTTTAATAAGTAGTAAGATAAAGAATGAATGAATGTAAACATTATCGTTACCGGGTGCGTTTGTGATTGATAAATCTTAGTTTACTGTCGTATATTCATATTGTAAAAAATGGAGAGTCGTGGGAAGCGTTTAGTTTTGATGTGTTTAAACAAATTGAATGAAGAAAGTGAAGACCAGGATACGCAATTTCATGAACAGGGTAAGTTATAATTTACTTTATACTATAAAAAAAAATATTTTGTCGGTTTACTTCATTAATTGGCATGAAATGATCAACGCTTAGGCGATTGAACTTACACTGGAGTGACGTATAATACATTTACAAGCTGTCCTTCTCCAATTTTTGTATGTTCTTTAAAAGACATTTCTATTTGTGGTCATTTAATTAGAAGTAATGAATGATAAATTGAGAGAATAACAATCAAAATATTCTAATAACACCAAATAATTACGAAAACATTTACTTTACATTACTATTACAAACAGAGATTTTTAAAGTAAATATTTATTTTGATGAAACTATGAGGTATCATCTAAACTGCTACAGTATAAGCTTTTCTAACCTTTATTCTGGCTTTTTTAAAATTGGTCTTATAGATTATCATTACCTACACAAATAAATAATTTCTTATTGTATAAATACATAGCGATTCTACTGTAAAACTTTGTACAATTTTTTTCTATGTGTAAAACAAACTAAACATCTATTTTTTATTAATGTGTATCAAAGATTATACAACCTGAATGAACATAATGTCGTCGTCGTCGTCGTCATGGATTAGGCTATTTTAGCTGTGAGCTAAGCCTGTTCCGGCGTCCATCTCCTCTATAATGTATTTTTATATATTATCTTAAATCTCCTAATTAAATCTGAAGTAAAAAGAAGAAATACTTCAGATTCAAGTTAATTACTTATAAAAAATGTGCTAAATACTTTTCTTTTTTATTGCTTTTC
The DNA here is from genome assembly GCA_035578175.1 of Catonia carolina. Lineage (NCBI taxonomy): Eukaryota > Metazoa > Arthropoda > Insecta > Hemiptera > Achilidae > Catonia > Catonia carolina. The sequence continues at coordinate 64,032,939 of JAQMRL010000001.1, read as the reverse complement.
TTTTTGTTATAGACAGCAGTCCTGCCCGTGAGTTACCTGAAGGTTTGTCTCAATTGATTCTGACAACAGCAACAACAGCATAGATGATCCATTATTTGATTACAAGGAAATCAGCTACGACTCTTCTGATAACGTAAAACATTTTGAAATTTTAAAGCCCGTAGTTTTATCAGAAGAGATTGTTTCCTCGGAAGTAATCAGCACAACTGCCAGCAAACCTTGTATTAATAACGTTTCTTCAGTAGAGATAGGAAAACGGACGAGGACAACTTCAGTGAAAAATTTAACGCCTATTTTACAGAAATTTATAGCAAAAAAAAAATGAAGATGGTGCCAAGAATAGTACGTTAACGAACATTGAACTATCCAGACCACACTCTAAAGATTATGCTGTCGATGGCTCAGGAAAGGAAATTGTCACGAAAAAGGTTTTTAAAAAAAACAATTTAATACTATGAATCTGGCATTCCACAGACCCAAAAAAGATCAGAGCACATTATGCATGAGTTACTATGAAGGAGACAGCAACAAGAAAGAAGAACTAAAAGAACAATTTGAAAAACATCAGGCTGAAAAAACAAAAGTGAGAGAAACAAAGGAAGATAGGAAGAAAGTTGATCAAACCAACAAAACTTGTTTAGTAGCATCGTTTGATTTACAACAAGTAATCCATTTACCCATCTAAAGAGAGTGCTTTGTTCTACAAATGTCGCCTAGCAACGTATAATTTTACGTTCTATGCTCTTGGAACAAATGATTGCCATTGTTTTACTTAGCATGAGGCAATAAGCAAACGAGGTGCTAACGGAATTGGTACATCAGTTTATTCAGCTTTGCATTACTACGATAAGAAAGGGGTAAAAAATGTGTCTCTTTTCGGACGGATGCAGTGGCCAAAATAAAAACTCGATAATAGCCACCATGCTGTTGTATGTTGTCACTGCTTCGACTAATATTGAAAGTATTTTCTTGAGGTTTTTTGAGTCTTTCCACGGACAAAATGAGGGTGATTCGTGCCATAGCACTAAAAGTTCGGATTTTGAACGTTCAGGCGATTTATTTGTACCGACCCAACTAATTCCTATTTTTAAATTAGCTAGGAAAAAACAACCTTACATAGTCCATCCACTTCAATACGAAGATTTTATAAATTTTCAAGAAATGTCAAAGGAGTTGAGAGTATTGTTGAACAGAAAAAATTTAACAGGCGAGAAAATAAACTGGTTGCGCGTGATGGAAATTCACGTTCGCAAGCCCTCGCCAGATACAATTTATTTTAAGAACAGCCACCTTGATGATGAATATAGGCACATAAATATTGGACGACAAAAGTCAATAAAGAATATTGAACCCAAAAAATTAAATACAGTGCCTACAAAAATTACAAACGATAAGTACAAAGATTTGGTATCTTTATGTAATGCAGTGCCACCCGTCGTCAGGTTGGAAGAATACAAGAACTTTTACAGAAATTTACCTCATTCAAACTAGAACTTAGAATTTATTGTATTTTTTAAATCTTTGAAAATAATACTGTATCATTCAAGTTATAAGTTTATAACTGAGGAGGTACCTAACAATCAAATGTGTTTTCTCCAAAAATTTGAAAATTGAGGTTATGGTGGATTTTTATTGGTTGTATTAAGAGACACCATTATACTGTTTAGATTTCATCATAACATGTTTCTCCAATAGTTATACAGTCAGCTGGGGTAACTTTAGGCCAGTTGAGGTAACATTGTACCAACCAACACAAAGTAAAATAAGTTTGTCTGATTAATTACTCTTTGTGCTCATTTTGCCTGTTTAAAGTGCACAGTTTAGGCTGTATGTTCCTCTTTGTATTGTGTTTGTTGTTTTAACCTCTATGCTCCGCATTTTCTATCTGTGAAGAAAAACTGCAACCACTCCAAAGACGTGAAAAGAAAAGGCGAATATCAAGTTGTCATAGTAAGTATTACTTTAATGTATATATATGTTAGTCTTAAAACTCAATTGTTGTATAATATGTTTTACTACATAATTAATCAGCTGTTTTTTGTTTCTGTAACATCCAATATTATAATATTAAAGGATGAATTTGCTAACCTCCAAATCCATAATTTTTGGGGTAACTTTAGACCGGTACAAAGTTGCCCCATAGGTGGTACAAAGTTACCCTTACATCCAAAACCTCAATATTTTATACTTTTTAAAAGTATTTAAATATTAAAATATATATATAACTTATTTTAAACTTTTTTAACATAAACGATTAATGTGTATTTTACATTTTGTGTATTTAAACAGCCTATTTTTCTATACAGAGTCGGTAGTATGCTAACCTCAGCTTCAATCACTATATTTTCTGTACAGTAAAATAAATATGTAGGATATTATAAAAAGACTTATTTTTTCTTTTAAATAAATGTAACTAGCCTACTGTTTATTACAGAACTTGTTCTTTTGTTTAGATGAAGCACCATGCCCAGGGTGTACAAGAGATTGTCAGGGACCAGGCTCTACGGCACCAGTTCAAGGTATACGGCAGAACAGTTGGAAGACGTTCTTGCTGAAATACTACAAGGTAAAATATCGCAAAGAGAAGCCTCTAAAAAGTACAAAATACCAAGGCAAACATTAATCAACAAGCTGAAAAATAAACATGTTAAAAATGTTGGAAGGCCTGTCCGATTTACTAAAGACGAAGAGTTGGTTTTTGTAGAACATTGTTTATTTATCAGCAAAATGGGGATCCCGATTAGTATATTAGATGTAAGGTGTATTATAAAGGCTTATTTAGATTCACAAAACAGAAATATGACATGTTTTAAGAACAACATGCCCGGTTATGAGTGGGGAAAGTCTTTCTTAGAGAGACATAAACTGCAGCTGAAGCAGTGTTGTGTTAAAAACGTCAGCCAAAAGAGGGCAGCAGTCAATGAAAATATAATTTCTGCCTTTTTCCAAAGATATGAACAGGAAGTGCAGAATGTTCCACCATCAAACATTTTCAACTTTGATGAGACAGGTTTCCATGATGTCCCGTCATCGAAAAAACTCCTTGTCCCAAGAAGCTTGCGCCACCCAGAGCAAATTCTTAACCAAACAAAGACTTGCTACACTGCAGTTTTCTGTGGAAACGCTGCAGGCCAACTTCTTCCACCATATTTTATATTTAATGGAAAACAAAAATGGGGAGAGTGGTTGGCAAATGCACCACCTGGTTCCAGACTCAACGTTTCGGATAGCGGTTGGATGGAACAAAACATATTTGAAGACTGGCTTAAAAACCTTTTTTCCCCATGGGTAAAAAGTGAAAGCATAAATGGAAAGATTATTCTGCTTTGTGACAATCTTTCAGCCCATATTTCTATTGCTGCTCTGCAGCTCTGTGAAGCAAATAATATAGCATTCATATGCTTTCCGGCAAATGCCACACATCTGCTTCAACCTCTTGATTTAACCTATTTTGCATCTCTGAAGACAACTTGGAGATGCATTCTTAATGAATGGAGATGTACACCAGAAGGAAAGAAAAAGGTTGCTCTTCCTAAAGGGACTTTTGTAGCTCTGGTAAAGAAAACATTAGATTTAGGCAGAGACAACGTTCAGACCTTATTACAAAAAGGTTTTGAAAAAAGTGGACTCTTTCCACTCAATTGCCAAAAAGTAATAAATGACCTCCCAGAATATGCTAGGGCTGAATTAAGTATTGCAAGCAATGTAAGTGTAGAATTTCAGAAGTATGTTGAAAACATAAGAGAGACTGATTTGACAATCGTCCCCTTCCCCAAATTCGTCCCCTCATTTAACTTCTTTGGACAGTGCTGCAGTCTTACGAGAACATAAGAAAACTCTTCAGAACCATTCAGTTGACTAACGGCAGTGACGTAGTTGTTTTGTTTTGATCGTTTACGCTTGTATTTTTCGAAAATAGTTTTTGTGAGAGCTTGCTACAGTGTGGAATCAACTTTAAAACAGCTATATTGACGCCTCATGGTGAGTTTTTAATAATTTAACGATTGGTAATTATAGAAAATGACTTAAATATTGCGTTCCAGTAGTTACAGGTGTGTAGCTGCAGTCGTTTAGTCAGGAACAGTCGCCATTTATGTTATAAATGAATTCCTAAATCCGTCCCCTTTGAGATTCTCAAATCCGTCCCGGGGACGGATTTAGGATCCTCATATTAATGTATTTTTCTTGTGATATATTTTATTATTTCGTGAACATTTAGACTTGATTTTATTGATTTGTGATCGCTTGTCGACCTTTTTATAATCATTAACTCAAGGGACTGATGAAAATTACAAATTTTTGCGAAAAAAGAAACATTTTTCATTTTATCCCAGAAAATATTTTGGAACCTAAAGAGTAAATTCCTATTTCTTGATCTTGAAATTTGATACAATTAACGTTATAAGATGTCATCTTTAAACCTGAGTACCTATTCACTTTTTGACAAACAAATGAAATGAGAATTTGCCCATTTTTTTATATAATATTTTTTCACCATTCAGATAGGATTGTTATATTTTATAGATAAAAAAAATAAATAAATAAATAAATATCTATATATCAAAATAATAATACAACAGGTTCAAAGCTAAAGAGTGTATCTATGTGTATTTTAAAGCTAAAAATATTTTTTAACCCTTCTAGTTTTTAAAATTTTATTTCCTATCAATAAGCTTAGGCTTATACATAAATTTTCAAAAATTTATAACTTTATAAATATTTTTTAAATAAATAAATAGCAGTTTAACGGTAAGTAAGTAGATAAGTTAAATATAACTTAAGGCCTGCTAACAAGGGGCCTAACTTTCATTTTTTCAGATGCCGCCCCGCAAAACATGGGATCCTGAAGTCATGGTGAAAGCCATCACTGCTGTGAGAATGAAGGAAATGGGGTATAAAGCAGCTGTTAAGGCCTTTGGTGTTCCGAGAGCTACCTTGAAAGACTACGTCAAATCTGACCTCACACCTGAGGAATGTGTGAGGTCAAGATTTGGAAGGAAACCAGTTTTTTCGGCTGAGCTCGAAGAAAGTCTTGTACAATACTGTTTGGATATGGAGCAGCATTACTATGGACTGACTATTTCTGACCTGAGACGATTGGCTTACCAGTTAGCTATAAAAAACCAAGTCCCTAATCCTTTCTCGAGTGAAGCAAAGGCAGCTGGCAAAAAGTGGGTTAGACTCTTTTTTAAACGCCACCCAGAACTTTCCCTTAGACGACCACAGAACCTATCAATGGCCAGAGCTAAAGGATTCACTAAAGAAAATGTTGAAAAGTATTTTTCTATCCTGAAGACTGAACTTGGGAAAATAAACTTTGACCCCTCAAAAATATTTAATGTAGACGAAACAGGGATAACTGTGGTACAGCACAAGGCTACAAGAGTGGTTACCTGCAAGGGGAAAAAGCAAGTTCATAAACTTTCGTCTGCTGAACGTGGGGCTACAACCACAGTGGTAACCTGTATGTCAGCTGCAGGCCAGTATGTTCCTCCTCTATTAATATTTGCACAGAAAAGGTGGCAGGAAGAACTGCTTGATGGAGCTCCTCCAGGGTCAATAGGGGGATGCTCAGAATCAGGTTGGGTCACTGGTCCATTGTTTCTCAAGTGGTTTGAGCATTTCATCTCCACTGTCAAGCCCTCAAAAGAGGAGCCTGTAGTTCTCATCCTCGATGGTCACTATTCCCATACTAGAAATCTAGAGCTTATTGACCGAGCAAGAGAGGTAGGCGTATCTATAGTTTGCCTTCCTCCTCACTCAACAGACAAGCTACAGCCTTTAGATGTGGCATTTATGTTTTCCCTGAAGACTCGATATGCAAAGGCTATAGAGCAATGGTTGGCCTCTAACCCAAACAGAATTGTGAGGAAACTACAAGTATCCAGTTTGTTCTGTGAAGCATACCTTCGTGCTGCTACACTTGAAACTGCTGTCAATGGATTCAGGAAAACTGGCATTCATCCGTTTAATATCGATATCTTTCAAGAGCATGACTTCATAGCCAGACAACTTGAAGACCCAAAAGTGCCTGCCAATGGAGGGAATGATAACAACCAGAATGTCCCAGCTCCTCCTAGAATTGTTATCCCAAGAGATATCCAGGAAGTTCCAGTAATCCAACCTTCCACATCTTCTAGAGCTGGGACCTCGTTCCTGGTAACAGGAACTCTTCATAAGACGTCTCTAAAAGCCTCCATGGATAAGAAACAAACGGCAGAAGAGCATCAGAAGAAACAGACTCAATCAAAGGCTAAGAAACGTCTCATCATGGAAGATAAAGATCAGCCTGGAACATCATCGACAAAACCTCCCAAAAAGAAGAAAAAACAATATGTCTCAAGTTCAAGCGACTGAGGATGAAACAAAAGTTGAACTGGTGTCCACTGACGACGAGGATAGTTCAAGCGATGAAGATGCATCGTGTGCTATTTGTGGAAAGCGTTTTTTCCCAAGACCAGCAAGGAGAAAAATGGTTAAAGTGTACAAAATGCTTCAATTGGTGTCATGAGCTGTGTTCAACATCAGCCAAAGTCAAAAACTTTATTTGTGATTTTTGCCTGGATGGGTAAATAGTTGTAATTCATGTATAAAAATGTTTTTATTTCAATAAATGTATTATAAGAGATTTTAGTACTGTTTTACCACAAAAACAAATGAGTTGATAATTACTGGAAAGAGGGGACGGAATTAGGACACCTTTTTATAACAAACAAAATTTGTAATATTTTAGTTATTGATATTTTTTTAAAAGAAATATTCGTTTAGTAGAATCACACTAGCAGCACTATTAGGGATGGAGTTGAGCTGCTTAAATCAGATTTTTAATTATTTTTAGCTCTGAACACATTTTCAGAATTTAAGATTTTGCTTAGGGGGACGGTATTTGGGCACTTTACCTTAGTTGTTCTCAAAATGAAACTGTGCATATTGCAATGTTTAGGAAAATTTTTGTTCGTGAATTTAATATCGGGTTTAAATCACCTGCCAGTGATGTCTGTACTTACTGTTCTCTTTTAGACAAAAGAATAAAACGAGCTTTACCTAAGTCGGCAGAAAAAACTACCGTAATTCGGGGTTACTTAAGCCACCAGGGTAACAAAAGCCATTTCGTAAGGTAAATTTTGAATGCTTATATTGGCAACCCTGTTTGATTTTGGTGCTACCATTTGTGTAATTTAACAAAGTTTTCACTAGTGTCCATTAAATTCACTTGACATTTAAAGGTAAGTTAACACAAATATTTACATTTATAGCTTAACTTGATTAAAATTTTATAACCTCCATAACTTTACTGGTCACAGTGTTATTTTCAGCTGTAGTACAGTGTAATAATTATGTAACATAACCTCAAACAACACTTCTACACATATGTACCATTTCATAGAATATAATGTCATTTTTATTCTTTTTCTTTCAATATTTTCATCAGCTGTGCTGTATGGGGTAACAAAAGCCAGTTATTTTTAGTGGCTTTTGTTACCCCGTACTAAACTATTATGCTTTACAAAATACCAAAGAGATGTAATTACCACATTTTCTTTTATTTTAGGAGCAGTATGCCTAGAAAGTATCAAAGGCCTGTTGGTGCTCGACAATACAAAAATTATTCAGATGATACTCTGAAAAAAGCTGTTGAAGAAGTTAAGAAAGGCGCTTCCTTACGGCAGGCTTCTGAGCAGTTCGGAATTTCTAGATGTGCCCTCACTGCAGCAGTAAAAGGTAAAACTCAAAAAGTTGGTAGGCCTTGTGTTTTTAGCACACATGATCAAAATATATTAGCAGAATGTGTGAGCATGGCCGGAGAGTGGGGATTCCCGTTAACAGTATTAGATATAAGGTTGATCGTCAAAGGATATCTTGACCGAATTGGACGGAATGAACCACGGTTCAAAAACAATATGCCTGGAGTTGACTTTGTTGAATTATTTATAAAAAGGCATAGTGGAAAATTGTCTAATAGACTCTGTCAGAATATCAAACGTAGCAGAGCAGCAGTGAGCAGTGAGACTATAAATGAATATTTTGATGAGCTTTCAGTGTCAATTAAGGATGTTGACCCATCCATGATAGTAAATTATGATGAGACAAATATGACGGATGACCCCGGTAGAAAGAAAGTAGTAATAAGAAGAGGCTCACGTCACCCTGAGCGTATTATTGACTTTTCTAAGTCGAGCACATCCGTAATGTTCTCAGCAAGTGCTGACGGAATACTACTTCCCCCGTATATTACTTATAAGGCAGGAAACCTCTATGACACATGGACAGAAAACGGACCAACTGGTGCTGTCTACAATAGGTCAAAGAGTGGGTGGTTTACGCTTGAAATTTTTGAAGATTGGTTTAAGAAAATTGCAATACCATACTTTCGAAAGTTTGATAAAGCTGCTACGAAAGTGTTGATAGGGGACGATCTGGCAAGTCATATTTCTGCATATATTATTGAAGAGTGCAAAATAAATAATATTAAGTTTGTGCTCCTACCTGCAAACAGTACGCACTGTACTCAACCATTAGATGTCGCATTTTTTAGACCCATAAAAATAAAGTGGCGTGAAACATTGAACAACTGGAAAGAGAAAAACCGTGGTAATGTGCCTAAAGATACTTTCCCTCGGCTCTTGAAAAATTGCCTTAAAAACTTGGGTGATGAAAATATCAAGAAAAACTTGATAAGTGGTTTTAAAGCATCAGGGATTGTGCCTCTGGACCGGCAACAGGTATTGAAGAGACTTCCTGGAGTTAAAAATGAAGAAACTGTAAAGGATGTAGATTCTAGCGATAAATGGGTTCAATCATTTCAAAGTTATCTTGAGGAAAGTCGGAAAAAAGAGACTCAACTCTTGAGAAAGCAGAAGAAAAGGAAACTTAATGTTCCAGCTGGAAAAGGTATTGAAGGACTAGGAGTTGAAGCTTTGGAAGTGGATTGTAATCCTTCTTCCCAACCAAGCTCTTCGAAACGGAGAAGGAAAAATAGTGATCCAAAATCAAGTGATGAAGATGACGACCAGCTTTCGCTGCAGGATTCAGATTCAGAACTAATATTAAGTGATTTAATTAATAGTGATTTTGACATTCCTGTATCAAGTGGTGAAGAAACACTTGCTGTTCCAAAGAGAACACCAGTACAAATAGAGCTTCTTAAACCAAATTTGTATGTTATTGTTGAACTTGTATTTAATGAGAACACAAAAAAACAAGTGGCAAAGCAATTCTATGCTCTTGTACAAGACATTGATATTGAGGAAGGAAAAATAAAGGTGAAATTTTTCTGTAAAAGCTCCAAAGCAATGGGAAATGATTATGTGTTTCCGATTGTTGATGACGTGATGGATATTAATATCAGAAATATTGTAACTGTTGTTAATCCTATTAAAGTTAATAGAGGACATCATATCTTCCCCTTTGCTCTTCATAATTAAACTTTAATTACAGTAGGTATAGTAAAAAATAATGCTTATTTAAAATACAATTTTTTTTCTTTAAATCAACATTAGAAATGTAAAAATTACTTGTTTTGACATTTTTATTGTAAATTAATAAATAGTATGTGTTTGTAACAGTTTTTAACAATAAATATACATTTTTTTTAGTACTTTGTATAGATTTTGTTACCCCATTGCAAGTTAACTAAAGCCAAACATTAATTTACAATACGTGGTTTTTGTTACCCCCATAAGAGGGGTTACTTAAGCCACCATGTTTTTATTTTACTGAAATTAAAATACATGCTTCAGAAAACTTTCTTGTATAGTATAATAAAATATAGCTTTAGACCCATATTTTGCACTAATTATTTAATACCAAAAGTAAATGGTTTTTGAATAGCGGGTGTTTGAAGTTGAAAAGTGGCTTAAGTAACCCCGAATTACGGTAATTTGTTAAAAGAAAAAGGGTTCATAAAAAAAGAGCAAACGAATTTTACAAATACATAAAAGAAAAAACCGATGATTGTACTGTAAGTCTGTGTTTTGACTTGCAGCAAATTCAACCCCTGCCTAGAGCTAACATCCAGGAGGCATTTTATTTACGGCAGCTAAATTTTTATTGCCTATGTGTTGTTCAACTTGACGGGAAGAACCCAATTTTCTACACTTGGTGTGAAGATCAAGCTGGAAAAGGTAGTACAGAGGTTTCTTCTGCTTTGCTTTACCACTTAAGGGGTATGAACTTACAAGAAAAAAGTACAATTAGATTATTTGCTGACGGTTGCATAGCGTAAAATAAAAATAATATTAATTTACACACAGTAATGCATTTTTTTATACTCAGGATCAAATTCAATAAGTGATATCAAATTATTCTTTCATGTTAGAGGACATAGCTTCTTCTCTGCAGATTGTACATTCGGCAGGGTTGCAAAATTTCTGAGAAAAAATCCAGTAATTTTATCTAAAGAACAGTATTACCAAGTGTACAGGGAGATAGGAGAGGTTAAGGAATTGGGTAAAGAATGGAAGTTACTGAAAACTAAAACCCTTAACACTTACTTAAAAAATTTAGACAACATATCAGAAATGAAACGTATCTACTTAAACAAAAAAACTAAGAGGGATAGGACACCAATAATTATAGTAAGAGGACTGAGGTATTACCGTTTCGAAGATGACAGTGAAAAAAATGGGAAATCATTATTGAAAAAAGGTGTTACTGCTTCAAAATTGTGTACTTTACAGATATCAAATCAAACCGTTGAAAATAAAATTAAGGAAAAAAAGAAAAAAGATGTTCTGAAGTTATTAAATTTAATGTATGGAGAAAATTGGCAGCAGCAGGAAGACGTGGATTCATTTTCGTGGTACAAGAAGATTATTTTTGAAGACCAATCAAACACTGATGTACAAAATCAATCAAATGAAAATACTATGTGTGACTGTTTGGAGTACGATGTATCAGTTAAAATTTAATAAAAACCTGTATATGTATATAATATTTTTAATGCTTTTTGTATCTGTTTACTATTTTGTAATAATAAATTTTTCTATTTTTAATATTTTGTTATGTCTATTACTGTACATCAATAAACTACATTATATCAATAAAATACTAATTTCCTTTTTTTCCCAAACAAAAGGTGTTTTCTCCACTGACATAAACAATCTAAACATGCTTTCTCCTCAGTGTTCATTCAAACCGTGTTTTCTCCAATATTTAAACCTAAATTGCTAGTTATTTAAAGCGTACTGATCTTGTTAACTATCAGAAATAGTCATATATAGATGGCTACTACAGGTATTACTCAAGAAAAAACTAAAAATTCAAAGACATGAAGTAAAATCAGTTTTTTCCATCTCCTGAAAAATTTTATAAATGTGAGAAAGCACGTTTTGATTGTTACCTCCTTTATTACTGTTTATGCCTAGTTACTTTCTAGTTACTTTGTTTCCAGGCATTGCCAAAAAACTTTTGTTATCGTTTGTAATGGAGTATGAATTTAAATTTTTGTTTGTAATTTTGGTATGAACGGTACCGTTTACACCGGTTCATGTAGTAATCTTTATGAACGGTAACATTCAGCAATAAAATTTATTAACACTTAGTAGTATCGTAGTTTTATCTTAAAATTATTGGTATACCTTTTTACAAAATAGTAACTACAAAAAAATATATTTTTTGTAGGTACTTTTTTTGTTATGCATTATTAATATAAAATTAAATATTGTATTAATAATTTTTCTTAAATTTGTAATTTTTTTAATTAAACTATAATTTTTGTGTGTGATTAGTAATAATAATGTAATGTATCAATAGTTTAGGTTTCTGTGTTTTGTTACGTAAGTATTTTGTATTATTTTGTTATGTAGTTACTTAACAGCTTTCAGGTAACGCCAGTGTTCATAATAAGTGTCATTGTTGAGTAATAAACAGAAATTTTTATTTTCTGCATGATTATGATTCTGTCATTACTTTTATGAATAAAAATTTAACTAATTTATTGATAAAAATAAAAATTTTATCTATATAATTTGTTAACACTTAGTAGTATTGTAGTATCAAGTTATTGGTATGCTTTTTTTAGATAATAGGAAATAGAATTCATAAAAGTATTTTCTACATATTTTGTTATGCATTGTATTGATAATTTTTATTAAATTTGTAATTTTTAATAAAAACAGTATTAATCAAGTATTTGCTAGTATTCATTTTTGATCAGGATACCTTATCAATAGAGATACGTCATTTGTTTATATTAGACAATAAATGAGCCTCTGAAAGGAAAAGTGGCTTAAGTCATTTTTTTTAATATTGAGCTAAAAACAGTTTCAGATTCCTTAACCTTCATTCTGTTTCAAGGAAAAGAGAACTAAGTCAAACCACTGACTACTCTTGATACACATGGCAGTGAAAAAAGTTAAGAAATAAAACAGCTGATTCCTCTCAGGCAATAATGGCTTAAGTCTGACTTACTTCACTTTTCCCTCCATTACTAGCGTTTTGGTTGGTAGACTGTGTTTTGAAAGAGTGATTGTTTTGATAATTTTTTGAGTTTTATTTGTATATTCAGAGCTTTATTATATTTCAATGGAAGAAATAAGTGATTCTGATAGCATCCCATCATTGTTAAGAGACTCTGGCTCTGAATATGTGCCTTCAGAAGAGGAATATACTGATACAGGTAAGTGTTGAACCATAACCTAAAATTTACTCATATTACCTTATTCTACAGATTGTGAAAAGTTGAATACTAAACAGATCAGTTAAACAATCTTAACATAAATTAATGGGCTTTTAGATGTAAAGTGAAAAAATATATGGCTAATAATTCTGGAAGAGTTATTACCCATCAACCTACTGGGTATTAAAATGGATAGCCTATGCCTACAATGACTACTTTTATATTCAAGTAAAATTTGAGTAGGCCTACTGGTATTTACTAAGGCCTGTAATTAGACCGACCACCAACCAGAACTACTACAATAAATTGCTACAGTTTTGTGGTAGGTATGCTTACTATACTCAGCCTAATTTTTACTCCTAGGCCCACAATTTTGTTGATTGAGTTTTTCTGTTTAGCCTCTTTCATTTTTGTTTGTTATTGTTTCAGCTCCAGATCCTGGTAATGGAACTGATGAGATGCAGACAAACCATAGTACTAATGTGACCTCAGATGACGAACCAGGACCTTTGAATGCCAGTCAAAATAAATCTCGCAAACGTAAGAGAAATGTCAACAAGAAAACACTTCGAAAATTGAAACGAAACTCAGGTAAGGAATACTTTACTTCTAAAGGGGAAAAAGTTGAAGAGAAGACATTTTCAAACATACCCTGCACATGCAAATTAAAATGCAGTGACGTAATTACTGAAGAGCAAAGACAAGCTATGTTCAAGAGTTTTTATGCAATTGGTAATTTTCAAGCTCAAAATGCTTACCTTACTGGTTTATGTCAGCGATCTACTCCAAAAGCACGCAGACCTAGAGACGGCAGTCGAGGGTTAAAAAGTACGACTGTTAAGTACTATCTGCAGTTGCCAGAAAAAAACATCAATGTTTGCAAAGAGTATTTCAAACAAACTTTTATGGTTTTCTGATGGAAGGATTTTTAGAGCTCAAAAAAAAATTCGAGATGGGAAAGATCCAGGAAGTGATCTGAGGGGTAAGCAACCTTCCAAAAACAAAATTGAAGAATCACGGTTAGATATTGTGCGCAAACATATTGATTCTTTTCCTTCTAACGAGTCGCATTACACCAGGGCCCACAATCCCAACAAGAAATACCTTTCAGAAGGTCTGAACATAACCCAAATGTACACTTTGTATAAGGAGCACTGCTCAAACATAAATGCTGAGCCAGTAAGTGAAGCTATTTACCGTTGAGTGTTCAATTTCGAATTTAATTTAAGTTTTCATCACCCTAGAAAAGACACCTGTGTAAAGTGTGATGTTTACAAGATGAAAATGGAAGTGTGTATAGACGCAGAAGATAAAAAAAATCTAGAAACCATGCATGAACTGCATCTGCGTAAAGCAGATCTTGCTAGGCAAAAAATAAAAGATGCTAAGGAGGAGTGCAAGTCAAATCCTACAATGTATGCATTCTCCTTTGATCTGCAAAAAGCTTTGCCGTTTCCGATTCTGACTTGTTCAACATCATACTATAAAAGGAATATGTATGTCTATAATCTAGGTTGCCATGATCTATGCACAAATTCTGGATACATGTACTCCTGGAATGAAATCACAGCTTCAAGAGGCTCTCAGGAAATTGCTTCATGTGTTATTGAACATTTCAGAAACAGATCGTCATCCAACCACATTGAACACGTTGTTATGTTCAGTGATAGTTGCGGTGGTCAGAATCGCAACATCAAAATGTCACTTGCAATAATGCACCACATACAAAGTGCGGAAAGCACAATAAAGACTGTTGATCACAAATTTATGGTCAGCGGCCACTCTTTCCTCCCGAACGATGCTGACTTTGGTGTAGTAGAGCGTTTTGCAAAAGGAAAATCCATATACGTTCCTGAGGATTGGTATAATGCAATTCTAAAATCAAAAAGAAAGAAACCGTATGTGGTAAAAGTTATGGACCAGACAGAGATGTTTTATACAAGTTCATTGGAACAATCCATAACAAGAAGAAAGAAGAATGAACAGAATGATAAAGTTTGTTGGTTTAATATACAGTGGCTAAGGTATGTCAAGGAAGAACCTTTCAAGATATTCTACAAAGAATCCCTCAATGATGACATGCCCTTCCTAACATTGAACATAGCACCAGCCAAAAAAGGTGGTCGCCTAACAAATCTTAATAGAGTACTATTAAAGCCACTTTTTAGTTCTCCACGAAAGGTTACAGCCTTAAAGAAGAGGGATATGATGGACCTGCTCAAGTTCATCCCACCAGTTCACCATGGCTTTTTCAACTCCTTAACCGACGGAATTGATAATGATGAAAACCCTATTGTGAATCGAGAGTCGGAGGCAGAAGAAGATGATTGAATCTTGAATGGAAGACAATAAACACTTGAATTATTTTTATTCTTTTTATGTATTTTTAATGTGTCTTATATTAATTCTTATTATGTACAACTTAATTATATAATTAAAATCAGGTTTTAAAAGAGGTATTGTTCTTATTTTACATTTAATTCATCAAAATGTTTTAGCAAAAGTGGCATAAGTCAACATTTTGACATAAAACATAATATTATCTATGTATATATTCTTACAGTGATGATGAAGTACACATCAACAGACAGGCCAACTACTCCTCTACTTGAAGATGTCATAAGAAAAAAAAAAGTTTTTCCCTGAGATTTACAAAATTGTTTCTGATAAATGTCAATTTTTCTCAATAATATAAAAACGTGACTTATGCCACTTTTCCTTTCAAAGGCTCAAATGTTCCCGTGAATCACGTACTGTCGTAACTCGACAATTTAAACATTATTAATAAAAATTAATAACTTACATTAATATCATATAAATATTAGAAAAATACAGTCTTTTGTTGATTATTTAAAGCAATTATTACGGTTTTATTTATATAAAAAATTGCTGAGATGTAGAATGGAGAACTTAACGCAAAACTTTAAATGGCTCTCCTAGAAAAACATGATTTTTGAGATACGACGGTTTGTGATGTAGCTGACGAAATGTGAAAAGTTTTTATATTTTATTTTTTAATGCCTAATGTGTGTACGTAGCAAACTGTTCAATTCAGAACAACAAGCAATCCCACGACCCGATGAGATGAGGGTGATGTGTATGACATGTGAATGAGTGTAGTCTTGTACATACCCAGGCTGACCATTCCTGAGAGAATATGGTAAATTAAATCCCAACCATCAAAGTACATTGGTAACCACTGCATAGTATTCAGATCCGTACAAAAGTAACTACCTTTACTAGGATTTGAACCAGGAACCTACATCTCAAAAATCAGCTGTTAAACAGCCATCTCGGCGACGGCTTTAAAATAAACAATAAATGGGTAGTGTTAAGCATTTGTAGTAAAGTGGGAGTTTGACACATTCCTTAGAGGCTCTTCACTTGGGTATCCAAAATGAGTTTGCAGTTTGGCAGCATCACATGACTGTTTTTGATTTGTAAAGGATATATGGCATGGCTTGGCATCAAACAACTCTTAATGCCTTAAAAGCGTGGAGAATCTCTAGAAAACATACTGACCTTCATAAAGGAATTTCTTGATGACCAATCAATTCGTGTATGAATCAGTCATTGCATGTCAAACAGGTATTTCTGGGAAATGAAATGCTACAGGGAAGTGTATTTTGTTTACACGAAATTTATGACTTTATATAAAATTATGAAATGAGTTTTTCATCCTGCTAGGTGTTCCTTTTTCAACAATCACAAAATGTAACTAACTTTTTTTTGTCATTAGTCTCTCGACCGGTTTGATGCAGTTCTCCAAGCTGTTCTATCTTGCACAAGTCGTTTCATATATACATACCTGTAACACCCTACATCTTTTGTAATTAGCTTTATATATTCTAGCCTTTGCCTCGCTTACAATTCACTCCCTCCATATTACCCTCCATTATTGATAGACCAATACCTGGATGTCTTAAGATATGCCCCACTAGCCTATCCGTTCTTCTGGTAAGATGCTTTCATATACTTCTTTTTTCATCCACTCGCCTAAGAATCTCTAAATTACTTATTTTTTTCCCACCCACTTATTCTTTAAAATTTTCCTATAACACCACATTTCAAAAGCTTCTATCCTCTTCCTTTTTAAAGCCCCTATCACCCATGTTTCATTAACTATAATGCTACACTTCAAACATAGTATTTTAAAAAAATTTTCCTTATCTGTAAGTCAATGTTTGTAGTCAGCAAGCTGTTTTTTATTTCAAAGGCTTTTCTAGCTTGAGCAATTCTACTTTTGATATCACTTGTGCTACTACCATCTTTGGTATTTTACTTGCTAGATAACAAAATTCCCCAACTTACTTTATGTTTTTGTTGCCTACTTTTAAATTTCCCGTCTCTTCTAAACCACTGTTGCTGCTGCACAACATTTTCGTTTTGTTCTTATTAATTTTCATGAAGTAACCTTTCTCATGATCTTATCCATTCCATTTAAGATATCCTCAAGTTCTTTTTGTCTCGGATAATACTACTATATCATCGGTGAATCTCATCATTTTTATTGTCTTTCCTTGAATTTTTATTCCTGCATAAAATTTTTCCTTCACTTACTTTATAGCCTGTTCTATGTACAAGTTAAAAAGTAGTGGTGACAATGGGCATCCTTGTTGTACGCCTTTTCTTACAGGATCCTCTTTTTCATAACCCTCAATTCTCAAAACAGCATTTGATTCTTATACAGGCCGTAGATAACTTTCCTTTCATTGTATTTAATTTCTAGCATTTTCAAAGTTTTAAACATTTTACTCCAATCCAGATTGTCAAATGCTTTCTCTAAAAAATATACAAATGCCATTTAAGTAGTTTTATTCTTATTTTATAACTTAATAAGACTTTTGTCTTGTTTTCTTCAGGTTTTCAACATTCAATAATGAGAAATGACTATTATCAAACATTTTTAATAGGAAAGGTCTAAGAAATATTTTCATAGGGAATTAAAACAATTATTATGTACAAGATCTAGTAGTTATGCTCTTTATCAAAAACTTATGTTTCAATAACTTTTAAACAATTTTTTGGGCGATAAAGGGCAACCTAGCCCCGACACTCTTCCTTATTATGGTTGACAAATGCTAGACAATTTTTCAATTAGCTCGGGGCACTGAAAAATGACCATATCCGTAAAAATCCGATGAACCTTTCCATTTACATATGTGATAGATGAAGAAAAATAAATTATAATATGTATTTTTTGTATTGTAGACACTGCATGACACTGAATTTTTAGAACCAGTTTTCAATGAGTACATGGACAAAATGTATAAAGGATGGTTGGATTCAATAACAAGAATTCCGAAACTTTTTGCCAGAGATGAAGCTTTAGAAATGGTATATTAACTTATTCATTTAGTTTATTTTAAGTCCCATCATTAGCCTGTTTATTTGTGACTTATGTGGAATAGTAGGGATTGCAAGGTTATGATTTAAATCAGAGAAAAGATAACCAGATTTGGAACCTTACTACTGATGCCTTTTGCAATCTACCACTAACCAATCTACAAACTAACCACTATGCCTCTGTCCCCCAAGGGAATCCAAAGAAACCTTTTATTGATTTCCTATCGTACATTTATGTATAGCTACATTATTTTATCAAACAATTCATGTAATACTTTTAACCATTTTATTATAATATTTAACATCATAGCGAAAAACAGTTCATCAATTTTAGTTTTATGTATTTTTTTCTTCATAGTTTAGTCTTTTTTGAAACATACTGAGTGTGGTTTTTTAAATTATAAGGACATAACTCAGATTTTCTCATCTTGGCTTAAAGTTTATATATTTATAAAAAGACTGATTGCAAAAGAAATACACTGTTAAAAAAAACATAACACAGGTGAACTTGCAATACCCCATAATCCACACTTTTTTCATTTTGCATTAATTTGGACTAAAATTTCGTTGGGGATCGATCAAGAAATACCTCATAACCCTCAAATCATTTTTTAATATTGTTTTTTAGTAAGCGTAATACCTCGTACCTATATCTTGGGCTGGTTTGAGGGCAATACCTTGTTTTCCCAAAGTGTGTTGTGTACGATTCAGAAAGCAGTCTGCTAAGAAAACAGCTTGGGAGCAATAGCTTATATCATCATTGTCAGTTGATTAACGATTGTTCTTTAAGCTGTGTTTTTTTGGAAGCTATCTATTAAATCTTTAAGAGTCGTCTTTCTTAAAGGTAAGCTCTATTATTTATTTATTATTAATACACTTACTTAGGTTAAGTAGCTTATTAACAATAGTGCATTTATTAATGTACATAACTGATTAAATAAAAATCATGAGCATTGTAACCTCACTTTTTATTTTTACACTATCTCTGTGTTGTACATTTAAATTTTACAGTCTAAAAAGATTTGTCCATATTAGGACTTACTTTAATTTTTGTTTTTATTTTGATAACAAACCTATTCGTATTCATATAGTTTTTAGTTGTGATACCATTACAATTTGGTTAGGTTATTAGATATTTTTCTTCCAAAAATGTCACTGTAACTAAGTTTAAACGTTTTGCAATTATTTATTATTAACAGGTAATAAAATTAAGTACACGGCAAATAAACTTATTTGAAATCGACTTTTCTTAAGTTATAACTAATGTTTGTTGATAATTATAATGAAATGGTAGGCCTAATAAGCAGTTTCCATACTGCTACATTTTCCAAGTACGATTTAGGCTTAGCTTGAATCCTGATATGTTTGAATTGAATTGGACAACAGAATTGTGATTACAATTTATTTAAACCAGCAAACTTGATTGATTAGTTTTGCTCGTAAAAACGAATTGATATTATGCTTAATAGCCATCCTTTTTAAATTGTCATTGAATACAACCTCTAATTTCCAGCTGCATGTTGGTTATTATTTTAAATATGGTATGAACTTTTTTTTCTGTTTTACTGTAGGCCTATAAATAAATGTTTTCCCCAGTAAAATATATTATTATTTTTTTATTTGTTTTGGTTGCAGGTAGTTATGAATCTTGTAACCTTGCCGTGTCTGATTTTGAGTTGTCAGAAGATTACACTACAAACATACTCAGTTGGTGAGATTGTTTCGCAGTAAGGGTCCAACAAAAATGTTAGGTTATGTGTAGAAGAAAAAACTTCAAAGGAGGTAGGTAGGCCTATTTACTGCATGGGACCAACAGGTATGTCCCGAAATATCATCTACATCTACCAACAAACTGGATACTGTGCTAACAGACCTTCCTTGTTCAGACAAATCTCTTGAAGAAAATATAAGTCCAGAAAATATCCTTAATAAAAATGTAAATTATAATAAATCTACTGTTGCTGAAACCATGAATTCTAAATATTTTATCAACCAAGTCCTGAAGGAAGCAAATCAGAACATAATGATGTTCGATTTGATCCGGATTATATTCTTCCAGAATTTATTCATGAAACTCCCACTCAGATCAATGTTAATTCAGTTAACATTGAAAATATAACTGAAGGTAGAAAACGACAAGATAAAGCTAATCCAGACAACTGGAAATGCAATAAAACAAAAAGGTTAAGGTTAAAAGGAAAAGCGTACCCTGGTTATTCACGACCAAAAGGCGTGAAAAATCTGTATTTTGTAAAAAAATCAGGAAAAAAAGACTGCAGTAGATTAATAGAAGAAGCAAGACAGAAAATATTTTGTAAATTTTGGACTGACATGGATTGGAACCAAAGAAAAGTGTTCATAATAAGCAATGTTGTAAGAGTGTTGCCAAAAGGGGTTACATGATGGAAGACAATTCACATAGGCAAGAGACATTGTTTTATCAGCTACTAACTATATATCTTCTGGAGGTATAATAAACGTTTGCAAGAAAACATTTCTTGCAACATTAAGTGTGGGGAGTTTAGTGTCCACAGTTGGTTAAAGTCTGGTGAACATGTTATCGCAACAAATTCGGAAATAAAATAACAGATGATCGATTGAAAAGAAAAATGTAATATTACCTGCTAAAACATTATTAAAATTTTTTTTGATGCACTACCCAATTTTCCATCACTTTATTGCCAAAAAGAATCTTCAAAGTTATATCTAGAACAAGCAATTAGTTCTCTACAGCATCTGCATGATCTATACTATAAATTCTGTCAGCTTATCAACAAAAAGTTTTTCGAAAGTTTTTTTGAAAAAATTCTTTCTTTGTACAAAATTCGGAAAGATAATGTGATATCTGTTGTCAGCATGAAGTAAATAACTTATCTGAAAATGGGAACAGCACTTTATGAAAAAAGAAAGGGAACGTAAAGAAAGTAAAAAGAAAGGAAGAGTTGTGGAGGCATTAGTAGCAAATGTCCCGGCAGGCCATACAGTATATATTAATAGATACTTTACATCACTAAATTTATTTCAATATCTACGTGAGGAAAAAGGTATCTCAGCTGTTGGCTCTATGTTAGTGAACAGGATGAATTGCCCACTGAAGATCATGTTAAAACCTGATAAAAAATTGGAGAAGGTAGGAAGAAGGTCCTATCAGGAGCTGGTCAGGGATGACAATAATATAATACTTGGTTTAGTGAAATGGTATGATTACAGACCAGTCAATGCATTTACAAATAAAGCTATGGCGTCACCAGTAGAAAATGTTTGCAGGTATGATAAATCTAAGAAAAAGTACATAATGGTTCGAAGACAAAAATGTAATTGGAGCATACAACGATTCAATGGGAGGTGTTGATCTAGTTGATCGCCAAATTGCATACTACAGGATTTCAATGTGAACCAGGAAGTGACCTGTTAGAGTGTCTTTTCACTTTATAGATATGGCAATCACAAACTCTTGGATAGAATACAAAAGAGATAAGTTAACGCTTTGTGAACATAAAGAAAACTGTTTGATTTACTTGAATTCAAACACTACATTGGGGAGACATTAGCTTTAGTTTCTTCAAGTAGTCAATCAAGGAAACGTTCCATAGATGAAGTCGAGGGTTGTAATTCATGAAAAAAAGGAACAACAAGCAAATAACATAAGCCTGCAGAATTCCAAACAAAGATAACAGACAAACTGGAAATACATGATCACTTGCCTATTTGTTCAGTTATTGACAAAAACAAATACATGAGGTGCTACAATAAAAGTTGCACTGATAAAATTAGATTTTCATGTGTAAAATGTAACATTTATTTATGTACTGCAGCAGAAAGACAATGGTTTTTGAATATCACAATAGTTAAAAACATAAAAAATCAACAAAGTATATCATGTTAGATTAATAAAATATTGTGTCAGTTAAATAAATTAATTTGAAAATAAAATAATGACTTTTTATGTTGTTGATACCTGTGTTTATCATATCAAGAAATGTAATGCTAGGAACCAGTTGTCATGTATACTGCACATATATTATTTTTTAGCCCTCCTCACTCAAAAAAAAAAAAAATTCAAACTGATTTTTGGGTTTGTTGAAAGGTTAGGAAATGAGGGTATAAAAAACTATAACATTCGTAAAGTTTTTTAATGTTGGAACTGAAGAGGTTTCTATAAATTATATATAAAACTGCATAAATTAATAATTCTTAATATAGAAACAAAACGAGTTCTAAATATAATATTGTTCTAAAATACGCAATTTTTGAAGTGAAAAATAACAATACAATTTCAATAAAAACCTGCAAAATTCGCACAGAATTACAAAATAAAACATGAAATAAAAAAATGCATATTACTGTATATGAAAAATAATATAAATACAGAAATAACAATACACATTTTTTAATATTGAAAGACATGGGGTATAATTTTTATGAATATATTATATGTGAGACAAAGGTAGGGTAGGTAACTAAACAGAGCTTCAGAATAAATACCGGCAGCGTGTAGGTCTATGTTCATTATTCTGTTTATTTTGTTTTCTAAAATATGAACACGTTTTTTTTTTTTATAAATTTGGTAATTTATATACTCTGTTACTATACATGAAATGTAAAACGTTACACAATCAAACTTATGTGTCTTTAAACGTTTCGTTATTTTGATTATATAACATTTTCTGATACATTGACTTATAATGGAGATACTCATAGTTTTTGTTTACCCCTCCCACTAAACTCCCCTTCCCCCTTTGAGATATTAACCCTAGAGAGGCACACTGGGGTGTATTTTACCCCAGTGTTATAATTTTTGTTAATTGTTGCATTAACTTTCAATGAGGGAAATTTTGTGTCCTGTCTAAATTATGTTGGCAGCCCTGTTGTTTGACAGCTAAACTAGTTTCTATCAGATCTTGCTTGTGTGCAGTGTAGTATCGTTTTGGGGTTACGTATACCCCAGTGTGCACTTTGTAGTATACATATTTTTTCGCATCTGCTTTTAAAGACCAGTATTTTTTTTATTTTTTTATTTCATATTTTTAGTTTGTAAGTTTGATTATTGATTAGTAAGACTATGGACGATTTAGGCAGTGATGACATACGAGCAATTCTTGCTCAAAGTGACAGTGATGAAAGTTTATTCGGTGGTGATGACACAGATCAAGATCCCGATTATGTTACTGAGCAGTCTGAAACTTCTGGCGATGAAGATGCTCAAGCAGAACCAACTACAGAAAACGTTGATCCAATGATCGCAGATTGTGCATCTGATCTTGACATTCCTATTCTTCCGAATAGGATTCGAAATGTGAATGCTATTAAGGGGAAGAACGGTCACCTATGGAGTGTGGAAGAACCCGTGAGAAGAGGACGACCATTAGCTAGAAATCTTGTTACTCACCTCCCCGGAGCAAAAGGTCAAGCCCGAGAGGTAACTAATCCTTTTGAATCATGGTCATTATTAATAGATAATTTTATTTTAAATGAAATAACCTTACGAACTAATGAAAAAATCAGAAAGCAGGTTTTCGAGCACGTAAGACAAAGTTACCAAAATGAAACGACAAGAAATGAACTGTTAGCTTTCTTTGGCCTGCTGTATCTGGCAGGTGCTCAAAGGAACAGTCATCGAAACCTGGAAGAACTGTGGTCTGTTACATTTGGTTGTTCTATTTATCGAGCCACTATGTCACTACAGCGATTTAGATTCTTAGCTATAAATCTGCGATTTGATGACCAAGAGACTAGAGAGGTTAGGAAACACACTGATAAATTTGCACCTATTCGGGATATTTGGAGTAGATTTATTGAAAATTCAAAAGCTCTTTATACTCCTTTTGAATATGTAACAATTGACGAGCAGTTACTGAATTTTCGAGGCAAATGCCCATTTCGGGTTTACATCAAAAGTAAGCCCGATAAATATGGGTTAAAAATTGTAATGCTCAATGATGCTAAAACATTTTACATGTTAAATGCTATTCCGTATGTTGGAAAGTTTCAGCCCCCTAACAGAGAACCAGTTGCATCCTTTTATGTCCGAAAATTGAGTGAACCTATTCATGGTACCAACAGGAACATCACAGTAGACAACTGGTTCAGTTCAGTACCTCTGTTTGACAGAATGCTTCAAGAGCACAAGCTAACCATGGTTGGTACACTTAGAGCAAATAAACCGGAAATTCCTGCATCATTTTTAGCAAAAAAAGAGAAAGATGCCTCACTGTTTGCTTTTGACAACAACAAAATGATAGTATCCTATTCACAACAGAAAAACAGAAATGTTCTAGCTCTTTCTACAATGCACTACAACAAAGATATAGATGAACATACAAAGAAACCTACAGTTATCCTTTTCTACAATTCAACCAAAGGGGGTACTGATTCATTTGATCAATTGTGTCATAGTTACACGGTTTCCAGAAAAACCAATCGGTGGCCAATGAGAATTTGGTTTGGAATTATGGACCAGAGTGCTATCAATGCCATGGTGCTCTACAATTTAAAAGATAGTAACCAGAAGATGAAAAGGCGAGTATTTTTACAAAACTTATCGTTTTCAATGGTCAAGCCATTTTTACAATCAAGACTTGAAGTTGTAACCCTACGTCGCAGCTTACGTGTAATGATCTGCACGATTTTGGGTATTCAAAATGTCCAAGAAATTAATCAACCAACAGCGGAATCAAGAAGGCAAAGAAGGTGTAACCTTTGCCCAAGGAAGAAAGACCGAAAAACAAAATATTCTTGCACTACATGCAACAGGGCAATATGTGATGAGCATAGGGTTGAACTTTGTTACGAGTGTTTGGATTAAATAACACACTTAAAGAACGGTCTAGGTAAGGTAAATCATTGTATATATTTTAAAACTTTGTATCTTTCTAATAAATATAGTTCATTATCAATAACACTGTATAGTGATTTCATTCCAAAATTATCAACTAAGTCCATTTTTCAATAATTAATTGTTCGTGTTCTAAAACACTAAAAAAATGAATTAAATTGAAAAAATTTTTTTTTTTTGAACTTAAACAATGATAACCTTAACACGCTTCATAAAATTATGTGAAATAGTGTAATAAACATTTAAAACAACATCTGAGTAAAAAAAAAGTTATTTTAGTCAAAATAAATGGGGAAACTTGATGGGGTGTAATACACCCCAGTATGCATTTACCGGTACAAACTTAGAGTGTGCTGCTGTAGGGTTAAAAAAATGTATAGCCTATTTTTATTTTTATTGTGTCCAGAACCTAAATACCAAAATTTATTGAATTTGGTTCAGCGGTTCTTCCGTGATGTGTAACATACAAACAGGCAAATTCTCCTGAACCTATTTTCAGTGTTTACTTGGTAGATTTGATGTAGAAAAAAAATTTGGGGCATTTTGAAAAATTGTACAGACAAAATCACAATTTCATTTATATAGGTATTTCTAAACCACAAGAACAACAATAAACACTTACCAATGTTTATAGTGTTTTCGTGTATCTTTTACTCATCTTCAGTACCTATTCTAACTAATCTAGTTTAATCTATTTGTTTGATATTATACATTCTGAGTTTATTTTTGTACCACCTTACCAACAATGACTATTGTAACATAACACTACAAAAAGAAATGTAACACTTAGTAACTGAAAATCTAAAAACTGCATGCATGTCCCAAGATTTAAGAAGTTCCTTTTATTACAAATTAATTGTGAAATTGTAGAATCTACATCTGTGGAAACAATAATTAGATAAACAAAATCGCTGAGTTACAAATGAACATGTAGTTAATAAAATGGCAGTTCAATAGATTTTAAATAATTATTTTTTGTTACAAATAGGTTGGAAAGGTATTGGCATATAACATAAAACAATATGTTATTAAATTATTGCCAGTGGGAATAGTAATAACTGCGGAAGAATTTTCAGAAGCTCAGGGTGAACTAAGTAAGTATCATAACTTTATTTTATTTATTTATGTGCACTTAATAGTCTGATATAGCAATAGCATCTTCCATACAAATTAACAACTTAGTGAATTTTTAGGGATTATAACACATGTATGAAGTTATGTCCACATTTTAAAGTTGTTTTAAAAATAAAAAAATTGTTTATTAGAACAAACCAGAGCTTGATAAACTGATCCTTTACAACGTATTAGGTATCAAAATTTTATAATTATTAAGTTACTAGTTACCTTCACAGCAGCTAAATCCATATCAATGTTTTGTTTTTTTATATAAAAATAAAAAACTTTTTATACAGTATTTACTTTATACTGCTTCTTATACTTTTTTCCTCACAAGGACTTTCGCGGTGCACACTGCTTCTTCAAGTAATAATAATAATAATAATAATAATAACATCCTTTAAAATAAAAAAATACCAGTCACTCCACATTACAGGGTATCAAAGATAATAAATATTTATCATTTACATACGAGTTATGTTTATCATTTACTCGTATAATAATAACAGTAACATTTTCATTAAACATGTTCTCAAATATTATACTATAGCTAATAGAACTAATAATAAAAACTTAGGGTAATAAACAAAAAAAAATTAAATATTGCAAACAGTAATTCCAATTTTTATGAAAAAGCAGGTGTTTTATAGGGTCAAGTGTGGTTCAAGGAATTGTAATAAATTTTATATTTGTATGACCTCTAGATTTTTTAAAACATGTCATGATGAACATCTGCAAGCTTATAAATAAGGAAATCAAAAATTTAATTATTCAGAACATGTTCAAATATATAATCACAATTTTCGAAATTAGAAAACAGTACCACTCTGGAAATACATTACAATGAATATAACATTCAAACATTAGAAAAATGCATATATTAAAAAATTGTTAATAATAATAACTTAATAAACGAATAGGTAGGGGAAAGTGGGGTAAAACCGGGTCCCTAAGGTTTGAAGGCTTCCAGAAACCACAGTTTTTAGAGCAAAGGAACAAAATTTTGTAAAATTAAGCACTACTTATCTGTTAATCCAACCATAATTTCAAAACAATGATTTTTTTTAATTTTAATTTTACGTAAATTTTTGTAAAAAAAGTCATTTTGACAAGACAAGACAAGACTTGACAAGACAAGTCATTTTGTCAAGACATGTTATTAATATGGGAAAATAAAAATTTTAAAACTTTTCAAAAAATTCATGTTTATTTTATTTACACAAGTTAACTAATGATATAAAACATAAGAATAAGTATAACAGGACCTAACTTGATGAGGTTTTAATAAATTTAACTGTCTTTGATTTAGTTTTTGGGTGTAATATAAAGTCTATTTGCCATTAACATTATTGGCGAGAAACTATCTGGCACAAGTCACAAGTAAAATAGTTATCATCCTTATCGGCCCCAGAGCAGCATTCGTGGGCCCAATAACGATATAGGATGCACTGGATCCATCCCTCACCACCCTTGGAGTCCAAGAAAAGCTCGTTGCAGTAAATGCAGGCAGTACTTTCATCCTCTTCTTCACTGGAGTCATCCTGCATTTCCTCTTTCGGTTTCTCTTTTTTTGGACGCTTATTTTCTGTCTGTTTTTCTTTTCTGGTATCTTTCAAAAGTTGCCTTTTCTTTGATTCATTTTTCTTTTCTTCAGGTTTCTTTTTCTTCTCGCCATCTTTGTTCGTTTTTCCTCCATTTTTATTTTTATTTTTTTTGAATGCTCTCTGGAGTTCAAGCTTGTATGGGGAGCCAGTCAAAATGACAGTTTTCCCTTTTCTCTTGTCGGCCTTCGGCTGCGTCTTTCTCTCAGTGTATGGGAGAGGCATCAATTCGGACAGGGAAACAGTAAATGATGATTTGGGAACAAGCATAGGGTTAGGAGTCAAGGACTTAGAACAGCAGGGTAAATTGAATGGTTCGGGTTCAGAAGGAGTTAGATTTAGTGGTGTTGACACATTCGCAGTACTTGCTGAAAGATCTTTAGGGACTGTTGTTGCTAAACCTTCCTTGTTTGTAGAGTCTTGATGCTGACTTTGAGAATTCCTTGGAACGTCCACTGCATTTTCTTCAGGTCTTGGTTCAGGCGTAGGTCTGTCTGTTGTCAATGATGGTGCAAAGAGGTGTTCTGGAAATATGTTTCGGTTTATTGGATATATGCCTGTCTGGCTGAATCCATTTATTGCTGTTTGCATCACAGCTGCTTTCGAAAAGGCATTACCATAGAGCTTCCCAACTTGATGAATTGTAATTGGCCTGCCTGGATGCATAGCCAGCCACTGGTGAACTTCTTGTTGATAGAAGGTGCTGAGAGGTGACATGAAGGTGACGTCTAGTGGCTGCAATCGGTGCGAACAATGGGGGGGGCAAGCACAACAAACTTACATGGTTTGCACAGGCCATATTAATCAGCTCAAGACTTTTAGTGTGCGTCGCATGACCATCTAGTATTAAAAGAACTGGTTTTTCAGCACTTGGTCTGGAAAACTCAATAAATTTTTTAAACCAGAAGAGGAAGATATCGCTTTGCATCCACCCACTAGGATGATACTTTGCGAAGCTTCCTGTAGGTGCCTCATCAAGTAAGAGTAGGTTTTCTCTTTCCCTAGGGAAAACAAACATTGTAGGCATGTAGTTGCCTGCGGCACTCATGCATGTTTCAGCTGTTACTAGAGTTCCGCGTTTAGCGGATGTCAAGGCACCAACTTGTTTCTTACCTCGTAAGGCAAGCACCTTAGATGGCTGGGTTGGGACAGTAGTGATACCCGTTTCATCGACATTATAAATGTCATTCGGAGAAAATTTATACTTTAAATACAAACTTTCCAGTAGATCAAAAAATTTGTTTATAGCCACTTTATTGAATCCCATTGCACGAGAAATAGAAGTGTTTTCTGGAGTTCTCAAAGAAAGCTGATTTTTGTGCCTCGACAAAAATCCATACAACCAATTCTTGCCAGCGATTTTGTGTTCATCGCTAAATTTATGTTTAAGATTATTTTTGACCGCTAGTTCATAAGCTAGCTTTCGAAAATCAGTTAAGGTCAATCCAAATAGTCTACTTTCCATCATCAAAATGTGATTGACCAACTCTTCTTGATGTTTAGAAAATACAGTAGTGCAAGATCCCATACCTTTTGTTGCAGCTTATGCGGGCGTTAAATCTTTTGTTCTTGCCTTACGAACTCTTGTCTTCCAAAGTAGACTGAAGGACGTTGAACGCCTTTGACGCCTTTTTGTAACCGATTCTACCAGACATAACTTCAACAATTGCTTGCTCCATGGCTTCTTGACTCCATGACTGACGATCCGTTTTCCGCTTGTAGGCTCTAGGCATCCTGAGTCCTAAAAGAAAGAAAATAACAGGCTATAGTGATTTAACATAAATAACTGGTAAATTAAACCATAAAATAACCATTTAAAACACAAACAACACTATTTATTTGTAGCTTTTAGTGCCTATATGGAATATTTAATAGCAACATGCATATTTGGTACTTTAAAATAATTCTGTATTTTACATATTATTTCATATAAATACTTTTATAACTCTAAAATGTATCAATAGTGTTATATTTTAAATACGAAATTGTGTAAACGAAATTAGGTAAAAGTAGACTTTCTATGTTTTAAGAATCGAGGGGCAAAACCGGGTACTACCCGGTTTTGCCCCACAGCTAGTACCCGGTTTTACCCCGCACATACAGCTCTCATAAAACATGTCATTATCTGACTAAACAAAACGCTAAAGACAATTATTTAGAACAAAAATGAAGGTAATTAAATGTTGTACAAAGAGAGCTACATACCTTTACTCTTGCAGAAACAGGAACGCAGTATAGCCACACTAGTTTTTTTCAAAAATCGTAAGCAAAAATCACTAAAACTTAATTGTTTTTCCACAGTAACAAAACAAGCGCTTCCATTGACTTTTGATAATGGCCGATGCTTCTTCGTCAAAATAGAACGTAGTTCTTCCGTTATCCGCGTGATCGCAGTGCATACAGCGGCTAGGAGGGGTACCCGGTTTGCACCCGACTACCCGGTTTTACCCTACTCTCCCCTACAATTTGACAATGATACTTTGTTAAAATTTAGCTCCAATTTATGATACAGATAGCAGTAGCAGTGGATTTTTCCATTTTATAATCATTTTGATTCAAACCATTGACAAAAGAAGATGCAATCTTTGTAAATAATTTCTAGATTATTAATAGCTATTATTATTACCTGAAGAAGTGATACGCACCGTGCTTGTAAGGAAAAAAATATAAGAACAGTATAAAATAAATATAAAAGGTTTTTTTTATTTTATTTTTTATGCATAAAGAACTAAAACATTAATACCAAAGTTTTGTATAACATAAAATACTTGTACAGCAATTTTAGGAAGTACGAGTAATAATGGAGTTTAAAGTTATCGGCAAACTATAAAAGGATTTTGCAGCCTGTTTTTCCTCTAGAAGCATACAGAGAACTAGGTGTATTGTATTACCCTTCCTGTTGAATTCCCAGTATAGCTGTACAATGCAATAATGCACAGCAAATATAAGAATTAATTATAGTCATGTGTGAACTTCTGTGAAAATCATCACATGAGCCACCCGTAAAAATAGAATAAAGTACAGGTAAGTCAAGTCAAATTTTGGATGGAGGGTAATAAAATCTTATTCTAGTGAGTGTTCTATGTGAAAAACCACAGCAGTTATCAACCAACGCCTGAGCCTCCAATTCGAGGAGGGTTAAAACAAAATATTGTACTAATACCAAACAATTTAAATACAATTCACCAAGTTAGAGGCAGTAAAGGGCCCTCTGAGGGGCTAAAACAATAAAAAAATTTGAATATGATAAAATTACATAAGTACAATCACACACAGTACATGTATAAAATAAATGCATACTCCACTGAAGAACTGCAAATGGTCTTGGGTGAAGTACTTTGGACAAACACCACTAACAAAAAAAATAAACAATAATACCTACCTAAAATGTATCTGAGAATTAAAAACCAGTATCACAAAGACTGAAATAAAATAATCTGAAACATAAATATTTATCATCTATAAATAAATTTTTGAAATGCAACCTGCCAACCATTAATATAAATTAAATTTATCACCTTACCTTTGGTTGCTTTTTAAGTTTAGAAAACTTACACTCGTTTCAGTGGCACCACCTACTTCAGAGATTATTAATTTTTAATTTTAATAATATGTTCTGAAGAATGTGGTACCACTGAAACACGCATAAGTTTTTTAAACTTAAAAAGCAACCAAAGGTAAGTTGATAAATCTCATTTCTACTGTAATTTATAAATATTTGTACATAAAAAACAGGGGAAAATGACACATCCCCATAATGTCAAATCTTATCATATCATCTGATGAATCAAAGAAACACAAGAGTCGCATAAACATGAATTTCTCGCTCCCAAGTTTAACGTAGATTTGCTGAAATAGTTTCAGTCAGTGAAGAGAACCTCCATACTATGTGCAATTCACCAATTTACGCTTGACTGTTAAAACATAGTTGCATCACAACACACAAGAGCATCACCACAAACTATTTGATACCCATGGGTTAATCTGGTGCGCCCAATACTAAGGGACCTTTTAGGGCTGGGATAATATCAGTCAGTTCTCCATAAAGAAATTTGGTGGTTAAGGAGGTTATTTGTAGCTGAATTGTTTACTGGCAAACAACAGACAGGCCAGTCGACACAGAATCAATTTATGTGGATTACCCATATTTTCAAAAGTCTACTTGTACATACTGATCACTGTTTAATAAATGCCTATCAATTTTTATTTACAGCTCAATTTTTTACCTACAAGCGAAAATTCATTTACACAAAATATATGAAGTTAATTGACTCTATCAAGACAAGTATTATAGAAAAAAACACATATGATCATATACATGGATGTTATGTATTTCTTATTAACTATGACTCTACTAACTTGAATGCAGGATTAGATGGATTGAGAAAATTTGTGTTAAATTAAACAATTGAATCCTGAATTAAACTGTTATATCTACATTAATTTTCAATAACCTGAAAGAAAATATTAATTAGATTAAATCCTGGACATTGTAAACAATAATTATGACACATCATATTTATCTTAAGTCAATGAGCGTTTCATTTATCTTTACCCCCCCCCCCCAACATTTCTTGAACTCCTCATATCCTTTGTCATTAACATTAAAACCTTGTTATTTAATCACAATACACGTTTCCAGGGCATTATTTGATTGAAATGATTTTTGTAAATACAGTAATACTTTACTGACATACTACACCCTCTAATTATCATGTATGATTATGAATGAGGTCTGGCCATTGTAAGTTATTTCTGAGTGGGTCACTGTTAATATTTTTGCGCTTTTTGACGCACCTTAGAAATTTTTACAATAACTTACAATAAATTTTTCTTCTAATAATTGGTGCTTTAGGGTACAACAATATACGGGTGAGCATAAAGTCTTGCCCTGATTATAAAAATTTATTGCAGAATAACTGTTTGACATAATAATTTAAATTTGATGCTGTTACATAGGTTATTGTTAGTAGATTTTGTGACCAATAGATGGCGCTAGTGCTCCTCAACAATGACATGGTCTGTTAGTCCAAGTTAGTTGCTGGCGAAATGGCGTTGAAGCAGGAGAAAGCACAATGTGTGCTTTGGTTTCACGAAACGAAATCGCCCATCAGTGTTCAGCGTAATTTTCGGGCTTTTTATGGACGCAGCCCTCCTGATGTTAAATCAATAAAGCGATGGTATGAAAGGTTTAAAGAAACAGGCAGCGTTGAAGATCTTCCTAGAAGTGGCAGGCCTAGTGTGAGTGAAGCAACTGTTGATCTTGTTCGGGAATCGTTTCAACGGAGTCCGTCTAAATCAACTCGTCAAGCATCACGTGAACTTCAAATACCGTAAGCAAGTGTGGTAAAAATTCTTCATAACAGGCTTAGGTTGCATGCTTATAAAGTGTAATTGGGCTTTGATAGTGCGTAATTTCCTGGATGAAACATTTCCGGATGGGTGGATTGGAAGGGATGGTCTAACACCCTGGCCACCCCGCTCTCCAGTCATTACTCCCCTTGACTTTTTTTCTGGTGCTATATCAAGGACAGAGTCTTCGCCACACCAGTTGGTGACGTCGACGAACTGAAGGCTAGGATACAAGCTGTTGTGGGTACTCTGACAGAACACATGTTACAAAACACCTGGCGGGAACTGGAATACCACTTCGACATTCTCCAAGCTACCATGGGGGCACACGTTCAAGTTTACTAATGTAAGTAATTTAAAAAAAAAAACTAGTAACACTAACCTATGTAACAGCATCAAATTTAAATTATTATGTCAAACGGTTATTCTGCCATAAGTTTTTATAATCAGGGCAAGACTTTATGCTCACCCTGTACTATAAGTGAAACTTCAAAAAACTAAAAGTACATACTATAAACTGGGTGATGTGAATAAAAAGAAGTACAGTGAACCAGGTTTTAACAGCCTCGGTCTTTACGTCATTTTTTAGGCGTTGCGTCAAACTTCTATCTGAAAAACCCCTGTTTTAACGGCATTAACTTGGTTGTTGCATCAAAATTTGTTCAATGAAATCATTTTTTACTCGTGTACAATGATTTTGAACTTGCCGTTATTAATCAGTAAATTGTTTGAAAAAGAAAAACACAGTATACAGTAATACAATTAGTCCAGGCGCTAGGAGGGGTTTCGTTTGCAAAATATGAGGGACGCATTTTCTTTTAATGTACTTCTACTAGGCATGTTTGCAACCCAGAAAACCCATGTTGCCAGGCAGAGACGTCGTGGTTGAACCTGTCTGGAGGGAGGATTCTTCCCCCTACCAAGTCTGCACTTCTTTTTGTCAAATGGAAGAGATTAGTCCGTCGGCCTATAGGATTATCGTGCACCTCCACCCCACAACCCAATTTGTCATACATCGACGTGTTCGGTTTAACCTCCTCATCAAGAATATCCAATGGTCCCAAAAAAAAACTCCGGCGAAATCAACCAAAATTGTAATTAAAGATGGCCCGCCAAGGGTTCCTGACATTAATTCGTTTTTTTTTATTATATCTTCCATTCTCGTTACCGTAGTCTTTTTTTACACACCAAATTAAAGATAAAGAGTTGCCAAACATTTTGATCATAAAACAATTTCTAAACTGTAAAACCTTGGAGAAAATTACAAACAAATTTGAATTTTTTGCAAATAATTCTTCTAGAACTCGTTTGAAACTTAAATAACACCAAAACGGCTAAATATTTTGACAAAATAAGCAAAAATAAAAGTAGTAGATAATTCAATTTACTATTAAATACACTACTTACATGTTATATTACTGCAACGTGTGATGGAACAGTCTTACTCTAAGTGTCAGTGGCACAGAATCTCGCGCGCTCTTTACACGTCGCATCAACCGTCATATTTGTTGGTCTTTGGTCTTCTTCACTTAATCTGCTTTACTTTTTTATTTAATACACTCCTTGTAAGTATATTTTGTGATAAATTGGTAGTTTTCAAGTTTTTTCTCAGAATTCAGAATAGAAGAATGTCTGAAGTTTAGATGTTATTTATAGAAGTGGACCAAGAATGGACCTTCATGAACCCCAGCCAATATTAATGAACCAGCAAGTGATATGTGCAGTTATTACACTAGAATAAACTATTTGATAAAAACTACTGATAACCCTGAAAAGACTGAACCTATAATTGCAAAAAGTTCTCACACACTTTGGTCAAAAGCATTTTATGAACTTATTTGTGAGAAATTGTTGAGTGACACAATATCCACATGCTTCAACTTGCAACAAGTACAAGTCGGGGGTTTAGTGTGTCAGAAGGATGTAACTACAAAAAAGCCTATTTTGAACTAATATCACCACTGTACTACTAATTGTATTCCCCAGTTAGTATCAGAGTGATGTATCAGTAACTATAAAAATAAAGAAATTAAAGAAAGATGTATCTACAATTTGTATTTATGTATTAATGTCAGATAAATCTAAGGGCTCTTACATCGTTCTGACTCTAACCTAATAGCTCGCTTCATAGATGTAAGAGCAGTTACCTCCTTGTGACTCTTAACAACTTCCCTCAATTAGGAGGGAAATTACACCACCTTCCATTTTGATTAACTACTTTTGAGGTTATGATTGTGTCAGATTGGTAGCTATAAAATTAGTCTTGTTTTTTGATATGCTGTTTTGTTTTTATTAGTTTGTTTTATTATGCTGTATTGTAATTAGTTATTGATTAATAGTTAAATTCATTGACTGATTGAATTTTGTGGTACTGTAGTAGTTTTGCAATTAATAGTAGTTTTAGTTATTTGAATAGTAGAAGTTTTATAATCTTACTTTAATTTTAGTGGTTTTATTTATTTGTTAACAAATGATTTACATAAATATGTTTTCAAGAGGATATCGGATGGTTGAATTAGCCCAATTAATAACAAGTGGGGAAAGTAATGTTACATTCAACAACAGTTTTGACAAGGTCAACAACAGGTGAAGAACAAGGTATGTAGATTTTTATTTTGTTACTGTATTGTAACGTCTTATTTGTAGTACGTTACTGTTGGGATTTATTGTTTCATATCTTGGCGCCGTATTTCAGTTTATATTAATAATTAATTCTGTTCACCGCAAGCTGTTGCTATCTAGCGTTTTTCTATTGCACTATTCTAGCCTGAGTTGAATTTTATTTCTGCTAATTTTAATTATGTACCTTACTTTTCCTGGTTCAACGTGCACTCTTGATTGTGTCTTGAAATGGAACGGTTCTATTACATTAAAATGTTTCGCCGATTTTGTACCTTTTATTCTTTTAGTTAAAGAATGTCGTTTTTGGTATTACTGTTGCATAATGATTATTGCTAATGTTTAATTATGATTCTTTTATTTTTATCTGCTGTTTTTTTTTTACATCTAACGATGTTACGTAAATTTTTATTAGTCTTTTCCGGGTTGTTTTTTTTCTAATTTGTTCTTAAATTTTTTTTGGATTTCGTCGCCCAAATTTATTTTGGTAAGTTTTTTTTGGTTTTGTTGTCGAATATTTCTAGAGATTGCGCTAATCAATTTTGTTTAATTATAAATTTTAAATTTTGGATTGATTCATTTTGCTTTTGCTTTGTTCGATTCTTGCCTATGTTTTTCTCTTCGGTTCGGTTGTTGACCTATACCTTTCAACCTTATGTGGGTTTTAGTTAAGGTGTAGGGCAATTTAATCTATTGTTCTTGCCTTTTGGTTATTTTGCCTTTGGCATATGTTGGTCGCAATCTATAGAAGTATTCCTTGTTTTTTTGTCTTTCTTTTGCTTTGTTTCATTTTGCTACTTCTGTTCTTGAAGTGTTACCTTTTTCTCTTTTGACGATAGTCGTTTTTTGTCCAGGGTTCGGCTATAGGAGATTTCTACTATGGGTTCATTTCGATTCAGGAATATTTTCTGTTCTAACAATTTGGAGGGTTGAAGTTTTGGATAGCAGTGCCATTCACCTTACCTTGCACAACGTTGGTTCCGGAGGATGACTCTCCCGGGTTCGATTCCCGAATTTAGAAATTTGGCAGCTAAACATATGTCACTTCATGCAGTGGCAGTTTAATTTATTCATCTGATTAATTCGGCCGTTAACCATCGATTCTATCCTGGAAGGTTTGATTTCTGCAAACCGGTATGTTTGGATAATATATTTTTTTTGGAAATTCTGTTGTTTCTACTTGAACGTTTCTGCGTCTGTCAGGAATGTTTGCCTGTACTGTGCATGTCCTGAACTGAAAATATTGATGAACGAACTTGCCTATTATTTTACTTAAAAATATTTAAAATCAAAAAACATTATCATGTTTTCCTCTTTTATAATGAATTTTCTTTATCTATAATCTTGGCTTTTATTATTATCAATTTTTATTTTTTTTTTAATATATTTTGTTTTTTTATTTTCTTTAATAATTTTGTAAAAGCTACCATGGTACGCAATACGTTTATAAAAAAACTATTATGATATCATACTATTAACAGACAATGATCTGATCTTATGTAAAATTAATTCTTCCATTTAAAAATTTTCTTACAATAATAAATTCTTCTAAAATAAAGAAATCAGTTTAATTTTGGTCAAATTGTATCTGTTACAATGAAAACTTAAAATAATAACTATTTGAATCTTATTATTCATTAAATATTGTAGTTTAAATTCATTTGTGAGATTCTCTTAAAATTTTCCTGAAATTATTTGTTCAGGTATTTAATTTTGTAATAACTTAAATTATGTTCGTGTAGCTATTTTTCTATTTTTTTATTAGAATAAAAAGAAACAACTTGGATTTATTACTGTTTAATTAATAATATTATATTTTTATTTATGTGTTTTCTTTGTGCAATTATATTCATATGCAACAACTCTTTTTTTATTTGGCTTCCTTGTTTTTTGTCCACCCCTGGGCCAACCTATCATTGTGGATAGAGGGGGGAGTGACAGAAGTGGTCGCAGAGAACGTGGTTTTGATTTTGGACGCTGAGTTGGTGCAGCGGTTCAACAGCTGTCCGGTTTGTGATAGCCCTTGGTTCGCTGTGTTTTGTTTTGGACGTGTCGCCGCCTGTGTGGGTGTGTGTATGTTGCACACGTTATCTTTATATAATTATTATTTTTCTATTTATATTTTTTTGTTGTTGCACATGGTATAATAGTATTTGTTATTTATTAGACTTAGAATTTTTGGTGTTCGTTGAATATTTTCCGTATCAGCCGTGTTAGGGTGGCTGGTAAGTGCCTCCCTTTTGAGTACTGTTTTCTCGTGTTTTGCTGGCTAATATGGAGCCTATTGGCCCCAGTCTGTGCGTGGATCATCTCTTAAAAGATGACATCTTGTTCGAATTACGTAGTCGCGGTGTTAACGTGGAGGGAACCGTATCCGAGTTGAGAGTCAAACTCAGGCGCGTACTTGCGCAAAATATTATTCAAAATGCTGAATATTTAAATGTATTGCCTCTCGATAAAGAATTACAACTTCTGACTTTAAGAGTACATAGTTTTTTACAAGAAATTGAGAACATTGAAACACCATTTTCAATGAGATTTTATAACGGTTTGTGTAGTAGACTGTCTTCAGTCTCAAACCGTGTCATGCTTTTGAAAACCTTATGTCTTAACGATTCTGGTTTGACAGAAAAGATTTCTGAATTTGAAAATCATATATCTGCTTTGAATGGTACTATGTATTCTCTAAAGGAAGTTTGTACTAGGGAAATATCAGGTACTTCTCCCGGTACCAGTGGTTCGAATAATTTTCTTGAAAATTCTATTCATGCCTTTAAGGGTCATATGTTAAACGATAACGTTCCTAACACTAATGTTGTACGGGGTTCTGATTGTGTAAGTTCATCTGTTTCTTTATATGGGAAGTTGCCCCATCCCGCTGAAAAGCTTTTGAGTAAATTGTCAATCTGTAATGGTTTCAACATCGACGAATTATTGAATTTTTTCGGTATAGCTATCGATGTCCAGGACTCTTTTACTGACATCAAGAAATGTATTGTTTCACTATTGCTACCGTATGTGGCAAATCCGTTGCGCGATGTTTTGATCAAACACACTGTATCGCAAAACTTCGGCGATTTTCAACGCGAAGCGATACAAACTTTTATTCCTATTCGGCAATTTGTTGAATTGAAGCAAAGATTATTTTACAGGAGTCAGCGGATAGGTGAGGATCTACATCGTTATATTTCTGATGTTAAAAGGTCGGCAGCTATTTTACAGTTGTGTTTAAGCGAGGCGGAAGTTGTTAATAGTATTGTCGATGGGTTGTCGCCCGAAACCCGCTCTTGTTTAGTAATGAGTCAGCGACCCAATAATTATAATGAATTGAATTTAATGTGTATTCAAGTTATGAATACCTTATTTGCCGATAAGCAGCGGCAAAAGGCAGCCGGGGATCATTTTCGTAGTGAGCCCTCAAATAAAAATTTGCTGTTATGTCATTATTGTAAGAAACCAGGACACGTCATTGCAAATTGTTTCAAAAGGACTGCTTCTGATGGGAGAAATACTTCCAATAATCATGCTAATGTTTCAAAAAAACTAATATGCAATGGAATTGATCAAGTTAGCCCTCTCCATTATTTTAAGTCTAAGCCTAACTTATTTACTAAATTTCCTGCCACTTGTTTTTTATGTAAAACGCGTGGTCATTATATATGGCAGTGTTCTTGTTTCAAATCTAAGTTAAATTTTAACTCGAGTATTAATCTTGTCAGTGAAAATGTTGTCAAGTCTATTATTAAAACCGATCGTCGCATCGGCAATAATTATTTAAAGTTGGTCCGTTGGCCTAATGCTGTGCTACAAGGCGGACTGAAACCCAGTCGTAGCAGCATTGTTAATATTTGTCCAGTTAGAAGTCGTCCTAGGACCAATCTTGTTTTTAGTTCTTGTGAAATCCCAGCGTTGCTCGACTCAGGATCAGTTAGATCGTTTATGAGTTTGAAAGTTTTCAATCTCATAAATAATTCTCATAATATTAAAAATATACAATCTTCTGATATTGTATGTTCGTCAGCCACCAGTTCTAAATTAAATATTTTGTATGAAGTGTCATGTAAGATCAGGATTGATGGTTTTACTTGGTGTTTTCCTGTATTTGTCGCCGACAATCTTGCATGCCCGTTCATTCTTGGTTCTGATTTTTTTATTCACACTGGTTTGGTGCTTGATTTGCCTTCTTCTTCCTTTTATTTCAAGTTTCGGCCTAAGGAAAAATTACCCTTGTTTTCTAATCCTGATTCTGTTTTTTCCGAAAATCACCAAGTGGAGTCTTTTGACTCTAACGATAAGGACTGGCATAATTTAGTTTCCCATCTGAACGTTGAACAACGTGAACGTGCAGTGGAGTTGTTTAGCGAATTCGCTGATGTGTTAACGACTCGCTTGGGTATTACACATCTAGTCGAGTACGACATTAAATTAAATAACCATACCCCTGTTAAGTCGCATCCCTATGTCCTCGCTCCACCCAAGATGTTGCTTTTGCGCGAACTCGTTGATAAGCTGTTAGAGCAGGGTATCATCGAGCCTAGCAACTCATCTTATGCCAGCCCAGCTTTTGTTGTCGCCCGTGACGACAAGAAACCCCGTATGGTGATTGATTATAGGAAGCTTAACCAACATGTTGATGTTGAAGCGGTCCCTCTTCCCAATATTCATTCTTGTTTCGATTGGTTCGGGAAGGCCAAGTATTTTACCGTACTTGACCTCAATTCCGCATATCACCAAATTCCCCTTTCTGAAAAGTCCAAGCATGTGACAAGTTTTTGCACTCCTTGGATGCTGTACCAGTTCACTAGGATTCCTTTTGGTTTAGCCACCGGAGGTCAAGTTTTGTCCCGTCTTCTTGATAAGATCTTTCATGACGTTAAGTTTAAATATGTCTTTAATTTTCTCGACGATGTTCTGATTTTTTCTGAAGATTTTGACACCCATGTTGTCCACGTACGCGATATTCTCACCCGTTTATCCGATGCCGGTCTCACGGTAAATCCTGAGAAGGTTAAATTCGCCGTAGGTGAAGTAGGTTTCCTTGGCCATCTCATTTCATCTGGTGGTGTCAAGATCGATCCTGAGCGTACTTCGTCCATAATGAATTTCCCTCGACCCAAGAATGCTAAGGCTGTGGCTAGGTTTGTCGGCATGGTTAATTTTTTTAGAAAATTTATTCCCAAATTCTCTGAGATTGCTGCTCCTTTAAATGCTCTACGTGGGAAAAAGTGCCCATTTCGTTGGAATGAGAATACTCAGCAAGCTTTTGATACTTTGAAGAATGCCATTAGTCATCCGCCTGTTTTAAGAATACCCGATTTCGAAAGGGGTTTCATCTTGCAAACGGATGCCAGCTCTTGTGCCTTAGGTGCCATCTTGCTGCAGGAGATTGATGGATCGCGTCAACCTGTGGCTTATGCTTCTCGGACATTAACTCAACAGGAAAGAAAAGCTTCAGCCTATGAACTTGAGTGTCTAGCCGTGGTCTACGGAATAGAAAAATTCCGTCCTTATCTGGAACATCGAGAATTCGAATTGGAGACCGACAATCAGGCTTTGTCCTGGTTTCTCGCCAGACCTAGATCACTGGGAAAGCTAGGAAGATGGATTGCCAAAATCATGTCAATGAAGTTCAAGGTTACCCATATTAAAGGGACTCAAAACGTGATAGCTGACACCCTGTCGCGGATGTTCGAGGAAAATGATCTTCCAGCTGCTGAGCATGAGGTGGGATGTTTCACTATTTTGAACGATTTTCCCCTGGTTTTTGCTGAGTTATCCACTTATCAAAACCAAGACCCTGATCTGTTACCCATTATTTCCTCCCTGAAAGGTGGTCAAGTTTCGCCCAAATTTTATCTTTCTAAAGGTGTTCTTTGTATCAAACCTTTAGGCCATTTCCCTTCCCGCATAGTTCTCCCTTCTGTTCTGATCGACATGGTGTTCGCTTACTTTCATGATTCTCTGTTAGGAGGTCAGCTAGGCTTTATCAAAACACGTAGGAAAATTTCCCAATATTTCTATTGGAATTCCATGTCAAAAGATATCGAAGCCCGTATCAAATCTTGCAGTATCTGTGCCACGAGTAAACCCTCTCGTAATTCTAAGTTAGGTCTTTTAGCGTCCACTGTCCCTGTTCGTCCTTTTCATGTCCTGCATATTGACTATGTAGGACAATTGCCTCGTACTCGTTTTGGCTACCGTTACATCCTGGTGATAGTCGATTCCTTCTCCAAATTCACTTGGCTCTGTCCCGTGCGTGAAGCTAACTCCGCCTGTACTATCAAAGCTCTTAAGGATCATGTGTTTCAGAGTTTCGGTTACCCCGATATTATCATTTCTGACAATGCCACTTGCTTCACGTCACATTCTTTTCGAAATTTTTTTTTTTCCTTAGGTATCAAGTTTGCCACTCTGTCTCCTTATCATCCCCAA
Organism: Catonia carolina; assembly: GCA_035578175.1. Taxonomy (NCBI): domain Eukaryota; kingdom Metazoa; phylum Arthropoda; class Insecta; order Hemiptera; family Achilidae; genus Catonia; species Catonia carolina. The sequence goes on along the minus strand of JAQMRL010000001.1, from coordinate 63,991,019 downwards.
CCTTCGAACGCCGAGAGATTTAACCGTAATCTCAAGGCAGCCCTCATCGCTTTTCATTCTAATTCGCAAACCACCTGGGACCAATCCCTTACATGGTTACAACTAGCTTTTAATACTTCTTTCCATGAATCCATTAAAACCTCCCCCTTTAATATCATTTTTAAAATCTTCCCTTCCTGTCCCTTATCCAATATGTGGAAGATTAGTGATTTATTGCCTCAAAATCCTCGTTCTGCGTCTGAAGTTTGGAGGAGTGCCAAAGACAACTTGATAAAAGCGGGAATGAAGTTTGCTCAGCATTACAATAAGGATCGAAAAGAAAGTAACTTTAAAATTGGTGACCTTGTGTGGTGTTTGAAGCATAATCTGAGTTCGGCTGTGAACAAGCAATCTGCTAAGTTGATGACGCGCTGGTTCGGCCCTTTTTCCATTATTAAATTTTTAACCCCTGTAACTGTTGAGTTGGCTCGTCCTGGTGGTACTGACTGCGTCAGGAAGGCGCATGTTTCCCAGCTCAAGTTTGCGTACGGACCTGTTCGTCATGCGGACATCCCCGAGCAATGCGATGAAGATGAAGACGACGTTGATTCTGTTGATTTGATTGATTTGTCTGTTATTAATTTTGACTCTACTCTGTCTGCTGTTTCCAATATGGAAATTTACTGATTTTGTCCTTTGTAAGACGTCTTACCTAAATTTTGCCCTGTTTGGTCTTTACCTGTTTGGTAATTAAAATATTTTTTTTTGCCTTGCTTTGTTTTGTATTTTGCCTGGCATTTTTGGTTATTTGCCCCTTTGGTGGTCTATGGACCTTGTTGTGTTTGTTTTGGCGTTTGGAAGTTTTGCCTCTCGCCTTGTCTTTGGGTTTCGAGGAGACGTCCTCTACCCTTTTGTCTTGATCTTTGGATCGTTGGCTTTTGTAGCTTATTTGGGGTTTTCCCCTTTTCTTTTCTGGGACACAGTGAGTCCTTTTGTAGTTGTTAAGTTTTGGGTTTACATCCTATTTGGGTTGTTGGTTTTCGGTGTTGGTGTTAGAATTATGGGTGCTGTCTCCGACTCATCTTTCCTTTGCTGGGCGAATGAGCCGGGGCAGTCACTGCGGATTTGTGGGGGTTTCCTGCGTTTTCGGTCTCTTCCCTTAGCCGGGCGGACGATCGGAGATTCCGGTCATCTTCACGGTCCCTTTTCTCGGTTTTGTCTTGTCGGTCACGCGAGGGAGATGACCTTAACTACTCCTGTGGGGTTTTTTTTGGGGGGTCGATGTGAGTCGCGCTAGGGGACGACTTTAAACTCCCCGTTGTTGAGGTGCCTCTTCTCGCTTTGGGCAAACCAAACCATTTTCTGGTTTTGTTTGTCCTTGGCGGGGGGAGTCTGTAACGTCTTATTTGTAATACGTTACTGTTGGGATTTATTGTTTCATATCTTGGCGCCGTATTTCAGTTTATATTAATAATTAATTCTGTTCACCGCAAGCTGTTGCTATCTAGCGTTTTTCTATTGCACTATTCTAGCCTGAGTTGAATTTTATTTCTGCTAATTTTAATTATGTACCTTACTTTTCCTGGTTCAACGTGCACTCTTGATTGTGTCTTGAAATGGAACGGTTCTATTACATTAAAATGTTTCGCCGATTTTGTACCTTTTATTCTTTTAGTTAAAGAATGTCGTTTTTGGTATTACTGTTGCATAATGATTATTGCTAATGTTTAATTATGATTCTTTTATTTTTATCTGCTGTTTTTTCTTTACATCTAACGATGTTACGTAAATTTTTATTAGTCTTTTCCGGGTTGTTTTTTTTCTAATTTGTTCTTAAATTTTTTTTGGATTTCGTCGCCCAAATTTATTTTGGTAAGTTTTTTTTGGTTTTGTTGTCGAATATTTCTAGAGATTGCGCTAATCAATTTTGTTTAATTATAAATTTTAAATTTTGGATTGATTCATTTTGCTTTTGCTTTGTTCGATTCTTGCCTATGTTTTTCTCTTCGGTTCGGTTGTTGACCTATACCTTTCAACCTTATGTGGGTTTTAGTTAAGGTGTAGGGCAATTTAATCTATTGTTCTTGCCTTTTGGTTATTTTGCCTTTGGCATATGTTGGTCGCAATCTATAGAAGTATTCCTTGTTTTTTTGTCTTTCTTTTGCTTTGTTTCATTTTGCTACTTCTGTTCTTGAAGTGTTACCTTTTTCTCTTTTGACGATAGTCGTTTTTTGTCCAGGGTTCGGCTATAGGAGATTTCTACTATGGGTTCATTTCGATTCAGGAATATTTTCTGTTCTAACAATTTGGAGGGTTGAAGTTTTGGATAGCAGTGCCATTCACCTTACCTTGCACAACGTTGGTTCCGGAGGATGACTCTCCCGGGTTCGATTCCCGAATTTAGAAATTTGGCAGCTAAACATATGTCACTTCATGCAGTGGCAGTTTAATTTATTCATCTGATTAATTCGGCCGTTAACCATCGATTCTATCCTGGAAGGTTTGATTTCTGCAAACCGGTATGTTTGGATAATATATTTTTTTGGAAATTCTGTTGTTTCTACTTGAACGTTTCTGCGTCTGTCAGGAATGTTTGCCTGTACTGTGCATGTCCTGAACTGAAAATATTGATGAACGAACTTGCCTATTATTTTACTTAAAAATATTTAAAATCAAAAAACATTATCATGTTTTCCTCTTTTATAATGAATTTTCTTTATCTATAATCTTGGCTTTTATTATTATCAATTTTTATTTTTTTTTTAATATATTTTGTTTTTTTATTTTCTTTAATAATTTTGTAAAAGCTACCATGGTACGCAATACGTTTATAAAAAAAACTATTATGATATCATACTATTAACAGACAATGATCTGATCTTATGTAAAATTAATTCTTCCATTTAAAAATTTTCTTACAATAATAAATTCTTCTAAAATAAAGAAATCAGTTTAATTTTAGTCAAATTGTATCTGTTACAATGAAAACTTAAAATAATAACTATTTGAATCTTATTATTCATTAAATATTGTAGTTTAAATTCATTTGTGAGATTCTCTTAAAATTTTCCTGAAATTATTTATTCAGGTATTTAATTTTGTAATAACTTAAATTATGTTCGTGTAGCTATTTTTCTATTTTTTTTATTAGAATAAAAAGAAACAACTTGGATTTATTACTGTTTAATTAATAATATTATATTTTTATTTATGTGTTTTCGTTGTGCAATTATATTCATATGCAACAACTCTTTTTTTATTTGGCTTCTTGTTTTTTGTCCACCCCTGGGCCAACCTATCAGTGTGGATAGAGGGGGGAGTGACAGTATTAAATTTAGTTAATAAATTAAATCCGGTACCCAAGTTTTAGGAAACAGGAAAGAAATCTGAATAAATTGAATAAATCAAAAAATTTGTTGCTCAGATTGTTTCATTTTAAATTTACTACAGGGCTATGTACAAGTAGATGATTTTTACCCTAACAATGTTAGGTGTCAGTAGCTCAGTAGGTAGTGCAATAGTCTACAGACTAGCATATATGATGTTCAAAATCTATTTTGGTGATATTTCTTTTACCTAATATATTTCATAATTTAAATTTTACTTTTAATATAAATTAAAAAAAAAAAATTTTTTTTAAGAAACGCTATTATTTAACAATTAATCAAAAGAAAAATGAACTAAAAAGAAAAAATTTACAAAAAAAACAATCACAGACATTACAGTTAAAATAAAAGCGTGGCGCATTAATATATATACTATTTATTGTAAAATATTCGTTGTAATATTATATACAGGGTGATTCATGAAGTTCTCCCCCCACTTCTACAGCACATTGTACTAGTAAAAATAATGAAAAAATGTTATATAAACATAGGTCCGAAAACGCTTCGTTAGCGAGTTACAGCTAGCGAAAGTTTCGCCTGGATTTCAGTTCACCAGGTGAAATGAGGTCTTCCTGGAATTGTGGTAAGGTAGATTAAGGGGCAAATTCCATCATTTCTTATGGTTTTTGATCTGATAAATTGAATAAAACAGGTCCCAGAACTGTAAGTTAAATAGTTTTTGAGAAAACCAGTGTCAAATGCAAAAAATGGAGTGAAAATCACATTTTTTCATCTTTGGGCAAGAATAACTTTGTTATTTCACCAAGAAAAAGTTAAAAATTTTCAATAAAAAATGTAGAAAATTTTATTCTGAACAAACCGGTGTAAATAAAGTACACAGAAAGCGAATAGTTTTTGAGAAAACCAGTGTCAAATGCAAAAAAATGGAGTGAAAAAAACACATTTTTTCATTTTAGTTTTTCCGGTTAATTTTACTTTGTACTCTTATGAATAAAAACTCATTTAATCAAACATCTATTCGCTTTCTGTGTACTTAATTTACACCGGTTTGTTCAGAATAAAATTTTCTACATGTTTTATTGAAAAATTTTAACTGTTTCTTGGTGAAATAACACAGTTATCCTTGCCCAAAGATGAAAAAATAAGTTTTTCACTCCATTTTTTGCATTTGACACTGGTTTTCTTAAAAACTATTTAACTTACAGATCTGGGACCTGTTTTATTCAATTTATCAGATCAAAAACCATAAGAAATGATTGAATTTGCCCCTTAATCTACCTTACCACAATTCCAGGAAGACCTCATTTCACCTGGTGAACTGAAATCCAGGCGAAACTTTCGCTAGCTGTAACTCGCTAACGAAGCGTTTTCGGACCTATGTTTATATAACATTTTTTCATTATTTTTACTAGTACAATGTGCTGTAGAAGTGGGGGGAGAACTTCATGAATCACCCTGTATATTAATGCGCCACGCTTTTATTTTAACTGTAATGTCTGTGATTGTTTTTTTTTTGTAAACTTTTTTACTTTTTTCTTTTTAGTTCATTTTTCTTTTGATTAATTGTTAAATAATAGCGTTTCTTAAAAATTTTTTTTTAAATTTTTTTTTTGTAATTTTTTTTTTGTAAATTTCTTTTATTTTTTTATTTTTAGTTAATTTTTTTAAGTAATTGTTAAATAAAAGCGTTTTTTAAATTTTTAAATTTTTTTTTAAATTAAAAAATTTTTTTTTACAAACACCTCCACAACGTATTGTCATCGAAGATAAACAAGTGTGCAAAGTTTGATTCATATTGATACGGTAGAAGTATTAAAATTTTAAGTTGCAAGATTTGATGGATCCAAGAGTAAGTTAAATTAAAAGCGTTATAAAATTAAAAAATTTTTTTTTACAAACACCTCCACAGCGTATTGTCATCGAAGATAAACAAGTGTGCAAAGTTTGATTCATATTGACACGGTAGAAGTATCAAAATTTTAAGTTGCAAGATTTGATGCTTCCAAGAGTAAGTTAAATAAAAGCGTTTAAAAATGGGTATTTGTGGAAAACCGGACCTCTCCCTTCAACATCTCAGAAAACTCGCCGGAAAAATATAATTTACATGAGGCCAGGCACAAGGAACAATGCTGCTCGTTGTCTGACTCCAAGAGAATGTTTCACCTCTCTCCTATCTAATAATATGACTGAGTTGATAAAACTTTTCACAAACAAAGAAATTTCCTATCAAAGATCCAAATATAAGTCCAAAAATAACTCTGCTCTCAGGGATTTATGTTCGGAGGAACTAAACTGTCTGATTGGGGTTATCATTACGGCTGCAGGACTTCGTGACAACCACCTCAGCCTTCGGACCATGATGGACACTCACTTGTGTGGAGATACCTGTAAATACCGTTCTGCTTTTTCACGATCTCGTATGGAATTTTTACTCAACTGTCTCCGTTTTGATGACCGTGCCACCAGAGACGAGAGGAGAGCAGAAAGCAAACTTGCACCGATATCCACACTCTGGTCCATGTTGATGACTAACTGTACCGAGAACTACAGCCCAGGTTCATATTTGACCATAGATGAACAGCTTGTCGGATTTCGAGGGCATTGCCCCTTTAGGGTTTATATGCCCAATAAACCAAATAAATATGGGCTAAAAATATTCATGATGGTAGACAACAGCACGAAATATATGGTAAATGCAATAATTTATCAGGGAAAAGGCTCAACTCCAGTCGGTGTTCCTCAGGCCGAATATATTGTGCTACAACTGATAGACTCCATAAAAGGTACCCACAGGAATATTACTTGTGACAATTGGTTTTCAAGTATAAATCTAGCCGAAAAACTCTTAGCCGAATACGGTTTGACACTGATTGAGACGTTACGAAAAAATAAAAGAGAACTTCCGACAGAGTTTACCAACCCAAAATTTTCTTCACGGGGCGAAGGGACTAGTTTGTTTTTGTTTAGCGAAAATATGACTTTGGTCTCCTACAAACCAGAGAAAAAACAAAACATAATAGTCGTCTTGGTCTCAACTGCTCACGACTCAGATTCAATTGATCCTGTTTCACGAAAACCAGAAATTGTCCTAAACTACAATACAACAAAAGGAGGAGTTGACACGTATGACCAAATTTGCCAAAATATGAATGCCAATAGAAAAACCCAACGATGGCCTATGTGCATATTTTACAATATGATAAATATTGCTGTTCATAATTTGTACGTTTTGTACTTGGACAATTTTTATAAAAGAAATCGTGACAAGAAACCACTCAACAGATTTGACTACGTGATGTCCTTAGCGGAAGACATGACTTCTTTTTTGATGCACACACGACTCACGCTAAACATTCCCAAGACGCTCAGGACGACAATTTCTTCGTTTTTGAGACTTCAAGACCTTGAGCAAAATATTGAAGGCAGGCGGCGACAAGTTCAAGCTGAAGATGGTAAAAGGCATTATTGCTCGTTCTGTTCATACAAAATAAAGAGGATGACTAAATCGTATTGTTCCACTTGCTTCAAGTACATTTGCGGTGAACATTTGCATAAATCATGTCCTGAATGTGCAGAAAGAAAGTAGGCTCTGCGGGACTCCAACGAGAATTTTTCGTACTTTTATCTATCTGTGGTTTTTTACTGACAATAATTAGCTATAATTCATTCCACTTTTTGTAAATATTGTTTTTATTTCTAACTTTTATATTGATCTTTGATATTTTAAAGTTCCTGTTGTTACTAATAAGTAAGGGAATTAGCATAAAGAAGTGCCTTACCTCGTTTAATGTGATTTTATACAAGTCATAGAGATGTATATGTTAAGACTGAAAAAGCAATAATTTCTTTTATTTTTATTTTCTTTATTTATTTAATATTAAGCAAAAAGTCAATTAATAAAATTTTTATCATTTTAGATAATAATGTTCAATTTTTCTCCTAACTCCCTATGACACTTCGGCAGAAATAACTGCTGCCAAAGAGTATACGTCGATTTGACGTATGGGTGGTAATAAGCAATGGGATTGAGGGGGTGGTAATCCAGGGTTAAAAACAGTAACTGCTAGAATTACTGAGACATTGGATAACACTACTACAACATTTTCCAGTGTTGAAGTAATGGAGGCACAGAATATTGAAAGTGACAAAAATTCTGAAATGGACGACTCTGATAATGATCCAACATATCAACCACAAGAACATTCTGACTCTGATAGCAATCCAACATATAAACCACAAGGAGAACATTCAGATCATTTATCAGAGAGTGAAGGTAATTCGTTTAATTTATTTTTTTTTTTTTCCGGGGTTCCTACGGCCGGCGCCGCTTCCCGCACTTCAATCTCCACTCTCCTCTATCCTCCCAATCACCCTCATCCATCCCTCTCTCCCTCATGGCTTCCTGTATTCCCTTTTTCCACGTTTTCCTTGGTCTACCTTTCTTCCTTCTGTTGGTTGGGACATAAGACAACATTCTTTTTGGCCACCTCTCATCACCCATTCTCTGCACATGACCATACCATATCAGTTGTCGTCTCTCTATCCTATCCACAATGGTATCTTCTACATGAGCTCTCTTCCTGATGTCGCCATTACGGATATGGTCCAACCTGGACACTCTACATGAACGGCGCAGAAAGTCCATTTCAATTGCTTTAAGCTGGCTGTCTATTTTTGATGTTATTTGCCAGCACTCTGCCCCATAAGTTGTTATTGGCTCCACAATAGTGTGGTACAACTGGACTTTTGTATTCATGTGCATTTTTGCAGACCATAAAATCGGGTTCAATTTCCGGATTGCTATTCTCCCTTGCACAATCCTATTTTTAACATCCTTCCTAGTTGAACCGTCTGATGATATGTAGGTCCCCAAGTACTTGAATTCCTTTGTGCTCTTGATAATTTTGTTGTCGACTTGAAGATCATTGGACTCTTCCCCTATAACCAAGTATTCGGTTTTGCTAATATTAATATTCAACCCCCATTCACAGTATTCATCCAAGAGTTTCCTTGTCATATAAGCAATGTCCTCTTCATCGTTAGCTATGAGCACTTGATCATCGGCAAACAGTAGTGTATACAAACAGGTATCTCCAATTTCAATCCCCATTCCATTACATTTCTTGCGCCAGGTGCTCAGTGCTCTTTGTATATATATCTTGAAAAGAGTTGGTGATAAACAACACCCCTGCTTCAAACCCTTGTTAACCCTGAACGGCGCAGATATTTCATTATTCAATTTAATCACACATTCTGAGTTCCTATAAAGTGTTCTTATTGCTCTGATGTAGCCTTTGTTGATGTTTGTTTCAGATAACACCTCAAACATCCTATTGATGGGAACATTATCATAGGCCTTTTCCAAATCAATAAACATTAGATGCGTACTCAGATTCCTTTCCGACCGTTTCTCTACCAATTGTTGGAGAGTGCTGATATTGTCCAGGCACGATCTGCCCGCCCTAAAACCACATTGCTCTTCTATTTCCTCAAAGTCCTGCTCTAGTCTTGTTTTCAGGATTCGACCATACAGCCTTCCCATAGCACTGGTTACTGTTATGCCTCTATAGTTCGAGCACACCTTTTTATCACCCTTTTTATGTATTGAGCTCAGATACCCCATTTTCCAATCATTTGGGATATCCTCGTCCTTCAAAAGGCATTTGTTATAGACTTCCACCATTTTTTCTAATAGTATGTCCGGTCCATGCTTCACCAACTCTATAGGAATACTTCCAGGTCCAGCAGCTTTCCCATTTTTCATATGTTTTAGGGCGTTTTTAAGCTCTATCACACTGATTTCCTCTATATCCATATCCTCTCTATCTATTTCCTCCTCTTGTAATGGAGTCGTCATAAACTGAGGTCTATCTTCTTCAAGTAATTTTTTGTAATAGGTCTCCCATTCATTCATTTTTATCAGTGTGATGTTATTCTGGTTTATGTTATCTTTTCTGAGATTTCTTATTGCTTTCCATGCCTCTGCCACTCTCGTACCACCCATATATCGATTGATTTGGTCACATCTCTCCTCCCAGAACTCATTTTTCCTTTTTTGCACTTCCCTTTTTGTTTCTCTATTCCACCTGACATACTGTTTTCTATCCTCATAGTCTCCCGTTGCCAACCACTTAAGATATGCCTGCTTCTTATGCTTGACCAAAATCTCCAACTCCTCCGACCACCAATCCCTGCTTTTTGGATTACTTCCTTCAGTTTCTCCCAAAGCTTCTCTAGCAGCTTCATGAATGAAGGCTTTAAGTTGTCCATACACTTCTTCCGCTGACCCTTCTTTCAACTTTTGAATTTTAGTTGCCAGTCTTAACTTATACAAGAATTGGACTGATTCTTGGCTCAAACTCTGTAGATTGTATTTGGGAAATTCCATGTTTTGTTGTGCAATATTATTAGTGATTTTCTTCTCTTGCTTTTGGGAAGGTCTGAACTTAACTAGCACACTTGCTTTCACCATAAAATGATCCGAGCCACATTGAGGTCCTCTGTGCACTCTCACATCCATGATTTTCAGTGGAGAGTTTTGTCCTTGTATTACATAGTCTATAATGCTTGTCAAATTTCGTTTAGGCTGACTCCAAGTATATTTATGTATCATTTTGTGGGGGAAAAAACCATTCATAATCTTCAAAGAAAATGTGTCACATAGATCAATTAGTCTCTGACCACTATCATTGAGCACCTCTTCTCCATATCTTCCAACAGTCACACTATTCACACAGCACCCAGTACGAGCATTCAAGTCACCAAGGATGAAAATTTCTTTACTTTTATTGATCCCTGTTAGAACTTGTGACAGTGTTTCATAAAACTGGTCTTTCACTAGCACTTCTGTGTCGTCTGTCGGAGCGTACACTCCCACAATCACAATGTCATATCCGTTTTTCCTTAATTCGACCATCATTATCCGCTCATCTATTTCATCCCAACTGGTTACTTTTGATTTATGTTTACTGTGGATCGCTATAGCAACTCCTCTTTTTGCTCTCTCGCTTTTGTTTACTCCGCTGTAAAACATTATATAGTCCCCCACTCTTTCATTACCCTTTCCTTTTTTCTTTGTTTCCGTTAGAACGCCGATATCTATTTTCATTTTTTCCATTTCATCAAAGACTTCCTGACGCTTTGTACCTATACCTTGAATATTCCATGTTCCAAAATTCATTATCCATTTCCGTTTCTCTTTTCTTATTCCATTATTCCGGTCCGAGTTCCGAGGCTTCTGATTGAAGTTTTTAACGATGCTAGATTTTTTACGAAATGATGGGGTGTTGGCCCATCGATTCAACCCCCAACCTGGAGGACCAGAATTTTCTGTTGGGGTTTATTCCCCTAGCCGAAATGTTCTCGTTATGAGGCGCCAGAAACTCGCCTTCACCCCCTCTCGTCTGCTACATAACGCACATCCATTGTACGCCATGCACCCAGCGGTTACGCGACACATTGTCTTCGAGGACGTGAGAGTAGGATTTGTTGGCAGAGCTGAGTTCTATTTCTAGAACCTTCGACTCTTTCGTCGAAAAACAGCGGACATTACTCAGAATTTTGCTACAGTGAGAGCTTCGGCCACTCTCACCGCCTCCGAGATCCTTTACCAACCTTTAACCACCTTTAATTTATTTTACAGAACATAATACACTTTTGAATCTGTTATTTTGTGACAGCCTGATTACTACATTCACCATCCAGATTGTCACACTGAATTTTCAGTAAGAAATAATAAGTTCAATCAATTTGTAAAACATAAAAAAGGAATAAATTGTTATAATAATTTTTCCTTTATGAGAAGAAAATGGCTGTTAATAGAAAATTATCAGGCTCTAAACTAATGAAAAAAAACAACCAACATAACTTTCTGTAAAACTTGGGTAATATTATATTTAGGTTTTTATTTTTCTGTTTGTAAGTTTTATTTATTTATGACTTTTTCATAATGGAGGAATAAAAATATGTCATATCAAATGAATTACATTTTATGTACTGAAGATCTTCTGTGCTTGCAGTATTGTTTTTATTGTTTGAAATTTTCTTTCAGATTACATTGGCAATGATGACAAAATTGTTGATCCAAGAATGAAATTGATGAAGAAGAAGAGAAGTAAATTTCCAAATCCAAGAGTATGGAAAAGAAATAAACAGAAGAAACTTAAACAATTAGGACCAGAACATATAAATACTGTTAATAAAAAGATAATGAGCAGGTATGTAAAAGAGAAGGATTGTTCAAAATGTCCGCTATCATGCCAAAGGAAATTCACTTTCGATGAAAGAAAATTATTAAATGAGGAATATTGGGCAATGGGAAATCTTGAGTTGCAGAAACAGTGTATTAGTAGTCTAATTGAACAAGAAACAAAGAAGTATGCTAGAACTATTTTAAAAGATTCCTCACGCCGCAAATTTACAAAATCATATTTCTTAGTTTGACAACAAAAAGTTAAAGGTATGCAAAGGTTTCTTTTTGGCTACATTTAATATATCTGGTAAATTCACAGATTTGATAGTGGCAAATAGAAAAGACAGTCATATGGTCAAACCAGATGACAGAGGACATCATACTCCAGCTATAAAGAGACCTGATGAAAATAAAGAGCTAATACGAAATCACATGAAGTCTTTCCCAACTCTTCCATCGCATTATGCTCGTAAAGATAATAGTAAGCAACTTCTTGATAGTGCATTAAATTTAAAAAAGATGTATGACCTTTATGTGGAAAAATGCAATGAAGTTGATGCGATTCCAGAAAAACCGTGGCTGTATCGTGACATATTTAATAAAGAATTCAACTTAAGTTTTTATGTTCCTAAAAAGGATATTTGTGATACATGTTATAAATATGATTATTTTGATAAAAATAGAAAAGAATTAAACAAAGCAGAACATGAACAGCACATCAAACGTAAAGATATGGCAAGAAACTTAAAGAACATGTTCAAAGAAAAAGCATTAGCAGGGGAATGCCATTTGGGCGAATTTGACTTGCAAGCCATTCTTTATTGCCCAAAAAGTAATGCAAAGGTGTTATTTTATAAAAACAAATTAAGTGTGTACAACTTCACTGTTCTGCACGTTGAAGCAAAAATTGCTCATTGTTACATGTGGCATGAAGGAGAAGGTAACAGAAGATCAACAGAAATTGCTTTATGCTTACATAATTTTTTATTAAACCCAGGTGACAAAAAACCATTTTACTTTTTTTCAGATACATGCAGTGGCCAAAACCGTAACATTAATATATCAACAATGTTCCTTTTTATGGTTAAAAATTATGATATTCCAGAAATACACCATCTTTAGTTTGAAAGCGGCCACTCACAAATGGAATGTGATAGGGCCATGCTAATATAGAAAATAAAACCAAAAACGTAGAGGTTTATGATCCTAATGGTTGGTACACCGCAGTCAGAATGGCAAATCCAACAAGAAAAAATGAAAAAACAAACTACGAAGTTCATGAAATGATGCATAGTGAATTTTATGATTTTTCTGTACTTCAGAAAAAAATGATTAAAAATAGAAAATTTGATAAGAGGGAAATCCTGTACAATGGATGAAGATAAAATGGTTTCTTTATTATTTTATTAAACATCCTATGTAGGATTTTTAAACAGCTGTATTATTTAAGATTCAACTATACAGCTGAGCGCTGGTTGTAATAACGCGATTTTCTGTCAAGTTGCTGCACACAAATCTCATATATGGACTCATTTCTCTCGACGGCTTTTGGACAGCATGTGCCCTAGACCTTTTAAAAATTGGCTTACTTTTTAAAAAATCGATTTTCCACTGTGTTTTCTTTTTATGAAGGGATTTCCTATTAAATGCCAATTCTTTAATTAAACATCGATTAAAGTATTTGAAAATTTTGCTGGCTTTAAATTAATAACAGAATTCTAAATTAGTTTTTATTTTTTTAAAATTCCGAGTCGTTTTGATGGAAAACGCGCACGAAAAATGTGTGACGTCACGATTTTTTCTTATGTTATGCATCGTTAGTTAGTTGAACTGGTTACTCATCAGACAGCGCAGCGAGCGGTAACGGATTTTACTACTCCCACTTCTTCCTCTAAAATTCCCCTCACGGCGTTTGTTAACGAGAAATGTCACATAGTACGTGCACTTAAGTAGACCTACTCTATTATGTTATTTTTCAGTTAATTTTGCAGTATACATAAAGATGAGTTTTTCGCGATGTCTCCTTCAACCAAATAAACAAGTTCAATTCTTGTAAATTTTTAGCATTGTGCCTACGGCCAGATATCGGAAAATTTAAGAGTGTGAGGGTTTAATAGGATTTTTTTAAATAAAATGATATTTATGTTACAGCCTATTATGTTCTGTTATATTCGTTATGGTTTTGAGTGACATTCATAATAACTTAGAAACACATTTGCTTTTATTCACATAAACATACATATTTTATAAATACTACAATTTTATACTGTTACGTAATATTTATTACGCTTGTTTCATTTATCATGAAAATGTGTGCAGTCTGAAGTAGGCCTAATGTAGGTGACAGTGATACATAATATTTTGATATGTCCCTCTCCCTTTGTTATCAAATAAACGCGATATCCTTTGTCTGGACAAAATTGCTAGTTTCAAAGTAATTAATAAAATATTAATAATTTATTCAGTACTAGGTAATTATTTCTTACATTTGACACCAAAAACAGTTCAGTAATAATTTCCGAAATACAATAGGGGAAGGGTGGGCATAGTGGCCACTGCGGGCATAGTGGCCACTGGCTATTACTGCACTGTACGGTGCTGCTACACAACGGCGAACGCGTCAACTATTCCATTGGTACGCCATCTTAGATGTGTTGAAGTTGGAAGCTGTTCTGATTACTTGTTTAAAAGTTATTGAATATTTTCGTGTTTTTCAACGTCCTGATCTAAGGTAAGTGTATTTAATTAACTATTATAACAAAATTTTAATTTATAATACAGGCAACTGATAGTAACGTCTTAAAAGAGGTGTATTTAGGCTACAAAAAGACGTGTCTGTGTAATGCGCTGCTCGATTCGTTTAGCCGGTAGTGTGACTTCTATGTAATGGCGGCGAAGAGGGCAAAGTAGCCACGGCTGTGGCCACTATGCCCGACATAAAGTAAAATATATTTTCATTGAAAAATAATAGTATTGTATGTTGTTTACAAAACTATTGAGGGTTTCAAACAGTATAATAGCGTGTGTTTTATTTAAATTATTACGAATTAAAGCCTTGTGTAGGGGTTTTCACCTACAACAAAGCTGTTTCAGCAATTTATGTAGAGTAGTAATTATATTCCAAGATCCATTATTGTACTATGTATTTACATTATACAATAAATTAACATTAATTTATAAGATTATTGCAGCTTTATTTAAGGTGAAAACGCCGTGTTACTTTCATATTTTAATGCTATTTAAGATTTAATACTAAAAACGTTGTTTTTTCCAGGTGTAGCGATGGTGTCAAAATATCAGAGGAAGAGTCAGCAGCAGTCATGGGACTCCGCAGCGATGCAAAGAGCAATCGATGCCGTGAAGAAAGACGGAATGCCTTATCAAACGGCTGCTAAAACGTACAATGTGCCTAGAAACACACTGAAACGTCGTGTACTGAATAAAAATCAAGACGCCATTGACAATAAAAAAGTGTTAGGCCATTTTCGAACTGTTTTCAACGAAGACCAAGAACAGCAGTTGGTAAATTATCTCTTGGATATGGAGGTAAGATTTTTTGGAATTACTATAGCTGACTTGCGCAGCCTTGCTTACCAACTGGCTGAACGGAATAACATCCCTCACGATTTCAATAAAGAAACGAAATTAGCAGGCAAAGATTGGGTAACCGGGTTCAGAAAGCGCCATCCTGAACTTGTGTTAAGAAAACCTGAGGCGACTTCAGCAGCAAGGGCGCAAGCATTTAACAAAACAAATGTAACCAAGTTTTTTGACATTTTGGAGGATGTTCAAAAAAATCACTTATATCCTCCTCATAGGGTTTACAACGTTGATGAAACTGGACTTATGACTGTCCAGTCAAAGTCTTCAAAGGTTTTTGCTCTAAAAGGGCGACGGCAAGTTGGCTCTCTTACATCTGCAGAGAGAGGTGTTCTCTCCACATTTGTAATTTCTATGTCAGCTGGGGGAATTTTTATTCCTCCTTTTATCATCTTCCCTAGGCAGCGGATGAAAGTAGAACTTCAAGACGGCGCTCCACCTGGAACAGCTTTTGTTTGTCATCCTTCAGGGTGGATACAAACTGAAATTTTCACACAATGGTTTGACCATTTCTTGAAGTTTTCGAAGCCGTCCGAAGACGACCCAGTCTTGCTCATACTTGATGGACATTCCACCCATACAAAAAATCTAGATTTCATTGAAAAGGCTAGAGAAAATCACACAACTGTAGTTTGCATTCCCCCCCACTGCAGTCATAAGCTGCAGCCACTCGATGTTTCTTTCATGGGACCTTTTAATACTTATTATGTTCAAGCGATTGAAAGATTCTTGCGTAATAATCCTGGTAGACTAGTGACACAGTATCTTTTTTTTTTTTTTTTTTTTTTTTTTTTAGGCGAAAAACCTTTGAAAGGTTACCATCGCCTGGTACATAATAAATAAAATCTTATAAGCTAATATCACAGACATCACAAGCTATAATACTCTAAAATCACACAAAACATAAACACATAAACTTAATATCACAGTTAGAAAGAAAAAACACAGAAATCACATTAATACTTATGAAATTAAAACCTTAAAACTAGTATCACAACCCAAAAATTAAAAATTTCATTCAAAAAAAAAAATTAAAAAAAAATCACAGACATAAGAGATCCCAAAGGGCTGTAAAGAGGCCACTTAACATGAACACATATGAATATAAACTTATAACTAATATAAAACACATACAATATGGTAACTAAGAGTAATAGAACATAATACATTAGACACTGTTGTATACACTGATCGATCGTAAAAATTTCAAAGCCGCGTCCAAAATAGGGCTTTCGTCACCGAGTATATTCCTTAATTCAGAGGGAATCTTGAATCGCCGACGCAGAGCTGCGTAGCAGACGCAATCAACCAATACATGTTTGACTGTCAAAGGACAATCGCACCTGCCACAAACTGGAGCATCACCAGACGTCATGAGATACCCATGGGTTAATCTGGTGTGCCCAATTCTAAGTCGCGCGATGACAACCTCTTCTCTTCTGTTCGTCCTCAGTGACGTAGGCCAAGGCTTAACAATAGGTTTTATTTCTCGTAGTTTGTTGCCATGAGGGCCAGTCCATTCTACCTGCCAGGAATCCGTGATGACCCGCTTCACCAGACTCACAAAATCAGACATAGTCAGATATTGCGTGAAAGCCGGTTGACGAGCCGCCTCCTTAGCGGCCAAATCAGCAGCCTCATTTCCCGGGATTCCAGCATGACCCGGAACCCAGCAGAAAACAACGCTTACTCCTCTATCATTCAGCTCCTTCACAGTGCCGAGGACGTCCACAACTAGCGGGTGGCGTGAATACACATCACTAATCGACTGGAGAGCACTGAGCGAATCAGTGCACACCAACACCCGACGCCCACGCACACAGACTACAGAAAGAGCTTTGCTAATAGCATAAAGTTCAGCCGTGTAAATACTGGTTCCCGCAGGTAATCCAAACAAATAGGTTCTCCCATTAGCAACAAACGAGCAACCAACTCCAACATCCGACTTTGATCCATCAGTGTATACAACCGTAGATGGTTTAATAGCTTCAACTAACTCACTGAAAATGCTATTAAACACCACAGAGCTTGTGCATGCCTTTGAGTATTTACTCATCTCAAAATTAAAGTGTAACTGAGCGATGGTCCAGGGTGGAAATAGACAAGAATTACATGGGTAGACACGAGGAATCGCAATATCAAGGTTGTTGCATATCTCCAACGCTCTTACACCGAATGGTGAAGGTTGTCGGGCGTTCATCAGATGCAAATCATGACACGGGTTGTTGAGAATGATGTCATGCAAGAAATGGTAAGGTCTAGCTTTCAACTTGGCAAAGTACGTCAATAGAAGCTGCTGGCGACGTCTGAATAACGACATTTCTCCACTTTCAACTAAGATGCTGACAACAGGGCTAGAACGGAAAGCACCTGTAGATAATCGTAAACATGAATTGTGGACTGTGTCAAGCATTCTCAGAGAAGTGGAAGTAGCAGATGAGTAGGCTACAGCGCCATAATCTATACGTGATCGCACTAGAGCCTTGTAGAACCTTATCATACATGATCTATCAGCACCCCAACCTGTACCTGTAAGAACACTCAGAATATCAACCACCTTTAAGCACCTAGCCCGTAGGTCTTTAATATGCGGAACCCATGTAAGTCTCTTGTCGAATACAACACCTAAGAACCTGATTTCAGTGCTAACTTCGATATTCTGACCCATTAAATACAGTCTTGGAACATTATCAGTCCGTATTCGGCAAAACTGAATGCATTTAGTCTTCTCAGGAGAAAAACTAAAGCCAGTCTGCCGTGACCATTCTTCAAGACGGTATATAGTTAGCTGTAGAGCTCGTTCAGCTGAGGCAACATTTCTAGATGCAACATATATTGCAAAATCATCAACAAACAACGAACATTTAACAGGGTATACGCAACTTTTCACAATATTGTTTATGGCAACCGCAAATAGGGTACAACTAATTACACTTCCTTGCGGTATACCATTTTCCAAGTCAAACCTGTCGGACAGACACTGACCAACCCTTACACGGAACGATCGTTCATCTAGAAAGTCCTTGATGAAGGCCAACATGTTTCCAGCGATGCCCCAATCCCGCAAGGTATTGAGGATACCTCGTCGCCAAGCTGTATCATATGCTTTTTTTAAATCAAAGAATACGGCAACGAGGCGCTGCCGCAATGCAAACGCATTGCAGACAGCCGTCTCAAGGGCCACCAAGTGGTCTGTCGAAGACCTCCCTCTCCGAAAACCGCTCTGTTCAGGAGCGAGGAAGTTATTCTTTTCCAGATACCACATGAGACGACTGTTCACCATTCTTTCCATGACCTTACAAACAACACTTGTCAAGGAAATGGGACGGTAGTTGGAGGCCAATGTTTTATCTTTACCAGGTTTGAGGATCGGAACAACAATTGCTTCTTTCCAAGTTTTTGGAAGCTTTCTAGAAGCGTATATTTTATTAAAAACATGTAGGAGTTGCCTTAACCCAGAATCCGGTAAATGCGCTATCATCGAAAGTGTAATTTCATCTCCTCCAGGTGAGGTATTTCGAGATACTTTGAGCCCTTTTCTAAGCTCAGGCAATGAAAAAGGAATGTTTAGAGGATCATTCGAGTCCGCTATAAAGAAAGGAAGAGATTCAATGGTTTTCTTATAATTTTGAAACTGTACTGAATATGAAGACGTGAGGGAAGCTGATTTAAAGAAGGAACCAATCACGTTAGCGATGTCAGACTGTGATGTGATCACAGAACCGTCAGCTTGCAACCCTGCGATTCGATGTGGAGACGTCCTTCCACATACCGAACGCAGTTTTCTCCATACCGTTGTCACAGGGGTACTCCTGCTAATATCTCCAACGTAACGGCTCCACGACTCCCTCTTACTCTCAAGAAAGACACGCCTACAGCAGGCCCGAGCTCTTCGGTACGCTTCCAGGTTTGCATCCGTAGGTCTGCGACTAAAAATGCGCAGGGCCCTACGGCGGTCCCGAAGAGCCTCCTTACAACGATCATTCCACCAAGGTACCGGCGGACGCCGTGCTTTTCCCGATGTTTTAGGAATGCTCTGGGCAGCTGCTGCAGACATCCTCTCTACAAAGGAAGACAACAGCTTTCGTGCATCATCATCATCTTCATATTCAGATTCCATTAAACTTGAAAACTCATCCCACCGTGCAAGCTTTTCAATCCATCGTTTCGGAAGGTCATCGAAAGGCTGGTAGTCAAAAAATTCGACCACCACCGGTCGGTGATCACTTCCATACAGGTCTGGCAGTACTCTCCACATCAACCTTGGAACAATGGACGGGCTACAGAAAGTAAGGTCCAAGCACGACCAGGATCCTGTTGAGGATGACATGAATGTTTCAGATCCATCGTTCAATAGACATAAGTCTAAATCACTCCGGACCCTCTCCACCATGTGACCTCTACCATTGCACAGTGAGGAGCCCCAAGAATAATGGTGACCATTGAAATCTCCTAAGATGATATATGGAGCTGGTAACTGTTCCAGCAATTCTCTTATGGCTAGGTATGAAATGTCTGTGTTTGGTGGTAAATAAACATTACACACGCAAACCGACACCGGGACAGTTATCCTGATTGCTACAGCCTGAATATCCGTTTGGATATCCAGACTTATCCCTTGCATTGACTGGTGAAGTAATATTGCAACCCCATCACCAGGGCCACCATGCAGGGAATCTTTCCTAAACATTTCGTATCCACGAAAGGATAATCGGATATCAGGTTGTAACATCGTCTCTTGCAGGCAAAGCGCAAACGGACACTTATCCCGGATCAATATCTTTATATCTTCATACCTAGACCGGATCCCGCGAACATTCCATTGAATTAAACTATTAAAGGGTATTTCGCAACGGAGGAGTTACGTTTCAAACACAATTTTCTCCTTCCCTTTTTTCCCTTTTACTTGTATAAAGCCCTTTTCTAGGGCCGATGAATCTCCTATCATATCGTGGAACTTGGACCCAGACGGAGGAGATTTTAAAAATTTAGACGCTTCCGCTGGAAGCGTCTTGGATACTAAAAGGGGTTTTCCCTTTGAGGTAGAGGCTGTCTTACTTGACAGCTGAGCTTTTGTACTCTGCGTCGCAGAAAGGTTACACACTTGAGACACTGAGCTCTTTGAACCAATTTCTGTTTGCTTGGTGCTTAATAACGCTTTAAGTGCAGAGGTTAGGGAAGCAACCTGTTTAGTGAGGTTCTCAACAACACTCTTTAACTCAACGCATGACGAGCACTCACCAGACACACGAGACTGAACACTAGTTGCAGCTGCAAACGAAATGTCAGGCTGGACTGCATTTCGAATGCTATTTAGTTTTCTGTACTCACTCCGGGCAGCGGGAAAGGAAAGCTTCTGTTCAGACGAAATTTTCTGAATTTCCCGTTCTTCTTTATACTTGGGGCATTCCCGAGACCTTGCTGAATGACTTCCTTTACAGTTTGCACATAGTTCTTTTTCAGAAGTGCATTCGCTATCTAAGTGGTCAGGTGAACTGCACTTTGCGCATATCGCAGGTTTTTTGCAGTTAGTTTTCGTATGTCCGTATTCCTGGCACTGAAAACAGCGCAGAGGGTTTGGGACATACGGTCTCACTCGAACAGACAAGTAACCCAACTTAAGGCGATCCGGAGGTTGAGGGGTGGAAAATGTTATGATAAGTGTCGGGGTACCGACATCAATTCCATTTTCTCGACGCGTAACTCTTTTGACTTGCGTCACTCTCTGGGAGGTAAGCTCCTCCAATAACTCAGCCTCAGACATATCTTGTAGTCTATATCTCGAGAGTAAACCACTCCTCGAGATGAGTTGAGGGATCTGTGCGGTTCTACAGTGACTGTAGTACTTCCAATTTGTGTAATTTTAACAACGCTGCTACTTTGCTTCGCAGACGTTGTTTCAATTAACAAAGTACCATTCCTTAGTTTTTTAATTGAATGTGGCGAGCCACAAACCGACTGCACAGACCTGTTAATAATGAAGGGGGAAACTTTTGATAGCGACCCTTCTTCTGCAACACAACGAACAACGAAAAATTTGTCCGTGTTACTTAATACACCACTGTTATCACTATCGTCAGACAAGCTAGACCATAGTCTTTTACATCCAAGGGAAGATTGTTTGTTAGACATTATCTTTAGTGCTTTTCCAGTCATCGTGAAAGCAGGGTGCGGGCGGAGAGATGACCCGCGCACGCCGCAGGTCCCTAGTAAAAAGAAGGACCCGGCCGAGTACTCCCGGCAGCCATCTCCCACATATTTCATCCGGGCCGGGGAGTCAGGTACTGCCTGACCCACTGATACCGACGTCCCAGAGGCTCGCACGCAGCAGTAAGAGCTCCGACACTCTTACCCATGGACCACTTCTTGCCACAGTACCGAAGCGACTGGAAGGGCTAAAGGATGGCGCAAAGCCTCGGCAGAGCAAGCTCACAGCAGCACAACCACAGTCCAGACCTTCCAATCCGGAAAGGGTTACGCACGACCAGCCCGCATCCCATCCTCGCCAGCATTATAACTATGCAGCTACTCCAACTATTGCGGTAAAGGGGTTTGGAAAATGTGGCATAGTTCCAATAAACAGACAGAAGTTTACTGACGCGGATTTTGCTGCAGCCATGACCACAGAAATCTCTGTGCAAGCTTCTACCTCTCTTCAAGAAGCTGAAAATCAAGAATTAGGGGTTGAAGACCTACAGGAAACTTCTATTGTGGTGCCAGGAAAAGAGTTTGCAGATTCGCAACACAAGATTGCTCGACGTCAAGAGATGCCACCTGCAAGTAAAGAGAACCCGCCTTCTGGAGAGATAGATTGCCGACCAGCAACCTCTGCATCCAACGCTGGAGATCCTATTTTTTCCAATGACCACAGACAAAATGCCACTGTAGGATCTGGAGATCCAAACTCTACATTTGTTCTAATCTCTAAAGACTCGCCAAAGCCAAGTATTTCAACATGCCAACCCAGCTAACTGCCTCATTGCAGTACTTCATGTGATTTAGTCAGCATCTCCAAGACCAATAGGCCCTATACTTTTGCTGTAAGCCCACAGGATATTGTTCCAATCCCTAAAGCAAATAGGCCTATTATCAAACGAGAAAATAAACGAAAAAAAGGAACAGCTGCAGTTTTAACCTCAAGCCCTTTCAAGATGGAACTAGTAGCCGCAAAAGTAGAAAAAGAAGAAAAGGAAAGACTTAAGAAAATAAAGCTGGAACTGATAAATGAAAAACAGAGTAGGCCTAAGAAGAGGAATGAAGGAAGCAAAGAAAAAGTTAAAGGAAAGCAGAAAACGAAATCAAAATCAGCGAAGCGTACTCTGTTTACTGACTCAGACAGTGACGTGAGTGATACTGATTGCCTTTTCTGCGGAGACTTGTATTCCAAGTCAAGGGAAAATGAAGGATGGATAAGGTGTTCGGGCTGTTTACAATGGGCACATGAGGCTTGTGCCGGGTGTGAAGAAGAAGACAATGACTTTATTTGTGACGTTTGTAAATAAACTCAGTGTGAAATTTTCTTTTTTAACGATGGTAATAATGTTTTTATTTTAAAAATACACTTGCATTTACTATACAAATTCAGTTTAAATTTTGTATTTTATATCGGGCAAAGTGGCCACCTCATGGCCACTTTGCCCCACCCTGAAGGGCAAAGTGGCCATTTGGTAGGGTTAGAGTAAAAAATATATATACAAAAAATTTACCAAAATAAAGTCAAAATAAAAATTGTCTTATGTAGCTTAAGTACTTAGGATATCGTAAGTTAATATATAGTTTATTTCTTATTTATTTTTTTCAAGATAAAAAAAAATTCCTTAGCGTGGCCACTTTGCCCACCCTTCCCCTACTTATTTCGAAACTTACTTCCGAAATACTTATTTACTTTCCTGGGCGCTATCGTTGGATTTATACAAAAAAAAAAAATCTGGTGTGAAACACACGACTTTCTCGTGCCAATGTAAAAGCCCATAATTATAACCTTTATTTCATCATAAGTAAACAACGGTAAATGAAAATTATCTAATTTTAATCATGAGTGAATGAAGCAAAATTAAAATCAATCAATGTTAAACTGCGGAAAATCACCAATTTACGCTAAAATAGTCTCTGTAAAGAAAAACGTTTGAAATAAAAGTTGTTGATCTTTTTATTCCCGATAACTTTTATACATTTTTGTCATAACTTCTAAGGCTACTAAGGCTTCTTCTTCTTGTAGTTGCATTCTTCTAACGAAGATTAGCAATCATCATGGCTATCTGCACCTTGGAGACGCCTGCTCTAAATAGTTCACTTGTACTACTCCCATACCACTCTCTGAGGTTCTTGATCCAAGACGTCCTCCTACGGCCGGGTTGTCTCCTTCCCTCGATTTTTCCTTGCATCACCAGTTGGAGAATTCTATACTTCTCATTCCTCATCACATGAGCAAAGTATTGTAATTTACGGACCTTAATCTTGTGTAAGATCTCCGCCTGTTTACCAATTCTTTCCAACACTTCCGTATTACTACTAAGGCTGTAATATTAAAAAATCCCATTTTCTATCGATTTTGATGAAAAAATACAGAAAATCACTAACTGACGCTAAACGTTGTACAAAATATGTTTGAAAGAAAAGTTGTAGGTTTTTTAATGTTCTACAACTTTAATTTTTTACACTTTTGCTCTATAATGCATACGAGTTGTGGCTATTAAATAACGAGACTGACTTAAAAAAAATATTTTTATTTTATACATAATCACTTGGTGTCATCTTTAATATACACTCCTTTTCTATCCCTACAACGCTCCATGCGAATTTTCCAGTGTTGGAAACAGTGCTAGAAGTCATCTTCTGTCAGCTTCTTCAGGACACGTAACGCTCAAAAATGTTTGAAATGAAGCTCGCAAAAATGTTTGTACTGACACTTTGTACGCGACTGAAAATGACCCAAATTTTTGGAAACGATAATAACATGTGATTAAACGTGCTTTTTTACTTATGATCCGGAAACGAAGCGCCAATCCATGTACTGGAAGAGCCGAACTTCAGCCTCGTGTCCTGAAGGAGCTGAGAGAAGATGACTTCCAGCACTGTTTCCAACAATGGAAAATTCGCATGGAGCGTTGTAGGGATAGAGAAAGAGTGTATATTAAAGGCGACAATAAGTGATTATGTATAAAATAAAAATAAAATTTTTTACAACGTAAGTATCGTTATAATAGCCACACCTCGTATTAAGGCGAAAACTTTAAAAAAATGATTCACCACGAGACCACAGGTCTCTCAATAATTTCACCTAACATGGCGCTTACTCTATCTTTTAGAGCACAAAAATTTAGTAAATGAGGCGATTTAAAAAAAATCGTAGCCGTTTCCGAGGAAATCGCAAAAAGTGAAAATTTGCACGAATTAATTACTTCTTCCGGTTGACTGATTTTGATGAAAATGTTTGTGTCGGGTCCTCTTATGTTACCTAACGTGGTAAATTTCAACTTCGAAATTCCGTTCTTGGGATATTTTGTTCACTCGTGCGCGCGCGCACACATTGGAGACCAATAGCTAAAACCATGTTTTTTGAGTTCGGGGACCTGAAAACGTGTGTATCCATTGAAGACTCAATTTCAAAAATGGATATTAAAACAGTACTATTCCTTTCTATGTAAATATATTATATAGGGCAAAAAAAGTAAAAACAGGGGAACTTATACAGACTTTGGTATGCCATTACTG
The DNA here is from genome assembly GCA_035578175.1 of Catonia carolina. NCBI lineage: Eukaryota > Metazoa > Arthropoda > Insecta > Hemiptera > Achilidae > Catonia > Catonia carolina. Next base: position 63,966,188 of record JAQMRL010000001.1, on the reverse strand, counting down.
AAGCGATAACATATTGGAAACGTAAAGTTGCCAAAACAGGGTGGACCTCCTCAAAGACGATATCTTAAATGGCCCAAAACATGTATTTTTTGGGAACCACTAGATTTGTTCTAAGTTTGGTTACTTTTGCGAAAATACTCGTATAAAAGGAACCAGTCTAATTTGCTGCCCGACCTGAAATCTTGTGGGCTATTTCAACTCACTGAAGAAGCAACTCGCTGTCAGCTTGAATTCCTACAGCCTTTTAATTGATATAGACAGGAACTTTGGTGATCACTACAACCACGCAGTGGCAAAATTCACTGGTGGGAAAAGAATTAACTTTACAAGGGCTAGAAGTTACGAGGCGAGGTATCAAGGAGCGATAATGCAACGAAATTCAGTGATGACACACTATAAATTACATAAGTCATTGCTGAGCTGCAGCCCTGGAATGTTTTCAAAAAATACATTCTTGAAAAGAAAAAAGAATGTACATCAATACAGGGAAAGAAGAAAAAGAAAAGAAAAACCCTGCCAAGTTTTATTTTCGGCTGAAACGTCGCAGACTGATAAACATAACGGCCGTAATTTATAGCGCCCTAACTTGTCATCGGTGGTCACTTTGAAGAGGAACGAAATCGCTTTCTAACTAGTCTGAATATCGATGCAATTCAGCGACAGCAACTTGCAGAAATGACGATGCTTCCGTTTCACTAAGCCGAGTAGCTTGAAGAGCGCAGAAAACGGATCTGTTCTTCTTCGTTCGGCAGCCTCACCAAGAATTTCAGCAAACACAGCGCCTACCCTATCTTGTAGAGCATACAAATTTTTGTCAATCAGGTGATTTCTAAAAAAAATCCTAGGACCAGTTTTTGAGAAAATCGCGAAAAAGTAAAAAATTACACGAATAAATTACTACTTCCGGTTGACCGATTTTGATTTAAATGTTCGTGTCGGGTCCGGTAGTAGTGTCTAACTTAGTTTAAGTTTCAAGTTCGTACGAGGTTCCGTTCTTGAGATATTCTGTTCACACACACACGCGCGCGCACACACACACACACAGACCAATGGGTAAAAACATGTTTTTTGGGGTTCAAGGGTCTGAAAACGTGTAGATCCGGTGAAAACTCGATTTCGAAAAATCGACATGAAAACAATACTTTCCTTCCTATATAGCTATATATAGGCAAGAGAAAGTAAAAATATCGCACAAATAAAAAATATTGTGAATTTATCTTTTGTTATTGAGATGTTTATGGAAACTGGTAATGTTTAGAAAATAACGTAAGGGTTCAACATATTTTTTTGGATAGAAACTGCTAAATCCCCAACAAATTGTATACCATTGGATAGAGAAAACACTTCATTTCAATATTTTCCGTTCCGTACCCTTAGGTATCGTACTTGTAAATTTGTTTGCAATTTTTTTTTATCCAACTAATTTAGCCTAATTGGGGATGAATTTATTTATGACTTAGGCCTATAACTAATTTGGCACATATAGGCTACATCTGTAAATTAGAATGTTAACGTATTTAGTATATTTGATTTTTAATTTGATTTTTTGAGAATATATCAGTGAGGTAATCATTGACTTTATATTGTAAATGTTAATATATTTGCCACTTCAAACAATACTACCTGTAGGCCTATTGTTTAGAATTTGGGTTATCTATAAAATCAATCTTTTACTGTACCTAATAAAATTGTAGGTACTTCCATTAACAAACGATACAATTAATCAGTCACAAGCTAAAAGTATAAATGAGTAAGAAATTTCGTTACATCATTTATTGATTATAAAGCTGTGTTTATAAATCAATCGTTAGGTTACATCTACACAGTACAGAATACTGAGTTACGCTAATTTTAGGCTTGGAGTGTGGGTGGTACTGTTTGTCTATCCGGTTCGTCAAATTTAAATAATTCTTTCACTAAAAATTAATTCAAAATTTTCTCTTTATTTCATTCGCTTACAGTGTACAGTTATCTTTAAAGACAAAAAAGTTTCTCGCATGCTGACTTTTTTATGTCGTGTTTCGCGATTTTACAAAATGTATTTATGAAAATATCTTGTAACTTAAAAAGTATTGATTTTCTGTTAAATTTTATTGCATCATCGTTTTTCATAATTATTACAGAACAAGCCTGCCAAATTTTACGTTAATCCGTGGAATAGTTGTTGAACAATGACGATGTATTTGAAAAAATGCCGGTTTTTCTTCAAAAACAAAACTTTTACTAAATTATACATTATCTCATTAGGCGTGTGTTTTTCGAAATAATTTTATAGAACAAAAAACATGCGAATTCTTTGTTTTATAAAAATACGTCATTTCCGAAAATTTCCAGTGACCTAAAAAAAAATTAGATATGTTTTCTGAAATGGTTTTACAATCCGTATATTGCTCCCCTCTGCGAGGGGCCATCAAGTCACAGACGGACAGTATGTATTTCTCCGAGAGAGAGAGATTAAGATAACCAGTTGTGAAGTAGTGGGGAGAATGGTCTTTTAGGGGTAACGGGTCTGTGTTAGAACGCACGGACGCACATAAACACGCAAACGTAAACACACAACTGTTCCTAACTGATGATTCATAAAACGGTCAAAACAAGCCTGCTATGTAGTTGAATCTTAAAATTGAAATATATATTTTTTTCTCCAATGTAACTGAACACATGATTAAAAATAAACATAATAATTACGTCGAATATAAAAAATAATCTAGAAATATTGAAAATAAATAATAGACAAAATGAAATTGAAATTTTGGAAAAATATTATATTTATAAATACAATAGCAGGGAAAAATTAATGAACACACAGATTGAATACAACAATCAACTGATTAAGTTGGCAAGACTGTTTTAAATATAAGAATCGACTATTCCTTATCTACCATGGTAGGAGCAGGAAGTTTTAAATTTTGACTTGAAATAAATTTTAATTTACTTAAGATGTGTACAAGATATACGAAAGCGCTATAAACATTGGTAAGTGTTTTATGTTACCATATTCTGGTGGTTAGAAAAAAATATATATTTCAAAATGGTTTCTGTATAAATAAGAAGACACCCAACATATTTATTTTAAATATGATCAAAGCTTAGAAGAATTAAAAAAAAATTGAAGTGGACCGTCTGAAAAGAAAATCATCTAGTACTGAAAATTGTGATCTTTTGCGTAAATACACATCAATGCTTAAAATAAAAGAAAAAAAATTGAAAGACTTACTTTCATTATGTCAAATGGGAATCATAAGAGAACCGTATCAAAATTTTATAAAAGCTTAAAAGGAAGTAATATTATTGATTATGATAAAGATGAATCAGAATATGAAAATTAAAGTTTAAAACAAAGATTAAAGATAGAGTAAAGAGAAGTTTAGTAGTAAGAGTGATGTCTAATGTTATTTTTTTTAAATTAAGTGTTAATGTCAGAAGGATGTAAGAGTGACTTTTTCAAAAAATAATAAGTTTTTTTTAACAAAATTAAACTTATATGATTTTGTGTATTGGCAGTTAGAAAAATAAATGAATAAAGTATTTTATCATATAAATATAATTCAGTAATAATTTGTTAATACTATGTAGTTGACAAAAGTTTAAAAATAAAATATTATTTCTTCTTTTTCTCAAAATGTTGTTTTAGTAGTTACACCCTTCTGTCACCAAACCCCCGAAGTGCTTCCGAAGACGCCAATACAGGAGGCATATTACTCAAGACAATTGAGTTTTTACAGTTTGTGCATTGTTGATTATCTAGATCATTAGCGACTACGTTCGGATGAGGAGCAATGGGTAGAACTTGTAATACTTTTCCACCCTGGCCGGGAATTGAACCCAGGTCCTCTGCGTGGTAGGCTAGCGCGCTACCATTACGCTACGGAGTTAACTACAGCGTAGTGGTAAAATTTGTAATGTTATTTAATTTCTTTTAATATTATATTCCCACATCTTTAGTAAATTGAGGTGCTCGGTGCACAAACGGCCCAACCCACATCGTCTTTGTTATATGTTGTATAATATTGGCTCAAGTTTCAGTTTTTTATTTACAAAATGGATACAATAAATCCAGGTAAGACATTTTATAACTATTTTAAGTTAATACACTGTTTATTTAATTTACTTTAATTCTTAGTTATATTGTAGTTAGGAATACAACATACTTTTATAGTTACTGAATCATAGCCTCACTTAGGCCCTACTTTCATCTTAGAATTATTTTTAAGATAATCATGATTCTTTTTGAATTTGAACATTCTTTTAATTGAATATTAGTAAGTAAATCACTGAATGTGGAATAAATTTTAGTTAAATGAAATTACTGTATATTTATTGTTTTTTTAAGAATTTCTATTTGACAAAATGTTTAATAAGCTGGTTAGCAAAATTTGTTATTGAACAGGTTTTTGGTCTTATGATAGCTACTTCTAGATCCTTTTCCATTTTTATTGGTAAGAATAGTAGTCAAATAAAAAAAAAATATTACAAAATTGTTATAATAAAAATTTCAATTTGATCTTGTTTCAGATGATCTTTCCGAATCAGACCTGTTTGCAGATGTCTACACATCTTCTTCCTATTCACTATCATAAAAAAGTATCATCCCAATGTTTATGTACCAGATGATTGGTTGGATGTAATAAAGTCCGCCAAAAAAAATTAACCATTTTTGATTAAAAAAATGACAAAAGAAGACTTTTACAAGGTTAGTCAGCTTTTAGAAAACATCACAAACCGTAAAGTAACCATGGATAATAAAAAAAGTAGAATGGCTAAAGATTTAATGGCTGCGTTACGAGGATTTGAAAGCATACGTACTGCAGTTTAAGTACTCAAACAGTGATGACAGCAACTTTTATGAAGTCAATACTAAAAAGAGAATCATAAAACCGAACCCTGAAGAATTGGAACAGCTGCATAGGAAGAGAAATTGACGCAGCAAAGAAGAAAGACTTGATGAGTCTTCTAGAATATGTGCCTCCAATAAAACATGAATTTTACATAAATTTATTCAGTTCTCCGTTGGCTATTGATGACGGACTTCTTTCTGGTACAGACAGTGAAGAAGAATCCGATTGAAATACTGAACATTTTCAATGGTTTTCATAGGTTTTTCATTTTCAGTAGGTTTGATTTTAAAGGTTTTAGTACAATATTTTTTATGTAGACTTGCAGCAATGATGCATTCAATTTTTCATCTATTATTTTATTGAAGAAAAAAAGTTTTTTTGTTTTTATTATCAGGTGTTAATATTGTGCATTATTTTGTGATTTGTGTGTATTCTATTGATAAGTTTGTTGTTCTAGTTTATAGTGCATATAGGCTAGTAGTGTTAGGATATCAGATTTTGAAAAGTCAATTAATACACCAAATGATGAAGTTATGGTAGGCCCGGAATATTAATTTGTAGATAAAAAAGCACTTGAAAATTTAGTAGAATCATTGCCATGTCCTCTGTGTTTAGAACATAAATTAGAGCTCAGTATTACTCAGCAACTGGGATTCTGTCACAAATTGAATTTAAAATGCAGTAACTGTAAAGATACTGTTAATTCTGTTGCGACATCTACTAATATTCAAGATTCCGCTGCTCCAGATATAAATAGAAGAGCTACTAATGCTTTTTTGTCTATTTCAAAAGGCCATGCAGCTTCAGAAAGGTTTTGTATGACAATGAATATGATTCCTTTTAGCAAACGAAACTTCAATGAACATGCCACCACAAATTTGTAAAAAATCAGTATCAATTATTTGGTGCAAGCACGTCGCAGAGTATTATATGGAGCAAAATCCTTCATTGAAGCAAAATTCAATTATTAATTTGGATGTTACTTATGACGGAACGTGGCACAAAAAAGGCCACACCTCAAAATATGGTGTAGGTTGTATTATAGATTTAAATACCAGTTTAGTGATAGATTTTTGTGTATTGAGTAAATTTTGTAAAGAATGTGTTGTAGCTGCTAATGAGTTGCAAATAGACAGTCCAGAATTTTTTTTTTTTGGTACAATGGTTATGCAGATAGATGCCAAAAAAAATCATGATGGTTCATCACCTGCTATGGAGGTACATGCTGCTGAAATACTATGGAAGCGTTCCCTTGATTATAATTTCCGGTACACCACTATAGTAAGCGATGGTGATTCTTCTGTTTATACTAGAATTAAGGAATTAAATGTGTATGGTGGTAGTGTACGTATAAATAAAGAAGAATGTATCAACCATGTAGCCAAAAGATTAGGAACGGCCTTGCGTAAATTGGTAAAGGATTGTCATGTACAAAAGATTATGTTGGGCGGAAAAGTGCATGGTAGTCTAAAAGAATCAACTATCAAAAATCTGACTATTTATTATCATAATGCCATTATGGACAATGTAAATAAGAGTGTTGAGTCTATGAGGCAATCAATATTGGCTACTCTCAATCATTGTGCCTCAACTGATGCTGAACCCAGACATACCAAATGCCCAGAAGGTAAAGACAGTAGATGCTTCTACAACAGAGCTCGTGCATTGGGTCAAGTACCTGGAAGCCATCTTGAAAACATTCATACACCATTGAAAGTTCAATCATTGAAGTATAGCACCAGTATATGTAAGATTATCTGATCCAGAGCTGCTTCAAAGATGTATTCGGGGACTAACTCAAAATTATAATGAAAGTCTGCATAGCGCAATATGAAGGAACTGCGACATTTTTTTTTTTTTTTTTTTTTTTTTTTTAGGGCGAAAAACCAGACGGTTATCATCGCCCGTTGTTCTACACGCGGGTGTAAAGGGCCCGAGTGTAGAACGTACTTGAATATAATATATACTTTTTTATTTAAATATAACTCCTAAAACTAAAAATATCACAGATAAAGAAAAAATTCATAAATAAAATTTACAGTAAAGAACATTTATTTTAAAAACTTATAAGATAAACATACAAACACAAACTTAAATCTAATATCACAGTTGGAATAAACAACATTTATAAACTATCACATAAAAATCTTAAAAACTAGTATCACAGCAAACAATATAATTAACATTAATATCACAGACCTAAAACATAAACAAAAGGCTGTAAATGGGCCACGAAAATAAAAAAAAAAATAAAACACACAAATACACATATAACATAAAAACAACATTAACGTTTCCCCATTAGACATCTTTATATACACAGATGGATCTAAGAAATCTCAATGTTGAGTCTAAAACATGGCTATCGTCGCCGAGTACATCACGCAACTCGCAGGGTATTTTAAACCGCCGACGCAGAGCTGCGTAGCAGATGCAATCTACCAAAACATGTTTTATTGTCAAAGGACAATCGCATCTGCCACACGCTGGAGCATCACCAGACGTCATGAGATACCCATGCGTTAATCTGGTGTGCCCAATTCTAAGTCGAGCGATGACAACTTCTTCCCTTCTGTTGTTCCTCAGCGACGTAGGCCAAGGCTTAACGGCATGTTTGATATCACGTAGCTTGTTGCCATGAGAGCCAGTCCATTCCACCTGCCAGGAATCAGTGATGACACGCTTCACCAGGCCCACGAAATCTGACACAGTCAGATATTGCGTGAAAGCCGGTTGGCGTGCCGCCTCCTTAGCGGCCAAATCAGCAGCCTCATTTCCCGAGATTCCAGCATGACCCGGAACCCAGCAGAAAACAACGCTTACTCCTCTATCGTTAAGCTGCTTCACGGTGCCGTGGACATCTACAACTAGCGGGTGGCGTGAATATAAATCAGTAATCGACTGAAGGGCACTAAGCGAATCAGTGCACACCAACACCCGACGCCCACGCACACAGACTACAGACAGAGCTTTACTAATAGCGTAAAGTTCAGCCGTGTAAACACTGGTTCCCGCAGGTAATCCAAACAAATAGGTTCTCCCATTAGCAACAAACGAGCAACCAACTCCAACATCTGACTTTGATCCATCCGTGTATACAACCGTAGATGGTTTAATAGCTTCAACTAACTCACTGAAAATGCTATTAAATACCACAGAACTTGTGTCTGCCTTTGAGTATTTACACATTTCAAAGTTAATGTGTAACTGAGCGATGGTCCAGGGTGGAAAGAGACATGAATAACATGGGTACACACGAGGAATCGCAATACCGAGGTTGTTGCATATCCCCAACGCTCTTACACCGAATGGTGAAGGCAATCGGGCATTCATCAGATGCAAATCATGACAAGGGTTGTTGAGAATGATGTCATGCAAAAAATGATAAGGTCTAGCTTTCAACTTGGCAAAGTACGTCAATACAAGCTGCTGGCGACGTCTGTGTAACGACATTTCTCCACTTTCAACTAAGATGCTGACAACAGGGCTAGAACGAAAAGCACCTGTAGACAATCGTAAACATGAATTGTGGATCGTGTCAAGCATTCTCAGCGAAGTGGGAGTAGCAGATGAGTACGCTACAGCGCCATAATCTACACGTGATCGCACTAGAGCCTTGTAGAACCTTATCATACATGATCTATCAGCTCCCCAACATGTACCTGTAAGAACACGCAGAATATCAACCACCTGCGACAAAACTAAAATGCGACAAAGCTAAAAATGTATCAAAGAGACTAGTTGAATCAGCAGTAGCTTCAGCAGTTGCAGAATTTAATTATGGAAATATTGCATTCATCAACACACTGAAGACAAGCTCTCTGTCACCAAGCAGTCAAACAGTAGCTTCAGCAAGAAAATTAGATGTTCGAAGAAAGCACTGCACCGCCATGAAAATACAGCTTAAATATCAAGAGAGGAAAAGAAAAGTAGCTTTAGCTAAATTAAAAATAGATAAAAGAAGAAAAAAAGAGGAAGGAACAACATATGGAGCAGGTCTTTTCTGATACATGTTAAGTGGTAAGTGATGAAAATGTTTTCAAATCTTTATCATTGATTTTCCGGAAATTTTGTTTTTTTTAATTTGCAGGTACCGTAACACTCACAACTTTGTTGAAAATAGAGATATCTTCATGATTTTTTTTCTAAACGTACAGAATATAATACTCTACAATGTATAGTACGAACATTCTGATATACTTGGTTTTTCATTTTTTATTGAACAAAATGGAAATTTTTTTGAATATTTTTGTGGTTTTTGCGATCGTTTACTTAAAATTTAATCAAAATCTGAAAAAATAAATAAAAGCAATATTAATACTATACTTTATAGAAAAAAATGTGCTCTTTCTTTATAATTTTGAGTCAGCTTTACAGCTGAAGTAGTTTTCCAGTAAGAACATTTACCGTTTCTCATAATATAGTACATATTTTATCATTCCAGTTGTGTTGTAGGCATTGCAATAGTTTATTTTGAACTTACACAACACTATATATGCTAAATTATCTTCAAAATTTCATATTTAAATGATAAACACTTTATATGTCGTAATGATAATGGTTTTTTATTTTTGGTGTGTACTACCCCCTTAAATAAACAAATTTTTAGTAATCTTATTTATAATCCGTATTCAAAACAAATATACACAAAAACACAGATAGTAAGTGAGGATTCATAATAATATATTATGTACAAGATGTACATAATAGTATAGGTATAGATCACCAGAAATTATAAACGATTATCACTTTACGAAGGGCGGTGTAGATACTGTGGATAAAATGTGCACCTCCTACAATGTTTCTAGAATAACAAGACACTGGCCGTGTGTTATATTTTATATTTGCGTACTGTAGTACATACAGTACAGAAATAAAAATGAGTGAAAAACGTAAAGCCACTACCAACGCTGGGTTAAGAAATGGATACATTACTGCTTGTATGGATTGAAGACCAGCATCAGAGAAAAGTTCCAATTAGTCTTAAGATAATACAAGAAAAGGCTACAAATTTGTATGAAGATTTAAAATAAAAAAGAGGAGGTAATTCAAACGATAAATTTATGGCAAGTCCTGGATGATTCAATCGATTTAAAATTCGTTCCAATCTACATAATATTAAAGTAACAGGAGAGGCTGCTAGTGCAGATACTGAAGCTGCTGGGTTATTTCCGAATACATCAAGTGATTCAAGTGATTTTCATCAAGTCATTATTGAAGGAGAATATTTGCCGCAGCAGATATTTAATATAGATGAAACGGGAATATTTTGGAAAAAATGCCGGACCGACCATACAAATCTAGAGAAGAAAAGAGTATGCCAGGTTATAAAGCCGCAAAAGACTGACTTACACTACTGGTAGGTGGAAATTTATCAGATTTTAAATTAAAACCTTTGCTAGTGTATCGATCCGAAAATCCTAGAGCTCTAAAGAACATTTCTAAAGAGTCTTTACCTGCTGTTTGGAAATCAAATAAGAAAGCATGGGTGACACAAATTTTGTTCAAAAACTGGTTTATGCATAATTTTGTACCCGAAGTTAAAAATTACTGTGAGAAAAGTAAAATTACTTTTAAAATATTGCTTACACTAGATAATGCATCATGTCATCCCCCACATCTAGATCATTTTCACGCAGATATTAAAGTTATGTTTTTGCCCGCTAATACATCATCGTTATTACAACCAATGGACCAAGGAGTGCTAGCTTCATTAAAAAAATATTATTTGAGACGTACGTTCAGACAGGCTTTAAAACAAACAGAAGGGGAGAACTCTAAAACACTCTCAGAATTCTGGAAACAATACAACATTTACGATTCTGTTAAAAACATAGGGGCCTCATGGAGCGAGATCAAACAATCAAACATGAAAGGTGCATGGAAAAAATTGTGCCTGTCTTTCTTTCCTGAAGAAGAAGAAACAGAAAATGAAGAGGAGGAAATAATGTTGTAGAACTGGTAAATTTACTTAACTTGGAAATAGAGAAAGAAGATGTTTTTGGTCTTTTAGAAAGCCACTCGCAAGAACTTTCGAATGAAGATTAATGGAATTAGAAGCAAACATACTGGAAGATAAAGACAGTGATGATGATGAAGTGCAACACTTACAAAAGCAGTTCACCAGCAAGAAACTAGCTGAAGGTTTCAGTTATTTGGAGAAAGCATTAGAATGTTTTGAAGCGCAAGTTCCAAGCAGTGAGCGATTTAAAAAAGTATCGGCAGGAGTTAACGACGCTGTCATGTGTTACAAAATTATTATGGTTAAATTACTATGGTGGATCTGGAGGCTACAAGTCTTCTTTATTTCAACTTGTAACTGAAACGATTTCTCCCATCACAGATGAGGCTAGAAAGAAAATCATTCAGAGAAAGAGGAGGAGTGAAAAGAGTGAGATTTTAACTGGAAGTCCATACAAAAATATGCTAGAGATGAAAGTTCAGGAATCTGAAGAAAAGATTAAAAAAGCAATATTGAGAAAAGAAATATTAGCAAAGGGAAAAAAAGTAAAAAAAAAACATGAGCAGAAAAAGAAACACAAATGTTAGACCAAGGCCTACTGTACAAAGAAAACTTCACTTTAAGACAAACATTCTGAGGAATGAAACCACCGAAATGAACTCCAACAACCAGAGTAGTATTACTGAGTGCATAATTATTTTTGCAGAGAGACAACAGAAGAAGATTGGATTCAGAGCACATCTTACAAGGGGTGGGCACATACTGCTTGCACAGATCAATAAAACCTCCTTTACTATAAATGTGAAAATTGCTCGTAACTTATACTCATAAACAATATTTTTTTTGTTGTAATACGTAAATATCATATTAATTCATCAAATTTACCATAAATGAGCAAAAAAAACTTTTTATCTTTGTAAATTAATGTTTTCTTTTAAAGTGCCCGGTACTGGGCATATATTTTTGACCATTGTAATTTCTTGATACTTATTCATTTGTCCATTTCATTCAATAAGCTATTACTTTTTGATGAAATGTTAATTTTTTCTTATGAATAAACATTTGAATTTTTTTACTGTTGCACATTCATTTCCTTACATTAGTTTTTAAAAAAGTTATTTACAAAAACGCTTAGGTGTCCGGTACTGGGCGAGTAACCCCTATAGCTAGAAAAGTAGCCCTTGCAGAACTCACTCTTCACAATAGACACAGCAAGCGGTTTATAAAGCCTTAAAATCCACCAAGCAGTACTGCAGTACAAAAAAGGATGCTGCAACGTTAACATTTGATTATATGGCTAATATATTTTTGCCACACATACCGATGTATAACGTTTATTATTTCCGTCAATTGTCAGTACATCCTTTTCTAATTCACAACTGCAATAACACTTTTGCAGAATTATTCCAGTATCATGAAGGAACAGCAGATAACCGGACTCTCTGAGGTGTGTTCCTTCTGGCGCCAATACATTAACGATTATATCTCGCCTAGTATCACTGAGTTGTACCTTTTTAGTGATAACTGCCCATAGCAGAACAAAACTCATATTATGGTTAGATTTTTGCTGGCCCTTACTGACACTGGCAGAGTTAATGAAATAGTTTACAAGTTACCAGTGAGAGGACATTCGTACCTACCGTGCGGCAGGCACTTTGCTTTAGTAAAAACGAAATTAAAGATGAATGATTGTTATTATACTATGAATGAGTTAACTGAGATGATTTACTCTTTCAAGTATAGGAAGGTTTACAGTAAGATAACTGCAAACAGAGAGTGTAACCTAATTTCGTACATGGTAGTCAGGGTTTTATTTAAAAAAAATCAGTGGCACTTGAAACTGCCTATGAAGAAAAGTCGCCGGGAAGGTTTTTTATTTCAAAATTTCACGAATTCAATTTCAATTCCAGAAAGAAGGACAACTGTCTGCCTTGAGGTATGTGGCTGTCACAGGTCTGAGTCAGCAAAGAACTTTTAATTTTGGTATTGAACAAGCTGGTAATGTTTTCCTCAAGAAAGTGCTTATACTGGTCTACGGCTGATACACACGTTGCTAAAGCAAAATATATCATTAACATGATGACTTGCATCCCTAACGAGGCTCAAGAATTTTATAAAACTATAGTGAACAGACCAACTATAACAGGAAGTAAAAACAAAAATGATTAAGATGGGGAAAATTACACTGGTCTGCAAAAAAAAAGAAAATTTTTTCCCCTTGGACTTTGATGGGTGATTGTTATGTATCTTGACCCCCTGAATCCAAATCTGACCTCTGTTACTCTCTATCACCCACCGTTTTTAAAGGGGGCGGCCCCCTTGAAATTCTCGAAAAAATACCTAAAAGCGGTTATTCCTAATGAAGCGAGGGGCGGGAGGAGGTTGGTCATCCTCCCCTCCTTAGAAAATGTTATCTCAGTGCACGTACATTTGTGCATGAAGACCAAAGAGGGAGAGGTGACATCACCGTTAGTTCAGAGGTATAGCAGGGTGGGTTTTTTTTTTGCGCCCTGGAGACTCCAGGAGGAGTATAGGACATGTCGTCAGATATAACACCTGAAATACATATAAGAAACACACTATCTATCACTACTATCAAGAAAGAAATTCTTGTACGCTATAAAAAGTTTCACCGATCAAGTAATTTTTTAGATTTTTTTTAAAGGAATTCAAATCCTCACAACACTTTAAAAGATTGGGGTAATTTATTTATGAATTTTCTCCCTGCATAAGTAGGTTTTTGTTCAAACAATTTAATGGAGTGATTAGCCACATAATGATCATTCCTGTTTCTCGTGTTATGATTGTGAACACTGAAATTCTGCATAAAATTATTTTGCCTAACATACATAATCACCTCAAAAATGTAGAGACAGGGAACTGTAAGCAATTTAAGCTCCTTAAATAGTGGCCTGCATGAGGTTAGCTGGTTAGCTCCCACCATACACCTAATAGCTTTCTTTTGAATTTTAAAAACCCTATTCATATTACCCATGCTAGAATTACCCCATACTAAAATACCATAACGGATATGAGACAGAATGAGGCCATGATAAGCTGCCATTAGTAATTTTTTATCATTTAATCTGGCAATTTGTTTTAGTGCAAATACTCCAGATGATATTTTACTACAAACTTGATTGGTATAGAAGTCCCAAGACAAAGATCTATCTAGAGACACGCCCAGGAACTTCACTGTTTCTACATGCTCTAAACTATTATTATGAATAAGTACATCCACTTCTCTACTTTCTTTAACGTTATGTTTATTTTTGAACTGCAAGTACTGACACTTTTTCCCATCAACTGTTAATAACATTTGATTCAAGAACTACACTACGGACTCTATGTTAACATGTGTATTTACTTCAAGAGCATCTACCAGTAAACTGTTACTTTTTTTTTTTAAGGGCGAAAAACCAGAGGGTTATCATCGCCCGTTGCTCTACACACGGGTGTAAAGGGCCCGAGTGTAGAACGTACTTTTCTTATTTAAATATAACTTTTTAAAACTAAAAATATCACAGAAAAAAAAATAAATAAAATTTACAGACAAGAGCATTTATATTAAAAAACTTATAAGATAAACATACAAACACAAACTTAAATCTAATATCACACTTGGAATAAATAACATTTAAAACTTATAAAAACTTACAAACTAGTATCACAGCCAACAAAATAAAATTTACATAAAAGGTAATATCACAGATCTGTAGGTAAATAAAAAGGCTGTGAAGGGGCCACGAAACTAAATAAAAACATACACAAATACATAATATAAACTTAACACAAATATTGCCAATTCACAATCAGACATTGTCATACAAACTAATGGATCTAATAAATCTTAACGTTAAATCCAAAACATGGCTATCGTCGCCGAGTACATCTCGTAACTCGAAGGATATCTTAAATCGCCGACGCAGAGCTGCGTAGCAGACGCAATCTACCAACACATGTTTAATTGTCAAAGGACAATCACATCTGCCACACATTGGAGCATCACCAGACGTCATGAGATACCCATGCGTTAATCTGGTGTGTCCAATTCTAAGTCGCGCGATGACAACCTCTTCCCTTCTGTTCTTCCTCAGCGACGTAGGCCAAGGCTTAACATCATGCTTTACCTCACGAAGCTTGTTGCCATGAGAGCCAGTCTATTCTACCTGCCAGGAATCAGAGATGACACGCTTCACCAGGCCCACGAAATCTGACACAGTCAGATATTGCGTGAAGGCCGGTTGGCGTGACGCCTCCTTAGCGGCCAGATCAGCAGCCTCATTTCCCGAGATTCCAGCATGACCCGGAACCCAGCAGAAAACAACGCTTACTCCTCTATCATTCAGCTCCTTCACAGTGCCGAGGACGTCCACAACTAGCGGGTGGCGTGAATACACATCACTAATCGACTGGAGAGCACTGAGCGAATCAGTGCACACCAACACCCGACGCCCACGCACACAGACTACAGAAAGAGCTTTGCTGATAGCATAAAGTTCAGCCGTGTAAACACTGGTTCCCGCAGGTAATCCAAACAAATAGGTTCTCCCATTAGCAACAAACGAGCAACCAATTCCAACATCCGACTTTGATCCATCAGTGTATACAACCGTAGATGATTTAATAGCTTCAACTAATTCACTGAAAACGCTATTAAATACCACTGAACTTGTGTCTGCCTTTGAGTATTTACACATCTCAAAGTTAAAGTGTAACTGAGCGATGGTCCAGGGCGGAAATAGACAAGAATTACATGGGTAGACACGAGGAATAGCAATATCGAGGTTGTTGCATATCTCCAACGCTCTTACACCGAATGGTGAAGGCTGTCGGGCGTTCATCAGATGCAAATCATGACACGGGTTGTTGAGAATGATCTCATGTAAAAAATGGTAAGGTCTAGCTTTCAACTTAGCAAAGTACGTCAATAGAAGCTGCTGGCGACGTCTGTGTAACGACACTTCTCCACTTTCAACTAAGATGCTGACAACATGGCTAGAACGGAAAGCACCTGTAGACAATCGTAAACATGAATTGTGAATACTGTCAAGCATTCTTAGCGAAGTGGGAGTAGCAGATGAGTACGCTACAGCGCCATAATCTGTACGAGATCGCACTAGAGCCTTGTAGAACCTTATCATACATGATCTATCAGCTCCCCAACATGTACCTGTAAGAACACGCAGAATATCAACCACCTTTAAGCACCTAGCCCGTAGGTC
Organism: Catonia carolina; assembly: GCA_035578175.1. Lineage (NCBI taxonomy): Eukaryota > Metazoa > Arthropoda > Insecta > Hemiptera > Achilidae > Catonia > Catonia carolina. Next base: position 63,950,163 of record JAQMRL010000001.1, on the reverse strand, counting down.
TTTAATATGCGGAACCCATGTAAGTCTTTTATCGAATATTATACCTAGAAACCTGATTTCAGTGCTAACCTTAATATGCTGACCCATTAAATACAGTCTTGGAACAGTATCAGTCCGAATCCGGCAAAACTGGATGCATTTAGTTTTCTCAGGAGAAAAACTAAAGCCAGTTTGTCGTGACCATTCCTCAAGACGGTATATAGTTAGCTGTAGGGCTCGTTCAGCTGAAACAACATTTCTAGATGCAACATATATCGCAAAATCATCTACAAACAAAGAACATTTAATCGGGTATACGCAACATTTCACAATATTGTTAATGGCCACCGCAAATAGAGTACAACTAATTACACTCCCCTGCGGTATACCATTTTCCAAATCAAACCTGTTTGACAAACTCTGACCAACCCTTACACGGAATGATCGGTCATCCAGAAAGTCTTTAATGAAGGCCAACATGTTCCCAGCGATGCTCCACTCCCGCAAGGTATTAAGAATACCTCGTCGCCAAGCCGTATCATATGCTTTTTTCAAATCAAAAAATACGGCAACGAGGCGCTGCCGCAATGCAAACGCATTGCAGATAGCCGTCTCAAGGGCCACCATGTGGTCTGTCGAAGACCTCCCTCTCCGAAAACCGCTCTGTTCAGGAGCGAGGAAGCCATTCTTTTCCAGATACCACATGAGACGGCCATTCACCATTCTTTCCATCACCTGACATACAACACTTGTCAAAGAGATGGGGCGATAGCTGGAGGCCAACATTTTATCTTTGCCAGGTTTGTGAATCGGGACAACAATTGCTTCTTTCCAAGACTCTGGAAGCTTTCTAGAAGCATATATTTTATTAAAAACATGTAGAAGCTGCCTTAAACCAGAATCTGGTAAATGCGCAATCATCGAAAGTGTTATTTCATCTCCTCCAGGCGAGGTATTTCGAGAAACTTTGAGCGCTTTTCTTAGTTCAGGCAATGAGAAAGGAATGTTCAGAGGATCATTCACGTCCGCTATATGAAAAGGAAGAGATTCAATGGTATGCTTATGATTTTGAAATTGAATTGAATATTAAGACGTGAGAGACGCTGATCTTAACGAAGAACCAATTGCATTCGCAATGTCGATTGGTGACGTAATCACGGAACCGTCAGTTTGCAACCCTGCAACTCGGTGCGGAAACGTCTTTCCACACACGGACCGCAGTTTTCTCCACACCATTGTCACAGGGGTACTCCTGTTAATATCTGCAACATAACAGCTCCATGACTCTCTCTTACTCTCTAGAAAGATACGCCTACAGCAGGCCCGAGCTCTTCGGTAAGCTTCCAGGTTAGCATCCGTAGGTCTGCGACTAAAAATGCGCAGGGCCGTACGGCGGTCCTGAAGAGCCTCCTTACACCGATTATTCCACCAAGGCACCGGCGGACGCCGCGCTTTTCCCGATGTTTTAGGAATGGTCTGGGCAGCTGCTGCAGACATCCTCTCCACAAAGGAAGACAACAGTTTTCGTGCATCATCATCATCTTCATATTCAGATTCCATTAAAATTGAAAACTCATTCCACCATGCAAGATTCTCTATCCATCGTTTTGGAAGGTCATCAACAGACTGATAGTCAAAAAACTCGACCACCACCGGTCGATGATCACTTCCGTACAGGTCTGGCAGTACTCTCCACAACAACCGTGGTACAAGGGACGGGCTACAGATACTGTTACTGATTACTGAAGTATCATCAGCAAACAACAAAGCTCTGCCATTAGGTATGACTTCTGGTAACCTATTAATGTACAATAGAAACAGAATTGGACCTAAAACTGACCCCTGTGGAACGCCTGCTTTGACTTCAAGCTTTCCAGATACAACTTTTGTAAGTTTCCCTCTAACAACCCTAGTTAACTCCACACACTGTAATCTATTAATAAGGTAAGATTGAAACCATTTCAACTCTACATCCCTAACGCCTAATGACTAGTGTTTTCAATAAAATTTCATGATCAACACAATCGAAAGCTTTACTCAGATCCAGAAACACTGCCAATGCTTTCTCCCCGGCGTCCAATATATCAACTACTTGCTCCACAAGTGAAACAATTGCAGTTTTAGTTGATCTACCTTTTTGGAAACCATGCTGATTCTCTGAGATGATTAGGTTTTCAGTCAAGAAACTGATTAACCTAATAAATACTACCTTTTCAAAAATTTTACTGATTGTGTTTAAAATACTTATGGGTCTATAATTTTCAACTAACTGGCTATCTCCATTCTTAAATATAGGTAATATTTTAGCCTCCTTCAGTTTGTTTGGAAATACACCTGCTTCAAGTGAGAAGTTAATCAAATGAAGGAGAGGAGTAATTAAAAGATGTTTACATTCTTTAACAATTATACTAGAAATCCCATCTAACCCACATGTTTTCTTACTTTTCAAACTATCAATAACTGATTCTAATTCCTCCCTTGAAACTAGGCTAAATAAGAATTGATTAACTACCTTGTTACCTTTTGGATCATAACATCCCACTGTTTCCCTAATCTGTTGTTTAAGTTTTAAAACTACTTCCTGGTAATATTTGTTAAAATAATTACAAATTTCTATACCATTCTCTATAAGTTCATTGTTTTTGTTAACAATATTAGGTATATCAGTAAAACTTTTATTGCTAACTACACCTCAATTCTTATTAATTATTTCCCATATTGCTAAGTTTAGATTTGGTGATTTATGAAGAACTTCAGCAGTTTTTTTACATTTAGCTCTCTGGACTTCTCTGGCATAATGTTTTTTAATAGTTTTGTACCTTTGTTCATTAAAGGTAGTCCTATGTGAAAGAAAATCTGAGTATACATCTCTAACTTCAGACCTCATTTGCAAAATTTCCCCTGTGATCCACTCATCTGTTTCACTGACAATATTTTTTACATCTTTCTTTTTAATTGGACAACTATTATTATAATGAAATTTTAATGTCTCAATAAAATTATGATATTTTTGATTAATGTCAGTTGAATTGAAAACCGTCTTCCAATCCTCTTTGGATAACCTATGTAACAAACAATTAATATTCCCTTGGTCTTCCTGCCTAAATTCTTTAATATTTTTTTGATTTGGGACATGACTACCTAAATCCTGAATCTCTAATACTTGGTAGCCGTGATCAGAGAGCTCTGAACCCCTTAACCTAACCTGACAACTCTCCATATTTGTTAAAATATTATCTATTATGGTTTGTGAATGAGTAGTAATTCTTGTATAACCTTTAACTTTTATATCAAGATTGTTCATCTCCACAATATCCCTAAACTCTTCAGCCATTTTATTTTCAACAGCAAGATTTACATTAAAATCACCCAAAACTACCACTTTTACGTATCGTTCTGTTAAAACTTCCAGTAGTTCACTGAACGATGAACAAAAATGACCCCAATCACCATTAGGGGATCTGTAGACACCCACCACAACCATCTTTCCCCTCTTTTCTAACCTAACTTCTACCCCAGCCACTTCAATAACCATTTCCCGAGAAAACCGTTCTAGATAAGGTAAGTTACGAGTGTCAAGTTTCTTACTTGCATTAGCTAATATACAAACCCCCCCTCCCACTTTTGTGCATTTTCCTACAATATGAAGCAATAATAGAAAACCCTGAAAAGTTTATTAGTGACATCTCATTACATTTTAACCCGTGTTCTGTAAACACCACCATATCTGGGTTCTCAGAACTTAAAAATATATCTAATCTGCCTATTTTATTACTTAACCCTTAATTAGGTACGTGGGGTGCTGACAACACCCCAGTACAAATTTAGAAGGGAAATTTTGTTTCGTGAATTGGCTGCAATGTTGACCTTCAAGGTACCTTACTGTCTAAGTGTTTTGTTTGTATTACAGTTGTTGTTGTGCGAGTTTGTAGTTTTATATTTTGCTCTACAGTACTTTTTTATATTGGGGTGCCGTCAACACCCCACATACGTGATTCCGTAAGTAGTATTATACTCTAAAAAAGTGTAATTTTTTAATAAGTTTGTGCTACCTTCATTTTGTTTATGAATATTGTGTGTTCACTATAATATTGTACTGTTACAATGGCATATGTGGGGCAAGTAGAAAAGTTACAAAAGTTGTTTTTGGAAGTTGAAGATGAGGAATCATTGATTGATCCAGAAATACCAGATGAATCAGATGAAGATGAAGAAGAGGTTCCTGATGAGGTTATTGAACATAGAAGCGATACTGAGCAATCTGACAGTTGTGATGATGAAGAACCTGTTCCAAATGAAAACTTTATGATTGGTAAGGACAAAATAACAAAATGGTGTAAAATTTCTAAACCGAAAAATGTTCGAACCAGAATTCAAAATATTGTCTTGCATTTACCTGGGACTAAATTGTATTCCAAGAATGCAAAAACACCATTAGAATGTTTTAAATTATTATTTGATGATGAAATAATAAAATCAATTACTACATACACAAATATATACATTGTAAAAATTCGAGACAATTATACAAACAAAAGTGTGCCTAGAGATACTAACGATGTTGAAATTCAAGCGACTATAGGTATTCTCATTTTGGCCGGTTCCTTTCGTGGCGGGAAGGAAAACTTAATCGATTTATGGAAGTACAATGACATTTTCCATTTGATAATGTCACTTGACCGGTTTTTATTTCTTTTAAGATGCCTGAGATTCGATGACGTAAATGATCGAAATCAGAGAAGGAAAATTGATCGACTTGCTCCCGTTCGCAAAATTTTTATGTCATTTGTGGAAAACTGTCAGAAAGCATATACAGTGTCAGAATATGTAACGATCGATGAACAGTTGGCACCGTTCAGAGGTAAATGTGTGTTTCGGCAATACATAGGAAGTAAGCCCGACAAGTACGGGTTAAAAATATTCACAATGTGTGACGCCAGAACATGGTATGTGCAGTCTATGGAAATATATGCTGGTACACAACCTGATGGGCCGTACAAAATATCAAATTCTGCAAAAGATGTTGTTCACAGACTAGTTGAACCAATAACTAAAACCGGTCGCAACATAACTGTAGACAACTGGTTTTCCAGCATCCCACTTGCTGAAGAGCTCTTACAAAAAAGACTCACACTGGTTGGTACACTCCGCAAAAATAAACCACATCTTCCAATAGAGCTGACAAATATATCAAAAAGATTGGTAAATAGTACTATATTTGCTTACAAAGACCAGCTGACAACCTTGTCATACATTCCAAAAAGAGGTAAGAATGTTTTGATGATTTCTACTATGCATCCAGAATCAGATGAAATTGACAAACAAAGTAATAAGAAAAAACCAGAAATCATTAATTTTTATAATTTGACAAAAGGAGGTGTAGACACTGTCGACAAAATGTGTGCGACATACACAGTAGCAAGAAGATGTAAAAGATGGCCCTTAGTAATTTTTTTCCGTATGCTTGATATTGCCGGAATAAATTGTCAAGTAATTTATGATACAAATATTCGCAATACAGGAGACAATTTGCCAAGACGTTTGTTTTTAAGACATTTGGGAAGATCTTTAGTGGAGAACGAAATAGCTAATAGAGCTGTAAAACGTCACTTGCCTAGAGAAATCAGACAAGCAGCAGCAAAGTTTGTGAAAATTGAAACACCAGATCCAGTGACCGCTACATCAAATAGAAAGTCTGGAAGATGCACAATTTGCCCACGAAAGGAAGATAAAAAAACAAAATATTTTTGTTACAAATGTGAAAAATTCATGTGCTTAAACCACATGAAACAAATATGTTCTTCTTGTGAGAAAGGAAATGAACCAAGTTCAAGTGAAAGTGATTAGTAACAAAAATGAATTTTCAAACTTTTTTTGTAATTTTAAACTATATAGGCCAATATAATTTTACAAATAAGTGATGTTCTTTAAAAATTTTGCAAAACAATTTCTTAGGAGTGAATTAATAGTAAAAATTAAATAGACAAAACTAGAATAAGTAATGAAATTTGAATAAGTAATAAGTACATTTATAATTGAAAGTAATAAATTTTTGATATTAAATAAAAGCAGTTGTTAAATATATTTTTTTTAAAACTAACAAATAAAACTAACTTGCAGTATGTTTTAGTAAACACTAAAAAGACAAGATAATATATAAAAAGTTATATAAAACGAAAATTTGACGGAAACTTTGAAGTTTACAATGGGGTGTTCTGAACACCCCACATACTTAGTTATGTTAAAATTATCGACATACCTAACTAAGGGTTAAATATTGAATATTTTGATGTAAAATAGAGAAGTGGGATGCATTATTTTTCTGATTGTTTTGGTTATCTACAACTGTGTTGACTCCAATTATGGAAGCTGGTCGCAGCCTATTTACTAACCTGACATCATGTAAACCTAACCTACCGTTACTGTAATTAAAAACCTGTGATCTCCTCTTCAGTTGCGTTTCACCAATAAAACCTAACCTTATATTTCCTATCTCTTTACCCCTTGTTTCAGCCAACTCATTAAAAAAGACTCTTTAGCTTTTAATTTGTCAGGGAGTTTACAAGTGACGAGGGATGCTAACCTATCACACAAGACGTTTTTACCAGACTGATTCAAATGTAAGGGTGTTTGCCAAAGTGGGAAGCCGAGCGAAGTGATAAGCTTAGCGACGATTAAACGTTTTCAGAACATTTTCTACGCTTAGAGCCTCATCTCGTAACACAAGAGGAGCTTAATGATCTCATCCGGGATTTAAATCTCCCAAAAACTAAAGCCCAACTGCTCAGGTCTCAGCTTCAGCAATGGAACCTCTTGGAAAAAGAAGTGAAAATTTCTGTTTCTAGATCCCGGCTAGCTTCGTTTAAACAATTTTTTTTGGAGGACGGTGACTTAGTGTACTGCAATAATGTAAATGGATTAGTGATTGAACCTAACATGCCAGATGATCCAGAAATTGGCGCCTATTCATCGACTCGTCTAGAACCAGTTTAAAAGCTGTTTTGTTGGCAAATGGTAATGATTTGCCCTCAGTTCCGGTTGCTTACGGGGTCAACGTGAATGAGACATACAAAAATATCAGCCGTATCCTTGAAAAAATTGGTTATAAATAAAGATCATCCCGGAAGCTCTGTGCTGATTTTAAGGTTGTGGCTTTACTTACAGGACTTTAATCGGGATACACCAAACATTGTTGCTTTCTGTGTGAGTGGGATAGTCGAGCTCGTGATAAAAATTATATGGTTCGAAATTAGCCCTCGTGCGAAAGTTTAGTTTCTGGTCAAAAAACTGTTGCCAATAAGCCTTTAGTCTCAAGTGAAAACATATTTCTGCATCCTTTGCGTATCAAACTCAGTTTGATTAAACAGTTCGTGAAAGCTATCGATAAAACAGGAGACGGATTCCAGTATTTGAAGAGCAAATTTCCATGTTTGAGTGAAGCAAAAATTAAGGGAATTTTTGTTGGTCCACAAATTAGAGAGCCTTTTAAAGATTCAGTGTTCATCAATCACTTAAATTGAAAAGAAAAAAGAGCTTGGGCTGCATTTAAAGACATGTGTGAATATTTTTCAGGATCTAAAAAAAGTGAAAATTATGTTGAACTCGTCGAAGAATTGCTATCTGCATACGAATCGATGCAACATGTTATTAAAATTGCACCTTTTACACGTGCATTTGGATATTTCCCCAGAAAACTTGGGAGCAGTTTACGATGCACGCGGAGAAAGGTTTCATCAAGACATTGCACTCTTCGAAAAACTGTTCTCTGGGAAGTGGAACTCAAGTATGTTAGCAGACTACTGCTGGTCACTCTTGCGTGAAACTCCCAGATATCAGTACAATAGAAAAGCTTCCTCCAAGTAAAACCACTCTCTTTAAGTATATGTATTCGATGACAAGTATCTTGAACCAGAAAAATTGTATAAGTAAAAATACACAAAATGTATCAATACGTCCATACTCTCTTATTGCACTCTTTCAGTGTTAGGTAAGCCTTGAAGAACCATAAAACCGTGATACAACTGCACAATTTCATATCATAGTTACACCAGACTGATAAAAAGTTGAAATTTCCCAAATAAGGGGGAGTGGCCCACCCCCTAAAAATGGTGGGTGATGGAGCAAAACGGAGGTCAGATTTGGATTCAGGGGTCAAAATACATAAAGATCACCTATTAAAGTTCAAGGGGAATTTTTGATGCAGACCAATGTTATTTTAATAAGTATAGCTACATAGGGTAAGTCCGGGATAGATGGACCACCGGTATAGACGGACCAGTCGAATGTTTTGCAGGTTTACCGCATTAGCGCTGCAGTCGGTGTGTGGAGTTGTTGTTCTTTATGAGACGAAACTACGCTAAGTTTTTCCCCCACATCCCATGTGTATTTGAGAAGAAAACCTCGTTTATTGATTTTGGTGAGTTGAAAAATATTTTACCATAGTTTTATTTGTCATGTGGTTAAGTTAGTTTAAACGATTTCGCGCTAAGATCATTAGTATAAGTCAAGTGTTTACTGGGGTACAATCCTAACCTAAAATGGCGTGTAGGTGGCGTTGCTGGCCTGAACTGCAAGCTGGTCCATCTATCCCTGACTCATGGGATAGATGGACCAGTAAAATTTGGGATAGTTGGACCACTTTTAGGACCCGGGATAGTCGGACCATATCTCCTATTAGTACTTTATTTCGTTATGTGGATTAAATAAATGAGTAAATTACATGGAAAGACGTATCTTATAAGTTGGGGGTTTGTTCTGTTGCAGGAAATGCCTACGTTTTATAAAAGAAAAGGCACGTCTGGGAGAGGAGAATGGTCCGAAGATGGGTTAAAAAATGCAGTAAAAGCAGTTGAGAATAAGGAAATGGGAGTTAATGCTGCAGCAAAAGCATTTGGCATACCAAAAACTACCTTAAAAAGACGCCTCAAGTCACAGAGTTTTAATAAAGGTCCCATGGGAAAAAACTCTTTACTAGGGGTTGAAAATGAAAAGAAAATGGTTGGGCATATTAAAAAATTACAATCTAAGGGGTTTACTCCTACAAGAGATTCAGTACGTTCGATGGCTTATTTTTTAGCGGAAAGTCTGCAATTAAAACACAATTTCAATCATGAAACCAAACAAGCAGGCTATGACTGGCTATCTTCATTTCTTGCGAGGAATCCTGAACTTTCCATCCGACAGTCTGAAGGTGTGTCAATTGCAAGAGCAAAAGGCCTGAATAAAACTACAGTGAAAGAATACTACGACCTTTTAAAAAGTGTTTTTGAAGACAATGGTTTAATAGATAAACCGGGAAACGTTTTTAATATGGACGAAACAGGCTTGCAGCTGAATAACAAGCCTGGAAAAGTTGTTGCATTAAAAGGTTCGAAGAATGTGACGTCTGTCACTTCGGGAGAAAAGGGTGAAACAATTTCAGTCTTAGCATGTGTAAATGGAGAGGGGACATTTTTACCACCTTTCTGCATAATGAAAGGGAAGAATCTGAAGCAGGAGTTTTGTGATGGTTTGCCACCTGGTGCTGAAGTAAAAATGTCTCCAAAGTCAGGCTATGTGAATACTGAGCTATTTTTTGAATGGTTGAAAACCCATTTTACCCCAAGAAAACCAGCAGGAAAGGTGCTCCTGCTTCTGGATGGCCACACATCACACACTAGCTGCGTTGAAATGCTTGAGTTTGCAGAAAATAACAAAATACTTTTGATGAGTATTCCGCCACACACTAGCCATTGGCTTCAGCCGTTAGACCGTGCTTTTTTTAAATCCCTCAAAACGAACTACTATTCTGCTTGCTCAAACTACATGACAAATAATCCCTCAAGAAAGATTACACGGCTGCAGTTTGGTACCCTTCTTAACTCAGCTTGGGGGAAGTCAGCCAACGTAGACAATGGAGTTAGTGGGTTTAGGACCTGTGGAATCATACCTTTTAATCCCAGTGCGATTCCAGATTACGCATTTCTCTCAGAATCAACAGAACCCAGGCCTCTAGACACACCACTTGTCCCCCAAAGTGATATCACTGGAATTGATGTTGCTAGTCCCAGTAATTCAAGAAATTATTCTGTTGCTGATATTTCAAACAATGATCTTTCTGTTGCTGGTCCTAGTGGCTTAAGAAACGAAAGTAATGCTGATGCATCAAGACAATATGAAGATATTCCACTGATGACTGATGACTCCTTACAACATGATGATAAACCTACATCTGAAAAAGAAACCCCATCGAAGTTATTGGACATAATACACCCAGTGCCTTGTGTTAATAAGGTCCAAGCTCTAAAAAGAAAGACTCAGACTACATCTACTCTGTTAAACTCTCCTGAAAACCTATTGGCCCTCAAGAAAAAGAAGGATGAAAAAGAGTTAAACATCAAGATAAAGGAAGAAAAGAAGAAAGAAAGAGAAGCTAAGCAGAAAGATAGAGAAGAAAAGAAAAAGGAAAAGAGAAAAGGAAGTTACAGGAAGAAGGGGAGGAAAATAAGCAAACGAAAATTAAAGAGAGGAAGAGAATGCCAAAGAAGAAAGAAATTACGTCATCATCTGAATCTGATGACATGGATTTGGATACAATTTGTAACGATAATTTTGACGAAAGTGACTTGGAAGATGATAACTGTGTATGGTGTAAGGAGAACTACAAAGAAACAAAACGAGATGAAGATTGGATCAAGTGTGTATCATGCGCCCGCTGGACTCACGAGGGGTGTACAAGATTCGAAAATTTATGTGACTATTGTGGGAAGCGAGAGTTTCGAAAGAAATAGATCAAAGAGTGATAAAAGTTTCCAAACTATGTAATAAAAATCATATTTTTATAGTTTTTAAGTTGTTTACTATCTGGCATTTGAGTTGCATTTATTGAGTTGATTTACAAGTACTCTGTAACTATATTCTCATAAAGAAACATTGTTTATAACTTTACCAAACTTGTATTACTTGTATTACACCATGATTTGGCAATTTACTCAAGTGGTCCATCAATCCCTGCGAGGTGGTCCATCTAACCCAAGTACTCCCGGGATAGATGGACCACCAAGTAAAATAAATAACAAGCCATAATCTCAAATGTGATAAGTTTGAAAGTTAAAAAGGTGTACATAGTTGTTTATTGTCATATATATGAATTGTAAAAATACTTACCGAACACTAGACGGTGCACAATTGTGCAAAATAAATGTTTATAAAAACATGGTCCAACTATCCCGGATTTACCCTATTTAGAAGCGATATTTTGTATTTTATTGTAATGTCTTGTATACATTTTTAATAAACATTAAAAAATTCTCTCTAGTATTACTTAACTTATTTTTAATTTACCTCAATAACTATCTAACTTTTTTTGGTAGCCTATTTTTTTATTATTCTGGACAAAAGCTCTTTCATAAATTACTGATTTATAAATTACAAGATCAGGAGATGCAGCTGGCAAAACGGAGGACAGTAAATGGCCGCTATTCAAGTTGTTGCTTTTTTTATTGAAATACATCATCATGAAAGCACGACGGTCTACCAGCAATGTGAATATCGCAAATGAAATATCAACTGATCCATTTCCCTCGGGATGTACAGAAACGCAAGAGTCAACGATCGATGTAGTACAAAAAGTAACAATTTCCACGCTTCTAAACAACGTTGAGTACTCCGACGTACTTGAAGGGTGTGTTGCAACAGACAGAATACCTCTCTTTTGACAGCTGAAAGCAGTACTTACAAGTACAGCCAAAAACGGGCAAACTGTACTTTAAAGGACTTAATTGTTGACAATATAAAAGAAAGAAATATGTACATGACAAAATGAGAAGAACACAATCTTCTGAAAAGAACGATGATGAAGACTTAAACTGCCTGAAAATGTTTATTGCCGCACGTTAAGAAGATACCCGACCACAAAAGTTGGATATCCGGAGTCGAAGTCAAGACATTATGGAACGGTTTGCCTACACCTCGACTTCTTTTTAAGTTACAAGTCCCCATTTTACCGAAACATCAAGTGCATACGAAATATCATTTACAATTTTCATAAAACGCAGAAACATTGCCCACATTTCGAAGTATTTCCTATGTTTTAAATACTGAGAATCCGGAATTAGAATTAAACTTCACTCATGAAACTTTAAGAACAATCTCCTAATTCAAAAACCAGCCTAGTGGTAGTGGTTAAGGTAAATAAACTTTTCAAGCTCTGATAGTATGTTAAAACCAGAGTTGTACGAATTAATAAACAATAAAAACAAAACTGAGAAGAATACTATTTTGATATAATACTGGAATAAACTGAACATAGCGTAGTAAGGTTACCTCCTTACAAGCCAGAGCTCAACTCTATTGCACTGACTTGGGCGAAAGTAAAAATTGATGTTGCCGCACAAAATACCAACAATAGTATAAACGATGTGAATCAAATGGTTCTCGTGTCTACCCATGTTATCCTTGTCTATTTCCACCCTGGACCATCGCTCAGTAACACTTTAACTTTGAGATGTGTAAATACTCAAAGGCAGGCACCAGCTCTGTGGTATTTAATAGCAATTTCAGTGAATTAGTTGAAGCTATTAAACCATCTACGGTTATATACACTGACGAATCGTAGTCGGATGTTGGAGTTGGTTTCTCGTTTGTTGCCAATGGGAGAACTTATCTGTTTGGATTACCTGCGGGAACCAGTGATTACTCGGTTGAACTCTATGCTATTAGCAACGCTCTTTCTATAGTCTGTATGCGTGGGCGTCGGGTGTTGGTGTGCACTGATTCACTCAGTGCTCTCCTGTCGATTAGTGATATGTATTCACGCCACCTTCTAGCTGTGGACGTCCACGGCACCGTAAAGAAGCTGAATGATAGAGGAGTAAGCGTTGTTTTCTGCTGGGTTCTGGGTCATGCTGGAATCTCGGGAAAAGAGGCTGCTCATCTGGCCGCTAAGGAGGCCGCACGCCAACATGCCTTCACGCAATATCTGACTGTCAGATTTCGTAGGTCTGGTGAAGTGTGTCATCACTGATTCCTGGCAGGTAGAATGGACTGGCTCTCATGGCAACAAGCTACATGAGATAAAACATGACGTTAAGCCATCATTAGGCCTACGTCGCTGAGGAAGAACAGAAGGAAAGAAGTTGTTATCTCAAGACTTAAAATTGGGCACACCAGATTAACGCATAGGTATCTCATGACGTCTGGTGATGCTCCAATGTGTGGCAGATGCGGTTGTCCTTTGACAATCAAACATGTTTTGGTAGATTGCGTCTGCTACGCAGCTCTGCGTCGGCAATTTAAAATACCCTTCGAGTAACGAGACATACTCGGCGACGAAAGGCATGTTTTGGACTTTAAAATTTCTAAGAACCATTAGTGTGTATAACAGTGTCTGACAATGAAATAGTAATATTAGTTTATATTAGTTATATCTGTATTTGTGTATGTTTTTATTTATTTTCGTGGTCCCTTTACAGCCTTTTGTTTATCCTTCAGGTCTGTGATATTACCTTTTAATGTAAATTATATTTTGTTTGCTGTGATACTAGTTAGTAAGATTTTAATTTGATAAGTTGTTGTTAATGTTATTTATTCTGACTGTGATATTAGATCTAAGTTTATGTTTGTATGTTTATCCTATAAGTTTTTAATATAACTATTTTACGTAAATTTTATTTATTTATTTTTCCGTGATATTTCTAGTTTGTAAGACTTTTATGTTATAATAAGAAAAGTACGTTCTACACTTGGACCCTTTACACCCTTGTGTAGAAAACAGGCGATGATAACCATCCCGGTTTTTCGCCCAAAAATAAAAAAAAAATTAAATGGTTCAGCAAACATTTAGAGAATTGACTTCTGGAAGAAATGTTGCGACCATTTAAAGTTAACAGGTTTTTGCTTAACATTGACATAACCAAAAACGTGGTCGTTGGGCAGAACGGGGTGGGGCATGATGGGGTAGTACCCTATCCTGCCCCACATTATTCGAGTGTACTTGTTTTTGTGGTAAAATGGGTTTCTGTTTTTTTTTTCAGAATGGTTCGAAATTACGAAAAGAAAACAGATAGACAAAATTGGTCAGAAGTACCAATGAAAGAGGCTGAAGAAGCAGTAATAAGTGGCGTTATGGGCTACAAGAGGACTGCTGCTCAGTTCAACGTGCCTCAAACTACGTTAGAGCGCTACTTGAAGAAAAAGCGTGAAAATAAAGATTATTCCGTTAACAAAGTTATGGGTCGTTTCAGTTGTGTTTTTACCCCACAGCAGGAAACTGAGCTAGCTGATTATCTGACTCAAATGGAGGCTCAACTTTTCGGGCTTACGACTACTGAACTTCGTGAGTCGGCGAACGAACTAGCAAGTCACAACAGTAAATCCTTTTGGTGACAACGGAAAAGTAAGAATGAAGTGGGGACGAGGGGTTATGGCTCGACACCCGACATTGAGTTTGCGCAAGCCAGAGGCTTCGTCCGCGGCTCGTGCTATGGGATTCAACTAACCAGCAGTTGACAATTTTTTCGACCTGCTCTCAACTGTTGTTGATGCTAATAAGCTTAGAGCAGATAGAATATTTAATAGTGATGAGACCAAGGTGTCCGTGAATCCTCAAGGCCAATCTAAAATAATCGCCGCAAAAGTACGGAGGCAAGTGGGGATTCTTACATCATCGGAGAGAGGTGAAGCTTTGACTGTAGAGATTTGTTTTTCTGCAGCGGGATCTTATTGCCTCCCATTATAGTATTTCCTAGGAAAAGAATGAGACAAGAGTTTCAAACTGGTCTTCCCTCAGGCGCTGTAGCTGAAGTTCATGAGACTGGATGGATGACTAAAGACCTGTTTATAATATGGTTTAAACATTTCGTAATTTTTGTTGGGGCTCAGAAAGATAAACCTGCGCTCCTAATACTAGATGGCCATTTTACACACACAAAAAGTTTAGAACTAATTGATCTTGCTAGAGAAAATGGAGTCATACTTCTATGTTTACCACCCCATACCTCCCACTGACTCCAACCACTAGATATGGCCTACATGAACCCTCTTAGCAAATATTATGAGGCTGAACTCCGCAAATGGCTAAGAACAACCCCTGGGAAAGTAGTCACACTGTTCCAGGTTGCTCCTTTGTTTGGATCAGTATATGTGCAGTTTTCTACGATGTTGAATGCAGTAAACGGCTTTAAAAATGTTGAATATGGCCAGTTGACAGAAATATCTTCAAGGATGACGACTTTCTACCATCAGCAACTACGGATATAGAACTCGCAGACTTAGAAACAGTTACAAATCCGTCGACTTCGAAAAATACAGCCCACCCTTCAGCAACAGTAGCAGTCACTACTCCATCGACATCAGGATTGCAGACCTTGCAATCATCGACCACATCTCCTAGTTATCAGCTTTCCAGTCCGTCTGCTATAATTCAGATACCAAAGTATCAGATACCAAGTCGCACAGAAGAACAAAAGAATGACGAAAAATAGAAAAAAACAGTTATTTTTATTTTGATCTCTTCTCCTTACAAAAGGGACCTTCTTCAAAGAGTGGAAGAACGGCAAAATAAAATTAAGAGGCCAATAACTAATAAAAGAAGGCTTGACTTTGGACAGAAAGTTCATGAAAAAACTGCTGTAAGCGTATCAAAAAAGTCCAAGTCACAAATAGAGAAAAAAGTCTTGCAACATACAACACTATATTCTTCCAGTGACAAAAATGAAGTTGAAGAAGAAGATGACTGTCTCTATTGCCATGACTTCCCTGAAGAGGGTTGGATAAGGTGTATCCAATGCTTTAAGTGGGCTCACAACTCGTGTGCAGGTGTGGAAAGTGAAGACGACGAGGCCATTCATGTTTGTCCAGTTTGTGAACAGTCAAATTAAAATTGTAGTAGTTAATAATCTCCCAGAACATTAGTTTTAAACAAGTTTTACATTTTCCAGTCAATGTATGTCAATTCTTGAATTCTTTTCATAATATACCCCGTTTTGCCCCACCCGAGGGGCAAAACTGCATTCTTTGATAAAAGTGTTAATTACTTCCAAAATAAAAAAAAGATATTGTTTGAAATGTGCTTATTATACACTTAACATTGTAATAAATAGATTTTGGTAAAAAGTGTCACTTAATTATTAAATTACACCTAAATTTATTTGTCAAAGTTTACATACCCCGTTCTGCCCCACGTTCCCCTTTCATTGTATACCTATCATATCAGTGCGGTTAATCACGTGTACAGAATTGATGTCATGTCATTCAAGTTATCTCGTAAATTTTTGTGAATACTAACAGTGCGCGAACTTACGTTCTGATTTGTTATATATTTTATTTGAGTTTACATACCCCGTTCTGCCCCACGTTCCCCTATCATCGTATACCTATCATATCAGTGCGGTTAATCACGTGTACAGAATTGATGTCATGTCATTCAAGTTATCTCGTAAATTTTTGTGAATACTAACAGTGCGCGAACTTACGTTCTGTTATATAATTTATAGTTCATTCTTTATCGATACCGATGGTAATTTTTGTTTGTGACGTTCGTTATTTATTATAGTTTCATTTGATATGTGACATTATGTGTGCTATATATTTTAAATTAGACATTTTCATTTAATTTAAACCTCAGCGTCGGTTGCCATGGCAACGAAGAACACTAACCTACATGTCAAACCAAATGGCAGCGATTTAATATGGGAAACTGTGGTCGGGAAAAATAGACCGCTCTCAAATACAGATCAAGATTCACGGCTAAAAAAGAGACAGGAAACTGGTTACACGGTGCGTCTTTCAAACTCATTTTTTACACTGTCAACAATGGATGGAACAGAACTACGAGAAGAACACAAAGTTCCTCCAATTTATCTAAAGGGAGTAGCAGACGCCAACTGCCTAATAAAAATCCTGAGAGACGTTGGAGGACAGGACTCATTTACTTTTAAAATCAGCGTCTCTAGCGTTATCGTTTACCCTAATTCGCCGGCAACCTACAGGATATTTGTGCGATGTCTTGAAAAACACAATGCAAATTTTCACACATACAAACTGCCTTCGAAGAAACTTCCAAAGGTTGTTATACGCGGATTACATCCTTCTGCAAAAACAGAAGAT
Source organism: Catonia carolina (assembly GCA_035578175.1). Classification (NCBI taxonomy): domain Eukaryota; kingdom Metazoa; phylum Arthropoda; class Insecta; order Hemiptera; family Achilidae; genus Catonia; species Catonia carolina. Next base: position 63,933,099 of record JAQMRL010000001.1, on the reverse strand, counting down.
ATTCAAGAAGCTTTTCGTCAGTTAGGTTACACTGCTGTTACAGTGACAAATGTACTATCTCGCCAAAAAGTAATTATTGTCAATGACAAACAAGAAGAAGAACTCATCCAAACCCTTTACCTCTCTTTTTTGTGGAAATAAGCAGCGACAAATGCGACGAAATCTCTTCTAAGCTACAAAATTGTAATTGAAGAACCACGAAAGAAACGCAGTATACCACAGTTTACAAGATGCCAGTCGTTTGCTCACGCCTAAACCTACTGCCGCCACCCATTTTGATCTGTGCGTTCTGGTGAAGCATAATGATACAAAAATCTGCAAAAAAACAGCCCAACACCTGCAAGATGCGCTAATTGCCGGGTCACGCACTCTGCCAACTACGTATAAAGGTTGTCAGGTGTACCGTTTTCTTCCCTTTGTAGACAATATTCGTTGAACAACTGGAAGAGGGGATATTTTTCGCAATGTTGAGTTAGGTGTAGGCATGCCAGTTGCTGGTTGGTTTTGATCTACTTTAGTTAGTGTGATGTCTGAACGTTTTATTGGCTTGACTGTTGAAGGTGGTTTATCAGGATTGGAAAAGTTCAGATTCTTAGATTTATTTTTACGAATAGGCCTAAAGGTTTTCATGGAGCTGGTAGCTTGAATAGTTGGGCTGCTAGATTCTGATGTTTGGCAGTTTTCTATAGGGTTCGTTATGTTCTCAACAACAGTTTCATTATTATTTGCATTTTCTGCACACACTCCGTCCATTATGTAAAGGGTGGTACAGCATCTCTGTTAGCTGGCCAAATACCTGTTGAGCGAAATGAGCTAGTTGCTAGCCCAACCGTTGCACACTTTTCCCATGCTTCTTTAAAGATGCTGGCAAACTCAATTTTTGAGAACGCTCTTCCGCGTTGTCTAACGAATCTGCTGCATGAATCATAGTAGGCCTTTTTAAGGGGTCCAAATAATCCACGATCAGCTGGTTGGAGTCATGCCGTTGTATGCGGAGGCAAACACAGCATGCAAAGACCATTTGTAGCTGCAAAATTAAGATCTGGGTTTGTGCATTGGGACTCATGACCGTCTAAAACAAGCACTGCAGTTGACTCCTCAGATATGTGAAAATAGTCAACAAGCTTTTTAATTACATTAAAAAACAGTGATCTGTTAATGTATGCAGATTTATCATTCAAGAGCACATCAGCTCCCGCTGGTAAACTTTCCTTTAAACCCACTATAGTTCTCTGACCTTTTAAAATGATAATAGGTGGCAAATAATTACCAGCAGCATTAAAGCATGCGACACAAGTAACGGTCTCTCCCTTTTCCTTTGGTGCTATGCTATGAACTACTCTTTGCCCTTTAGAAGCTACAATAGATTTTGCCCGAGTGTTTAATTGAAACCCACTTTCATCAAGGTTAAATATTCTGTCAGGCCTATTTGTTAAATTCATACTGTCAAGCTTTTCAACAAACAAATCAAAAAACTTGTTTACTTCACACTTTGTCATAGACAGAGCCCGGTTAATTGAAAGATTCTCTTCCTTTCTTATTGACAAGTCTTTGTGACGTCGAAGAAATCCCCACAACCAATCCCATCCAGCCTTTTTAGCCTCTTTATTAAATCTGTGTTTCAACTGTAAACTCTCAGCTAGTTCAAAAGCTAAAACCCTAACCTGAGTTCTTGTTAACGAAAACCCATGCTCTGATAAATATTTAACATGTTGAACTAATACCTGTTCAGCTCGTTCTCCCAATTCTGATTCACGACCAAGATTTGTAGTACTCACTACATCTTCAGGTCTCATCAAATACCTCCGCAGTGTCTGACGAGGAACCGAATAAAGCTGCGCCGCTTTATTTTCAGAACAGTCTCCATTTTTGACGGCAGTCATAGCTCTCTCCATGTCGACTATCTCCCAACTCTTGCGAAGCCCTTTTGAAACATAATGACGAGGCATCTGAAATGAAAGACGGCTTTAGTTTAACTTTATAATATTTTATAATTTCTCGAAAAATATCTATTTAAACGCATTGCTCAGTAAATTTAATAAAATCAAAAATATGTTTTTCTAATAAATTTTTGAAATACCCTTTATAAGAGATTGGTCTCAACAGAAAAAAAATTAGTTAAAGTGCACTTTAATTACGTATTTTACGAGCTTAATTTCGCTAAAACAAATCACGCCACTTGAAAGGAAAAAACATTTTTAAAATTCTGAATGTAAGGTTTTTCATTTTCCTTTTATTTTTTTCAATAATAGGCTACAATAGCAATAGTAGCGTAAAAAACCAATTTTATTGTTTTCGATATTATCTAGTTAAATTTTTAAGAACTGAAATCACGTTTTCTTCACAAATTCTGTGATGTCACACAATAATAAAAAAAAAAAACGTTAGGTATATTCAGTTTTTATAGACTCAGGAAATTACCATACACATTGACCATATTCCCCACATAAAATAATGTGCTCATATTACCCCGAACGTGATTGCTCATATTACCCCTAGTGTACAGCCTGAAACAAACGCTGCTTTGCAAGAGCTGAAGCCATTCAATTCAAGTGCAAACATGGCTGAGTTACTACCCTTAGAATGACACTAAACAAGTGTTGTTCGTTATTTTTGAAACTTAATTTTAAAATTAATTACAGCTAAGAAAAAGTAACACACAAATAACTAATAAAACAATTTAGTAATGTATAAAAAGTAACACTTACCTTTAAATAAGAATTAACCGATAGACGATGAATTTAAGCGTGGCGTCTGTCTACAAACTGCTTTACTACACTGTTGTCAATGCTGCCAACACATTAAACGATAAAAATATTTTTCCCTTCCACAAAAATGTAATGAAACGTTAACAATGCTCATATTCCCCACATTGCTCATATTTCCCCGAATTCCCCTACACAAACTTAAACTTAATATCACAGTTAGAATAAATAACACTAATGACATTGACAACTTATGTAATTAAAATCTTACAGACTGTATCACAACGAACAATATAAAATTTACATAAAAAAATACTATCACAGACATAAGGGGTCGCAAAAGGCTGTAAAGGGGCTACATAATAAAAACATAGACATATAAATATAAACTTACAATAACTAATATAAAACATTACTATAAAATATAATTAATTAGAACAAATAAAACATTCCAGATCACCCTTAACTGTCAGACACTGACAGATCGTAAAAATCTTAAAGCCGCCTCCGAAATAGGGCTTTCGTCACCGAGTATATCCCGTAATTCAAAGGGAATCTTAAATCGCTGACGCAGAGCTGCGTAGAAGACGCAACCAACTAATACATGTTTGATTGTCAAAGGACAATCGCACCTGTCACAAATTGGAGCATCACCAGACGTCATGAGATACCCACGGGTTAATCTGGTGTGCCCAATTCTAAGTCGCGCGATGACTTTTTTTTGGGCGAAAAACCAGACTGTTATCATCGCCCGTTCCTCTACACACGGGTGTAAAGGGCCCGAGTGTAGAACGAATTTTCCTTATTTAAATATAACTCTTTAAAACTATAAATATCACAGAAAAAATAACTTAATAAATAAAATTTACAGAAAAGAACATTTATATTAAAAAACTTACAAGATTAACATACAAACACAAACTTAAATCTAATATCACAGTTGGAATAAACAATATTTATAACCTATCAAATAAAAATCTTACAAACTAGTATCACAGCAAACAATAAAATTTACATTAATATCACAGACCTAAAACATAAACAAAAGGCTGTAAAGGGGCCACGAAAATAAAAAACAACATACACAAATACACATATAAAATAAAAACAACATTAACATTTCCCCATTAGACATCTTTATATACACTGATGGATCTAAGAAACCTCAACGTTGAGTCTAAAACATGGCTATCGTCGCCGAGTATATCACGCAACTCGCAGGGTATTTTAAATCGCCGACGCAGAGCTGCGTAGCAGACGCAATCTAGCTACCAAAACATGTTTAATTGTCAAAGGACAATCGCATCTGCCACACACTGGAGCATCACCAGACGTCAAGAGATAGCCATGCGTTAATCTGGTGTGCCCAATTCTAAGTCGAGCGATGACAACTTCTTCTCTTCTGTTGTTCCTCAGCGACGTAGGCCAAGGCTTAACGTCATGTTTGATATCACGTAGCTTGTTACCATGAGAGTCAATCCATTCCACCTGCCAGGAATCAAGGATGACACGCTTCACCAGACCCACGAACTCTGACACAGTCAGATATTGCGTGAAGGCCGGTTGGCGTGCCGCTTCCTTAGCGGCCAAATCAGCAGCCTCATTTCCCGAGATTCCAGCATGACCCGGAACCCAGCAGAAAACAACGCTTACTCCTCTATCATTCAACTGCTTCACGGTGCCGTGGACGTCCACAACTAGCGGGTGGCGTGAATACACATCACTAATCGACTGGAGAGCACTGAGCGAATCAGTGCACACCAACACCCGACGCCCACGCACACAGACTACAGAAAGAGCTTTGCTGATAGCATAGATTTCAGCCGAGTAAACACTGGTTCCCGCAGGTAATCCAAACAGATAGCTTCTCCCATTGGCAACAAACGAGCAACCAACTCCAACATCCGACTTTGATCCATCAGTGTATACAACCGTAGATGGTTTAATAGCTTCAACTAACTCACTGAAAATGCTATTAAATACCACAGAGCTTGTGTCTGCCTTTGAGTATTTACACATTTCAAAGTTTAAGTGTAACTGAGCGATGGTCCAGGGTGGAAATAGACACGAATTACATGGGTAGACACGAGGCATCGCAATATCGAGGCGCGATGTCAACTTGTTCCCTTCTGTTCTTCCTCAGAGACGTAGGCCAGGCCTTAACTATGTGTTTTACCTCCCGTAGCTTGTTGCCATGAGAGCCAGTCCATTCTACCTGACAGGATCAGCGATGACCCGCTTCACCAGACTCACGAAATCAGACACAGTCAGATATTGCGTGAAAGCCGGTTGGCGAGCCGCTTCCTTAGCAGCCAAATCAGCAGCTTCATTTCCCGCGATTCTAGCATGACCCGGAACCCCGCAGAAAACAGCACTTACTCCTCTATCGTTTAGCTGCTTCACTCATGTCAAGAGTGACATGCTCATGTATCATGAGGGAGAAGGTATAAAGAGCCCGAATGAAGTGTGTTCAATGTTGAAGGAATACATTGATAAGAATATTTCTAATACCGTAAAAGAACTACATATTTTTAGTGATGCCTGTAGAAGGGCAGAATCGTAATCACACTATTATAAGATTACTTTTAGCGCTGGCAGCTACAGGACGATACGATTGAATTTTCCCACTACGCGGTCACAGTTTTCTCCCCTGCGACCTGGATTTTGTTGTAAAAAGATTTTTAAGACGTCACGACCGTGTATGTACACCAGAAGAGTATGCAAAATATGTAGCACAATCAAGCAGTACAGGTAACTTTACTGTTACTCTGACAGACAGAAAGTTATTTTTAAACTGGAGGGTCTGATGCCAGAGTGAACTATCTACAAAATTCACGATTTTTAGTGAATGGTGTACTTATGTTTAAAAATATGGTACCTTTCTTATGCCAGAGTGAACTAAGTTGTGTAGACATCTGTGAGGGAAATTTTGGTCTGTTTCTGACAGGTGAGATGGTTCGTTGTCATAATGATGACACCTTGGAAAATAAAAGTTTTAATGGCGATTTCGATGTGAATAATGACACATCTGATGAGTACGTTCCAGAGTCTTCCCACTCCAGCTCAGAAGGTAAGAAAGTTTTAATTTATAACTATAAATTTTGTATTTTAGTTTTTGTTTACACCCGACTTTTGTTGGGTTATTTCTTTAAGCCAGACTGAACTATCTACTTTGCATTTTACTGTGGTGAACTCTGTGTTTGTACAGTCGAATTATATTGCCAGATAGTTGATAAATACAGTATTATAACCTCTTAGTACTATCATTTGTATTTACCCCCACTGTTATAAGCGCATTTAAAGAAATGTAGATAGTTCACTCTGGCATAGCAAAATCCAGTCATTCCTTATCAAGTTCATGCAGATAACAAAATTAAATCACCTATCCCTTTAATTTAATTTTTTTTTTTAAATAATAGACTATTCTCAGAAATTATTTTCACATACATACTTTTATGTCAAGTGTATGTAAGTAACAATATCATATTTTTTTCATAGAAAATTAATATTATTTGCTGTTGTTTTTATTGAAATATTTCAAAGTTTAAATTTTTTTTTTAGATGATGAAAATCAAAAAAAGAAATCAAGAAAGCGGAAAAAATCGCAGCCAGATTTGTGGAAGAAAAATATTAGAAAAATAAAAAGAAACAGTGGAAAGTCGTACGTATAACCCGTAGGTAAACTAGCTGAAGAAAAACACTTTTTAGAAAATTATGACTGCAGATGTAAGGACTTATGCGCCAAAAAAGTAAGTAATACTTCCAGAAAATTATTTTTTTCTACATATTATGAAAATGGAAATTATGAAAAACAAATGCTTGTTATTGGTAGATCGTTCATCAAGTCAGTTCCTGTCGCAAGCAGAAGAGGTAAAAAAGATAGTTTTAAACGCAACTTTTCACGCCAGTATTTTATTCCTACTGAGTCAGGTGATGTGAAAGTGTGCAAAAATATGTTTTGTAATGTATTGCAAATTGATAGTGCAAAAATACATAGAACGCTTCAAAGAGTGACAACTGGTAAGGTTACCGACCAACGTGGAAAGCACATTCCCCACAATAAATTTTCTGAAGAAAAAATGGATTTTGTTAAAAAAAACACAAAATCCTTTCCGGTCTACCAAAGTCACTACTGCAGAAAGGATAATCCTAATAAAAAGTTTCTACCTCACAGTTTAAATTTAAGTATTATGTATCGGTTGTACAAAGAAAAAATGGTAAAAGAAAATTTAGCATGTGAAATTGTTTCCCAATCTGTGTATGAGAAAGTCTTTTATAATGATTTTAATCTAAGTTTTAAGCCACCACACAAAGATACATGTAAAACTTGTGACACCTATAATGTAAAAATTACAGCGATAGAGAAAGATAATCATGATAATATAGGAAAACAATTACAGGATTTAAAATCACAGCAGGAATTACATCATCGAAAGGTTGAATTGGCCAGAAATGAGATGAACAGTGATAGAGAAAAAGCCAGAAGAAATGAATGCACAGTTTTATCGTTTGATTTACAAAAGACATATTCACTACCAAAAGTTCCAACGGGGGAAGCATATTATAAAAGACAGCTATCATTCTACAATTTAGGAATTCATGATCTTGGTACCGGTAAAGCAACAATGAACTTGTGTCATGAAGGTATTGCTGGAAGGGGGCCAGATGAAATAGGCTCCTGTCTTATGAAATATTTAAAAAGTCATGGGGTGAAAGACAAAGTTATTTTTTGGTCAGATTCATGTGGTGGCCAGAACAGGAATTTCAAACTGACTGCTCTATTAATGCAGCTAGTTAAAAGTTCTAAAAATGAAATAAAACAAATAGAACTAAAATATCCAATTCCTGGCCATACATTTTTGCCTAATGATACTGACTTTGGGCACATAGAAAAAAAATGAAGCTGTATCAACACATTTTCCATCCAGATCAAATAGTTTAAATTATAAAATCATGCAAAGTGAAAAAAACTTCTTTTGATGTAGTGATGGTGACTGCTAGTGATTTTATTTTTGTTCTGATCCATTAACGAAATCACTTACCAATAGGAAAAAAATTAATGAAGTAAAAGTTTCATGGTTAAAGATTAGATGCATTAAATTGAAACAAAGTGATGCAGATGAAATGGAATATAAATATTCGCATAATTCAGACATGCTGTTCGAAAAAATTAATTTCACTAAACGTACAAAAGGGCGTCCTATTGATATTACAAACATAATTTTGAATAAAAAGTATCCGAAGGGGCGAGCTATAAAGGTAAGCAAAAAGGATGATATACAGTCAATGATGTGCTATATGTGCCTCCAATAAACCAACCTACTTAGGACTTGGTGCTGTAGAAAACACTTCCAGCACTGATGAAGAATGTGTTGAAAATTTATCAGAATAAGAAAGGTTGAAAAAAATAAAACTATGTTTGCTAATTTGTTTTTTATCTGAAACAACATAGTTTGTTCTAAAATAATTTTTATAGTAGGCCTATATTTTGTTATCTAAATTCGTTAAATTATCAATAATGACAGGTAATACTGTTCAGATTTTTGTGTTGTACATGTTTTAAAAATTCAATCAAAGAATTTTTTTTAGTTTAATGATTTTTAATAAATCTTTACTACTAAAAACCCATTTACAATGATAAATGTATTTTTAAACAAAATTTAACTCATGTTTATTGTTGTATTACTTTGTACTCGTTCATTTTATATTTTGTTCAGATTTCAGTACAAAAAAATAAAAGTATGTTTGGGATATTCCTACTGGACTGGACACCAACCAAAACTTTTTTATCAACATACCTTTTTTTCTTTATAGAAGAATCCAGGAAAAAAGATGAGGGTCCAAATTTCTCAAATTTGAGTTATATATGTGCATGTATGTATTTTCTTGAGTAGAATCCATTCGTGCTATCAAAAATGGCATAAAAGATGAGAGTGCCAAGTTCTAACAATTTAAAGAATAGTCATACTGGAAAAGAAAGATAAGGGTGCCAGTGAGTGTAGGCAAGAAAGATGAATGACCACCTCTTTTGTAGTTAGTTAGGTTGGCTCCCTGCTATATCATGTGTGTTTTCTGTTTACTGGGTCTGTTTTCTCCATGTTTGTTCATTGTTGTACTGTGTGGAAGTGATAGTATTGAAGTTGCGTGTATTTTATCACCTTATTGTATTTTATTATATTATTGTGTACAATGGATGTTGAGGAAATAGAAGTACAGCTACCGAAGAAAAGAAAATCTTTGGGAAGACTGCAGGACGTGACAAAAAAATTGAGGTTAGCTAGCCATGAGGTTGGGTGTGACTGTAAATGTTTAAAACTGAAGTGTTTTGAAAATGTAAATGCTGCTGAACGAGGTAAACTTATTTATGATTTTAACCATTTAGTGTCTTACAATGAACAATCTATGTATTTAGGTGGTTTCATGTCATGTAAACCTGTTGCACGCCATCGTCCTAGGCAAAATGAAAATGAAGCAGCACTGCATTCTTTATCGTACAGTTATAAAGTTAGAGTTGTCAGAGAGAATGTTTTAACAGAAATACCTGTGTGTTATAAAGCATTTTTGTCTTTTCACGGTATTACTGCCAAAAGGGTTCAAACTATTCAACAACGCCTAAAAACAACAGAAAAATTCTTAAAGACTGGCGTGGCCAGCATGAAACTAGATCTAACAAATTATCTGACGAGACTGTACAAAACATTATACAGCACATTGCGGCGTTTAAAGGAAGACATTCTCATTACAGCCGCATTAAAACAAAGAAGACATATTTGCCGGCTGAATTAAATGTCAAGAAAATGCATGCCATGTTTCTTGAAAAGTTTTCAAATGTTTCTGTTTCCTATGAAAAGTACAGGGAAATTTTCAACACTAAATTTAATATTAGCTTTGGCTATCCGCGTTCAGATACCTGTAGCTTTTGCGATGAGTTAAAAGTTAAGATTGATCAAATAACAAACGATTTAAAAAATAATGGTAATCCAGAACAACAACAACATCTTATTGCTACATTAAAACAGTTTGAAAACAATCGTGAATTATATTTACGAAAAGCTGAAAATTTTTATAAGCGTAAAAGGTTAGCTAGGTTAGAAGCACAGAAATCTAACCTTAAGGAAGCTATTGTTATGGACTTTCAGAAGAATTTGCATGTTCCTAATATTACAACTAATGATGTTTACTATCGCTGGCAGTTATCTTTTTTCCTGTTTAATGTTCATGTGTTGTCCGACTCACAATCTATTTTTTATACATATTCAGAAGTTGAAGGCAAAAAAGGGGCGGACGATGTGTCATCTATGTTGTGGGATTTTATAATGAATCATTTAGATTCATGTGTCGAAGAATTAACTATTTTCTGTGACTCGTGCTGCGGACAGAACAAAAACTTCACTATATTTAGAATGATACACTATATTGTTCACGTAGTAAGAAGACTCAAAAAAATTACCATGGTTTCTCCAGTTCGGGGCCACTCATACCTTGAGTGCGATCGTAATATGGGTTTAATGAATCAAAAAATTAATGCAGAATTGCCCAATGACTGGAATGATGTTATTGAAACTGCCAGAATGAAGCCTAGTCCTTTTGAAGTCGTCAAGTGTAACAACCAGCTTATATTCAGATCATGGACAAAATTTCTATCTGACATTTATGTTAAAAAATGTCCTTTCGCTAGCAGACCAGTAAAAGAACTTAGTGTTGTTCAGGAACACCCACGTATGATAGTCCACAGATCAGCGTACAATGGACACAAAACAGAGTCTGTAGTGATAGGGCAGCAACGTAGAGTTCTTTCCTTGCCTGAAGGACAATTCAGACTTCCGACTACAATGGTCTTTTACCTCTACCAGAAGCAAAATACAAAGATTTGCAGCACCTAAAGACTTTGTGTTCCTTAGAAGCTCGAGTTTTTTATAAACTTGCCTCACAAAAATGGGATTTAATTAGGCACAGTTAAACTACTCCTCTTAAGTTGAGAGACATTTTATTAATAGTACTTTTCAGTGTTTGTTTTAAGTATTTTTGAAAGTGTATCTGTACTATCATTTTCTTTTATAATGATGTGGACGTTCATCTTTTTTGTGTATTCCGTGGAGGCTCATCTTTTATGCAGAACATTTTCAGGCGTTTGTAAGTAAAAATTTTTTTTTTTTAATTCCTAATATGTGTACGTTGCAATCTGTTCAATTCAGAACAATAAGCAACCCCATGACCCAATGAGATGAGGATGATATGTATGACGTGTAAATGAGGAGTAGTCTTGTACAGACTCAGGCCGACCATTCCTGAGAGAGTATGGTTAATTGAACCCCAACCATCAAAGTACACCGGTAACCACTGTCTAGCACTCAAATCCGCATAAAAGTAACAACCTTTACTAGGATTTAAACCAGGAACCTTCGTCGCCGAAAATCAGCTGTTAAACAGCTGATTTTGGCGACGACTTTACCTCTAGACCAACCCGGTCTAGAGTTATTATTTTAGAGAATTATTATCATTAGAGAATTATTTTTACAGCTTTTTTTTCACAAAAATTAAATTTATCTGTCATAAATAAGTAATGTTTTTGTTATATGTTTAATAAAAAAATATAACAAAATAAAAATTTTAAGTATGTTCTTGTAAAAATGCTATAAAAATTAAAATTCGTTTTTCTCCACATTCTGTTTTATTGGACACTCATCTATAATCCCCTGTACTCTTATTATTATTAATCATACATATTTTTCATTCCTATTACTACTACTACTACTAGACTACTATTAAATTTTTGTATTACTTTTATTAAAATTATTATTTATAGGCCTACTGTTATTTTTTGTATATTTGTTATTATTTATAATATTATGTTTCCTGAGCATTGTGAAAATGACTGCAGATAAGTTTGAAAATTGATCGGAATCACCTGGAAATTTTTGCAAGGTTTTTATTTGATGGCCCATGGAAGAAACATAACGTACTAAAACGAACTAATTTGCTCCTTACGACTCTTGAACTGCTACCACTATACAACCAAGACCCAGGAATAAAACCAGCCAAGGCACGTGATATTGTAAGTCTAGTGTCTTATTTACAGCACGCGTCCAGTAGGGTCATTCTCCAAATAACGTACAATATTCTGTCTTATAGATATTAAAAAAAAACTAGCAAGAATAAAAATCTAATGAAGTTACATATAATAGTGTAAAATACTTAGTAAATAAGGCAATATGTATAAAAAGGAAAAAACTAATGTTTATAAAAAAATTTGTGTCCACAGACTATGATTAGTCATGTCCGTGGACTGTCCCGCCAGTATTTTTAATATAAATTAATGTGAAAACAGCCTAATCACACACAACATAAAAGTACATAACATATTTTCAGAACAATAATAAACAGATTAATAAATAAAAAATATATACCAACATTTTTAAGTATTATTATACTGAATTTTAATATTAAACTCTTGTCCTATCAGTTTTAGTCATGTCTGTGGACAAAAGGGAAAAAGGGTATTGTAGCACTAGATCAAGTGGCAACACTGATTTAATGAGTTTGGTAGATGAAGGAGGTCAGCCATGTTGGATGCTAAGCTGTTCCTAGTTGAATTAGTTCATTGTTCTTCTATTTAGTAGTGAATTAATTGTGATTGTTAAAAGTGCCAAGATCGTTCAACAGTTCCGTGGACAACTAAAAAAAGGTAAGTTATCAAGTTTTTATGAATATTGTGTTGAAATTATGTCAAACTAGAACTTCTGTCTTCACTGTAGTGAAGGAGTTAGCTTAACCTTAAATTTGCACTGGTAAAAAATAAAATACTAAGAGACCATCATGTCCATGGACATCATGTCCATGGACTGTACTGTCTGTGGACAGTCCACGGACATGATGTGTGGTAACGGACATGACTTTTTTTGTATAGAAACTGTACACTATTGTATCAACACTGTTTAAGGACTGTAATATTTGCTCTTGTGAATATTTTAATTATAGATCACATGGTTTCAAGAAATTAAATCTCATAGCATAGTTCATCCTCCGTAGCTATTGCTGGGCAACTGTTTCCTTCGCAAAAACAACTAGGCCTATAATTGATAAATTTTAAGTGAATTTTAGCAAGTCTCTTTTGCTTATTTATTGGACCAACTTGAACATAAGAAGCCTTAATTTGTGCGAGTTAGAGCGCATCCATAAATAACAAAAAATTACCTCACCAGGCTCATATTTGTGGGGGTAGGGGGATAAACAATCACCTGAACTACTAGTAGTTTGTAAGGCATTTTTTTAAGGGCAGTCCAACATATATAAAAAATTGTTTTTAACTTTTTTGTTTCATTTATCATGATCCTAGCGTTTTTCAATCTTGATATGAGTTATGGGTAAATTAGTTAATGTTACGTTCTTATGGAAGTTGGACGGCCCTTAAAATCACATACCAGTAGAAAATATTGTTTTTTAATCTGAAAAATTTATATTGTAGATCATGGCAAGAGTAAAAAAGAACATAAATACTGAAAAATATTTAGCCAAAAGAAGAGAAGCTAAGAAACTAAGTATGCAGAGAGCTAGGGAGAAGTTGAAGCAGGATCCTGAAAAGCTTGAAGAAGCAAGAAGAAAAGACAGAGAGAGGAAAAAAGCCCAAAGAAAACCAATAAGTGAAATGCCAACCCGACAACAACGAATTCTCAGAAAACAATGGAAGCAATGTTCGAAAACCTATAGAGAAAAAATAAAGCTTCAGGAAAAAGTAATAAATGATTTAGATGATAATACCCCACCATCCAGTCCAGATGCTTTTGCTACTCCACCACCTGCAAATAGAAATCAGCCATCTACTTCTAAAGTGGAAAGTGGAAAAAGAATTTTTTTTTTTTTTTTTTTTTTTTGGTTTAACGTCTGACTGTTTTGCAAATTGCTGCTAATGCAGACGGTGAAGGATGAAATGAATTTTTGTAACGTATGAAAAAATGCCATGCCCGAGTGGGATGCTAGCTCTTACCACTATACCTATCAATATGGAATCTGAAACAACAGAAACCACTCCACCACCTACTCCTGCTAAATCGCAATCAAAGAAACCTTTCATTAAGAAAACAGCGCCTGAGAATTCTAAATTGCTTGATTCATCTCTATTTTCTAATCTATCAACTTTAACAGCAAACATTAAACTAAATTCTCATGAGTTAAATCCTCGCACATGCGTTGTCAGCCAGACCACACGTGGCATTGGCTTTTCTATAGCATATACAAATGAATGGTTTAACGCTATTGGTTTTAATCACCAATTGGACATAAACGCTCTATACCGTTCGGCTCTAGCCCAACATCACTATCAATTATCTAAAGCTTCTAATGTTTCAAATCTTTATCGACCAACCAGTACATATGTCGATATAACATCTGTGCCATTTTTTGTGGAAAAAGAAGACAAAGAAAAAATAGGAATATGTTGAAAAAAGAGAATAAAAAGTTACAGGATGAAAATGCTACGTTGAGAAGAAAGGTTGAAACTTTACGTAAAAGAATTTACAGATCAAAAAGTCCAAATGACTCCAAGGAAGTGACACCAAGGAAAAAAGTTAAGCATATGTTAAAAGGACAAAATTGTTCAAATGAAATTAAAAAACAGCTTGTTTTTGGAGAAGTGCTTAAAAATCAGATTAATGTTAACTTTAAAGAAGAAAAAAACTTAAATAGGAAGAGATGCGTAGCCACATTTTTAAGTGGTAAAATAATCAAGAAGTATCGAATGATGTCTAAAGTTAGGGATATTATTTCTCGCAGAACCACAAACTTGAAAACTAACAATAAACACATTCACAAATTAGTGTGTGAGAGGAAAGATGTTACAGATTTCTTGTCCCAAGATGAGCACAGTAAGCAGTGCGCAGGAAAAAAGGAAACAATAACGCAAAAAAAAGTAAAGATGCAGAAACGGCTATTAACAGATTCTCTGCAGAATCTTCACAAAAAGTTTATAGCCACTTACCAAAACCACAACAACATGAGCTACTCAAAGTTTTGTAAACTTCGACCGTTTTGGATTACCATCCCTGATTGTAAAAATAGGGACACCTGTTTATGTAAAATCCATACAAATATGGAACTCATTGTATCAAAGTTAAATAGTTCACAACTAATTACTGAGAAAAATACTAAAGATGTGTTATCGAGCCTTACTTGTGATGGAGAAACCAAAGAAATTTGTCTTCAAAGAAAATGTGCAATCTGTAAACTCAGAAACATTGATATAGCTTTAAATGATGGCAACAAAAATGACACTATTAATTATTTTTATTGGAACACTATTGAAGTAGAAGTAGAAATTAAGGGAATCAAGAAGAAAAAGAAAAAAAGTGTGAAAGAAGACCGATCTACTTCAAAAGAAATGCTTCTTAGACTATTTAGAGGTTTGTTAAACAAATTTTTGAACCATGTTCTTAATATAAAACACCAGTATCGAGCCATCCGCCAAGCAAAGGAATACTTGAAATTAAATGAGGGTTTATTACACATGGACTACTCAGAGAATTATAATTGTAAGTATACAGAAGAGATCCAGAGTTTGCACTTTGGAGGATCGAGGAACCAAGCTACTTTGCACACTTCGATATTATATTATAAAGATGAAGACACAAAAGAGTTAAAATCTGTTTGTTTTTGCACTGTATCTGAAGAAAGGCGCCATGATGCAATTGCTGTTTGTGGACATCTCAAGCCAATTTTTAAAGAAATTAAAAACATAATTACAAATCTTTCTAAAATGCATTTTGTTAGTGATGGCCCCTCCAGTCAATATCGTAACAGAAAAATGTTTGTTCTCATTGGTGAATATCTGACATCTCTGTTGGGTGTAAATAGCGTCAATTGGCATTACCTAGAAGCCGGGCATGGCAAGGGAGCAGCTGATGGAGTTGGCGGTGTCCTGAAAAGAACAGCTGACAACTTAGTAGCAAAAGGAGCAGATATACAGACTTTGGCTGTTTTGGTACAACAGTTGAACCTACACTGCCCTGGCGTAAAAGTGATACATGTTACTCGTGAGGAGGTTTTGGAGTGTGATAATCTTCAACTTACGTTACCCAAGTTTAAAGGAACCATCAAAACTCATGAACTCTGTTGGGCAGAAGCTAATAAAAACCTCATCCAAGTAAGAAGTCTTACATGTATGTTATGTGCTCCAAACCAAAAATGTCGCTTCCCCAGTGCTATACTGCACTAACTCTGAAAATGTCCATTTTGAGTTAATCACACTAGGGCATGCTAAAAACATCCTTTCTGCCTGTGCAATACTGCATTATCCCTAAACTGAATAATTTTTGGCTTAAATATGTATAATGCTTTATTGCCGTTTCGTTAATATTACCAAAGTGCTAGAGCAAGAGTGCACTATCTTGAATTAGTGCTGTATAGCAATGGCAAGGTGGAGCCACTTCCTTAGTACACTGCATTAACTCGAGATAGTGCTGTATTGCTTTCCCGCCATTTATCATAACCTCACTCTGTGCTGTGCATTATTTCGGTATATCGTGGTGTTGCTGTATTAAGTTTTAATAATTCGTGTATCTAATTTTGTTTTTAAGTGTTATTTATAGTTTTAAAATGAACCGTGATAATGTGTTTACGTCAAGAGGACAGTTGATGATGAATTTGTTCAAAGAAAATGAAATGAACAAGATAAATACTGCACAGGTAAGCATAACCTCTAAATCATAATCATAAGTTACTATAATACAATATTTTGTTATAATAAAAATGTCTGAATTTTTTTGCACTAACTGACTATATTTAAGTTCACATACGCTAGTGTGCATTGTAAAATAGGCTATATTTAGGAAAGTAGTGTAATATTCTAGTAATGCTTACACAAATATAAATCGTTGAATAAATTTACCCAAATTTTTAATCCTGAAATCTTGGCATAACTATTTTTTGTATTCTAACCACTTTACAAAATACAGTTTATAAAAGTAGTTTTTTCAATTTTTTATTGTAGGAACCAGAACCTACCGTGGAGGATACCATTACATTGTTTGAACTCAAGCCTGTGAGCCTAGAAGCACCCACTACATCATTTGCTAATAGCTGGCAGGATTTTAGTTTAGCTGACCACAATAGATCTGCAAGCCCGGTAAGTGTTGATTTATTTTCTGACAATAGTGATGATGACGCTGATTACATACCCGGCACAGAAGACAGTTTGTCTGAAGAAGAAACAAGTAAAAAAACATATTGTGGGGAAAAGAAGGAAAATACTACTCATGATCCCATTAGCAATCTGATCGTTGAAACAGAACGAGAGGAAGTAGATATAGGAATGAGTTCGCATGAAGCAGATGTTAAATCCAGAAAGAGGCAAAGAGAGGAAAAGCAATGGTCTAGGAATATTCGAAAGAAGCTAAGGAACAAAGGAGAAAAATATAAGATGGTCAGTGGAACTGATCGGGAAGCAAGAAAGTTAAAGCCACCCTGTGGAGAGAAATGTCGGCTGAGGTGCACGTCCAACGTTAGTCATGAAGAACGACAGTCCCTTCTGAAAACATTTTGGGCTCTAGGTAATGTTGATCGGCAAAGAGATTATTTAATTAAAATAATGTCTCCTGTTACACCCAAATATCGGTCCACTGATAGCAAACGTGCAAACAATTTTATGTATGAGATAGGAATACGTGAGAAAAGTGTGAGAGTTTGCAAGACATTTTTAATGTCCACTTTAGATATAAGTAACAGAGTATTAATAACTGCCACAAAGAAGAAAAATGAAATGGGTGTAGCAGAAACAGATTTAAGAGGAAAGCACGGAAAACAACAAAAAGTTGATCAACTTATACGAAACGATATTTTCAATCATATTGAGTCATTCCCTAAAATACCATCACATTATTGTAGGGCTAATTCTACTCGCCAGTACATTGATGGCAGCCTCACCATAGCACTGATGTATAGGTTGTATGTAGATAAATGTAAGGAAGAAGGAAAGGATTATGGCAAACAGTATTTGTATGAGAAAATTTTCAATAATGAATTCAATTTGTCTTTCTTCACGCCAAAGAAAGACCAATGTGCATTATGTGGAACATACAAAAATTTTGCAGCTACAAATGGTCTTTGCATGCTGTGTTTGCCTCCACATACAACGGCATGGCTCCAACCAGCTGACCGTGGATTTTTGGACCCCTTAAGAAGGCCTACTATGATTCATGCAGCAGATTCGTTAGACAACACGGAAGAGCGTTCTCAAAAATTGAATTTGCCAGCATCTTTTAAGAAGCATGGGAAAAGTGTGCAACGGTTGGGCTAGCAACTAGCTCATTTCGCTCAACAGGTATTTGGCTAGCTAACAGAGATGCTGTTCCACCCTTTGCGTACATAACGGACGGAGTGTGTGCATAAAATGCAAATAATAATGAAACAGCTGTTGAGAACATAACGAACCCTATAGGAAACTACCAAACATCAGAATCTAGCAGTCCAACTATTCAAGCTACCAGTTCCATGAAAACTTTTATTCGTAAAAATAAATCTAAGAATCTGAATTTTTCCAATCCTGATAAACCTTCAACAGTCAAGCCAATAAAACGTTCAAATATCACACCAACTAAATTACATCAAAACCAACCAGCAACTGACATGCCTACACCTAACTCAACATTGCGAAAAATATCCCATCTTCCAGTTGTTCAACGAATACTGTCTACAAAGGGAAGAAAACCGGGGTACTACTAAAGAATTAACATCTAAGGACACAATAAACGAGATGAAAATTAAAAAAGAAAGAAGAGATGAAAGGCAAGAAAGAACTATGCAGCAAAAAAGAAAACCTGTTCGAAAAATATTTCAAGACGACAGTGACTCCATATGCTACGTTTGTAATGGTAGATTTAATGAGGATAACTGCGGTGAAAAATTGGTCCAGTGTGAATTATGCAAGGAATGGTTTCACGAGTTGTGTCGATTACGTTTCTGGTAGTTTTACATGTGATGACTGTATTTAATTTAATTCTCAATTATTTTGTTTTAAATGTAGTGGTTCTAAAATTATTTTAATATTTAATTTCTGTAAAATAATTAATTAGTTCATGTAACAGAAACTAAAGAAGATTTTTCATTTTGTAGAAAAGTAATCATTCATTTTCTTTATTATTTGCTTTACTATATAGTATTATATATATTATTTACTATATAATATTTACATTATTTTCTTTATCATAGTAAACTTCATTTTACAGTAACGTATTAGATTATTTTTTCACAATTTTATTCTTTTTATCTTTAGTAGTAAAATTAATTTTATTAAATAAATAAATTAATTAATTTTAATAAATTAAATACATATATAGGCCTATGGCATGTTTTTGTACATTTTATTAAAAGAAAAATCATATATTGATAAAATGAATTATAATAGGCTTTGCTGATTATAAAACATCAGCAATGATTTTTTTTTCTTTTTAAGGGCGAACAACTAGATCGGTTATCATCGCCCATTGTTCTACACACGGGTGTAAAGGGCCCGAGTGTAGAACGTACTCTTCTTATTACAATATAAATCTTAAAACTAGAAATATCACAGAAAAAGTATTAATGAATAAAATTTACATAAAAAGAAAATTTATATAAAAACTTATAAGATAAACATACAAACACAAACTTAAATGTAATATTACAGTAGGATTAAACAACATTTCTTCTTCTTAAAGTTCCATCTCCTATCGGAGGTTGGATATCATAATGGCTATGGTCACTTTGCTGGCTGCTGCTCTGAATAGTTGCAATGAACTACAGTTGAACCACTCTCCAAGATTCCTCAGCCAGGAGATGCGTCTTCTTCCTACGCCTCTTCTTCCTCGGATCCTTCCCTGCATAATAATTCTCAGCAACTCATATTTTTTTTCTCCTCTGGTTATGTGACCCAAATATTCTAGTTTTCTTGTTTTTATACTCTTCATAACTTCCAACTCCTTATTTAAACGTCGTAGCACCTCAACATTGGTAACCTTTTGGACCCACTGAATTTTCAACATTCTCCTGTAACACCACATTTCGAACGCTTCTATCTTCTTTATGTGTTGTCTCTTCAATGTCCAAGCTTCCATTCCATATAGTACGATGGAAAATACGTAACATCTTAGAGCCCTCAATCTGAGAGGCATGTGAAGGTCTTTGTTTGTTAGCATTGTCTTCAATTTTAAGAATGCTTGCCTTGCAGTTTCAATTCTTACTTTAATTTCTTTGCTTTGGTCATTCTTGTCATCAACCCAGGTTCCCAGATATTTGTATACCTCTACTTTTTCTATTTGGGTTTGCTCTATTGTTAATGTTTCATTTCCATGTTCTGCTCTCGATACAATCATAAATTTAGTTTTTTTCTCATTTATTCTAAGTCCATATCCAATGCAATGATCGTTAATTCTATTCACCAATTCTTGCAGCGATTCCAGGGTGTCTGCCATCACAACGGTGTCATCAGCGAATCTTATGTTATTTACTATCCTTCCACCCACAGAGATTCCATCACTCAGTTCTGTTATGGCGTCTTGAAATATGGCTTCACAATACATGTTGAATAGTAGTGGCGACAGAACACAACCCTGTCTTACCCCTCTCTTTACATCAATATTCTCGGACGTTTGTTCTTCGACCTTTATATTGGCCTTTTGATTCCAATACAGATTGATGATGATTCGCAAATCTCGCCTGTCTATATTTTTGTTTTTCAATAATTCTATTAGTTTTTCATGTCGGACCCTGTCAAATGCTTTTTCAAAATCAATGAAACAGGCATATATATCAATGTTCATATCTAAGCATCTTTGAGAAAGGACATTAAAAGCAAACAATGCCTCTCTTGTTCCCAGTCCTTTGCGGAACCCAAATTGGGTATCGTCCATATCATCTTCTAGTTTTCTATATAATCTTCCATGAATTACCTTCAGAAATATTTTAAGGGTATGGCTTATTAGTGATATTGTCCTATAGTCTGAACAATCTTTGGCATATATTGTCTTTGGTATTGCTACAAAGGTAGATACCAACCATTCCTGTGGTATTTGTCCGGTTTTATAGACTTCATTAAACAGATCCAGTAGTATATGTAGAGTTTCATCATCCAGGCATTTCAATAATTCCGCAGGTATTTCGTCTGGACCTACAGCTTTTCCGTTTTTTGCATTTCGTATTGCCTGTTTGATTTCCTCCATCATGATCTCCGTTTAAACAACATTTGCAACGTATCAATTAAAAATCTTACAAACTAGTATCACAGCAAACACAATATAAATTACATTAATATCACAGACCTGAGAGATAAAAAAAGGCTGTAAAGGGGCCAAGAAAATATAAAAACATACACAAATACACTTATAAAATATTAAACATAATAAAAACACTAACATATAAATATACACTTATAATAACTAATATAAAACATACACTATAAAATATAACTAATTAGAACAAATAAAACATTCCAGATCACCCTAGACTGTCACACACTGTTGTACACACTAATGGATCGTAAAAATTTTAAAGCCTGCAAGAGTGGCGAAGTTGGAATCTCTTATCAAATATTTAGGGTTTCCGTTACTGGAACCTTTGGTAACAGATTCAAGTGATAATGCGGGTACCTCTGTGTACCACGTTTCATCTTCAGCATTGACTACTTTAGAAACTATTTCGGGTGTTGATGTTCACCCTGGATACTGGTTAAATAAATAACCTTGGATACTGGTTCAAATTGAAGTCTTGTACATAGTGAACTTGTTAACCCAAATAAAATTAAAGCCATTAACAACATTTCATTACACGGCAGCTAATAAGTCATTTTTACAAGTTTTTGGACACACGCATTTAAATTTTAACTTACAAAATTTTAATCTCCAACACTCTTGCACAGTCGTTAAGAACTTAAATAGCTCACTACTGTTAGGAAACGATTTCTTGATTAAATACGCGGTCGTCTTGGATTTTAGTAGAAATACTTTATATTTTAATTTGCCTGGGAAAGGTTCAATGGAAATAAAAATAAATCCAGCTTGGAGACAGACTGTTACTAATCTCTTTTACCTCGAACAATAACTACAGTCAATGGATATCTCTCCAGTGGCCGTACAGACTGTTACCCCCGCCGCTACAACTCTAAAGACAATAACAAACTCCACCTAAGTCCTTCCGCTTCGTCCTTGCGTGTCAGTGCACCCACAATACAATCAACGAATGTGACTAATCTCCCATCTGCATATTGTTTCAGTCGGCATTGCCTCATAAACCGTTTACATCTATTAAAATCCGGTTTCCTTCAGAAACAGATATTTCAGAATTGTTTTAGAATACGTCATTTGCTTCACGTATTGATGTACATATTATGACGGTTTCTTTTGATAAACAATTTCGTAAGATTATTATTTCTGGCAGAATCATACACCTTAACAAAATAATTTTACTAAGTCTTTTATTTGTTTTGAAAAAACACCGCCATTATTGCCCACTGTTTCTCACGATCCCGTGACTATTGACTATAAATATTTCTGATAAAGCTTTTCTGCTACCAAAATCTTCCGTAGTTACAGATACGGCTATAGAACACTTGTTACCTTCTGTAAGTTCATACCATTTCACTCCGAATAACCATATCGTTCAGGCTTCTCTAATGATAAGTTACATTTATGTAACGTTTTAGGTACACCCCTGGTTCTGAATGCTGATTCTTTATTAGGTGAAATCTCTTTCTACTCCCATATAGACCAAAATACAATTCCTGTATCTCCTATTTCTCAAGAAATAATTAGAAATGTAATTATTCACGGCAAATAAATTAATACTTCTCCCGCTTTGACGGACGATCAGTTTACTGGAGTTAAAACGTTATAGTTATCAGAGTAAGTACTTTACAATGTTATATACTTGTTAGTTATGACATTTAATCTGTTGTTTCCTACATTCAAACGTGTTTCCTATCAATTCCACCGTTAGACGTTCTAGTTACTACGTCGAAATAACTACGGGCTTAAGTGTCCAGCCAAGTAATTAATGAGAGTACTGAAATTCTTAGTTACAATCCGTTTACCGCTTTACAGTAAGTAATGAAAATTTATTATTATTTCCCTCGGAAAACATTTTTTTTTTTTTTTTTAGGCGAAATTATCATCGCCTGATATATAATAGATAAAATCTTATAACCTAATATCACAGACATCACAAGCTATAATACTCTAAAAACACACAAAACATAAACACATAAACTTAAGCTTAATAACACAGTTTGAAAGAAAAACACAGAAATTACATTAATACTTATGTAATTAAAATCTTAAAAACTAGTATCACAACCAAAAAATTAAAAATTTCATTAAAAAAAAGAGAAAATATCACAGACATAAAAGGTCACAAAAGGCTGTAAAGGGGCCACTTAACATGAACACATATGAATATAAACTTATAACTAATATAAAACACATACAATAGGGTAATTAAAAGTAATAGAACATATATTAGACACTGCTGTATACACTCACTGATCGATCGTAGAAATTTCAAAGCCGCGTCCAAAATAGGGCTTTCCTCACCGAGTATATTCCTTAATTCAGAGGGAATCTTGAATCGCCGACGCAGAGCTGCGTCAAGATGAGCTGTAAGATACAAGATAAGCAAGATACAATGCAAGATGCGTCAAGATACAAGATGAGCTGTAAATAAGTAATAAGTAAATACTGCACACACAAACCGTCACCGGGATAGTTATCCTGATTGCCACAGCCTGTAGATCTGTTTGAATATTCAGACTCACTCCCTGTACTGACTGATGGAGCAATATAGCAACCCCACCGCCAGGACCACCATCCAGGGAATTTTTCCTAAACATCTGATATTCACGAAAATATATTGATATAGTAGGCTGCAACATCGTCTCTTGCATGCAAAGCGCAAGAGGACACTTTTCCCGGATCAATAGCTTTATGTCTTCATACCTAGACCGAATGCCACGAACATTCCATTGAATAATATTATTCATTTATTGGTTTTTCAGGATTAGGAAGTGTTACGTATCAAACACTATTTTCTCTCCCTTTTTTCCCCTTCACTTGAATGAGGCCTTTTTCTAGGCCTGATGTGTCCTATCATATCATGGATTTTTGATCCAGATGAAGGAAACTTTAAAAATTTAGATGCTTCCGTAGGAAGCGCTTTAGGCGATAAAAGGGATTTCCCCTTCGACAAAGAAGCAGTTTTACTGGACTGCTGAACTTTTCTATTCTGCGTCAGAAGCACATTATCATCGTTTGGTACCAAACTGTTCAAAAGGAATGTCTTTCTGTTTGGAGCTTAGCAAAGCCTTTAAAGCAGACGTCAGAGAGATAACTTGTTGGGTTTGGTTCTCGACAACACTTTTCAACTCAACACATGAGGAACATTCACTTGCTACACGTGCGGGGACACTAGCTGCAGCTGCAAACGAAATGTCAGGCTGGACTGCATTTCGAATGCTATTTAGTTTTCTGTACTCGCGACAGGCAGCGGGAAAAGAAAGCTTCTGTTCAGACGAAATTTTCTGAATTTCACGTTCTTCTCTGTACCTAAGGCAATCGCGAGACCTAGCTGAATGTCTCCCTTTACAATTTGCACATAGTTCATGATCCGAAGAGCCTTCAGTTGGCCGTGAGCCGTCGTGCCTTGCATATGAGTGTTTTATTGTTTATGTTACGGTCTCTTGTACCGGACGATACGCTTAGTGTTTGGTGAGTCCCGGCCTGTGGTACCGGATGATACGAGTTACGTTTGAAGTAGTGTGGTTGTATATATCAATGTAAATATTTTTGTAAATAGTTTTTGTTTTTTGATCTATATAAATTTTGTGTTTGTCATGGCTCATTCGCGGGATCTAAGAATGATAGACGCAGACTTTTGTGAACGTATTTGCCGACTCATTTACGACAATGGCGAGGAAGAAAGTGACGTAGATGTGGACGATTCAGATCAAGATCCAGATTATGTTGTTTCTAATGCTGACAGTGACACTAGTGCCGGGAGTAGTCTAGATGACGGACCCCAAATAGAGGATGAAGATGAAATGCATTATATAGTGGAAAATTTTGTTCTTACAGAGGGGAGTCTGAATTCTTTTAGGGTAAAGATGACAGTATTTGGTGCAAGAAAGAAGAAAACAAACAAAGACGAACGCCCCAACACAACATTTTGAGAGGACCACTTCCCGGCCCGACAGGAAGAGCTCGAAATATAGGCAAGGCCCCAGGTAAAATACAAGTATGGGAAAGTTGTTTTACTCCTGAAATATTGAATGAAATTTTAGCACAAACTAATAAAAAATTAGAGCCATGTCGAGCAGATCTTTCTGAACGTACAAACAAAAGTCAATACAAAGACACTGACATTTTGGAATTGAGGGCACTATTAGGCCTAATTATACTAAATTCTATTACGTGATCTTCCAATGAGAATGTAAAATCTATTTTCAATAAGGACATCACCAGCAAGCCAATTTTTAGGGCAACAATGCCATCAAAAAGATTTGAAGTGTTGTTGGCTTGCTTACGGTTTGATGATGCACAAACTAGGGAAATGAGAAAAATAACTGATCCTGCCGCCCCCATAATTGATATATTTCAGCAATTCATAAATAACTGTAAAAGTTTGTTTCTACTTGGACCCAATATCACCGTAGACGAAATGTTAGTTCCTTTTCGTGGCAAATGTCCGTTTCGGGTTTACATGCCCAAAAAGCCTAAAAAATATGGAATAAAAATCATGTGCTTGACAGATTCTTCATCTTCATATTTAGTAAATGCTTACATATACAAAGGAAAAAATAGTGATCGTATCGGACTAAGCGCTGAAGAACAACAACTTAGCAAACCAACACAATTTGTTATTCGACTATGCAAGGGGATTGAAAATACAAACAGGAATGTTACAAGAGGTAACTATTTTACCTCTATTGAGTGTGTTGATGCCCTTGGAGACCGATCATTGACTTATGTGGGTACTATGAAAAAAATACAAAGGAAATACCTCCTGAATTCTTACCATCTCCAGCTAGAAAAGTTGGATCAACCCTATATGGATTTGCAGGCAATACAACTTTGCTTTCTGTTGTGCCAAAAAAAAAAATAAGGCGGTAATATTGGTGTCATCAATGCACCACAGCATTGAAACAGGTAATCGAAAAACAAACCTGAAATGGTTTGTTACTACAATAAAACGAAAGCAGGGGTGGATCTGCTGGACATGAAATGTGTGATATATTCGTCCAGTCGAAGAACCAGGAGATGGCCCCTCGCAATATTCTATCAAATGTTAGATATTAGTTGCATCAACTCTTTCATTTTCTACCTTTCATTTCGAGGTAATCCTCTTGTGACTAGATACCTATTCATACAAGACCTGGCAATGGAGCTCATAAAGCCACATATGACCAGACGGTTGGAAATACCAATCCTACCACGTGACATCAGGGCTACCATACAAGCGTATGTTGGGAACGAAGATCCTCAAAACCAAGATGGCTCCCTCCCAAATGACAAGCTGGAAAAACGGAAAACCTGCTCTAAGTGACCACCAGCAAAGGAGAGGAAGACAAATTACAAATGCATGAAATGTGACCAACCAATATGCCTGGAATGCAGCAGGAAAGTGTGCAATTCTTGTGCTACAAAGATTTGACTTTTGGACTAACAAAATCTTTGTTCAGTTGATACCAATTTTAAAATACATTTGACTGTCACTTATTCTATAACAGAAATTGTTTTGAAAAAAAATAATAAAAATAAACAAGTTATTTACAAAAATATAAGGTTTGTTTTTTATTCCCATGTATACAAATTATTTACAAAACGATACGAAGACAAAAAATTTAAGCACTGTAGTTCCAAATTGTACACATATATAATACATGCACATATTAAACCGTAATTTTAAATAAATCTTGATATTCAAGTAAAAATTCAATCTAAGTAATGAAAAATACTGCTGGTCTCAGAGACCGGATGATACTGTTAAGCTCAATTTACACATGTAGGACTGTGCGCAGACCGTGCTGCTACCGTGTCGGGACTGTTTTAAATGAAAAATGATCTAATCCATTTGAATTGTTAGAACAAGTCGTTTTTAATTTACACATATAGGACTGTGCTGGTACCGTGCGCGGACCGTGCTGTCTTCGATTGCTTGGGAAAGGATTCATCAAGGTCATGACAGATGACAGTCCGACACAGTCGGCGCACAGTAGGCCTACCCTGCGGTTTAGATCGACCTAGGGCGGTCTTAAGACCGCCGTAGGACCACCCTCGGCCGGTCTAGACCGTCATAAATCAACCAGAACCAATTTAAACTGCTTATTTACCAGGTTGTGGGAGAAATATCAGGAAATTCCATCAGCTACAACTTTATCCTTTCTTCAGTTAAGGTTTGTGCTTTCGTTTGTGAGTTACCTACAGTCAAAACATGAATGAAGAGAAGCTAATTCTGCTTGTAAAAGAGAACCTTGCTTTGTACGATCTGAGTCACAAAGACTACGATAACGTTAAAGATAATATATGGATTACGATTGGAAAAGAATTAGGTGCGTCAATCAATGACTGCAAAAATAGATGGAACTTGCTTCGATCCTATTTTAGAAGAGCCATGAACAGACGGAAAACAAAAACCGGACAAGCGGCCAAAAAAATTAGGAAATGGAGGTATGAAGATCAAATGGATTTTTTGAAAGATTACATTCAGGATAAAGAAGACACATCCACCAATATTCCACCAGTGGCGTATGAAGTAGAAGTAATCGATGATGATGGTAATGAAGAATGCTGTGGAACAGAAGTTATCAATCCTTCCACACCACCTTCATTAGTTACATCTCCATCTCCTGCAGCGTCATCCGTCTCATCTGGGAAAAGGAAAATAGTACAAAATCCGCCGTCTGAATTGGCTTCATGTCTCTCTGCTTTTATTAAAGCCAAATCCGGTGAGAGCGTGCCAACAAAAAAGAAAAACTTGATGACATTTTTTGACAGCATAGCAGAGACAATTCTTAAATTCGACGATTTGGAACAGGCGGAAATAAAAAATGAAATATTTAATATGGTAAGCAGGAAAGAAATAGAGCAATTACGAAAACAAAAAGTGGCTGACAGACAGGATAGAACGCAGCGACCACATTCTTTTCTGCAAGTGTTTCCTAGACCGTTTTCTGGAGCAACATATCCTCTTCAGCAAAATGAAGGCTATAGTGGATGGCAGCCGCATCCAGGCATGCACCTTGATATTGCTCCAAATCCGAACTCAAATATGCCCCAGTAATAAAATTATTATTTACAAATACAGTACTTTTAAGTTTAAGTAAGACCTCTCGCTTTTAATTTTACGTTTATAAGTTTAAGTTACTTTTAAGTTTAAGTATATAAATAATTAAGTTTAAGTAAGAGTGTAATCGGTAGTTTTTAAGTATATAAGTTTCTTTTCATTTATTCATCAATTTCCTAATACATCACTAAATTTCCTTTCCTTTTTTATTTACAATAAAAAAATTTAAAAAAAATTGAAAATTAAATAAAATACCTATAGGCTATCTATACACTGTATAGTTGTGTACGTCTGCCTGACTGTGGCCGGGGAGGGGGGCGTGTACTCTCGATAGAGAGGGGGTGGGAGAGAGAGTGAGAGCTCTCTCTGTGCGCGCGTGTGTTTTTCAAATTCGATTAATTTATTTAACGTCTTTTATGATTTTTTTTAATGTTCTTATTTTTTTATTATGCTTTTATAAATGAAAGTGGAAAAGAAAAAGTTGAAACAATAAAGAAATTATAACAAAATACAGTTTTCATGTCTCATAATGTGCAACATGCCATATATGTTATTATATGCTTGTACTAGGACCTCTTGTTATTGCGTTAACTTGCCATGGAACCTTTCCTGGTCCCTCAAAAAAAAAATACTGAATTTTTTACGAACTTCTATGGCCTCTATGGTACCACGGCCTCCGATATTTGGAATGGAAGTGAGTAATTGCGCTGACTTGTCAGATTCGGAATGGTCCCATGAAAATTTAAAATAATCTTCGTGAAGATAATTATGAAGATAATTAGAACACAAGCAGCGAGCGTAACTTTCTCCGCGTTTTCAGGTTTCGTTTGGTGCCGCCCATAGAATACTCGGAATCGTTGTACCAGTTAGCCAAAAGCATTTTCTGAGGTACGCCGGGCTCTTGATAAATTGAAACAGTCGAATACAGTCACGACACGGTAGGAGCACGGTCCGCGCACAGTACCATATGTGTAAATTGAAACGGCCGAACACAGTCGCGACACGGTAGCAGCACGGTCTGCGCACAGTCCTACATGTGTAAATTGAGCTTTAGTGATCGAAAATTCATGATACGGTTAAAGTGTTAAATACCTACCAGTTTCTAAAAATTTATATGACGTAAGCTGCAAATATGTTTATTTCATAAACTGAAGCAAACCACTTAATTTTTAAATACAACTACTGTGGCCACATAAGAACTATTTAATTTCTTTGAAAATTTTCCTGCCCGTAACTCTATAAATTTGCTGGTGAATGGATTAAATTTAAATATTTCAGAAATGGAGCAACAAAAACGAGGAACAAAACGGAGAATTTCGTACCACTCCACAGACGAGGAAATTGATGAACAAATGTCCATTCCTTGGCCTTCATCTCAAAATCCTATTCTTCCAGCTTCTACCGGTTCATCCTCCATTCCAAAGCAGAAATCTGATAGAGTTGTAAAGACTCGTTTTACAGACGATGAAATCTACGAGATGCTACAAAATTCCGATTGGGAAGAAGATCTCGAATCAGAGACTGACGATATTTGGGAGCCAACTGATGAGGATAGCGACGATGACGATGACCCTGAACCAACATCGGGAGATCCGAACACCGAAATACCATCAGCACCTCCAATATATGTAATACCAGCATCCTCTGGATCTTCGGCTCAAAGTCAAATTTCTGGGCTTTCTGATGAAAGTTTTACCACAACAGATCCAGAACAAATCGGTAACCTGTGTGAATTGTCAGCAACATGGACCTCAACTACAAAGCCTCCGACTGTAATACCCTTTTCCGGAAACTCCGGCTTATCTATCAGACCAAGTTCCGAAATACCTATTGACTATTTTTTTTTAAAATTTTAGTGATAAGATGTTCAATTTAATTTTAGATGAGACAAACTATCAAGGCCAAGTCTTGTCTTTTTTAAAATATTTCCCCCAGATCACGTATCCGAGGATGGAAAAATATTACACGGGCGGATTTAGAAATATTTTTAGGTTTAACATTTTGACAGAACAGATTGAAGCTCCTAGCTATAGTCATTACTGGCAAAATAACTTATTTTATAATTTTCCAATATTCAGAAACGCGATGTCACCAGACAATTTTTTAATAATATTGCGTTCGTTGCATTTTGCTAAAAATCCGCAACCTGGAGAAGCAAATTTAGATGCTTTGTATAAAATTAAGCCATTTTTAGATTTATTTTATGAGCGAATGAATGAAATTTACTACCCAGCTAAAGAACTTAGTTTAGACGAATCACTATTATTATGGCGAGGCCGTCTATTTTTTCGTCAGTATATTAAAAACAAGAAACATAAATATGGTATAAAGTTTTATATGCTCACGCACTCAAACGGTCTCGTTCTGAAAACTAAAATTTATTGTGGTTCTGCCGATAAAGAAGTAGGTGGATCCGGTCATGTAGAAAAAGTCGTCTAATATTTACTGCGTGACTACCGGGGGTAGGTCACTCTGTCTACATGAATAATTATTATTCTGGAGTGGATCTAGCAAATTATTTGCTCGATAATAATACATAAACTATTGGGACCCTAAAAGCAAATAGGAAAAGTAACCTCTCTCAAATAGTTAATGAAAAACTAAAAAGAGGTGAAATAGAATCGGCTTATTCACAGAAGGGCATCTGTGTATTGAAATGGCGGGACAAGCAGGATGTACTTTTAGTTTCATCAGAATTCGGTGCGGAGATCCTAGACCACAAATCTAGATCTGGAATTGAAACTAAAAGACCAGAAGCTGTTATTAAATACAATCAGTACATGGGGGGTGTAGATCGATCCGACCAATTACTGGCGTACTATCCATACCAAAGGAAAACTTTAAGATGGTACGCCAAAGTTGGGATTCACATTTTTCATGTAATTATAAATAATGCGTACTTGTTCTACTAACAATTCAATGTGACAAATACAATGACATTGTTAAAATTTAGAGAGAGTGTCATTGAAAGTCTCATATATAGAAATCGTCCACGACTTCGAATAACTGTTGATAGTACCTCGACAAAAAATATTCACATGCCGAAAACTGTACCCCGAAATGAAAAGAACCGTAAGATCAGAAAACCGTGCGTCGTATGCAAACAATCAAAATTACGAGTGGAATCAGGGCACTATTGTAGTATCTGTCCAAGTCTACGTGGACTTTGCTTGGAAGACTGCTTTCCCAAATTTCACAGACACAAAGAGGCCAAAAATTAATTTTATTTTATTGCTGTATATAGATAACATTAATAAATTATTAACATTTGTGTTAACGCCACTTTATACTGACAAAATAAATTCCGTAACTCCCGCTTTCCTAATATTTCAAATTTACCTAATAGTTCCTGTGACCTAACTGATCACGTCATTACCCCCTCTACATTCCTGCATTTCCGTCTTGTTCATTCTCATTGTTGGTTTGACATGCATAATGGATGGGTGCGCCCTCTTCTGCTGCGTGTATCGCATGGCTTGGTGACGCCATTCGTTCTACAATTTCGTTTCGGTCTTGTTCATCGTGTCTCTCTTTGAGAACTCTATTCGTTTGCTCCTGTGTATGTTTTGTGAACAACTCTATTCGTTTGCTCATGTTAATGTATTGTGAACTTTATGCTTGTTAAATGCAATCATGTAGTGTCCGCTCGATCTATCAAACACGTGCTGTCTACAACTGTGAAACTTCAATGCTGGATTAAAGGTAAGTGTGTACTTGTTCTTTATGTATTGTTGACCAATAATGTGTTTGTTCCTAATGTCATGTCCTTTCATCGCCTGTTTCCTGCATATTTTGTCAGTTATACTTAACCGTTTGTTTAACTACCTCGTTCAATTGCTCAGTCGTTTAGCTGTGATTGCCAGCTACTTATTAACCGCAATCTGGTTCTCCGGTATAAATCGTTTGTTCGTCTACTATCTCTAACATTTTTGCTAATCCGGGCTACAGAAACCTTCAGTGTATTTAGTTGTTTTAAATACAGTGTACTATATTTAACATTTTGGTACTCCGGGCTTCGGATACATTCAGCGCAGTATTCGTTCTATCTCTAAATTTAACAATTTGTGTGTTGAAAAAAAGTGTGGTGTGTGTGATGTAGTAGGGGAATGTCCCTTAATTTGCACCGGCACCTAAATTGCACCGCCATGATTACTTGTGACCGGTTTGATTTGTGGTGCTACCAAGTGGTCACTGAGTGTATTACGAAATCCGTGGACGCCTGCATTAGTTGCATCATTGTACGAGTTGCCGTTTCGTTGTAGGAGACTAATGTATGTTTCTGCTCGTCTGCATCTTATTTTCAGCAAGACTGCGTAAGATCCTACACAATTCAAGGTATGTATAAAAACTAGTTTACATACAGTAAACGACTCCTTACTTAATTGTGTTTAATGTAGTATATTAGATATAAAACTTATATTCTTCAATGTGGCGAGATTCGATGTAGCGTCCAAGATGGCTACGTCATTTAAATTGCACCATCCATGTTCTCTTAAATTGCACCGGTGCAATTTAAGGGATTTCATACATTAGTAAATCTGCTTTACTCCCGTCTGCAAAAATGTCATAAAATTTATGGTTGATGATACACGGGTACCTCGCACTACCCGGAATTTTTGAGTAATATTCGGGTAGAAAGATACGAGTACCCGAATTACTTCTTTACCTACACTGTCCGCCTACTCCTACGAACCTCTATGAAACATAAACATAAGCGTTTTCGTGCACATTTTTATAATTGTTTATACTCTCTCATTTTTTGAAGAACGTAGATTTAGGGATTTTTATTTTTCATTACCTGACGGGTATCATAAATTCGGTAGCTTCAATTTTTGTATCACCTTTCATAAGACTATTCACAGAGGCTCATAATTGTGTCATGTGGCTCTGTGTTATGGTAAATATTTTATCAGGCCACATGACCAAAAATTGTCACACGGTTTATTAATAATTTTATTTTTGGTGTTAACCAACAAAACAAAATCAAAATCCAAATGTTAATAACATACTCTGTACCTTATCTTCTTACAGATGCCGAGAGCCAAGAAGTATGGACTATGGTCGGAGGCGGATATGGATCGAGCAATCGATTCATTTAGAAATGGAGACGCTGGAATTAATGAGATCTGCAGGATATATGCTGTTCCTAAACGAACTTTGAAACGACGATTGGAGGGTAAGAATAAAAATGCATGTGGTAGTTTAAAATCTTTTGGACGTTCAGCGGATCTTCCACCCGAAATTGAAAATGATTTAGTTAAACATATATTATTTATGGAGTCAAACCTTCTTGGTTGTACAAGGGCTGAGTTACAAAGATTAGCGTTTCAAATAGCTGAGGCTAATGAATTGCATCACAGGTTCAAAAACGGCAAAGCTGGAAAGAACTGGTATTATGGGTTCATGTCACGGCATCCCGAACTGTCTCTACGCCAGCCAGAGCCAACATCTGCAGCCAGAGCTTTCGGATTTAATAAAAATGTTGTCGCAGAATTTTATAACCGTCTTAAAATAATAATTGATAAGTATGAATTTCAAGCTACCCAAATTTTTAATATGGATGAAACCGGCCTTTCCACAGTGCAAAAACCCCAAAAGGTAATTGCCAGAAGGGGAAAACACCAAGTTGGTACTATAACGAGTGGTGAGAGGGGAACTAACACTACGTGTGTTTGTTGTTTTAGCGCTTCTGGGGTGTATGTGCCTCCAATGCTAATTTACAAAAGGCGTCGAGATTCAAACGAACTGAAAGCAGGGGCACCTCCCGGTACAGTTTTTGAAATATCCGATAAAGGATGGATGACGAGTGAAATATTTGTAAAATGGTTACAGCATTTCATAGATTCTGTGAGACCTAATATCGACCGAAAGGTGTTGCTAATTCTTGATGGTCATTCCACTCATACTAAGAATTTGAATGCCATTGTATTAGCAAGAGATAATGGTGTGGTAATGATGTGCCTGCCTCCGCATACGACGCACAAGTTACAACCACTTGACGTTTCGTTCTTTAAGCCTCTGTCCAGCTATTACAACCAGGCGGCAGATTCTTGGCTTCGAAGGAACCCTGGTTGTAATATTACACTAACCAGAGTGGCTTAAATTCTTGGAGAGTCGTACGGGAAAGCAGCAACCATTGAAAACGCAACAAGTGGATTCGCCAAGACTGGAATATGGCCCTTAAATCCATTCGTTTTCCAAAATTGTGAATTTATCCAAACAGATCAATCAGAAGTAGTAGAAGAAAGTGTTCAAACGCAAAAACCTCAAGAACCAAGGTGCAAAGCAGCTGATTCCTCTATCCCATTACAACAAACTTTGACTTCTGACCAAAATGCAACCTTTTCTTCCATTTCTAACCTTAATACAACCGTAAATTTACCTTCAACTTCCCAACATAATAGTCCTTCCGTTTCTAGTCCAACTTTAAATACCAAAATTAGCGTCAAGAAAGATGGTGCATTCATTAGCATTGCTGAAATTTCTCCTCCATCACTCATAAAACCCCGAAAAAGAAAACGGTCAAGCAAACATGTCACTTCCTATGAAATAACTAGTAGCCCGTACAAACGTTCTCTGCAGGAAAAACAACAGAAACAATTAGGGAAAGGAAAAGGTAAGCCTGAAGTAGTTAGAACTCAGTCTGGCAGGAATCCAAAACGTCGGGTTTTCAAAGAAGAAACTGTGAATGCGAACTGGTTCTGCCGGGTCTGTGAGGAAGAAAAAGAGGAGGATATGATCAGGTGTCTCCAGTGTAAAGATTGGCTTCACACGAAGTGTGTCGGTGTAAGCAGCAAAAAGAAGAAATATTATTGTGATGAATGTCGGTAGGCTAAGATATATTTTATTGCTAAGTTAGTAGCTACTAATTTGAACAATATTATTTTGTAAATGTTATTATTATTTTATGTATTATTATTGTGTAAATTACCTCTCTCTGCTGTAAATTAATTGTTTAATTGTATGTAAAATTAAATTGTGTTACTTTGAAAAAAATCGGATTATTTAATTTTTTACCTAAAATTTCAGACATCAATCACTATGAAATGACCGTGTAAAATTTTAAAAATGTGTTTTATATTTACTTGTGTAGTATTTTTTTGCAGAAACTCTTCAACGTATAACATATTGGGCCTGGTGCAAATTAGGAGAAGGGTGGTGCAATTTAGAGGACAGGCACCTAAATTGCACCAGTTGATACAATTTTCTTTTTTAGTAAAACATACATTTTATGTGCATTAATTATCCCACGAAATAAGTACAAGTAAGAAAAAACAAGTACCTCAAATTTCAGATAGTTCAAACATGCGTAAACATAAAAATTAAAGAAAATTTTGAAATTTATTAAAAGTGGTGCAATTTAGGAGACTTTACCCTATTATTGTTGAGTGTAGTGTAAGAGCAACCTGTGTATAGTTTTGAAATAAGGTTAGCTGCCGATTTACTCATTACAAAATTGGTGAAGACACCGTGTTGTGTGATACTTTTATAATACTACAACAGATAAGCTAATTAGTGTTATTACAAAGTAATTATATCTTGAACACGTATAAGTAATTCAAATTGTATTCTCTTCCAAGAGCGATTTAAATCGATATTAATCCATAACAACTGCCGAAGTAAATTATTTTTCTGTGTAAGATCCAAGAATAATGTCCCCCGTACTAAAGCAATTGCTAATCTTATCCGCGTTTCTATTTCTCCTGGAGAAAAATGTAGCTTGCGCAAACAAACGTCATTAATCTGTTCTCTAGTTTTCATATCAGAAATATTTCCGATGAGCACATTTACGACTCTTCCATTCCGATAACCTATCTTATTCCATTTAACTCAAAGCCTGATTTACCGAAAACCTCAAATTCGTTCCAAAATTTCTCCTGTCCATTTACAGACTTAACACTATTCATCAATATTTCGCAATCCCAAAACACCGACTACCCAAACAAAATTCCTTCCCTAGTAAAACCTTGAAAACCCCGCTATATTTCAACCAACACTTCGCTACTGCAATTAAGGACAACAACTCGTCTCCAGCATGTCAACTTTTCCAACGTATAACTACACTATCAAAGGAAACTTTCAACATTCTCTTCACGATAGGACTGCTAATTTCAAATCTGGATACGTTACATACAGGCAGAGCCCAAAGTCTAGGGCAGAGCCCTAGACTTTGTGGGCGAATTTTTTAATTTCTGCTAAGGAACTGCGACACAAAATCAACTACAGGAAACGTTTCATAACGAAGAATATCTAATGGAACATTATAATCACCTCACCCAAACAGTACACTCCGACCACGAAAATTTAATATAATCCACACAAAATATCGACATGGTAACACATCGAATTCAATCCATCCTACAAGAAACAGAAGAAGAATTACATCTATACGGTAAAAAGATTTAAGACACTGAAAACATCGACCTAATACAATTATATTACCTATTGACTATTTTCCATAACGTACATTGGCAATGGTTCCTAAACACGTATTATTTGCACATGACTTCAGTGCAAATGTCTTACAAACAGAAGACGCTACCTCGGGAACTAGCAACACCTGATATGCTACTGGCTGATCTACGAAATTTGTCTTTTCAACTTCACAAAGGCACTCAATAATTAGTATTGCCTATACAAGAAGCTCACCTGTATTAAGAAAAGCCAATTGCAACGTGCGTGTTTTCAAAAAGGAAAATTCTATTAAAACCACAAGTACTCATCAGTAAGTACCACATCGGTATATCACACACTGTTTCAAGTTTCCCCAATACCACTGCTATGGGAACACCATATATGTTCACTGGAAACACAACATCTTTACGTAATCAGGAGTGGACCACGAGTACGAACTCTGTCACCTTTATCATCTTGCGACTTGCATAATAATGGCCTATGTTTCATTCCAAGATTCCAACAGCATTCCAGTATAAACACAGATTGCATCAAGCAAATGTTAACAGATATTCACTAAAAAAATTAATGCAGAAATGCCATTTCGTCCGCCATAAATAAGCGTGATAGAAGTCTATAATGGAAGTGCAAATACCAAGATACTATATCACCAATGCACAACACAATAATCGTCTAGTTTGTCCTACGACAACAATCTAGCTTTCAATCAATGTTGCCGGTGATTTAGACATTCAAGTGCCCTGGGAATGTGAAGTCATGGAAGGACAGCTACCGATCAACAGGGTTGTGCCGTGTGATTCCAGGACTCCGAGATCGCCGGGGGTAACCAATTTGCTACCCGTTTCCAAGTCAACCTTCAACCATTATAACTTTTTCTTTCACACACATTTCTTATCTTCTATTTCGTCTCTCCCTGATCATATAAACCACAAGTAGAACTTGTAATTCCCTCAAATTTCCATTTACGATAAAACCCCTAATTATGTTTTCCAAAAGAGCAGCCTACCTAATTCATGGAAAGATATTGTGACACTTATTGCTAAGGTCCGTTTCGGGATCTAGGTTATTAAATAATTAATACACTAAAGTTTACAATTACAGATATTTATTTCACTAAAAGATTACAAAATAAATGATTAAACTAATTATAACTAAGAAATACAATAAATGATATAATAATTCACTTAAAATAAATAACAAACAATAAATAACTTAATAACTTACTTAGCGTACTTACAATCTCTTTTATAGATTACACTAACATACAAAACACAAACTGAACTCACAAAACTACACATTAACTTTACAATACACTCACAAAAAGACTTTACACAATACACACACAACAAAGGCAGTATAACAGTCGTTGACCAAACAATGCTCGGAATTGTTAACCTGCTATAACAAACCCGATAATCGCTTGTCGAAGATCAAACGGATACTGACTGGACCGCGCTCGGGGGTCTCCTTTTACAATCATTCACAAAAATCGTTCCAGAACAAAGTAGAGAAATCATAAACTACAAAATAACTCTTTATTAATGAATGCTAGAAAAATCCCTTTGTTAACAAGTCAACTATTGTAAATAGAAAACGTAAACAACCTCATAAACAACTTCATAAAAATAACTGTAGACCCTTTTATAATAGGCGTACCCTTTATGGTTAAAACTGTTATTTATTGCTGCTATTGTGTTGTTATTTTTATTATTCCTTAACTATTTTTATGAATGGAATTCTGGAACCTTCGTGAACAATCTCGTCTTTCCTTTGATCTTGTTACAATATTATTCTTGCCGATCATGTATCGAAATTTGTAGTATACACAGCCTTAATTATAATTTTCATTACACAATTATACTTATGTATTAAAATTAAAAAATTAACCGCCAAGCTAATAACAAACAAACTCATATTGAATTGCGTAGTTAAATTTGAGGTTAAAATTAAGGTTAAGTTTGAGAAACTAAAGTTCTACCTTTTTCCATTCAAATATAGAAAAATGGGAATAAGAGACTTTTTACAACTTTTTTTCTTAATCTTCTTAAATCCTAATTATTTAAATATGTTAATAAATTTCAGTTCAACCCTATATGTTGTGTGTCTGTGTGAGTTATTTTCAGAACCGAGAGGTTTTTCAACCTAATCCTCGCAGTACAATAAGTGTTGTAGCTCTACCGTTTTCCTGAGCTATATCAGACATTTTTGGGTTTGTCAGTTTTCCAAATCTAAGTTTTTAGTTTAAATTAGGTAAACAACTGGATGGTGAATGCCCCCAGACACCGTGTCGTGTATCTCAATTTATACACTACAAAGAAATGGAAAAGGGTTCAGAGGCAGACTCGTCGAAATGAGGGTAAAGAGTACGTTGGTAGAAGAGGAAAGTCCACAAAGAGAAAAAGGTACAACTTTATGATCATAATTGTAAGTTTAAGTGCAACACCAACGTGAATGAACAGAAGCAACAAGAGATATTCAACGATTATTGAGGGCTCAGTGATTGTAACCTATAGTCAGAATTTTTAAACTCTTCGATACCAACAAAGGATCCAAAGAAAGGGCTGAAAAGAGCCAGTTAAAAAGAAATCTGTTAGTTGTATTTGTGAAATTATGGGATTAAGGGTGTGTAAAGATTTTTTTATCAAAACGCTTGATGAAACACCTAAGCGAATACAAAATATCATTAAAAAGAAGAAAGACTCCGGAACTGGAGTGGTTATTAATGATAAACGTAGTCACAAGACACCAGGAAATAAGATCTCTGAGGCCCCTGTCGAATTGGTAAAGGAACACATTCGTTCCTTTTTCCGATACACTAGCCACTACTCAAGGGTACAAGCTCCTGACCGGAAATATTTGAGCAGTAATTTAAACGTTTCAAAACTTTATGATTTACACACTGAGTTTTGTGCACAAAAGGAAATTCAGCCTGTACAAATAATTATCGTAATATTTTCAATAGATGCTTTAACTTGAGCTTTCAGAGTTTTCAGACTTCTTGGAAGTAAATTTTGAAGTTGCGACAGTCTGGTAGAGAGCTCTTCGTCACTGTCTTGAGAGAAAAATTAGTATTAGAAATTTAGTGTGGTAAAAAAGCACTTACAATTTAAATGATCAGCAGCTGTTATTTACTGGAAATCGTAAATATAACTCTGAAATATTAGAATTTGACACGCCATACAAATTTTTTACATCTTTTTCATGATTTCATAGAAAAAAATTGTATAGGAGACAAATTTCTATTCGGTACAAAGAGATGCTAGTACTCCAGAATACTACAATCTTAGAAATTAAAAAATTTATAGGGATACTAATTTTTATGTCTCTCTGTAATTACCCCAGTCTAAGGTCTTATTGGGGTAAATCTGAATTTGAAAAAATAAAAACTGCTACGACAGTAAACAGGTTTGAAAAGATAAAGCCATTTTTGCACTTTAATAATAATAAAGACGATTTGCCACAAACTAACCCACATCATGATAGGTTGCATAAAATCAGACCTTAATTGACCACTTGAATAAGAGATTTGCAAAAGTACCATTGGAGGAACGGTTGTCCATGGATGAACAGATGTGCTCCACCAAAAATCAACACTTCTTGAAACAGTATGTTTCAAACAAAACCCACAAGTGGGGTTTTAAATTATTTGTGCTTTGCAACACAGCAGGCTATGCGTATAAATTTGAAATTTACTCAGGTAAAGTGTTGCTGATAGGCTTCCAGGTGAAGAAGATGTCGGTGTTGTTGGTAACACAGTTGTAAGACTGTGTCGGATAGTACCACATAACGTCAACTATATTGTCAATTTTAATAATTTTTACACATCAATTCCATTAGAGACCTGTATCTGACAAAGAAAGGAATACAAAACACATTACCAAATTACGAATTACCAGACAAGAAAGACCTAATGAAAAGTAATATGCCTCGTGGTACATCCGAGGAGCTTGTCACCACATTTGAAGGTGTTCTATCTATCTGCTACAGTGTGGAAAGACAATAGAGTTGTTAGTTTCTTGTCCACATATGTATGCATCAATGTACCTTCACATTAATCAAAAGATACGACAAAAGAACAAAAAACAAATAATAACATACCTTGTCCACGAGCTGTTACAGAATATAATAACAGCATGGGTGGTGTAGATAATATGGACAGTCACATTGGTCGGTTCCATATAAGAGTTAAAAGCCGAAAGTGGAATTGTGTAACACCTAATAGACTTGTCAATAACACTGGGGAACAATTTGAAAAAAAAATTCTGTTGAGTTTGATTTTTGAGCTGTTTTATAATCAATTAGGCTTGCTGATTCCAAATCTGTAGTTAGTTTTTCTCTATCATGTCAACTTTTTTCTCTACACCCTGTAATAATGTGTCATCAATGACGCATACAGCAAACAGCGACAAGATTAGACTTGTTCAGTTAGGCCTGAGATACTGTAGTGAGACATTGTGTGTTACTCTGAAATAGTGCAGCGCATTCCAACATGCAGTCTTGACTTTTGTTTGTTTACAAGGTTAGTAGACTTCAGTGTTTATTTATTAAGGTGTATAAACATATAACTTATAATTCTATTTATAAAGTATATTAGTTTTCCGTATATAGAATAGTGTTTATGAACTAAAACTTTTCCTAATGTCTACCTCTGCTAGTTCACGTCGTAAGTGCTGAAACAGCCCCGATTCGTTTTGTTATATATGTGGTAGTTTTACTATTCCCAGTCAAAGGACAAATATCAGTACATTTGTGAGGCAAGCCTATTTTGCCTATTTTAAAGTGAAAATCGGTGATCAAGATAAATCATGGGCCCCTCACAAAGTGTGCAGGCAATGTGTAGAGAGTTTAAGGATGTGGACCAAGGGAACGCGTGACAAACTTTCATTTGGTATACCTATGATTTGGCGAGAGCCCAAAGATCATTCAAGTGATTGTTACTTTTGCATCGTGAAAACGTCAGGATATAACAAGAATACCAAATGTAACATCGAGTATCCAAGTTCACCATCAGCTATACGCCCAGTGCCTCATTCAGCCGAAATCCCTGCCCCAGTTTTCAATGAATTACCCTCTTTGGAAATATGGGAAGATGAGTCTGGTGAAAGTGAAACTGACGACAAGGATGAAGATTTTAAATTTGAAGATGAGTTCATTCGTAAGGGGTTTGATCAGCAAGAATTGAATGATTTAGTACGAGATCTGGGACTATCCAAAAAAGCTTCAGAGCTCTTAGCATCAAGACTACATGAGAAAAACTTGCTTGAAAAGGGAGCTAAAATATCCTATTTTCGATCAAGAGAAAGTGCGTTTCTACAATATTTTCGAAGTGATGGTGGATTTGTGTATTGCCACAACGTACGTGGTTTGATGGAAGAGTTGGGAATTTCAGTCTATAACGCAACTGAATGGCGATTGTTTATTGATAGCTCGAAGCGGAGTTTGAAGTGTGTTCTCCTCCACAATGGAAATTTATTGGGTTCAGTCCCAATAGGCCATTCAGTTCGTTTGAAAGAGGAATATGAAGCGTAAAGACAGTCATTGATAAGTTGCAATATCACATGCACCAATGGATCATTTGTGTTGACCTTAAAATGGTCTCGTTCCTGCTTGGCCAGCAACGTGGATATACAAAGTATCCCTGTTTTTTGTGTTTGTGGGATAGCAGAGCTCGTGAGAAACATTGGGTAGAGTCGAATTGGCAGCCAAGACCTAACCTGCAACCTGGCGATCCAAATATTTTATATCAGCCACTTGTCGACAGGAAAAACATTATATTTCCACCTCTGCACATAAAATTGGGTCTCATGAAGCAATTTGTTAAA
Organism: Catonia carolina; assembly: GCA_035578175.1. NCBI lineage: Eukaryota > Metazoa > Arthropoda > Insecta > Hemiptera > Achilidae > Catonia > Catonia carolina. Next base: position 63,890,864 of record JAQMRL010000001.1, on the reverse strand, counting down.
GCTTTGACAATTGAAGGAGACTGTTTTAAGTATCTCATTTTGGTATTTCCTGGCCTGTCATTTGAAAAGATAAAGGCGGGTGTTTTTGATGGCCCACAGATTCGGCAGCTTCTTAAAGACGAACATTTCATCGGAACAATGTCAGAAACTGAAAAGAACGCTTGGATGGCATTCAAAAACATTGTTAAAGACTTTCTTGGAAATACACGAGCACAGAATTACACCGAGGTTGTCCAGAAACTCTTGGATAGCTTCAAACTGCTAGGTTGCAATATGAGTATCAAATTGCATTTTTTACATAGCCACCTTGCTAATTTCCTAGAAAATCTTGGTGCAGTAAGTGATGAGCAGGGGGAGCGATTCCACCAAGATTTAAAGGTCATTGAGGCTCGGTATCAAGGTAGATGGGACGTACATATGATGGCTGACTACTGTTGGAGCATCAAGCGAGAATGTTCACAGATTCAACACTCTAGAAAAAGCTATAAGCGAAAATTTTTGTAATAATATGTAATTACTGTTTGTTTCTTAAACAATTTATTTGTATGAATACAATTTAAGTTGCAGTAAATGTTTTTGTAGGTAGTTCATTTATTAAGTTTTTTCTTTATTTTCTTCATTTTTGACTTTTGAGGACACCCTGTATCGTAAAAAGTTGACGTGGTAGACAAAAATTGCAGTTATGTTTGGACTCAGGAGGCAAAAGTAAGTTGAAAACAAGTCACAGATGTAACTCAACAAAAATGCTGTTCCCCAGTGTAATTAATGCGTGGCAACTCTACCGAAAAGTTAATCAGATGAAAGAAGTTAAAAAGATATATATATTAAACATGTCAGACTTTTTCTCAGTGAGCTTCCTGACACTTTGTGAGTTTTGAAACTCTAGAGCAAGGAAGACCTAGTAAAAGTAATATTGAACAGGAGATTCAACCTAAGAAACAGAGAGGACCTACACAATATATACCATCTAAAGATGTAAGAACAGACAACATTGGACACTGGCCTTCATAGGACAAAGTCGAAAGATACCTGAATGTACACGTTTTTCACAATGCGTGTGATACTTGGTGTTGCACTATGTTATAATAGTACAAATGTGTTATAACAAGACAAATATTTGTTTTGTGTAATTCCTTAAGTAGTGTCCCAGAAGTTCATAAAGAAAAGTTTCCAAATTCAATAATTCAAGGATCTTTATTAAAAGATTTTTTTTGTAAATATTCTAAAATTCTTAATGTTATTAAAATTGTTAAAAGTTCCTTAAAATCATTAAAATCTATTAAAAGTCCTTGAAATCTTTATTTCAACCAATCCTCTAAAAATATCTATCTTTATCTGTTCAGTAAAGTTGTTTTCAATTATTAAAATGTTTTTCTATTTTAAAAGATGTAAATCATCACCTTACTCTTTAAAGAATTTAAAAAAGAGTGAGTTAACAATCCATTTTATTTAATAAAATGGAATGTTCTTTTTTATTTTTACTTTAAAAAATGTTGTTATTATTATTTTTGTCTTTCACATCTGACGGTAGTAAATCATCTGATGTATGTTTATGTTATGTGTGAGCGTATTCAGTTTGTCCTGTGAATGTACGTATGTGTTGTTGTGTGTGTGTATAAGTTTATTATATTACAATCTTCCCCCCCCCTTGGGGTGAATGCAAAAGCAAAAGGATAAGAGGTGGATGCTTCAATTGAAAAAAAAGGAAAGGCGAGTATATAGCAATTGTCGGCTTGAGGCGGTATTTTACATTCATTCGGGGCCCCTTTCACAATACAGTCATTCAGCATGCAAACATCAGTTATAATTTATTACAATCATCTCAAGCTCGAGTGTCGCGACATACGTCACCTAAAAATATTACTATTTGTAATTAATTATGTAACCTTTTTAAGGTTAGAAATGTGTTCTTTTGTTATTTCTCCCCCAACAGTCTTACGTATTAAGGCTGTAACTGGTGTGGAGAAACCTATGATATAAAATGGTTCCGACCAACGGTATGTCATTTTTGCACAAATATTTTTCCGTTTCGAACTTACGGGATGAGTTTTAAGTAAAACTTTATCTCCCACCGAAAACGGATTTGGATGGCGTGTAGCATTATATCTACGTGCCATATCATGATGAGACTTAATTAATTGTCTCTTAATTTTACCCATCATGTTGCTTGAACCTACAGGATTCCGATGAAGGATATCTTGTATATTCCACGCTCTATCCAATGGAGTTTGAGCTGGAAAATTATGTAATATGTCAAATGGACACACACCATGTGCGGTATGTTGAGCCATATTAAAAGCTAACTGAAACCAAAAGAGAGATTTATCCCAGCTTGTTTGTGTAGTTGCATGGTACGCGATAAGAATAGACCTGAGATTTCTGTTTAATCGTTCGGCGTGAGATGGTTGTGGGTGATAAGGCGAGAGTGTAGTCCTTTTAATGCCTAGATTGAAACAAAAGTTTTTAAAAATTACTGAATTAAATGTTTTGGCGGTATCCGTGACTATCAGTCTTGGGATGGAGTAATGTTGAAAAATACGTTTTAATTCTTCTATAATAGATGACGTATTGGTACTTTTTAATGGAGCTAACCATGTGAATTTTGAGAAACTATCTACCACCACCAGTATATATTTGAATCCTTGGTTAGTTTTTGGTAGACTGCCTACTGTATCAATAAACAGTGTATCGAATGGTGTTGTTGGAACTCTAGAACTGAGATTTCCCCATTTATAATTCATTCCAGGTTTGCTTCTCTGACAAGTTGTACAAGCATTCACTTTGACAGAAATCTCTGTATATACATCTGGCCAGTAAAAATATCGTGTTATTTTATGGATAGTTTTAGCGACGCCTAAATGTCCCCCTATTTCAGAATTATGGAAATATTTAAATACTAAATCTTTTAAAGAGTTGGGAAGAACAATTTTGGTTGGATTATTGTTTTTATCTTTTAAACATAATACTCCTTTTGAAAAACAAAATTTGGTATCCATTTTCTGTTTTTGTTGAAGGATAAAGGTATCCTGTTCTTGATGTTTCTTTATATCTGTAAAGGATAGGGGAAACTGTGATAATAAGGCATTGATATAAGATATATCTTTTGTGGTATCTTCACTATTAGAATCATACATCCTTGATAGCGCATCAGCAACATTATTATCGGAGCCACGGATGTGATTAATTTTAAATTTAAAAACAGACAATCGAAGTAACCACCTAGCTAATCTACCTAATTGTTTAGGTCTAGAAAGAAGCCAGGCTAAAGCTTGATTATCGGTTTCTAAAAGAAATTCACGATGTGTCAGGTAGGTCCGAAAATGATCTGTTGCAAAAACAACTGCAAGACATTCTCGTTCATATGCAGAAAACTTCCTTTCTGCCTCTGTCAATGTCTTGGAAGCGTACGCTATGGGTCGTCTAGACCCTTCTTGTTCTTGAAGCAGTACAGCTCCTAGACCTGTATCTGACGCATCTGTTTGTAAAATAAATTGATTTGAAAAGTCTGGTATGGCTAGTACCGGGGGATTAGCAATTGTTTGTTTAAGATCTTCAAATGCGGTTTTCTGTGAGTCTCCCCAGATAAACTGAGTATTTTTACGACGTAATTTATTTAGAGGTTCGATTCTATCAGCATAATTTTTAATAAATTTAGAAAAATAATTAATCATACCACAGTACCGATGTACTTGTTTCACTGACGTGGGTTCAGGGTATTCCAATATTTTTTGTGTCCTAGTCGAATCTATAGAGACTCCTTTGTATGATAATGTGTGTCCCAGAAATGGTATTTCATTCATTGCAAATGTTACCTTATCAGGGTTGACGGTAATACCAGCTTTTCTTAAAATCGACAATACTATTTTAATATGTTTCATATGTTCTGGAAAACTTTTGGAATATATTAATATATCATCCATATAATTAAATACAAATTTATACTTAATATTTTTGAATATTGTATTCATAAGACGTGTTAGGACTTGTGCTCCAGTTGATAAACCGAAAGGTAATCTTTCATACTCATATAATCCATCCGGGGTACAAAATGCGGTGATTTGACGAGATTTTTCTGTCAATGGTATTTGATGGTACGCTTGCGCTAAATCTAACGTGCTAAACCATCGTGCCCCGGAAAACCATTGGAAAGCCTGATTTATGTTGGGTAAAGGTTGTGCCTCTGAGTCAATTATCAAGTTGACTGAGCGATAGTCCACAACTAAACGACTCGTGCCATTGGTTTTCGGAATTAGAAATGCCTGAGACGAATAAGGGGAAACACTCTCTCTTATCACCTTGTCCTTTAATAATTTATCAATTTGCTGTTTCATTTGAAGTGTTTTTATTGGATTTAGTGGATAGGGTCTCGATTTTATAATTTCATTATTTTCAAGTTTAATATCATATGTCAATACATCGGTACAGCCTAATTTATTAGTGAGTACATCAGGAAATTCTTTACATAAGTTTGTAATTTTATTTTTAATATACTCGGATTGCTCTAGATTATTAATCTGATCTGGGTATGTATTTGTTAGATAAAATTTTTGATTTTTCAACCATTCAAAGGTTATTATTGACTTTGTTGCATTGAATATCGCACGTGTTGTTTGTAAAAAATGCATTCCTAGTATAATATTATGGTGAATTTTTGTTAAAACTTTACAATTTATTTTCCACGATATATTTTGTAAATTAATTTTAACCCAGACCTGTTTATTAATTTCTAAAGGAAACTTATCAGCTGTAAGACAAATTGCATTAAAATTTTCCTCCTTTATAACTGCTTTCTTACTTTTTAAAAGTTTGTACATTTTTTGATTAATAATGTTGTGGGTTGAGCCTGAATCAATAAGAGCCCTAAATGTATCATCTTTGATTTTTATTGTTAAGGCCTTCAAAGTATAGTTGCCGTTTAACTTTTGTTCACCTATCTTTAAATGTTTATTTGCATTATGTTTACAAATACGAACCATATGCTTATGTTTTCCGTATTTGTATTCATTCAGTTTTTTGAAACATGGTTATTTCCTTGTTTTTGTTGCCAAAGTTAACAATTCCTTTTAATGTGGCCTGAATTATTACAATAAAAACACTTCGGTGTTGTGGATGATTTTTGTGATCTGGTGTTATTGAATGCTGAATGTTTTAATGTATTTTGTTTACCTTGGATAGATACTGTGTTATTTATTGTATTTAGAGCGCCTGTATTATTTATGTTTGATAAACCAAGATCATTAAGAGTTCTGGCATAAACTCTTTCATAAACATAAGCATCTAGCTTATTGAAATCTTGTAAATTATTGGGTTTACCAATTATACCTATGTGTGTGGCATATATTTCATTTAAACCTGTTAAAATTATATTAATTAACTCACCTTCCGTTAAATCTAGTCTCAAAACATCATGATTCTCTAAAATTTCCTTCATGTATTCTGCAAGAGTTTCCGATTGTGACTGATTTCGGTATAACAATTTTAATTTTAAGATTTCTTTCATTTTGGGTGTAATTAATTTATTTACTAAATTTTGATGAAACTGATCAAAATTATGATTATTCCTAATGGAGTTTTCAAAAATTTGTTCTGTGAAACCAGTCATAAACGGAGTTAACAAAACCAGAGGTAAATCAACTGCATAACGTTTCTGTATCTGTTTGATAATTTTAATGTTTCTTACTAATGTATCAATGTCTCGTCCATCGGTGATAGTTAATTGTTTTAACTCTTGTTCAATTGGATTTGCAATTTTTGTCCAATTGAAATTTAATTCACGTTGAAAATGTAAGGGATTATTGTTACCTACTGCATTCGGTATGTAGATGTAGATACTTCATTTTGAAGAACGGGGTTTAATATTCCTGTATCAGGTGCAAAGTTAAATTGATTACAATTAGGAATTTCTTGCCTTTGATTAGGCAAGAAGTTATCTCCTAAACGTGCCCTTTCAAGATTTAGATTTTGTTCACAATTAGGTCTAACTTCAATATTATGCCACCCATTTGCTTTCCAAACCTCAAACCTTTCCTTTAAATTCTGAAAATCTACTGCTTTATCCGGTTTGTTGGGCAATATAAATGTTAATATTTTGTTAAGCCTATCCTCAAAAATTTTAGCATTATATGTTTCTAATTCCGTTAAATTTTCGATGTTTCTTATCCTTGCAAAATAATTTTGTCAATCGGTCAGTTGTTTACCAAAATCAAATCTATGTAATGTGTTTAAGTCAATTTGTCGCCCGTTCTCTAATAGTTTTTGTAGTCTTTGTCGTTTTTGTCGTATGTTTCCTGTTGTCGTACTTCTCTGTATCCTAAGTTGGAAGTTAATGTTCGTTTCGTCTAATTTATTCGTTTCGATAATCTGTCCCACTTGTTCTTCCATGTTTATTTTTATTTCGTTTGTTTATGGTGAAAATGTATATATGTAAAACAGATGACTTACCAGTCGGAGTCAGTATACCTGGTCAGATGTGAATTGTTTATACCTTAGTTTTTATAATTTTTAGAAGATTCGTTGTGTTATTTTTAATTTTTTCTTCTTATCTCCTTTTTGATTTTCAACTGCTCTGGTTTGATTATTTTCGTTTGATGAAATCGTTTCACTATCCTGTCCTTTTTGTTAGTTATTTTAATTTCTTTTCCAAAATTTATTTATTTATTGAAATTCCTTAATTGGATCTTTTCTCATCCTGGTCACGGCACCATTTTTGTCCCAGAAGTTCATAAAGAAAAGTTTCCAAATTCAATAATTCAAGGATCTTTATTAAAAGATTTTTTTGTAAATATTCTAAAATTCTTAATGTTATTAAAATTGTTAAAAGTTCCTTAAAATCTTTAAAATCTATTAAAAGTCCTTGAAATCTTTATTTCAACCAATCCTCTAAAAATATCTATCTTTATCTGTTCAGTAAAGTTGTTTTCAATTATTAAAATGTTTTTCTATTTTAAAAGATGTAAATCATCACCTTACTCTTTAAAGAATTTAAAAAAGAGTGAGTTAACAATCCATTTTATTTAATAAAATGGAATGTTCATTTTTATTTTTACTTTAAAAAATGTTGTTATTATTATTTTTGTCTTTCACATCTGACGGTAGTAAATCATCTGATGTATGTTTATGTTATGTGTGAGCGTATTCAGTTTGTCCTGTGAATGTACGTATGTGTTGTTGTGTGTGTGTATAAGTTTATTATATTACAGTAGTTTTTGTTTATTCTCAATGATTATCGGTGCGACTTTTTTGTGTAAAACTATATTTAAATAATTATCTTTATTTTACAAATTAATTTATATAATTTTTTTGTAGTTAGTAACAATTTTCTGTATACACAGTATTTTTAAAACAAACAATTTCTGACAGACATAGACATAAGAACTTCGGTGATAAGTAACTTATGAATAAAGTAATAATTGGAATTTATAAGTCTGAGTGAAAATTGATTGTTTTTACATACATAAAAACATTTTCACTTATTCATAATATCTCATAGAGAAGAAAAAGTACTAAGTATTAAGGTAAGTATATATTACACATTTATTACCAATGTAAAAGCTGTTTCGTTATTTTGTAATATTGATGTTTTTGTATATGAAAGTATGCATGTTGTTGATAATTTGTTTCTGATGATGATTCCAATTTGACAATGATGTTTCTGAAAATATTGTAATAGATCAGCCACAAATTTTACAAACTGAACAGTCAACTGTATAATAACAATAAAGCTTATTAGCTTATGTAAATATTGTAAATATAGATCAGCCTCAAATTTCACACATTGAACAGGCAATTACCAATAATTTTGTTCCCATGCATATTATAAATTTAGACCAACCGTCAACTTCACAAACCGCTGCAAACAATGCAATTATTCCTATATCTAATGAAACTGATAGATTTGGGTGGTCTAAAATTGATGAACAGCCACAACTTCCAGGTTTTGAGGGAGAAAGTTGTGTAAAAGTTGCTCTTGATGAAACCTTAACAGTTTCCAATATTTTCTGAATTTATTAGTAGTGATCTTTTCAAAACAATTAAAACAGACAAATAGGTATGCTTCATCTACTATTGACTCTCTCAAACGAAAGAACCTAATCAAACACAATTCTTTGTGGAACAATTGGAATACGGTAACATTCTCAGAACTTTATAAGTTATTTGCCATTGTACTACACGTGTCTACGTCAGAAAGCCAAATCTTCGAGATTACTGGTCTGCGAACCCTGAAATAGAGACAAGATTTGCTCCTAAAACTAAAGTCTCATGATAGATTTTTCGCAATATTCAGGATGTTACATATAAATAATAATGCTCTGTGGATAAACCCTATTGAACAGGTACATGATGCCTTGCATAAAATCAGGCCTCTTTATGATCATGTAGTTGAAAGGTGTAAAACTGTGTTTTATCCGGATATAGATGTTACAATAGATGAATTTTTTTTTTTTTTTTTTTTTTTTTTTTGTTTTAGGGCGAAAAACCAGACGGTTATCATCGCCCGTTGTTCTACACACGGGTGTAAAGGGCCCGAGTGTAGAACGACTTTACATATTTAAATATAACTCTTAAAACTAAAAAATATCCCATAAAAATATATTCATAAATAAAATTGACAAAAAAGAACACTTATATTAAAAACTTATAAGATAAACATACAAACACAAACTTAAATCTAATATCACAGTTGGAATATAAATAAAATCTACAACCTATCACATAAATCTTACAAACTAGTATCACAGCAAACACAATATAATTTACATTAATATCACAGACCAGAAGAATAAAAAGGCTGTAAAGGGGCCACGAAAATAAAAACCATACACAAATACACATATAAAATCAATTAATACTACAAGTTCCCCATTAGATATCTTTATATACACTAATGGATCTTAGGAATCTCAACGTTGAGTCTAAAACATGGCTATCGTCGCCGAGTACTTCTCGCAACTCGCAGGGTATTTTAAATCGCCGACGCAGAGCTGCGTAGCAGATGCAATCTACTAAAACATGTTTGACTGTCAAAGGACAATCGCATCTGCCACAAATTGGAGCATCACCAGACGTCATGAGATACCCATGGGTTAATCTGGTGTGCCCAATTCTAAGTCGCGCGATAACAACTTCTTCCCTTCTGTTCTTCCTCAGTGACGTATCCCAGGGCTTAACATTAACTTTTATTTCACGAAGCTTGTTGCCATGGGAGCCAGTCCATTCTACCTGCCAGGAATCAGTGATGACACGCTTCACCAGGCCCACGAAATCTGACACAGTCAGATATTGCGTGAAGGCCGGTTGGCGAGCTGCCTCCTTAGCGGCCAAATCAGCAGCCTCATTTCCCGGGATTCCAGCATGACCCGGAACCCAGCAGAAAACAACGCTTACTCCTCTATCGTTAAGCTGCTTCACGGTGCCGTGGACATCTGCAACTAGCGGGTGGCGTGAATATATATCACTAATTGACTGCAGGGCACTGAGCGAATCAGTGCACACCAACACCCGACGCCCACGCACACAGACTACAGACAGAGCTTTACTAACAGCGTAAAGTTCAGCCGTGTAAACACTGGTTCCCACAGGTAATCCAAACAAATAGGTTCTCCCATTAGCAACAAACGAGCAACCAACTCCAACATCTGACTTTGATCCATCCGTGTATACAACCGTAGATGGTTTAATAGCTTCAACTAACTCACTGAAAATGCTATTAAATACCACAGAACTTGTGTCTGCCTTTGAGTATTTACACATTTCAAAGTTAATGTGTAACTGAGCGATTGTCCAGGGTGGAAAGAGACATGAATTACATGGGTACACACGAGGAATCGCAATACCGAGGTTGTAGCATATCCCCAACGCTCTTACACCGAATGGTGAAGGCAATCGGGCATTCATCAGATGCAAATCATGACAAGGGTTGTTGAGAATGATGTCATGCAAAAAATGATAAGGTCTAGCTTTCAACTTGGCAAAGTACGTCAATATAAGCTGCTGGCGACGTCTGTGTAACGACATTTCTCCACTTTCAACTAAGATGCTGACAACAGGGCTAGAACGAAAAGCACCTGTAGATAATCGTAAACATGAATTGTGGACTGAGTCAAGCATTCTCAGAGAAGTGGAAGTAGCAGATGAGTAGGCTACAGCGCCATAATCTATACGTGATCGCACTAGAGCCTTGTAGAACCTTATCATACATGATCTATCAGCTCCCCAACATGTACCTGTAAGAACACGCAGAATATCAACCACCTTTAAGCACCTAGCCCGTAGGTCTTTAATATGCGGAACCCATGTAAGTCTTTTATCGAATATTATACCTAGAAACCTGATTTCAGTGCTAACCTTAATATGCTGACCCATTAAATACAGTCTTGGAACAGTATCAGTCCGAATCCGGCAAAACTGGATGCATTTAGTTTTCTCAGGAGAAAAACGAAAGCCAGTTTGTCGTGACCATTCCTCAAGACGGTATATAGTAAGCTGTAGGGCTCGTTCAACTGAAACAACATTTCTAGATGCAACATATATCGCAAAATCATCTACAAACAACGAACATTTAACAGGGTATACGCAACTTTTCACAATATTGTTAATGGCAACCGCAAATAGGGTACAACTAATTACACTCCCCTGCGGTATACCATTTTCCAAATCAAACCTGTTTGACAAACTCTGACCAACCCTTACACGAAATGATCGGTCATCCAGAAAGTCTTTAATGAAGGCCAACATGTTCCCAGCGATGCCCCACTCCCGCAAGGTATTAAGAATACCTCGTCGCCAAGCCGTATCATATGCTTTTTTCAAATCAAAGAATACGGCAACGAGGCGCTGCCGCAATGCAAACGCATTGCAGATAGCCGTCTCAAGGGCCACCAAGTGGTCTGTCGAAGACCTCCCTCTCCGAAAACCGCTCTGTTCAGGAGCGAGGAAGTCATTCTTTTCCAGATACCACATGAGACGACTATTCACCATTCTTTCCATCACCTTACATACAACACTTGTCAGGGAGATGGGGCGATAGCTGGAGGCCAACATTTTATCTTTGCCAGGTTTGAGGATCGGGACAACAATTGCTTCTTTCCAAGATTCTGGAAGCTTTCTAGAAGCGTATATTTTATTAAAAATATGTAGGAGTTGCCTTAACCCGGAGTCTGGTAAATGCGCTATCATCGAAAGTGTAATTTCATCTCCTCCAGGCGAGGTATTTCGAGAAACTTTGAGCGCTTTTCTTAGTTCAGGCATTGAAAAAGGAATGTTCAGAGGATCATTTGTGTCCGCTATATGAAAAGGAAGAGATTCAATGGTTTTCTTATGATTTTGAAATTGAATTGAATATGAAGACGTGAGAGACGCTGATCTTAACGAAGAACCAATTGCATTCGCAATGTCGATTGGTGACGTAATCACGGAACCGTCAGTTTGCAACCCTGCAATTCGGTGCGGAGACATCCTTCCACAAACGGACCGCAGTTTTCTCCACACCGTTGTCACAGGGGTACACCTATTAATATCTGCAACATAACGGCTCCACGACTCTCTCTTACTCTCCAGAAAGATACGCCTACAGCAGGCCCGAGCTCTTCGGTAAGCTTCCAGGTTAGCATCCGTAGGTCTGCGACTAAAAATTCGCAGGGCCCTACGGCGGTCCTGAAGAGCCTCCTTACACCGATTATTCCACCAAGGCACCGGCGGCCGCCGCGCTTTACCCGATGTTTTTGGAATGCTCTGGGCAGCTGCTGCAGACATCCTCTCCACAAAGGAAGACAACAGGCTTCGTGCATCATCATCATCTTCATATTCAGATTCCATCAAACTTGAAAACTCATTCCACCGTGCAAGCTTCTCTATCCATCGTTTTGGAAGGTCATCGACAGACTGGTAGTCAAAAAACTCGACCACCACCGGTCGGTGATCACTTCCGTACAGGTCTGGCAGTACTCTCCACATCAACCTTGGAACAAGGGACGGGCTGCAGAAAGTAAGGTCCAAGCACGACCAGGATCCTGTTGAGGATGACATGAATGCTTCAGATCCATCGTTCAATAGACATAAGTCTAAATCACTCCGGACCCTCTCCACCATGTGACCTCTACCATTGCACAGTGAGGAGCCCCAAGAATAATGGTGACCATTGAAATCTCCTAGGACGATATATGGAGCTGGTAACTGTTCCAGTAATTCTCTCATGGCAAGGTATGAAACTTCATTGTTAGGTGGTAAATAAACAGTACACACGCAAACCGACACCGGGACAGTTATCCTGATTGCTACGGCCTGAAGATCCGTCTGAATATCCAGACTTACCCCCTGCATTGACTGGTGAAGTAATATAGCGACCCCACCACCAGGGCCACCACGCAGGGAATCTTTCCTAAACATCCCATATCCACGAACGGAGATTGAGACATCAGGCTGTAACATTGTCTCTTGCAGGCACAGCGCAATCGGACACTTTTCCCGGATCAACAACTTTATGTCTTCATACCTAGACCGGATCCCGCGAACATTCCATTGAATAATATTATTAAAAGGGAATTTAAAAAAGAAAAGGACCTATGTTTCAAACACAATTTTCTCCTTCCCTTTCTTTCCTTTTACCTGTATGAAACCCTTATCAAGGGCCGATGGATCTCCTATCACATCGTGGATCTTGGACCCAGACGAAGGAGATTTTAGAAATTTAGACGCATCCACTGGAAGCGTCTTGGGCAATGAAAGGGGTTTCCCCTTTGAGGTAGAGGCGACTGTCTTATTTGACAGCTGAACTTTTGTATTCTGCGTCGCAGAAAGGTTACCCACTTGAGGCACTGAATTCTTCAAACCAATTTCTGTTTGCTTGGTGCTTAATAATGCTTTTAGCGCAGAAGTTAGGGAAGCAACCTGTTTAGTGAGGTTCTCAACAACACTCTTCAACTCAACGCATGACGAGCACTCACCAGACACACGAGACTGAACACTAGTTGCAGCTGCAAACGAAATGTCAGGCTGGACTGCATTTCGAATGCTATTTAGTTTTCTGTACTCGCTCCGGGCAGCGGGAAAGGAAAGCTTCTGTTCAGACGAAATTTTCTGAATTTCCCGTTCTTCTTTATACTTGGGGCATTCCCGAGACCTTGCTGAATGACTTCCTTTACAGTTTGCACATAGTTCTTTTTCAGAATTGCATTCGCTATCTAAGTGGTCAGGTGAACTGCACTTTGCGCATATCGCAGGTTTTTTGCAGTTAGTTTTCGTATGTCCGTATTCCTGGCACTGAAAACAGCGCAGAGGGTTTGGGACATACGGTCTCACTCGAACAGACAAGTAACCCAACTTAAGACGATCCGGAGGTTGAGGGGTGGAAAATGTTATGATGAGTGTCGGGGTACCGACATCAATTCCATTTTCCCGACGCGTAACTCTTTTGACTTGCGTTACTCTCTGGGAGGTAAGCTCCTCCAATAACTCAGCCTCAGACATATCTTGTATATCTCGAGAGTAAACCACTCCTCGAGATGAGTTGAGGGATCGGTGCGGTTCTACAGTGACTGTAGTACTTCCTATTTGTGTAATTTTAACAACGCTGCTACTTTGCTTCGCAGACGTTGTTTCAATTAACAAAGTACCATTCCTTAGTTTTTTAATTGAATGTGGGGAGCCACAAACCGACTGCACAGACCTGTTAATAATGAAGGGGGAAACTTTTGATAGCGACCCTTCTTCTGCAACACAACGAACAACGAAAAATTTGTCCGTGTTACTTAATACACCACTATCACTATCGTCAGACAAGCTAGACCATAGTCTTTTAAATCCGAGGGAAGATTGTTTATTTGACATAATCTCTTTAGTGCTTTTCCAGTCATCGTGAAAGCAAGGTGCGGGCGGAGAGATGACCCGCGCACGCCGCAGGTCCCTAGTAAAAAGAAGGACCCGGCCGAGTACTCCCGGCAGCCATCTCCCACATATTTCATCCGGGCCGGGGAGTCAGGTCCTCCCCGGACCTGGCTTTACTGTTGACTTCACATCAGCTGTTCAATTTTCTGAATATTTGCGTCAGGATTCGTGAATCTTTGTAATGGGCTGGTCGTTTCAATTTGCTATTGAAAGTATTGTTTTCTTACTGTATGTATATTGTACATTATGGATAATGAAAGATATATTTTACATTATAAACAGATTAAAGAAGTACCTGTCGGAACAGGACGAAAAAAGCTGTCTTCGCCTCAGAACTGGGCAAAAAGTGTAGCAAATCGTAAAAGGTAAGTGTGTATAAGATTTTGATTTTTAGCTTAGTTATTAAAGACACTATTAAAAGAAAAGAACTATAAAAAAGTTAATCTTTGTTGCGTATATTGCTTCTTGGTTTCTATTTATGTAATTTACATCTAGCATTCATTGTGAGGTTATGATATGCTATGTTTATTCGTTGCGACTTTTGATTATTGTCATAAAAAAAGAAATAAACTGAAAAAATATGAAAATTAACTTTTGCATATTTAGTAGTTGGTGTTATTTTATTAACCATTGACCCTAATAATGATCAATAGCTATTAGTAATCTGTGTGTTTTTCTTCTGTTGCAGATATTTACCTACATCTTCACCAACTAAATTAAACTGTCAGCACAGAACAGGTTTTGAGTGTAATAACCTTTCAATGCAACATATCAGAAGGACGCATGAACAGTTCTACAAGGTCGCAGAAAGGAAAGTTCAAAATGATTTTAATCTTAAATTTGTGACATGTGCAACTCCAAAGAGGCATAGATCTCGCAAAGATAGCTTTAATAAAGAGGTAACAATATTTTATTATATTTCTTGTAAAAAGCAAGGTGTTGTGACATTAAAAAGAGTTTGCAGAGAATTCTTTATGAAAGCCCTTGGAATTAAAAAAGACAGACTACAGTTATTGTGCAGGAAATTCCTTTTTACTGGTGATAATGTTGCTGACAGAAGAGGAGGGGATACTAGAAGCGATAAGTATAAAAACAAAAAAAATGCCGTAAAAGAATTTATTAAGTCAATTAAATCAATTGAAAGCCATTATAATCGCAGTAAAAATGTTACAAGACAATACTTAAGTAGTGATTTGTCAATTAAGAAACTGTTCATCATGTACAATGACAAACACGAAGATTTAAGTGTAAAATATAATTTCTTTCGTAATATATTTATTACACATTTTAATATTAGTTTCTCATCTCCTTCCACCGATATGTGTTCAACTTGTCTCCATTTTAAAAGAAAAAATTAATTCAACAAAATATGATGCATAAGGCAAAGGCTGATTCATTTTATAGACTATTAAAAAATAATAATGAAAGAATCAAAATTTTAAGTTTCGATGTCCAGAAAAATTTGATCCTACCGAAATTGCCGGACCAGTCCGCATATTATACACGCCAAATGTATCTACAAAATTTCACAATTTCTGAGGGTCATTCAAAATCTTCTCAAACCAAACAGAATACGTTTGCTTACGTTTGGTTTGAAAATGAATTTTCTAAGTCATCTAATGAAATTGCATCATGCGTTTACAACAGATTAAAGAATACAGATTTGTCCACTTTTCACACAATTCATTTCTTTGCTGACGGCTGCGGCGTGCAAAATAAAAACACAATATTAATTGCTTTGCTATGTTTCTGGTTTCACAATGAATCTCCTCCGCAAATAAAACAAGTACAAATTATCTTCCCAGTCGTTGGGCATTCTTTCATGCCACCTGATAGGAATTTTTGCACTAATTGAAAAGAAAGTTAGAAATAAAACAACAATTGTAACTCCCAAAGAGTATATTGATATCATTAGTCAATACTCCACAGTAATTAGACTTGATGAAGAATGCCCTGTGTACAATTTCAAGAATGAATGTCTCAAAGTTATAAAGAAGCCAGCTCTATGGCATTTTAAATTCAACCCATGCAAACGTTTTGTTTTAACTAAAAGACTAGTAGCTAATGCTTCAATTTGCAAGAGAGGAAAACATATTGGTATGATGAAACCTGAGATTATACTGAAAGGAAAGCTACTAAATCCAGCAAAGATAAAAGATCTAAATTTCCTACTGACTAAACATTATGGTGATAACTGGAAGGAAGATGGTCAGCTGTTATTTTATAAAAACTTAATGGATGTGAATGTCAGTGATTCTGTAGCTGATAAGGATAACTCTGATGAGGATGACTGTGGTGAAATTAATGATGATGATGGCCTTTTAATATGTTGAATGATTTAGAGTGGAAAATGATCAATACAAGAATGGCATATTGATAAAATATTATTTTTTAAATTTCTTATTATGTGATTTTTAATTATTTTTGTATTGTATTGTACTGACGAATAAAAAATATGATTTGATAAACAATAAAGTTTAATAGTTTTTTTCCAAAACCCCCTACGTCCAAGTTAAGTTCCATAACCCCCTATGTCCAAAAGATTTTTTCATTTACTTACACTATAAAGGTGTAAATATTTTTAAGAAAAACCTGCATGTTTCTTGATATTTTTCTGCAAATATTAAAAAAAGTGTTCAAATATTTTACCTAGAAGCTCAGATACAGGTTTTTTGCATTTTTCTCAAAATCATTTTCGCTGGACATAGTGAGTTATGGAACTTGACGACTCAAATAACAATAACGACGTTGACACTTATGCAAATAAAATCTTAAAAATTAGTATCACAACCAAAAAATTAAAAAATACATTCAGAAAAAAATATCACAGACATAAGAGGTCGCAAAAGGCTGTAAAGAGGCCACATAATAAAAACACAGACATATAAATATAAACTTATAACTAATATAAAACATATAGTACTTTAGGATAAAACTAATTAAGACATATAAAACATTGCAGATCACCCTAGACTGTCAGACACTGTTGTACACACTAATGGATCGTAAAAATTTTAAAGCCGCGTCCAAAATAGGGCTTTCGTCACCGAGTAAATACCTTAATTCAGAGGGAATCTTAAATCGCCGACGCAAAGCTGCGTAGCAGACGCAATCAACTAATACATGTTTGATTGTCAAAGGACAACCGCACCTGCCACAAATTGGAGCATCACCAGACGTCAGGAGATACCCGTGGGTTAATCTGGTGGGCCCAATTCTAAGTCGCGCGATGACAACTTCTTCCCTTCTGTTCTTCCTCAGTGACGTAGGCCAAGCCTTAACACTATGTTTTATCTCCCGTAGCTTGTTGCCATGAGAGCCAGTCCATTCTACCTGCCAGGAATCATGATGACACGCTTCACCAGGCTCACGAAATCTGACAGTCAGATATTGCGTGAAGGCCGGTTGACGAGCCGCCTCCTTAGCGGCCAGATCAGCAGCCTCATTTCCCGAGATTCCAGCATGACCCGGAACCACGGACTTAGTATGATAGGGACGGAGCGTAAATTCAAAAATCTGTGTCTAAAGAGGGGATACGGAAAAAAGAGAAACAGAGAAAAGTGAGCTAGGCCCAACTCCCACTCCAAAGCAAAGACTGAGCTATATTTAATAAGATGCGCGCAGCAGGTATATACTATATAATATATGCAGATAGCACCTATATACAATGCACGACAGGTCTGATATTTTCATTATATTACAAATTCAATAAAACTTTTCAAAATATTACAATCATTGTGACAAAAAATTTATATAATTAAAACTCGAGTTATATTCTCACGCACTTATATAATGTGTATTTTGTATAAAATGAAAAAATTCAGGCAAGTATATGGAATTTAAACCATCTAATAATTTTTAGGGATTTTACAGATTAACATTGTATACAATTGTAATGAACAGATACAATATAAGATTATACATTATACTGTTAAAAATATATAAATAGTTTCTATTTTTATAACAACTTTTTCCCTAACAAGACCATTTTTGAATTTCAAAAGAAACCATTATTAGGGAAAACATGCCAGGGTATTCCCCCGCTTAATTACCCTCGAAATACACTTTTATTGCCTTTCCTTTTTTTTAATGACAAACAATGGTTATCTATTCTATTAAAAGACCTGAAAACAGATTTTTGTTGCTACAAACAATTTTCAGAACAGGAATTTTTGCGTACTCATTCGCCTTCATTAATTAAAGCAGTTGTTCAAAAATTCATTAAAGTTAGAATGTTTTACATAAATAACCATGCATTTGATAAACGCTCCAACAAAAGACATTTATTTACAAAGTTAATTCTTTTCATGAATCAATAATTTAAAGATATATTAAACATTAACATTGTTTGTTTTGATGTATATAAATAGCAAATACTACTTAAAGAATTACTACATTTTGGATAGGGATCGAATCGCTGACAGTGCAATTTAAAAAGTGGATTTTCTGCACATGAAAATAAATATACGATTTCATAAAATATACATTATAACAGTATATAATAGATAGATAATAATTTTAATTTATGTAATTGGTGATCAATAAACAATACAATAATCATCTCATAACAAATGTATATATATTTCTTATACTATTACAATTTCCCTGCATTACAGTTAAATGAGCTATTCCCACTGTATATACAACATATACATGTAACCGAGAGTGTAAGGAGTGGGAGGCGACCCTAGCTCGATTTTTAAATTTATACAACCTTCTCTTTTCTCCAAGTGGCCGGAGTTGGACACAGTTTCGTTGCGTGTATTAAGATACGTACGCTCCGTCCCTATCATACTAAGTCCGTGCCCGGAACCCAGCAGAAAACAACGCTTACTCCTCTATCGTTAAGCTGCTTCACGGTGCCGTGGACATCTGCAACTAGCGGGTGGCGTGAATATACATCACTAATCGACTGCAGGGCACTGAGCGAATCAGTGCTCTCAGGGGGAGAGTGCAATTCAGAGTTACATGAAAAATAAACCTACCAGGTATGGCAAATTCTACATATTATCAGATGCCAGGTCAGGATATGTGGCAAATTTGGAGGTGTACAGTGGAGGTAAAAATAAAGACCAAAACAAAATTAGTTCAGTAATTTTTCGGCTTTGTGACGGCATTCTTGGAAAAAGCCATGTAGTATATACATGGACCGTTTATATTCCAGCCCAATACTCTTAGATCTCTTGTGGCAACATATAACTTTAGCAGTCCGTACTGTACAAGTAAATAGACAGAAATTACCACCAGGCTTACTTGAGACAAAATTAGAAAAAGGTGAAATGTCCTTCCGTTGCAGAAATCACTTATTTTGTCGGAAGTGGAGGGACAAACGAGTTGTACATATGAATCGGCCTGTGCAAAAACATGTCAGGTGACATTTTTTTTCTAAAAGCTGTTTTTCATGAAATATGATTAGTTAGGTAGATATAGGCCTACATATACTATGCATAAACTCAGGACCATTAAAGGGCTGTCTCATGGCGCTCGAAAAAGTTGTACAAACAGCTGTTCGGCTGTGGCGTCACTGCTCTGACACTGCGCTGTCTACACTCTGGTTACACATACTTTCTCGGCTACTCATCTTAAAATATGCCTAATGAATTAAGAATAAATGTTTACACTTTGTTATCATTAGCAATGTCCGAAACATTATTTATAAAACAATAGATAGCAATAATGCATAAATAATACGACTTTCTAAAAACAATATGTGACAAAAACATTTTGGGTTGCGTAAAACCCTTACTCTTATTCTAAAGATGAGTATGATCTACGAAGAGACTGGAAAGAAAATAAAAAAATACAATTAAAATAAAAATCTTACATAACAAATGCGAATTAACGCTAACAACAATATTATTTTTTGAATGTATCCATTTTTTAGCTTTGTTCATGCAGTTGCTATCGTTTGATTTGTTCTCATTAAATCACCTGATCCTAATAAATGTCCTTGATCTAGCTTAGGCGTTAATAGCTTGTGGGCACAGATTTGGAAATTTTTCCGTTAGTCTTGTTCGCAGTTTTTTAATAACTCTTCTTCGGACACTGTGAGTACATATTATTTTCGCCATGGAGTGATGCAAAAACAATTTCAAATTCGTCCACTGTTTCTTTTCCAAGATTTACTTCGCACAATTAAACCTCCGTGGAAAAGAGCTTTAATTCATTTTTCATGTAGGCCAACATTTTTCGAGTAGGCGCTTAGTGTTAGATCTTTGTTACGTGCTTTGTACACTATGCACCCTACAACGTAAGAGAGGGCTATCAGGTAGGCAGTCTGACAGGATATCACTTACATAGCCTTGGAACATGTATAGTAGCGCCCACCCCATGGCCACGTCTATTTTTCAAAATTTTAAAAAGTCTACAACATTGGCCAATCAATAGTTCATGTTATTAATACATCTTTCACGCTGAATAAAACGATAGTTTGCTCGTGCCTAACGATTGAGCGGTACTGATTTTTTTTTTTTTTTTTTTTAGGCGAAAAACCAGGACGGTTATCAACGCCCGTTATTCTACACATGGGGGTAAAGGGCCCAAGTGTAGAAAGTAATCTTATTATAATATAAAACGTCTTACAAACTAGAAATATCACAGAAAATACATTAACATACGAACATAAGCTTAAACCTAATATCACAGACAGAATAAATAATATTTACAACTTAACAAATAAAAATCTTACATACTAGTATCACAGCAAACAAAAAATAATATAAATTAAAAGCTAATATCACAGACCTGACGGTAAAAACAAAAGGCTGTAAAGGGGCCATAAAAAAAATAACAAAAATTAATAAATAAATAAAAAACATACACAAATACACATATAAAATTAAACTAATATTAATATTTCCCTATCAGACACTGTTGTACACACTAATGGATCTAAGTAATCTTAACGTTGAGTCCAAAACATGGCTATCGTCGCCGAGTACATCTCGTAACTGGAAGAGTATCTTGAATCGCCGACGTAGAGCTGCGTAGCAGACGCAATCTACCAACACATGTTTAATTGTCAAAGGACAATCACATCTGCCACACATTGGAGCATCACCAGACGTCATGAGATACCCATGCGTTAATCTGGTGTGTCCAATTCTAAGTCGCGCGATGACAATCTCTTCCCTTCTGTTCTTCCTCAGCGACGTAGGCCAAGGATTAACGTCATGCTTTATCTCACGAAGCTTGTTGCCATGAGAGCCAGTCCATTCTACCTGCCAGGAATCAATGATGACACGCTTCACCAGGCCCACGAAATCTGACACAGTCAGATATTGCGTGAAGGCCGGTTGGCGTGCCGCCTCCTTAGCGGCCAGATCAGCAGCCTCATTTCCCGAGTTTCCAGCGTGACCCGGAACCCAGCAGAAAACAACGCTTACTCCTCTATCATTCAGCTCCTTCACAGTGCCGAGGACGTCAACAACTAGCAAGTGGCGTGAATACACATCATTAATCGACTGGAGAGCACTGAGCGAATCAGTGCACACCAACACACGACGCCCACGCACACAGACTACAGAAAGAGCTTTGCTGATAGCATAAAGTTCAGCCGTGTAAACACTGGTTCCCGCAGGTAATCCAAACAAATAGGTTTTCCCATTAGCAACAAACGAGCAACCAATTCCAACATACGACTTTGATCCATCAGTGTATACAACCGTAGATGGTTTAATAGCTTCAACTAATTCACTGAAAATGCTATTAAATACCACAGAACGTGTGCCTGCCTTTGAGTATTTACACATCTCAAAGTTAAAGTGTAACTGAGCAATGGTCCAGGGTGGAAATAGATAAGAATTACATGGGTAGACACGAGGAATAGCAATATCGAGGTTGTTGCATATCTCCAACGCTCTTACACTGAATGGTGAAGGTTGTCGGGCGTTCATCAGATGCAAATCATGACACGGGTTGTTAAGAATGATCTCATGCAAAAAATGGTAAGGTCTAGCTTTCAACTTAGCAAAGTACGTCAATAGAAGCTGCTGGCGACGTCTGTGTAACGACACTTCTCCACTTTCAACTAAGATGCTGACAACAGGGCTAGAACGGAAAGCACCTGTAGACAATCGTAAACATGAATTGTGAATACTGTCAAGCATTCTTAGCGAAGTGGGAGTAGCAGATGAGTACGCTACAGCGCCATAATCTATACGAGATCGCACTAGAGCCTTGTAGAACCTTAACATACATGATCTATCAGCTCCCCAACATGTACCTGTAAGAACACGCAGAATATCAACCACCTTTAAGCACCTAGCCCGTAGGTCTTTAATATGCGGAACCCATGTAAGTCTTTTATCGAATATTATACCTAGAAACCTGATTTCAGTGCTAACCTTAATATGCTGACCCATTAAATACAGTCTTGGAATATTATCAGTCCGAATCCGGCAAAACTGGATGCATTTAGTTTTCTCAGGAGAAAAATTAAAGCCAGTTTGTCGTGACCATTTCTCAAGACGGTATATAGTTAGCTGTAGGGCTCGTTCAGCTGAAACAACATTTCTAGATGCAACATACAGGGTGATTCATGAAGTTCTCCCCCCCACTTCTACAGCACATTGTACTAGTAAAAATAATGAAAAAATGTTATATAAACATAGGTCCGAAAACGCTTCGTTAGCGAGTTACAGCTAGCGAAAGTTTCGCCTGGATTTCAGTTCACCAGGTGAAATGAGGTCTTCCTGGAATTGTGGTAAGGTAGATTAAGGGGCAAATTCAATCATTTCTTATGGTTTTTGATCTGATAAATTGAATAAAACAGGTCCCAGATCTGTAAGTTAAATAGTTTTTAAGAAAACCAGTGTCAAATGCAAAAAATGGAGTGAAAATCACATTTTTTCATCTTTGGGCAAGGATAACTGTGTTATTTCACCAAGAAACAGTTAAAATTTTTCAATAAAAAATGTAGAAAATTTTATTCTGAACAAACCGTTGTAAATAAAGTACACAGAAAGCGAATAGATGTTTGATTAAATGAGTTTTTATTCATAAGAGTACAAAGTAAAATTAACCGGAAAAACTAAAATGAAAAAATGTGTTTTTTTCACTCCATTTTTTTGCATTTGACACTGGTTTTCTCAAAAACTATTCGCTTTCTGTGTACTTTATTTACACCGGTTTGTTCAGAATAAAATTTTCTACATTTTTTATTGAAAATTTTTAACTGTTTCTTGGTGAAATAACAAAGTTATTCTTGCCCATAGATGAAAAAATGTGATTTTCACTCCATTTTTTGCATTTGACACTGGTTTTCTCAAAAACTATTTAACTTACAGTTCTGGGACCTGTTTTATTCAATTTATCAGATCAAAAACCATAAGAAATGATGGAATTCGCCCCTTAATCTACCTTACCACAATTCCAGGAAGACCTCATTTCACCTGGTGAACTGAAATCCAGGCGAAACTTTCGCTAGCTGTAACTCGCTAACGAAGCGTTTTCGGACCTATGTTTATATAACATTTTTTCATTATTTTTACTAGTACAATGTGCTGTAGAAGTGGGGGGAGAACTTCATGAATCACCCTGTATATCGCAAAATCATCTACAAACAAACAACATTTAATAGGGTATACGCAACATTTCACAATATTGTTAATGGCAATCGCAAATAGAGTACAACTAATTACACTCCCCTGCGGTATACCATTTTCCAAATCAAACCTTTTTGACAAACTCTGACCAACCCTTACACGAAATGATCGGTCATCCAGAAAGTCTTTAATGAAGGCCAACATGTTCCCAGCGATGCCCCACTCCCGCAAGGTATTAAGAATACCTCGTCGCCAAGCCGTATCATATGCTTTTTTCAAATCAAAGAATACGGCAACGAGGCGCTGCCGCAATGCAAACGCATTGCAGATAGCCGTCTCAAGGGCCACCAAGTGGTCTGTCGAAGACCTCCCTCTCCGAAAACCACTCTGTTCAGGAGCGAGGAAGTCATTCTTTTCCAGATACCACATGAGACGACTATTCACCATTCTTTCCATCACCTTACATACAACACTTGTCAAAGAGATGGGGCGATAGCTGGAGGCCAACATTTTATCTTTGCCAGGTTTGAGGATCGGGACAACAATTGCTTCTTTCCAAAATTCTGGAAGCTTTCTAGAAGCATATATTTTATTAAAAATATGTAGGAGCTGCCTTAAACCAGAATCTGGTAAATGCGCAATCATCGAAAGTGTTATTTCATCTCCTCCAGGCGAGGTATTTCGATACACTTTGAGCGCTTTTCTTAGTTCAGGCAATGAGAAAGGAATGTTCAGAGGACCATTCGCGTCCGCTACATGAAAAGGAAGAGATTCAATGGTATGCTTATCATTTTGGAATTGAATTGAATATGAAGACGTGAGAGACGCTGATCTTAACGAAGAACCAATTGCATTCGCAATGTCGATTGGTGACGTAATCACGGAACCGTCAGTTTGCAACCCTGCAACTCGGTGCGGAGACGTCTTTCCACACACGGACAGCAGTCTTCTCCACACCGTTGTCACAGGGGTACTTCTGTTAATATCTGCAACACAACAGCTCCATGACTCTCTCTTACTCTCTAGAACGATACGCCTACAGCAGGCCCGAGCTCTTCGGTAAGCTTCCAGGTTAACATCCGTAGGTCTGCGACTAAAAATTCGCAGGGCCCTACGGCGGTCCTGAAGAGCCTCCTTACACTGATTATTCCACCAAGGCACCGGCGGTCGCCGCGCTTTTCCTGATGTTTTAGGAATGCTCCGGGCAGCTGCTGTAGACATCCTCTCCACAAAGGAAGACAACAGGTTTCGTGCATCATCATCATCTTCGTATTCAGATTCCATCAAACTTGAAAACTCATCCCACCGTGCAAGCTTCTCTATCCATCGTTTTGGAAGGTCATCGACAGACTGATAGTCAAAAAACTCGACCACCACCGGTCGGTGATCACTTCCGTACAGGTCTGGCAGTACTCTCCACATCAACCTTGGAACAAGGGACGGGCTGCAGAAAGTAAGGTCCAAGCACGACCAGGATCCTGTTGAGGATGACATGAATGTTTCAGATCCATCGTTCAATAGACATAAGTCTAAATCACTTCGGACCCTCTCCACCATGTGACATCTACCATTGCACAGTGAGGAGCCCCAAGAATAATGGTGACCATTGAAATCTCCTAGTAATATACATGGACTTGGTAACTGTTCCAGTAATTCTCGTATGGCTAGGTATGAAATTTCTCTATTTGGTGGTAAGTAAATATTACACACACAAACTGACAACGGGACAGTAATCCTGATTGCCACGGCCTGAAGATCCGTCAGAATATCCAGACTTATCCCTTGCATTGACTGGTGAAGTAATATAGCGCCCCCCCCCCCACCAGGGCCACCATGCAGAGAATCTTTCCTAAACATCTCGTATCCACGAACGGAGATTGAGACATCAGGCTGTAACATCGTCTCCTGCAGGCACAGCGCAATCGGACACTTTTCCCGGATCAATAACTTTATGTCTTCATACCTAGACCGGATCCCGCGAACATTCCATTGAATAATATTATTAAAGGGTATTTCAGAAAGAAAAGGACTTATGTGTCAAACACAATTTTCTCCTTCCCTTTCTTTCCTTTGACTTGTATAAAGCCCTTATCAAGGGCCGATGGATCTCCCATCATATCGTGGATCTTGGACCCAGACGAAGGAGATTTTAGAAATTTAGACGCATCCACTGGAAGCGTCTTGGGCAATGAAAGGGGTTTCCCCTTTGAGGTAGAGGCGACTGTCTTATTTGATAGCTGAACTTTTGTATTCTGCGTCGCAGAAAGGTTACCAACTTGAGGCACTGAACTCTTCAAACCAATTTCACTCTGTTTGGTGCTTAATAAAGCTTTCAGTGCAGAAGTCAGGGAAGCAACCTGTTTAGTTAGGTTCTCAACAACACTCTTCAACTCAACGCATGACGAGCACTCACCAGACACACGAGACTGGACACTAGTTGCAGCTGCAAACGAAATGTCAGGCTGGACTGCATTTCGAATGCTATTTCGTTTTCTGTACTCGCTCCGGGCAGCGGGAAAAGAAAGCTTCTGTTCAGACGAAATTTTCTGAATTTCCCGTTCTTCTTTATACTTGGGGCATTCCCGAGACCTCGCTGAATGACTTCCTTTACAGTTTGCACAGAGTTCTTTTTCAGAAGTGCATTCGCTGTCTAAGTGGTCAGGTGAACTGCACTTTGCGCATATCGCAGGTTTCTTGCAGTTTGTTTTCGTATGTCCGTATTCCTGGCACGGAAAACAGCGCAGAGGGTTTGGGACATACGGTCTCACTCGAACAGACAAGTAACCCAACTTAAGACGATCCGGAGGTTGAGGGGTGGAAAATGTTATGATAAGTGTCGGGTACCGACATCAATTCCATTTTCCCGACGCATAACTCTTTTGACTTGCGTTACTCTCTGGGAGGTAAGCTCCTCCAATAACTCAGCCTCAGACATATCTTGTATAACTCGAGAGTAAACCACTCCTCGAGATGAGTTGAGGGACCTATGCGGTTCAACGGTAACTGCAGTACTTCCGATTTGAGTAATTTTACCAACGCTGCTACTTTGCTTCGCAGACGTTGTTTCAATTAACAAAGTACCATTCCTTAATTTCTTAATAGAGTGTGGCGAGCCACAAACCGACTGAACAGACCTGTTAATAATGAAGGGGGAAACTTTTGACAGCGACCCTTCTTCTGCAACACAACGAACAACAAAAAATTTGTCTGTGTTATCACCACTGTTATCACTATCGTCCGACAAGCTAGACCATAGTCTTTTCATACCGGGGGAAGATTGTTTGTGTAACATTATCTTATGTGCTTTTCCAGTCATCGTGAAAGCAAGGTGCGGGCGGAGAGATGACCCGTGCACGCCGCAGGTCCCTAGTAAAATGAAGGACTCGGCCGAGTACTCCCGGCAGCCATCTCCCACATATTTCATCCGGGCCGGGGAGTCAGGTACTGCCTGACCCACTGATACCGACGTCCCAGAGGCTCGCACGCAGCAGTAAGAGCTCCGACACTCCTACCCATGGTCCACTTCTTGCCACAGTACCGATTTTTTTTTTTTTTTTTTTTTTTTAAGGCGAAAAACCTTAGCGAGGTTATCATCGCCTGCTGTTCTACACAAGGGTGTAAAAAAGCCCGAGTGCAGAACGCCTTTTATATATATATATATATATATATATGTATATATATATAATACTTAAAATCTTATAAGCTAATATCACAGACAAATTAAATAAAAAAACGCTAAAAAACACAAAAACATATACACATAAACGTAAACCTAATATCACAGTCAGAATAAATGACAATAATAACATTGACACCTATATAATTAAAATCTTAAAAACTAGTATCACAACCAAAAAAAAAACTAAAAATTACATTAAAAATAAAAAATATCACAGACATAGGACGTCGCAAAAGGCTGTAAAGGGGCCTCATAACACAGACATATATATACAACTTACAACTAATATAAATAAATATACAATAGAATAAAACTATTTACGCATATAAAACAATGAAACACCCCAGACTGTCATATAAATACAAACTTACAACTAATATAAATATATATACTATAGAATAAAAACTATTTACACATATAAAACATTGAAACACCCCAGACTGTCAGACACTGTTGTACACACTAATAGATCGTAAAAATTTTAAAGCCACATCCAAAATGGGGCTTTCATCACCGAGTATACACCTTAATTCAGAGGGAATCTTGAATCGCCGACGCAGAGCTGCGTAGCAGACGCAATCAATTAAAACATGTTTGACTGTCAAAGGACAATCGCATCTGCCACAAATTGGAGCATCACCAGACGTCATGAGATACCCATGAGTTAATCTGGTGGGCCCAATTCTAAGTCGCGCGATGACAACTTCTTCCTTTCTGTTCTTCCTCAGTGACGTATCCCAGGGCTTAACATTATCTTTTATTTCACGAAGCTTGTTGCCATGAGAGCCAGTCCATTCTACTTGCCAGGAATCAGTGATGACACGCTTCACCAGGCCCACGAAATCTGACACAGTCAGATATTGCGTGAAGGCCGGTTGGCGTGCCGCCTCCTTAGCGGCCAAATCAGCAGCCTCATTTCCCGAGATTCCAGCATGACCCGGCACCCAGCAGAAAACAACGCTTACTCCTCTATCGTTAAGCTGCTTCACGGTGCCGTGGACATCTGCAACTAGCGGGTGGCGTGAATATATATCACTACTTGACTGCAGGGCACTGAGCGAATCAGTGCACACCAACACCCGACGCCCACGCACACAGACTACAGACAGAGCTTTACTAATAGCATAAAGTTCAGCCGTGTAAACACTGGTTCCCGCAGGTAATCCAAACAAATAGGTTCTCCCATTGGCAACAAACGAGCAACCAACTCCAACATCCGACTTTGATCCATCAGTGTATACAACCGTAGATGGTTTAATAGCTTCAACTAACTCACTGAAAATGCTATTAAATACCACAGAACTTGTGTCTGCCTTTGAGTATTTACACATTTCAAAGTTAAAGTGTAACTGAGCGATGGTCCAGGGTGGAAATAGACACGAATTACTCGGGTAGACACGAGGCATCGCAATATCGAGGTTATTGCATATCTCCAACGCTCTTACACCGAATGGTGAAGGTTGTCGGGCGTTCATCAGATGCAAATCATGACAGGGGTTATTGAGAATGATATCATGCAAAAAATGATAAGGTCTAGCTTTCAACTTAGCAAAGTACGTCAATATAAGCTGCTGGCGACGTCTGTGTAACGACATTTCTCCACTTTCAACTAAGATGCTGACAACAGGGCTAGAACGGAAAGCACCTGTAGACAATCTTAAACATGAATTGTGGACCGTGTCAAGCATTGTCAGAGAAGTGGGAGTAGCAGATGAGTACGCTACAGCACCATAATCTATACGTGATCGCACTAGAGCCTTGTAGAACCTTATCATACATGATCTATCGGCTCCCCAACCTGTACCTGTAAGAACACGGAGAATATCAACCACCTTTAGGCACCTAGTCCGTAGGTCTTTAATATGCGGAACCCATGTAAGTCTTTTATCGAATATTATACCTAGAAACCTGATTTCAGTGCTAACCTTAATATGCTGACCCATTAAATACAGTCTTGGAATAGTATCAGTCCGAATCCGGCAAAACTGGATGCATTTAGTCTTTTCAGGAGAAAAATTAAAACCAGTCTGCCGTGACCATTCCTCAAGACGGTATATAGTAAGCTGTAGGGCTCGTTCAGCTGAAACAACATTTCTAGATGCAACATATATCGCAAAATCATCTACAAACAAAGAACATTTATTAGGGTACACGCAACATTTCACAATATTGTTTATGGCAACCGCAAATAGAGTACAACTAATTACACTCCCCTGCGGTATACCATTTTCCAAATCAAACCTGTTTGACAAACTCTGACCAACCCTTACACGAAATGATCGGTCATCCAGAAAGTCTTTAATGAAGGCCAACATGTTCCCAGCGATGCCCCACTCCCGCAAGGTATTAAGAATACCTCGTCGCCAAGCCGTATCATATGCTTTTTTCAAATCAAAGAATACGGCAACGAGGCGCTGCCGCAATGCAAACGCATTGCAGATAGCCGTCTCAAGGGCCACCAAGTGGTCTGTCGAAGACCTCCCTCTCCGAAAACCGCTCTGTTCAGGAGCGAGGAAGTCATTCTTTTCCAGATACCACATGAGACGACTATTCACCATTCTTTCCATCACCTTACATACAACACTTGTTAAAGAGATGGGGCGATAGCTAGAGGCCAACGTTTTATCTTTGCCAGGTTTGAGGATCGGGACAACAATTGCTTCTTTCCAAGATTCTGGAAGCTTTCTAGAAGCGTATATTTTATTAAAAATGTGTAGTAGTTGCCTTAAGCCAGAATCTGGTAAATGCGCTATCATCGAAAGTGTAATTTCATCTCCTCCAGGCGAGGTATTTCGAGAAACTTTGAGCGCTTTTCTTAGTTCAGGCATTGAAAAAGGAATGTTCAGAGGATCATTTGTGTCCGCTATATGGAAAGGAAGAGATTCAATGGTTTGCTTATGATTTTGAAATTGAATTGAATATGAAGACGTGAGAGACGCTGATCTTAACGAAGAACCAATTGCATTCGCAATGTCGATTGGTGACGTAATCACGGAACCGTCAGTTTGCAACCCTGCAACTCGGTGCGGAGACGTCTTTCCACACACGGACAGCAGTCTTCTCCACACCGTTGTCACAGGGGTACTTCTGTTAATATCTGCAACATAACAGCTCCATGACTCTCTCTTACTCTCTAGAAATACACGCCTACAGCAGGCCCGAGCTCTTCGGTACGCTTCCAGGTTTGCATCCGTAGGTCTGCGACTAAAAATACGCAAGGTCCTACGGCGGTCCTGAAGTGCCTCCTTACAACGATCATTCCACCAGGGTACCGGCGGACGCCGCGCTTTTCCCGATGTTTTAGGAATGCTCTGGGCAGCTGCTGCAGACATCCTCTCTACAAAGGAAGACAACAGCTTTCGTGCATCATCATCATCTTCATATTCAGATTAAACTTCATATTCCATTAAACTTGAAAACTCATTCCACCGTGCAAGCTTTTCAATCCATCGTTTCGGAAGGTCATCGACAGGCTGGTAGTCAAAAAATTCAACCACTACCGGTCGGTGATCACTTCCGTACAGGTCCGGCAGTACTCTCCACATCAACCTTGGAACAAGGGACGGGCTGCAGAAAGTAAGGTCCAAGCACGACCAGGATCCTGTTGAGGATGACATGAATGTTTCAGATCCATCGTTACATAGACATAAGTCTAAATCACTCCGGACCCTCTCCACCATGTGACCTCTACCATTGCACAGTGCGGAGCCCCAAGAATAATGGTGACCATTGAAATCTCCTAAGACGATATATGGAGCTGGTAACTGTTCCAGCAATTCTCTCATGGCTAGGTATGAAATGTCTGTGTTTGGTGGTAAATAAACATTACACACGCAAACCGACACCGGGACAGTTATCCTGATTGCCACAGCCTGAAGATCCGTTTGGATATCCAGACTCATCCCCTGCATTGACTGGTGAAGTAATATTGCAACGCCATCACCAGGGCCACCATGCAGGGAATCTTTCCTAAACATTTCGTATCCACGAAAGGATAATCGGATATCAGGTTGTAACATCGTCTCTTGCAGGCAAAGCGCAAACGGACACTATCCCGGATCAATATCTTTATATCTTCATACCTAGACCGGATCCCCCGAACATTCCATTGAATTAAACTATTAAAGGGTATTTCGCAACGGAGGAGTTACGTTTCAAACACAATTTTCTCCTTCCCTTTTTTCCCTTTTACTTGTATCATCGGCCCTTTTCTAGGGCCGATGAATCTCCTATCATATCGTGGATCTTGGACCCAGACGGAGGAGATTTTAGAAATTTAGACGCTTCCGCTGGAAGCGTCTTGGATACTGAAAGGGGTTTTCCTTTTGAGGTAGAGGCTGTCTTACTTGACAGCTGTGCTTTTGTACTCTGGGTCGCAGAAAGGTTACACACTTGAGACACTGAGCTCTTTGAACCAATTTCTGTTTGCTTGGTGCTTAATAACGCTTTTAGTGCAGAAGTTAGGGAAGCAACCTGTTTAGTGAGGTTCTCAACAACACTCTTCAACTCAACGCATGACGAGCACTCACCAGACACACGAGACTGAACACTAGTTGCAGTTGCAAACGAAATGTCAGGCTGGACTGCATTTCCAATGCTATTTAGTTTTCTGTACTCGCTCCGGGCAGCGGGAAAGGAAAGCTTCTGTTCAGACGAAATTTTCTGAATTTCCCGTTCTTCTTTATACTTGGGGCATTCCCGAGACCTTGCTGAATGACTTCCTTTACAGTTTGCACACAGTTCTTTTTCAGAAGTGCATTCGCTGTCTAAGTGGTCAGGTGAACTGCACTTTGCGCAAATCGCAGGTTTTTTGCAGTTAGTTTTCGTATGTCCGTATTCCTGGCACTGAAAACAGCGCAGAGGGTTTGGGACATACGGTCTCACTCGAACAGACAAGTAACCCAACTTAAGACGATCCGGAGGTTGAGGGGTGGAAAATGTTATGATAAGTGTCGGGGTACCGACATCAATTCCATTTTCCCGACGCGTAACTCTTTTGACTTGCGTCACTCTCTGGGAGGTAAGCTCCTCCAATAACTCAGCCTCAGACATATCTTGTACATCTCGAGAGTAAACCACTCCTCGAGATGAGTTGAGGGATCTGTGCGGTTCTACAGTGACTGTAGTACTTCCTATTTGTGTAATTTTAACAACGCTGCTACTTTGCTTCGCAGACGTTGTTTCAATTAACAAAGTACCATTTCTTAGTTTTTTAATTGAATGTGGCGAGCCACAAACCGACTGCACAGACCTGTTAATAATGAAGGGGGAAACTTTTGATAGCGACCCTTCTTCTGCAACACAACGAACAACGAAAAATTTGTCCGTGTTACTTAATACACCACTATCACTATCGTCAGACAAGCTAGACCATAGTCTTTTCATGCCAAGGGAAGATTGTTTGGTTGACATTATCTAAGTGCTTTTCCAGTCATCGTGAAAGCAAGGTGCGGGCGGAGAGATGACCCGCGCACGCCGCAGGTCCCTAGTAAAAAGAAGGACCCGGCCGAGTACTCCCGGCAGCCATCTCCCACATATTTCATCCGGGCCGGGGAGTCAGGTACTGCCTGACCCACTGATACCGAGGTTCCAGAAGCTCGCACGCAGCAGTAAGAGCTCCGACACTCTTACCCATGGTCCACTTCTTGCCACAGTACCGAAGCGACTGGAAGGGCTAAAGGATGGCGCAAAGCCTCGGCAGAGCAAGCTCACAGCAGCACAACCACAATCCAGACCTTCCAATCCGGAAAGGGTTACGCACGACCAGCCCGCATCCCATCCTCGCCAGCATTATAAATGTGTGTAAGAAAACTTTGTGTATGTGTTGTGTGTAGGGTATGTAAATGTGTGTGTTGAAAGAAAGTGTGGTGTGTGTGATGTAGTATTATTGTTGTGTGTAGTGTAAGAGCAACCTGTGTATAGTTTTGAAAGTACCGAAGCGACTGGAAGGGTTAAAGGATGGCGCAAAGCCTCGGCAGAGCGAGCTCACAGCAGCACATCCACAGTCCAGACCTTCCAATCCGGAAAGGGTTACGCACGACCAGCTCGCATCCCATCCTCGCCAGCATTATAAATATGTGTAAGATAACGTGGTGTATGTGTTGTGTGTAGGGTATGTAAATGTGTGTGTTGAAAGAAAGTGTGGTGTGTGTGATGTAGTATTATTGTTGTGTGTAGTGTAAGAGCAACCTGTGTATAGTTTTGAAATAAGGTTAGCTCTTAGCTGGGGTCCCGGGGTTGCCACACCCGCACACCCACATATATATGCACCGACGAGCATTCATATATATAAGAATGGGTGCCCCCTGGGGGCGAGCGGTACTGAGATAGCAAGGGTTCAGAATATTGTTAATAAATCAAAATTTAAGTAACGAACATATTTAAAAATTCGTATTCGCGGAAATAAATATGTTATGTTGTATGCGCTATGTTGTGTTAAAATTTCAAATTTGTCGGTCAAATACTTCTTGAGTTTTTTGCGGTAGCAAAAAAACCGGGTCTTTTTGTCTTCCAATCTCGGTATGGCAATTTTCAAACAATATTAAAAATACAGGACTATTATAGGTCAACGCAGAATGAAATGAGCTAATGTTGGTGTAAACTATGTTGAAATCCGATTCATCGTTTTGAAGATGCAAGCGTTCAAACTCGGGTGTTTATAATTATGAAACCGATAGTAACAATTGAGTTGTCAGAATGGTGACATATCATGGTATTGGTTCCCAGCTACCGCCAGCGAGTACCAAAGCGTCAGTGTAAACATAATAGTAATGAGATAGCCCTTCTCTTATTCAACGGCCCTGGCATAAACTAGTCATCTGGCTAAAGTAAATAGAAAAAAGTAATTACTGAAAGTATTTTCTGTTAAGTGAAGTTTTCTTTCTCAGCAAAAGTTACTACTGAAAAATAAAGTACTTTGTTGTAGTCATTTAAGTATTTTTGTGTAGTGTCAGTAATTATTTAATTTTTTCCAGTAATTACTGGCGTTTTAATAAAATACTTAAATGCGTGTTCCAACATGTTCGTGAAACTCGTGTCGAAACAGGCACGTGTTGGTCTATTACTTTTTGTTTTATATATCATTTCACCTCATTAGTGCTTTGAACCCAGCCTGTTATACAACTTACAACAAATATCAAGTTCAGGTAGTAACAGCGAAACCCAGTTTTTTGGTAATTCAAACAAACTGGGTTCCAAAGGTTCTCAAGAAAAGAAACGAATTTGTTTCGTAAACACTTAAAAAAAATTAAGTGGTAATGAAAAGATCAGTAGCGACAAGAGTTATGAAAGAGAAGGAGAATGCGTGGGCCAGAATTAAAGAAGATTATGAAAAATGCACCGGAAGCGAATCTTCAATAGAAAAATGAAGAAAATGTTAAACAACGTTAAAAGCTAAATTACAAAGAAAACTTATGTAAATAGGACAGGAAACAAGAAAATAAAATTACGGCAAAGGGAAAACGATTTTCTAGATATGGTGGAACGTTTTGAAAATCCGGTGATGAACAAGGTTCCTGGGGCGATAGCAGTTGGTGCAGAATCGGATAACAAAATGCTGAAAAAGTTAAGCAACAATACTTCAGAAAGTATTGGTAAAAATCTCTGCGTACCTGATGAATCCTCGTCGGATGAGACATCAATAAGAGCTGAAAACAGAGCCAAAAAATTACGCAAGAGGAAATCTTGGGATAAAGACGAAACATTTCCCTTAACGACAAATGAGCTACAAAGGTTGGTTCTAAACGAACAACTCCAACTTATCGTTTGCAGATGAAAAGTGAAAAAATTAAAATGAAGAGGGAAGAACGGGAGCTACAGAAACTTCTGTCTAACACGGAGAGGAAAGAGGATAGCCAAGTAGTAACAGCAGAAAGCGAATTTAATCTATCGGATTATAGAGTTTTACAATAGGTAGATATAATTATTATTTTTTCTGTTAATTTTCAATATTTTTTGTGAATGATATAAAATAAAATTTCATTACTATTTTTATTATTTTATTTATTTACTTTCATTACTTTTTTGTTTTTATTTACTCTTACAATGAACAAAAATAGAATCCCATCAAAACACACTTTTCTCCTGAATTTTCCTTGAGGTTGCATTAGATTCTGTAACTTTATTCAACGAGCGACCAGGTGCCCAGCACGACGTCGCCTACAGAGGGCTCCAGGGCCCACTCAACCCGGATTCTGGGATTCTGGTCAGTTACGTTTGGCGTGACAAAGCATTCAGTCACTGCGAAGCTAGACTTCCTAGAGTACAGACGTCTCACCTTACTCGACTACTACTTCGCTGCAGTACACCAGCCACCTGGGAAGAAGGTGTGCATCCACTTGGTAACAAAGTGAAGAGCGTTGTCACTTGGGAAGAAAGTGGCAACGCTGGATGATGGCAACCCCGCCCGACCAGGACAATGGAATGGACATTCCAGAGCCGGAATTCACTGTTGTAAACAACAAGAGAGCACGCCTCAACACATCACGTAGCATCAATTCAATAGATACTAACAAATCTAACAGTTCTAATGCAACCGACCCTTCCCCCTCTTCATCTACTAACAATAACTCTTCTACATTTTAACCATCTAGATATAAACTCCCCCCGTTCGTATACAAAGCTCCAACCAACATTTCCATTATAACTAACTCCTACACACAACATCTCTCAGAAACATTTAAAATAACTACTAGAGGAAATTCCCTCTACCTCTTCACCCTCAACATCAATGATTATTCCAAAGCAAAAACAGTTCTCCTTTCGGAAGGTATTAATTTTCACAGTTACTATACCCAAGAGCTGGAGGAGGTAAAAGTAGCAATCAAGGGATTGCACTCTTCCTTCCCAGTGGAAGACATCACAGCGTTCCTCCTGGACAGTGGTGACACAGTTAACCACTGTCAGAACATCACCGGCCGTGCAGGCAGGAAGATCAACGTCTTCCTAGTGAAGCTGGCGAAGACTCCGGGGTATGAGAAGATCTACGAGATTTCATCGATCTCATCTATCGTTGTTACAGTTGAAGCATTTCAGCCCCGTCCAGGGTTACCGCAATGCTTTAAGTGCCAAAGATACGGGCACTCATCTGTAATTTGCAACCACGAGTTGCGTTGTGTTAAATGTGGAGATAATCACGACGCAGCTAAGTGCGTTGCAAAGATTATAGAAGATCCGCACTGCTGTAATTGTAAAGGCCAGCATCCGGCGAATTACAGGGGGTGCCCGACCCATGTCAAGCTGCTAGCAGATCGACGGATGACAAACCAACAACAGGCGCCTGCACCGTCAAACTCCCCGCCTCTTTCCCGCCCACCTACCACATCACAACAACCCACTCCTTCTACTTCTACTACTTCGTCTCAACCACAACAACAATCTTTCCGTAAAACCATTATCAAGCAAACAGCTCCCCGCAAAACCACACCCGTCAACAAATATCCAACTCTTCCGAAGGAGAACATCCAAATGCCCTCCAAGCCTGTTTACCAACCCAAAGCTGAAGACTTTCCTCCCCTACCTAAACGAAACACACAACAACAAGCCCCCGATCCCACCCAATTTAACCTCACCTCACTGATCTCATTCTTTACCTCCCCCAAATTTCTAACTTGGATTACTTCAATTCTCCCAAGACTCTCCACCGTAAAAGCTATCGCCGAAGCATTCACCCTTTTAATCTCAGCTCTGCTCTCCCTCCTCGCCTAAATGACCCTCCGCATCCTTCCGTGGAACGGGAACGGGATCGCCCGACAGAGAAACGATCTGTATCGCCTTCTCACCGACTACAACATAGATATAGCTCTCCTCCAGGAATTTTTTTTTTTTTTTTTTCCTCCAGGAAACCCACCTCCTCCATCACACCCGCTTCAAACTCTCTCCCTACTTAGTCTACCGATCAGACCGCCCTCCTGTTAACAACCGTGCAGCAGGAGGGGTAGCCATCCTCATCCACAAGCGCCTCACGCACAACCTTCTTGACACTCTAACTATCCCCTCAATTGAACATCTAGCCGTAACTGTCCCTCTATTTTCTCAATTAGTCACATTCATATCAGTCTACCGCCCCCCCCCAACCCACACGATTATCATCCTACTGCCCTTGCGTCACTGTTCAACATTCAACATCCAGTTTTTGCGGCCGGCGACTGGAACAGCAAGCACGTCGATATCGGCTGCCGCTCTACAAATACTGCAGGCAACTCCCTCCTCGACTTCTTCGAACAATCCCCCTAGCCATTAGCAATTCACGTCCCAACATCTCCGAAAAGAATCCCCCTAGTCACTCACCAATTGCCCGATATCTTAGACTATGCCATTTCAGTCAATCTATCCTCCCTCCCTAACATCGACGTCCAGCCTGAACTAGGCTCTGACCACCTCCCCATTCTTTTCACTTTTCATTCTCCCAATGGCACCATTTCCGCTCCACTCGCCAAAAACAAAGTTTCTTGGCCTTCATTCTATAATTCAGTAAACTCCCTCCTCCCCCCTTTAACCCCACCAATCAAAACCGTAACTGAGCTGGAAACTCATCTCCAGCAAATTACTACACTCCTTTCCCAGTGTATTCAGCAAAACACCACTCCCAACCACCCCAAACTCGATCTTCCCTCCCGCCTGCAGTAAAGGCGGCAATTGCTGATAGACGGCGTTTTCGCCGGCTCTGGCAGCGTACTAGAGACCACCACCACCGTGATCGGTTTAACAGTGCAGCTGCCAGGTGCAAACTCTTACTCGACGACCACCGCAACAGTTGCTGGGAAGACTACCTCGAGAGCGCCGTGGACGCCGGAAAGCCATGGGAGGCCGCACGCCGTCTTATGTCAAGCGAGAAAAAGATCCGCCCACTGATGACGCCAACGGGGTTGACATACTCAGCGCAAGAGACGGCGAACACCTTTGCTTCACACTTTAAACTCCACTTTACTCCTCCTCCACCTGTACATCACTACGAAGACGACCTCGTTCGTCAAGTAGTCGCTGCAACACTTTCTGACCCCACTTCCTGTCACGTAGAACCCTTCTCGATGGATGACGTTACTTCGGTAATTAAATCCATTAATCCTCGAAAGGCCCCCGGTCCTGACAACATCTCTGGATAAGCCATCCTTAAGGGCAGTCTGAACGATAAAAATATGAAAAAAATCAATTTTCGGGTTTTTGCTTTAAATTATAGTTTGAAATTTCCGCTTTAAAATGGTGTAAAAATCTTCTCTATGACAACTAGAAATATTTTTTTTCTTTTTTTCGGAAGCATTACAGCTGGCACAAAGTTACACAAAATATTTTTTTAACAAATTTTTACTTATCGCTTAGATTTTAATGAAAACGTTTTACATTGGTAACAGTTGGCTATACTGTGTATTTCTGAACGATTGTTTTATTTACTTGTAAGAAGGTTATGTTTAGTTTTGTTGTTCTGGTGTTTTCGAATTTTATTTTATTTTATTTTTGATATTTGAGTGAGTTGTGTTATCAGATTTATTAATATGGGTAATAAAAAGAAGATTGGATCAAAGAGATCAGTGTATAGGAAGAAGAAAAACGTCGGAAAGCCTAGTCCAGCAGTAGTAACACCTGATACCAGTCAGTTGTCAACTACTGAAGAAGCTGAAAAATCTTCTAGTTCTAAGGTAAAATTAGCCAAAGATTTTCCCTATTATGATGGTAAAAAGGGGACTGAAGTATGAAATAGTCGATGTAGATTTGTATGTAAGTAATTTTAAAGAACTTGCAGTTTGTAGGTATTGTCATAAGACCTTACAATTTTCTAAGAAGTCAGTGGCAGGTCTAGCAACTCAGTTTAGAAGTTCTTGTCCAACAGTCAGAAATGTGATAGATCATTTATGAAGAATTGTGATAAGATTAGGGTAGCAAATCCTGTGGATCATAAGGAAAATACACTTTATGACTTAAATGTTAGGTTAGTGTATGGCCTGAGGGTGATTGGGAGAGGGTACACAGCAGCACAGAGTTTATGAGGGATACCAAATCTTCCGCCTCCTCCAACTCAATATTCAAAATATGAGAAAGAGTTAGACCGAATAGCCAAAACATTGTGTGAAGAGTCTATGAAAATAGCAGCAGAAGAAGCAGTAGTTCAAAATAATAATGTTAGAGATTTGTGTGTTGGTGTCGACGGGTCCTGGCAGAAACGTGGTCATGTCAAGTTTTAATGGGATTGTCTCTTGTCACTTCTGTTGATATAGCCAAAGTTTTGGATGTGTATCCTATGTCAAAATATTGCAAATGTTCTGACAAAAATATTAACAAACACACTGACAGCTGTACAGCAAACTACGTTGGTACCAGTGGTGGTATGGAGGGTGAAGGTGCGTTAAATATTTTTGAACGATCAGTTCCCCGATATAATGTCAGGTACACAGTCTACTTGGGGGATGGAGATCCAATGCTTATAGTGCAGTCTGTGAAGCTAAACCATATGGAGGAGTAGAAATTTATAAACAAGAGTGCGTAGGTCATGTCCAAAAGCGAATGGGGACACGACTACGTGAATTGAAATGTAAGAAACGTGGTGTAAAACTAGCAGATGGAAAACCGCTGGGAGGTAAAAACCATTTAACTAATGCTGCCATTAAAAAGTTACAAATATTTTATGGTTTAGCAATCATAAGAAATGTACATAGCTTGGAAGCCATGAAACAAGCTGTGTGGGCAGTATATTTTTCATGTAAAATCAAGCAATGAAATGGTTACTCATCAACTTCGTCCGCAAGATGATGACACGTGGTGCAAATACACTAAAGCTGTGAAAACCAACAACCCATATGATCATAAAAAACATTTTCATTTGCCAGAAATAGTAATGATCAAAGTTAAACAAATCTTTCAAAGCTTAGCTAATCCAGAGTTCTACGAAAGTGTTTGAAGGGAAAATCACAAAATTCAAACGAGTCCCTCAACAACATCATTTGGTCTCGTCTTCCCAAAAGAACATTTGTCAGCATAACACTTCATTTTGGTGTTTACGAAGCAGTTTTGTTCTTCAATGATACAATGGATTTTGGATTCTTAGTATTCAGTCGTAATGGAGCGCTGGACCCCACATTTTTTTTTGTTTTCTTTTTAGAGCGAAAAACCAGGACAGTTATCATCGCCCATTATTCTACACACGGGTGTAAAGGGTGTGACGTTTCTATCTTAGTCCCTATTTTCTTTCGCGGCATGCGTCTCGGTCGGTTTTCTCGCGCATGCGTGTTGTTATTATCTCGTTTCTTCTTTTTGTTTGCGGTCTTTTTTGTCAGTCCCGCTTTAACCATGGAGATGAGCGGATGTGTGTATGTATAACAAAAATGTAAAGGTTTAAAAGTATATTTATATTAGTGTAAAATCGCCGGAGCCTAATTCGGTAATATGAAGCATGTTTTCAATATTACACAAGACTGTAATTAAATTCATTTTGTTTATCAATGCATCATTATTATTTCTGTAATTCATTATGCTAAATTTAATTTTTTTTCTTTTGTAATTGTTTATTTTTTATAACTCTTTGTTTTATTTTATATTTTTTATTAAATCAATACAATTTTTGTTTTCAAATTTTAAATGTATATCTTTCTTTATAATCACACCTGTTCCCCTGATCGTGTCATTGCTCACTGAGTCGTATCCCTGCAATAAATTTTATTTTATCAAAATTAATTTTAAATATTTTGTGAATTGTCACAAAAATGGCGACCGTGTGACAGAACAACGACTCTTGAGTGTGATGGGATTATGGGAATAGGTACAGAGGTTTGTACTACTTATATTTTTAATATTTATAATCTGTGTATTACTTTTCTAAAATGTCGAAATTAAATACTAGGGGCAAACAAAGAATGGGTAAAATTGTAAAATCAGGGGGTTTAGTAGGGAGTGAAGATGACACAATTAGTTTAGTATAGTCAGATGTAATAAATATTGAAAATCAAACAAATGAAGGGGAATCAAGTAGAAACAGTGATAGTAGTGAACAAGATGCAGTCTTAGGTTTTGATAATGGTTTAAATGTAGTGTTGGAGACGGGTGATAGTACGGAATATGAGGAAATAGAGGACTTTGTATTTAGTAGAGAAGAAGGGGATGATAATACTATTATAGTAAAAAATGTTGAAGGTGTTAATGAAATAAATAGTTTAGGGCGATGTAGGGTTGAAAGTAATAAAACAAATGTAGACAATAGTGAATTATTAGATAAAATGATGGAAATAATGACAAGTATGCGAAGTGAAATAAAACAGGGACAGAATAGTTTAAAACAAGACATAAAAAATTTTAAACAAGAATTAAAATCTGATTTAAACAAAGTTAATTTAGATTTAAGTCGACAAATTAAAAAGGAGGAGGAAAATTTAAATAAAACAAACATCAGATTAGACAAAGTAGAAACTGAAGTTAGGAATATGGAAAAAACTGTTGAATATAAAATTAGTAGTAAGTTTGTCGAGAATAAAAAATTTTGTTTAGAAATGATTGGGAAAGAAGTAGAACGTACTGTTGGTAGAATAGAATTAGTTGCAAATGAACAGTGTGAATTGAAAAGTGTGAGGGGGATATTCAGAAAAGGGTTGAAATAAAATTAAATCAGCAGGTTAATGGTATTAAAGCTAAAATGAAACATATTGAAAAACAGGGAACGGAACTTGGTGAAAATTTTCAAAAAATTAACGAAACCAGAAATGAACAATTTAATGAGATTGTAGGTGAAATTAGAACTCAAAGACAAGAATTAGATGTAGTAAAAGGGAAACTGAATGAAACGTGTGAGGGGGAAAACAATAAAGTTATTAATAATTATGTAATTAATAAAGAGAGTGAAGTAATAAAATTAACAATTGATTATCATAATCCAATGGAATTTATAAAAAATTTAAAACGTGAAATTGAGTTTAAAAAATTAAATAATTGGGAAAAAGTAAGAGAGGTAATTGATTTGGCATTAGGGCAAACTAAGGAAGGCAGTACTTGGTGGAACTACGTAAAGGAAGGAATACAAAATGTAGAACAATTTATTGAAAAATTTAAAAATAAATTTTGGTCAGCTAACATTCAAATGGGTATCAAACTTAATTTATTTTCAGGGAAATACAGAATGGGGGGAAGTTTAAGTATGTCTGAATATTTAATGAAAAAACACAATGTAGGTAGAAATTTAGAACCACAGATGACGGATGGTGAATTATTGAGAGTTCTAGGTGGGCATTTTGATGGTTTCGTGAATAAAGCTAGGATAGTTAGTAGAGTCAATAGCATAGAAGAATTCATACAGTTACTAGATGAAATAGGGGGTGAAATGAGAAGGTCAGAATTAGCAGAGAGACGACAGGTAGAAAACAAATTAAATAATAATAATTTCAGTACAGTACAAAACAGATATAATAACAATAATAATTTAGGTACAGCACAAAACCGCTATATTAATCATCATAATTTCAATACACTACAAAACAGACATAGTAATCATAATAATTTCAGTACACCACCATACAGACAAGGAAACAATTACAGATACAATCAAAGGGACAGATACAATCAGAGAGAAAATGAAAACAGACCACACGTAAAATCATATAATTCAGAACAGGCAAACAGATACAACAGGGGACAGAATTTTCAAAATACAGGGAGTCAAAACAAACAGGAAAATATGGCCGTAAATTGTATAACAACTGAAGCACAGATACATTCGGAAAACTAGAACAGGGTATACAAAACAAAATCATTGTGCCTGATGTACCAGAGGATAAAGGTTTAAATAATAAAATACAAATAAAGAATAAAGAAATAGACTATGATGAAATAATACATTTGGGAAGTGAGAAAATAGTTAATACTATAACATGTAATTTATCAGAAGATTTGTTAGAGGAAAAAACAGAACAAAGTAACATTAACGACTATAATTTAGCTGAAATTAAAATTACAATTAATGGGGTAACAGATAAAGCTTTGCTTGATTCAGGTTCAGAAATTTGTGGAATAAATAAACAGTATTTAGAATATTTAGAAAAGAATAAAAATATTAATATGTTAAAGATGCCAGTTCAGGGAATGTGTATTGTTACTGCCACTGGACGAAAAAATAAACAAATTAGTAAACAGGTCATGTTAGAAATTCAAATAAAAAATATTAAATTACCAGTTGTTTTCATTGTAATTAATAATTTAAGTGTAAATTTAATTCTAGGGTCTGATTTTTTGAATAAAAATAATGTAGTTTTAAATTTTGAAAAAGGGCATATGGTTATTAATAAAGAAATAGTTCCATTTTTAGAAAAAACTGTTGTAAGTAAGAAAATTTTTCAAATTAGTGTAAGTGGTGTAGACGATGAAGAAATAAAACTATGGGAAAATCAAATTGAAAATATCTATAAAACTGTAGATAACAATGAATCTGATGAAAATGTTAACAAATTAATTAGAATTTTCAATTCGTACAAAAATATTTTTTCAGATTTTCCTGGAAAGATAAATGGGTATCAATGTAAAATTAAAATTAATGAAGGTATCAAATTTAATAGAAAAAGCTACCCTATACCGTTTGCTAAAAGGGGACCAGTTCAAACTGAAATAAATAAATTATTAAGTCAAGATATAATAGAACCAAGTAATAGTTGTTTCACGAATCCATTAGTTGCAGTAACCAAGCCTAATGGGGAGGTTC
Organism: Catonia carolina; assembly: GCA_035578175.1. Lineage (NCBI taxonomy): Eukaryota > Metazoa > Arthropoda > Insecta > Hemiptera > Achilidae > Catonia > Catonia carolina. The sequence continues at coordinate 63,847,093 of JAQMRL010000001.1, read as the reverse complement.
GTCTTTGTTTGGATGCAAGGCAGATTAATAAAGTAATAATAAAAGATCACACTCAACCAGAAGCAATTGATGATATATTACTGAGATTTCAAGGGGTTAAATACATGAGCAGTTTTGATTTAACAAGTTGATTTTTACAGGTCGAATTATCAGAAGAAAGTAGACAGTATGTTGCATTTTTATTTAATGGTCATAATTTTCATTTCAAACGTTTACCATTTGGTTTAAATATTTCTGTAGCCGAATTCATAAAGGCATTAAATTTAGTATTGGGAGCTGAAATTTTGAGTTATGCTTTAATATATGTAGACGATTTGTTGATATTTTCTAATAATTTAAGTGAACATTGTATGCGAATTAACAAACTTTTTAACAGATTAAGGGATTTTGGGGTTACTCTAAAACTTAAAAAATGTAAATTTTTAGCGTCAGAGATAAAATATTTAGGTTATATTGTAAACAAAGATGGAATTTCAGTAAATCCAGAAAAAACTATTGCTATTTCTAATTTTCCGACACCAAAAAATTTGAGAGACCTTCAGTCATTTTTGGGAGTTTGTAATTTTTATAGAAAATTTCAGAAAAATTATGCAGAACTAACAAGTAAATTTAAAGATCAGTTGTCAAAGAAAAATGAGTTTACATGGGGTGAAAAGGAGGAACAAGTTTTTAACGAAATCAAGAGAAAATTTCTCAATTGTGTAACTATAAGGCATCCAGATTTTTCAAAAACTTTTTATTTGAGCTGTGACGCTAGTAAATCTCGTATTGGGGGTGAGTTATTTCAGTTAGATTCTAACGGGGAGCATAATGTAATTTGTTTTATTAGTAGGGGTTTAAGTAAATATGAGAAATCTTATTCGATAACCGAACTTGAACTTTTATCTATTGTTTTTAGCGTGAAAAAATTGAGAAGTTATCTTTTGGGCAATAAAGTAGTCGTAAGAACTGACCATCAGGCATTGACATTCCTAAAAAATTGTAAATTATCACATGGTAGAATTTTAAGATGGAGCCTATTTTTACAAGAGTATGATATAGAATTTGAATTTATACCCGGTAAACAGAATGTAGTAGCAGATTTGTTGTCCCGAATAGAAGATAATAATAATAAGGTTGAAAATGAGTATAGAGTGTTTAATGTTATTAGAGAAAATGAATTGTCAGAATTGATTAGTTTGATTAAAGAAAATCTTGAAAAAGACGAATACTATCAAAAAATTGTTAGAATGTATAACGATAAAAATAAAGTTCATGTACACCAGTTTCATAAGATAAAAGATGGATTGTATTTTCAGCGTAGTAATTTAAAAGATAAGTGTTGGAAGGTTTACATACCAAAATATATATTAAATAAATTTATAATGTATTACCATGAAAAAATTGGTCATGTAGGTGTAAATAGATGTTTTAAATATTTAAGTGAATTTTCTTGTAGCAAAAACTTTAAAACAGCAATAAAAGAAGTAGTAACATCTTGTAAAACTTGCCAGTTAGTTAAAAGTAATAATGTAAATAATCAAGGTTTAATGTATTCTATTGTGTGTAAAGATAATTTAGAAAAGTGTTTTGTTGATGTTTTTGGACCGCTTTGTAAAACATATCAAGGGTTAGAGTAAATTTTCATTTTGGTTGACGGATTTTCAAAATTTGTTAAACTGTATCCTATTAAAAAGGCTACAGCAAATACTTTAATTGCACAAGTTAAAAAATATGTCAAAGACGTCGGTAAACCGAATAAAATTATAAGTGATAATGCAAGTCAATTTGTGAGTAGAGTATGGAAAAATGGTTTAGCTGCATTAAATATAAAACATGGAACTATTACTGCGTACAAAGCATCTTCAAATTTAAGTGAGAGGTGTTTGAAGGAGGTGGGAGTTATTCTAAGATGTTATCTATTAAATAAAAAACATAGTGAATGGTTTAAATACGTGTCGACAGCAGAAAGAGTATTTTTTTTTTTTTTTTTTTTTTTTTTTTTTTTTAAGGCGAAAAACCTTAGCGAGGTTATCATCGCCTGCTGTTCTACACAAGGGTGTAAAAAGCCCGAGTGCAGAACGCCTTTTATATATATATATATATATAATACTTAAAATCTTATAATCTAATATCACAGACAAATTAAATAAAAAACGCTAAAAAACACAAAAACATATACACATAAACGTAAACCTAATATCACAGTCAGAATAAATGACAATAATAACATTGACACTTATATAATAAAAATCTTAAAAACTAGTATCACAACCAAAAAAAAAATTAAAAAATTAAAAATTACATTAAAAATAAAAAATATCACAGACATAGGACGTCGCAAAAGGCTGTAAAGGGGCCTCATAATAAAAACACAGACATATATATACAACGTACAACTAATATAAGAATATATACTATGGAATAAAAACTATTTACACATATAAAACATTGAAACACCCCAGACTGTCAGACACTGTTGTACACACTAATGGATCGTAAAAATTTTAAAGCCACGTCCAAAATAGGGCTTTCATCACCGAGTATACACCTTAATTCAGAGGGAATCTTGAATCGCCGACGCAGAGCTGCGTAGCAGACGCAATCAATTAAAACATGTTTGACTGTCAAAGGACAATCGCATCTGCCACAAATTGGAGCATCACCAGACGTCATGAGATACCCATGAGTTAATCTGGTGTGCCCAATTCTAAGTCGCGCGATGACAACTTCTTCCCTTCTGTTCTTCCTCAGTGACGTATCCCAGGGCTTAACATTATCTTTTATTTCACGAAGCTTGTTGCCATGAGAGCCAGTCCATTCTACCTGCCAGGAATCAGTGATGACACGCTTCACCAGGCCCACGAAATCTGACACAGTCAGATATTGCGTGAAGGCCGGTTGGCGTGCCGCCTCCTTAGCGGCCAAATCAGCAGCCTCATTTCCCGAGATTCCAGCATGACCCGGAACCCAGCAGAAAACAACGCTTACTCCTCTATCGTTAAGCTGCTTCACGGTGCCGTGGACATCTGCAACTAGTGGGTGACGTGAATATATATCACTAATTGACTGCAGGGCACTGAGCGAATCAGTGCACACCAACACCCGACGCCCACGAACACAGACTACAGACAGAGCTTTACTAATAGCATAGAGTTCAGCCGTGTAAACACTGGTTCCCGCAGGTAATCCAAACAAATAGGTTCTCCCATTGGCAACAAACGAGCAACCAACTCCAACATCCGACTTTGATCCATCAGTGTATACAACCGTAGATGGTTTAATAGCTTCAACTAACTCGCTGAAAATGCTATTAAATACCACAGAACTTGTGTCTGCCTTTGAGTATTTACACATTTCAAAATTAATGTGTAACTGAGCGATGATCCAGGGTGGAAAGAGACATGAATTACATGGGTACACACGAGGAATCGCAATACCGAGGTTGTTGCATATCCCCAACGCTCTTACACCGAATGGTGAAGGCAATCGGGCACTCATCAGATGCAAATCATGACAAGGGTTGTTGAGAATGATGTCATGCAAAAAATGATAAGGTCTAGCTTTCAACTTGGCAAAGTACGTCAATATAAGCTGCTGGCGACGTCTGTGTAACGACATTTCTCCACTTTCAACTAAGATGCTGACAACAGGGCTAGAACGAAAAGCACCTGTAGACAATCGTAAACATGAATTGTGGATCGTGTCAAGCATTCTCAGCGAAGTGGGAGTAGCAGATGAGTACGCTACAGCGCCATAATCTATACGTGATCGCACTAGAGCCTTGTAGAACCTTATCATACATGATCTATCAGCTCCCCAACATGTACCTGTAAGAACACGCAGAATATCAACCACCTTTAAGCACCTAGCCCGTAGGTCTTTTATATGCGGAACCCATGTAAGTCTTTTGTCGAATATAACACCTAGAAACCTGATTTCAGTGCTAACTTCGATATTCTGACCCATTAAATACAGTCTTGGAACATTATCAGTCCGTATTCGGCAAAACTGAATGCATTTAGTCTTCTCAGGAGAAAAACTAAAGCCAGTCTGCCGTGACCATTCCTCAAGACGGTATATAGTAAGCTGTAGGGCTCGTTCAGCTGAAACAACATTTCTAGATGCAACATATATCGCAAAATCATCTACAAACAACGAACATTTAACAGGGTATACGCAACTTTTCACAATATTGTTAATGGCAACCGCAAATAGGGTACAACTAATTACACTCCCCTGCGGTATACCATTTTCCAAATCAAACCTGTTTGACAAACTCTGACCAACCCTTACACGAAATGATCGGTCATCCAGAAAGTCTTTAATGAAGGCCAACATGTTCCCAGCGATGCCCCACTCCCGCAAGGTATTAAGAATACCTCGTCGCCAAGCCGTATCATATGCTTTTTTCAAATCAAAGAATACGGCAACGAGGCGCTGCCGCAATGCAAACGCATTGCAGATAGCCGTCTCAAGGGCCACCAAGTGGTCTGTCGAAGACCTCCCTCTCCGAAAACCGCTCTGTTCAGGAGCGAGGAAGTCATTCTTTTCCAGATACCACATGAGACGACTATTCACCATTCTTTCCATCACCTTACATACAACACTTGTCAGAGAGATGGGGCGATAGCTGGAGGCCAACGTTTTATCTTTGCCAGGTTTGAGGATCGGAACAACAATTGCTTCTTTCCAAGATTCTGGAAGCTTTCTAGAAGCGTATATTTTATTAAAAATATGTAGGAGTTGCCTTAACCCGGAGTCTGGTAAATGCGCTATCATCGAAAGTGTAATTTCATCTCCTCCAGGCGAGGTATTTCGAGAAACTTTGAGCGCTTTTCTTAGTTCAGGCATTGAAAAAGGAATGTTCAGAGGATCATTTGTGTCCGCTATATGAAAAGGAAGAGATTCAATGGTTTTCTTATGATTTTGAAATTGAATTGAATATGAAGACGTGAGAGACGCTGATCTTAACGAAGAACCAATTGCATTCGCAATGTCGATTGGTGACGTAATCACGGAACCGTCAGTTTGCAACCCTGCAATTCGGTGCGGAGACATCCTTCCACAAACGGACCGCAGTTTTCTCCACACCGTTGTCACAGGGGTACTCCTATTAATATCTGCAACATAACGGCTCCACGACTCTCTCTTACTCTCCAGAAAGATACGCCTACAGCAGGCCCGAGCTCGTCGGTAAGCTTCCAGGTTAGCATCCGTAGGTCTGCGACTAAAAATTCGCAGGGCCCTACGGCGATCCTGAAGAGCCTCCTTACACCGATTATTCCACCAAGGCACCGGCGGCCGCCGCGCTTTACCCGATGTTTTAGGAATGCTCTGGGCAGCTGCTGCAGACATCCTCTCCACAAAGGAAGACAACAGGCTTCGTGCATCATCATCATCTTCATATTTAGATTCCATCAAACTTGAAAACTCATTCCACCGTGCAAGCTTCTCTATCCATCGTTTTGGAAGGTCATCGACAGACTGGTAGTCAAAAAACTCGACCACCACCGGTCGATGATCACTTCCGTACAGGTCTGGCAGTACTCTCCACAACAACCGTGGTACAAGGGACGGGCTACAGAAAGTAAGGTCCAAGCACGACCAGGATCCTGTTGAGGATGACATGAATGTTTCAGATCCATCGTTCAATAGACATAAGTCTAAATCACTCCGGACCCTCTCCACCATGTGACCTCTACCATTGCACAGTGAGGAGCCCCAAGAATAATGGTGACCATTGAAATCTCCTAGGACGATATATGGAGCTGGTAACTGTTCCAGTAATTCTCTCATGGCAAGGTATGAAACTTCATTGTTAGGTGGTAAATAAACAGTACACACGCAAACCGACACCGGGACAGTTATCCTGATTGCTACGCCCTGAAGATCCGTCTGAATATCCAGACTTACCCCCTGCATTGACTGGTGAAGTAATATAGCGACCCCACCACCAGGGCCACCACGCAGGGAATCTTTCCTAAACATCTCGTATCCACGAACGGAGATTGAGACATCAGGCTGTAACATCGTCTCTTGCAGGCACAGCGCAATCGGACACTTTTCCCGGATCAATAACTTTATGTCTTCATACCTAGACCGGATCCCGCGAACATTCCATTGAATAATATTATTAAAGGGTATTTCAGAAAGAAAAGGACTTATGTGTCAAACACAATTTTCTCCTTCCCTTTCTTTCCTTTGACTTGTATAAAGCCCTTATCAAGGGCCGATGGATCTCCTATCATATCGTGGATCTTGGACCCAGACGAAGGAGATTTTAGAAATTTAGACGCATCCACTGGAAGCGTCTTGGGCAATGAAAGGGGTTTCCCCTTTGAGGTAGAGGCGACTGTCTTATTTGACAGCTGAACTTTTGTATTCTGCGTCGCAGAAAGGTTACCAACTTGAGGCACTGAACTCTTTAAACACATTTCACTCTGTTTGGTGCTTAATAAAGCTTTCAGTGCAGAAGTCAGGGAAGCAACCTGTTTAGTTAGGTTCTCAACAACACTCTTCAACTCAACGCATGACGAGCACTCACCAGACACACGAGACTGGACACTAGTTGCAGCTGCAAACGAAATGTCAGGCTGGACTGCATTTCGAATGCTATTTAGTTTTCTGTACTCGCTCCGGGCAGCGGGAAAGGAAAGCTTCTGTTCAGACGAAATTTTCTGAATTTCCCTGAATTTCCTGAAAGAGTAATAAATACCAACTTAAATAGTGTAATTGGATTTAAACCTATTGAAGTAATGTATGGTGAAAAACCTATAGACAACATCTACAAACATGTAAATTTTCCCGTAGATAACATCGAATTTGAAAAAAGTACCAGTGAGATCGGAAAGTTAGTAAAAGAGCGAATAGAAAAAAATGGCTAAAATACGATTAGAAAAAAGCAAGAAGAATCTTAGTAAAATAGAATACAGAGTGGGCGATTTAGTCTTGGTTAAAAATTTTGTGTTATCCAATAAAAGTAAAAAGTTTTGTGCAAAGTTGTCACCGAAATACAAAGGACCTTATAAAATTACAAAAATATACAAGAAAAACTATTTTAACATAAAATGTGTACGGACAAATAAAGTAATATCTGTCAACCGAATTTTGATTAAAATGTACAAAGACAGTACGAATGTGTAGTATGGTGTAGTTTAGATAAAAAATATTTAAGTGTGTAGATTTATTGTTAAAATGTGTTTAATTATATAATCAGTTATGGTATTGTTGGTTTGAATATTTTTTTTCTTTCGTTGTTAGATTTAGATAAATTTCAAGGTTTTCGTATAAGTTTAAATAATTTTTATAATATTAAGTTGTAATAATTTTATGTAGGAGGTCAAAATGATGTAATGTTAAATAGCATGGTAAAATAATGATATCACATCTTACGTAATAGTATTAAAAATTATGTCATATGTATAAACATGTTAAAATTATTTTGTCAGGAATGTTAGTGTGGGCAGAATGAGATCATCAATGATCTAATAACTAATTAAAATTTATTTTAATTAAATTACGTAATTCAACAATCATATTTGATAAAAATGACATCATATTTGATAAAAATGACATCATATTTAATAAAAATGACAGCATACATTTTTTCCATGTATTAATAATATTTTTAATTATAAAATTAATAATATAGTTTTTTTCAATAAAGTTTTACAAGCCTCTGATTAGTTATAAGTTTATAATTCAGGTGTCGTCTAAAAGTATAAAAAATAATGTATTTTGTTTTATTTCTTTTTATTATTTTGGTTTGTAGTCTTGTAAAAAATTTTGAACACAATGTATTTAAAAAAAAAAAAAAAAAAAAATTGCTATAATTTTGAATTTCAAAATTATATCAATTTCTTGGTGGGCATTTTGTGACGTTTCTATCTTAGTCCCTATTTTCTTTCGCGGTATGCGCCTCGGTTGGTTTTCTCGCGCATGCGTGTTGTTATTATCTCGTTTCTTCTTTTTGTTTGCGGTCTTTTTTGTCAGTCCCGCTTTAACCATGGAGATGAGCGGATGTGTGTATGTATAACAAAAATGTAAAGGTTTAAAAGTATATTTATATTAGTGTAAAATCGCCGGAGCCTAATTCGGTAATATGAAGCATGTTTTCAATATTACACAAGACTGTAATTAAATTCATTTTGTTTATCAATGCATCATTATTATTTCTGTAATTCATTATGCTAAATTTAGTTTTTTTTTCTTTTGTAATTGTTTATTTTTTATAACTCTTTATGTTTTACTTTATATTTCTTATTAAATCAATACAATTTTTGTTTTCAAATTTTAAATGTATATCTTTCTTTATAATCACACCTGTTCCCCTGATCGTGTCATTGCTCACTGAGTCGTATCCCTGCAATAAATTTTATTTTATCAAAATTAATTTTAAATATTTTGTGAATTGTCACAAGGGTCCGAGTGTAGAACGAACTTTTCTTATTATAATAAAAACATCTTAAAAACTAGAAATATCACCGAAAAATAAATAAAAAAATAAAATTTACATAAAAAATAAAATTTATACTCTACTGCATCGGTAAACATATATTTACGTGTGATTGATGTGTGTGTAAGACGTCAACAATTTGTCTAGTTGGTAAAGGTCGTTAAAGGCCTACCCCAGAAATACGTATAATTTAAATGTAGCCAATGATACAAGGAACAAGCTATGTTTTTTAGAAACAAAATACGATACGTGGGAAATTTTCTATTGATGTCTAAATGTTGTGGTAAAACTGATTGTCAACACATTTTTAATGACGCTGTTCGAGGCTTATAGTTCATGGAAAAATTTAGATAGAAGTGCGTTTAAAAGCTAGAATTGTAGAGGGGGATGTCTCACGCAGTAGGTTGATGGTTGCAAGGTCATGCGTAGCCAATTGGGTATCCGAGAGAGATAGAAACATTTGTATGTCTGTAAACTGGCATATTTTTTTGTTCTCCTTTCCAAAGGTTTTACTGCCGCCCTCCTAAAATATACTACTGTACTATTGTTATATATGTGTTGTTGTTTAGGTCATCAGCCGAAAGGCTGGTTTGAACCTGTAGAGGTTTTACTAAGTAAAACGAGGAATGAGGTGGTTTACCATTGCCTTTCTCACCGAGTGGTAAGGTACGCTTATCAGCATGCCGGGCCCTCTGAAAAGCACATACAGGTATTTTCCACTCTGCAAATAACACCTTCACTTCATTCACGACAGGGTCTGGCTGTATAATGAAATTCATTACTTTCAGAGGAGATAACTCCGATTGGTGTCTTTTACACCTCTACCTCATCTGTTCTTAAATGATTCAGTCATTTAATTGGCTGACCATGTGTTAAGAAACAGAACTATTTATTTTAGCCCTGCAACGAACAGATTGAGTATAAAAAATTTGACACTCCTTTGTCTGTTATGGGCAGTTTATATATGTCTCTTTTCACAAAATTGTGAGCTTTTACAGGTTGTTCTTATTGTGTAATATCTGTAGGAACGGTTCAATGAACTGAGTTGAAAGACGCGGGATTTTGTAGTGTCCTTCAGTCTGAGTGCATACTAGCCTCACTTTGCTTGTATTAGTTGTCGCATACAGTGGTGAGTTTGTTTTCGCTTAGTACACTGACTTCATGACTTCATTCACACAACATTGACTTCAATACAACACATTTTTACGTTCTTTTACATATTTTTAAATTTTTAATATTCTTATGTAAAATACACATTTTTTTAATTTTTATTGTTTTTTTATACTCTTTTACTGACTTATAATGGACCGCTTTCTAACTCAGCAATAAATAGCTCTTGAACTGGAAAAAACCTACGGACGCTACTGACAGTGACGGTGATGAGTTGGAGGATTTGGATGAATTTCCAGAAACTTCAGCAATTTTGTCAGACAACGAACTAACTGACAACGAAAAACTGCATCTTCAGTTTAGTGACACTGACGATTCATCTGATGAAACGCTTGTCGTAGAGGAGCAACCTCCGGCCACTGTACGGCCAGAAGTCTCTCCTCTAAGGGAAGATAACGATACGCTTGTCGTAGAGGAGCAACCTCCGGCCACTGTACGGCCAGTAGTCTCTCCTCTAAGGGAAGATAACGATGACAACATTTACGAACTAAGAGGTGGAAACGTGTCAGTCGACGAGCCGTGGTTATTCTGCAGAACGACAGACTACGATACTGAACGTCGTGACGCTTTCTCCGGACCACCAGCAGGGGCGTACACTGCTGTAAAACGGTTTCCTGTTCCAATCCGCAAGCGGAGACATGGTGGGGACCGAACTAAAGTGCGTGGACCACCAAATCTGGAGTATATAAAAAACCCGGCTATTGTAGATAAGACGCCGTACGAAACGTTTATGCTATTTTTTACTACAATTCTCACTTTAGTGACTGACGAGACAAACAAGTACTGGAGAAAATGTGTAGGCCCTCAGCCGCAAGGCCGTATCAAAGAGGAAATATCAAGAGATCATATGGTCCGTTTTTTTGCAATTTTGTGATTCAGATGGGGCATATGATATTACGTTCTTTCAATGACTATTGGTCTACGGAAGAAGTAAATAATATTCCTTGGTTTGGGCGTACTTTACCAAGGGATACATTTCTACACTTTCTGCGGTACTTGCACTTTACTGACGTAGACCCGCCGACTGCAGACCACCGTAGAAAAGGCGAATACGACAGACTTTGGAAAATACGAAATGTAATATACTTACTGATAGAGAAGTCCCAGGAACTGTATAACCCTACTAAGCACTATAGCGATTCTAGACTTCGCAGAGTCAACAACTAGAGAAGCTTTACTACAACAACCGACTACTAACACCTGGGAAGAAGGTGAAGAGTGCTGCCAGGTGGGAAGAATCTGGCAACACTGCACCATGGCAACGCCGCCGACCATTGAAGAAGGCATGAAAATTCCAGAGCCGGGCTACACCGTCGTAAACAACAAGCGACCTCGACTGAACAACAAAGCAGGTACCACCGATACGTTAAATCTCACTACTAATACAACCGACCCCTCCTCCTCTTCTACAACTAACAAACAAACCACATTTCAATCCAAGTACAAGTTACCTCCCTTTGTATTCAAAGCTCCCCCGAATATTTCTAACATCACTAAACTTTTAAACACGCATCTATCTGATTCCTCTAAAATAACAACTAGAGAAAATTCTCTCTCCCTATTCACCACCCACATTAACGATTACTCCAAAGCCAAGACAGTCCTTCTCTCGGAAGGAATTAACTTCCATTCGTATTACACTCAAGAGCCGGAGGAAGTAAACGTCGCTATTAAGGGACTTCACGCTTCCTTCCCGACACAAGACATCATAGAATTCCTCCAGGACAGTGGTTACACAGTTAACCACTGGCATCACAGGCCGTGCAGGCCGCCAGATCAACGTCTTCCTAGTGAAGCTAACGAAGACAGCAGGCTATGAGAAGATCTACGAGATCTCCTCCATAGTAGTGTCTGTTGAAGCATTTCGGCCCCATCCAGGGTTACCACAATGCTTCAAGTGCCAACGTTACGGGCACTCTTCAGTAAATTGCAACCACGAGTTCCGTTGTGTGAAGTGTGGAGAGAACCACGACGCAGCGAAGTGTTTTGCAAAAATCATCGAAGACCCAGTTTGCTGCAACTGCAAAGGCCGCCATCCAGCAAACTACAGGGGGTGCCCGACCCTCGTCAAGCTGCTGGCTGATCGAAGGAAGACCAACCAACAACAGGCGCCTGCACCGACTAATTCTCCGGCTCGTTCCCGTACACCTTCCACACAACAACCCAGTACTTCTACTTCCACTTCATCACAGCAACAACAAACCTTTCGAAAAACAATCTACAAACAACAAGCTCCCCGTAAACCTACTCCAGTAAATACATTCCCAACACTACCAAAGGAAAACATTCAAATTCCCTCCAAGCCTGTTTTTCAAACTAAACCCAAAGATTTTCCTCCACTACCACAACGAAACACAAAACAAGCCCCCGATCCCACCCCATTTACATTCAACTCACTAATTACATTCTTCACCTCCGCAAAATTTCTAACTTGGTTCTCCTCAATTCTCCCAAAACCCTCCACTGTCAATAACATCACCGAAGCTCTTACCTTAATTATTTCAACTCTGCCCTCCGTCCTTGCCTAAATGACCCTCCGTATCCTTTCGTGGAACGGGAACGGAATCGCCCGACAGAGGAACGACCTACATCGCCTTCTCACAGACTACAACATAGATGTAGCTCTCCTACAGGAAATCTACTTTCTCCCTCACACCCGCTTCAAACTCTCTCCCTACATAGTCTACCGATCCGACCGCCCTTCTGTTACCAACCGCCCAGCAGGAGGGGTAGCCATCCTTATCCACAAGCGCCTCACTCACAATCTGCTAGATACACCACCTATCCCCTCAATTGAACACCTAGCCGTAACTGTCCCCCTATTTTCCCAATTAGTTACTTTTATAACAGTCTACCGCCCCCCCCCCACCCAACACGATTACCACCCTGCTGCCCTTGCGTCATTGTTCAATATTCAACATCCAGTGTTTCCGGCCGGCGACTGGAACAGCAAGCACGTCGACATCGGCTGCCGCTCCACAAATACTGCAGGCAACTTCCTCCTTGACTTCTTTGAACAATCCCCCCCTGCCTTTAGCAATTCACGTCCCAACTTCTCCTACAAGAATCCCCTCAGTCACTCACCACTTGCCCGATATCCTAGACTATGCCATTTCAGTCGATATATCCTCCCTCCCCGACATTGATGTTCTGCCTGAATTAAGCTCTGATCACCTCCCAGTTCTTTTCACTTTTAATTCTCCAAATGGCACCATTTCCGCTCCACTCGCCAAAAACAAAGTTTCTTGGCCTTAATTCTTTAATTCAGTAAACTCCCTACTCCACCCGCAACCACCACCCATCAATACTGTACCTGAGCTGGAAACTCATCTCCAGACGATCACTACACTCCTTTCTAATTGCATACAGCAAAACACTACCCCACAACCACCCCAACCTCAATCTTCCCTCCCGCCTGCTGTAAAGGCGGCAATTGCAGATAGACGGCGTTTTCGTCGGCTGTGGCAGCGCACTAGAGACCCCCACCATCGTGACCAGTTCAACAGTGCAGGTGCCAGGTGCAAACTCCTACTGGACGACCACCGCAACAGTTGCTGGGAGGAATACCTCGAGACCGCCGTGGACGTCGGAAAACCATGGGAGGCCGCGCGCCATCTCCTGTCCAATCCGAAGACGGTCCACCCACTGAGGACGCCAACGGGGTTGACCTACTCAGCGCAAGAGACGGCAAACACCTTTGCTTCACACTTTAAACTCCACTTTACTCCTTCTCCACCTGTACATCACTACGAAGAGGACCTCGTTCGTCAAGTAGTCGATGCTACACTTTCAGATCCCACTCCATGCCACAAAGAACCCTTCTCGATGGACGACGTTACTTTAGTAATTAAATCCGAAATCCTCGAAAGGCCCCCGGTCCTGACAACATCTCTGGATACGCCATCCTTAACTGCCCGCCAGAATTGAAAGCCCATCTACTATCAATATTCAACGCAGTACTTGCACTGCAACACTTCCCCACTTCTTGGAAAATTTCCAACATTATCACCATCTTGAAACCTTTCAAGCCCCCTACAGACCCAGACAGCTATAGGCCCATCTCTTTACTTCCTATATTGTCCAAGTTATTTGAAAAACTCTTTCTCCCACGATTGCGCCAAACTATCGATCCCATACTCCCGGCCGAACAGTTCGGATTTCGACAAGGACACTCTACCACCACCCAACTCCTCCGTATCGTAACGGCACTAGTGGATGCCAGAAATTCCCACAACAATACAACGGCAGTGCTGCTTGACTTCAAAGCAGCATTTGACAGAGTATAGCATGTGGGACTCCTATTTAAACTGGCAGAATTCTTCCCACCATCTACAGTCAGAATAATCCACTCGTATTTTTCTGACAGAAAAATCCAAGTAATAGCCCCCAGTCATCACTTCCACTCGATCAAGTCACCACTTACCCCATCTGCCGCAGGTGTACCTCAGGGCTGAGTCCTTGGGCCTCTTCTATACCTCCTGTACACCTACGATTTTCCAGTTAAGGAATCTATTCACCTCGGACTATTTGCTGACGACGTTATTCTGTATCGTCACAGCAGATACCTCCGCCTAAACTGCCGCGCACTACAAGATCACCTCACTGTCATCACAAACTGGTGTCGTATCTGGAGACTCTCCCTTAACCCAAAAAAGTGTGAAGCCATCCAGTTCACCTGGAAGAAGAAACTACCTCCACCGCTCCGCCTTGAAGGGGAACTCCTCCCATGGAAGAGCAGCGTCCGCTACCTTGGAGTCCAACTCGACCAGAGGCTGACACTCCGAGAGCACATCAACGACAAACTACGCAAGGGCAGTGTCCTTTACGCAAAACTTCTCCCACTAATTAACTCAAAGTCCAACTCCCCTAAACTCAAACTTCTAATGTACTCATCCATCCTCAGGCCCTACCTTCTGTACGGGTCACCGGTCTGGTGGCCCCTCCTCTCCAAAACTTCTAAAAAAAGAACCTCCACTTTCCAAAACAAAATACTCCGCAAAATTACCAAATTTCATTATCTAATAAACAAAAAAACTATCCACGAACATTTACTCTTTCCCTCCCTGGAAGACTATATCTATGCAACGTCCAGAAGACTGCACGACGCCGGCAGGACCTAAAACCTTGACATCGTAAGGGCGATCTACACAACCCCGCACCCACCTGAAGAACGCATCAAACTACCGTTCCACGACTTCCCCTAATAATACTATCCCACACGTACATATTTCTAATATAATTAATTTTCCATCCCTTACTTAAAATATAACCCCCGACACTACTTCACACTTTCCATAGCTAAAACCCTCAAAAATTTCCTCTAGTTGAAAAAAAAGCCGCAGTAATTCAAAATTTATTATACTGACTGAAAAGAAAAGAGCCGTTTTTTCCTACCCCGTTTAATTATTCCTTAAAACTATATAACTCTTACCTTTAAAAATCTCTCTCACCACTTTTCCAAATTAAACCTAAATGCCTTTATTAATTATTCCCTCAGCACGCTTACGTCGAACCTTTCTCCAGAACCAGAATCCCTTAAAAACACACCTTTCACCTGAATTATCCATTGAGGTTGTATTAGACAGGGGGCCCCAGGGCCCACTCAACCCGGATTCTGGATTCTACTAAGCACTTGGCTGTTGATGAGGTTATCTGCGCTTTTAAAGGTCGTGTCATCTTCAAAGCGTACATGCCTCAAAAACGGAAAAGATACGGCATAAAGGTTTTTATGGTTGCTGATGCTTCTTCATACGTTTACAACGTACAAGTGTATTCAGGCACGAGAGTACAATTACAGGACGACGAAACAATTACGGAAAGAACGGTTGTTGATTTGTGTAAGGTATTGATAAATAAAAACCATCACATTTAGAATGGATAATTTTTTCACGTCGCTTTCATTATTTCGTCGACTGAGAGCGGCTGGCATATTGGCTTGTGGTACAGCCCGTACTTGCCGAACTGGTATGCCTGCTGAATTCCGTAAGGAAAACGAAAAAAACATTAGGACTGAAGACTTACGAACTAGCTTCTAGGGTAACTCTGGACGGGGTGACATTTACACAGTTTAGAGACAAAACATTATTTACATTTCTTTCAACGATACACTCACACTCTGAGGACGGGACGTATGTCACCCCAGACGGACTGAAGGTTACGCCAACAATTATACATGACTACATTAAACATATGGGGACCGTGGACGTAGCAGACCAACTGATGGCTACTTTCTTTATGCACAGACGAACGAACAAGTGGACGAAAAAATTGTTTTTTCATTTATTTGACACGCTCTTACAAAATTCATATATTGCATTCAAATCCATCAACACAATCACACACAGAAATCCGTATAGATGGTATAGAGATGAGGTTCTGAAAGTGTTAATTCTTTCAGCACCTGGAGGGGCCCCTGTACGGATCACATACATACGAGACACGACATTACAACGCTTACAACACGACTCAGGTAGACATTTTCCAGTACGAAACTACAGACAGTTACAGTGTGTTGTGTGTAAGGCAAACAACAGAGTCCGTAGTTTGACAACAGCGAAATGCGGATCGTGCAATGTGCCGTTATGCGTGTACGACTGCTTCGGAGTATACCATACAAGGATAAACCTAAAATTGTAAATAAGTAAGTTGAAATTTTCTCCAAATATTAGTTTGTAAGATTTGATATTTCACTTTTCAGGCTAGAAATGCCACTAAGTCTGTGAAGTATGATGAACCGCCCTGGGGTAAGGAATGGTATCCTATTATACTTCACATACCTAGCGACGGAGGGTGAGTTTTAGTCAGAATTTTCGGATCACACGTATCCCGATAGAGTCTGACACTTTGTCAGTAATAGGATTTCTTCGCCTCCTAAATAAAGAAAATAAAAATCGGAATTTACGGTGGTAAAAGAATTTTGTTATTTGATTGACTGAAACAAAAACGGCCTTTGTCCAAAAATCGGATTTTCATGTTTGTTTTTTTAAACAAAGCCAAAGATTTGTGAACGTATCATAAAAACTTCAAATTTTTTGGGTAGACAGAATACGCTGACAGCAAAAACGCGTCATTTTGTATTGTTGCATTTCCATTAAAAAATGCGGTTTTTACTAAATTGTATTTACGCAAAAACTCCGTCAAAAGACAAGATTTTAACGCGTACGTTACATCAAATTTTTATTGACAATTTTCTATAATACCAACTAAAAAAACAGGGAAAAAATATGTAGGCCTGAAATTTCAGCTTCATAGCTGAAAATGTACACGAATCGCAACATGTTTTACGTAAGTTAGCTTTATAAGGCGTAAAAAACGGATTTGCATGGTTTTTTTTATAAACAACGGCCAAAAACTTGTGAACGTGTCATAAAAATTTCAAATTTTTTGGGTAAAGACAGAATACGCTGACAGCAAAAACGCGTCGTTTTGTATTGTTGCATTTCCATTAAAAAATGCAATTTTTACTAAATTTTATTTACGCAAAACCTCCGTCAAAAGACAATACTTTAACGCGTACGTTACACCAAATTTTTTGTTAGACATTTTTCTATAACACCAACTAAAATAACAGGAAAAAATATGTAGGCCTGAAATTTCAGCTTCAAAGCTGAAATTTACACGAATTGCAACATGTTTTTCGTAAGTTAGCTTTATAAGGCGTAAAAAACGGATTTGCATGTATTTTTTTTAAAACAACGGTTAACAATTTGTGAACGTGTCGTAAAAATTTCACATTTTTTGGATAAAAGATAGATAAAAAAAACAATTCAAACGGCGACTTCAATGCTACGGTTGCTGCTACGTCGGTCGTTCACATCATTGCGTGGTTTGAGGGTTAAAAACTTTTAGGATA
This sequence comes from Catonia carolina, assembly GCA_035578175.1. Taxonomy (NCBI): domain Eukaryota; kingdom Metazoa; phylum Arthropoda; class Insecta; order Hemiptera; family Achilidae; genus Catonia; species Catonia carolina. The sequence continues at coordinate 63,829,634 of JAQMRL010000001.1, read as the reverse complement.
AACATACAAACAAACTTAAATCTAATAACACAGTTGGAATAAACAACATTTATAACTTATCAAATAAATATCTTACAAACTAGTATCACAGCAAATATATTAATTTACATTAAAAGGTAATATCACCGACCTGAAGGATAAAAAGTAGGCTGTAAAGGGGCCACGAAAATAAAAAACATACACAAATACACATATAATATTAAACTAATATTACTATTTCCCTATCAGACACTGTTATTTAGACTAAAGGCCTGGTCAAACAGAACGCGTTCCTAGCGCGCGACAAGACGTAATAGCGTCGCTGACTAACGCCGCGTTAGAGCGCTCACTTGTGTTCCATTGTTGAAGTTAGTACCCGTCACACAGCGCGAGGGCGCTAGTAGTACGCAACGCTTTGACGCGGCGTTGGTACGTCGCGTTGTATGTTATTACAAAATTTCAGTGTACGCCTGTCGTTATTTCAAGATGACTGAAAAACTGATAGAGTGTGTGAGAAAACATCCTTGTTTATATGATACAAGGAACAGTTCGTATAAAGACATTTCTATAAAAACAAAGCTATGGGAAGAAATTGGTGCTGAAATCAATGATACAGGTAAATAATGAACCATACTTTTATAATAAAACCATTTTATTTGTTAAAATAAGATACAAACTTTTCACGTATTTCGAATGCAGCAGTCGTGGATCTCACGTTTGTTGGGCGATGTGGGATCAGAGCACGCATGGGTTCATTTTCTTCTTCGGGCTCTACGGTTATTGTTCCTTGTTTTATTTTTATATAATTGTGTAAACAGCATGTTGCTTTAATTATATCAATAGCCGTATTAACATCACACTCAATAGGTCGTAAAAAATACGCCATTTTTGTGTTAATATGCCAAATGCATTTTCGACTACACGTCGTGCTCGACAAAGCCTTTTATTAAATTTTGTTTTTTTTCGTCATGTACAGCTGCTGTTCTTGGAAATGGACGCATTAAATATGATTTCAAAGCAAAGCCCTCGTCACCAATAAGTACTTGAGGTAAGGGATCGTTGGTGCCTGGAAGTGGTTGATCAGGTAGAAGAGTTTTTCCGTGGATAAATTCTTTATAGAACCCCGAGTTCTCAAATATGCCACTATCGCTAAGACGACCATAACTACCAATATCAACAACAAGGAATTTGTAAAATGGGTCGACAACAGCAAGAAGAACCACAGAAAAAAACTTCTTATAGCAAAAGTAGTCAGATCCACTATTTTGGGGGCACTTTATAGAAACATGTTTACCGTCAATACTACCGATACAGTTAGGGAAATCCCACAAATTCCGATAACCAATTTCTGATTGCTTCCAAGTTTCTTCTGTAGGAGATGGCAAATATACTGGTTGCAGCGTATTCCATATTTCTTTACAGACTTCACTGACAATACTACCCACCGTTGAGCGACCCACTCGGAAGGAGAAGGCTATGGTTTGATACGAGTCTCCCGTAGCCAGATATCTGAAACAAAATAAGTAGTTATTTTATTTTATTTTTTTCAGGTGACATAGCTACGAAAAAATGGAAAAGCTTAAGAGACATGAGGTATAAAAAAGAGATTGCAGGTACGACCGGCCAAGCAAGAAAAAAGTTTTCAAAATGGCCTTGGGCTTCAAATTTACAGTTTTTGGAGATAACATTAACTGATCGATGTAGGTCATCAAATGTTTCTAATTCGGATATACTTCTACCAGAAACGCCTTCGTCAGAGACACCTCCAGAAACATTCCTTCCTACTACACCGCCACCTCCTTCCATAATATCTATTTCTACACCAGTAGACTGTACATCGGCATCTACGTCTACGCCCGTACCACTTCTCAAAAGAAAGAAAAAGGAAAGTAGTGACATTGATAAAGTAATCGATTTTATTGAAAAGAAGAAAAAACCTGAATACGATGCAATTGATAATTTATTTAAAAGTTATGCCCAAACATTTAAAACTTTTTCATCTAAGAACCAAATATTGCTTAAACTGGAACTTTCTAAATTATTTGCTGATGTAGAACTAAACGAATTAGAAGAAAAAGCTGAAGTATCGTATTCACCCACTTATTCTGTGCTAAGTACGAGCAACGATTCCCACGCCTTCGACATCCCCAGCTCCCTCACGGAAAATGGTTCTCAAATAATTATAGCTACTGTCAACACAAACTCTGGAACTACATACGACACTACTATGTGAAGAGAAGCAGCCAGCACAACTCTACAACGGCATTGTCAATTTCGGAGGAAATTGAAGCCATTCAGCCCGTTCTACAACAAACTAAAAATGTATTTTAAAAATAATAAATATTTTCTTACCTTAAACAAATAACTAGTCTTTCTCTTGTTGAAATTGACTCCCTCCAGTTGGTAGTACATTTACTTATTTTTGGAATGAGCCGTTCATGCAACGCTTCGAAACAATCTTGAGACATACGAAAATATTTAAAAAAACGATCCTCGTACGATGAAAGTTCCCGACACAAACGGTGGTATTCCCCATATTCCTTTCTTTTTTTGTTAATATTATGCACCCACACACGTTTTCTGCATGAGCGTGATAATGCGTACAGAAGTAACAGGTCTTCTACGTCTAAATCACTCGTCATCGTGCCACAACTGCTATAAGTAGCGCTTGCATGGACGCTCTAGCGTCAGACCAGTTTGCCATCCAAAGTATGCGGCGTCATTACGAAACGTTATTGACGTCTTGTCGCGCGCTAGGAACGCGTTCTGTTTGACCAGGCCTTAATGGATCTAAGAAATCTTAACGTTGAGTCCAAAACATGGCTGTCGTCGCCGAGTACATCTCGTAACTCGCAGGGTATTTTAAATCGCCGACGCAGAGCTGCGTAGCAGACGCAATCTACCAAACCACGTTTAATTGTCAAAGGACAATCGCATCTGCCACACACTGGAGCATCACCAGACGTCATGAGATACCCATGCGTTAATATGGTGTGCCAATTCTAAGTCGAGCGATGACAACTTCTTCCCTTCTGTTCTTCCTCAGCGACGTAGGCCAAGGCTTAACGTCATGTTTTTTTCTCACGTAGCTTGTTGCCATGAGAGCCAGTCCATTCTACCAGCCAGAAATCAGTGATGAAACGCTTCACCAGGCCCACGAAATCTGACGCAGTCAGATATTTCGTGAAGGCCGGGTGACGTGCCGCCTCCTTAGCGGCCAGATCAGCAGCCTCATTTCCCGAGATTCCAGCATGACCCGGAACCCAGCAGAAAACGAAGCTTACTCCTCTATCATTTAGCTGCTTCAAGGTGCCGTGGACGTCCACAACTAACGGGTGGCGTGAATACACATCACTAATCGACTTGAGAGCACTGAGCGAATCAGTGCACACCAACACCCGACGCCCACGCACACAGACTACAGAAAGAGCTTTGCTGATAGCATAGAGTTCAGCCGAGTAAATACTGGTTCCCGCAGGTAATCCAAACAGATAACTTCTTCCATTGGCAACAAACGAGCAACCAACTCCAACATCCGACTTTGATCCATCAGTGCATACAACCGCAGATGGTTTAATAGCTTCAACTAACTCACTGAAAATGCTATTAAATACAACACAGCTAGTGCCTGCCTTTGAGTATTTACACATTTCAAAGGTTAAAGTGTAACTGAGAAATGGTCCAGGGTGGAAATAGACAAGGATCACATGGGTAGACACGAGGAATAGCAATATTCAGGTTGTTAGCGATCTGCAACGCTCTTACACCGAATGTTGAAGGCTTTCGGAGGTTTATCACATGCTAATCATGACGGGTTGTTGAGAATGATGTCATGCAAGAAATTGTAAGGTCTAGCTTTCAACTTAGCAAAGTACGTCAAAATAAGTTGCTGGCGACGTCTGTGTAACGACACTTCTCCACTTTCAACTAAGATGCTGACAACAGGATCAGCACAAATTGTATTTTATATCACTGTATTGGAATTGCAGAGGAGACTGTCCAATTTTCGACCAGGGTCTAAATTCCGACTACCAGGGTTTGGCGTACTCAGAAGCGCTGCAGTCGTGCGGGAAAAATGTGAAACAGCTCTCCAATACGTTATCGTCTTTAGAAACCTCAGTACCGCTTGATCACTCGTTGCGTGAAAGTTACAAAAAAGTTCGTATTTGTAATTTTAAAGACTTTTTCAGGTATGTGTTCGCAATATTTTACTCCTAGCGTTTTAGTATTAATTGTAAAATCGTTAAACTGTCGCGTTAAGTAGGTTCTAGGTTCTTAAATTTTATTTTAGTTTAATCGCTTACCTCCCGTTCAAGGCCGTATATAACCTAGAAAGTTGAAGCATGCGGTGGTCTAAATTCCGACTATCACTACTACTAGTCGAAATTTAGACCAAAATGTCAAAGAGACTAATCTACACAGTTTCCGTTTCAGAATGCCTAGAAGGAAGCCCAAATGTTTTTAAAAATAAAAGACGTCAATGGGCTGAAGAGGACATGAAAAAAGCGATCCGTGCCGTTAGGGAAAAAAAGATGGGCACCCTCAAAGCATCTAAAACTTTTAACGTACCTCGTGGTACATTGCGAGATCTTAGCAATAAAGTTGATGTATCCCCTTCTAAATTAGTGACTACCAAAATAGGACGGAAGCCAATACTAGGATATAAACTGGAAAAACAACTAGTTGCTTATATACTTCATATGGAAGCAAAATTTTATGGGTTTACCCTAGGGGACCAACGGCGTATGGCATTCCAGCTTGCGATTAAAAACGGCGTTGAATATCCTTTTAAGCAAGGACAAGCAGGCCGTGCTTGGGTCGACCTATTCCTACAGCGTCACAAAGATACTTTGTCTTTACGCAAGCCCTGTGGAACTTCTTTTTCACGTGCCTTAGACTTTAATGAAGAAAACGACACTGCTTTTTTTACAATATTAGAAGAAGCTTATGATAAACACAAATATCCGGTTGATCGAGTAAAAAACGTAGATGAAACTGGCCTGACCATAGTGCAGAGTAAAATTCCTTCGGTAATTGGAAGAAGAGGAAAACGCCAAATCGCCGCTCTTACATCAGCGGAGAGAGGAGCGACAATGATAGTATGTATGATTGCCTCTGAACTTTTCGTTCCTCCTTTAGTTATATTTCCCGGAAAAAACTGAATGACCAACTAATGAGAGGGGCTCCCCAAGGCACCGTTGGAATTGCACATCCGTCAGGTTGGGTTCAAACCAACATTTTTACCAAACGGTTCCAGCATTTCGTAGAGAAAGTGAACCCAACTTAGGACTCTCCAGTTCTCCTAATCTTGGATGGACAATATAGCCATGTTCGGAATACTGATCTAATTGAATTAGCTAGAAGCAACCACGTGACAGTTGTGTCCCTACCACCGATTGCGAAGCTAGACTCGGTTGAGCGAACATCATCTATCTAGACTAGCTACACACCACATGTTTACAACTCCGTACTGCATCCACCTGCGAAGAAGGTGAAGAGTACTGTCAGTTGGGAAAAACTGGCAACGCTGCGGCATGGCAACGCCGCCTGAAACCATGAAAATTCCCACCACCGACGAAAACGAAGGGTACGAGACGGTACAGCGTAAGCGCAGCCGGACCAACACCACCACCAACAACGAGACAGGTATGCCATCGCATTGTAGTGACTGGGGGTTAGACTTTAATTATAAGGGATGATACTTAATTATTATATTTTATTATTTTATTGTATTAACTTCTGTTAATTGTTATATTCTCATGAATTCTTTTTTTTCTTTCTTTGTTTGAATTTACCATTTACTGGAAAGTACTTCCTTTACTTTATTGGTATCTACTTTACCTAACCAACTACCGGTTACTTTAACCTATGTTATCAGCTCATTAGTTTCTTTTCGTTTATATCTAATTGTAATCATTTTTCTTTATGTAAGTTTGAGGTAAATATTAAAGTGTAAAAGTGTGTAATTCAAAGTAACAAGAAACCACCTTTGATTAAAATTAATTAATGTAAAAGTAGAAACGTATTTCTTTCACTTCCTTGTAATTATTTATGGTTTTGTAAAATTAACTGATAGCATAGATTAATGTAACCATGTAGCCTTAATGAGAGATTACAAAATATACTTTGGGGGGAGACAGGAAACAGAGTTTTCTTTCTTAAGCTTGTACCTTCCAAAAGGGACAACAATCTTGATCACCGACCGAGAAGGTTCTTAGAAGTCTTACTAAGGAGGAGCATGAAGATATTGCTAATAGGTAAGAGTCTCAAACTCTTGGACATTTGTTTAACATGGCATTATTTAACAACTTTAAACTCTTATTAGATTCATAAATGTCTTAAATATAATGTTAAAGTAAAGTATTAGAAGCTAATTAAATATGCTAACTTAAGGTTAAGGGATATCTTATAATTTTATTATATTAAATAATTATTAACGCGCTTTACGCAAGTATTTTAAAATAAATGGCTTATTAACGTATCACTTATTTTGTTACTAACGTAACAATAGTTCTCATGAGAATAACTATATCAATATAACGTAGCACTTTGTAATTTAAAAATATTATTATAACTTGAATCATAAACAAATAATTTGAACAACCTACAACGAAGAGTTGGCTAATTTATTTATTTAGTTACCCACCAAAGCCTTACCGCTCGGGCACGACATATTTGGTGAAAGCGTTGTTTTCGTTTGTTAGTTCGTGTTCTCTTGAATTCTTTTGATAGGTACCGAACTAAACCACGTCTTGTGGGTAGCTTCCCTTTGGCTTTATTTGTTTTTTTTTATTATTTTATCAGACGTAAATTTTTAGTATTTTATTTTGTTTAATTTCAGTATTTACTTTTTATTTATTATTTATTTTTATAATGGGTTTTCGTAAATCGACTCTCAATGTACCGCCTAAGCCATCGGTGAGTAAGCCGTTTGGTGTACAAAGGTTTGGTAGTTTAGCTACAGTAAAACCGCCAGAGACATTGCTATCTGGCTAAATTATTTATCTTAAGTACTGACGCAAGTGACTACGCTGTAGCAGCCATACTGAGCCAAGTGGACGAAAGAGGACAAGAGTATGTTATAGCTTATGCGAGTAAGTTATTAACCAAATCCCAGAAGAACTATGGGGTTTCGGAAAAATAACTTTTGGCAGTCGTGTTTGCTACACACCACTTTAGATGCTATCTGGTAGGTCGAAAATTTCACCTTGTCACAGACCATGCTGCTATAAAATGGCTAATGAATGCTAAAGACCCAGGATGTAGATTGACTCGGTGGACAATTAAACTGTCCGAGTATGACTTCGACGTGGAGCACAAGCCAGGGAAAGCTCATGTAAATGTCGATACCTTAAGTCACCAAATAAATACTATCATTGTACCGCATGTAGATAGATTAGAAATCTTAAAAGATCAAACCACAGATGTGTATTGTCAAGGTATATTTAATGCTTTAGAAAGGAACGATCCAAATTATTTAAAATCCTTTACGTTAGATTCAGATAAACTTTTATACAAAATTGATGAGGGTAAACATTTTTTGGTAATACCGCAAGAACTAGTTTCTGTAGCTATAAAATTACATCATGATACCGTATTCTCAGGTCATCAAGGGATTAAACGTACTTATGAAATAATCAGTTCCCGATACTTTAGGCCACACATGAGAAAAGATATTGAATCTTATGTAACCAGTTGTATCTCATGCAACCACAGGAAACGAGGTGCGTTACGACGCGCGCCGATGGGACAATTCGAAGATGTGTTAGAACCGATGTCTTTAGTCAGTCTAGATTGCGTAGGGCCTTTACAAACGTCCAAACACGGAAATAAATATTTGCTTACATTTATTGATCATTCTAGATACCCAGAAGCTATACCACTGCCTGACATTAAAGCCTCTACTATAGCAAGAGCATTTGTTCGTAAGATCATAATTCAGTACGGTGTGCCGTGTAGGTTACTGACAGATCAAGGTTCAAATTTTGTTTCAAACCTTTTCAAAGAAACCTGCAAATTATCAGGCATTAAAAAGTTGCAGTGTACGCCTTACCACCCTAGTTGTAATGGGAAGGTTGAGAGATTTCATCAAGTCTTAGCAGACATAATATCTCACTATGTTAATAAAAGAGGTACAAATTGGGACGAGTATGTCGATTATGCTTTGCTAGCATATCGTTCCACTCCACATCGTGTGACGGGGTACACACCCTATTTTCTATTCTTTGGCCGTGAAATTCGTTTGCCTTTACCGAGTGACTTTGATTTTACGTTGAAACATACTTTTACTGACAATAATGTAATCGATTTAATGGATAAATTGAAAAATGCTTATAAAATTAGTTATGAAAATACTAATAAGGAATCTGAATTGAACAAAACTTATTATGATAAGAAAACCAAGGATATTGAATTTAATGAAGGTATTATGTGTATTTATACCAGCCATCTATTAAAGCTCAAATATCAAGTAAATTTACTAAACCATTTATTGGACCCGTAGTGATAACACAAAAGTTTAATAGATTAAACTATAAAATAAAAACAGAATATGGTCATGAAATAATAGTACATATAAATAGATTAAAATACGCGAAGGGTTTTAAAAATAAAATTATTAATGTAAAACATTCAGTTAAGGAGAATAAAATACAACCGAAAGTTGAGGGAGATAGTGAAAACCATAATAGCACTGATAATGTTGATGAAAATAGTAAACAAACTAGTAAATCAACTTTATTGCTGTTTAAAGAACAAGTAGAATTAAAATGTTGATAGTGAAACCACAAGTGAGGTAAATAGTTCTACTAGTGATAACACAAATATTGAAACTCATAGCGAGACAAATTCTTCTAATAGTGACTCTTATCAGTCGATATGGGATAATCAAGATAATAATCATTTAGATAATCAGGATTTAGATAATCCGGATGATGGGGAGGATTTAGAGTTAACAGAATTAGGTGAATTGGATTCAGAAAATTCTGGAGATGAAACGTATAACTTGACACATTTATATAATGAAACTGACCCTGATTTTGAGTTGGACGAAGATGAGGAAAGAGTTATTGGAAATGATACTACTACTCGTATAATGCCAGTAGACAGACCACAAAGAGATAAGAAACCACCCGCTTATTTACGGGATTATGTTTAATTATAATATTACTTTATTTAACATTTTGTTTAATTAACTTTAAGGGTTAAGGTAACTTTTCATTAATATTAATGTTCATATGAGTAAGATTGAGGTTGGGAAACTCAATAACGGAGCGTCGTGATTCCTTATTCTCACACCTTAAATTCCATCCGTCGGCTTCCAGCCAAACAAAAGTCAAAACTGATTTTCCTATCCTCGAGGGAGGGGAATAGTTTTCTTATTGTGCAGAACAAAGTCAACCTTGCTCATATATGAAGTTTAATTTTGTTTAAATGATTTAACTAATGCGTTACTTAATTTTAGGTTGTATTCTTCTTATCTGTGCAATGGGGCAAACAGATCTCTGTACTCAGTCAAATTGTAACTTAAAGAATGGCATATTGTTTTTAAAGAAACAAGATATAATTGTTAGTGGAGACAAATGGGTCATCGCGTTAACCTTAAAATTACAAGATTTCACTGCTTTATTAAATAGCTTAGATTCTATCGCGGAAGTATTATCGAGTAGTTCTATGAAAATAGAGAATCGTACAATTCAGTTAATACCGCAAAATGAAGTTCATAACATTATGGCTAATACAGAGAGATTCACGAAGATATGCAGAAACTTTAGGAGCTCATTGTACATGTAAAAATAATGAAAAAAGTTTATATAAACATGGGTCCGGAAATGCTTCGTTTCCGAGTTACGGCTAGCGAAATTTTCGCCCGGATTTCAGCTCACCAGGTGAAATGAGGTCTTCCTGAAATTCTGGTAAGGTAGATTAAGAAGCGAATTCAATCATTTCTTATGGTTTTTGATCTGATAAATTGAATAAAACAGGTCCCAAGACTGTAAGTTAAATAGTTTTTAAGAAAACCAGTGACAAATGCAAAAAATGGAGTGAAAAACACATTTTTTCATCTTTGGGCAAGAATACTTTGTTATTTCACAAAGAAACAGTTAAAATTTTTGAATAAAACAAGTAGAAAATTTTATTCTGAACAAACCGGTGTAAATGAAGTACACAGAAAGCGAATAGATGTTTGATTAAATGAATTTTTATTCATAAGAGTACAAAGTAAAATTAACTAGAAAAACTAAAATGAAAAAATGTATTTTCCACTCCATTTTTTGCATTTGACCCTGGTTTTCTCAAAAACTATTTAACTTACAGTTCTGGGACCTGTTGTATTCAATTTATGAGGTCAAAAACCATAAGAAACGATTGAATTCGCCCCTTAATCTATCTTACCAGAATTTCAGGAAGACCTCATTTCACCTGGTGAGCTGAAATCTGGGCGAAATCTTTCGCTAGCCGTAACTTGGAATCGAAGCATTTCCGGACCCATGTTTATATAAACTTTTTTCATTATTTTTACATGTACAATGGGCTCCCAAAGTTTCTGCATATCTTCGTGAATCACCCTGTATAGACACAGCCAGGGGAGAGGTTGAAGCTTACGAAGAGATGTTACTTAGAATTAGGCAGAAACGAGGCTTAGTTAATGGAATAGGTTCCGTTATTAAATTTCTTTTTGGTAACCCCGATGCTATAGACCTTGAGCATCTTAATAATAGAGTTGATAGTATACAACACGTATCGTCGTCGATTGTTCATTCATCTGCAGATCAATTAACATATATTAAAGATTTGGATAAAGAGGTCCATGACAGTGTTGAAGCTGTTACAAAACTTGCTATCACTTTTGGTTCATTGCTTGCACAGACTCGAGAAATCGCTAATTCTGTAAACGAAATTGAAAATGTATTGCTAGCATATATAAAAATTTCTTCTGTTATACGAGAAAGGGAAACATCACTCCGTATAATTCAAAAAGAGTTATTACAATTACGAGAAGGATTAGATGCCGCTTCTCTTGGTCATTAAGTATTTTATTAGTATCACCTAAATTATTAAGTGAAATTTCATCTGATGTTGTGCATCATTTAAATTCCGATTATACTTTGTTAACTCATACTAATATTGAACATGTCTATACTTATTACCAAATAGCAAAAACTCACGCAATAAGTACTAATCAAGGTATCCGGTTATTTATTGAAATTCCTTTAAAAGCAAGTAACTGTCATTTTGAACTATATCAAGTATTTACGTTGCCTTATTTTCATGAAAAATTAAGGAAATTTGTCGCTATCGAACCGGAATCTCAGTATTTAATGGTGTCAGAAGACAGACTCCATTATGTACTGCCGAATGACAACTATTTGTCACGATGTCAACAAGGACCTTATACAATTTGTCCGTCTAATTTACCATTGTTAAAATTAAAGAATAACTGTCTTGTCAATATATTTCAAAATCAAATGCCAGATCTTCAAGATATATGCAAAAGGGTATTATATCCTGATACTTTCGATCCGATAATATATCACTCACCTGATAAGTCATTTTGGGTATATAGTTTATCATCTCCTATTACAATAACACGGAAATGTATGAATTCTTCATTCAATGGCTATACCAATAATAGAAAAACGGAAATTATTAAAGGAACGGGAATTTTAAGAGACAGCAAACAATGTATAATCTCATCTGAAAGCTTTACATTACTGCCTCAATTAACGGGTTCGTCAAATTTTGTTTTTCAAACTCCTATTATACATATACCTAATATCACTGACCCTATTTCGTCAAAAGAGATGGATCTTATCCAGAATATTCGTAACAATTCAGCAAGTGTTAATAGACAATTGCAATATATCCAAGGTATACCTTGGATATATTCTCGAATGGGGAATAGAAAGTCTAAAAGTAGTACCGAAAATCTGAGGACAAGTAGAGATAATTTGGATAATTTATGGATTTGTGTAACTTGATCGCTTATTAGTATGGGTATTAGAGTTGTAGCTATTATAATAGCTACTCATTCTAAACCACTTTCATTGGATGATTTGGTTTCCGACATTAACCGCATAAACTTGGATAACGTTAGGTTAGATAAGGTTTATGACAAATAGCAAAAACCAACCACTTTATACTGCTGTTGGTATTGTAGTGCTCTAAATAATGAAGTATTAAATAATTGTAGTTGTACGTATGTTTGTACATATTTTTGTATGGGTATGTTGGCCACTCTGACGTAACACTCATAAAAGGCGCGTGTTGGCCTAATTTAATTGATGATAGTTTGGAACATCTGCAGCTAGCTCATCCCAGGTCCATCCTCCGGCTCCAGCCTCAACTACGACTAACCCAGGTGTCGTGTAGAAGATGGGATCTTCTGGTATGTAACTTGATCGCTTATTAAATATGTTATGCTCTTAGATCTGTGTCGTTCATCCAATATTCACCTAATTACCTAAACCATCTCCCCTGGTGCCGGCAGGCACTACATTGGTGGCAGCGCGCGGGATCGTTTTTTTTAGGGGAGAAAAATATGTAATTTCGTGTTTAATTTTGTGTAGTATTTAATTTTGTTTTATTTAATTTTATTATGGATTTGTGAAATGTCTCAGGAAAGAACAGCAATCTTGGGTCAGATAGTTTATACACGTCAATTTAGTGCAATACGTGGATCGCTTTGTCGGTTTTATCATTTTTCAATTTTTCGGGAACTTAACTTAGTAAGGTCTATAGGTGTACAAGCTCATAATGGTGTTTTGGAATTAAAGTATGAATATTTTCGTACAAGGGGTAACCACTGGGTGGTCGCTTTTGCAGAATTAGAGTTGTATTTGAGAGATATGGGATTTGAGGTAATTTACGCTGTTTACCCGAGTTCACAGCCTTTAAATCGAGACAGTGGTTCACTTATGGTTGAGTTACGATCGAATGGGGAATAGAAAGTCTAAAAGTAGTACCGAAAATCTGAGGACAAGTAGAGATAATTTGGATAATTTACCTATTGTAGACAATTTAAATACTGAGATAATTCGTATGTATCGACCGTACGGAACTAATCCCACTAGCGGTGGTTTTCGATTAGGTCGTCCAGTAGAAACCCCTACTTTTGAATCTGATCTTTTTATGCGTATTGGCAATAGGGATGCAAAAATTACTGTTTATTACGAATATGTAGATGATAGTCGTTTAAATAACGTACAAGCCTTACCGGGTATCCTTAGTTCGACTGAAGAAGCAGTTTATGAAATTCCTAGAGTTAACCCGACTGTACCTAAACAGACAGCAAATGATGGTAATTATGTACCTATGAGTTCGGTTTCATCTACTTTGACGTCAGGGATTACACGACATGTCACGGACAACCGTAAATGCTGATCCTTTGTATTTACCAATAACTGATCCTAATGCACTTATTGAGGGTTGCCAGATTTTATTACGAGCTATTTTGGAAAGGATCGTAGAAAAACATGTTAATGGGTTTAATCGTTGTTGTGCCAGTAGTGTTGGTAGAAAAATAAAAGTAACTAAGATTGAAATTTGTTTTCGAGATTAATTGAAAAATGGTGAATCAGGATGGATGAATTTTATTATTTCTTTTGTCTACTGATTTTATTATGGGTAATTATGTTGTGTTGATTGGTAGTGCTATCACCTTTACCACTGTTGTCTGCCTAGTAAAGTGCGGATTAATTAAAAATATATATATTTAAATATATAAATATATTTGTACTAGTGTATTAAGGTGAATAAATTTTATAAAATGTCACTTGGTAGTACGGGTTCAGGTAGTAATTCTAGTTCTGATACCGTTGTCATGACGTCCGTAAAGGATTTTGGAACTGCCAGCTTGGTAGAATCCTGGTCGGGAGATACTGCTGTAGACTTTTTCGTCAATTTGGAAAATGTTTCTGCATTAGGGTGTTGGAGTGTTAACGATCAATTGCGAGTGTTAGGCCTACTGGGTCTAATGGTCGTTTTCGACAGAATTCTAATGTTACTGATTTACGGTCTACTGCTAATAATCGAGGTGAAGGCACTAGTGGTCAAGATGGTGGTACTGTTAAGACAAATGTTCCGAAATTTGGTGTTGAATGTTTTAAGTATCATAAGAAAGGACATGTTATGAAGGACTGTAGGTCCACGAGTTTTCAGAAACGACCGGTGACGAGCGCCCTGCCATCGGATCGTTTAAATACGCGCAATCTGAGAAATTAGTTTCTAAAAATGTGTGTGGTGTGTTTCCCGGTGATGATGTTGTAGTACAAGTTTTAATAGAAGATCAACGTAGTTTAATGATAGTTGATACGGGAGCTACTGTAACTTTAATTAAGGAAGCAATTGCAGGGAAACCAATTATTGAAACTGACTCAGTTATTAAGGGCGTAACAGGGGATGACATTAATGTTAGTCAGGCGCAGAAATTAACTTTAAAGATAGGAACCAGTGTTTGTGAATGGGATTTTTACATTGTACCAGAGTTCAATGCCCCGTATAGTGGTGTATTAGGTAATGATATTTTGTGGAGCCTGCAGGCCGTGATCGATTTTAGATTTGGTTGTATAATAACTAGAGGAAGTAGAGAAGCAGTTCTATTTGTGGATGTGGAAGGTTTAGCTCGAGAAACCTCTCCACCTGAGGTAGGTGCAGGGTCGTCCCAGGAATTGGCCACTCCTAGGGTCGGTATCCTGCGTAACCCCTCTGCCCGTCCGCAAACTAGAAGCCACGCGTGGAAAGTTGTTGTTACAAGTGATGTGTTAATAGGACCTAGGTCAGAGATGATTATTGAGTGTAAAGTGTTGAAGTATAGGATATCCCAGGGATTACATGTTGTTGATTATATTGAGGGCACCAGTGAGGGTGTCGGCACATTGCGCAATGCTGCCAAGGGTTATCCAGGTAAAAGCAGTGGCGTTTTACCTGATGAATTGCTAGTAGAACCAACTACCTTAGGGAAGCCCGGCATTGAAATTGCCAGGGTGTTGGTTGGGTTAACCCGTGTCCCGAGTGACGTTAAGGTTAACCCTAGCGTTTTGTTGAAAGTGATGAATTATAGTAAGGAGCCGTTGATGCTCAGTAAGAATATTGCCGTGGGGACGGCGTTCCCGTTGTTAGAGGTACCAGGACGAGTTCCTGAGGTGTTGTGTAATTATGATGTTAAAGCAGATATCTGTAATTATTGTTGTTGTGTATTTAATGGTAGTCCTCGCGAGGAAGATGATTCTTTGGTAGAACCAGGTTTGAACTCTGTACAAAACACTGATGAATTAGAAGAAATTATTAAGGATAAATTAAATCATTTAAATGCTTATGAAAAATCTTGTATAGAAGCTGTCTTACGGAATTATAGTAGTTTATTTTATAATCGCACTTCTGAATTGGGCTGTACCTTAGAGGTGGTACATTCGATAGATACTGGCGAGTCGGTACCTATCAAGAAAAATCCCTATCGGATACCTGAAGCTTTAAAACCCGTAGTTCGTAGTCAGGTACAAGAAATGTTAGACAAAAAGGTCATAGTTCCATCCAGCTCACCCTGGAGTTCACCGATTGTTTTAGTTAGAAAACGAAGTGCGGATGGTACCCCACAATATCGGTTCTGTGTTGATTTTAGAGGTCTGAATGCCATCACGAAAGGGGATGCTTATCCTTTGCCGCGAGTGGACGAGACTTTAGATAGTTTAGGACAGTGTAATTATTTTTCCACCCTTGATATGGCATCCGGCTTTTGGCAAATGTTCTTAGCCAAAGAAGACGCCGAGAAAACTGGGTTTAGCTTACCTACAGGGGAACATTATCATTTTGTTATGATGCCATTTGGTTTGAAAAACGCACCTGCTTCCCTCCAGCGCTTGTTAAATAATGTTCTGGTAGGAATACGAGGTGTTGAAGCATTTGTTTATTTAGATGATATTATTGTGGTAAGCCGCACTATAGAAGAACATGCTGAACGGTTAAGTCATGTCTTAGAACGGTTTAAACAGTCTAATTTGTATTTACAACCTTGGAAATGCAATTTTGCAAGTTTTGCAATTTTGCGACTTGGTTAATCTCAACTCAAAATTAGTTGGGCTAGAAATGAATGAGGCAAATATACAACATTTAGCGAAGGACCAAATGACTTATATTAAACAGTTAGATGATGATCTTCTCTTACATCATGAAATCTTGAACGCTACTTTATCGAATGTAGTTAAATTAATGCAAGATATGAGCTCTATGAATACCACTTTATGGGATGCCTATAAAATGTTGGAATATGGATTTAATAACAATGTTATTTTATCTTCTCTTCTCCGTGAATTAGAGCTTACGTTATCATTAGCTCAAAGAGAGTTATCTGATTTACGGCAAGCCTTAGATATTACAGCTACCGGTCATTTGAGTTCACTGTTAGTTCCACCTCAAAATTTATCACGTATTTTACGAGAGGTTACTTTGCGTTTACCTTCGGGTATGTCATTGCCCACTAGTACTGATGTGGATGAGGTTTTTGCGTATTATGAAATTGCCACTGTTTATGCTATATCCATTCAAACTGGTATCCGCCTTTTTATCGAAATTCCTTTGAAATCCTCTGACCGTTATTTTGAAATCTATTCTGTGAAATCCTTACCTTACCTTGACACAACGATCAATCAGAGTATGATGATCGTCGCTGATGAAGAATATCTGGCTGTTTCCGCAACTGGTCAACTTTTTGGTTTTCCGACTACTGATTATATTGAAAAATGTCATGGCAGAATCTTTAATCTTTGCCCGTCTGATCTACCTTTATTCACAACTAATGTTTCAAGGTGTGCTCTACTCATGTATCTTGGGAAATTTGATCAAGCAACTAACGTTTGCAATCGAGTGTTGTTAGAGGCCGACTATGAACCTTTTTTATATCGCCTACCGCAATCTAATGCATGGATATATAGTGTATCGTCGCCACTTAGAATTACTTGGCGTTGTGTGAATCCAAGTGCTACTGAAGATGAAGTTATAAGAGCTTCTGGAATATTGTCAGATACGAACAATTGTTATGTTTATTCAAGCAAATTTGTATTGCTTCCTCATCTAAAGGGTTCATCGGAAGCTTCTTTTGGCCGTCCAACAATTGTTATGCCAAAACTTAATACGTTATTAACACCTCATGAAACTAAGAAATTACAAGACCTTTCAATACGTACAAATACGTCCAATCTGAAATTTTTACTGGGTAAATTGTCGGCTACACGAAGATTGCCTACCGTCAACAATGTAATCCTGGAGTCCGAGGGGATGGACCTGTCTGCTGCCCACTCTTCACACATTTCTTCTTTGTTCATTCTGGTTGTCGCTGTTGTCATTATACTAACTTTGTGGTATTTCCGGAGAGCTGTTTTGAAAACTTGTCTCAATTGCTGTATTCGGGGTTGCCCTGGAGGGTACCTTTTTCCTCATCTCGTCTCACGCAATAATTTGATTCACGCCGATACTTCATCCGAGGATCCGGTACTGGGATCTTCCGTCAACGACTCCGTACTTGTTGGTACTGCTTTTACTATACCTGAGCCGAGTGTACGGTTTGTTACTCGAGGTGTTCGTCAGCCAGCCTCACCTGTTTAGTGTAGTGTATGTGTTCTTAGGGACCATGGCCTGTTTTTCTTTTTTGTGAGTTTTATCATTTTTTCTGTAACGAAATTGTTCCTTTTCTTAACCAGTCCTGTAAAAGTGTGTTTAGGGGAGAGTTGTGAAGTGTGTACTTCATATATATACACAGTATGTATGAAGGTAAATGGGTGCATGTGGATAAGTTCAATATTGTTTTTCTTTGTTCTGGCTTAGATTTTTGAGTGGCTCTGGTGGAGTCTACTCGGTTAAGTTGTTGAGGGGTACCAACACTTAGCCTATTCTAAATTTTGTTCACCTACTAAATTGTAACCTTTTTGAATACTCGACTATCCACATGTACTGAAGTCGTTGCTGTAAAGGCCTCTTTGTTTATCATCTTTCTAACAGTATTTCATATGTATTTATAAATTTTTTATTTTAATGTATGAAAATGTGGTTTTCATAGTACTTAGTATTTTAATTTTTTGTTAATTAAGTGATTAATCGTATAATGTTGTAGTATTTTCTGCTACTATTGAGTAACTCTAGTCTCTTCATGATATGACTTTATTGTTGGTCAGAATTGTTAGTAATAATATTATAATATTTGTATTTTTATTTAATTATGTATTTCAGGTTTCAACTTACACTTTGTATTTTTTATTCTGTTATTGTACTTATATTATTAATTTACTTGTTTAGTTATTGGTAGTCTCTTGGGTCCATACCTGCAATTCGCTCTGTAGGGTTGTGATAGAATAATGAAATAGGGGAGAGACTATTGTCTGATACGCTTATTTTATTTGTATTTAATTTTATATTTAGTTTTTTTCATTTAGGTTCACAATTATATATTATAGGATAGGTATTAATTTTATTATACTTTACATTATTATTTTTTAAACCTTTTATTACTTTAATTATTTTATGCTTTTAACGAGTTCGAGGGATAACACCTGCCATGAGGTGTCACGGGCAACATGGATTTTCAGCACCCGTGCTTGTATCCCTCTACTTAGTACTGCCATTATTTTTTTATATATATTAAAAATATAAAATATACCATTAACATATGGGTAATTTTATAATATATACATATCTACCTCAATTAATTTTTTAACTTTTTGAATTTCAATTTTTGAATTTGCTTAATAATAGGTTTATTTTAGTATTTACTTCTTTTAGGATTTAGGTTGAGGACCTTTACGCTTCGACGTTCTTGTACGAGAACATACTTATATACTTTATACTATGTAATCATGTTTTTTTTATTATATGTATGTATTTTTGTTTATGCTATGTTTTGTTTAGTATATAGTCCCATCGACTGATTTGATGTACCTGCACGGCATTTGGGTTCTTCAATTTTACATTTTCTTTGGGTTTTGTCATTGTTTCGTTTTCTTGTTTTGTACGGCTTTGGAAAGTTGAACGCCTTTCTCTTAGGCGATTCACCTTTCTTTTTAAGGGGGGAGTAATGTAGTGCTCTAAATAATGAAGTATTAAATAATTGTAGTTGTACATATGTTTGTACATATTTTTGTATGGGTATGTTGGCCACTCTGACGTAACACTCATAAAAGGCGCGTGTTGGCCTAATTTAATTGATGATAGTTTGGAACATCTGCAGCTAGCTCATCCCAGGTCCATCCTCCGGCTCCAGCCTCAACTACGACTAACCCAGGTGTCGTGTAGAAGATGGGATCTTCTGGTATGTAACTTGATCGCTTATTAAATATGTTATGCTCTTAGATCTGTGTCGTTCATCCAATATTCACCTAATTACCTAAACCATCTCCCCTGGTGCCGGCAGGCACTACAGTATATTGTTTGTTTTCATGATTGTCTTCCTGCTGTGGCATTATCGAGCTCATCTGACTTGCTGTACCAACCGCCTTTGTCGTCGAGGACGAATATTTACAGTACGCAACATTGTTGAATATCAAGGAGAATCTGCCGCTGCGACCGATAACCATCTGCTAAGCCAGGAATTTCTACAACTTCGTTTATTGACCGCCTTCTAAGTCCTTCATCACCTCAACCGTCACCACGCCAAGGAACTGCAACTGCCAATCCATGAATTTCTATAAAAGATTATTGCAGGAGCAATAACTTTTTCATCTGCGAGGGGATTATGTAGGGACTGGGGGTTAGACTTTAATTATAAGGGATGATACTTATTATATTTTATTATTTTATTGTATTAACTTCTGTTAATTGTTATATTCTCATGAATTCTTTTTTTTCTTTCTTTGTTTGAATTTACCATTTACTGGAAAGTACTTCCTTTACTTTATTGTTACCTAACCAACTACCGGTTACATTAACCTATGTTATCAGCTCATTAGTTTCTTTTCGTTCATATCTAATTGTAATTATTTTCCTTATGTAAGTTTGAGGTAAATATTAAAGTGTAAAAGTGTGTAATTCAAAGTAACAGGAAACCACCTTTGATTAAAATTAATTAATGTAAAAGTAGAAACGTATTTCTTTCACTTCCTTGTAATTATTTATGGTTTTGTAAAATTAACTGATAGCATAGATTAATGTAACCATGTAGCCTTAATGAGGGAGATTACCAAATATACTTTGGGGGGAGGGGAGACAGGAAACAGAGTTTTCTTTCTTAAGCTTGTACCTTCCAAAAGGGACAACAATCTTGATCACCGACCGAGAAGATTCTTAGAAGTCTTACTAAGGAGGAGCATGAAGATATTGCTAATAGGCAAGAGTCTCAAACTCTTGGACATTTATTTAACATGGCAAAGTTAATAAAACTTTAAACTCTTATTAGATTCATAAATGTCTTAAATATAATGTTAAAGTAACGTATTAGAAGCTAATCAAAATATGCTAACTTAAGGTTAAGGGATATCTTATAATTTTATTATATTAAATAATTATTAACGCGCTTTACGCAAGTATTTTAAAATAAATGGCTTATTAACGTATCACTTATTTTGTTACTAACGTAACA
This sequence comes from Catonia carolina, assembly GCA_035578175.1. Classification (NCBI taxonomy): domain Eukaryota; kingdom Metazoa; phylum Arthropoda; class Insecta; order Hemiptera; family Achilidae; genus Catonia; species Catonia carolina. Next base: position 63,809,095 of record JAQMRL010000001.1, on the reverse strand, counting down.
ATAGTTCTCATGAGAATAACTATATCAATATAAAGTAGCACTTTGTAATTTAAAAATATTATTATAACTTGAATCATAAACAAATAATTTGTACAACCTACAACGAAGAGTTGGCTAATTTATTTATTTAGTTTCCCACCGAAGCCTTACCGCTCGGGCACGACAGCATAATAACTCTAACGTAACCACCACCCCCTCCCCGTCATCATCTAACACTAACAATAACAACATTACGATCATTCCCCGTAAAAACAAGATTCTACCCTTCAAATTCAAAGCCCCACCCCGCTGGTCCTCAATAACTAAACAATTAAACACAGACCTTTCCGGAAAATACTCCGTCACTTCCCGTGACAATTCTTACTCTTTATTTACTTCCAACATTGACGGTTACCAGGAAGCAAAAACTGTCCTCATTTCAGAGGGCATTAACTTCCACACCTTTTACACCTCGGAGCCCGATGAGGTGAAAATAGCCATCAAAGGACTCCACCACTCATTCGAGCCGATCGAAATATCAGATTTTCTCATTGATGCAGGATTCACGGTCAACCACTGCCAGAATATCTCTGGCCGTGCTGGCCGTCCATTAAATGTATTCCTGGTGAAAATCCAGAAGAAGCAGGGATATGAAGATATCTACAAGATCAATTCAATATTCAACATCGTAGTCACCGTAGAGGCCTTCAGACCGCGGCCCGGCCTACCGCAATGTTACAAATGCCAGCGGTATGGCCATTCATCGGTCAATTGTAATCACGAGTTGCGCTGTGTTAAATGTGGTGCTCAACACGACGTGGCTCAATGTGAGGGCAAATTGATCGAGGAGCCGCGGTGCTGCAATTGTCATGGACGGCACCCAGCGAATTACCGTGGATGCCCCACACACATCAAACTGCTGGCAGATAGAAGGAGGAACGACGCCAAGACCACAGCGGCGACCTCATCGGCTCCGTTCCCCTCCACACCTTCACAATCACAACCATCCACTTCTAAAACGACTCTCCCAGCCCAAACAACAACAATCAAGAAAACCATCTTCAAGAAACCCGCCAACCGTACCCCAACTTCTAACGTACAATTCCCTCAGCTCCCCAAAAAACAATTTCATATTCAATCCAAACCTGTATACCTAAACAAGGATTTCCCCCTACTTCCCACCAAAAAACAACACCCCATTCAACTTCACTTCAATTATCTCATTGCTCACTCCGCCCAAATTCCTCACATGGATAACATCTCTACTTCCAAAACTTATTTCCGCTAAGACCACCACAGAAGCCATCTCCGCTGTTATCTCATCTCTGTCCTCCCTCCTCGCATAATGACCTTTCGTATCCTCTCGTGGAACTGAAACGGCGTCGCCAGACAACGAAACGACTTGCTACGACTCCTGATCGACCACGACATAGATATAGTCCTCCTACAATAAACTCACTTCCTCCCCAGTGCCCGCTTCAAATTATCCCCCTACATCGTATACCGCACAGACCGCCCCCCCCTGCCACCAACCGCCCCACAAGGGGTGTTGCAATCCTTATTCACAGACGTCACACCCATAACCTCATTGACACCCCTATTATCCCTTCAATTGAACATATCGCCATTACAGTTCCACTTTTTTCCCAACTTGTAACATTCACTTCTACTTACCGCCCCCCAACTCAACCTGACTACCACCCCTCTGCTCTTGCTAAGCTTTTCGACAACCAACAACCTGTGTTTGCGGCTGGCGACTAGAACAGCAAACACAGAGACTTCGGCTGCCTTGCGACGAACACTGCAGGCAACTCCATCCTCTCCTTCTTAGAAATATCCCCCTCCCTCTCACACTTCGTGTACCACAGTCACAGACCAGGATACCCCCAGCCGCTTCCCACCAACCAGACATCCTAGACTACGCCATCTCAGCTAGTCTAGACTCTATCCCAGACATACACGTACTCCCGGAATTAAACTCCGCCCATCTCCCGGTATTATTTACGTTTTTCTCTCCCACTGCTCGTATCTCCATCCACGAAACTCATTCGTGGCCTTGGTTTTACGACACAGTCGACTCCCTACTCCCCCCCGAATCACCCCTAATCAATTCCAATACCTGAGCTGGAATCCCATCTCCAGACTATCACCTCACTACTGACCCATTCTATTCAGCAAAACTCTTCTCTCCGCGACCACCCCGAACCAGATCATCCCTCCCACCTGCAGTGAAAGGAGCAATCGCCGACAGAAGACTACTATGACGGCTCTGGCAGCGCCCGCGCAACCGGGAACTCTTCAACACCGCAGCAGCCAGATGCAAGCTTCTAGTCGACGAACACCGCACCAGTCACTGGGAAGACTACCTGGAGAGAGTAGTAGACTCCGGAAAGCCATGGGAGGCCGCCCGCTGTCTCATATCGTCGTAGAGAAAGAGCCACCCTCTGACTACACCTACAGGTCAGACTTACTCAGCAGGAGATAGCGAACGCCTTCGCTTCGCACTTTGAACAACACTTCATAACTTCTCCTGCCGTTCATCTCGAACAAGATGAATTTGTCCAACAATCTGTCCAACTCACCCTCTCTGACCCCATTCCCACACACATGCCACCTTTCACGATGGATGAAATTACCTCGGTAATCAAGTCCATCAATCCCAGAAAAGCCCCTGGTTCCGACAACATCACCGGATACGCCATACTCAACTCACCCAATGCAGTAATCGCACTGCAGCACTTCCCCACTTCTTGGAAGATATCCAACATATTCACCATTCTAAAACCCCACAAGCCTCCAACAAAACCAGATAGCTATAGGCCCATTTCGCTTCTGCCGATCCTATCCAAGCTTTTCGAAAAATTACTCCTCCCGCGTCTGCGCCAAAAATTTATTCAATTCTCCCTCCCGAACAATTCGGATTCCGACAAGGACATTTAACTACAACCCAACTCCTCCGCATCGTAACGGCACTAGTAGATGCCAAAAACTCCCACAGCAATACGACGGCTGTGCTGCTTGATTTTAAAACAGCATTTGACAAGAGTATGGCATGTGGGACTCTTATTCAAACTATCGAAATTCTTTCCGCCACCCACAATTAGGCTCATCCACTCCTATCTATCAGATTTATACTTGATTTTTGACGGTTTAGTACTTGATTTTGAGATTTACCAAGGTGTAAATACACCACTAGTAAATAGTGAACTAGGGTTAGGACCGTCAATTGTCATGCGTTTGGTTCAAACAATCCCACCAGGCAATTTTTTGTTTTTTGACCGGTACTTTACAACCATTCCTCTGTTAGAAAAATTAACAGAAATAAATATGGACGGCACTGGTACAATTATGCAAAATCGTATCAAAGAAGTTAATTTAATTTCAGAGAAAAAATAAAGTCGTGGGAAAAGTGTAGAATACGTTAGAAGTGATGACAGATTAGTAGTTGTAGAATGGCAAGATAATAATAAGGTTATTATTGCTTCTACATTTTCTGGTATTGAACCAGAACAAAATATTAGGAGATGGTCAAAATCTGACAAACAATTTGTAGAGGTTTCATGTCCATCAATTGTTCGCCAGTATAATTCATGCATGGGAGGTGTAGACCTGTGTGATCAATTGATGGAATGTTACCGTACTTGGTTTAAAACCAAGAAATGGACATTAAAGTGTATTTTGCATTTGTTGGCCTTGTCAATTGTTAATTCTTGGGTGAGGTATATGAGGGATGCAAAATCAAATAATTTAAAGAAAAAACAATGCAAGGATCAGCCCGCTTTTAGAATGGAGTGAGCAGAAGCGCTACTTTCTGCTCCAGATAGAAAAAGATTAGTTTTAAGTGAAACTGACAGTGACGAAGAACCACCAGCTTCAAAAAGAAGTAAATTTTATAATCCAACCAAGAAAATTCCTGGGTCTGACAAGAGGTATGATGGGTATGACCACTGGCCTGTCATTGATAATCTTAAAAACCCCTAGGGCAGGTAGAAACGATGGCTGTAGTAGCAGATCTAGAACTCGATGTGATAAATGTGGTATATACCTTTGTCTGGTGAAATCACAAAATTGTTTTAAAAGTTTTCATACAAAGTAGTACTACATATTTTTATAAATGACTGGTTAGATTTTTTTATAATGTATTAAATGTAAGTTGTATAATGTATAAGTATTAATGTATTAGCTGTATTGTATTGTATTAGAAGATTTAAGTTTATTGTATTAGAAGATTGTATTAGAGTGGGATCTTTTACATGTAAATACTACTTAAAATTTTAATAAATAATATTGTTTATTTACAATGTAGACCACATGTTATTTTAATTATCATAACAAAACCCATACATATTGTGACTTTTATTGCTAAGGTCCGTTTCGGGATCTAGGTTATTAAATAATTAATACACTTGAGTTTACAATTACAAGAATTTATTACACTAAAAGATTACAAAATAATACTTTACTTTAGCTACTTTGTGTACCATATATGGACACATTAAACTTTCGCCGTGGCCTGTGTGTACAATTATTGGACACGTATCATAGCAACGTTTAGAACGATTGTGAACACATATTGTCACAGATAAATGGAATCTCTATGGCTTTTTCATTTGAACAGGCTGTGGGAAGAACAAAATTTACCGTAGGTTTTACTTTTGTTGGCACTACTGTTTTTTGTGCGCAATTTAGTTTCACGTGTACTGTCGTTGTGTGTTGATTGTTTACATGTTCCCGGCATCGTGTTTTATGTTTTAATAACTCAATACGTTGTGTAAAACAGTATTTTTAGTTTTAATTATGTTTGTTTGTGTTGTGTGATCGCCGTAAAGTATTGTTTACAATATTTTACTAATATATTGGCCTATTTTAGACGTCGTTTAGGTTATGAATTTAGGTTATGTCGTGTTTACTTAGTTAGTTACGTAGTTCTGTACGTTTATTCAGTTACTTATTTCGTTATCAGTTTGTTATTTCTAATAAACATGAGTGCTAGGTCTTTGTCACGTACCGACATTGAACAATATTTTGATAATGCGAGTAGTGATAGTGACTGTGAACTCTTCCAAGACGATTCAGATTTTGATCCGGATTATGTGCCGCCTGATAAGGCAGAGGACACACGACCAAAAATATTACAAGCAAAAGCAAATGTATCAGCAGGAACTTGTTATTCGGAAAGTGAAACATATAGAGCTACACCTTCCACGAGTAGATATAGCGGTGAGTGTGATATGCATATTTCAGACCTGTCAGAATTAGAATCTGATTCTTCTCATTGCGATGAGGATATTACAGTAGGTCATAGTCTGCCTGAGGAAATGATAACATGGAGTGAGCCTACTGGTGATCTAAATACTTTCATTTTTGACCGGGTTCCTGGTGTATCACAAGAATTTGTGTCTAAACGTTCAGGTGATACACCACTGGATTTTTATTTGTTATTTTTAAACAATGAATTGTTAAAAATTATAGTAGAGGAAACAAATAAATATGCCTATCAGAAAACTGTTCAAGGAATTTTGAATGAAAACATAAAAAAGACATCCATAATAGCTTTATGGAAAGAAACAAACATTGACGAAATAAAATCACTTCTTGGTGTGTTATTGTGGATGGGATTAGACCAAAAGCCTTCAATAAAGAAATATTGGTCCCGTATTATTCTTTATAAAAGTGAATTTACTAATATTTGCAACATGTCTCGGTGTAGATTTGAAGCCCTTCTGTCTCTGCTACATTTTGCAGATAATGAGGTTTGTCCCGTTGGAGATAGAATCTATAAATTGTCTTCTATCATTGAAATGCTGAATAGTTTATATCATGATGCTTTTACCCCCGGTGACAAAGTCTGCATTGATGAAACTATGATACTATTTAGAGGAAGAATTGTATTTCGGCAGTACATAAAGGGGAAGAGGCATAAGTACGGCATAAAATTGTTTAAATTATGCACAAATGGTGGTTTCACTTGTCAGTTTAAAGTTTATGTAGGTAAGGAAAACACTCAGTCAAATATTCCATCCACAGAAAATGTAGTAATGACCCTAATGGAACCGTACCTTGATGCCGGACGAGAACTTTACACTGACAATTATTATACGTCAGTTCAACTAGCTCACAGACTGAATACTAGAAAAACCCATTTAACTGGAACGTTACGAAAAAACCGGAGACATCTACCGAAACATTTAATAAATCAAAAACTCAGAAAAGGTGATCTAGTATCATTGCAAAGCAATAATAAAGTAGTTGTCAGCAAATGGAAAGATAAACGTGACGTTATCTTTCTTACCACCAAATCCGTGCCAAAAATGATAACAGTTACTACAAGACGTAATCAACTTGTGGAGAAACCATCAACAGTAGTGGATTATAATGCCAGCAAAACATTCATTGATTTGTCTGATCAGTTAGCATCATACTGTTCACCTCTCCGTCGTGGAATTAAATGGTATAAAAAATTATCTTTTGAACTTCTTTTAAATACTTCTGTTGTTAACGCCCATCTTTTATTCAAACTAGTTACAAATAGTAAAATGGACATAATAACTTTCAGAGAAAGAATTGTGTTAGGTTTATGCCCTGATACAAGAATTCCTGAAACTGTAACTACAGCTCACAGGCTTGTAGAAGGAAAGCGAGGTCGTTGTACTCTCTGTTACATGAGACTAACATCACAGTTTGGCAGGAATCATGCAGTTAAAAATTCAAAAAGAGTGAACACTAATTGTACCGGCTGTGTCGACAAAAAATACATGTGCATCAATTGTTTTTTCTCGATTCATAATGTTTCTCTAAAAAAATAATACATACATTTTTATATGTAAATTGTAAATATAATCATACTATTTAGTAATTGTGCTTCGAGTTGTAAATAAATGTAAATATAATAATACTGTATAGTAACTGTGCTACAAGTTGTAAATATTCAATATAGTAATTTTTGTGAACTAATAGTGATAAATTGTTTTTATAAAAATTGCATAATAAATAGGCCAATGTGTAAAATTATTCTGACGTTACTTCAAAAAACCTGTACTAAATGGAAATTGACAACAAAGTAAGTACCTATCATTTATTATAAATTATAACTTGAAGTTATGTAAGTTCAATCATTGGACCTTCTGAGGTTGTGTGTCCAGAATTGGTACACACATACAGTGACAACAGAATGAAACCGGATTATTTGCTTTCACGGCCTGTGTGTACCAAAACAGGACACGGTCAAAATTTAAATAATTTAGGTAAAAAAAATTTTTTCAAAAATTTATAACCGTTTTGTAATATATTTAAATTAGATTTTTTGAAAAATATGTGTTTAGGCTGGGGTTATTGATCAACAACAAACACTCAGTAGCCAAAGTGTTAAATAATTAATACACTTGAGTTTACAATTACAAGAATTTATTACACTAAAAGATTACAAAATAAATAATTCAACTAATTATAATTAAGAAATACAATAAATGATTTAATAATTCACTTAAAATAAATAACAAACAATAAATAACTTAATAACTTACTTAGCCTACTTACAATCACTTTTATAGATTACACTAATAATTAAATCAGGAGCAGGAGGAGGTTCTGACACTTCATCCTGGCAATATTTTAATTCAATGGCTTTTATCAGAGATGAAATACTTCCATCTAAGGCAACACGAAATCTGGAGTGCAGCGAAAATGACACAGAACAAACAACATACGACACGTCTTCGTTACCTATTGAATATGCTACTGATGATACAATAGAAGCACAAGCACAGTTTTCAGCCATACAACCATCTCCTGGATCTGAACAGTCAACAACCTCGATTGCTGATTCATGTATGCGGAGAAATAAAAATGCAAATTCGCAAAGGGAAGAGTTGCTACTATTAGAGAAGAAAAAAATTCAGTTAATGGAAGCCCGCCTGAATGCAAGCCTGGCTGACGCAGCGTTAAGGACAGATGAAGATTACTTATATCTAATGAGTATTTTGCCTACCATGAAAAAATTAACGCAGTTGCAGAAACTAAGACTTCGTGGTAAAATAAATGAGTGGCTAATAGAAGAAACATCTCACAACGAGTATCCTGTTTCTTATGACAGCCGTGATGACTACTAACTCAACGTTCTGAAGCTGGACCAAGTCAGTTACACACAAGTGATATTACTTATTTGAACATGTAAATATTACGTATACTACACCATACAATAACTTGGTATGTGTCAAAAGTGGCTATATTTTTGTACATTACTATAGGGCTAAATAAATACTGCTTTACAAGATAAATATATCGTCGGCATACAAGTAAAACTGACCAAGTCAAAATTTTTCAAAAATCTATTTAAGTCACCAAGTGTCCACTAAATGCAAGTTCTTTCACAGGAAAAATTGATCAAGTCAATATACATAACAGAAGGTGGTGTTTTATTATGTCAAGAAAATGACCATGTCCTAGAAACTAAATTATCTACAGGAAAAAATGACTGTGTCAAGTTGGTCAGATTTTCCTGTTCTGTTCCTAATGAAAAGTTATTACAAGTAAAAATGACTATGTAAACTTGGTCAGTTTTACTTGTAGGAAATTTCACATTCTAACAGCTTCTCATATTGAGGTTAAGTCAGTATTTGTTAGCGTTTGTGTAGAATAGTGTTGGAAAGTGAATGTTTTGTGACTAATAATAAATAAAGTTTGTGATCATTTGAAATTCAAAATTAACCATGAGCAGAGGACAAATTATGACTGAAATGTGCAAAAAATGAGGCTGGAAAAAATGAAAGGTAAGTTTTACACTAATAATCTAGTACCTAGTAAACAATTCAGCAGATCATAGGTTAGGTTGTTAGTGGCCCTTATTTTTCCTTTCTGGTTTTATGTTTTTCTTAATTAAATACAGTCAACAGTAGTGAAATTATGTATCATTAATTTTCAGAAAAAGGAAAATGTCTATTAAACAATGTGACACTTTCTTGGTTAACATTTTGGTTAGACTAAATTTAAGTTTAACCTTAGTTTACAATTCTGAAAACTAAAGCAAACAATGTTACAATAAAAAGTAATTAAACCGTGATCTGTTGAGAAATTTGTTACATTACGCTATAATAGCTTTTTTATGGTATTATTACATAAATGCTCTTTTACAATACAATTATATACAATTATTATCTATTAATTTTAAAGCTTACCTAAACCTAATTAATCGTTAGGTTCAGTGATTGGTTGTTGATGGAAGCATATTATTGAAATGATAAATGAAATACAAATTAAAAAATTATGAAACTATAAATTATGTCACGTAGGTGTTTAATTGTACAAAACATTACATTTTAAGTACATTGTACTACAAAATAATAAGTAATGTAAACAAATATCTGGGTTCTAACAGTGTAGTTTATTGCAAAATTTCTATTTTGTATTGCAGATGATGGCCTTGGAAGTAATAAAAAAGAATATTTAAATGAAAAACCAGGTTAAGCATTTCCATCAATAAGTAGTTTTCAAACACAGTTTTCTAACCATGCAGAGGATAAAACAACTAGCCAGAGTACGGAAGAAGGTGCAGCACTTGAAGTTAAAAAACTAGGTTTGGTGGATGTTGATTTTGATTGCAATACTGCAACTGCTTAATGCACCACAGCTACTAATAGACATAACATTAACCACAATTCTGAAGAAGAAAACAGTTGTTTACTAGATAATGGTAGTAGTGATGAGTTTATTCTCAATGAAAGTAATGATTCCTCCGATGAAGAAATTACAGAGTATTCAAATAAAAAAAAATAAAAAGAAATTAACTCGTTGGAGAAAAAGTGATAAAAGCAAGTGGAAAATAACTGAAAATGTGACCAGGCGGAAATCAGGATTACCGTATTGTTTGAAAACTGGAAAGATCCAGCCAGCGAAATCACCAAAACATGTTGATTGCAGTAAATGTAGGTGGAAATGCTCCAAAACGTTTAATGAAGAAAGTAGAATGGAGCTTTGTTCTTCATACTGGCAAATGGAATACAAACGTCAGAAAGATTTTATTTTACATAATGTTTCAAGTAATTCCCCGAAAGTCAGAAGAGTAATGTAACGTTGATCTGCTGTCCGTTACATTTTGTCTTTTGTATTAAATTTGTTTTCTCCGCTACTACTTCTGTTACTGCAAGCTACCGCATCCTGTTAGCTGTTTTTGGCAACTCAATTGGTGGTCTGATTTGATGAAGCTCTGTGACGTCACCAGCCGGTTTTGTCAGCTGTTCGTTTTCATACTGGTGTCCGTTTTCATACTGGTGTCTTGTCGTGTTGGCCCGATTGGAATCGGTTGTGTTTTCATGATGTAGTCTTTTCCGTTAATTTTTGTAAAAACTGGATTCCTTCTTGTAACCCATTTAAAAATGGTAAGTGTTGCTTTCTTTTTTTCTATTTATAACTGGCGAAACAAATGCTGGGAATTCTTTACAGATAATTATTAACCTTGCAAAATTTTAGGGCGTGGCTCCTTCCATGTCTCCTTGTAAAATCTACATACCTTTCCTGTATTGAAATAATTGTTCTGTTTGTTGTGAAATGGAATTAATCTTTTATATGTTTTGTGTAAAGCTGTAATTGCTATTCATTATATAATTAAGTATGTTAATTAGTCTGTGATCAAATTTGTTAATGATTCGTTAGCTTGTTTGCCAGTTAACTAAATATTAATTACACAAATAAGTGTACTACATTGTTAATTTAACTTTTATTTTGATGTATATTTCTATCTTTTCTGTATAACCTTTCTTATTTGTTCGGTTAACAAAGCCGGCGTTTTTCTTGTACATTTGTTATTTCAGATAAAATTTTAATGCGGGATAGATTTTTGTTAATCCAGGGTGCAAGTACGTGAGATTTGAGTATCCGAACTACAAATACCACAGAGAATTGTTATAATCTTGTTTCGAATGGAGCTGCGGAGTCAATGCCTTGTATTATGCTAAAAAACTGCTGTCTGGATTGCTGTCGGGATGGATTTTTGTTAATCGAGGGTGCAAGTACGTGAGATTTGAGTATCCGAACTACAAATACCAGAGAGAATTGTTATAATCTTGTTTCAAATAGAGCTGCGGAGTCAATGCCTTGTATTATGCTAAAAAACTGCTGTCTGGATCACAGACATTCTGGTGTAGCCATGGAATTTATCAGGCTGGGATCTTAATGTTTCATACAACGTAGCAAACTCACCAAATTTCTCTCTTTCTTTCACTATTGAACTGGGACCGCTTTTAACATTAAATGAGTCTAATTTCAGACAATTTTTTAAGTACAGACAAATTAATTTCAGACAAGAGCTTTCTTCTAAGACTACGTCGAATAATAACGACTAAGTTGTATCCATTTTAAAAAAATCACAAAATGATATTAAAAAATAATTTGAACTTCGGGCACCGATTAACGCAACTTTTGCAACTGCATGCGGCTAATGACTGATGACGAGTTGCACTCCAGCGTTCGTGCTACAACGCTGCGCGCCCCGCTCCACTCAGGCCACCATTTGCACGCCAGCGTGCACGCCCCGCTAAACTCTCCGCTCTACTCAGGCCGTAGCCTTATTTTTTTTTTTTATTTTTTTTTTGTTTAACGTCCGACTGTTCTGCAATTACTGCTAATGCAGACGGGCTGCAGCCTTAGTTTTTCGTTCCATTCTTCAGTCGGCATCTGTTGTTCTGCGTGATTTGTTTACGTTTGTCTCTGTCGATATTTCGTTCAGTCGACATTTTCATTGTTCGGTATTTTAACATTAATTTGTCTGTCTTGCCTTCTGTTCATATTTTATTTGTAATTTACTTCCATTGTTTATCTATTTTTCGTCTTTTTCATTATAATATTTTAGTTTCAGTATGGCTAACCGAGGTAGGGTAACGAAAATTGGTCAGGGTTCCGCTTTTAAATCACAAAGTCGCATGCTTGTTAAACGGTTGCAAGACTACTTCGTTAGGGAGTCAGAAAACGGTGGACCTCTTATACCAGTAAAAAAAATTACACAGCGAGTGTCTGACGCTTTACATATTAGTAGGCAATCGGTATCAAAAATTATTAACGACCCAGTAGATGTTACTCCCGGGAAGAAAAGGCCTCGCGTGAAACCGGTTTCAGAAGTGGACGATTTCAGTCAGAATGCTATACGCAATGTCATTTATGAATTGTATCGAGATAGGGAACTGCCAACATTAAGGAAAATATTACGTATTGTAAAGGAAAGGGATATTTTTTCTGGTGGAAAGACATCGTAGTGGGCGATTATTCGTTCGTTAGGATTCAGATGGAGAAAAATTAATAATCGGAAGTTTTTAATGGAACGATCTGATATTATAAACTTACGATGGACTTTTCTAAATGACATTCGTAAGCATAGTATTGACAAAGTCGTCTTCTTAGATGAAACGTGGGTTAATGCGGGTCATGTTAGCCGAAAATCGTGGACTGATGATACAACGCGGAGTTGCCGAAAAGAACCTACGGGAAAAGGTGGCCGTTTAATTGTGATTCACGCTGGTACCAGCGCAGGGTTTGTACCGAACGCATTCATGATATTCCGTTCCAAAAGAGATGGAGATTACCATCGGGATATGAATGAGGATATTTTCACGGAATGGTTTGATAAATTGTTGGAAAACATACCAACGAAATCAGTGATCGTCATGGACGATGCGCCGTATCATTCGGTACAAACCAATAAACCGCCAAACCAAGCGTCGTTGAAAAGAGAGGTCGCAGAATGGCTCCAAAAGAATAATATTCCGTTTGATCAAAATTCCCGGAAATTCCAGCTTCTCGAAATAGTCAAATCCAGAAATATAGTGAAACGCTTCAAAATAGATGAACGTGCTAGAGAAAATGGACACACTGTTATTCGATTGCCACCTTATCACTGTCAGTTTAACCCAATAGAACTGATTTGGGCACAGATTAAGGGTAAAGTGGCGGATCGAAACAAACTGTTTACAGTAAATGAAGTTGAGCGGCTATTTCGTGAAGCTGTCAATGAGGTAACACCTGATGACTGGAGAAAAGCTTTGGCTCACGCTGAGAAATAAATTAAAGAAGCGCAACAAAAAGATGGTGTTATCGAAGCAGCTGTTGACGTAATAATAAATTTACACAACGGCTCTTCAACTTCCGATAGTGAATTAGAAAGTGTAACTTCTGGTTCGGTTATTGACACATCAGAAGACGAGGAAGAACCACAACCTGGGACAAGCGGAGTCGAAGGCGTGTATCCGTTATCGGAAGATTCTGATTAATAAATTACTATAATTTTTCTTTATATTCTAAATTTTATTTTCTATTAGTACATTTTTAAATAAGATTATAGTTGCTTCCGATTTATTAATAGCTTTACGTTTAGTACCGTACATATTGTATTCCATGTAAATAATACAGTTATTTTAATAGTTTAGTAGTAGTAGTTTTAATAGTTTTGTAGTTATTTTTTAATAGTAGGTGTAAATAGGTTCCCTTCGTAAATAGGTTATACATACTTTAAATAAATAAATATAGACCAGCAAGGCAGATGTTGACAAAGAATGTTTGTGACCGGCCTCGAGGAGTTTTCTTGTGTCGAGCAGATAAAACTAAAAATCTCGAGTAATGCCGGTTGGAAGTAGGCGAGTCTCTGGCGCCTTAAAACCGGGGTCTCTGGACTGAGGTATGGCAACCCTGACAACAGAGTCCACTATATTATTATGGAAAGGTTTTATTAAGAAAAATTGAATGAATGTTTGTGCGTGCGAAAGCCTGTACACGTGCACACAACAGGACGAGATGTGCGACACTGGTGAGCTGAGAAATATTTGCGCATGCGCGCACAGCCCCATGTGTTGGAGTTGTGTTCAGCTCGCCCCGCCTTCGTACGGTGGTGGGACGCGACTGCCTCGAGATTCCGTGTCAAAAGTTTCCCTGAACAGAGATTAGTCTGAAAAGATACAACGTAAAAGACGCTGTTTATAATGTTGCATACGCGTGGAGAAAGGTACCAGCTACCACTATAATTAAATCATGGAAGAAAGTATGGCCATCACACCCACTACTTCCCAGTAATGAAAGTGAAGACACTCCCGTAGAATTTAATTAGAGCAGTACTGAACTCGAAGAAATCACTACGGCATTGTTGAAGAAAGTTTCTTCAATCCCCAGCCCAAGTACATCTTGCTTTAATTTAGAAGAAATTCGGTCGTGGCTCACAGGAGAAGATGAAGACATTGTTTGTGATGACAAGCTTATCGCCCAAATGTTAAACAATGACAAAACAGCTGATGAACCAGTTATTAAACACACCGTGCGAAATGAGGAAGCTATATCAGCCGTTACCACTGGTCTTAAATGGGACGAAGAGCATGGTGTAGATGCTGAGGACTACCTGCTGTTAAAAAAATGCACGAGAAAATTTTTAATGAGTCATTTGTCGTAAAAAACAAAAGACTTATTTTTTAAACCACTAAATCGGTAATTTATGGAAGGCTGTTTTGTGATGTACTGTGCTTTGCGATTTCAATATTTCTCATTTCAAATTTTGTATATTTTAGTGAAGCAAGTATAAACCTTTTACTGTTATATGTATATTTTATATACATATAACTGTATATACATATATACTGTATATGTTACTGTATATTTCATTAAATTACGTGTATGTATTAGGTTTAATACTTATTAAATGAACTTTTTTATTAGTATTTGCAGTTTATTGTAAAAAATTCATATTTCCCAGTAGTCCGGCATTTTTGTTACACCAGCACCCCTTGTGGTCCCGTATAGGCCAGATTATCGCGATTGTACTGCATTTATAAGTGAGGAGTTTGATGGAAAAAGGGACCTAAAGTAGGGGAGAGTGGGGATCCTTGAGACAAGGGGCACGTTGAGACAAAGATAAATTTAGGGTAATTTAATGTTGCCGGTTGGCAGCACTGAGCTTAAACTGTTGTTTTCTTTCTCCTATAACCTCAGTCTGCTTATTGTATCTCTCTGAATGGTTGTGTCTGAGTTAGTGAGTTAAACGTATTTGTGAACATCAAAAGTAAATACTTGCGTCGTTGGGTAAGTTAATACTGTTAGTTTACTAATAGTTCAAATTTGTTAAGCTTTGTATTGTTGAATAGGCCATGTAACAGTGTATAATTGGCTGTGTTTTTATTCGCCAATTTATATTCGTTTTAGTAGTAATGGCGGCTTTGTTTACAAATGCAGAGTGGGGAAGGTTGAGACAAAAGTAGGCGGGGAAGGTTGAGACAAACAAACTTCGATGTAGAGTAAGACTTCTTGTGAAATAGCTGTAAAACAGTTATTTTATAAGAATGTCTTGTGTTCCAGGGTGTATGCGGATTTGTGAAAATGGTAAGATCAAGGAAAAAAGAAAAAACCAAACATGGTTTGAGGCAGAAACTATGAAAAATGCCGTTAAAATGGCTTTGGAAGGAGCTACTATTAGAGAAGCAGCTGCTCATTTTAATTTACCTTTTCAAACTGTTGGTAGATATCTAAAAAAAATTCGAGATAACCCTGATATTGAACTAGAAATGAAAGCCAGGTGTGATGTAAGGAAAATATTTACAGATGACCAAGAAAGAGAGTTGAGTAACTTTTTGAAGGATTGTTCAAAAATGTTTTATGGTTTAACAAACGTAGAAACGCGTAAGCTGGCCTTTGAAATGGCTGAAATAAATAAAATTAAATACCCAGAAAATTGGAAAGCCTCCAAAATGGCTGGCAAAGACTGGCTCTACGGCTTCATGAAGCGTCATGCTGAGTTGTCGCTGAGAGCAGCAGAAGGTTGTAGTTTAGCAAGAGCAATGTCCTTTAATAAATACAATGTTGATATGTTTTTTAAGAACTACAATGACGTTTTGCAAAGATTTCCTGAACTTTCAGATCCTAGCAGGATCTGGAATATAGACGAAACAAAAACACAAACTGTTCAGCGTCCATCTCGTGTCATTGCAGAAAAAGGGTTAAAGCAAGTTTCAAAAGCTGTCAGTGCTGAAAAGGGGACTTTAGTAACAACACTTTTATTTATCAATGCTGCAGGAAACACCATTCCACCTGCAATGGTTTCCCCAGGGTCCATTTCAAACCCCATATGTTAATAGGGGCACCAGTAGGAACGTTAGGCTTGGCTAACGTGACCGGATGGATGACACAACCCAATTTTGTGAAAGCTATTGAACATTTTGTTAAATATACGGGCTGCTCCCCAACTCGTCAAATGCTTATAATTTGTGATAACCATGAAAGTCACATGAGCATTGAAGCCATAAACCTAACTAAGAAAAATGGAGTTCATATTTTAACTATTCCTCCACATTCAACTCATATGATGCAGCCCCTTGATGTAGGTGTTATGAAACCTTTCCAAACTTTCTACAGCTCGGCAGTCGACTCATGGATGTCAGCTCACCCAGGACAAACCTTTTCAATTTACAATGTTGCATCTTGTGTTGGTGTTGCTCATTCACGAGCCATGGTGCCCCAAACAATCATCAACGCCTTCAAAAAAACTGGTATCTTCCCTAAAGATAGCTCAGTTTACACAGAGGACATGTTTATGGCTAGCAAAGTGACAGACCGACCCTTGTCTTCACCTGTAACGCCTCAACAAGCAGTTGATAGGCCTACTTCAGCGACATCAACACCTCAAGCAGGGCCATCCCTAGTTACGTCACCAAACCCAACTGAGCCATCTACAAGTGCCGTTTTTCAATCAGTAACATTAACACCTCAAACAGGATTGCTTCTCAATGTTTCATCCGAGCAAAGTGAACCATCCGAAAATGCAAAACGCAGCAGACAATTCATAAGTCCTGCATTGTTCAGAGGATATCCTAAAGCCCAAGAAAGAAAGAAAGCTAGAAAGCCTAGAGAAAAAGGATCTAGCAAAATTATTACAAGCACACCAGAAAAACTACTATTAGAAGAAAGGCAAAAAAAAGAAGAAGAATTGAGATTGGACGAAGAAAAGAAAAAATCAAGAATGAATCAAAAGACCAATAAAGCTGAAAAAGAGGAAGGAAAACACAAATAGAAAAAGAGAAAGCTGGACTTTAATGAAGATGAGACTGGAGAAGTGAGAGAAGATATTGAAGCCGAGAACGAAGTCAGTGAAGATGAAGTTTTACAGCTTTGCCAGACTTCTCCGTAGAGCAGGTTGACCTAGAAGATTTTGTGCTTGTTAAGTTTGTTCTGGACAGAAAAGATGTTTTCTATGCAGGAAAAGTTCTTACAAAAACTGAAAATGGAGACTTCGTTGTTAAATTTTTAAGAAAATCTTCTAAAATGAAAAACTCATTCTTTTTCCCAAATGTTGACGACATTGGCAGTGTAGCAATCAAATATATAGTTATGATCTTGCCATCTCCTTCAAATGACAAACGAAAAACCAAACGGCAGCAATCATTTTTTTCTTTTGCGATTCCTACCGCAAAATATGACATTCGTTGAGGCTCTTAAAGTCAGTTTGGTCGACTTAGATATAAGTTTTTATTATTTGTATCTTGTTTTAACTATGTGACAGTAAGTATATATACGTTATACATCTTAATACACCTTTTTATCAAGAATTCTTACTCTACTTTATTTTGTCTCAACCATCCCCACCACCTGTCTCAACGTACCCCATAGGTGGGGCACATTGAGACATTTACAAAAATTACAAATTATTTTTTTTGTTATGACTTAGTATAGATCTTTGAAATTCAATGGAAGAGAAAGGTATATACGTAAGCTTAATAATAATACATAATCTGGCCCTTCAAGTCATATAGGAAAAAAAATAAAATTTATATAAAAAGCTTGTCTCAAGGATCCCCACTCTCCCCTACTTTAGGCCCTTTTTCCGTCCGAGTGTTTATTCAATCCGCCATAATGTTTTTAGTATGTGTACAAAATTTCATATCTCTATATCTTTTCTAAAAGAAGCGGTGACGATATTTATAAGGTTATAGCCCTCCATCTGATTAGTACTGGTGTGCTGTGCACGTGCGGTTTGTCTTTGAGGTTACGGTTAGTTTGTTATTGTAGCACGTTGGTGTAATAAAGCAGTGTTCTTTTAAAATGGAGTGTTGTAAATTAAAGTGTGTGGATGTAATAAATGAAGAAATAAAAACTGAAGTTTTAAATGTATTTCGTGCAATTAGTCAGAAACCACAAAAATACGAGTATTTATCAAAATGTTTGAAAAGGAAAGACATTGTGCGTTCTAACGTTCAAGCTACTAGCCCCCGTCAGAACAATTGGGAATATTACATTGTGTTTGAAGGTAAACATATTACGGTGTGCCGATCATTTTTTATTAATTTTTTTTAAATTTCGATCAAAAAACTTAATATTATACAGACAAAAATTATTAATAATATTGGATTTGCAGAAAGGCATGGTGTACACGACACTCGTCCACACAAAATTCAACAAAATGTGTGGGATTTACTGAAAGAACATTTAGAAACTATACCACATAAAAGCTCACATTACGGATTAAATAAATCGAAAAGGAAATACTTTGATAATTAGGATCTCACTATTGTTAAACTATTCAAATTGTTTGCAGAATATTATTTAGAAAAGACAGGCAGCAATTTGAAAATGAAATATCATGCATATTTTAAGTTTTTTCTAAAACATTAAATTACTCGTTTAGACTTCCGCGTAGTGATGTGTGACTTTTGTTCAAAATCAACTGTTATTTTGAAAAATAACCCAAATAATGTGATTAAATCTCAGTTTGACTTGCACAACAAAAAATTTTAGTTATCTAACTATTAAAAAAAATTATATTTCTCAATGCCAAGGAACTGATAAACAAAATATTCTCGTTTTGGAGTTTGATTTTGCTCAAAATCTTCCCTTACCGAAACTGAACTGCACCACTAATTTTTACAAGCGTTCATTATGGATGTTTGTTTTTAATGTTTACCTCCATAACGATGGCAGTACTACATTTTACTACTATTATGAGTATGAAGCGGAAAACGGAGCTAATGCTGTGTGCTCATTGTTACTTGACTTTTTAGAAGAAAAACTGTTATTGTACTCTGGTGTTAAAAAAATAATTTATTTGAGTGATGCAGCTGGAGGACAAAACAAGAATATTATTGTCATCGTTCTGCAGTTGGTTAGCAGTCACAAGAAAAAGAAAAATAACAGTTATTCCCAGTTCGTGGCCATAGCTATGGTCAGTGTGATAGAAACTTTGGTATGTATGGCAGAAAACTAAAAAAGTTGAAAATATTTATAGTCCTCAAGAATATGTAGATATTTTATCAGATTGCCGCATTTCTCCAGAACCATTTACAGTTAAACATGCAAGCTCCATCCTCAAAAATATTTCATCTTACCTTCAATCATATTTTTTAATTAAACTGAAAACAAAAAATGAAAAGTTCACTATTCAAAAATATGTAAAAATAGCATATGCAACACATGGATCTATTTTGGCCTATAACAGTTATTCTCCTCTTGCTGGACCTATACCGTTTCAATATCTAAAAAATTCCTTGCCCAGTGACTTATCTTTGGTGAAGCTGAACCAGGAACTCTTTCAGTAGCAAAACTTGCTGACATAAAATCAATATTGCATTTTATGCAGATAAGAAATATTAAATTTTATGAGGAAGTAATTGGTAAATTTGAAGATAGACCTACTGTTCAAAATATGATGGATTCAGACAATAAAAATAGTGATCATTTTGATGATGAATAAAAGATTATATTTCAATTTATTTGTAAATCATGTATATAATTAGAACTATTTTTTCATTTTCTTTCTTAAAATACTAATAAATAATTTGTGTACTTCTATTTTTCTTGTTTTGTGGTTTAAATTTTTCATGATATCCTTTGATGGAAAAAGGGCCTACAGTTCATATTATGTTATCAGGCTTTAATTTGTAAGAACATTATTTTACAAGTAATGCAATACATTTGGTGAATAAATAAAACTCTGTTGTTATGATAAAATAAAGTTCTGCATGACTTGCTAATGAAAATTATAATAAGAACAGAGTATCAAATCTTTGTCGGCAGTTATCTCAAAATACGTTTTTTGCACATAGGTCCCTTTTTCCATCAAACTCCTCGTACCATATCACTTAGTTCTCGATGATTATTAATTAAATGATAATGTTGAGTGGCACCACTAACTGCAGTAACATAATTTATCAGCTGTTTATCTTGCGGTTATGTATGACAATTATAGTAACCTAATGTTCTATGTTTACATTCCGGTATTGTAAAAGAACGTTTTATCTCATGATTTTCTCCAAGTGTTTTTAGCATTATGAGTGACAGACTGAATGAGTTGTTCAATGTATTGAATGGAGATTTTAACTGTGAAACAGTTTTTGGTTACGACTCTGATGATGACCCAGCTTCATGCTCCTATTAGTAGCTCTTCTAGTGAATCAGAAAGTGAGAAAATGAAGATATCAACTGATCTGTTCTATTTGGAAATAATCCAAATCTGGCTCAAACCACAAACTTAACTCTTTCATCATCACAATTATCACAATATTGACGACTATTAATAATAAATTAAAAAATTAAAATAGCGCTATTTCAAAACTGTTACCAAAATTTTGTTAGGTATAAATATTTTTAGAAATTATAATTGGGTCTATATTATTGTATAAATATATGCTTTATAGAAAACTGTCATGCATTTTGGTTTGCAGTGGGCATTTTTGATACACTTTAAAATCTCTGCGTGCCAGATGAGATGCCCAATGTTATAGTTGCTTATTGTTGTTTATTGAAGGGGAAAATTCTAGAACATAACATAGAAGCTATGATTTTTGTGTACAATTTGATAGCAATTTCAAGACAATCAAATACTTCTGACAACACCGCATAAATTGACTGTTCTGTATACCATGTACAACAGATTTTTTTCGAGGCTGTATCCTCTAGATTTGCCTTTTTCTGTGAAAACAGAATAACCTCAAGTAGGCTGCTATCTCAGCAAAAGGCAATCTTAGTTTTGCAAAAACCATTCCTTCAATAATTTCTTTCCAAAACTCAAGAGACAATCTCCTTTAAACCATGTTACCAATAAATATAACACTGACGATGGAGTAATGTTTTACACATCGAGAGAAATTTTATTTAACCCACACATGTATTTTTAACCACTTTTTGCGTTAACCAGAATAACTACACATAAATGCTTAACAAATATTTTGGTCATTTCAGTTCTTTACGGTTTCATAAAATATTACACAACATTAATTTTTTTTTAAATGTGTACTAATATGTACAATAAGTGAATACCTTTCGTCAACAAACCCACACCAGATGATACTACTCCAGTCAGCAAAATTCTTCTAGAAAATAGGTTTGTATTTGTTTGTTATTCAATTAAATAATATGCAAATTTAAAAATCAGATGTGAATGGGTTTTCAGGAAAAATGATTTAAAACTAAGATGGTTTCCATAGAAAGTTGAGCTACAACATAAGTAGTGAGAGAATACATGATGCATTTCATAGTAAAGTAGTAAAACTGACAAAGTATTATAGAAATTACAATGTATGATTAAATGATTAAATCATCGATGTATGATTAAACCGCTAACTAATTCAAAGAAGTAATCGGATAGTACTTGTTTGCTCTCCAAATGTCAGTTTGTAATAAAACATAATTCTTTCAGTTGGGAGTCACAGACTTACCATTCAACGAGCTTTATGAGGTATCCATAATACAAAACATGTGATTTGTTCTAGAAAAATTATGGCAATAATGATCAATGTAGATGAAGAAATATTACAACTCTATCAAACTTTTTATTTTTTCAATCAAATAAGCTACCCATCAATTTTCATTAAATACAACGGAGTTATAGCTATTGCTATTTACTGATCAGTTTATCTGATGACCTAGATACAGTTAAGGTCTGTTCACACATCCATATCCATACAGTTTCAGTTTCCATAATATTGAAATGGTGAAGTTTGACAATGATTGCCAAAATTTCAAACAAAGAGGAAATATTGAATAAAAGGATATGAACGAGTACATGATGGGTGGGAAAAAGAGACAGTTTCTGACTATTTCTGAATGATGGAGAGTACTAAGTACTCTCCATGCAGTTTCAAAACGTCCTTTGTCCACCTTCGGTCGGAATGGAGGTATTTATTCTGTGGTATTCTCTATGCATTTCTCTATGTAATGCACACTTCTTTTCCAACAAAATGTCTTTTAATAATTTTAAAAAATACTTTGAAATACGGGTTTTGAATCAAACTGTCTTTTGTCCTGTCATCAATGGCGACCATAAAATACTGACACAAGATAGTGAATTTTAGTTTCAAACTGTCCGTTGATCAATACCTTTTAATTAACCTCAGTCACTTTAGTTTCAAAATGTCTCTTGTTCATTCTGCTAGCATTCGTATTACTGATGAGAAAAAGAATTGAAATAAAATAAACTGCATATGTGTTTTTATGTTTCTAGTATAATATCAAAAGTGGTAACCCTGCTAATCAGCTGGGACAACTTTACTACTGATTCGAACGATAGGTTATGTTTCTATGTTTATCGAAAGTTTGATGGTTTTTGAGACTTCCTTCCTAGTAATTTTATTGTGTAGTAAGTTTAGTTTCATTTTAATAGTGTTTATAATTAATTTCTTTTATTATTTTATATTAGTACTTTTATTATTTCGCTAAGTCAGTTTAAATTAACATTTTATTAAATAATTTCAAATGGAAGGTGTTCCATCTAGAACTAATGCAAACAGTGTTATTGTGTCATGTAAAAGGGGGGTAAAGGACGGAAAAAGCTTAGAAATCCTGAAAAATGGGTTCGAGCCCAAGAAAAAGTTAAACTTTATTCTTCAAAATGATTGCCCAAATTTCCGACGTGCAAACAAGTTGGAAACTCACCAAGATGTCAAGAACTGTCTATGCAGGATATTCGAAGATTCCATCAGGCTTTTTATTCTGTCAAAAACAAACAAGTACAGGACAGTTTTATTCTTAAGTACACCAAGAGCGAGTCTCCTAAGCGCATCAGATCTCGAGGTGAGCGAAAAGTTTTAAAAGAAAGTATTAATAAGTTTTTTGTTCCAAAACGAACAAATGATAAAACAGAACTCATAAAGGTTTGCCAGAAATGCTTCAAAAAAAGAACTGTTCAGAAACTGTACAGAAATGCTTCAACAAAAAAAGAAGTAATGCATTTTATTCATTATTAAAAGAAGACAATGATGGAGAGATAACAATTTCATTTGACTGCCAGAAGAATCACGTACTACCTCATATACCTGACCAAGCCGCCTACTATAGCAGGCAATTTTACTTATTTAACTTTACTGTATGTCAAGGAACGTCTAGAGACCAACAGCCAAAAGATAAAGTGTTTATATACTCTTGGACTGAGGCAGATGGGCCAAAAGGCTCTGCACAGATTTCATCGGCTATTTTCCATAGACTTGAAAATATGAATTTTGAAGGTGTTTTTGTACTTCGGCTTTTCGCAGACAGCTGTGGAGGCCAAAATAAAAATTCGTCTATGATGTGTATGCTTATGTATTGGTTTAAAAACCGTGCCCCACCTCATTTGAAGGAGATTCATTTAATTTTTCCTGTACCAGGCCACTCATATATCCCTCCAGATAGTGTTCGGCAGGATAGAAATTGAGCTACAAGATATTGATACGATCATCAACCGTGAACAATACTGGGACATTTTTAATAAGCATGGGACAGTATTCAGAATGGGAGAAGATTGGTCTGTGTATGACTGGAAACTGTTATCACAACAAACGTTAAAGAAACCCGGACAGTGGCACTTCAAATTTACATCTACACAACGATTCATCATCACAAGAGGTATAACTCCAACTGCACAAATCCTGATCAGAGGTGAGCCATGGTATCAAACTAACATCGGAGTGTGTAGGAGTAATTATGCCAAAGGTGGACATTTCTGCATCAGTTTTACCACTGGTTCCTTTTGGGGCTCCTATCAAGAAGGAAAAAATTGCTGATGTGAAACGACTGTTGACCCTGCACTTTGGTGATGGATGGGAAGAAAATCATAGCCTGCAATTCTACAGTGATATCATATTTCACAGAGAGACGACTGATGAAGCCTCTGAAGATGAATTAGAAGGTGGAATGATGGATGATGCTGATGATATATAATTATGTTAAGAATTTTAATAAGTTAATAGTGTTTGTTTTTTATTAATTGTTTTCTATAAGTTAAGTTTTATGTTGTATCAATGACTAAGGACTGTCAAATTTTCATATAATTTTTATATTTTCATGTTTTTAAAATATAAGTATCTAGTAGTAGACATAGTTAATCTTACAAAAATATAGTCACAAGTATTTTTATTTCTGTAAATAAAAAGGTAATTTTCTTTAAAATCTACTTTTACTCGTAAGTTTAGAAACAAAACGTCCTTTGTCCATTATTTTTATTTTCAAAATGTCTCATGTCCATCCTTTGGTTTCAAAACTTCCCTTGTACAAACTAATTTGCTTAATTAAATAAAAACTGCTGATTTTAAAGCGATAATATTTACCATGAATGCAAATGAGTGTTAAAGAGATAATGTAAAAATAATTTCAAAGTTATATTTAAAAATTTCGCCACCTCAAAATGATTTTCTTAATTTCTCACAAATGAAAGAAAGCGGACAAAGGACATTTTGAAAACAAGCTCCTCTTTTAATATATTACTTAGTAAAATTAAAGTTCACTTACGAAAAACAGATACCCACTGGAGAAAAGCTACAACGAGGGAACAGCAAGCAGTTTAAGGTAAATAACCAAAATTTATTAAAAAGGATTTTTTTATTTTACAGTAGTTGAATACAAAATTTGAAAGCAAGAGATGATAAATGTAAAAATTATGAAAATAAAGTTAAAATTTGTTGGCAACATATTTCTGAACTTTTGAGTGTCATAAAAAATTTAAATTTTGGTAGTAGTCCTGCAAGGTGTTAGTGTTGTGGTTGAACAGTCAGATGAAAGTGGAAGTCAGAAATTGATGCAGGTGAAAGATATTTATATAGTGGTGTAAATGTATCAAAATCATTCGAATTAGGAGTTGTTTCTTGTTGACATTTTTCCATGAAAATTTCTGAACAGATGCAAATTTTATTTCAAATTTTGCAAGATGGGAATATTATAGAATAAGACTTCAGACCTGGAGCTACACCAGCTAAAAATGCATCAACAGGACATCAGACCAATTTGCATAAATTTACACCACTTATCTTGAACGACATAATTATCCCTAGAACAGATTTTCACTGTAATAAAACTTATAATGATGTTTCTAGCATCGTTTTTACCTCAAACTGTTCACAACATTCTGGTTAGACTACACTTTACACTTGAAATTACCACAATTATGTTTTTATTTAGTTATTACTTCTAGCTTACCATCTAACATAATATACAGCTGTATGAACTACAGACGGCGAATCAAAAGCAGTAATGTTTACTGAACTTAATTATTAAAAATAATGTAATAGGCAAACAAAGGGGACTTGCTTACTAACTGACAACAGATACTGAAAGAACAAACATAACCTACCTCCTGAATAATATTAAAAACTTGAATCACAGATTTTTCGTGTTCGGAAAAAATTCTTTTCCAATACAAATAAAATACGCATTAGCATCTATTTGCAGTCAATGCTTAACCAAAATTCAATGATGTGGTAAAATTTCCATTTTTTTACTCAAGAAATGCCAAAACAATCGAAAATCTTATTCTTAAAAATAAAATTAGCTGAGGTCGTAAGTTCAAAATTTTAATTGATTTTCTTCTTATATTATGATTCTTTTTCTATCGTTTTATAGTAGATATTTATTATGTTTTTGAACAATGGTATACATTTTGTTGACTTATTCATTTTATACCTAAATTTCTTTTTTAACTGTTAATCACTAATGTTTTGTTTCTGTTTCTTTTTGTTTTAAATATATTGTGTGTAGTTACAAATGTTCTTTTAAAATGTTATTTTAAAAGTAAGTTGTATCAATATACTTTAAAATTATTTTTAAATGTGATTCCCTTTAATAAAATCAGACATTTTTAATGTTTAAATTGCAAAAATATAAAAAATAGAACATAAAACATCATAAAATTATGCAAAACGTGATAACAAAATAAAACTAACATCTTATTAAAACTCTATCAAATATAGAAGCTATTATAAATAAATATAGCTTAAACACGCTTAATATAGCTTAAGTTTACTTATATTATAAAAAACCTATGTAAAGTTCATTTGTTGTTAACATTTTTTTAATGGGGAATGTTAAAATTTTAGAGTTTAGATCTGTTAAGTTTCCTAGTCAAGTCCTGTCATAAGCCAAGTAAAAGATGGGTTTGGTAATTAAACAGAATCAGGGCCCGTCACAAATTGTAAAGATATTTTTTGAAATGAATATTTTTTTGGGCGCTGAATCTGAATATCAACTTATTTTTCCCTATAAATCACCATGAAATTAGTTATAAGCCCTTTTCTACCATTTACCGACATAACCTCACTTTTTTGTATATACTATTTCAATTTTGCGTATTATATTACACTTTATTATCGCACAAATGCTCACAACCATTAACAATAATGCTATATTTACGAATGAAATTTATTTTATAATTAAAAATTTATTTATTAATTATTTACAATATTTCAAAATAACCAGAACCTGTGATGTCATCACTCCCTACCACATAATGGTGTACACCGAATAAAACCGCAAAATTGAAATGTATATGAAAAAGTGAGGTTATGTCAGTACATGATAGAAAAGGGCTTATAACTTATTTCATGGTGAATTGCGGGGAAAATAAGTTCATATTCGGATTCAGCACCCAAAAAAGTATCGATTTCAAAAACAATTGTTACAACTGGTGACAGGGCCTGTTCTACACAATTATCAAAATATGAATTATTTAGCAATGTCCATAAAAAATATGATTTGACTTGCTGACCATAGACTATAAATTTTCATAAAAAAATTATGTCCGGCAAGAACCTTTTATCGACCCACTTATGTTTTACAATCAGAATCGGTTGTAGTTAAATAAATAAAGTTGTACAAAGTACAAAAATAAAACTGTCCTAAAATGTTTTATGAATGAGATAAACGGTATCAAAATAATAATGTATTTATATATTTTTAGTTTTGTAACCAAGTTACCCAATCAACATGTGAAGCAGATGATTTTTTTAACATTTTTTCAACAACATTTTTGTCACATTAAATGAACTAATGTGACAAAAATTTTTGTCACATTAAATGAAATATTGTAAATAGAACTTACGTTGAATTAGGTTAGCTACAATATTATAATATTGCTGTAGAAGACAAAATCTGATAGGCCTACTAATTTTCTTTTTTATATGTTTTAATTTATGAAATTGTTGTTTTTATTGTTATTAGTATAATTCCTATTGTGGTCGCTAATAACCATTAGCAGTTGATGCGACCTTTTTAAATAAAATTAAAAAAAATATATTATAATAAAATATTAATACTGCCCTTGAAGAAAAACGAGCCTTATAATAAATTCAGTTTATGAAAAGATTCACAAATTTGACACTAAAAACAAAATAATTTGTAAAACAACTGAATACCAAAAAAAGTAGTCTTATGTCTTATTTATCTGTCTGAGCTGAAACAAAGAAATCAGTGTCAGATTGTTATGATAATAACCATCAAACACAAAAAACCAAACACGCAACTTTAAGTCCACAATTTCATAAATGTAATGACTTATGATATACCGTTTAAGCCTTTCATTAAACCAAGTGTATTGGAAAAACTCACAAACTACAGTTTAATGATAGATGAATTGTAGGAGACTAGAAACTTTGGACTTGCTACAAGCATACACCTTCTTAATATATTAAGAATAACATAAGAATATGCCCAAGGAAAACCTGTTTTGGAGAGTTGTTTCATATAGAAGTAATTTTCTGTAGAAAAACTTGCTGAAAGTCCAAAGTTACTGCACATATTTACCCAGTAAATCATACAAAACAATATTAATGCCAAACATTCATATAGGCTAAATCCAAAAAGACTTACCATAATTAAATGTTTATTATAGAAACAAAGCAACTGCTCAACAGACCTAGGCAGGAATTAAGAGAAAGGTTAGTTATAACTCCCATTGTATTTGTTTTTTAGTTAAATAAATATTTACAAATAAAAACACACAAATATTCACGTTAGGTAACAAACTGGACTGAACTGCATACTCAAATAATAAATTCATAGATGGTAAAATTTAATACAGGCTTACCTACATAAAAAAACATACTATCTCACCCAAATACTTCAGTAACCCTTTCCAGATGACCTTACACGATCGTGCGGGTATGCAGGCGTTCGGGATACTACGCAGTATAATTTAAATTGACCGGTTTTCTAGCTCAGTTTTCTTTGACAGATACTTTACCACTCTACCACTTCTAGAAAAATTATTAGAAAATGAAATTGAAGGAACTGGTACAATCATGTATAATCGTCTTAAGGAGATTACTTGTAAGGTAGATGATAAATTATACAGAGGAGAAAGTAGAGAATATGTCAGAAGTGATAACAAAATTGTAGTAGCTAAATGGCAGGACAGCAACAAGGTAGTGTTAGCATCCACTTCTTTTGGTATCCAACCAGAGGAAATGGTGAAAAGGTGGTCATAAAACCGAAAAATGCTTCATAGAGGTACTTTGTCCATCAGTTGTTCACAAGTAGTATAATCAATGTATGGGTGGGGTTGATATTTACGACCAAATGATGGAGACTTACCGAATATGGTTCAAAACCAAAAAATGGACTCTAAAATGCATTCTGCATTTCCTAGATTTAGCGGTAGTTAATTCTTGGGCTCGCTACATGCGAGATTGTAAGGGTAATAAACTACCCAGAAAAGATATTACGAATTTGCTGAAATTTAAGTTAGAGTTAGGTGAGGCATTAATGTGTGCTACAGACAAAAGAGGGCTGTACTCAGTGAAAGTGACAAGGAATCTGAGCCAAATCCTGTTAAAAAATCTAAATTTTATAACCCTCCAAAAAAAATTCCGGGTGTTGACCAACACTATGATGGATATGACCCTTGGCCAATTGCTAATGATATTTCAGCTCCTAGAATATGTAGGAAAGAAAACTGTTTAGTCGAACTAAGATTAGATGTGAAAAATGTAACATATACTTATGCCTCATATACTAATGCACTTGTACATTGTATTTTAATTATTTTTGTCCACTATTTCTAGAACGAGCTTTATAGTTTCTTTTTTAACTTGCAAGATTACATAATGTGTATCAATTTAGACCCTCACGATTGTGCTGGTCCATTATTTAAGCCCCAAAATTTGAAATATTTTTTTGCCATCAATCAATGACTAAATAGTAAAAATAATTTAATTTGCAACAAATAAATGGTCAGTCCTGAAAGGGGTAAGAAACCACAATCTACAAGCAATTAATTGAAAGGTGGGTAACCACTAACAAACTGCTACATAAATTCATAATATGAGCAAACAGCAAGCATTATTTAATGTATTTTTTCATGACAAATACGTATACTGCCTAATGACCAAATTACAACAAAAACAATTCAGAAATGGGTTAGAACACACACCAAACAGAGGCAGCCACAGTCTGACAATACCCTCAACCACCTATTGAATTTACTAGGACTGTTTAAACTATAAAAAACACAACAAAGCACAATATAAACGAGCGTTAAAACGAATAGCCTAAGCCTTAAAACGAGACGGGAAGCACATCCGCACATGACACGTTTCAATGTACAAGTGGCCAACATAAAGAAGAAGAAAGAAGGAAGAGGAAGAAAAAGCAAGAGGATTACAAGATAGTGCAAACCCCGGTGCACAATGCCTTAACAAGGACTAAAGATATAACAGCGAGCTACCATTACAAATCGTTAAAATAAGATGCACTTAGGTTTTGTTGCACACATATAAAATATGTAAACTGTAACATTAAACAGTTTTCTAAAGAACTGTAACAGGTAAAAATATTTTTGTTAACAGGTTCCCTGGTATTTCATTGAACCAAACCTAACATGATCCTAATAGTGATAAAACTTTATGCAAATCCGTTAAACCCCCGGAATGCACAAACACTTAACACAAAAATTATATTTAAACTGTCAACGCAGTAATGTTATTACTCACGATGTACTAAAGAGTAAGATTGCTTCCCGATGTCGACCCATATAAAACACATTTTAGCAGCCATTACAAACTTAATGTACTTCCATTATTAAAAAGAACTCACCTTACTACGATATTACGTCAATAAGTGCAGCTGAATAACAATATTATTGGTCAACTGCTATAAATAAAAGAAACAGAAAAATTAATTAGCTGCTGTTCAGAATAATTGGAAAGGATACATGCCTCGCCGAACCACGCTGGCTTGTTGACTTCTAAGAACAAACAATAAAATGAACAATGAAAATGCCTGCCCTGCATACCAGTAGATCACGTGTGTTTGACCATC
The DNA here is from genome assembly GCA_035578175.1 of Catonia carolina. Lineage (NCBI taxonomy): Eukaryota > Metazoa > Arthropoda > Insecta > Hemiptera > Achilidae > Catonia > Catonia carolina. Next base: position 63,778,612 of record JAQMRL010000001.1, on the reverse strand, counting down.
CGTATGCATCTTAATAAGAATTTCCGGTTCAACGTTTTGTCTGCTAGTGAACTTACCACCAGTATGGGGCGCTGTAATCGCCTGACGCACCAACATAACGAAATTGTAATTTCTCTGTGCGCCGGATATAAATAATTATATAATTAAGTAATTAAAAACGTAATTTTAAAAACCACCAGAAATACGGTAAAATAAAATTATACAGGAAATACGGTGATTATGAGTGAATTTTTTTATCATATTGTATTTGTTGCAACAGACTAATTTAAGAATTTTATCATGTATCGTATGTTTGTATTATATAATTATTTTCAAAAACTTTTCAAAATCCACTGTTTTTGTATTGTAATGTTTTGAAACAATCTAAATTTATTTCTTGAACATTTAAATATAAATTGTTAAATTATGTTGTATTTGTTATTGTTTTAATAGTTTTTCCACTAAAAATACCGTGTATTTAAATTATTTTAGTAGCCATAATAAATTACAATTGTAAAAATTATACCTTGCTATTTTTCTATTTAACGTGACAAAATTAATATAGTATTGATTTCATGTTAACATTTTTACTAATTTAAATAAGCTGTCTGTTTCAATTACAATTTATTAAATTTGTTCAGTTAAAGCATTATTACTTTTTGCCGCTGAAATAGTATCATGAATTCGGAATGCTACCTGTATGTAAAGAATAGCTGTGCAAAAATACGTGCAAGGTAAGTGTGAAGAAGCGGTTGGTAACCGCAGGAACGAACACTTTATACGGGTCTTTTGATGTGGAAGGGTGGTAGGACATGGGCTGTGGAAAGGGTGGAAGAAGCGGTTTGGTTTGTATGTTTGAAGCCATGGCGGCAACACGTTCAGCAAACCGTTAGCTGCGCTGCAGTCGGATCTTGGAAAAGCCTAATACATGGAGATTACAAATATTATGCTAATTTGCATTAATTTAAAAAAAAAACCTGAAAAAGAACTCGATTGATGAGACTTTCTCCAGTGTACAAGAATTTCTTTTTAAATAAGATTTTATTAATAAAAGAAGAAATAAATAAACACTCAAAACATCCAAGTAAATGCTGAGAAATGTGTATACTTACTATTGGGTAATATTATATGACACATTTATTGTATTAGTTAGTAAGCAAGCTTGCAGTAGCAGGTTAATGTGTAATTAAAATATTACATGTATTCAGGTAAAATGTAATGAATTATTAGTTCTTGACATATCCTATACCTTCTTGGGAGTCTCCTGGATGCATTTAAAGAAAACATTTATAATTAGTTGTGGAGAACCAGCGCCAATCATCCATGGTGAGGGAATATTATATATTGTAACACCTAAGACTAGGTTCGTTCGGGATCTCGGTTTAATAAATAATAAGCTGACTTAACTTATAACAATTAATTACTTATTTTACACATTTAATATTACAATTAATGATTTAACTTAGCCTACTTACAAATACAATTAGATTACATAAAATTAGTCAATTACGACACTTATCCTTAAAATTAACTTGGCTAACAATGTTCTTAAGAACCAAAACAATCAAGTTACTTGTCCACAACCGCTTGTTACCACCCATGTGCACACTATTAATGTACTTCAATACTGGTCCCACAATGACACTATTTTGAATAGTCTGACACACCTTCCATTCATGATTCAGGTATCGACTGACCTCTACAAAAGCGCTGACTGTTTACCTGAGGTTTGATACTTAATTTAAACTCTTCTTACAATCACGTTTTCCTAACAAAATTGTCACTCTTCCTGAACATAAAAGAAGAAATCAAAATAAAACCAATTTTTCTACTATATTTAATATCTTAGAACCCATATTCAAAATATCTCATTCATCACAGTTCACTATCCTTATTCAACTACTCTATCCAATACAATACATAATTCTTGAAGTAAATGACCTTTTCTATCAACCTTTCCTGGAATAATGCTGCAATACATAATAATTTTCTATAAATTATGAAAATAGCAACATCAATAAATCTCGCAGTAGCTTTCATCCCTTTTGGGTCATAACTGTTCTAAATCATACATTTAGGGGATCATCTCTGTTATATGCATACCATGGCCCCTCTCATGGGGAGCTCCCAGAGTGATTGTGCAAGTTTCGTGCTTGCACTTTGACACTTCCCTTGCACTACTGTGACAGACTACAATACACTATCCAATACAATACATAATTCTTGAAGTAAATGACCTTTTCTATCAACCTTTCCTGGAATAATGCTGCAATACATAATAATTTTCTATAAATTATGAAAATAGCAACATCAATAAATCTCGCAGTAGCTTTCATCCCTTTTGGGTCATAACTGTTCTAAATCATACATTTAGGGGATCATCTCTGTTATATGAATACCATGGCCCCTCTCATGGGGAGCTCCCAGAGTGATTGTGCAAGTTTCGTGCTTGCACTTTGACACTTCCCTTGCACTACTGTGACAGACTACAATACACAGATGTAGGTAAATTTTGCTGCGACAGTGAAATGTAAATTGTTTGCTTCTAAAGATGAATCAAGAAAGTAGTATAGGAATTGTTCAATCATTTTGTGTTTGAAATCTCTTCATGTAAATCTTACTGGAATGCATAAAGTGTTAGTTATTTATAATAGGTGATAATTCTGGTAAAGCCATCACATCATACTGTAACACATCATACTATGGTTTAGTATGATATATTCTATACTGTATTATGTATGATGTATTCCTGTATTCTATTGTTAGTCAAGTATGGACTTGACTAACAATAGAATACAGGGCTTTAGAAATCAACTCATGATTGGGGACCTGTCTGCTACCACTTGTAACCATGTGCTTGCACTTACACTATTTATGTATTTCAGAACTGGTCTTGTAACTACACTATTTTGAGCAGCCCAACACTGCCCATTTATGATTCAGTTGTTGACTGACACTACAAAGGCGCCGTTTATAAACCGGCAGTCTAATCGTTAAATCTAGACACTTCTAACTCTTTCTCCATTTTAGTGGAACACTACAGAAGGAATCAAAATAAAAAATAACATTTCTACTGTATTTGATTTCTTAGAATTTCTTTTCAGAACATCTCACTCATTGCAGTTCACTATCCTTGTTCAACACTCTCCACCTTATACAATATACAATTTTTTAGAAATGAAGGCAACCTATGCGAAAATAAATAACCTATTACATTAACCACTTCTAGATTAATATCAAATTTTGTTACAATACTCTTTTCCTGTTATATTTATATTGATGGAAAGGAGCATCAATAGTTCAATAATTTGTGTACAAATTGTCTAATGCCAAAATGGCAAAAGGGCACCTCACTAAACACCTTGTTACATTGCATTTTTAGACTTAATGAATACTTAGGCTGTTTAATATTATTTTTAATGTAGGCTAACTCCAAGAACTGCATTAAAAAGTTTAAGAGGAGTGGAGAAGTCATGTAACGTTACGATGGAATTAAATGAAAAAATTAAATATGTTAGGTGTGAAAAGTGTAAAAATGTATTTTTTTTCATTCCTAATGTGTGTATGTTGCAATCTGTTCAATTTATAATAATAAGCAACCCCATGACCCAGTGAGATGTGATGATGATGATGTGTACGACGTGTAAATGTAGTCTTGTACAGACCCAGACCAACCATTCCTGAGAGAGTAAGGTTTATTGAACCCCTACCATCAAAGTACAATGGTTACCACTATCTAGTATTCAAATTCATATAAAGTAACTACTTTTATTAGAATTTGAACCAGGAACCTTCGTCTCCGTAAATCAGTTGTTAGACAGCTGACTCACAGCGACGACTTTACCTCTAGACCAACCCGGTGGTTTAAAAATGTAATTAAAAAACAAATTAATTTAGAAAATTAAAGAGTGTTACTGTGAATTAGAGAAGGTAAATGGCAAAACCCATTTGGCCTTCTAGATCCAGCATAATGTTTACTTATCGCAAAATTATCTACAAAGTTCATCTCTGTGGAACAGATTTTTGGCATTTAAAGAACTATATCTTGTGTGATCAGAGTCATAAACTTTAAACATATACTTAAAAGTTAAAAGGTAATGGTCAATTATCATAGCATTCAGTGTAGTCTTAGAAAGATCTATACTATCTATGAAGAGTGCATTGAAAAAATAACAGATACAATCCAGAAACTGCGTCACTCGCATCAATTACTCAACAACATATTTTTAAGTAGATTGAGCCAGCATTTATTACAGAGTAATTAAACTATCATGATACAAGAAATAAATTATGCCCAGACTAGGTCCAGCTCCAGTCTCATGTTTATACTTCTAGCCATACTCTGAATTCCATATTAGAATACTGGCAAGCTGAACTGAGCACTGACTGTGGAGATACAAGTAGCTATACAGTCACTTCATGTTATAAGAGTACGCCCTCGCTACCGTACGATTAGACCTACATTCGATGGCCTAATATTGTATAGGTAGTATTGTATAGTATTGTTGTACTGATCACAAGATAACCTTATCATTTTAAACAAATCGTATTTTTATAATGGCATATTTATTGCTTCTAAACTTTATTTATTTAATCAATTGTGCATTTCCTTTAATTTACTATTTTAAATTATTCCTACTTAAACTAGACATTTAAACAAAACACATAGGTAACTTACGCCATGACTGTGTGACTGTGTATAGTGTGAACTTTTTGATTTGTTGTGTGTTATACTGACTACTTTACAGGGGGTGCAGGGAATGTGTTAACTGCTCATGGGTGAACCAGCGATCAAATTATCTTGCCAGTATTCTACAAGCTCACTAAGAAACATGTTAAGTAGGGTACTAATATAAAAAGTAAAAAGCCTGTCGGCACACTAAAATTCAATTAACATAATCATGTTGAACTTCATAAGAGGTGTTAAGTACAAGTAGGCTATTTATTGATAATAATATCTTAGAACATGTGCAAGCAGTGAAGTTAGTAGAAATGTACCAAGATCATTGTGTTGGGATATTTATATCAATAAAATTTGTAGTAAAATATCATAAATGGTATTTATATTAAAACAAATTGACAGACTAAATTCGGAAAAGTTGCTAGCAGTAGCTTGTCATAGTTTGATTCTATCTTATACTTGGTATGATGTATTAGGATGGGATAAGTCTTTACCAGGTAATGTGGAAAGAATTTGTAAAATAAAAAAAAAAGAAATCAGGTGTATGGTAGGAGCAAACCACCTTACCTTATGTAGACAATTTTTTAAGAAGCTTCAGTTGTTTATGGTTCCTTCTTTTTGTACACTTTTGAAGTAATAAAATGAAAAGGAAAATAAGTATAGCAATTACAGAATTTATGTTTATGTTTATATTTAAATACAGATCATTGTGGCTAAATAATAAACTGCAGTGGTATTAATAGTCTTATTTAATCTGGGAGTTTGATAACTGATATGAATAATAACCAATGGACTTGTTCTGTATGACAATAATTGTGTGTAATTTTTTTGTTGTACTGACAATTTATTTGGTTTTATGTTAATTAACAGGGTGCTTATGAATAGTTGCTGAATTTAAGTACATGTAGTCTATAATATAACAGATATGAAGGGAATTGTCTGTGTATTTAATTCTATAACTGCTTAATGCAGACTGTAATATACACTTACAGTCTGCAATCTAAAAATCTATGCAATCTAGAAAGCTAAAGAGTCTTTTTTTTAATGAGTTGGCTGAAGCAAGGGGTAAAGAGATAGGAATGTAAGGTTAGGTTTTATTGGAGGAACACAACTGAAGAAGAAATCACAGGTTTTTAATAACATTAACAGTAGGTCAGGTTTACATGATATCAAGTTAGTAAACAGGCTGCGACCAGCTTCCATAATTGGAGTTATTACAGTTGTAGATAATGAAAATAACTTGCATAACCAAGTGCAGGGAAATAATTCATCACACTTCTCTATTTCACATCAAAATATTCAATATTGAAGAAATAAAATGGACAGGTTAGATATAATTTTAAGTTCTGAGAACCCAGATATGGTGGTATTTACAGAACACGGGTTAAAATGTAACGAGATGTCACTAATAAGCTTTTCAGGGTTTTCTATTATTGCTTCATATGGTAAGAATGCACAAAAGTGGTGGGGTTTGTATATTAGCTAATTCAAGTAAGAACCTTAACACTTGTAACTTACCTTATTTAGAACGGTTTTCTCAGGAAATGGTTATTGAAGTAGTTGGGGTAGAAGTTAGGATGGAAATGAGGGGAAAGATGGCTGTAACTGGGTGTTTATAAGTCTCCTACTGGTGATTGGGGTCAGTTTTGTGCATCGTTCAGTGAACTACTAGAAGTTTTGACAGAACGATATGTAAAAGGGGTAGTTTTGGGTGATTTTAATGTAAATCTTGCTGTTCAAAATAAAATGGCTGAAGAGTTTAGGGATATTGTAAAGATGAACAACCCTAATATAAAAGTTAAAGGTTATATAAGAATTACTAGTCACTCACTAACCATTATAGATAATATTTTAACAAATATGGATAGTTAGTTGTCAGATTAGGTTAAGGGGTTCAGAGCTCTCTGATCACGGCTACCAAGTATTAGAGATTCAGCATTTAGGTTGAGGAAGGCAATGGTAGACCACCTCTTTCTTCGTTTTACCTAGTAAAACCTCTACAGGTTCAAACCAGCCTTTCGGCTGATGACCTAAACAACAACACATTTAGGTAGTCATGCTCCAAATAAAACAATAATTAAAGAATTTAGGCAGGAAGATCAAGGGAATATTAATTGTTTGTTACACAGTTTATCCAAAGAGGATTGGAAGACTGTTTTGAATTCTTCTGACATTAATAAGAAATTTGAAAATTTTATTGAAACATAAAAATTTCATTACAATAATAGTTGCCCAATTAAAAAGAAAGATGTAAAAAATATTGCCAGTGAAACAGAGAAGTGGGTCACAGGGGAAATTTTAAAAATGAGGTGTGAAGTTAGAGATGAATACTCAGATTTTCTACCTACCTTTAACAAACAAAGGTACAAAACTATTAAAAAAACATTATGCCAGAGAGCTAAATGAAAAAAAAAACTGCTGAAGTCCTTCATAAATCATCAAATTTAAACTCAGCAATATGGGAAATAAAAAATACGAATCGAGGTGTAGTTAGCAACAAAAGTTCTACTGACATACCAAATATTGTTAACGAAAATAATGAATTTATGGAGAATGGTGTAGAAATTAGAACCTAATTATTTTAACAAATATTATTAGGAAGTAGCTTCAAAACTTAAACAACAGATTAGGGGGAAACAGTGGGATGTTATGATCCAAAGGTAACAAAGTAGTAAATCGATTCCTATTTAGCCTAGTTTTAAGTGAGGAATTAGAATCAGTTATTGATAGTTTGAAAAGTAAGAAAACATGAGGGTTAGATGGGATTTCAAGTATAATTGTTAAAGAATGTAAACATTTTTAATTACTCCTTTCCTTCATTTAATTAACTTCTTACTCAAACCAGGTGTATTTCCAAACAAACTGAAGGAAGCTAAAATATTGCCTATTTAAAAAAAATGGAGATAGCCAGTTAGTTGAAAATTATAGGCCCATAAGTATTTTAAACACAATTAGTAAAATATTTTAATAGGTAGTAGGTATTTATTAGGTTAATTAGTTTCTTGACTGAAAACCTTATCATCTCAGAGGATCAGCATGGTTTCCAAAGAGGTAGATCAACTAAAACTGCAATAGTTTCACTTGTGGAGCAAGTAGTTGATATATTGGATGCCAGGGAGAAAGCATTGGCAGTGATTCTGGATCAGAGTAAAGCTTTCGATTGCGTTGATCATGAAATTTTATTGAAAACATTAGAGCCATTAGGCATTACGAATGTAGAATTGAAATGGTTTCAATCTTACCTTATTAACAGATAACAGTGTGTAGAGTTAACTAGAGTTGTAGGGGGAAACTTATAAAGGTTGTATCTGGAAAGCTTGAAGTCAAAGCAGGTGTTCCACATGAGTCAGTTTTAGGTCCAATTCTGTTTCTATTGTACATTAATAGGCTACCAGAAGTCATACCTAATGGTAGAGCTTTGTTGTTTGCTGATGATACTTCAGTAATCAGTAACAGTTTGCTGGTAGATGCTCTTAAAGTATATGTTAACATAGAGTCCGTAGTACAGTTCTTGAATCAAATGTTATTAACAGTTAATGGAAAAAAGTGTCGGTTCATGCAATTCAAATCGAACATAACTTTAAAGACAGTAGAAAGAGGATATTTGAGTTGACCAATTCCAAAACGTCTCTTGTCAATTTTTTTTGAAATTCAGGGTTTTGTGCTATTAATATTCTCTGTGCAATACTTTACAAGAATCCGACGTCTTTTGCTTCCAAAACGTCCCTTTTAACATTAAAAATGCTATTCAAAAGTTGATTGCTGTTCCAAATCGTCTCATGTCAAGAAGCGCATTTTAAATATGGCTGCCGCAATAGTCAGCTGTAGTTTGAGAAACAAACTATCCTCTTTACTCATTGTAGCTACGGTTTATTTTTCATTCCAGTTCCAAATCGTCCTTTGTCTAATTTTAGTAATCCAGTGACATAGCAACAGAAAACGTTTATTATTAATAATAAAAAAGTAAATCTGTAAATTAAGTGTGATTTAATGTAGTGGTAACACTGTTCAAGAGACGTAAACAGATTTATACAAGATTCAACGATCTCCCTCAGCCGGCTTTTTCTCTAGGCAGTCCCGTCTTAAATGGCCAGACTTGCCGCAGGTCCAACACTTATAGTCTGCTTTCGGGCTCCTTTTCGGACAAGTTGATCTTACATGGCCGGCCTCTCCACAATTCCAGCATTTGATTTCCTGGTTCCAAGTTCCTGATCTTCCACGGGTCGCTTTCTGTTGAACAGTAAGCTCGCGAACTGGTATCGAACGTGACGCTATCGTGGCCGCCTCCAGCGTCAAAGCCTGCACTATAGCTGCATCCATAGTCCAGTGGTCACTTAGCAGGAGCAGCTTCTTCATCTCTTGATCCCGTAGACCGTCCACAAATGCCTGCGTAGCAAGGTGTTGTTGGATATCTACCGGTGCCGAGTGATAAGCCAGCTGGCCTAACCTTTCCACTTCCGCAGCAAATTCTTGAACAGACTCGCCTGGTTTCTGATTCCGATGTTTCAGTTGGCAGCGGTACACGTTTTGTAAATGACTGTCACCGTACCGCTGCTCCAGAGCTGTTACAATACACTGGTAGCTGGCGTTTCCCGCGGGAAAAGTTCGCAGCAAGTCCGCTGCAGATCCCTGTAACGATAACATAAGGTTGGCCGCCTTCTCCGACTCGGACCAGTTATTAAATTTTGCAGCTGCTTCGAACTGTATCTGATAAACATACCACGACATACTCCCATCAAATATCGGTACTTTTACTCTATTCACCGATTTTTCAAACGATGATGAATTTCCGAAACTGCGCTCGGTAACATCTACGGGCATAACAACATCCGTAGCAGTTGCATTTATTTCGTTAAATTCCGGAATTCCTTTCCGTAAATCCCTTCCGATCTCCTCCTTAAACTTCCTAAATTCTTCATCTATTTCCTTTCTAATATTTTCCCTGAACTTACAAGATTCTTCTTCGACTGTTACAATTTTTTCACTTATTTTGTCCATACGTCCTTCAAACTGTTCTATTTTTCCTTTTAAATGATCAAGATTTTGATTTAAGCTGTCCGTAAAATTTTGAAGTTTAACACTTTGTTCTTCAAATTTAGAATTTAATTTGTCTGTTTTTAAATTTAGATTTGCGTTTAAACTAGCAATAAGAACTTTTAATTCTCCCGTTTCTCTCAGTTTTGTTCGCGTCTCCATAAATCAAAACTAAGGTTTGTTTACCAATACGTATTCGTTTACAAAATTACTGACAGCGAATTATTAGAACTTTATCCCGCTTCTGACACCAATGTTACAACTCGTTATAGTAAAGTAAAATTGTAAACTTTAATTTAATTAATTCACATATGTTTATTTAACAAAATTATTTGACAACAAAAAAACTAACCTTTACTAACGACAACAACGAATATAATGAGTTAATGAAAATAAGTTCTTAAACAATTAAAACAATGAAATTCACGCAATTTATTAACAATAAAAAAAAAAATAATATCCCTTACCAAATTAAACATAAAATACAATGTCTCATGACAAAATAACAAACTTCACCGTAACGAAGAATCCCGTACAATTTAGACCACTAACACGTCAGCCATTCCAACCGCGGCCGCGTCCCAACAATGGAAACCTTCGTTTTTATATTTAACCAGTCAGCTGTTCATGAGAAGCTGATTTTATATGACCAGATGACTTTATTTTCGCCACTTCATTATAACAGTATTTTTGTTTTAATTTTATGGTTTACGTAAACTCAAATAAAGTCAGATAAATCAGTGAATGTTGGTATTGTTCTGCGATTATGGAAGCAGAAGAACAAGCAATGCGTGAAGTTGGACAGATTGAACCTACACCCCCGGGTAAAGGTAGGAAACGGCTGAAAAATCCCGAACAATGGAAGAAAAATATTAAAAAAAGATGTTGAAAATATTTAAAAAATATGAAAAAAGTGTTGGTGTACCAAGAAAGGTCTTCAAGCCAAACACAGACATAACCTCAGTGAAAGAGATTAGATAATTTCCAGTAGGTGTAAATATTAAAGCACAGAAGAAAGCAGACATCACAGGTCTTCTGCGACTTCACTTTGGAGAAGACTGGGAAAACAGAGAAGACTTACAATTTTATAAACATCTTCATGAAAATATTATGAATCCTGAAATTAGATCAGAGGACGAAGAAGAAGGAGCGCTGATGGAAGATGTAGAAAGAGTGATTTAGTGAACAAGAAAAAATGAATAACTGAATTTTCTAAAGAAATATTTTGTATTGTTTAATAACTGTATTTGTATAATTTTATTGTATTTGTATTAATTAATAATAATTTTATTGGTAACATTTTTGCTGTATCCTTCTTTTTTTATTAACACGTTCACTGCTGCGGACGCAATTCTGCGTCCAACTGAACACTCCCAGGTGACTGCGGATGCAATTCTGCGTCCCGACTATATGGTTTTACTTTACTTCTTTCTCGGCTCAGCATGGGTGAGAAGTCTTTGTATTATTGATCAGTGGTTTGAAAAAGGTTCGTTCTAAGCCAGTGCGTGATCAGTTCTTGACCAGGGACTACCTGCTTTTTTTAGTGGAATTTTAAAATCACGTACTTTTCCGATTCAGTTCGCATCTCCTTGTGTATTATTATTTAATTAATTATAAATTTAGTTATTATTATTGGTAAGATTATTAGTTCGTTTAAATATTAGTTTCCCACCTCCAAAATTTCCTTATATTTATTTAGATTATCCGTCATAAAATCACTTGTCCTTCCGTCATACCGCCCTGCAATTGCTGACAACCCTTCTACCCGTACCGTACCACGACAGACCGCACTACAACAGACGATACTAAATCACCTACCTAAAAAAAAACCAAAAGACAGAATCAGGGAAGACTATAAATGTACGTAAACGTTGCCGTGTGTGTGTTAAAAAAAATTTAGAAAAGACACAATGTATTATTGTGAGCAGTGTCCGAGTCAACCCGCTTTATGTTTGAATGAGGCTTCGCTGAATATCATAAGCCTAAGTGAAGTGCAGTTATAATGCACAAATGAGTTGTGTCAATAATAATTATATTTTTTGTGTGAATAATTTCAAGTACAATTTTATTTTATTGTGAATACTATTATTTTAAATTAATTATGTACTGTATTACTATTATTATTTATTAGGCTTATTGGACGTGTATTATTATTATTGTTTATTACGTAAGTTAATCATTAGGTTATTGTCATTATTCTTATTTACTATTAATATTATTATTTTTATTTTCCAAAAATAAAGTAGACTACGTTTATTATTAAATTATTATTAAAAATTAAAAATCATTTATTCAATAATTATTTTAGTTTGTTTTAAAATAAGTCACTGCAAACTTGAGCTATTTCACAGTTTTTTAAAATTATTTTTAATTAATTTGTTTTGTAATTTATTTTAAATATTTTTCATATTACGGGACAAAAGCAAAGTAATAATGAATAAAATTTAAAAAGTTAGCCTATATCAAATATCAGAACGATACAGGCTATGACGTAGTCAGAGAATTTTGCTCTCTCGTATAACTGCGGACGCAGAATTGAGTGAGGCCAGTTTAGCCTTGAGATCGACCTCAGTCACAGGGAAGAACCACGATCTTTCCGCGCCGCAGTGAACGTGTTAATGTCTTAGTAGCTATTAAAATATTGTTATTCAAGTTTTAAGTGTTTTACGATTTTTCATAACATTTTTTAGAATGGTACTGAGTTACAAAATGACAAACTGTTCCAAAACGACTCTTGTCACGGCTTTAGTTCCGAAGTGTCTCTTGTCAAAGTCTTTTTTCATAATTGTAAGTTATTCTTTTATTTTTCTTTTAAAGTAATTACAAAATATTAAACATAGTAATCATTTTCATTGATATTGTACATTACAGAAATAGATTATTTTTAAATTTATTATTTTCAATGGTTTTTTTGTTTCCTGAAAATTTGTCAAAATTGATATGAGACATTTTGGAATTGGTCGACTCAAATAATATAACAATGGTGTAAATGAAATTGTGTTGCTAAGAAACAGTAGTCAAGGTTAGGTCCCGCAGTAATCATTTTTAAATTATAAAGTTTTTGGTAACATGAAGAAACTAAACATTAGCATATTTTTAGCAATCGGGTTTGGGCTGGGGCTACTTCTGTGGTGGCAGCCATGGAGGTGGCCACCGGGCCTTAGTCCTTGAGAAAGAGGACTCCTCAGATGATGAGGAGTCCCACCCGCCCCCAAAGCGGGACCCGAGTAGGCCTCATCTGGCGGAGCAATGAAGTGAGTAAACACACTCTAATTTCTACTTACTATCTAGTCTTTATCAATATACTATACTACCAGTAACCATGAAATTGCGAGCCTAGGGTCTATTTAGACAGTAATGCAGTGTTGCCGTATTTGCCAGAGTGGAAACAAAGTATTTATCTTTTTTATTTCCTTATTATAAAAATTAGAAATTTAATTTTGTTCTTGCTTCAGGATTGTTAGCCAAATTTTTAAAAAAGCTAACAAATATTACTGATTATTTCTTTACTTTGTTTTCTAAGCTCTTTCTTTCGATAACGACGGTCGCTATTCAGAGTCGATTTACCGGATTGTTCGCAAAATCACTAAATTCATTCATATTTACCACTAAAAATACAGTTACTATAAACTAAAAAACTAATTAAATTTTAAATTTTTTAAAGAAAGGCTGTATTAAACAATTAAACGGTAGGCCTAAAAAATAAACACATGTATAAAACGAAAACGACTTTTAAAAAATCTGGTGTGAAACACTCACACGACTTTCTCTTGCCAATGCAAATGATTAACAATAAACCTAATATTAGTAATAAAACAATAGAAATAAACAAAAAACTAACCTCAACAAACATAACCTAATTTTAATCATATATGAAAGACGCAAAATGAAAATCAACCTCAGTTTGGCTTAAAAATACGGAAAATTACTTTCACAATAAACTACTCTCTGTAGAGAAAAATGCTCAAAATAAAAGTTGTAGATCTTTTAATTTTCTATAAATTTTCGTTTATAGCTTTTTAAAAAATTTCAACTAAAATAATTTTTTTTTTTAATTTCTAAAAAATAATCAGCTTTTTTAAAAATTTGGCTAACAATCCTGAAGCAAGAACAAAATTAAATTTCTAATTTTTATAATAAGGAAATAAAAAAGGTAAATACTTTGTTTCCACTCTGGCAAATACGGCAACACTGCATTACTGTCTAAATAGACCCTAGGCTCGCAATTTTATGGTTACTAGTAGTATAGTATATTGATAAAGACTAGATAGTAAAGTAGAAATGAATGTGTGTTTACTCACCTCATTGCTCCACCAGACGAGGCCTACTCGGGTCCCGCTTTGGAGGCGGGTGGGACTCCTCGTCATCTGAGGAGTCCTCTTCCTCGTTGACTGGGGCGGGTGGCCGCCTCCATGGCTGCCACCATATAAGTAGCCCCAGCCCAAACCCGATTGCTAAAAATATGCTTATGTTTAATTTCTTCATGTTACCAAAAACTTTATAATTTAAAAATGATTACTGCGGGACCTAACCTTGACTACTGTTTCTTAGCAACACAATTTCATTTACACCATTGTTATATTATTTGAGTCGACCAATTCCAAAATGTCTCATATCAATTTTGACAAATTTTCAGGAAACAAAAAAACCATTGAAAATAATAAATTTAAAAATAATCTATTTCTGTAATGTACAATATCAATGAAAATGATTACTATGTTTAATATGTTGTAATTACTTTAAAAGAAAAATAAAAGAATAACTTACAATTATGAAAAAAGACTTTGACAAGAGACACTTCGGAACTAAAGCCGTGACAAGAGTCGTTTTGGAACAGTTTGTCATTTTGTAACTCTGTACCATTCTAAAAAATGTTATGAGAAATCGTAAAACACTTAAAACTTGAATAACAATATTTTAATAGCTACTAAGACATTAATAAAAAAGAAGGATACAGCAAAAATGTTACCAATTTTTAGTCTCTACTAAAAACACTAAAAGAGTTTGGACTTGCACAAAAATTAATAAACTTAATTGAAAAGACAATTTCGAACACAAAATCCAAAGTGAAATTCCGAGGAGAGACTTCACGGCCATTTGAGGTGATTACTGGACTAAGGCAGGGAGATGGCCTCTCGCCATTACTATTTAACTGCATCTTGGAAAAAATTGTTCGAGAATGGAAGAAGACCTGCAAATGCGTGAAAATTGGGACGAAAATCAAAGTGGGCTGCTTAGCCTTTGCCGACGACCTGGCAATTTTCTCCAATGACTGGGAAAACGCAAAAGAACATATAGAATCACTGCAGGCAATTGCAGCAGGAGTTGGTATGCGAATCTCCTTTGAGAAGACGGAAATAATGTCCACAAATACAGAAACACCAAGATATCTGGAGGCAGCCAATCACAAAATTAGGATAGTTAAAAAATTTAAGTATTTGGGAGAGGTGATCACATATAATCTAAACGAAAAAATAAACATGGAATCAAGAGTTAACAAACTCAAGGGAGCTCAAAGACTGACATGGTCCACCTATAAGAGGAAGTCAATGTCCATAAAATCCAAATTGAGGCACTACAATACGGTCACGAAGTCTGTGGTAATGTATGCGTGTGAGACTTTGGGCAGGTTGAGGCACTGTGGGAAGATGGAGGACCTTAGAAAGACAGAGAGAAGAATCCTCAGAACAATAAATCGATTAATTTTGCTCCAATGAGGGCCTAAAAAAAAACTAAACTAAACTAAACAATACAAAATATTTCTTTAGAAAATTCAGTTATTCACTTTTTCTTGTTCACTAAATCACTCTTTCTACATCTTCCATCAGCCCTCCTTCTTCTTCGTCCTCTGATCTAATTTCAGGATTCCTGAATCCTGAATCCTGAATCCTGGTTGAGAGGGCTAAGAAGCCCTATGATGGCGACATCGTGTTAAGGAACACCTGGTCGCTCGGGGAACAATATAACAGAATAATTGCAACCTCAAGAAATTTAGGGGGAATTTTATAGTTTAAATAGGAAATAGGATTCTGGTTCGTGGGACATTGGAACTGGGACTTGAAAGGAGGTAATTTATTTTTAGAAGTTATTTGTGGAAAATTTAAATTAAGGGACAAGTGGGTTTAAGAGCGGCTCTTTTATTTTATTTTTCAGTGGCCTTTTTTCAGTTTTGTGGAAGTGAAGTCGCAGAAGACCTGTGATGTCTGCTTTCTTCTGTGCTTTAATATTAACACCTACTGGAAATTATCTAATCTCTTTCACTGAGGTTATGTCTGTGTTTGGCTTGAAGACCTTTCTTGGTACACCAACACTTTTTTCATATTTTTTTATATTTATTTCTATTTTTTTAAATATTTTCAACATCTTTTTTTAATATTTTTCTTCCATTTTTCGGGATTTTTCAGCCGTTTCCTACCTTTACCCGGGGGTGTAGGTTCAATCTGTCCAACTTCACGCATTGCTTGTTCTTCTGCTTCCATAATCGCAGAACAATACCAACATTCACTGATTTATCTGACTTTATTTGAGTTTACGTAAACTATAAAATTAAAATAAAAATACTATGAAACATCAAAGAAAAGTTTTTAAAACAGTGACACTAGGTATGACTATTTTAAACACGCTTGTTAACCATAACCTATCGTCGAATCTTGTATAAATCTTTGTACGTCTCTTGAACAGTGTTACCACTACATTAAATCACACTTAATTTACAGTTTTACTTTTTTATTATTAATAATAAACATTTTCTGTTGCTATGTCACTGGATTACTAAAATTAGACAAAGGACGATTTGGAACTGGAATGAAAAATAAACCGTAGCTACAATGAGTAAAGAGGATAGTTTGTTTCTTAAACTACAGCTGACTATTGCGGCAGCCATATTTAAAATGCGCTTCTTGACATGAGACGATTTGGAACAGCAGTCAAATTTTGAATAGCATTTTTAATGTTAAAAGGGACGTTTTGGAAGCAAAAGACGTCGGAATCTTGTACAGTATTGCACAGAGAATATTAATAGCACAAAACCCTGAATTTCAAAAAAAATTGACAAGAGACGTTTTGGAATTGGTCAACTCATTTATTTGTAACAATAGTTTAGAGTATGTAGAAACAGTGAAGTTCCTAGGAGTATCTCTAGATAGATTTTTGTCCTGGGACTTCTATACCAATCAAGTTTGTAGTAAAATATCATCTGGGGTATTTCCACTGAAACATATTGGCAGATTAAAGGATAAAAATTACTAATGGCAGCTTATCATGGCCTCATTCTGTCTCATATGTGTTATGGTATCTTAGTATGGGGTAATTCTAGCATGAGTAATATGAATAGGGTTTTTAAAATTCAAAAGAGCTATTAGGTGTTTGGTGGGAGCTTACCAGCTAACCGCATGTAGGCCACTATTTAAGGAGCTTAAATTGCTTACAGTTCTTTCTCTCTACATTTTTGAGGTGATTATGTATGTTCGGCAAAATAATTTTATGTAGAATTTCAATGTTCACAACCATAAGATGAGAAACAGAAATGATTATTATGTGTCTAATCACTCCACAAAATTCTTTCAACAAAAACCTACTTATGCAAAGAGAAAATTCATGAATAAATTACCCCAATTTTTAAAATGTTGTGATAATTTGCATTCCTTTAAAAAAAATCTGAAAAATTACTTGATTGGTGAAACTTTTTATAGCGTACAAGAATTTCTTTCTTGATAGTAGTGATATATTGTGTGATTCTTATATGTATTTCAGGTGTTATAACTGACATGTCCTATACTCCTCCTGGAGTCTCCTGGGCACAAAAAAAAGTTTCCAGTAAACTACTGAGAATCATTTAGTACAAGTTTACACAAAAATACAAGGACAGTGTTGTTTTATTTCCTTATAAAAAAATAGCACTTTATCATAAAAAGTTATGTCAACTTAAATTTTTTTCAGCAAGGAATAGCCCGTGTGACAAGTTGTCGGGTGAATCAAGCAGCTCAGCAGTGTTACAAAGTTGCATTGGACTTCCGAGAACAGAAGATTTTTGTACTCTTCTTTGTTTCAGGTCGTTATTATTTTTTTTGTTATTGTTTGAATTTTTCTGTGGTGTAGATTTTTTATTGTTTGTGTTATAACATTTATTGACACCTTGTGAATTAGGTGACGCACTTGAGACTGAAATTTTATTTATTTAGGTTTTTCTTCTTTATGTTTTGACTCCCCCCTTAGTCCAGGATAGGTGTGCAGCAAATTAAGGATTCCGATCTGTTCTGCTCTCATTCTTCCACTAAGTAGGTCTGCCTTGCTTCCCTGTTTGTCTTTTTCGTTGCTTTTTGGAGGCTACAGATATAAGGGCTATAAATGAGGGCTGTAAGGGGTCATGTGGAGGCTATTTAAAAAAAACTTCAAAGCTTCTAAGCAGTTCTAAAACTTCTAAGCAGTTAAGAAAAATTATTTGTTGAAACTATAATCAGTTTGAAACTTGTAATGCAACTGTCGAGAAAATAAACTAGTAATAACATGTGAAAACAATGTTTTTAGTAACCTGAATAGAACCATTGATGTTAATAAATTTTAAGTACGGTCTGAAGTTGAAGAAAAATTTGTACATGTAGATAAGAAGAATGTAAAAGGTTTGATCATTGCATACCCAAAAGTAAGTAATTTTATTACAAATCCACCGATGCTAGTGATTAACTGGTGTTGAAGTTGCTGCCGCCATTGCTTTATTTTTGTTTTCATTTAAAGTATAAAAAAATAAGTTCATGTGCTGATTCTGATAAGCATTTTGTAGGTGCAAATGAAGACATTAGAGAAAATTACTCTACTTTTTTGGGACTAAAAGAATTTGTTCTTTATTTATATTAAATGAAAGTTTCAGCAGGATTAAGGTAAGTATATTATTGAATTATTTTTTTGTATCAAAGTAAAAATTTTTGTTATGATATTAATCATAACTGGCACGATTTCAGTTTTATTTTAGTTGGCAACTTGAAAATGATTGTATACTTGTATACGTCAGAGAGTTGTAGATGTTGGAATGAATTAAAATTATAACCGTTTTGAAAATTTAATGTTCTTGCAATCGTTGCCCTTACTTTGTGCCTTAAAATACATTTTAAAAATCTATAACTAAATTTTATTATTTTTTACCTGACATTCTCTAAAACTCCCTCGTTCGTTGTTTTTTTTAAATATAATTGAAGGTTTTTTTAAAAAATGGTATTTATAAAGAGTGCCTAAAAAGTTCGATCTGGTTACTTCTATTCCACAATTTTCCTATCTTTGATTTTGGGTTTGGATTTAATATCTTCTATGTTATACTAGACCACTTCAAACCAACGTGTTTTAGCAAGCGGTATTATGATTTTGTTTAACGTCCTATTCTTAAGTACATTAAGGATAGTGAACGGTGCAAACAAGCAATGGAAAAATGAAAGACCTGGCCGGTAATCGTAACCGGAACCCCTAGCATATTAGTCCGGTACGAAATTTACATTTTCTGTTCGGGAGGAAGTCCTTTAAGTTCTCTTCCTGGCTACGTGGATTGACTGACACCATTCAAATAAGCCTCTGCACCATTTAAGTTTTTATTGTCTGATTGGGATAGAGGAAGTATTACGGGTTTTCGATCTGTTCATTTCCTCCATTCCAGTCTCCATGTTTTAGAAAATTCAACTGTAAAGAGTCGTGATGCATGTTTTGTACTTACTAAAGTTCTTAAGTCTGTGAGCTGTCGTTTTTACATAATGTTTACATATAAAAATTATCGAAATTTTTTTTTAAATAGATGTACGAGTTGAACTGTAATGATTTTAACACTAAATTTCGTTTCACTGAGTCGGGTTTAGTAGATAGTCATGAAATTCCAATTTTTGTTACAATTTTGGTTTTGAGAGCCATCTTATAAGACTAGAAATAATTTAGGAAAATCTTATACTAAAAAATTTAAATTATTTTCTCGTGTACTTGGACAAATTAATATTTTAACCCCATAATGATGCATACTTAACCCATCAATTTGGAAAGAAAAGACCATTTGCGCTTACACGAATTAATGGGGTTTCCTTGTTCATAATTTTTTACGAAATTCTGAATATCTCCTTTCTTTTTCGAATTTTGTGTTTTCGTAACAAGTTATGAGTTATACTTAATCTTCATAAATATGATGCTACGAGAACAATTATGAGTATAATAATTACTGATATGTTATCATATTAACTAAAATTATAAAATTATAAATGTACTGTGAAGTCTAATTTTTAAAATAACGAATTTATTTCACAAACCTATATAAGGTCTCACAACGTCTTAACGCTTTTCACGACTACGATGGGCGGATGGTTGTGTGAAAGGATGAACAAATTGTATGGAACGATGAATCGAGTGTTTAGATGTAACCCTGAAATCGATCTCAAGATTTTTATCTTTTCTGTCCAGCTGGCTATTAATTACATGACCCATCAGGAAATAAATACAAGTACCATAAAATTCGTTACAAACATTCTTGCTCAGGGCAACTGACTTCTACTTCAGGGTCCCGGGTTCACTTCCCGAACAGGTCTGAAATTTTTTAATCTCTAATTTTCATCTATCACTCTTCATCGTCTGCATTAGCATTGTACAAAATAGTCAGACGTTAGGGCAATAAACAAATTCGTTAAAATGACGGTTAAAAAAGTTCATCTATTATTTTGAACAAATAATAAAATGTTCGTATCTAAAAATGATTTTAATAAACAAAATTAGATGACTCACTAAATAACTACTTTAGAAGAAGCTGAAAATGTCAACCTAAAAACGGGAGGCTTTATTGGCAAATTGTCAACATTGAACTTGGCATAATCTGCTTCCAATTATCACAAGTTTCTCTTTCTGTGGATTTGACGATTTAAATCTTTATTACGAATCTAAGTGTTTAATCCAAAAAATACAAACATCATTCAAAGATATTTCCATCTTGGAAAAATTCTTAATAAAATGATATTTTAGATTTATTAAAAATGTCCATGTTTAATACACATTAAAAGAAATTATTAAAATAATGACTTTTCTTAGTTACTAAATCTCTAGTGTTTTGTTAATCAAACGTGGTGTTAATCAAAAAACGTATGAAAATTATTTCATCCTTCACAGTTACAATCCAACATCGTCGCTAATGACCACTGTAGTTGATGCAACGTTAAATAAAAAAATGTTGTTTTTAATGTTTGCAACTTCACAAAAAATTCGGTTTGTTTTACATTGACAGTATTTTTATGAGTAATTAAATAGAAACAAAAAATTTATAATCGACTGGACCGCTTGATTTAATTTTTTGTGTGTTACATAAAAAAGGGAATGAGCCTACAAGACAAGTAAATGGGAACAATTTTGTGTATAAATTTGTCTATTATTGAGACTAAAAATTTCCTGGAATAAATTCTCACATTTGCAATGTAGTATGCAGTGTGTGCAGTGCAGTGTGTAGTAATTCAAAGGAGTATTTCCATTCTGCGCTTTCTGAACCTGAAATGTACGAATTTCTTCTACAAAAGAGGCGATGACAAACTCAGTCTACATAAGCCTGTATAATTATTCTCAACACAAAAACATTTACCATGTTATCGACATCGAAGAAGGGTTAGTGTACGCCATACGTATTTTTTTACGAATGCGATATTTGTTTTACTGTTAAGAATTATTTACAATCAATCTGATAAAAACTTTTAGTAAATAAGACGAAACGTTTATAATAGGCTATATCTTGCATAAGACAGCACTCAGCGAATGAGATGATAGTATTAAAAATTAAAGAACAATTTGAGAAACATATCCCTGTAAAGACAAAAATTAGGTAGCTAAACGAAGAATGAAAAAATTCTTAAAAACTAATGCTACTTGTTAAGTAGCTATCAATCGACTCACAAGTTACCCACTCACCAATTTAAAAGATAGTAAGTTTATAAAAACCTCTTACGACATACAGTTTCACTTTTATGATACCCCATCGGAACTGAAGACGTCACTGCTACGCTTGGCAAGAAGAAGTTAGTAAAAGAGATGCGAATAGATCGCTGCAAGTGACCATTTTGCTAACAAAATTATGATAAAGAGGTAAAAAAGTGTGGCTTCTTCTGACTGATGTACAGGAAAAAAATAAAAACTCTGTTGTTGCCACAATGCTTTTAGGCTATATGCTATCCCCACGTCCGTGCCCATTTAAAGCATGTCTACTAATTGTTTTGTATCATATTATGGTTAAACCAAAATTTTTTTATGTCATTCGGCAACAGGTTTGTTATTGAATGTTGTAATGATCTATCTGTACCATCACAGCTTCTTTCTGTATTTTATCTAGGAAGAAATAAATAACCAGTTTGCTTAGAAAACTCCAAAAAAAAACAAAGAACCAAATTTCAGCTTTTTGGGCTGGCCGTTTTTATGTTTTTCTTTTTTTACACCTTCAAAACTGGTTTCTTCGGAAAATTTTCATTTGGACTAAATTACACTTACCCTCTGGCATCACAGAAAATTTTTAAAATTTTAGGTCGGTTTTCTATTTGTGGTGCTAACCCCATCTAAAATTTTGAAATTTTTATATTTTCATACAACAAAAAGAATTTTAACGGCATGTTTGGCGTTCAAAAGTAGCCACATAAAAATGTGGTGACCTTAAAATTTCGGTTTGTACCTCCTCCCCAACCATCGGGGAAGCATTTTATAACTCCTAAACGGCGCGTCGGAGCGAAAAACCTTATCAAAGCTATTTTGTTCCCAAACAAATTACATTAAGGATATACTATAGCCTATATAAAGTTACCCTTAACGACTGATTTGATGAGAAAAAAAAACAAAATATTCTCATCCACCCAAACCCTTTGGCGGCTGAACTTCACCTCATGGCTATATTCGGGCGCGCAGCGCACGCATTTCTATGGTTCTGATCTACTTAAGATTTCTGATCCGCTGGAGTGGCGGTTTACATTTTAAAAGTAGTCTAAATTGGGGCGTTGTTTCAGGTACGGTTTCTCAATATTGTTTCTTTTAAAAAAAATAAAAACGCATTTCCAATCGTAAATTACTGACAGACATGCAGTTCTGCCCGATCCTTTGAATTATCGGGTAATCTAGTGGGTTCATTTTGTAGAGTAGCTACAGTTTGTAGTTGATTCCATATCATAGAGTTGCTTTTAACAAACTAGTGGTATGTTGCTGAACTAGTCGACGTTTACGGATAAGGTTAATTGATAAATAATTTTAGTATAAACAATTTTATTTATTTTTCTGTGTATATTATAAAAAATAGAATGTAGTTATACAAAGATTAAAATTCAGATTCTGATGTCAAATTTTTACACAAAAAAATCAAATGAACTTCAAAAGAGGGCTGCCAGAAATGGAAGTGGATTGCAGACAAATTTTTTTTAAGGCAACCTCGATGATTTAATAACGTAATCGACAGATAAGACGAAGTTCTCTTGTTCGATTTTCGGGTAGGGTCTGAAGTGTATACATTGTACCAGATTTATATAATTATTTTTATAAACCATCGTTGGTGTAGTGGTCAGCGCAATCGGCTTCCAGGTATATTGGGTTCGATTCCCGGTCAGGACTGAGACTTTTTCATTTATGACTCACTTCACATTATTACCTACGTACAATATAAAGCTTATACAACCATTATCACACAATAAAAATATATGTACCTTGTCGCTAATAATCACTTAACAGTCGATGGTTATTAAAGTAATACAAATAATCTGAATAATCTGTTGAAAATATTTTATTTTCAAAACTTTACTACAGAACCTATACATTGCTTATAGTGAATGTTTTTATACATCTATGATATCGCAATACTAAGACAATTAGAAAATCTATAGAAATAGAAGTAAATTGAACATGTTTGTTTTCTAATTCACAGTCACATGCGATTATAGGTACGCAGTTCTAAGACGTTACACAATTATGAGCGATAACATTAAATTTGAAATATTTTTATGATCTAATAATATAGGAGTATTTACTGACTCTAGCTAGGTATTTAACATTCGGTTAATTGTTGATTGTATTAACCAATGGACTGGTGAGGAGCGGAAAACGATTAGATCCAAAGCACGAATCGGTGTCTGACTTTCTTCTTTAGGTATTTTATTTCCATTGTCAAGTATTTCTCATTATCGTAGTAAAAACCTTTGTACGAAAAATGGAAATTCAAATTCATAAAAATTAAGTTTACATAAAATATTAATATGATTTCGTACATCGATAAGCAAAGGGTGAAAATTGTTTAGTTGAAAATACCCTACAAAATCACCTAGTAAAATGTTTAAATTGTTAAATAAAACTTACGAATGCTTAGAAACGAACGGGCAACCAAGTTATTTTAATTTTATTCTAATTTGGTATAAATAAAATCATAAGTTACCACTTGAATCAATTATGGTTCAGTGGTCCTACAAACTCTTTGGAAGAAATTAAATAACTTGCATATAATTTTGAAAGTATAAAAAACATTTTATCACTATTCTTTCATATTAGAGTGTGAGAAAGTCAAAATAATTATAGCATAGTAGTTAAGAGTAGAAATAAAAAATTCTATTCGAGTAGACATTTAGGAATAAAACATTTCTAAATAAAACCTCTTTCTTACCAAACCTATAGAAGAAGGGAGTATGCATTCTATTTGGGCTTCAGCGATTTAGAGTTAGTTGCCAGAACGTTTGCATTAGTAAAAAATGAACTTTTTCCTCAATCTGATTTTAGCTAAACAACAGGCCACCTTTAGTTTCCCTTTAGATAAAAAAATTATAATGCATAAGAAGTTACATGTTATCAAACATTTGAAGACAGTTATGAATATAATCGCAGACCTGATATTAAATTATAAGTAGCTACTGAATTTCATATGTAAAATACAGACAGTTATCAGACACTTGTAATTTACAGCCTATTTGAATTTTATATAATATTTCATTTGGTCGTTTATCTTTCTTGAGGGAGCACAAATAATATATAACTAAAAATATTCATTAGCATCTAATATCCTTAGAAACTCAGAAGGTAACTTATATTTCTACTCTGGTAATTATTTTTGTATACGTATAAAAATAAAAATGATATAATGGAATGTCATCATTAAATATAAAAATAATACTGGTGAATATTTTTGTGAATAGGGAACGGTTTTTTATTTTTGTAGTAATGGTCTTCTGGGCCATGAGGCCGAACTTGTTAGTATCTCCATCTGTTTTACAAGGGTAGTCATTTTGATTTGCAACGGTTCTATTCTTTGTTCTGTCCATTCCTGTATTGTGTACTCATCAAAGTAATTAGAAAGTACTTTAACAGTTTCATTTTTAAATAATAATACT
Organism: Catonia carolina; assembly: GCA_035578175.1. Lineage (NCBI taxonomy): Eukaryota > Metazoa > Arthropoda > Insecta > Hemiptera > Achilidae > Catonia > Catonia carolina. The sequence goes on along the minus strand of JAQMRL010000001.1, from coordinate 63,753,577 downwards.
TCATTAAACAGCTTTAAACCCTTAGAAAAATCTTCGATGATTCTCGCAGGAGAAGAAAAATTATACTTTACATTGTACGGAGTCATCCACGCTTCCCGCTCTGTCAGATGTGTGTGTAACCAATCAACACGATTTTTTAAATTTAAATAATTATTCATCAAAATAAAGGCGTCCAACCCAGAAAACGAACATGTCCCAATAATCCTGGGATCTGATGTCAGTGAATCGATATTTAAATCAGAAGAAACTGAACAATCCATGGAATTTCTCCATTTTTTTGCTATTTTATCATCGGATTCGATAGTTTTGGTCGATATAAAAATAAGATTTAAAATTAGTGATGGAAATGACGGCGGTAAAAGGTCGCAAAGAATCGCAAAATGATCGTAACGGGACCATCCCGTTAAAATATAACCTTTTATTCGGTTTGGTGTCCGTGAAATAAAATTTAACCATGACTTTTGATTCTCGTAACGGTTGTGCATATCAGGGAGAACTGAAGTGGATAATGACGCCCCTTTAAAAGCTCCCGCAACCCAAACGTTCTTAAATGTTTTTGTATACGAATACCATATATAATTAGGTATTAATTTCTGTATGTTAACACTATAAGCCCATATAACTGGTTCCACTAAATTTCCTAACGATGTTGATGATATATATTGTGGGTTCCACTGTCGCATCATGTCGTCCCAAATTAAGGGCGTTATGCCAGGGTATGTTGATCTAAGATGTTGAGCAATCTGTGATACATGCGCAGCGAAAATTTCCCTGAAAAATAACAAATAAATTTCCGAATAAAATTGGTTATTATTGTATACAGCTATAATTAGGAATATAAGGAATGCGTATGCCGTGTGTCATCGATTAGGCGGTCGGTGCCCAATAAACGAAAAATAAAAAATCTGTACTGTATCAATACACAGTTTTTCAAAAATTAATTAACTGACTTCAGGAGTTTGTAAAATTGTAACATAAAAACCAATCAAAATGTCTTTTACTCGATATAAATATATCCTTATATTCATTTTAACGTTTGATCTTGTTTTCTCATTTATGATTTTTCTCTTTAACGTGACGTACAAATTAAACAATTATTGATAAAACGTATTAAGTTAAAGTTTAGGTCTCTGTTTTGTAAAAAATATTTTTTTAAGCATTTATTTAAACGGCTTCACCTAAACTTACATTTGAAACAACTTTAATACAGGTTAGTTCACTTTAAATCACCATACGTTTTAAACAGAAATTATTATAGTACAATTCCCTCTTAGAACCGGTCTGGATGTACAGTATTAAAATTTTTGGTTACGCAAAACAGATTAATTTAAAAATACTATTCAAGTATTCCAGTCTAAATTTCTCCGTATAATTACCGGTTCACCCTACTATGACTCAAATTACACACTACACACTGATTTAATCCCAAATTTTAAGCTCTTGTAAATTGTAATTTCACGACAATGGTTTCTCATCTTTTGGTTGTTCTCTATAGTACAGTTAAAGATTAAAAGTAAAATATAATAAAATACATTCATTCAAGTTATTGTGGGAAAATTTGATAGTTATAGTATCCGTTAGATTGTTTGTAATCTAAATTCGGAACAAGGTGTAAGATTATTAAATTTGGAAACAAGAAGCACTTGTTTCCAAATTTATAAAATATCTGTTAGTTTTAAGTTCTCTATTTGCTTAATATTTTTAATAGAGAGAGCCATTGTAACGCTGTAAGTTCACAAATTTAAAATTTAATTTTGAAAATATTTTAAAATGCATGCTGTCCTTTCTACTTTCTTCAACAGCCTTTCCTCATTTAGGCTACTCCTGAACAAAGGCGTCCCCTTGCTCTTTCTATTTTGATTTGTCTGTTGTCAGTTGCTGCCACTGTCCTCCCAATCTTACTCCAAAATCATAAGCCCACCTTCTTTGAGGCCGTTCAATATCTCTTCTACATTCTCTAGGCCTTCACTTCATTATTTTTTTGTCTATCTTGTTATCTTTTCTTGATCTATTATTTTCTTGTCACCGGGTCGTCTTGTCTGGCGGTTAGTTTAAAATAGAATTCAATTATTACACATTTATAATTTTAATCAAAATTACATTTTTTCATGAGCTTAAGATTGTTTTTCAAATTACAGGCTTATGATAGAACTGAAGAGCAATTACAGAAATTCAAAAATACTGATATACTAAAAGGGTGTTTACTCATTTTAGAGTAAAATTTAAATTTGAATGAAAAATTAAATTTATACTGATATAGCTACTAAAAGCGTGTTTACTCATTTTAGAGTAAAATTTAAATTAAATTTATTTTGATAAATATCTATTTAAAATATTTTGTTGATTTTATTGATAAGCTGTCTTTGACGCCAAATTATTTTTAGTAAAATATTTAAGTGAACAAGGGATATAACGGGCTTAACCCATTTACAAAATATAATACAAAAATGATAAATATACCAACCTGGAATCCGTTCGTCGTTGTGTGCATTTAGTGCATACACCTAAATGAAATACTTCATCACATCCGATATGGATATATTTAGATGTTCTATGCAAAGAAAGTACTTGACGTAACATCTCTTGCACAAGTATTATCGAATCTGGATTAGAAGGGCATAATTCCTGAGGCAATGCATCAATCTCACGAAGATGACGAAATTCTTCTAATTTTAGTACAAACTCTAGATGTCCGAAGGTTTGTACTAGAGGTATAACTTCCATGCCGAGATCATGGCTCCACGTAAGTAAATCCATTATCTAAAGAAAATATTTTAGTTTAAATTTTAAGAAATTTTACCAGAATTATACTATTTATTAAATAAATATTGACTCTTACTTTGTAATACCTAATAGTGAACAAAAAGAAGAGTACAGAAATTAACGAAAATATCGGTGTTAATTACTTAGTAATCAATTGGTTAAAAACGTGGACTTCCCTATCCTGAATATGTTGTTTCTCAGTGAAAATTGTCTATGTTGGAATACAATTTGTCTGTAACCTGTAAGTAATATTTCATTTATAATTTAAATTACGTACAATTCTAAAATGACAATTTTGAGATAAGAAAGTTGTATAATGATCATTTTATTGCACGTATTTTCAAAGGTGTGAACGATAACGAAGAAGGATCCATTACACTGGTTCAGAAGATGATTTAGCTCTTGTAGCGGACTCTGATAAATAAATGACAAGAAAGTTGGACTGCCTAGCACATGTTTTAGAAGAGAAACAACTAAATAAAAACATAAGGAAACAAAGGTAATGTTTGTTCGTTAGCTGAATCTAGGTCGATGAAAAGGAGACTTTTAATTTGTAGAATGGAAGATATAAACGTACTTTTAGGGTATTTGGGAAGTTCGGCATCTAATAATAACAGAAGTAGTAAAGCAATTTAGTAAACAAAAATAACTTGAATCAAGCAAGAATTTAATCGTAAAATACAATTGATAACGAATAACCATATAAATGTCAAGATTAGGGAACAGTCCGCATAAAAGGTCGCATATAAAAAACTTTGAAGGGTTAGTCAGGTCTATGAAAGGAATTAGTACGTAGGAATGAAAAGTTGCTACTGAAAGGAATTAAAATAAAAAACAAAGAAATTATTCCTAATATTTAGCCCTACATAAAATTATTAATTATAAATAAATTAATTAGTTTTAAAAGTTTTTGATTAGTTTTAAAGGTCATGGATGCCTTTAGAATATGGACAGCTAAATATACTTACGTACACATTTCAAAAAGAAAAAAACAGTATAAAAATTAATTGATTATTTCCATTGTTTCAGCTTCTTCAAAGGGGAAAAATCTGATGCCCAGGAAGCGTTATTTCGTTAAAATACTGTCCAAAATAACTGGACAAAAATAAAAGTCTTATATGAGATACAAAAATCTGGCACTATAAAACAGTAGTGTTACAAGACAAGACATGCGACAGAAGCACTGCACTATAATAGGTGCAATGATAAATTATATAGTGTAGTTACATTATAAAGTGATGTTCTAAGAATGTTAGAAAAAGCAGAAAGAAGAATAGAAAGGAGAATAACGAATCAAATAATTGAAAATGTAAGGAAATATTAAATATATTGGGCAAATAATCGTTTAAATAAAGAGATTTATCAACAAATCCAATAACATATTTGATGATCTATGCAGACATTTGGTAAGGTTGAGCAAAGAAAAACTTACTAAACAAATATTTGAAAAACTAAAAGAAGGCGAAAATAAACCAAGGTGGTTACAGTAACAGAAAGATACCTAATTATCTAAACATAGATAAAGATTCAATAGAAGCTAGCAATAAATTAAGAAAACATTGAAGAACATGAGGGTTTACCAGAAGAAAAATTAAGAAAAATAACATATCGAAGTCGAGCGATGAAACAAAGAAATAATTTTCGGAATTAATGGAAAAAATAAAATGTAAGAAAGAATTCTTTGACTCCAAAAAAACTTGAGCAAGAAAATTAAAGTAGTAACACTTAAGCGCGTAAACGAGTAAACTAAAACACGAGAACTAAAGGAGTAACGTATGTGTTTGATTATTTATTGAACAGTAAAAACCAATGGGCTCGGAAGGAGTAATCGCATTGCTTTTCCTTGTTTACTGATGACGGAGGTCTTATTCGTTACTCGTCTTTTGTGCGTTTTTGGTAATATCGTTACTGTCATAATTTTAATTATGAAGATACATGTAGTCGATTACAATACATATCTAGATGTGTAATAGCGATACTGGAAGCGCAGCTACAAATTTACTTACCTGTTGTTGTGTATATGCGTTTTTTGCGGAGATATTTGTAAGTAATCCATGGTAAGGAAACATGTCTTCGTATTCAATTAATAATGCGTTACATCCTGTTTGTGCTAATATTGGAAGTATTTGACGGAGGTAGCTAAATTTTGGTGGAGCACCTTTTAAATCCAAATGCACTATCCTCAGCATCGGTTCTTCTGAAGACAATTAAAAACAATACGTAGCAATCTTTATCCATAATTATTTTAAAATAAATAGAAATAATTATTAAAATTACTAATCAAATGTGATACAGTTAATTTTATTGCATTCCCAGTTGATATTAAACATCAAAAGCTTCAATGTAGGGAATTTTATAAGGGTGTATATTCGTAAGCAGTCACGGTTTCAGGAATCGTTTATTTCACCGCTTATCAACCGTGGGACTCACGTAAAAACCTCTGAATGAATGATAAGTAATGATACGAAAATAATTTAATCAGTTTATGGTAAGAGTAAAAAATAACCCCTTGTCTATTAAAATTTTATAACTTTTCAATTTTTTACAGACTTCATAAAGTAGACCAAAAGAAAACTTCAAGCTGATGTCAAACATTACACTCAAAATCTACATTTCAACTAAATTTTGTAATTTCAATGCAATTTATTTTACGTAAATATTATTTATATTAACAAATTATCTATTTTGAATAATTAGGATCATCAATGATAAAGATTAACGATTATGGTCAATGATTAAGACCATTAATGAGTTTATATAATAATATAAATTTGTGAAATAAAAATTCTCTATTAACCAATGTGAATTTTTTTCATAAGCTAATAAAATAAAAATATTTTTAAATAAGTAAAATTTTTTTGTATGTTTATTTAATTCTTGTACTATTGTGGGGTTGAAAAAATAATATTGTCTACTAGTAATCTACTAAATAAGAAAAAATGTCGGCTAATATTAATTAAAGCTATTACCTAATTAATAAAATAGACGCAAAAAGATTTTGTTAAAAACGCTTGATTAGTGCAAACTTCAAACATTACTTCAAACTTCAAACTTCAAACTTCATTACGCCGGCCGCATTGGCGTAGTTGGTAACGTGCTTGCCTCTCATCATGTGGTCTTGGGTTCGAATCCCATTTAGGCATGGTATATTTTCATACGTTACAAAAAATCATTTCATCCTTCACCGTCTGCATTAGCAGTAATTGCAGAAGAGCCGGACGTAAAAAAAAAACTTCAAACAATTTCATAAGTATAATTCGCTTGTAGGTGACATTTTACCCGTAGCAAGTATGAAAAGGCATAAATTCGGTATGGCGTAGCTACATTAAGTAAAATCCGTTCTGCATCTGTACAAATCTTTACATTTTAATACAAATCTAGTTGGAAAAGCTAGATTAGACTGAGTTCATCCTTGTTCTGCGTAAATATTTTATGTAACTGTGATACCAATGAATTTATTTTCATCATTACTATTGATGTGTAGTATAATGTTATTATCATTGCACTAAATATTAAAATGTGAGTGGTATGTTACCAGACTATAGTTGTACTTTTTGTACATTCAATTCTTGTCTTGTGTTCAGGAGTACTTAATGTTGCTGAATCACATTTCATAAAAAAGTAACTTGTACATTATATTACAACTAGTAAATTGCTCAGTTGATACCTATATTTGACCTAAACCAATTTTTAATCCTCGATTAGACAGGAAAATTTTATTAGGCTAATATTTCTTTATCTATATAAATAAAATAAATAAATAAATTTTATTTATTTATTTATCAAACCAAAAAACCCAGCGAGCAGACTCCCGACCAGTAAAGGTAGCCATCTTTGATGCAACTACCGCTAGCGCTAGGTTTAACGTGATTCTGTATTAGCGTACTACTTGAGTAATTGCTGTAAAATGACACTAAAACCATGTCTGTAAGTTAACAGAATAAATTAATATGAATTTTTAAAGTTGTAAAGTCCTTTTAGATACACACTGTATAATTTTGATTAAGGAATTGTTGTTGTTGATGTGTAGTATAATGTTATTTTCATTGGACAAAATATTTTATAGTGCATAATTATGTATCTCTGTAAAAAAATAACACAAATATTACCTTCTGGAGTACTCTCTACAACCACCAACTGTCCTTCTCGAACTCCCTCGTTCGAAAAAATGTCCTTCCACCATCTTCCGTTCTCGTTAACAGATTTATGAAAAACTGTAATTATTAAGATGAAAACAAAACAAAAAAACGTGTAAAAGGATAACCGACGTGGTGTTAGCCGTATGAATACCATAACTATTTCACCAAATCAATTCGATATTCTCAATTTCTTGCTGTACATCTTGTTTTATTACTTAGCTCTTTCTTCACATATTAGATATTGTTTGAATCTGAAACCAAATTTATTAAGAAATTAATTTAATTTTGGCCAATTTATGATATCTGGAAGCTATAAACAGGATTTCATAAAATAAAATTTTAAATTTACTAATTCAATCATTATTAAAAAAAAATTAAAAAATCTCGATATGAAAGTAAATAGAAAATAAGTTTATATTTAATCTTTAACGAAATCAAAGATAAAAGATTTTAATTCTATAAAAATAAATAAAAAAAAACAATATATAAAATTTTAAGTTCATCCAATAATCCTATTATTATCAATAATAATAGTAATAATAAAAATATGCCCAAAACGGGCAGGTGGAGTGTTATTTTAATTGCACTCTGTCTGTTTGGTCCAGGGCTAAAAAAAATAGTTCTGTTTCTTATCACATAGTCAGCCACTTATATGACTGAACTATTTAAGAACAGAAGAGGTAGAGGTGTAAAAGATACTAGTCAGAGTTATCTCCTCTGAGAGTAATGAATTTCACTATGCAGCCAGACCCTGTGGTGAATGAAGTGAAGGTGTCTTTTTCAGGGTGGAAAGTGAGTGCTTTTCGGAGGGCCTGGCATGCTGATAAGCATACTCTTTCAACTCAGTGAGGAAGGCAATGGTAAACCACCTTACTCCTCGTTTTTACTTAGTAAAACCTCTAGAGGTTCAAACCGGCCTTTCGGCTGTTGACCTAAACAACATTATCAATAATATCAGTAACAAACATCTGTAGAACATTCGAAGGACCATTAAAAAAAACCTATGTTTAAACCTAAGCGGAAAATTACCCCAATCAACGACTTGAGTGTTACTGACATAATTTAATAAAAATATTTTCAAAAAATCCCCACATTTACCATTTTATTGATATTTTTTGTTATTATTTTGAAGCATTAAACGGCACACGAAAAAAAATTAAAAAAACACAAAAAATTACACAATTAGAATACCATCTAAATCATCAATCCAACCTACAAAACAATTTTGAAAAGTTGTAGAAATTTTTTAATCCTTAATGTGTGCACGTCGCAACTGTTAAATTCTTAAAAGTAAGCAATCCCCATGACCCTGAGAGATGAGAAAGATATGTAATCTTGTACAGACCCAGGCCGACCATTCCTGAGAAAGTATGGGTTATTGAACTCCACCATCAAAGGGCGGTTGTGCTGTGTGGGTCTGTGTGAGCTTGCTCTCAGGGGCGTGCATGGCCGGCTGTTCAGAGGTGGGTTCGCTCATCGAGAAGCCAGAGCCCGAGAAATAGGAGATTGTGGCACACCATGGCACCGTGTTCATGCCTCAAGGTGAGTCCAGTACCTTTGGTCGGTGGTGGGGAGAGGTTGGGTTAAAGTCCCACACACCCGGCTGTGAGGGCAGTCTGCAGCCATGATAGTTTCCTCTTCTCCAACGTAAAAACACCTTCAAAGGTCACCGGTAACCACTGTCTAGTATTCAAATCCGAACAAAAGTAACTACCTTTACTAGGATTTGAATCAGGACCGTTCGCCTTCGAAAATCAGCCGTTATACAACTGACTCGCGGTGATGACTTTACCTCTAGATCAACCCGGTGGGTAATCGTAGAATCTGTCAATTTTTTATGAATAATTCAACTGAACTTTTCAAATTTTATTTTGTTAAATATTTATTTTGTTTTGCGAAGATGTGCCATTGGGACTCAACTACATGTTCTATTCTTTTGTAAAATCATTACTTTTATTCCGAGCGTGAGCGTAAAGCAAATTACGTTCAGTTTATAAAAAACCATTCAAAACGCCTAACAAATTTTTTATTTTAATTTAAAACCATTCTCATTGTTAAAAGCTACAGAAATAGAAAAAGAGGATGACTGATAAAAATGTAAAGATAACCAAAACCTACTGAGAGTAAATAAAAATAGATGGTTAACATTATTCTAAGCCAAAGTAAAATCTTTTTAAATAAAAGCATGTGAAAATTTAAAATATATTCGCATTTGTTGGGTTTTTAAAAACGCTCTTCAATAAGCAGATAATTGTATCCTTCATCATGAGAGTGATGGCGGTCACAAGGACATTTTTTTAATAATTTACTTTTAAAATCTACAATTTTAAGAAATAAACCTAATGACGTCATGAATAACATTATCCTATGGAGCAACTTAAAAATCCTATAGTAACGAGTTTAATGATAATAATCACCTCAGGATTTTTATAATCGCCTAACTGGATTCTCTGGTAATATTACTGATGTAATTATCTTATTAATTAATTACTATTGTCACTTAGTCTGGAACTGAATGTCAATAGATTTATCAAAATGTATTGTTCACGTACGATATTTATAAGTTGATATTTAAGGATATTTATAAGTTGATGTGTAAGTTGGATCCGCGCTGTTACTGACTTCTGAGCAGAGCCGTAAATCTGGCTCTGCTCACAGTTAGGTATAACCAAATTGGGCATGTTGACAATAATTTTGTAGCTACAGGAATTTAGGAATGTCCTTATTTACTCCTTATTTAGTCAGTCATGTTTACCAACCCATATTTTATTCAACCCCTGGAGGGGTTAAATAATAGCTATAAGCCAGCACGCAGCGCGGGCAAAATGGCTAGTTATATAACATACAATAGTTAAAGAAGCCGTATTCATTTTACGTTAGATCAACGGAAAGGGGCTCTGAAGTTGTGCTTGAATGTCAGGGAAGCCAAATAAATAACGTAGAAAATAATTTATCACTTAAAGTATAAATATAACTTTGTATAACAACAGGACTATATTTCGTGCAAAAACAACAAAAATTAGGTTTATTAAGAAAAAGTTCTGTTGATTGTTCAAGTCAAATTAAATTAATAAAGATGTTTGCTATGAGTTACTGCCGCACCTGTAAAGTACACAATGAGAAACGTTATAACAACCGAAAAATTCCTCTTATCAATAATTACGTTATTACTTTCTCATGCCCTACATCGGATATACTGTACCCTACACGTTTTCAGACTTCTGAACTCAAAAAACATGTTTTTAGCGATTAGTCTGTCCGTCTGTGTCTGAGTAAGCGAACAAAATATCTCAAGAACCGAATATCGTACGAAGTTGAAACGTGAAAATTAAGTTAGATACTGCTAGAGGAGCCGAGACAAACATTTTTATTAAAATCGATCAACCGGAAGTAGTAGTTTATTCGTTTCATTTTTCATTTTTTTGCAATTTTCTCAACAGCTTATACGATTTTTTTAAAAATAGCCTCGTTTACTGCATTTTCTTATGCTCATGCTCTATAAGAGCTATTCTTGGGGAGCTGTTCTCTCGTAGAAAAAACCGGGTTTTTTTTAAGATTGCGGCCTTAATATGCATTTTAGGTCAAAAGCGTATAATTAAAGTTGTAGACAATTTAAAAATTTACAACTTTTATTTCAATCATTTCTTTGTACAACACTTACTTTAGCAGTAATTAGTAATTTTCGGTTTTTTTCATGAAAATCTGTAAAAATGAATTTTTTAAGATTTCGGCCTTAGTATTCATTTTGTTACGAAAGCATAATATATAAAATAAAATTTATAAAAAAGATTAAAAGATCTACAACTTTTGCTAAGCATTTTTCTCTACAGAGCCTAGTTTAGCGTGAAAGTGTGATTTTTCGTATTATTAAGCCTAAATGAGATTGATTTTTATTTTGCATCATTCACTCATGGTTAAAATTAGGTTATGTTTTTTGAGATTAGTTTGTTTTGTTTATTTCTAATGTTTTATTACTGATATTAAGTTATATTGGTAATTATTTTCATTGGCAAGAGAAGAGTCGTGTGAGTGTTTCACACCAGATTTTTAAAACTATTTACGAGGCAGATATACAAAACATTATAATCATCACATTCAATTTCTACATTTAAACTTATGTAAACCTTTCAAAAATCAAAGGATCTTAACCTTTTTTTAAGAAATATAAATTTTACTAACATTTTCTTGAAAACATTATTCAGTTATTCTCAGATCATATTTTTTCCTTTCCGGTGGTGATTCATATTGATGTCAACAATATTCATGTTTCCAGTACAAATTGGTTTTAATTTTGCAGTTGGGATTTTGTTAGGTTTTGTGAAAATTTACATGCTTAAGTTTTGTTTGCCGTGAAGAGCAGCTAGGGGGTGAAAGTAGAGGAGATTGCCAGTAATTATAAGCCAAAACGTAAGTACAGAAAAATTTAATATATTAAAGTTACATTTTCAGATCGTATTTCCAAAGACACTGAAGTAATTGCTTCAGCTATATTGTTTGAAAGTAGATTGTTTTGTCAAATAAAAATATGTAAATGTTAATAAGGTACATCCAAAAACGCAATGCACTGCTGTTGATGTGAATGCAAAGTACACATGCTTAATACAAATCAGGTTATTGATCAAACGATATTATCACATGCAATCGACAGATTTTTGAAATGAAATTAATTTTTTTGTATGAATAAAATTTGCTATCTGATATCAGATTCGTTTATCAATTGAATAATATCAGAAACAATGAGACATGCGTTAGTATTTCAACAGGAAATGAAAATAATATTTTTGTTACATAAATATAGTTTATTTCCCGTTACGACGGAAACAATACGGCTTATTATTTGTGAAAATATAATACTAAAACACGGTCGTTGCACTTCAATATGGATAGCTTACGTACATAATGTATAATACTACAATTACAAGTACTAATATTTTCCAGGATTTTTGAATGAAAATAAACATTTTTCACAGCTTAAGATATTTCTAATATGATTTAGATTTAAATAAGGCGGTATAGAATTTCATTTTGATTCTCTAACATTTTCCCATAATTTTTTAACTTTAAAAGAGTTTTGTTTTAATTCCTAATTTGTGCACGTTACAATCTTTTCGGTCTAAGAAGATTAAGCTACCCGATGACCCAATGAGATGATGATAATGAGGTGTATGACGTGTAATAAGGCCCAGTCTTTTACAAACTCAGCCGACCATTCATGAGAGAGAGTATGGTTAATTAGACTTAAACCCTTATATAAGAACGGCAACTACTGTCTAGTATTCAAATTCAAACAAAAGTAACTTACCTTTACTAGAATTTGAACCATGGAAACTTCGTCTCCAAAAATCAGCTGTTAAACAGCTGACTCAGGGCGACGACTTTAGCAACTTATCACTATTATCACTAGAGCAACCCGGTTGGTTTTTAAGGATTTTTTAGCCCTTATGTGTGTGCGTTGCAATCTGTTCAATTCAGAACAATAAGCATCCCCATGGCCCAATGAGATGAGGATGTTGTGTATGCCGTGTAAATGAGGTGTAGTCTTTTACAGACCCAGGCTGACCATTCCTGAGAGAGTATGATTAATTGAACCCCAACCATCAAAGTAAGCCGGCAACCGCTGTCTAGTGTTCAAATTCGTATAAAAGTAACTACCTTCACTAGGGGATTTGAACCATGAATTTTCGTCTTCAAAATCAGCTCTTAAACAGCTAACTCGCGGCGATGACTTTACCTTTAGACCAATCCAATGGGTAAGGAATTAACACTGAAATTGTTTTTGATTAAAACCACATAACTGTCGTGCAGTAAATACTAGCCGAATTTAAGATGGTCTGTGTATTAGATTTTACATGATGTTCTAACGAATAGAACACTCTACTGTAAATAGGTAATCAGCGGTAATATTTAACCTACGATAACAAAGCTCTAATTATAGTTTTGTTGTTTATGTACGGTGTAACAATTCAAAACATATTTTATTTAAAACCACTTGTCACTCGTAGAAATTATTTAGAACTTTCGTAATATAATCTAAATCGATTACAATAAACTAATTACTTCAGCTTTACTGAGAGACAAAAATCAAAGATAGTTTAGAAGAAACTTACAAGAAAAATTTCATATTAAAGTTATTGAAGACGTGCCATATCGTCTTTTTGGAGGGTATGTTAACTAAAGTAGACAGTGCAGAATTATATGTTTACCTGTTATTACGAACTTAAAACAAAAAAAGGAAAGGGACACGATATTATATTACAAGAATCAAGTGTTGTAAGGCACTTGCTAAACCTATTCTGTCTGTTTCATGGATATGAAATCAGGGAAAAAATCAAGCTAAAGAGTTAATTGATACAATCAGTTTAGATGGGGTTTCTGAGAGCAGCGGCTGGGAACACCAGTTAGAATGTGAAAAGAAATTAGTTGTGAAAAGGAAATTAAATGAACCTCTTGTACTGTAAAATATCCAGAAGCAAAAGTAAAAATGACATGGTCACGTTTACGGAAGTAACTTATAACAATATAAACGAGATGGTCGAAGGGAACACAGGAAGACCTATCAGTAGATGAGATCGGAACAGCCAAAGTTGTTTATCCTTGAGTTGGAGAAGAAAAAGAACTACACTTAATGAAGGAGTATTATTTTCAATGCATTAGTGAGTTGCTTCTTACAAATACATTTGTGAAACCATAGTAAATATTTGTGCAACATAAGATTAATTAACTGTAAGAGGACAAAAAGACAAATTTTGTAGGGGTGATCATTTTTTAATCATTCTTATTCCTTTTTCATATTGTGACTTTTGCCGAATGAAAAGACATTTTGTTCATTTATTGTGTTATTATATATTTTTTCCTTTGGACTTTACCAGCATTATTTGTTCTTTTAGTAAAAGAGAGTTGTATTCTATTGTATTCTATAAGACTATTGTGTTCTTTCATTGTTACAAATTTTTCTAGAGTTTTATTATATTATTAATTTCTCAATTATTCTTTTGTGTATATATTGATCCGAAATCTTCTTTACCTTTCTGGAATTCTATGGGTTTTATTATATAACCGCGACCGCTCGTTTGTTAGTCTGTCAGTTGTGCTGTCTTGAACACGGTCAAGTGAAACACTAATAGTTTCGATTGTGGCAGGTAATTGCTGTACTAATTCTTGTGATTGTGTACAGTAGATATGGAATGAACTATCTATTTGGTTGTAAATTACCATGCAATTTTAATTTTTGTTTAGGTCTTAAGTTTGAAAACATTTTGTAATTAATTTAGTCTATTATTAAGTAAGTAGTTCGTTGTAATTTTCTAGTAGTTGTAACTGTCATAATTAGTGTAAATAATTAATTTGTAAACAAATCCTTGCTATAAGTTAAAAGGAAGTTTTATTTACAAAAAATCAGATCCCGAAAGAACCCAGAATAAACGTTACAATAGGTACCACGGCTCTAAAGTCGGGAAGTTTCACATTATAAGTTATGCTTTTCAATTTTAGCAACTAAAAATAGTTGTTTAGTTACAATAAAATAATTAGACCAAAATACACACGTACAAAATTGTTTGCACGTGATTCATGTTTCTTTACGTATGTGTTCATGTCCACAACATACACGCATTCATAAATATTTAGCAAATAGTACAAATCCTTAAAACGAACAAGACATACATATGTATATATGCGGTAAACAAGGGAGAGGTCAGTTACCTTGGGTGTAGTCACAAACCGTGTGAAAACAAACTTTGTTTTTTATTAGAATAGGAAGAGGGTAACTTATTGCATAGAACATAATAAACAAGATTACAATGGGAATCAGATGTTCATTATTGATAGTTATTTTTTAAATATATATATATATATATATAGTGTAAGGTTAGTTATTTGTTGAATAATAACATGATATTGACTTTCTAAGTCCACCCTAGATGACTGCAGTCAAACGTTGAGAATATCTAGGAGGTTGTTTTTCAGAAAATACAACCGAACCAGTGGAAAAATTTCAATCGAAATTCCTTAGTGATAATTTTTCAGTACATTTTCACAGAGGTACCTTTTTGCAATGTCTGTACTTAGGAAACAAACATTTTTAATGTTACAGAATTTTAAATAAGAATAATGTTTTAGGAGGATGGATATTGCAACTTCATTCAAAAAGTACTTCTGTTGGAATATTAACTTATTAAAAAACAATACTTTTTTATTCTAGTCCATTAGATGAGATAAGAAGTCTTTTAGTATTTTAAATGGAGTTGATTGAGTGTATAACGACACAAATAGTTTATTAAAAAAGTTTTAAATGATACTGATAAAACGAACAAGACTTGAATTTCAAATAATTTTTGTCAAATTATCTTATGACTCTATAAATGTTATATTTGCATTAAATAGCTTCTGTATAAACATTTTCTGCCATTTTACGCAGTAGAAAGGCTTATAGAAGAGCTCACAAAATTGTTCCACTAGGCTTTCTTCAATGAATTAATTATTACTTAACGATTTAACTTTGAGGACTCAAGCGAATGAAAATAGAGATTAAAATTGTCTATAAAATCGCAAGTTAATCTAAACTTACAACGAACCCTCTGCATAAAAATGCTACTGGCTAGGAAACGGATTGAACCAAACATTATGAACTAAAGAGGAGAGAATAGAAAATAATGAAACAGAAACAGCAGAGAAACGGCAGAGAACTCGTTGCGAAGAAAGTAGTTTTGAATTCTGTATTTTAGGTATTTTGCTGGTTTTTTTTATTCAGTCAGAAATATTATTTATATTATGTGGTTTGTTTTCCATAATGTTTAACTAGTATTATTTTTGGTGAAAAGTTATTTTTGTGTTTTTAAAAATAATTTAGTGTTCTGTTATTTTTACAATTTGTGGAAGATCTAAACCAGGTGTCAAATCAACAGATCAACAGGTTCAACAGATCAACTGAATTATCTAAAGTTCTTTATATTAAAAAAAAACCAGCCATTTCATTTTGAAAATGTGTATCTGTCGATTATAACGCAAATATCTGACAAAAATTGTAATTCAAAAGGATTTCTTTCCGGTATTGCAATTTACTCAGTTCTACTTTTTGATTTGCGAACTGTGGAACACCTGTGCAATAATCAAATAAATATTGATACATAATGTTTATTGTTCAAATGTGGGTGGTCTTGGAATATTTATAACTTCCACAAAGATCTTGGTCTATAAAATAGTGAACTTAAATCAATGTTAGTGACGTCATGTGTAGACTTTGAACAGTGGCCAAGTCAAATGGTCGCACCTGTCGCGATAGTCGGTGGCCCGTCATCAGTAGCCGGCAGTAACACAACCGCCCAGGGCGGACCTGATGACACCCAGGCGACCAATCTACTCCGTCCTGCCCAGCTGCTACTGACAGTGGCTTTCCAAGCCTTAATTAAATTTACTCAAATGTTTCGCTTATGTATGTTCAATATCAATTTTAGATTTAATCAACAACGACGTATGCAGTTAAACAAAAATGTTTTGTTTGTTAGAACAATCTTTTGTTGGTTTTAATCGTGGGCACAATTATATAAAAGAAAAAGTAAGAAAATACACTGGAATCTGTTTTTTCTTTTTATAAATGACAACTCTAATTTATTAAGATTGCTGTGGGGCCAAGACAAACATAATGTTTCTAATTCGGTAACAAAACTACTACTGCTGAAATGGGTTAAAATGTTCTAGTCGTCTTCGCTGGCATTTAAATTGTAGAATTCTATTCCTGATAAATAAAAAAACAATTCTCACGATCCCTTTTTCAATACACAAAATAATATTGCATAAATTAGATTATTTTTGTGTAAGTGAACGTTATATTTTTATTATTATCTAAAAATTTCTTAAAATAGTTCTTCAGACTTTAAACTCCTAAAATGATCTTTAAAAGTTTCATTTAAAATGCAATCTTTCCTCTTTTCGTTCTTCTCATTACGGCATGGGCCATGTGCAAAAACAAAATGCCACTATTTTTAAGCTCTAAAATTATTCAAAGCGTTGTAGATGTCTTCCTTAGCTTCTCTTTTTCTCAGGCTTACCTCCCAGAACCCGTTTGAAATTTTGAAATTTTTATAGCTTAAGAAGTTATCGTGGGAGATTAAATTTACAGTATAAAATATTTTGAGTTTAATGTAAATCCTGAAGTCTCTAATACTGCTTAATCGTCATGATCATATATGTTAAAATTATAAAAGGACCTAAGGTTAGAGTTTTAGATAGTGCGCCCATTGCAAAGCAGAAGGTCCAGTTTCAATTTCCGGTTAGGGTCTGGAATTATTATATATTATTAAAACCCAACAATTCTGTAACGCAATCCGCAGCAGTCACTAGTAATCAAGGGTGTTAATGCGACTATAAATAGAAAAGTAAAATTACAAAAAGGATGTAAAAGAGCAATCTTTTGTTGGTTTTAATCGTAAGACTTTATAGGCTATATATTTTCTAGATTTTATTTTTTATAACTAAAGTCTTTATGAAATGAAAAACTAATAAATTGTCTAACAAAGTATATTTTCGCATAAAATGTTTTGTCTAAACATTATTATTATGAGAAAACCCACGCAAGTCTTCTATGTGAAATTTAACATTTCCTAATATTTGAACCACAGAAAGCATTTTAATCAAAGAAAATGGCCTTGAAATTTTTTTTATGATGTGTACAGCAACTCTTTATTATCCTTTCCTCGAAATTTCTAAATTGAAACCCGGGTAAGGCTACATTAATTGCTGACAATTATTTTTTTAGTCTAACATAAAAACACTTATAAGGGTTTAATATGTATAACACTTTATGGTCATCAAAGATTTTCCTTAGATGAATATTGTCATAATAAGAGTTGAGCAATGGTAGGTGGCTATTATGTTTTGTCTATTGTGTTGTGTTTTGACAGTAGCCGCCGACTGCATTCATTCTTGTCTCTATTCACTTGTTGAATTTTTTAGTACTTAATAGAAAGTCTATCGACTCTTTTATGTTTTTTGTTATTAATTCTAAAACAAACTTTAAACTACATTACTGATGAACGAAGAGATGCAGGGAGGTTGCGAAATAGGTGAACAGTGAGGTGGGAGTAGTTGGAAGGCCAATCCACGGCAGGAGGCAGAAGAAAAAGAAAAAGTTATTATTTCTCGAAAATTATATTATAGTTTTGTGTGTTTATTTATCTCCTTCTTTCGCCGCTCTTCTGGAATCCTTAAAAAAGGCCAAGTACAAACAGCCGCCTGTTAATGAGGAGTAGTATTATACAGTTATAAAGTGAATGTCGGCTGTTTGAACAGTGTCAATCGGTTGTGTTAAATAAAATTAGCTATTGAAAACCAGTTTGTTTATCAGAATAGGTCTGCGTACAAAAAAGATTGTGTAGAAAGTTTTAAGTAAGAGTTAGTTAATTTTTAATTGTAAATGACAGTATTTTATTTTTAGTTAAGTTTAGATAAGTCAGTTTTTAATGACATTTTGTAATACATTTGCGCTAAGTAATTTAACTGTAATTGATCAGTAGTTATAATCTTATTAATTTGCAGAAATTAACTAGCTTTTTTGTGAATAATTAGTTTAAGTTTAAAACGAAGTTTATTCATTTATTAATAATCAGGTCCTTAAAAAAACCCGCAGTTAATGTCACAATATTGCCGTTTCCGTAGCCCAGTGGTTAGCGAGCTACGCTGCAAAGCGGAGGTCCCGGGTTTAATTTCCAGCTGGGGTCTAGAAAATTATCACACGTTTCTTAACCTAAAGAAGTAGTAAATTATCAAAATTTTAATGTGACTTTACATAAAATTAAAAAAGATTTATTCAGGTTGATGCACAACAAGAAATCTGTAACAAGAAATCTGGTTGTAGAACAAGAAATCTCATAAAAATGTGCATAATCGAACTGTTTTCTTTACGTTTATTTCGAGAATCGTTTTTTGTTAACAGTCACCCAAATTCATCGCTTTGTTATGTTTTTTTTCACGTAAAACGAGTTCAAGAGGGACAGCCAAAATTTCTGGGATAACCAAAAATGTTTGGTTATCAGCAGACATGCGAAGTGACTCATCCGACTGTTGTTATTTAACAATCAAAACTACTATATCTCAGTTCACTGATTAGACTCGCACAGAAGGATAAAAATGTGTACTGAAACTTGTACAATTATGTAGGTAAATAAAACATAATATGTTTGGGCTTATTAACTTAGCGTCAATATCTTTGAAATTAAAACAACAAAACACTAATTTTATCTATGAATTATTAGTACTGGAGTAATTATTGAATGCCTACAATATTATGCCAATTATATAGCGATCAGTGACAGCTTTGTTAGACATGTTCCAAAGAAAACATTATTTTCTTGCATTTTTGCATTAAATAATAAATACTATACGTATGTTTATAGCCGTTGTCGGCTGTTTTAGGTATAATACTCCATAATGTTTTTTTGAGGGTCTGGTTTTAAGTTCTTGATTTTACAACATCTTTTTATGCCTCCAATTGATTTATTTAAAGTTGTTGTTGTTTAGGTCATCAGCCGAAAGGCTGGTTTGAACTTCTAGAGGCTTTACCAGGTAAAATGAGGAGTGAGGAGGTTTAAAATTGCCTTCCTCACTGAGTGGAAATGTATGGTTATCAGGTTTCCAGAACCACTGAAAAGCAAAGTAGATAAAAAGTAGATACTTTCCACGCTGAAAATGACACCTTCACTTCATTCACCACAGGGTCGTGCTGTATAATGAAGTTCATTATTTTCTAAGGAGATAACTCTGACTAAATAGTATCCTTTACACCCCTACCTCTTCTGTTCTTAAATCATTCAGTCATATAATTGGTCTCAGTCTTCTTCTTCTTCTTCTTCTTCTGCTTTTCAAGGATTAGGCATCTCTGCCTGTTCCGAACCTCTCAAATCTGCCCATCTCTTTCTCGGGCGTCCTCATTCTCTCCTGCCCTCCAGCTTATAGCCCAGTGTCTACTTAGGTATCCTATCCTCCCTCATTCTGTTCATATGTTCAAACCATTGCATTCTGTTCTGAGATACCTTGTCGTTCATAGAGAAGATGTTGAGTTCTTTCCTTACCTCGAAGAAATTTAATTTCAGATGCTTGCAATCTACTCTCTCCTCTCGCTTTGATATTACTCAAGTTTCACTGCCATAGAGTAGGGTAGGCACTGCGAATGTTTTATAAAATCTCACCTTCGTATTTTTCCTGGTGCTATTTTTTGAGGTGCTGTGGATAGTTCCACATATTTGCTGAAATCGGTGCACCTTAATGTAAGCATCTTTATCCTGTTGGCATGTAATGTTGTTGGTCTCAGTAAATATCTTAACAATTGAGTTTCTGTAAGAGCGGAAGATGGGAACATCGATGTAGAAGACTGTTCATTTGCTTTAGTCGAAGGTTGAGTTCAGCGAATTTTAGGAGTTTCTCTCACTGTCTCTCTCTCTGTATGTGTGTACGCGCACGCGCGTTTGTTTGATTCAAGTCAATTATCACTTTTGTAGGATTCTTAAATATTTAACCGAGTTACTTGGGGATTGGTTGTAAAAAATACACTTTTCACATTTAAGTGTAAACGTTTTTTATGTTGATATTATTGTTGTTTTACTGTTCAGTTATGCCTTCATCGATGATATTTGTGTAGCTTAATATCGTAACATAAGTACGACATTATTTCAGTTACTTTCGTTAGCAAGAAAAGCTATATTACCAGAAAATACTCCAACGATTTAACTATAAAATGAATGAATTAAATACTACAAGAAACAGTCAAAGAATGGGTAAGAACAATCACCAATTGAGAAGTACTTTTGTGGCTTTACTACATAGCTAGCTTATCACAACACTTAAAATTACACAATTTATAACATCTCTTAGTTTAAATATTTTCAGATATGACTGATATTTGAAGATTTCTATAGTGACATGACATAATTGTGTAATTTTAAGTATTGTGATGAGCTGACGATGTGGTAAAGCCACAAAAGTACTTCTCAATTGGTAAGTATTTTTACTCATTCTTTGACCGTTTCTGGTGGTTTTTAATATTTTTTTTATAACATAATAAAAAAATAAAATAAGAAATTCATTATACGGTGGATAATGATAGTACAATGTTTAACACATTATAAAGTATTGTACAATAATCATTTATGATATCTCGGTAGGTTTGACATAAACAGAAAGTAAAACTGAGAGCATGAATTGAGTTTCTTAATTAAAAAATTATTATAAATGATTAGCATGGAAGAGTTGTCAAACTAATTTTATTTATTCATTCAATTTATTGTACTGCTGGTATCAATAAGAAAATACATATCTTTTAGGTAAAAAAAGATATAAAAGAAAATTGCTGCGGGTAAACAATTAAAATCATTCACACAATTTAAATGAGCCCAGGGCTAAAGTATACCGGTTTTCCCACGAAGAGGTTGCTATTTTTGAATTAATATGCCGGATTTATCGCACACTCTACAGACGAAACTTTACAGTTATAATAAATAGATATGTAAAAAAAGTAACCCTCAAGTTTCATTTGCTTATGATTAATCAAAAAAAGGGCGCAAAGTAATTTTATTTGCACAATAATTTCAACTTGGTGATTTTTTACAATGTTTCTTAAAAGTAATAAAATGAAAGAAATATGAAAGTGATAAATTATTAATGAAAACAATTTGTTTCATTAACCTTTATTCGAACTGATGTTCATCAATAGCTATGCACTGATGAAACAAAAATGAGTCATAAGCGTTTTTGAAAAATTGCCGAGGTATCAACAACAGTTCCTCTTCAATCAGCCTCATTTATTCATCGTCAGTTGCAATGGTGTGAGAATAAACTTTTTCCTTCAAAAACCCCCATAGAAAAAAATCGCGAACAGCTGGCGATCTTGGAGGCCAGTCCATGAGGCCGCTATCACGACCTATCCAACGGTTAGGAAGCATTTGATTTAAAACCGCTTTGGTCACATTAGCATAATGTGGAGGAGCTCCATCATGCTGAAAAAAGTCCCGCATCTCCGCCTGAGAAAGATGAGGAACTATGTGATTAGTTAAAATTGATGTGTATCTGTCTCCAGTCATTGTCTGATGGAATATGTCTGATATTGTCTGATACGATAAAACACCATCCTTGGTGACAGCAACCAACAATGTTATACCCTTTGATTTTACCCACAAGATTATTGTTCGTTTTTAATATTATTTTCTTATTCCGCTATTTTGTTTTGATTAATCATAAGCAAATGTAACTCGAGGGTACTTTTCTACATATCTATATATTATATTGTAAAGTTTCCCGTCTGTAGAGTGTGCGATACGTCCGGCATATTAATTTAAAAATAGCAACCTCTTCGTGGGACACCCGGTATAAAAACTGTAGAATTATTGCTTTGATATTTAAAATTGACAACAAAAATTTTTTTAAAAATTGGTTTCGAATAAAATATGTATTAATAAAATTTTACTGCAAGAAGTCCCATTCCATTTACAAAAAAATAAAAGTAAAATTAATTTTTGTTGCAAAGAAAAAACGCTGATGCGTACATTAATCAGTGGTCGATCTTCATGGAAACCAAAATGAATATTGCACATGGGAAAAGTACGGTAATTAATTTTATTTGTGTATGTTTGTAGATTAGTCAATAATAATGTATGTGATATAGACTATAATGTTTACTTTAATGGCATCTTTACTTGTCATGTTACATAAGTTTCAAAAATGTTTGCGTCAGTAAAAAGCCTACTACTCCCCACAAAAAACAGAAAAATGGCTAAAGGAAAACGTAATGAGTTAGGAAATACTATGAAATTAAACCATCATAATAACATAAACAATATATCGAACAACCAGACTTTACCTTCTGAAAAACGGAAATACTGAAGACTGAAAAATATGACTGAAGGCCATTTAAATACTTGCCTATGATTATGACTGTAATAGTATAGTACGAAACTCGGGCCAAATGCTGAAAAGACAGAATAAAGCGATCTGATCAACTTGTGTTCAGCTGTTTAGGTAACCCCACCTCAGCCCACCTAACCAAGATGGGGTTTCTACCTTGCCAAAAAATCATCAATACCATTTTCAGAATCTGAATAATCTATACTAATATTATAAAGACAAAGCGTGTAAAAACACGCTTCATAACAAAAAATTAAAACAAAAAATATCTATATATCAAAATATATCTATTTTAAAACAAAAAATTGTACAGGCTAATTTCCAAAACTACTACACTAATTTTCATGAAATTTTGACAGCTTATTCGTAATTATATTCATAGTACCATTTCCTTTTTAAATTTTCCAAAATGATAACCCTAAGGGTCATAATGAAGATTTTCATATTTATGTATGCGTGTGTGTGTACATGTGAGTACGCATTGCTGTTGAAGTAGGTGAAGGGAATTTTGATAACGGTGAGAAACGTACGCCGAAAAAATGATCAAAACGTCGTTTTGTATGTGTGCGTGTGTGTTGAAGACAGTACATACGTAAAAACTACCGAAAGACGTACGCGGGGAAATTTATCAAGACGTTGTGTGTGTGTGTGTGGGCGCGCGTGCACGCGTTAGAGTATACAATAGATCTAACAGCTACGCAATTTCTATTATTTATTTAGGAAAGAATTATTACAAATTTTTCGCGTGCGAAGCCGCGCGGGGCATGCTAGTATAATTATAAAATCTGCTTGACATAATAATAGAAGGAACGTTTTAAGTGTTAAATAACTGTACGTTAAATAAAATTAACCAAGCAATAAAATGATTTTCAACTAAAATAAATTGAACACCTAAATTTAATTTCAACTAGTAGTGTGACTGTTTTGTGATTTACATTACAAAAATCATCGTGTGGTGTTTTGTTGATTATGTAACTTTGGGAATTAGCAATGAGTACAAAGAATTTACTTTGGTGACAAAAGTTTCATCTATATTTATTGTATAATATTATGTGTTGTATTTAATGATAATCTAAGTTTGAAGTCTTTTTATCGCCTACCGATCTGTCTTCCTTTAGGTATTTCAGAGAGCTTAAACAAATACCTTTAAGGCAGCCCAATCAGTCAGCTAGTACAAAGTTGCTATTAGTTGTTAAGTAACACCGGATCGGTAAGTAATTTTTAATCATGACCAGCTTACAGCCAGACATGAGCAAACTCCATTGAGGGTGCCTTTTTAAATTCACATCTACTAAGTCAAACACAGCGAAAAGTAGCGATTAAATTGAATAGCCTTCAACAAAGTGAAATTCTCATACATCTAAAAGACAAGAAAATACGTAACAACCATTTTCTATTTAGTATTGACTAGAATGAGAACAAAAAAACTTTTAAATCACTACTACCTCCTTAACTACAGCAAATGCGTAAACGTAGTAGCATTTTAATCTTAAGTTTAGCTTACATTAAAACCTGAATTACAAAAATATGATAAATATAGTATCCATTGAAAAACTGGGAAAGTTCACTTTTAATTTGCTTACTTTTAATGGCGATAATGTCATATTGTTGTCATTAAATTGTATTGAAGAAGAAATAAATTACATTGTGGTCGGTGCATCGATTTCTATTTTGAACATTTGTTTAAATTGCATATTTTTATTAAAATAAAAACATGTTTTATAAACTTTTAAATTTTAATACAGTGACTGATATTTTTTACTACTTAATTATTAGATTCCTTTTTCAATGACAGTTTTAAAATTAATGTTTTTATGTTTTCGGCGCTGCAAACAATACGTAAAGATTTCCTAAGGAAGCGACTTTACGCACCTTTTCGGATCCCCACGTTTTAATTTTGTTTGTAATGAAAAAAATAGAACTTCAGATATTGCCTAATGTATAAAAATATGGGGCTAAAATTAGTTAATAAAATAATGAGATTTTTGTTATTAAAATAAGTTGATTATCAAATACATGTTTCATTGCTAAACATTTACTTAATTTCTTTGGTTTTGTAGAAAATCCGATTTGGAAGGTAAATTTTAATCTATTTTAAGAACGAATTAAATATGTTTTGAATAAATATGCCGTATTTATATTATTTTGATTGTATGAATTATTGTTGTTGTACCAGATGTATACCATTTTGTTTTTGTTTTTAAATATGAATGTATTTCTTAATAATTTTTCGTATAAAACCACTTATGGATATTCATTTTATTGGATTGTGTTGAAATATATCTAATAAAATTACGCTAGCTTATATTATAAATATAGTTACCACGTACTTTTACGAGCAGATGTTGATGATCTACACTATCACACTGTACTGTTGTCAGATTTGTTTCGTATTTGAAACAGTACCCGCCTTGAATTAGATTACCATGATTACAACACAACCTGGTGTGATTTTGATCAACTATTCGACACACTGCTATTTTATTTATCGCATAAAAGAGTGCGCCAGCTTACCCATTTTTATGCGAAAACTCAAAAGTTTCCGAACTTCAGAAACTTTAACTAAATTTTACAATAGAAATTAATTACATTAAATTGCTAAAAAATTAATGTTTTAACTGAAAAAACATATATTTTTTAACCCCACCCACCAATTATTACCTTTTTGATGTAATTTTTTGAAACCAGTTCGTGAAACCATTATATCCATTACACGGTCATCGGATTATAAATCTTTTGACTAGTCTTTGGATGGATCTGGGTTTTTCTGTTCCTAATACAACTCGGACCAATTACTGAACAGTAACTGATACAAATTACTTTACACTGTTTTCAACTAGTACCAATGTAGAAATACCGACTGAGCAAAGAAATATTATTGTCACTGCACTAGTTTCACGAGGAGATGGTGACGAGTCACAGTACTTTGTACCTGGTTTAAAAGAATACTGGAACACAACTGTTACTGCTACAATAGTTCTTACTTTTTCTGGGATCTTTGGCTTACTATTCAACCTCATCGAGCGCGTTATAAGCATGTACTAAATAATAACAAGAATAAAAGCAGTTATATCGAGAATACAGTTAACATCCTCTTCTTAAAATCCTTCTCCTATCGGAGAACAGAAATCATCATATGCGGACCTTATTCCCTGATGCATGGAACAGTTCCGTATTAATGCAGCCAAACCAGTCTCTCAGGTTCTTTAGCCAGGATGCCCTTTATCTTCCCTTGCCTGATTAGTTGTGAGATGTGACATTTAGGACCCCTAATCACATGTCCCAGATATTGAAGTTTTCTCTTCTTCACTGTTTCAGTCAACTCATATTCTTTGCCCATTTTATCAAGCACATCTCTATTTGTTATTCTATTTGTCCACGGAATTCGCTACATCCTCCGGTAGCACCGCACCTCAAAGGCCTGTATTTTCTCTAAATGGATCCTTTTGAGTGACCACGCCTCTATCTCGTACAACAGAAAAGAGAAGATATAACATCGCAGGATTCTCATTCTGAGCTCGATCTCAATGTTAAGATCCCGACTACAGAGCAATTTATTTAGCAACACAAATGACGATCTCGCAATTTCTATTCTTGATCTTATATTACATTCATTTGCTCCCCGTCTGTTCTAATCGTGTTCCCAGATATATACATTCAGAGCTTCTTAATAATTTTTGTTTATCCTTCTACCTCACAATTATCAAAACTTATTTACGGACATTGACTCTAATAAAATGTAGGCCTAATACTGTATATTTATTTAATACAAACATGTTCCTGCCTTAATTCTCGTTGCTTTGTTAAATTATTTTAGTTTGTAAATAACTCTCGAATGATCGATTTCTTGTAACTCATACAGAATAATCCGGTTATTTTTGCTGTGTACCCTGAAACTGCTCCTAGTAAGCTGCTTGTATGTTACGAAGTATCAACTTCCTGAGACTCGCCCCTTCACTACTCCCCTACCGTACTTCTTATAAAAAGGAATGATGAAACATCATTTTCACAGAATTGACATCTACCATCCGCCAATCTGATTTTGTCGAAATGTTTTTTTAACCAAGAACAATTTTCAACTGGTTACAAATGTCTGGATATTTCATTCATTCTTTTTCTGTAGGTCTCGCTTTGTCAATACAACCATGATTTACTTTCAGTAGCTATTATTTATATGTATATTTACTTATGTAATATCTTATATTTCATTCTTTAAGTTATGGTTACCCAAAATCTCACTATCGAAAATATTTGTAATGAATACACTCTTTTACCTTCCTTCTGTTCAAGCTTGCTATAAGTTTTACATCCGATTCCTGGTAATATTTTAGTATTCATCCTTCTCTAGGTTCAGCTGATCTGCATTCACCTCCAGAGCCATATCTACGTCGCAATCGGATAAATTAATATGGATAACACGCGTATTAAAATATTTTTGTAGTTTAGATTTCAATGATATGTGCGGTTATACATTTATGAAAAATGTTATCCTCCAATTCGGGTTCAAAAGTACTTAGAGTACTTACTCTTTAGAGTGGTTTGTTTTAAACTGACATAAGATAATAACATTTACTGTAGTACTACGTGCTTAGTACTTTTCATTACAGAGACAGAACCATATACATTTACTGTTATTTAGGCCATCAAACCGATGGCTGGTTTGAACATTAGATGTTTCACTTACTAAAACGAAGATAGAATTGATTTTCCACAGCCTTCCTTGCTGGCTAAAAAGAAAAACTATTTCATTACCTTCTGATATGTACTTACTTCTTTTATCTTGCAGTTTACACTTTCTTTCCATTTCCACAAGAACTACCTGTAGTAAATAATTCTAGACAAGATTTCCCCTTAATAATACTAGTAGACATACCTTCTCATCCCCTCTCGTACTTCAGTCATTTTCACTAGGTACAAGAATTGATTAAAACTGCAGGTTTTTTTAACCTATTAGTAGCCTACTATTAAACCATACCTTTGATGAGTGATGATTAAGGGGAGACTGTACTTTGTATCCCGCCAATGTTAAATTTGCTATTTTTAGGTACATTTTTCGTAGGATTGGTAAAAGATAGGGAAATAAAACTTTACACACTATAGGTGTCGGGTTTCTTCTCGAGCTACTGAAATTTTTTCAATTTAATCTTTGGACCATACCAGTTTTTTTAAAATTACGAATAACATAAAATTTTTACAAATTGCTTTCCACGTGTTTTGCATATTACTAATTTTTGGAGAACCTGAGTAAGTCATAAAAATGTCGGTATATGTGGCTATACGAGATAATTAACTGGTAAAACTTTCAGCCTGGTAGGTTTATTGGTTTCTGAGAAAAATATACCTTAGTGTTAAAAATCTAAATTTACAGGAAAATGTAAGAAACACGAAGGCACAAATCAAAAACAATATGAACACAAGTAAATTTCCCATCAACAGTTGTTTAGAAAGCTGAAGCAACAGCTGAGAATATTAAAAACTGTGATGCAGGTATTTTAAAAACTAAAATTTTTTTTGTACTAAAACGAGCAGTATAAAATTTTGAAAAATATTCGTTATTCGTAACATGATAAATTTTCTGTGTAAACTTGATAAAAACTTAATTTTTTCATAAAAAAATATTTTTTTGACGTAATTTAATGTTTTTTATGGTAGATCTAGGCCTAAACTATTTTGAAAAACTTAAAAAAACTCAAAAATCGAAATTTTGAGTTAAAACTATCGTACAATCTAACTTATTTAACTTAGCTCTAAAAACACAACGTTTTATTTATCAAAAACCGAAGGGTTACTTACAGTATTGAATATTTTCTATATTTTAGTTCATACATAATGGACAAATTTAAAAATAAATGACTATTATGTGATTTATAATGAATTAGTACTTAAGTAACAAGTGCAGCTCCCACTTGGCTTAATTATAGCTAGCATTCGTCTCAGGATTCCTTGAATCAACTTTTGGGTTTCTTCCTGATCGATTTTCTGCCATTCTTCTTTCGCCACATGACACAGCTGTTAAAGATTTACTGCATTACGTTGACGAGGATTGGCAGAACTGATTTACAAGTGGAAACATTGTGTATATTTTCTCCTGTTATTTTATAAAAGTTTTATCAAAGTAGTAAAGAAACTTTCAAGATTTATCGTCAGGATCAGAGAAGATAAGTCGTATTTTTATATTATTAACTCAATTTATATTTATATTTTATTTTTATATTTTTGAGTAATTAGTTGTCTGTATGGTTTACGTAACCTATACGAGGTTTGGTGTTTAGTTGCCATGGCTACCAATTTCAGTAGTCAGTGTAATGGAAACGGTAACGCAACTACGCCTCGTTCTAGCGATCTAGCAGGCTCTGGCAGTACAGATGTCGGAACAACAGCTGTTTTAGAATATTTAAAGGTATTGGACGACTTGGAGCATAGACAGTCAACTAATGGAATTACTTCTTCTTCTTTGACGAAGGAGAAACGCATCAAAGAATCTAAACGTGCTTATAATCATGTCGATACCAACGATGTGGATAAAAATGTTCTTCCTGATAATTCAAAAAAATTTAAAAGAGCTTTAAAACCTAACTTCAATAAAAACCAGACTAAGATAAACTCTAAACAATTTGTAACGATTACAAATAGGTTTGACTGCTTATCTTCTTGTGACGAAGAAGTCATGGAAGATAAAGATATAGAAGATACCGAAGAAACCCAAATTGAAAACGTTTTAGAAAAACCGAAACCTCTTTTTATAAATTTTGTGAACATAAATGATATTTTAGGAATTGTAGACAAGGTTGCTAAAGGACAATATTATTACAAATTAGAAAATACAAATCAAATTAAATTAACTCCTAAAACTACTAAATTATATTCAGTTATAGCTAAACTATTGGAATCCCGTAATATAAGCTTTCACACGTACCAATTGACACAAAACAGGTGTTTCCGAGTTGTACTCAAAGGGATGCACCACACAGCATGTCTTGATGACGTGAAAACCGAATTAGAGGAAAAGGACCATGTAGTTTTACGAATTCATAACATAAAACACAGGATCTCAAAAGAGCCACTAAATATGTTTTTTGTTGATATACAGCGAAAAGATAATAACAAAGATATATATCAGATTCAATATTTGCTAAATGCCAAAATTTCTTTTGAAGTCCCCCACACTAAGAAAGATGTGGTACAATGCCTAAGATGCCAGCGATATGGTCACTCTCAGGCGTATTGCAGACACCCCTTCCGTTGTGTTAAGTGTACTGAAGAACATCCAACGATTGAATGTAAAAAAACAGATCGCAAAACACCAGCAAAATGTGTTTTGTGCGAAGGATCCCATCCAGCAAACTATAAAGGGTGCTCTGTATATAAGGGTATGCAGAAAAGAAAATATCCTCAGGTTCGGCCAAAAATAAATCCTTCTCAACAGCAAATTAATCAACCTCATCTTAAAACTCCTACGGCAATACCGACTGCTTCACCGCGTGATCCGCGCATTATAAACGGCTCACTACAAACGTACGCACAGGTGGCTTCTAAATTGCATACAACTCAGCACTATGTAGATAATAGCGTCACTAATAATCGTGTACTGAATCCTCATCCGTACTCAGAAGGAAATTGTATAACATATTCAACACAGTCACCTCCAGTACTAATGCATACAATTCCTGGAAATGAAACAAGCGTAGGCAGTCAAACCCTCAGCAGATTGGAACAGCTGATCTCGAGGCAGCTAGAATGTCAGGCTAAATTATATGACGACATTAAGATCATACTAAATATGATGTCTACCCTTATAGCAAAATTGTCATAATGGTAAGACTTCTTAGAATAGCTCTATGGAATGCTAACGGCTTGGCCCAACATAGCCAAGAAATCAAGTCTTTTATCATTTTTCAGAAACTGGACATTTTACTTATATCAGAAACTCACTTCAAAGATACAAATACGTTCAGAATGACAGGATACACGACATACCAAACAAACAGCCCTGATGGTAGAGCTCATGGGGGCTCCGGATTAATAATAAAAAATACCATCGCCCATTATCAATTACCAGCGTACCAAACTGAACGCATTCAAGCCACAAGTGTGTCAATAACAGATAATTTTGGACCATTAGACGTATCAGCAGCATACTTTCCTCCAAGGTACACGCTAAGGAAAGAGGACTTCACACAATTTTTCAAATCACTGGGAAGGCGTTTTATAATAGGTGCCGATTTTAACGCAAAACATCAGCGTTGGGGGTCTCGAATAACTTCCCCGAGAGGTCGTCTGTTAATGCAAGTCATCGATCAAACACTATTATCTTATATTTCTTCAAATGAACCTACATATTGGCCTACTGATACTAGACGACTTCCTGACGTCATAGATTTCTTTATTAAAAAGGGAGTTCCTGACGCACACGTAAAAATAGAGTCTTGCTTTGACTTGTCGTCAGACCACTCACCTGTAATATTATCAATTGCATCCATTTTTAATAAATCACAGTTGCCTAAACATTTGACAAATTCATATACAAACTGGGACTATTTTAGGCAAAGATTAGACTACAAAATTACCTGTGATATTCCTTTAAAAAATGAAAATGATATAGACAAGGCTGTTCATTACCTAACCGAAACAATCCAGGAAGCAGCCAAATTGTCAACTCCGGACAAGACAACTAATTACGACAATACGGACGTCTATCAACCTTTGAACATTAAAATTTCTATTAACGAAAAAAGGAGACTAAGGCGAGTATGGCAAACTACAAGAAACCCAGTAGATAACAGGAATTACAATAATGCAGCCAGGAATCTGAAGCGTTTGTTGCAGGAATATAGTAATGAATCATTACAAGATTATTTAAAGCAATTAGGTCCTAATTATAATACAAATTTTTCCCTTTGGAAACCTTTGCGACGGATTAAAAGACCCAATCACACCATTCCACCGTTTCGACTACCGAACGGCAACTGGGTAAAGAGCAACAAAGAAAAAGCAGAAGCTTTTGCTAGTCATCTTGAAGGTGTTTTCACTCCTTTTCCCTCAGACTCAATTGATGAAGAGGAAACTAACGAATTTTTAGAATCTCCATTTCAAACGGCAATGCCTCTTAAATTATTCTCCATAAATGAAGTCAAGGAAATTATACAAAAAAATATTTGTTCAAGAAAGTCGCCGGGGCACGACTCAATCACAGGAGAAATTCTAAAAGAATTGCCACAAAAAACTCTGAGACTAATAACAATCATTTTTAATGCTATGCTTCGTATTGAATACTATCCTAAACAGTGGAAAATAGCAGAAATTGTGCTCATCCCTAAACCAGGTAAACCACCTAACGAAATAAAGTCATACAGGCCAATAAGTTTGTTGTCAGTGTTGTCTAAAGTGTTTGAAAAACTTATTTTAAAAAGATTGATACCTGTACTCGAACAAAGTGTTGTAATACCAGATTACCAGTTCGGTTTTCGAGCGGGGCATAGTACGATCGAGCAAATCCACAGAGTAGCTGCTAAAATACAAAAGGCTTTCGAAGAAAAAGAATTTTGCTCAGTAGTCTTTATTGATGTCTGTCAAGCTTATGACAAGGTTTGGCACCTTGGTCTGCTTTTCAAGCTCAAAAAGCACCTACCTCATCAAATTTTCAATTTATTTAAATCCTTTTTAGAAGACAGATATTTCAAGGTTAAATTACAAGCAGACTCATCACAATTATTTCCTATCCATGCGGGAGTTCCTCAAGGTAGTGTGTTGTCACCTTTCCTGTATTGTATATATACTTCTGACATGCCTGTTTCGGAAAATACCACATTAGCAGCTTTTTCTGACGATGTTGCAATCCAAGCTGTGCATAGCAAACCACATACTACTTCAAAATATCTGCAAGAACATCTACACAACATAGAGAGCTGGCAAAAAAAGTGGCGGATAAGGTCTAACGAAGAGAAAAGTGTTCAAGTGACATTTACACTAAAAAAGACACTTGTCCACCTGTTAAACTAAACAATAAAACACTACCACAATCAGATACAGCAAGATACCTTGGAATGCATCTAGATCGTCGACTAACTTAGAAAACACACATCTGGAATAAGAGGAAACAACTAAATTACAAATTTTATAAACTTTATTGGATGTTACACAAAAATTCTAAATTATCGTTAACGAACAAACTAACAATTTACAAGACTATTCTGAAACCAATTTGGACTTACGGGATACAACTTTGGGGAACGGCGACAAAGTCAAACGTTGCCATAATTCAACGTTTTCAAACGAAATTTCTCCGGACAGTCACAGACTCTCCGTGGTATGTCACCAACAGGATCATTCAACGAGACTTGAACATACCAACCATCACGGATGAAATCTCAAGATTTTCTTCGAGGTATCATACAAGACTTAATAGCCACACAAATTATTTAGCGGTGAACCTCCTCGACAACAGTGAAGAAATTCGACGTTTACAAAGACTTCACACGACAGACTTGTTTTAAAACACAACCAACGTAACTATATTCATTGTAAAGAAAAACTTCTTTTTTTTTTTTAAAGTGATTATATATTTTATTTTGTAAAATGGAGAAGAACTAATGAGTTCTTCTTCAACAAGCCAGTTAATAGACTCTACCACTCATCTATTCATTGTTCCTTGCGAACAGATTGTAGATTAAGCAGTGTTTGAAAAAAAAAACGTTGACGAACTCTTTTTTAAGCATAACCAAAATGTGCTCAGTAGGATTTAAGTCTGGGGTGTTGACTGGCCAGATCATGCGGTTAATACATATTTATCAATATACTGTGAAAACATTAAAAATCTTTTGAAGTGATGCGTTAATTTTGTACACAACCGTACATTTAATATTTTATTTGTAGTATAAAATATAAAACTTTACCATACAGAAAACTTCAGTAATAAGAAAATCACATTAAGATATTACGCAAGTAATTAAACCATTAGTCTATTATTTAGTAATAAAAACAGATACTTCGGAAGAAACAAATCCTGAGTCATGAGACGTAGTCTTGTGACTACATCTCATTTACACGTCATGCATAATATCATTCTCATCTCATTTGGGTCATGGGGTTGATTATTGTTCTAAATTGAACGGATGACAACGTATACATATTAGGGATTAAAAATAAGAAAGAAAAAATGTTAAGATTTTTCTTGAAATTGACAAAAAAGCAACAGCTGATTTGTGTTCTTGCCAAACATTCAACCTTATTTTATGTTATTCGTGAATTAAGAAACTCATACACAATCAAATCAACACAATCATATTTTGAGAATTGAGAAAATGTCATGGAAGAAACAAAAATTAATTATTAATATTTCTTTATTTCTGTTCATTACAAGCCCAATTAAATAAACTTTTAATGTCTGTAAAAACAATTTCTTTTAATCAGCCTAAAAAAATTAATAGTTAATTTAAATCGTACTAGAGGTTGAGTTAGCGAAGTTAAAACTAATTTCGAAGAGGTTTAATTTATTTAAGAATCGTTCTAGCAATAATAACGTGAATTTCATCTGCGGGACATTAATTCCTCAATTAATTGAGATAAGCACTTGGTTAATCTGTACTAAGAAGAGGAAACCTCTTTTGGTTAGTACGGGCCTGATCGAAGATAACAAGTTCACATCGCACTCCAGTTGGCACGTCTCTAACTTTTCTACAGAACACTAAACTTCTTAACCAGTGTTTCAGATATATAGCAACCTCTAAGAAGGTCTTTCCTCTAAGATTTCGCCGTGAAACTACTTTTAATAACACCGTGAAATAGATTTCTATAACTTTTTTACAATAAGAGCAATGCATTACATCACCTTTATTTTTCTCATCCTATCTTAAACACATAGACACGTTTCAAAATGCGATCTTTTGTATGTATTTAGAAAAGCCTGATGTAGCTTGTAGTACGCAAGAGTTTTACATTGACAGTGTAATAAAAATAGTACATTTATATTACACAACGTCTAGGCTAAACAATGTAATCTTAACTCTAAGCATGAATGTAATCTATACTAGTACAGGCTTTTGCGCGTCAGAGAATTTATACTGTTTCTTAACTTGTGGAATCAGCTTCAATTATAAAGATTTAGGCAACAAGAGGTTATAACTGAAAACACAGATACACACTTGCTTATGGTATCAAAAATTTGATGTAAAGCTGTTGTTGAAATTACAAGAATGCATCGAGCGTTAACTCAAAAAGGCATCGTTCAAAACCGAGAGATGCAGCAGAGTTGGATTTCCAGAAAATATATCGATGCCTTTTTTATACGAAATTGTAAAGAAGTTGCAGAAAACTGCATAACAAAACATTGTTACAAACGGTTTTGTTTCAAAACCCTCTTCTTCAGTAGCTTGAGTAGAAATACTGATAAGCACAAGTAATAAAGGAATAAAAAATACTAGAGGTAAGTTTTTACTGACCTTTTTGTTTCTGCTTTAATCTTCTTTTACCTGTTATTCTACTTACTCACGTTTACATGTTCGGTGAAACAACCATTACTAGAGTATATAAAACACAAAATTGAAACAAATTTTATTAAAAATTTTTAAGAAGATGCTTTATTACCTTCATTTAGCCTTTCTTTTTTTAGCTTCATAGTCACTTGTACAGAACTTGTATAGTTTAATTTTTATAACCTTCCTAAATAATGCTATTGAGGAATGTAACTCCCTGATTTCTCATTTCATTACACTCTCAACATTTACGAGAATTTTAAGAACAATTGAGGACAAACACACCGTAAATATCAAGGGATGATTGTACATACTGTTATATAAAAACAGTAAAATAACTCTCAAAAAATGGAATGTTTCGAAAATTGTCAAAACTTGGCATAAAGTATTTTGAATGCATGTTTTAATTTAATAATGTTAGTCACTGGAATAAAAATAAGTATCCTTGCATAACGAACAGTAATTATTAGTAAAATAAAACAAAATACAATTATAATTGAATTCTTTTAAGGAATTTGAATAAAAAGTGCTGGTTTTACATTGTGATATAATATTGTGTGAACATAATGTAAAAGCCTGATTTATTTTTATATCGTTAAAATCATGATTTTATAATGTTATTCAAAGAAATCGCTCTGTTTTATAGAATTAATAAAATATTTTACTCCGTCACCCTTCTTTCTCTTAAGTCACACAGCAAAATACAGGGAAGGGTGGTTGAGTCGATTGGATTCCACGTGGCCGGGTGGTTACTGTCCTACTTCCGGGATGGAGAAGGAAACGTGGATGATCGTACGGCCACTTGACTTTCAATTGAGACCACAATAATCCGCATTTCATTCATTGGTTTAACAAATTGCCAAACTGCGATTAAGTGAACCCAGAAAAACATCTCCACGAGTCAGTTATTAATTTACGATATTCATAACAAAACGATGATTTCATTTTTTTACTTTTATTATCTATAACTAGTCACCAACCAGTGGTTTTTATTATATTTTGTAGCTCATAAAGTACCTGTTCATTAAAAAGGCTATTGTTCGTCAACAACACCATAAACCTGATTTGTTTTTACTAATAAAAGTTTTATAACTGAACTTTCCATGAGAAATCTCTTTTTTAAATATATTTTTTTTAAATAAAATATTATTTTTATTATAATATCTGGGCTATAGAATTGTTTTTTCGCACAATGGCTCAAAAATATTTTTGGTAAGACAGACTTCAAATATTATACTTAATTATGGTTTTTAATCGTAATAATACATTTATAATAAATAATTTTTGTAGGTGCTTATGTTGCTACAACTGCCACATTAATTCTACTGGAGAGGGTATCTTGACAATCAGCATTCGAATCATCTCGCGGATTATCTAGTGTTTCTAAATTACTATGAGAATCAAGCATATAAGTGACAAAATAAATGGAGATGAAAGTGTCTAATTGATTGTTTCACTTATGTTTACTACTTTTTCTTTATTTATTAAAGATTAGTGAAAAATCACAAATTACCTTTCAAAATGTAACATTTATAGCCTTATAAATCTGATTTTCTTTGTTAAATACACCTTTTTACCGTTTTTATATTCTTTAAGTCACTTATTTTAATGGGTAAATTTAGTGAAAACAAAAAAAAATCCAGGAAAACTTTTAGTAGGCTTTTTGAGAATACCCCATATTTACTTGTAAATCTCTTTTTAATTAAAAATATTCTTTTGATAAAAACTTTTTTAGTAGGGAAAGTGTTTAGTTAAGAAGTATTCATGAAATTCGAAACTTATTTTAGGATAAATATTTTAATTTTACGGGAACTACTTAGACCTAAAGGGAAGGAAAGATAATCATGTTCGGGAAATTAGTAGATTACAAACGATTATATTTAATGCTGTATTTTCATTAATTAATATTCAAGAAGAGTTTACATAAATTGGTTATTATGTTTATTGTTAATTTATATAAACAGACACTGGCTGCAAGTTGTTCATTGCTAGTAGAAGACATCGATAAGTCTCATCTTTAATGCCATTTAATGCCTACTGATACTGTTAAAAGGGACAAAGCCTTCCATTTTTGTAGTTGGTCAGCTCTGCCAAAAATTTTACTTCCATTAGTCCTCGGTTTGACCTCTGGGTACATGACGGCTTGTGCATTGTTGTTACCCAGCAGGCTGGAAGAGAATGAAAGGCAATTTCCTGGCACCTCTTAACTAAATATTAATGTCACATTGGTTTTGACGGAGAACTGAGATGGTGACAAAACTATTCATCGTTTTCAGAGAATATCCAGAACGAGTACAACTACACCGAGGATTAAGCTTTCAAACATATTGAGACAATATCTAAAGGGAATTTGTGTTCGAGAATTTTCGAGAGGACCGAGATTTTAAAAATGTTAACGTAAATAATAAGAGTGATAAATAGGGTTTCCAAGAAACAGAAATATTACGAGGGTAGGCTGATAAGTAATGCACACATGCTTGTAGAAGACAACTAAATAAACTTCAGTAGCGCGCCTGGTGGCATGTGGAAGTACTATTTCTCCTCTACAAGCCTGCGCAGTTTGAAGGCGTTGCTTTCATTCAGTTTGTTTTGAGTAGTGGAAGTATGGCGTCGTGTTCTGGTGCTATGTCAACGAGAATTAAACAACGCGCTGTTATCGAATTTTTAACTGCTGAGAAAGTGAATCCTAGTGAGATTTATCGTCGTTTAAAGGCTGTTTATTGTGACGATACTGTTGATAGGTCTACTGTGAATCGTTGGGTAATAAAATTTCGTGATTGCCAACCTGGAAAAGCCTTAATTGTTGACAAAACACGCAGTGGACGACCAATCACTGCCTCAGACGATAATCGTCGCAAACTCATCGATGATTTGATTCAAAATGACCGGCGAATCACTCAACAGCGTATCGCAAACCAAATTGGAATATCTAAGGAACGTGTTGGCTTCATTATTGAACAATTGGGATACCGTAAAATCTGTGCACGATGGGTACCACGCCGTCTGACAGACGAGAATAAACAGCGTCGATTGGAATGCTGTGAACAACTTTTGAAGCGCTACCGTGACGAAGGAGAAGACTTTCTTTTGAATATTGTGACGGGGGACGAGTCATGGGTTCATCATTACGATCCCGAAGAAAAAAGGCAGAGCGCTGAATATCGTCATCCACATTCTCCTGTTGTGAAAAAGTTCAAAACACAACCGTCCGCAAAAAAAATTCTTTTGACTGTGTTTTGGGATGCTCGCCGAGTTTATGTGACTGATTATCTGGAACGAGGGGCAACGGTAAATTCTGCTCAGTATATACAGACTCTGAAACACCTCCGACGTCGAGTTTGTCGTGTTAGAGGCAACCTGGCGCCAATAATTTTGCAACACGACAATGCTCGTCCACACACTTCGCGTGCAACTGGAGAGGCTCTGAGAAACCTGAAGTTTCAACCAATTTTACACCCTCCGTATTCTCCCGACCTTGCGCCTTGCGATTTTTATTTTTTTCCTCTACTGAAGAGAGACCTTAAGGGTAATCATTACAGCTCGGACAATGAGGTGAAGGCAGCTATTGCGTCCTGGGTTCGAGGAAAGTCGGAAGAATTTTTCAGTGACGGAATGAAAAAACTTGTTAAACGTTGGGAGACATGTGTAATGCTTAACGGTGACTATATTGAAAAATAAATAGATAATTTGGTAGGTTAAGATTTGTACTTTAATTTGTTATTTACCCCATCTTGCTATTTCTTTTTGTTCGTCTTCTACAAGCATGTGTGCATTACTTATCAGCCTACCCTCGTATGTACTATTATAAATGGTTATGTAGGTAGGCCAGCCTATTGTGAAAGAGTTGGGTATTTAGATAATTGGGCTTTTTGTAACACCTTTTATTCAATCTTAGTTTGTTTACAGTTTGTTGCTAAGATTTATCCAGAAGCCGTCAGAAGGCTTTTGTATTTTATTAGGTATTATATTAAAAATCTCTGTTCTTCTCAAAATCTCTATAGCTCATCTATATAAGGGAGCACGCGCGTTTTGGAGTCAGTCTCGATTTATCTGTGATTCAGTGATCAAATTATGTAGTGCGTAACAGTGCGTTAGAAAAGGTCAATGTTACTGTGAATTTATTGTCTAAGTTTAGTATCATTTGTAAGAAGTATTTAGTCTAATTAAGTTCATTTATTTTCATTATTTATTAATTTAATTGTAATTTACTTATAGATTTAAGACACTATTAATTGTATTTTTTTAGTTTGTAATAAATACTTGTAATTTTAAACTTTAGTGTGGAAATTATTTATTTTACCCAGTTCCCGAAACGGACCTAAGAGAATATACAATATATTGACATGATTTTATAAAGTAATGGCAGTTTCGTTTTTTTTTGTATGGCAGCAAAACTTGGACTCTTGCAGGGAGAAGGAAACAAAAATTGAAAGCTGCAGAGATTCATTTTCTACGAAGGGTGAAGGATTGTACGAAGAAGAAAACCATTTAAAATTGCGATGTAAGGAAAATTGCAGACAATAAGAGTAAATGAGAGAATTAGTTATTATCACAAGAAATGGTGGAGCATCTTCAAATAAAGGAAGATATAATTTTAAAGCAGGTTTTGGAATACAAACCTAAGGGAAGAATAAGCTTGGGAAGAACTTTACAACGCTTGGAGTGATTTATTTTTAATTATAGCTAAATAATAAAAAATCAACCATTTTGATGTCGGAAAAGTTGGCATAAACCATGACGTGAGGAAGAAGGAGAAGAAGAAAAGAATTTATGTTGTAACTTTAAAACAAAACGTGCTATATTTTTGGATCAATGAATCAATATGGTAGTAAGAACACTATAAAATTTCATATTAATATTTTATTAAAACATTTTCAGATCACTGCTTGATGTGATATATCTATTCTTATGCTCTTGTTTTTTTTTTAAATTTTTTGTGCTTTCTACATTTTGTAGAATTCCATTGTTCGCAAATTGAGTCGTACGAGAGCGTAGGCTGTTTTGCATAAGCATTGTTGCATCCAACCGCAACGCTTCTGGTATTCTCGGACGTGAATTGTAGACAAGTTGTATGTATTGTATTGAACAAAAAAACCAACACGAAGTCATTTTAAGTGTGCTTTACATTTATTTTACACAACGACAGATAAAAATAAAATATTAAATAATTTTTCTTAATTACTCTAAATTAATTTTACACATTATTCCTTTGTCTTAATGAGCAATAATTATCTTAATTATTATCATTATTACATAAATTAATTGAGGTTTTTATGATCATATTACAACTAATGGTAACGTCACATATACTTATCTCTAATTTACTAAAAAACGGACTAACCTACACAATAATGACATCTTTATCTTTACAGGTATTTTCACACACAATACATGTGCTTGTTTAAAAAGTATTTTTCTTACGGTAAATAATACAAATATAAAATATAAATACCAGTTAAAATAATACCAATTCACAGCCGCGACCATTTCAGACAGTAACTTGCACGTTTAAATTATTTTTACTCTTTAAATACCACTACAATTTAGGTAATTTATGTTTTACAACTAAATAAAAAAATATTATTTTTCATTAATACAATTATTTATAAAAATAAACCATACATATTGAAAATATACATTTACTAATCTTAGAATTATATTTCTATAAGTTGTAATTGTGGGAGCAAAATTGTGTGAATTAGGGGACTTGTTTTCGTTTTTAATTTAGAGAGGTATTGAATGTATAACTACTCTATTGTTTCGTCAACTGTCTTCATGTGAAAGTTTGTGATCGTAAAATCATATTTTGAAAAATTTGTTTACATTTAATGTTTGATGGCTTTGCTGAAGCGTAGATTTGTAGAATATAAGTGCAAACAGATCTCAGTAAATACTCGTACGAACTGAGTTTCTGTCGAATTGGAATATAAAAGCATTGATGTAGAAGATTGGGAAGTTGGTTTAATTGACAGTTCAATACAATGTATTTAAGATGTGTGCTTATTCTAAGTCAATTGTATTTCTAAAGTATAAATAGTTTCCCATTAATTAACAGATTTAATTTGTGAGATTGGTTGATTATTAAAACATACATAGGGTTGTAATAAAGGGATATAATAAATTTCACAAAACAAATAACATGGCAACTGAAAAATGAATACTTAATAATTAGTTTAAAAATACTTAAAAAGACTCAGTAATAACTTATGTAAGAAATAGTAACAGATATTTGTGTCCTAAAAGTCATTTTTATTATTTAGAGACCCTGACGACAAGCCTGCGACTTATTAGGAACCAAAAACGTATGAAGAACATTTCTTTCTTTAAATTTAGGTTATGTTGTAGCTTGGTTATTATCGACTTCTGTGGTTTGATGAAGTGAGATGGTGGATCTGAACGTGTAATTATTTCCACATCCTAGCTGGGAACCACACCTGGAAGTCTTGTGGAGTAGCACACTAACCAATGGTGGTCACATGATAGTATTTTGGTAAGGAAACTAAATTAATTGAACCGAGTTATCGTTCTTATAATTATTATTGTATGGTAGTACAACAGAATAACAAAATTATTGAAGATGGATTTATTTATAGATTAAAACAGATAGAAATATGATTAAAAATTTAGTCAAAGGATATTTTCAAATGTGTTAACAATACTTTAAATAGTTATATATCTATTGTACGTATGAAATTCGATTGAGCGCACAAATGGATTAATAAGCTTTAAATATTGTAATATAGATTAGTACTGTACTCATATTTACAATCACAAATAAAAAGAAACACACTTTAAATCTTTATTAACACTAAACAATAACATTATAATTAGGAATATTACAAAAGGAACTACAGTATAACTTATGTTACATATTTAATTAATATGTAGGAAACTAAAAATAAAATAATTTTACTTTCTACCATCTGTATGTGAGCTACTTAAAAAATGAACGTAACCGATACTTATTAGTTCTAATTGTAAAGTCTTAATGGTAACTTTTGTACAGTCAATAATTACTTATTGTTAATATGCTCACGATTTGACTTAATTTCGAAATTTAAAAGAAATATCATTTAAATGCTTCATTTTATGTCAAGTGTAAATGAAGTTATGTTCAAACTTATTCAGATTTGAGTTCAGAAATGTATGACAAATATTATTTTAAAATTTCGTTGATGGATTATTCATTGTGTATTTTTTACTACTTTTGTTTTGTTTAACTGTTTAATGGATAATTAATAAATATTGGTATGAACATTGTAAAATACTGGGAATACATTTATAATTAATTGTTTTTAGTGAAACGTTTTACTGTTTTGGTCAAGTTTTTCTCACAGTATATTTTGGTCACTCCAAGAAAATACCTGGTCAATTTTCATTTTTCCGTTCATGCAGTAAAACGTTCCTATTTTCTACCCTAATTTTGACTTGTCTTAATAAATATTATTCTACGTGAGTTTATTCATTTGTTAAGTAATTTGATAATAATTTTGAGATTAAAATTTTTTTTTTCTTACAAAAGCATTTTAAAAATGTTTTTGATTTCAAATTACTTATCTATTTTTAATGCAACATTTAAGGAACATCGGGGTGGGGGGTAATTCTGAACTTCCATCCATTCCATTATTTTCAGGAAAATATATTCTGAGGATAAAAATTATTATTAAGATAATTATGTATGATTACTAGTAGTATTATGATTTTGTATAAATGTTTTACATAGTTTTTTAACTTTTTAAAAAATTGATGTGCGGTAATGTTATACGATTACATTTTTTGTTTTTGTGTTTGAATGCAATCTTCTTCGTAATGACTCAGTTCTAATGAGAAATATGTAGTAAGTACTTAAGAAATTAAGAGTTTTAGTTTTTAAAAACTGAAGATGGGCCCTAATAATTGACCCAGGAAGATCTCGGCTCTGCGAAATGAGAGTGATGATGGCTAAAACCTGCCCCTGTAATATAATATAAAAATTTATGAAAAAGGTTCTCTTAGCCACTCGAACTCCAGCATTTCATCGACAAGAGGTGCCCTTTTAAGCTGAGCAACCCAGTGGAATATTGGGTAACCAACCCCATCGAAAACTGGGTCAGTGAGCAAATGTGTGTTGGAGGCTGGAAATTTATCTGCAGTTAATTTCTCCACGCTATCTGATGGTACGTTTCGATCCAAGACGTTTCAGGAAGTAGTGTCCTTGGTTGGAGAGAAAACAAGAAGTTGTCTAAAGATTGTAAGCGTGGGTGACCACATAGACAGGCAGCCCCTTTTATCGTGGTAGGATGCTATATGCCATCTCAGAACAGAATGTAGTGGTTAGAGTATGTGAACAGAATGAGGGATAATAGGATACCTAAGCACACACTGGGCTATAAGCCGGAAAGCAGGAGAGAACGAGGACGCCCGAGAAAGAGATGGGCAAATTTGAGAGTTTCGGAACAGGCAGAGATGCCTAATCCTTGAAAGGCAAAAGAAGAAGAAGAATGCTGCATGCCAATCACGTTAACAAGTGAGTTAAATTTTTATTAACAATCAGCCTCGTTATAATGACATTTTTACAATTGGCTGCAGGGTGCGGAAAGCAGAGAAATCCGTAGGACAACAGCAAAAAAATAAGTAAGCGCCATAAAATATGGAAATTATTGTAAAAAATATTATTTTGTTCATGAATATTTTTCTTTAGTTTCCTCGAACTGGTCGCATTCAGTCTTGTAAAGTCCAACGTTTCCGAAGCGGCTCGTTCACAATCGTCGGCCATTTGTTAAATTAATTATGTTATTAATAAAATAATTGTAAAGGTCTTTAAGTAAATCATTTTGTCAATTTGTACCATAAGTAATGTGTTATTAAAGCAATGTTCATTAAAATAAAGAATTAAAGTAATATTTTTAATGATATTTAATTTTTACCTTTCTGAAACTCAATAATATAAATAAAATTTTTAATATGTTCGTTGTTTACTGTAGATGAGATAACTTA
Source organism: Catonia carolina (assembly GCA_035578175.1). Taxonomy (NCBI): domain Eukaryota; kingdom Metazoa; phylum Arthropoda; class Insecta; order Hemiptera; family Achilidae; genus Catonia; species Catonia carolina. The sequence goes on along the minus strand of JAQMRL010000001.1, from coordinate 63,709,341 downwards.
CTTAATTTGTTGGTAAAGACTCGACAAAAAAAAACTTTCTGATGAACTAGTTTGTTTCGGTTTTCTGACTTTAAAATATGCATGTTGTCAAAATAGATCACAATAGAAAAATAATTGATGTTTTGCCATACAGTTGACTCTTGATATTTTCAACACTTCGCAGTACGACATGTTTGGTATAGTGGTGCTCCATAAAAAATTAAAAGTAAATTCTAAAAAAAAGTCAATGACTGTTTTTGACACTATTAAATAAAATCAAAATGTCAAAAAATGAAAGCAAAACCATCAGTGACTTAATTAGGCCTAATTATCATCTATTCTAATGTATTATTGTTTTTTTTATAGTTTAAGGAATTTTTGTTTGATTCATGTAACCGAATTTTACATTTAATTACTAGTACAACGAAGAAAGAGATACTAAATCACTAAAATGCTCGTAATAATGAATTTTTATTTTGTTAATTGTATAAATTAACGAGCATAATTTATTGGAACAAATCGGTTGCAAGAAAAAACCGAACTTAAAAACACTAGCATCAATCGCTTACTGTGATTCATTAACCGACCGACCGTTAACTTTGTTGTTTACTGTAAGTTCTCAGTAATTCTGAATTTCAGATAATCTATCTTTTGGTTTCACAAGGGTTGGATTATTCAGATTCAACTACATGTAATTTAAATTACTTAGATGCTCTTTCACAACCATATAAAATAAATACAAGGTATCTTATATTGGTTAATACTTAATAGGACGTCAGTAAATCATATTAAAGCGATTACTATTTTGCATTGAGAAAAAAATATTTTATGTTTCCTTCACTGCGCTATCATAAATATGTTATTCTACTTGCTGATCCACTGTGATATTTAATAAGGATCACACACTCTGGGGGAGTGTAGTGAAATATCTTGGGGCTCGATTGACGACTAATTTGAAGTGTCGTCTGGCTACAAAACGTTTAGAACTTTAGTTAATTTTCTTCCTTTAGAAGCACAATTTTCCCAAATTCATTCCAAGCAAGCATCTACGACCCTAGTGGAAGGTTCATAGTGAATTTCAAGTTTCTAGGCCTTATGGTTCTAAAGAGTCTCTGATGAACGGGGATTCTCTATTTACTCGTACGTATACGAAAATTTGTTTTATTTTACAATTTTAGAAAAAAAATTAATTTTAAATGTTTCGTAAGTTGAATTAAGTAGGACCTGTGTAACTGGTACTTTATTTTGTGCATAAAAATTACTTAAATTATGTTTTAAATCCTATTCTTATTTCGGTGACACAAGTCAAATTGTAATCGTTAAAGTAAATTAAATATTTTTCCCTGTTTAAGACATTTCCAATTCAATTTATTGACGCCCTATTGGAACAATATACAAACACATGATATACAATTTTCTACTTATTTACAAAGATCTATCTATCTAAATACGAAATAATAAAACAATAAATTTCGAATATTATATTGAAACTTATTTTACGTTTAATTTATATTTTTGAAAAATATTGTCTTAAATATTACTAAAAATGTTAATAAATAATTAAACATTATAAGTTATGATTGTGGTAACTTTTTGTTATTTTTAATGCTAATACCCTGAATTTTTTGTTTAAAATATGTTGTATTATATATTTTATTACTGGAAAACAGCCAAATTTCATGTTTTGAAGCTAAACGTCTTAATACAATCTTTCACACAATTTTTTCCAGTCATTCAAATTAACAAAAGTCTGTTGATTAATCTCTCTACCAACTTATTAAATTTTTTCATTACTACGGATTATATTTTTTTTCGTAGATGTACTGGTTTAGTAATTTTGACTACCAATTTAAAATTGAGATTAGTTATTTCATAAGTTTTCTTTATTACATAAGATTATAAACATTGTCGTCACTATTACTGGGTGTATTAACAAAAAAAAAAAAAAAAAAATAAAAATAAAAATAAAATAAAATAAAAAAATGAACGGAAAGATTTTGGAGAATACACTTTCGAATTTTTTTTTTAATGTTACTGTTTAAATTAAAGCCAAAAACTAGTCAAAAATTTTACATAAATAGTTAGCATTAGAATTCAGCAAATAATTTGTGTGGTTGTAATGTGCAGTTTTCGATAACTACGAGTAATAAAAGTCAAAAGAAATGTCGGTTAATAAATAAAATACAACCAATTTGATAAATTTTATGCTATACTAAAATGTTGTATGAGTTGATCGTGTTATTAATTTCTAGATCAATCATTTATTTTAGTACGCAGTGTTAACTGTTTAAAAACGAGCCTGAAGACCCAGGTAGAGTAAACCAATTTTTTGTCTATTAGTATGAATGTGTAGATTTCTTACACTATCCTATTATCAGGTGAAAACCAGTAACGCATAATTAATTACAGTCTAATAACGAGGGACGACCGAGAGTAACCAATCCTGACTTTCACCTGAAAAGTGAAAAAGTAACCGGTACGCTTGGGTTAGAACCTTTTGATATTTAATAAGTATTTGGTAGAAAACTCTTTCAACAGACTTACAAACACCAAAGAAATTGTCAAACAAAATTCTTATTGCATTTTTGGACCATAATAAAAATGGGTTAGATACAGACTGCAGCCATAAACCAAACTTATCTGCTGATTACTACCAATGAGGTGGTATATTTAAATGGTCGATTTACTATCGCCAGCTGTTTGACTAATCACAAATTTTTGGTCTCGAAATTTAATAAAAACAACATTAATTTTTATTTTACATAGTTTTATAAAATAGAAAAATATTGGGTAAATACTGATAGCCTACACGGCAAATAAAAATAACTGATCTTTTATAATTTTAAAAATTTCTCACCTATACGGACAGAATTCTATTCTATACAAGAAGTTAAACAGTTAATATTTACTAATGGTATAATGTTGTACTGGAGCGTCTATTAATAAATAGTTACAATTTTTGTGGATGAGAAAAATATAGTCGGACGGAATTAATACTGAGATGTCAAAAACAAAGGAATGCCCAGTGTAACCCAGCTTTCAATGATAATTACAGCTGACATACGAAAAGATGTATTCACAAATGGCTTATTGTAATAATATGCAGGATGTTAGAAAAGACTGGGACGATCTTCATGAATAAAATAACTCAATCTTGTAAGCTATATTTCGTGTGGCGTAAAAATATCAACGTTAAAAAATTTCACCGATCACATTTCTCATGGAATATTTTGAGAACACGTTATTATTATTATACTCTTATTGAATCTGTTACGTATGTGGAGCGGACGGAATTTGAATCTTGTACAGAATCGTTTTGAGAATGAAGGTCATTACCAAAATTTAACAAACCTGTCAATAATTCTTAACTGTGGTTTTATGTACGAGAAGTGATTAGTTATTTGTAAAATACATTTTTTTACAATATACAACAAACATGTTTGACGTAGTTCTATACAATAAAATATGTATTACCGTAGTTTTTAGTTCAAAAAATTGTATTAAAAACAAACAACTTGAAAACTAGAAATAATTTAGCTTAGGAAAACACCGTAAGGATTCTGCTCAGATTTTGTAAGAAGAACTAACTTGAATCATTGGCCGGTTTGGATCCCCAATCACGTGTAGCACTTTTTTCATCAATCTTTTTTCATTTGACAAGACTTTTGCGCAAAATTATGGTACTTACAAAAGAAAAAAAAACAGAAATTTGTTTACATTATTAACCGATCTTATTCATCTAGTCATAGTTTTCAGTTTTCGTGAATTTTTAGAAAAGCGACTGTCTTTTATATTATTTGATGAAATTTTTTTACTATATTTCTTACATTTTGTGTTTTTTTTTCTGTTAGATTCTGTGGTATGAATGTATGAAAGGGTTTCACATAAAATGATAAGCTGATATAATTATATCTAAAGTTTAGTCTGAAGTAGCAATTTTGAGAACAAGACTAATGGAAATTGAAGATTTCAATCAATTCTAACAAGTTTGTAATTCAGGTTTTAATAAATTTATTATGTTAAGGTCTACTGAACACAATGAAGTTTAAATAGTGCAACTGTGAGTAGGCATTGCAGGTAATATGAAATTTATCATCGTACACATGACAACCTTTACATCGGTTGAAAAATTTATCTAGCTTATCAACATACCAGGCCCTCTTGAAAGCGCTCAATTTTCTACTTCACAGCTTCTCATAATTCACAACTAGAATTGACTGGCTAATGAAACCGCTAATCTCAGAGCAGACAGCAGTGTTACTTAACTTTTTACTTAAAAATATTTTAAACTTTTACATTCTCAGTTTCTAAAAGTAAATTTTTCTCAACTAAATGAAGATAGCAAATTATTATTTTTGATTTTTTCAATTATAGTTTGATTTACGCTGCACTAAGAATATTGATGAGGCCTACAGCTTTATAATGGCTTAGCTAAACTTACATATGGAATCAGTTTTATTCGTTTTAAAACACCAAAATATGAATTAAAAATTCAGCTTCTGAAAAAAATATCATTGTCGAGTTAAAATAAAAGTTAAAAATTAATACACACATTTGTAATGAAAAAAATTAAAATCATATGAATAGTGACCATTTACAGTCAAATTGGCAAGTCACGAAAATTTTCCCATTGAGCACTATAATTATGTTAATTTTGTCTAATTTTTATTTGCAGTGAAATCTGGATTGCAACTGTAGTGTGGGAAATAAATGTCGGTTGAATTCAGTAAGTAACATGTATTGGTGTCTGATAAAGTTTATCTAGTGTAGATTTGAATTCTGTTCGGGTAGTTTCAAAGTAAATAGATCTACTTAGGGAAGACAATGGACCACTTTGAACAACAAAGTCTCAACAGAGCAGAACTAGGCAAGAAACGAGCGACTAGGTTGGAAAGCATTGTTGTTATTCAGCTAAGATACTACTGAAAATTGTGTAGCTCCAGCTGTAAAGAAGTTAATCAATAAGAAAGTATTGGTCGTAGAATACAAAAAAACCTGAATAAAAAACTTTTTAATTCAGTGAATACATTTTCAAATTTCAGTGATGGAATGGTAAAGTTTTTAGTTTGACCAAACCTGGGACAGTAATGTTAAATAAAAACTGAAATCATGGTTATTCTTTATAAAAATTACTTGATCACAAATATTTTACAAAAAGTATTTACAGCCTAATCTAATGAGATTTACATACATTTTTTTGATATGGTAATAAACTTTATTATACAAAACTTTCATCACCATTTAAAATGTTTTTGCTTTGCCCCAGAAACTTTATTTTATTTTTGAAGCTGATTTCTTTTGAAGATTTTGTACTTCCATCGGCAGTTATCATTTGAGCGTTGTTTCTCTTCAAAAATCTTTGGCTTTCTTGAGATGATTTTCGATGGCAAGATGATGAAGTGGTCAAAGTTGTTGTGGTGGTAGTTAGTGTACCTTTCCGGTCAAGAATATCTCCTCGGGATCGTAACCCAAGAAGACGGCGAAACCCGTCTCGGAATTTGGAAGACATGAGATTGTATAATATGGGGTTAACTGCTGAGTTGATGTACAGCATGATGCGGCTGAAATATAAAATTATATAATATGTTTCCATCTCGATCGATGCCAGTACTTCAGGTGATACCAAAATTATCCAAAGGGTAAAGGCTCGGAAAGGAAGTAGACAAATGAAAAAGGAAAGGACAACAGTAGCAAGCATTAAGATCACTTGGCGACGATACCGTAAAGCTGAACTGTGCGGTGCAGTTACCACTAGACCCGGCCGCGCCATCAGTTGGCGAGCTATTACTGTGTAAAGGACCACTAAAATAGCCAACGGTAAACCAAAGAATAAGGAGATGGTCATCACAAAGAATGCAGCCGGCCAAAATCTGTCTGCCGATGTCAAACATACTGGAACCATTGAACCATCAAAGTACTGCACGTGTCGGTACTCGGCCATTGCCAATATCGGACTGAAATAAAGAAAAAAAGTATATTTTAGAAAATTTATAAAAATAAAAAAATGAATGTAAACTATTATAATTTTAATTTTGACTGTTCTGAAATTAAAAAGATTTACTTATTTTGCAGAAGTTATAATGTAACTTACTACTTACAGTACTAAAAATTAAACAAGTTACTTTGTTTCTAGTAAGTACGAAAGAGACAGAAAAGTAACATATTTTCCCCACAAAAACCAGTTTGGTATTGTATGAATAAACATGTTGTGAACTTCAGTTCCATAAAAGTATGGTGTAGTAAAACGGTGGGTACGCTTTGACTAGAAAGGTTGTTCACCGAAGAATCTGTGTTGTACATAGTAAGGTAGCAGTTAGAAATTTGGTACTCTAAATGCTTCCTTACCACATTGTTAGATTTCTTGTTTGCTACAATGATCACCCTTTTTTTATTACTCTTTTATTATTTTTCATAGATTAAAATATTTTTAACCTTAGTTATATAAATAAATTTATGAACACTATAAAATGTAACACAAGTAGGTTCTACTGAACCAGCTCTTTGCATTGAATCGTAAAGACACCACTTTTAATTACACGTAATTTAAAAATCTTTCTTGAGCGAAGTGATCATGCAGGCAAGGTCGGGGAAAAAGTAAAAATTATTTTTCGTATTTAGCGGCATTTATGATATTTCACTTTAATTTTTTGAAACGTCAGCAATGGTAAAGTTCAGAAAAGCTCTTTTTCTTCGTTAATCATTCACTTCCAAAGTAGTTTAAATGAAACCTGAAACATCTCCATGTTCTACATGCAAGGAATTTTAGCTAAGAAATATTAGCTAAAATTTTAAAGCTAATTGGCAGACACTATTTTTCGAATCGGACCAATTATATTCATCACAGCCTGTCAGATATACAATAGTAGATATACTAAATAAATCAACGTGATGATATACCAAAAGTGTTTATCCACCCATTATATTATTTATTAGACCCATTTTTAGTTTATTTCCAGAAGGAAATAAGAGAGTTTCTTGTCAGTATAAAAAGTTTTTTATTTTTATATGGAATTTAAGACTAACAAAACAAAATAATTTATGCAGATTCACAATGTTCTTTTTCTGAACGTGATAAACACATCACTAAAAGCCCAATAATCACCAAAAATATGATGAAAAATATCACCACACAGCCTATTTTGTGTGTATTAACGTCACAGAATCATTTTTGGAATCTGAAAATAATATGCTTATCTGAAATGTTCAGAACCAAAACTGATTTTCCTTTTTAGCTAAAATTATCAAACATTCACATAAGTCTTTCCTTAAAAATTCTGGTACCTGTAAAAGTTTCGTTGCGATGAATGTTTAGAACAACGTCAGAATAAGTTGACCAAATGATATTTTTATGTTCACAATTTTCAAGCACAACAAAATTGACAAGACCTCGTCTGTTTTAAAAAAATTATTATAAATAACTAAAGATCCAATAAATAATTAAAACCTAATGATAAACCTGCTGACATTATAAACTTTTATATTAAATTTTAGAACAATTCTGTATAAGACAGGTTTCTGGATTAAACTCAGTCTGGATAAACGAATTACTATCGAAAGTGTTAAATGTAACACATTTTTCCAAATTCAGCATTTCGTATGTATCAACTTTTTATAACTGAACACCTAGAGAACGAATACAATATTATATAATGCACAACAGAGGAGAAGCATGGAAACATAATTAATTCAAGAAAATTTAAATTTTTTTTGATTCTGGTAAAATTTACGGTCTTTTGGGAAATCAAATTTGCCTTTACAATCTCTAGTCTGTTACACACGGCCACTCCTCATTTGAAAAATGTAATTTTAAAATTTATTTTGAAAAGGTTAGGTAATTTCATGAATGAAATAAGATATTCTCTTGCATAGGACTAGGTTTTTATTATTATATAATAAAATAATTTTGATATAATTCATGACGATAAAAGTAAGCTGAATAAATAAATACATTACCATAAATCTAAATGTTTTTAGGCCTTATAATAATTCATGTAATAAACATATAATGTTATTACAACAAATTTGTTTTACAATAAATTGTTAAATGACTGCACTGTTTATTTATTAATATAATCTTTGGCACAATGAAAATATTTATTCCATTTTACTTATACGGATATACAAAAGCTACGTAAAAGTTTTGAAACAACAAACACTCATTGAGTTTACATTATTAAGTTCAACAGAGAATACTCAGATAAAATGTTAATCAAGTGGAGAAAAATTATTGAAAAAAATCACTACACAGTTTTGAAATTATAGAACAATTTATGATATTGTATTCAAATTTTTTATACTCTGCAAGAACGATCAGAACGACGTTCTTTTGAAATATAAGTAGAATAGACTATAGTAATTTAGGAATGAAGTAAATTTAATAAAAGCCAAGTAATATTAATATTTTCCAAGATTACAGAGAATTATTGCACTCCCAATAAAAAATACTGAGGATAAAACTATCCTTAGCATTCTAACACTCCTTCGTACCTTTCTTCTTTTCTTAGCGCCCTTTCATATTGTTCCGATCATACCCAGATTTTAACATACCCTACATTAGTGAAACAATCCACCAGGTATATCACCTATGCAAACAAAACTATAAAACAATAAGAACCCATTAATCCGCGATCTGAACTTTCCATATCTACCAGTTATTCCAAATCTTTGTTCTTTCTTCTGCGAAGCTGAAGATCGGGTGTCGGCTACGCAGGAGGTGGAATAGAGATTTATCCTCTTGGGACGTAAGGTATTTTTTTTTTTGGTGCATATACTGAGACCCTCTGCCCACAGACAGGTGGAGTGTCAAATTATTTACACTCAATCCATTCGTTGCAGGGCTAAAATAAATAGTTCTGTTTCTTATCACATGGTCAGCTAATTAAATGACTGAATAATTTAAGAACAAAAGAGGTAGAGGTGTAAAAGACACTAGTCACAGTTATCTCCTCTGAAAGTAATGAATTTCATTATACAGCCAGATCCTGTAATGAATGAAGTAAAGGTGTCATTTGCAGAGTGGAAAATATGTACTTTTCAGAGGGCCCGGCATGCTGATAAGCGTACTTTTCAACTCAATGAGAAAGGCAATGGTAAACCACCTCACTCCTCGTTTTACTTAGTAAAACCTCTACAGGTTTAAACCAGCCTTTCGGCAGATGACCTAAGCAACAATACCCAAAGGTATAGCACACTATACTTGAAGGTTGCTTTGGTTGAGTCCTGACGTATCAGTAGTGTGATGTGCATTGATAGAGACCCGTAAGTATACTATACTTTACCTGTACGGTGCAAGGGTTGAGGCCTGAGACATTTTTTCCACTTGCAGATTGAGTTGCAGCGTTGTTCGCCATTTTGATAGGGATAAACAAAATACAAAGGAAACAAAATTTGTAGTACAACAAAGATCCAGTAGATGGAGTGCACTGCTAAAAAGCAAATTTAATAGATAATACAATATGAAACTCCAGTGCAATCAAGGTATAGTATACTATACTACCATTAGTCTCAACCAAAACAAAATAATTTTCTCATCAGGACTCAAACAGTGCAGTTTGTCTGGTATAGTATAGGCCTACTATACCGTAGCTCTCAAGACAGGTACCATGTATAAAACTGCTGGGTCTCAATCAATGCAACTACATGATATAGTATTATATACCGTCAGGTCTCAGGAGATTAAAATAAATTTATTGGTCATCCGATTTATTTTCAGTAAATAAAAATTCTTAACAAATTAATTTAATGCTGAAAGATTTAAATACTGTAGTAATTATATTCATATTAATCTAACATCAATTCCTCTAACATTTAAGCCTAAAATATTCTGTGTTATAATTTAAACGGGATGGCCGTACTGATGAGTGGTGGTTTCCGCTTACGTGTTAAAATAATAAGATTTAAGAGTTAAAATAAGCTGTAAACTATGTTGTTTAGGTCATCAGCCAAAAGGCTGGTTTGAACCTGTAGAGGTTTTACTAAGTAAATCGAGGAGCGAGGTGGTTTACCATTGCCTTCTTCACTGAGTGGAAAAGTATGCTTATCAGCATGCCGGACCCTCTGAAAAGCACATATTTTCCACTCTGCAAATGACACCTTCACTTCATTCACCACAGGGTCTGGCTGTACAATGAAATTCATTACTTTCAGAGGAGATAACTCTGATTAGTGTCTTTTACACCTCTACCTCTTCTGTTCTTAAATGATTCAGTCATTTAATTGGCTGACCATGTGATAAGAAACAGAACTATTTATTTTAGCCCTGCAACTAACAGATTGAGTGTAAATAATTTGACACTCCACCTGCCTGTTATGGGCATCTGTAAACTATAAAAATAAATTTAATGGTTGTGCGAAGCTGCTCAGTTGTAATTTGAATAAAGTTAAGTAAAAGAAAGATTGTAGGGGATTCTCTGTAATTTTTGTTATGATAAAGTTTAGCGTCGTACACCTACTGACATACGAAAGCTGAACTATCAAGAATAAAAATTCAAGACGTCGGAATTACTTTGATTCCTTGAATTAACCGTCTAATTTTTCTATTCTATTGCTGAAAAAACAATGCAGTGAAATAAAAATTGTGAGATTTACAAAAGAAAAGAGTTACTATTTAATTGTATAGAATTTTAACTACCTGACAAACGCACTGATTTTCAAAACAAGTAGTGAATTAATATTTTTCAACATTAGATGATTTATCTGTGCATTCTCAGCTAATAATGATGTATTTTACAATTTATAGTAGACTATCATTAAATAATTAAAACATTTATTTACAAAAATAAATAATTTAATTTAAAATATGTAGCTTATTAGTATTACTGTTTGTTAAATAATACTGTATTTTTATATATTTATTAAATGACTAATTCTTAAAGTACTAAACATTAAGTTACATTTAAATTATACAGTATACTATATCTTGTTTACGTCTTAAGACAAATTGATTAATCAGACTTTTTTTGAGAAGACTTAGGAATTTTTTCCAAAAATATGACTTCAATACGACGAGATTATTTCAGCCTCCTATAATGAGAGCCCATGTTAACGGAAATTTGTCAATGCGTTGGTTTATGAGAGCCTAACTTAATCAGTTCCACAAAATAAAACTTCGCTTGATTGTTAATATCATCTGTCTTTTGCTTATAATAAGTCGAATCAACCTAAGATGAGCACCTACTTTTGGTTATGAGACAAATGACATTTTCTTTCAGGATTACTAGGCTTAGCCAGAAATGGAAACCAGGTCTTTAGCTTAGCTATCGAGTACCGGCCGACTGGCCAGCAAGACGACCACATTTTCTTTTAAGTATAGTAAACTACTTATTTTTTTAAATCATAAAATACTTTTTATATGCTTTACTATTTTTATTACTCTACATTACGTTTCCTTTTTTACGATTTAGTAAAATTATTTTAATCAATTGATTTTCCTTCTTTAATTTTATACTAATTATTACTTATCTAATAAAAGTTCTGTATTGAAAAAAATTCCGAAAAATTTTGAAAATTGAAGTATTTAATTCTATATTGAAGAGCTTTAAGTAACAAATTGGTCATATTGAATTTTGGAAATTCCATGTTTCTGTTTACTTTCCTGATTTTAATCAAATATGTAATTTTTTGATCGCCTTAGTGCTTGCTTCCCAGCTTCTTTTGCAAGCTTTTTCTTGAAAATTTGCTCACCGCTTTTAATTCACTTTAAATTATCTCACCGTGTTTTCAGCGAACTCGTAGTAGTTGTGATATTAATTATGAACAAAATAATAGTATTTTAATTTTAAACATATTTAATTCTAAAGTGCAATAAAAATCATGAAAATTAACAGCTCGTTTTACAAAAAGCTAAATTTTCAATAGCCTTCATAATATTAACAAGTTATTACATAATAGACTTATCGATTAGACCACTATACAATCTTAATAAAAGGGGGGTACAATTTTTATCGTATTAATGGAAATAGTAATGATGCTTTAAGACAGACTTAGACGGTGCTACGCTGTAGATTACCGACTGGGGTGTGACGAAACCCGATGTTTTTAAATAAAACTTTTATGAATATAAAGCAGTTACTAATTAAAACTTAGTAGTTGATGCACTTTTGAAATTTCAAAAATACATATTCGACCAAGTATATTTAGAAAAATTACAAAAAAAACTGATTACACAATTGTCCTTACTATAATATTAATTAACAATAGTTAAAGTAGAATTTGTATAAATATAATAATTTATACTGAGTAATATTGTATTACATTTATAAGAGAATAATTTAACTTCACAATATAATATTTACGTACATCTAAAACAATTTTTAATTGAAAATTTATTTTTCATTATTTAGTTAAAAAGAAAATATTAAAATAATAATTATTTAGATCACTGTAATACAACAAGGATTAATCGAAACTTTGTTTTACTTAACTTCAATTCTGTAACAAGTAGTATCAGTAATTTGTGTACAATTTCAGTACAACTTTTGAATAAGGCGATGGTAATAATAAACATTATTATTGAGAACAATTGAATTGTAGGATACTTAACAGTTGAATTAAATTTCTGATACATACACTAATTTTGGTTTGAAATCTTTAATAGTTATTAAATTTGATTTAAGTGTATAACTTACATTCTAACAGTCTGTTCATATCACTTTCTGTCTTAAGTTCACAATCGAATAAACATTATTAGAAAAAGAATTCAGGCGTTATTTTCGTAACAAAAATTAAGAAATCCAAGTTTTCTCATTTTATTAAAAATTTAATGACATATTAACAGTAAATTCATATAACAGTGATAAGTTAGTTTACAAATTAATTAAACGATCCGTGTCACACATTTAAATTAACCAATTCAGCAAAATAAATTTAATTTATAGCACCACAGATTGAATGTATAATGATTACTATGGCTAACTATTATAAATCAATCAAATAATTTTGATATCGTATCCACTTCAAAATTGTCAATTGATTTAAATTCCCTATGAATAGTTTGTTTATAACTTTCCCAACTTTGTGTGATCAACTTTAAAATACAAAATAAGACTCCGCAGCCCTATTTGGCAATACACCTACTAGTAGCTGACAATAATGTTGATAACCGACAATCGGAAGAACACCACATTTTGGACCTACCTGTAAGATATTAATAAATATTACAGTAGTTTGATTTGAATTAAATTTTAAAAATTTATCAATTTGATTTCTTTTGCACTCTATTATATACGTACATTAAAGTGTTAATATAGTAGGCTATAATGAATACATCAAAATAGACTAGCTGAACAGCTGAAAACCAGGCCAACGAGTGTCGATATTAATGAGGAATGGCGGAGTATCAAGAGAGCACTGCATGAAGCAGCAAAGGAGGCTTTAGGGATGAGGATCCTCCGAAGAAGGAAGAATAGGTTGAAGTTTTGGAACAAGGATGTGGAACAGGCAGTGAACGAGAAACGACAGGCTTATCTGAAGTATATGCAGTCAAGATCAGAGTGAGATGGACAGACCTACAGAAGAAAGAGGAATAGAGCCAGAACAATGATCAGAAAACTACAAGAAGAGTCTTGGGACAGGTTTGTTGATGTCTTAGAGGAGGATATTCATGGAAGACAAAGCTTGGCTTATAAGGTCATGAAGGCAATGACAAGGGAAGACAAGGACAGAGCGGATCTGGTCATTATAGATGAGGAGCAGTGGTTAGGCTATTTTAAGATGCTTTGGATGAGCGAGGAGGAGCAGGGGAGGAGGTTAGAGACGTTGAGGAACCAACAACAGTAGATTATCTTACACTGGAAGAAGTGGAAGTGGCTGTTGCATCACTAAAAAATAGGAAAGCCTGCGGGACAGACGGTGTCAACGCTGAACTTCTTAAGTACGGTGGACTCCTCCTCAACTTGAGGCTTTTACAACTGTTTAACAAATGCTGGCTTAAACTGGAAATACCGTAGGAATGGGCGGAATCAGTTGTCATCCCAATCTTTAAAAAAGGAAATAGAGAAGACCCCAATAATTACAGGGGGATTAGTCTACTGTCCACAGCCTACAAAGTTTATGGGAAAATAATCAACGGAAGATTGGCTCCTATCGCAGATGCCATTCTACTGGAAGAACAGCAGGGTTTCCGAAGAGGCCGGACAACTATGGATGGAATATTCACCATTAAGCAGGTTATAGAAAAACGAGTGGAATTTAATCTGGAAACGCACCTAGCTTTTGTTGATATAGAAAAGGCGTTCGACAAAGTTTCCCGTCAGTTGTTATGGCAGATAATGGAAAGGAGAGGCTACCCGCTACACTTAATTCAAGTGGTAAAGAGTATTTATAAAGGGACGAAGATCGTGGTAGCGTTAGGCGATCGATTGGCAAGAAGTACACAAATAACTTTAGGTTTAAGACAAGGATGTGGCCTCTCACCAACACTTTTTAATATTTATATAGACGATGCAATACGGCGATGGAAACAAGAAGCTCCGCTAGGCATAAAAATAACCAGAGATTCATATCTTAATACTCTCTTATACGCGGATGATCAGGTGATAATACAAAGCTCGGAAGTGGATCTTCAAAAATCAGTTCTGCTTCTTGATAAAATAGCCAAAGAATATACCATGAAGTTGTCGACAAGCAAAACTAAAGTGATGGCATTCCTTGGGAAAGACCCAATACGATCAAAGATAGTTTTGAACGACAAGACTCTAGAGCAAGTTTCCGAATTCGTTTACTTGGGTTGCAGTATCACATACAAAGACGATAACGAGATGTTGCGGAGGGTCAATAAATTTCAGTCGGTTTGTGGTTTCATCAACAGGACCTTCAGGAGGAAATCTCGAAGGGAAACACAAATGCGATTATACGATGTGATGGCGGTGCCGTTGGTGTTGTACGGCAGTGAGTCTTGGGTGCTACGAACAGCTCAGTTAAGAAAGGTAGAGGCTGCAGAAATGAGATTCATGAGGGCAGTGAAGGGATGTTCCTTGAGAGAGCAGATTCGTAGCAGTGAAATAAGGAGAGAATTGGGTAGAGAGGATTCGCTGATTGGAAAAGTGTCCAAGTACAGAGACAGATGGACGAACCACGTCGAGAGAATGCCGCCAGACAGGATTACGGTGAGGGCGGTAAACTATCAACCGGAAGGAAGACGAGGCCTGGGGAGACCCAGAAAGAGATGGCATGAAGCTGGAACAGGCGTTACGCCTAATCCGTAATAGGTAGAAGAAGAAGAAGAAGATAATGAATACATAAGACTATACAGTGCATTTTTGCATAATAATATTTACTTCACAACAAATTTTATAAATAGATTTTTATGAAGAAATGTTTCAATGGAAAATATTTCTGTTATATTAATTTTCCTTTCACGTTAAACACTGATAGAGAGGTTAATAATCGTATATGAATAAAGAAACAATAATAAAAAAGACTGAAATAAAGGAACAGATTTTTACTTTGTTTTTTTTTTTGGCAAAACTTCTGAAGTTATGGCTGAATTAAATTAACGTGCTTAGATATGTTGTATGAAATTTTCTACTTCCTACAGAATTACATTTTCAAACAATATAATAATAAGTTTATTGTAGGGTTATATTCTATTAACCGTAACAACTATGGTAGAACGCTCGCCATTTTTGTTTAATACACGATAATGGCCAGCTATATGGAAGCTAGAATCTCACAAGGAAGTAGATATAGCCTAGTGAAACTACGAAATCATTGTAATTTTATCACACACTTTCCGTATAAATTTTATATGAAAAAGTCCCTGAAATTTTGTAGTTTTATAATTTATTAAATCAGTCAGTTCTAATCGGTCTTAACGTAAATTATATTTTTCATACTTATCTACAACTCCATAAAAATGAATGTACTTTGATGCGAGTCCGTTAATAAAAAAATGTAATACTTAAAAAGTATGATTCATTTACTAAAATATAAACCATTATATGAACGCGGAAAAATTGTGCCATTTTCTGGATTTTTCTCATTCCGCTTTCATTTCATATGGATCAAAATCATATTATTTCCCCTTATCGAGTATTTGTCAATATTTGTTTCTGAATGATGTGCAGATTAGAAATTTATTTACAAAATGGGAAATTTGAGAGTCATGGCGAGACATTGACATCGTTGAAAAGATGTAGTATATCTCATTTTAGAGTTTTTGTATAACCTACTCGAGGGATGATTCCTGACCCCTTCTGTACCTTGACCGACAATGAAATACTATTATTGCGGTTAACTTTGCGGAAAAATTATGTAATATCTTGTACATTTACCAGGGTTAAAATTAGTAGCCTTTTCTTTACAATCTAACCATGGAAAAATTCCTGGCCTTTTATTCACAAAAAACAGTATAAAAATTAACCTTTTCTCTGCTTAGTAATCTGCACGAAATCAGTTTTTTTATCTGAATTTCCATTTTGCAAACATTTCTTAAGTACTTTTAGTAAATAGTTAATCAGTCATTTTTTATATAACTCACTTCAAAAATATATTGATATATACTACATTATGCGTAAGAAAACAGGTTAATATGGAATTAAGTTTTTAAATAATTTAAGAAACTACGTTCTTGCATGAGGGTTTCTGAGAAATTATGAGGTGGTCTTAAAACGTGAGAAGTAGATGTTCGGAGAAAGTGTTTGATTCGTTTTAAAATTTGATCACCTTCTGTTTCTTTATTTAAAATATATATTGATTTAAATTATAGTTTAGTAAAAGACAAAAACGTAATACTTCAATCCATGTCTTAAAAAT
This sequence comes from Catonia carolina, assembly GCA_035578175.1. Lineage (NCBI taxonomy): Eukaryota > Metazoa > Arthropoda > Insecta > Hemiptera > Achilidae > Catonia > Catonia carolina. The sequence goes on along the minus strand of JAQMRL010000001.1, from coordinate 63,692,610 downwards.
ATAGAAAAAACTTTTAAGCAGTTTATAAATACATTATATTACATTGTTAAATACATTACAAAATTGACATTGTAATTAAATATTTCAAAAACTTATCATTTAAAATACAAAGTTGACAATATTTCTGTTAATGATAAATCTGAGCTTATCTAATTAATTAGCTGGTAGAAAGTTACAACAATAGTTTGATGAACGACTCGGTAAGATGACCAGCTGACAGCAAGCCATGGCACAACCCAATAAACCATAAAAACAGTAAATAAATTGTGCTATTGTCTGAAATTTAGAGTTCCCAAAATAAATAAACCTAAAAACATACAAAGATAATGAAGGCGCAATTAATTAACATTTGGACGTTCAAATGTGTTTTGTGTATTATTAGTTAATAAGTTAAAATACGAGTATTTTATTAACGTCATTTTTAGTTTTCTTCAACAAAAGAAATTAATGAAACGTTTCCATTTTTCGTTAAAGACAACTCGCAAAATTGTTGAAGAAAATTTAACGTTAAAATTAATTATTTACTGATATTAAAAGATAGTAAGTCGGCAAAATTATTCTTCTATCATTATAGTATTTAATACAGTTCTTAACACTGTATGATTTCTTTTATTACATTTTCGGTAACTGAAAACTTGAATTTGAACAGGAGTCCTTCTAATGGTATGTGTGTATGTGTGTGTAGCTTATTATCAGCTAATTAATCTCCTTAAACAGTTTTAGCCCAACCAGTACTAAAACTTTTAATCGAAAATCTACCGGCTGACTGACTGGATTGGCTCAAAACTTTTATTTTAATATACTGCATAAAATAATTTATAATATTTATCACAGATTTTTTTTTATATCGGCGTAATTCAACCATATCACAAGATTACTTTTTACTTCTTTTCATTACAAACTTGAATGTATCTGTAGCTAATTTAAGCATTATTATTCGAGTATCATGATATTTTATTGTTTTTCATTTCTTATTCAAATATTTTAATAAATACTGAGAAATTTATTATCATGTAGTAACAAAATATTAAGAAATGATTTTTATTAAATGAATATATAATATATTTTTGTTTTAAATACTACATAATTATGCCTAATATAGATATTTTTCTATTACTTCCAATAATATTTAATAGTATACCTTTGACAAAATTTTTCAATTTTTTGAAATTTTTAATACTAAGTTAAAAAATGAAACAATAATATTATAATGTTACATATTATAAACTATTATATAATTTAACTTAAGTAACTTTATTTTTTAAATCTCCTGAACATTCACTTTTTAAAAATTTAGCAACATTAAAAAAACACACGCATATTTAACAATCATAATATTTAATCACAATTTATGTTATATTTGATTATACGTTTTTGTTTTTTTTCTAATTAAGCTATTTCAGATAAAAGAATTACAATGTTTTACTACACAACCAGTTTTTATACTTAATATTTAGTTTAATTTTCCTGTTATTACTTATGTGATAAAGTCGTGCAATCCTTCCAGTTGATTCACTAAAGGTCTCTCCCTAATCTTTTGCTGTTTTATTATTCTTCTGGTTTGGTTTTGCAAGGCGCAGACAATGAATCTGTGGATTCATGATATTAGCTTTGAAAATACGCGTATTAATTTCTATGTTATTCCTTGTACTGTTTTGACGTTAGGGGTTCTTTGCGGTGTTCTTCACTACCATATCTTTGACAATCTGCGATAAAAAGAAGATTTTGTTCTGGAATGTTTGTATACATTTAATATTAGGTTGTTTTGATAATCAAAAATGACAAAAAAATTACCAGTTCTTTTGGTTGTTCAGAATGAAAAATATAAGTGTTTTATTCGTGAATTTTAGTTCACATAGGAATAGAATTAGCCTATAAAAATTCTGCTCCGTGAGACAAAATAAAATAAGAATTGATTTACTTTTAAAAATTTGTTTTTTTAATGTTGCACCTTTATGCATTTGTTGAGGTGACATTTTGTGTTTATCGTTCAAAACTAGATTTCTTAACAAGAAAATAGAAGGTGTAAAAATAATATTGAAAACATTATTTGTAGATATTTTTTGTGGAGTGAAAGACAATGTTATTAACTGCATTTATTCGGCGATTCACTAAGCATCATCATATTCTATCATAAATCAATATCTAATTATGAATTACCTGAAAAATATTTGGTAACACATGTACAAATTTCTGTAAATTTATAAGTAGGCCTACTATCCTTATTAATTAACAACCCACTAATTTTTATTAAATGGTTTATTGTATAAAATATAGAACATTTTAACTATAAGGCATAATTTATAATATTAATAACTTAATGATTTCGTTATTTTTATAATACTTTATTTTCTTTTATATTGTCATTATCTGAAATAAAAATTTCGAAATATCTGATTTTGGTAATCACAATTCATCATTTTCTAATTATTTTTACAGTAAAAGTTATTTGTAATAAGAAATAAAATTAAATAAAAAAAATATAAATAAAAAAATAAATTAAAATAAAATTATGTAAAATATTTTACATAACTTATATATTTACCATAGTTTGTGAATAAAGTAAGTTTAATGTTTTCATGGAATTTAATTTTTGAGAAAAAGTTCACTTAAAGCCACTAAAACTTTGTACGCCAAGTTTTAATAAGAAATTAATTATTGTCAAAGAACATTTACCAGCAAAATTAATTTTGATGAAATAATAAAATGTTGGTTGTTAAACAAAAAAATTAAAAACTGAGAAGAAAAGTTGAGTATTTCATTCCCAGGCTTAACTTAAGTAATAAACACGTAATATTATATCAACAACTACGCTACACATCTGACTGGGACCAGCTTAGATATTAAGGAATCTGTAAACAATACACATTAAAATAGAAACTACTTATGATCCGTTTTCTCAAAAACCGTTGCACGTATGAAACCTAATTTTTGCAGACCTGTCAATACATAAAATTATTAAGTCGTTTTATGTAATGTTTTAGATGATAAAAGTTGAAAATGTTTGCAAAAGTCTCAATTTTATAAATAATACGTTTAGGAACCTAGTTGCTGTTAATTTGTAACATTTTTAAAAATAATTTTACTAAAATAATATATTTTGGATGTAAACATTATGCTCGATACCGGCAATGGTTTATGAATTAATGGATCGATTTGAGTATACAAGAAAAATTTATTTACACTTTAAATTACAGTTACTTTAAATTTACAGTTTAAATTAATTTAAACTTATGAAAAATATTATTTTAAAACTTTGAAGATAACCTCAATAAACAAAGCAAACATTGTTGCGAAACATAGAAAGTACAACATATTTCTTTCTAAGATGATAAACATAACAAAATGATTATCGTAAAAATTAAAGTTTTGTTCATTTTTTCAGATAATACTCATGCAGCGTTGACTTTGAAACAATAAAAAAAACAAATATTAAAAATCGTGCAGAGCTGTTAATGCGACTTTAAATAAACTGTAAAAAAACAATCGTACTATAATAAAAATACCCAATTTTGAACAGAAATAAGTAGTGTAGAATTTATGTTAAAAACAAAGAATTGACTTTTTTCAAATTCTCTGTCACTGGCCCTCTTAACGACATGACTGATCGTAAGTTGAATAATTTAATAATCATTACCACTAAAAAGTACATTGCAGAAGTACAATAGTGTACTTTAATCGTTCATGGTGTTTATTTATTTTCTTGTTTAAAAAAAATATTAGTTATGAAAGGAATTCTGTTCTAAATACGATTTTCTATAATTAGTAGTTATTTCCTGCTCATTTAAAAATGTAAAATTTATTTAGAATAAGATCCTTGCTTTCATTCATGAAAATATGAAAATTTCTTAGATAAAGTGATTTGTTAAATATTTTTTTCACAATTATTTAAATTTTTCATATAGTAGGTAGGTCCTATGTTCTTTAAATTCTAAATAAATATTTACTTATACGCTGTACAGCTTCTTCTTTTTATACAATATGAAAGTATCAGTTCCAAGAAAACTTGGTCGAATCATAAACTTTAGAAGCTATTCAGCGTCACGGTTTACTTTGTAAGGATGGATGTAATGTTTTTCCTTTATCCTCCTAACTTTCGGGTTAGCAGGAAAGAGATTCTAAATAATAATGGTGCGCAACCATCTATCATATCCATCTCTACAAAACCCTGAAATTCCAAAATTTCTATGAGATTAAAATAGGTTTTTTTATCACAAACTTTGTTATTTAACGTATCTACTGTATCAGTCATTTCTTATCATCTATTTTACAACTTTTATAGTAACGTACTTACATTGGCAAAAATATGTAAGTATAAAATAAAAATATGCTAATTATTACATGTATTTGGTGTGACTAACAAAAGCTTTTTGGATATATAATTAATAGATGAATGCTTCACCTTATGCAGTTCGTACTTCATAATTCGATACTTAAAAAACTTTGGAGGCTTTCGGGTTATAAAATATCAAGGTTACAAAAAATATACAAGTAGGTTTACAGTGTATTCTCAGCAAAACCGAAGGCTTTGCCATTATCCAATGGTTTCCCATAATGTTAGGATATAAAAATTGGTCAAACGGTAAATCTTAAGTTGGTTTGTAGTTTTGTAAACATTATGGTGCCGATTGTCTACACATTTTGCATACTTGTATCACTAAACTTTTATCTTAATAGTTCATTATAAAAATAAACAATTAGTATAACTATATTCAACAAATTAGTAAATTAATATGCAGACGGTACTCATCCGCTGGAATGCCTTTTGACACTTCCCCCACTATGCTGCATATTTTAAATTGAAACGGTACAGACCAAAGTTCAGACACGGTGGTGGAAAGGTATTCTCCTCCCGCGAGTAGCGCATGCGCAGACCAGTTATATTTTACAGGATGTTTAATAATAATTGTTTATTTTCTACCTAAATAAAATAATTTACAAACAAAATTTAATAGGTACAAATTTTTTAAATTTAATTTCACAAGATTAACTACACATAATTTATTCGAACTGCATCACTCGTTAAAAGTTAAAGAAAAGAATAAGAGTGGTTCTTGATTCTTAAAAGATTTGCCAAAGAATAAAATCGTTAATTCAGTTGTAGATATACAATACAATACATAAATACAATTATTTCTTATACGATAAAGCTACAATGGTTTTTATCTGTTATTTCAAAATAATAAATTAAATACATAATGAACACTTTAACCTTATTTTAACAGAATTCACCTACGTAGTTGCCAAATTTGATTTTAAAACAACAGTTCTGATAAATCAGTAAAAAGTAGAATTTAAGTATTTAACATGATTCATTATGATAAAATTGTATTTCAGTAAGTTATAAAAGTAGTACACATAATATTAATAATGTATGTTCATAATAAATATACAAAAAATTTCTATTCTAAATTAAACATAACTTTCGGGCTGATTCGGTAGTTGAGAACAAGTGGCTTGTTTTCGTAGCAACGATGACGTCAACATAACATTTCTTCTAATCGATCCGTTTCGACTACCACAAATTGGTGCTCTAGAATCAATAGAGCAAGATCTCCAAGATAAATCAGGAGATCCTCTATGAACGTGTGCTCGTGTGCTAGAATGAGACAGGGTCGTAGTCAAAGTTCCAGTGTGTCTCAAAAGCAGAAGATCCCGACTGCGTCGTCTAAATCCACATAAAGAACGAAAACCCTGGCGAAATTTTGAAGACATAAGATTATAGAGGATAGGATTAACTGCGGAATTTAAGTAATGCATTATCCGACAAAAATTTAGAATCGTGTAATATGTTTCTAATCCCATTTTCTTCATAGAACCAGGTGGAGATAAAATTATCCATAATGTTAATATACGGAAAGGAAGTAAGCAGAGAAAAAAAGCGACTACAACTGTCCCCAACATCAGAACAACTTGTTTTCTTGCGCGTTGATTACATCCTCCGTCATTGGAAGAAGATGTACCAGGATCAGCCGTCAGATTTCGGGCTATGACTGCATAAAGTCCAATTAGTACACCCAATGGAAGGAGGAAAAATAGAGAAATTATCACCAGGAAAAATGTAGTAGACCACCCTGTATCGGCTTGTGTCAGGCACGTCATAACTTCACTATCGTCTATGTAAATCCTCTTCTCATACTTGGCGATCGTCAACATCGGGCTGAAATCATTAATATCGCATTAGAAATTCTGTTTTTAAGTATCAGACCTCTAACGATGTCTCCTGATTACGATGCAATTCTACCACACCTTTTATTTTGAACACTTTTTTATTGATTCGGATAACTAATACAAGAATGATTAATTTATTACTGATATTTATACAAACACTATTAATTATACACGTAATTTATTTAACATATTATGATAATACCTAATAAAATAATGTTTTTAAAAATAATTATTTTTCTTTTTAATTATTTATATTGATTTAACACTATCAACATTTGCAGTAAGTCTTTTTATTATAAGGTAAATTATCTGAAAAGTTATACATTAATCAGAGCTAAAACAATTAACAGGCTTTTAATACTTCTTTCATTAAAACTTTTTCACGTTAATTTTTAAACAATTAACATAAGAACATGACATTTCTTAGTAAATTAATTAAATTTACTTTAAATTTTATAATTACTAGATATTTAATAAATAATTACAAATTTTGTCTTGCTGAAATATCTTAGGAATAAAGTAAATTAATATAAACGGTACAAAAATCATACATTGCTGTAGTACAAACGTTATATTATGAACAGGAAAATGTATCCATTTTAGGATAGGAACCCATGTCTCCTGATTACATTTCAGGAGGATTATAAATTATTAAAATGTAGTTAATATATTAAATTTATAAAATGCGGATTCGAATCCCGCTAAGAACACATTTGATATTTTAATTTCCTTTGAAAAAATATTTAATTTTAAACTACGTATGTATTTTTTATATATAAAATTTATTAGTAATTTTTATGCCACAATAATTTTACTTGTAGTTAAATCTTTTTAGTGTTTATCATTGTTACAATATATGTGATTGAATTTTTTACCATTTATCTATTTCTAGATTTTAATTTCAGTATCTTAATGTTCTTTAATTAAATAAAGCAACAATTTTCTATCTTGAAATTTACGGAATACGTTTTTGTTTAACTTTTAGGTGTGGTGGTATTTTCAAATCAATCAGGAGACGAAAGTTCGAGTTCCATAAAGGATACATTGTTTCCTCTAAATATATAAGTTATATTCAAAACACCAACTAAGAGAAAAATAACTTAGTTCATCCATAATTATGTTTAACTTAAAAACTGATTGCAAACAAATTAAAGTTTGTTAAATATGAAAACAATACTACCTTCCCTATAAATATTACAGTTAATAATCTTATATTAATCGCTAAGAAATTTCTGTGCCAGTCGCGTATTTAGTTACTATACTTAAGGTCTACTTTAATGACCCAGGTGTCAAATTAAATAGTATTACCTACACCTTACATACATAATACAATTTGCAGTGTAGATTTGCGGCAAATCATTAATTTCTCTTGAAACACTAACTTTGTATTACATTACCATTCAATCAATAGTATTTCCTGTTATGGGAACATAACTAAAAACATAATTCATACAACATAAACAGACATAACAAACATAATTCAGAAGTGTTCGGGGCATAATTCAACGTAAAACAGCTGTTTTAAGTTACTATTATTTTATTGCTGTTTGTTGACGATTTATTCAATATTGTCGTTTATTCAACACGAAACAATTAATAGTAGTTGAGCTCACTAACTAATCGTTTTAATTTAAGAATGTCAAATTATATATTTTGAAAACGTATAGAACTTTATTGTCTTCTTCCCAATACTACTGTTCAATTTTATAAACCCTATCGATTGACAAATGTAAATTTTATTGTACACGAATCGAATAAAAAAAATGATTTCCTTACTGCTACATTACTATTCTTTAGTATAGCTTTCTCGTTATTTTTACAAAATCAAAAATATCTGCTAATAAATGCAGTTAAAATTGAGTTACCTATTGAAAGTAAATGAAAGTTTTGTATAGATGATTTGTTGAATATTTTTGAACAGTTTATTGAAAAAATATTTCGTCCGGCTCATTTCTGATTGGATCGGTAAATTTCATAACGTAAATCAAACTTCTGTTACCTAAGTTCATTCATCATATGATTTGTATTTAATTAAAATCCTAATTACGTGCATGATAATTAAATACACATAGGTACAGTGTAACAGTTGTGTTAATGCTACTTTGAAATTACTATTAAATACCCAATTGTCATAACTAGGTTTCAAACATCTAAAGTTATTAATAATTAATCAATTGGTGAACAATTTATAAAAAATTTCAATTCAGATCAAACTAAAATCGTCACAGAGTCATATTAATAATTTATAAAAACTTATCTATTATTATTTAAATGTTTTACTTAATTAAAATATTCTTTGAACAAAAATCATCTCAAAAACATTCTCCATTCATATAAACTACAAAGTCCTTAGTAATACCTCTTAAGTAATACCAAGGAAATCAAAGAATTTTAATTACGAACACTTGCGTCTAAGGGGTAAAATGGGGGATAACACAAAAGCAATAAATACCATATTTATAGGTCTACCTGCCCTAAGAGCTACAGTCCTGAAAATTGGCATGCGTACGAATGATATATACGTAAAATAAAGAATTTAAATTATGACTACTGAGGGTTAACTACCCTATAAAAGTCAACATAATTTCTATATCTTCCAAAACGGAGCGGTCATAATAGTCCAGATACCGAATGGTCCAAAAAAGGGTTGGTATACCCGCTGTGTGTATTGGCATGTTTTGACACAATTTTAATGAGGATCCCCTTTGTTATATTTCGATAAAGGTGGTCACTTCCGAAAGAGGTACAGTTATAAACCTCTGCAAGTATATTAAATACTAATATTACTTTTTACTCTATTTAGTTGTAGTAAGTATTTTATAATTGTTATTCACGCAGTGATGTTTGTGAATATAATTTTAACGCAACCCTTCTAGGGTTAAGATGATAAGCCCGATGAATGTACAACCTATGCAAGATCGCGCTGTGAAGCGTTTTTTACAAGCCTTTTATACACGGCTCGTGACATAAAGCTTACATACTGGTCTAGTAGCCATTAGCTGATTTTGCATTACATTTCTTTCACGTCGATAACTTTTAAACTATAACTCCTAAAGAACTAGAGTTATGCAGATTGTACAACAATACTGCTACCGTTGGTGCATATACAGCCCCTTCACCGCTACGTTCATTGTAGGATGAATTTATTATTTTTTCGCAAGATAAATTAAAATTACACGTTTTGTTCTTTTCATCATCTGACGCAACCGTCCTGTTTTTAATTTTTAAATCTGCATCAAACGGGCTTTATACGGAACTTAAAAAAACTTGTTTCTTTTCAGGTGAAGGAAAATGTTAGGATCGGGTACACTTGGGGCCAATTCGTAAACTAACATATTTAAATTAATTTGTGAATTCGTAAAATTTAAAATTCAGGACAAAACATTGGGAAAACTCCTTTTGTTTTCTTTTATTATAATTCTATGAAAAGCTTTAATATATGTGGAAATTTGACTAGTTTCCAACTTTGTTCTATATAAACTTAAGAACTTTTCATTACTTTAATTACGACAGAATTAGTTAAAACATCACATATTGGCGTAACAAAGATATTTATCATAACGTAGTATATGATGTATCGTATATCTCACGTATTTTAATTCTATTTGATTCAAAAATCTCTCAATTAATTTTTCTCCAATATTTACGAAAGCCAGTAGGTCATTGACATGATCTATTTATACGTGGATCAATGACTTATACGAGAAATATTGGTTCTCGACTGAGGCACGGCATTGGATGATGAGATCCATCCCAGTTGTTACTCGTGAACTACTTGACTAAAGAAGGGTATAGAGAGTGGTAGTATGATTGTTGATTGACCACTAAACTTTCTGAAAATATCTGCGCAATTATGGCATTTTTAGAGGAAAAGATTTGTTTAAGTTATGTGGATAATAGAACAGAGTTATTTTTCTTGTGGAAAAGGTCACGTTGATGGTACTTACCTGATCAATGCTCCAAGTAATAAACCTGAAGTAGAACTTACTAATGAACATTCTTGTTGACAGATCTCAAAAACTGTTTAGGTGATAAATTGTATGATCGGAAACAACAGAGCACAAGAATGAAAAATATAGAAAGTTCCTAAGGTTTCAAGAAGCAAAGCCGAGAGGACTGTACTTCTATTTTTAATTAATGAATAGGGTTGCAAGTTAATGCGTCAAAATGGATTTCAATGAGTTGTAATGTGTAATGGAATAAATAATGGGTAATAGGTGCAATGGGGTGGATCTAATTTACAACTTACCAGATTAAATTTTGTTGTAACCTTGAAGATAATTAATTTATTTTTAATATAGTCTTTGCTCAGAATATGAACGTTGTTTTAGAAAAAAATTAGTTTTTATGTTTTAACGCAGAGTCAATGAATTCTTTCTTCATTAGTTTGTTTTGTCCATTTCCATGAACAAAAAAAGTTAAACTTCAACCGAAAAAGCTATACGTCGACAAAATTAAAATTAAGACCAAAAAGGCTACCGTGTAAGCGGATTCAAAATGAATCTGTTGCATTTTTCGTTTCAGAAGTATAATATGAAATACTAGAACGGAGCCTTGCACGAAATCTCGTAATTATTTTCTTAATACGACAAGGTAAAGAAACAAGTTTTAAAAGATATATTAATCGAGATGGAGCGCGTACAAGGATCTTAATCATAAACAGAAAGACTTGTAGATTGATTATAATAAAAATAATTAAATAAAAATACACATAAATTATAAAATGATGAATATTTTTTCTATTAACGTGTAAAATTCGTTTGCAAAGAGGCGGTACATTTAGCAACATCATTTACAGACTATCTCAAAGTAGTTCAGATTATTCTTGTCAAATTTGTCATGTAGTTTGTTAAAACTGAGAAGCGTACACGCCACTTTTAATTTTCTCACACGAATTCAACAAGATAATCATAAGGTATTAAATCCAAAACTTGTATATAAGTACAATTATTAAGCCAGCATGAAAGATTAGTATAATTTTCTGACACCTTGTCTGTTAAATAGAGTGTAATCAAATATAATATAGAATGAAGATTAAAGAAACGAAATGATATTTGAAAAAATAATTTATATTATATCTTGACACAGATTATACGAATTATTTTTTGTATTTCCAATGAATATGTGTAATTAATTAATACATGGTTGAAAATTAATAATATTAGTAATGTTACTTAATACGAATCATATTAATTTAGGATTTCACCCCAATAATAAAAAAACCAGCAGGTGTTCAAAATGTGAAGCGAATTATAGCTCTTGCTCTACAAAATAAACCAATGCTAAAATTAAATTGTTACTATTTTATTTTTAAAAAAAGATCTTCGATCAAAATTAAACCTCTGTTCAAAAATTTAATTTAAAATCACAATTTAATTACATTTTTTTACTTCTTCTGCAGCCAATTTTCACTTATGATGAAAACGCTGCTCTTCGGAGCAACGGCAGAGAGTAATTTATAGTCGATTCAGGACTCTCAGTAAAAACTTACAATTTATTTCTAATGTTCTTTTTTATATAAGGAATAAAACCCTCCACGACGATTTGAAACTTCCAACAGTAAATAACGAGTTGCATTTTCTACATTAAATTTCAGCTTCAACTAGCCAGACTTGTAGCTAGGTGGCTACAAGGATCTATCCAACCATACAAGGCACGTCTAAAGCAAAACTTAGTCTGAATAGTGAACGTTAGCTGTAGACCTAATCGAGGAAAGTATCACCGACTATCTCTTCTCGTGGAAGTAAAATTACTCATCGCCTATCAAATAACTTATAATATCAAATACGGAAACTGTGCCATTCAGTGTACAATACCGTACCCAAAATCAGAGATAAAAGGACTTACATATTTTACTAACAAAGGTTGTTCACGATTTTTATTATTATTCATTCGTACTTGTAGTTTCGACTCACTTAATTATGACACATATACAACTTTTTATTTAATTAGTAAAATAGATTATCCTCTTCGTTGCGTAAGTTGCCTGTTTTTAAGCAAAGTGGTCTTGTCAATGTATTCTGAAATCTATTCTACTTTCTATCTTGTCCGAGTGATCGTCATATTAACGGTAATTCAGTCAAACGAATAATTTATGTTGGTAATTTGTGAAGTACAAGATAAATCAATTATTTAATTAAGAGTTAAGTAGAATCACCATTTACATACAACCAAGGAATATCTCTTCATAATCCTGAAATATTGTTTTTACTTGACACATTAAATAAATTTATGTAAATATGGAACTAAATTGCTCTCTCTTATCTTTTAAAGGTAAAATTAATTCGATGGTTATATTTTACTTCAAAAGTAACCTTTCCTACATATGAATTTTTATAATTAATTTTCTTTTTTAGTTTTTAAAATTTTAATTAACAAATAAACTTAACATTATTACTTTCCTGCAAGTAGAGCTAAGAAGCCGAGATGAATTTTAATCAAATGATTTAATGGGAATATTTGAAACTTACCTCAGGCTTTTAAATCTAAATTATTTCGTTTAAAAATTGATTCACCATAATAATACTATGGTGAAGTGCGACAATATGATGCTATATTAACGGAAATTATATATTCTACGTTGAAATAGGTAGGGAGGTGGTAATTATTCGTTTGCATTACTTGAACAATAAAATAAGAAATATAATGACGAATGTGTCTGTATTTAGGTAATAATAAAATTGGACCTGTAATATTCTTTCTTATTAACCAAAGAAGGTTTAGGTTTCATTATTAAGTTAGATAACTGAGTGCTTATGGGTCTATTTGTTATTTGTATTTTTATCTTTAGCAAAGTAACCGTTATTGTATTTTGAAGAAAAATAAATTATTTGATACCTCGTTTGAACTTAATTATAGGTAATTAACTATTTAGTAGCTAACCTTGTACAAATGGCTGCAAATATCCAAGCTAAAAGACATATTAATAACGCTCTTGTCTTGGTACAGACATATCCCGCTCTCAGTGGTTCACAAATCGCATAATAACGCTCAAAACTTATGGCCAATATCGTCAAAACTGAGGCGTGTGCGACTGTCAACTCAACAAATGGTACTGCTTTACCTGCAACATAAAGAAACAGTAGAAAATTAAATTTTAATTAGAAAAGCTATTTTCAGCTAATTAAAAACATATTCAATTTTTTTGTAGAAAAGAGTAAATATAAGAAACAGAGTAAATATATAGGTTAGTATTACTTAATATACGATGATAGACACTTTTCAGCAGTCGTGACTGATATCAAAAGACAAAAAACAACTCCTAGTCGTTTTTGTGTTGTTTTTGTTTTGTGCATTAAATGCAAGCAACCGTGAAATTAAAACAGTTGCAAAAGTATGATATTCAACAAAAAAAAGAAGCATACACAATCAGAAAGGGGCCCGGGAAAGAAAAGAGAAGTATTGAAACTAATAGTAATTTAGTAGTTTATAATTGTCTTTCCAAACTTACCGGACTAGCATTTATCACAATTTCAAAATTTATTATCTGAATTTAATGGTAAGTGGTAATTGGTTGCGATATCTGAATTTACACGATTTGAAGTCTACGGGTAATATCTGATATGTGAATGTGTAAGTATAATAGGAGTGTACTTCCTTATACTTAACGATTCATGGACTGCGTATTCAAAATCCATGTTTCTATCATAATTAAAGCAGTATAAAGTAAATAATAAGCCTTTAAAAATCTTACAGGAAGTGAAATTGTGTTACTAACAAACAGATACTTCATGTTCAAAAACACCAGACTTGCCATTTCAATACGAGTTCTTACTTTCACTGCTGGCTCCAGATCTTCTGTACCTAAACTTCTAAATACTTAAATTTCTGAACTTGCTCAATAAGCGGATATTCAATAACTAGGTCGCATCAAGTATGAGGAACCGTACTGAACACAATCACCTTAGTTTTCAATGGGCTCATTTTAAAACCAAAAGCCTCTCCTTTCATAGTAATTATGTCCATCAAAAGCTGAACTTCATGTGCTGAATCTACAAAAAGGACTATATAATCAGCATAATATATATTGGTAGGAAGTACTTTATTCAGCTTAATTCCATCAAAAACATTACAAAAGTCACACTTAAATACTAGAAAATAATTAAAATATTTAAAAAAATTATACAATAAAAAATCTGGTGTGAAACACTCCCACAATTTTCTCTTACCAATGCAAATAATGAAAAATATAACTTTATATTAATAATAAAACATTACAAATTAACAAAACAAACTAATCTCAAAAAATATAACCTAATTTTAATCACGAGTGAATGATGCAAAGTGAAAACGAACCTTAGTGTGGCTTAATATTACGAAAAATCACTCTTTCACGCTTTACTAGTTTCTGTAGAGAAAAATGCTAAAAATTAAATTGTAGATCTTTTAATTTCCTATAAATTTTATTTTATGCGTTTTTGTCGTAAAATGGATGCTACGGCCGAAATCTTAAAAATACATTTTTTTACAGATTTTCTTGAAAAAAAAACAACAGATAATCACTAATACTAAACTACCGCTAAACTAGATGTTATACAAAACAAATCTCAAATAAAAGTTGTAGAATTTTAAATTTTCTACAACTACTTTTGGGCTAAAATGAATATTAAGGCTGAAATATAAAAAAACCGTTTTTTTATACGAGAGAACAGCCTCCCCAAGAATTTCAGTAGACATAACCTAACTTATCTTGTAGAGCATAAGCAATGTAGGAAATAAGGCGTTTTTAAAAAAAAATTAGGGGACTTTTTGAGAAAATTGCAAAAAAGTGAAAAATGACACGAATAAACAACTTCCGGTTGACCGATTTTGATGTAAATGTTCGTGTCGGATCCTCTAGTTACAGGTAGTTACAGGGGTAGTAAACTTAAGTTTGAAGTTTCAACTTCGTACGATGTTCCATTCTTGAGATATTTTGTTCTCACACACACACAGATGCAGACCGATAGACCAATCGCTAAAAACATGTTTTTTGGGTTCAGGGGGTTTGAAAACGTGTAGATCCTGTGAAAACTCGATTTAGAAAAATTGACATAAAAACAATACTTTCCTTCCTATTTATTCATATAGGCAAGAGAAAGTAAAAATTATATTTATTAATATTAGTATAATATAATAACATTAATATTAAATATTAAAAATATTTTTTAATATTAAAAAAACGTTAATATTGATACACTTAATATTAAACAATTTTTTTTTAAATATTAAACATCATTAATATTATCTTCTTCTTAAAGTTCCATCTCCTATCGGAGGTTGGATATCATAATGGCTATGATCACTTTTCTGGCTGCCGCTCTGAATAGTTGCAATGAACTACAGTTGAACCATTCTCTAAGATTCCTCAGCCAGGAGATGCGTCTTCTTCCTACGCCTCTTCTTCCTCGGATCCTTCCCTGCATAATAATTCTCAGTAACTCATATTTTTCTCCTCTGGTTATGTGACCCAAATATTCTAGTTTTCTTGTTTTTATACTCTTCATAACTTCTAACTCCTTATTTAAACGTCGGAGCACCTCAACATTGGTAACCTTTTGGACCCACTGAATTTTCAATATTCTCCTGTAACACCACATTTCGAACGCTTCTATCTTCTTTATGTGTTGTTTCTTCAATGTCCAAGCTTCCATTCCATATAGTACGATAGAAAATACATAACATCTTAGAGCCCTCAATCTGAGAGGCATCTGAAGGTCTTTGTTTGTTAGCATTGTCTTCAATTTTATGAATGCTTGCCTTGCAGTTTCAATTCGTACTTTAATTTCTTTACTTTGGTCATTCTTGCCATCAACCCAGGTTCCCAGATATTTGTATGTCTCTACTTTTTCTATTTGGGTTTGCTCTATTGTTAATGTTTCATTTCCATGTTCTGCTTTCGAGACAATCATAAATTTTCAATCATTAATATTATACTCTTATAATATTAAGTAATATTAATATTGTTAATTTATAATAATAATATTAGCCCTGAATGCGAGTTGAACAGAAGTGGTGGAAGAACACACCCAATCATACCCCTTTTTACATGGGAACAAGGTCTATGATGTACTCGTTTACTTAAACCGATGCCATCACTGGTACCAATAGAGATATTAAATTAGATTTATATATTTTGAATCTAATCTCGTATAACAAAATATCTCAAGTAACTCACTAAACTTCACTTAATCAAAAGTCATTAGATCAGCGTATATTAATTAACTAAAATGATTCATCTAGCGGTGACACTGAAATAAAAAAATATACACAAGCAGTAATTATTCAGAGTACCTAGGATTCTATGTAATTTTGTTGTCAGGAAATTAATCCAGTTTACGACTGGAACAAAAATGAAAAAAAAAATTAAATAAAACGAATTGTGATTAAAGCCGCAGAATCCAACTGGTACAAAATTTAGTTACATTACTAAATTAGTGTAAATTTATTTTTATTATTTTATAAATGTTGCTTACATTCAGGTAATGTAAAAAGAGTTAATTACAGTCAAACATGTTGATTTCATAACCTAATTTGTAGAAACAAATATGTAGGTACAAATATTAATTTTCAGAGTTTAAACGTCACTTAATTAGTAGTGTAAATTAAAAGGCATAACTACATGTTATACTAATTTGTTTGTTGTTTTCAACTGTGATAAAATAATTAGTCTGCCTTCTTGTACAAGTCGTTAAAAGCTGATGGATTACAAATTTCTGAAAAAATGCTCTTATAAATATTTTTGTATTCAAAACCCAACGTGTTGGTGCAGTGGTAAAGTCGTCACCGCGAGTAAGGTTCCGGGTTCAAATCCTAGTAAAGGATATAATACTATAAGGATATATACTATAAGGATTCGATTACTAGACAACGGTTACCGGTGTACTTTGATGGTTGGGGTTCAATTAGCCACACCTTATGAGGAATAGTCGGCCTGACTCTGTACAAGACTACACTACATTTACATATCATATTCATCTTATTGGACATGGGCTGGCTTATTGTTCTAAATTGTACTAAATTGTATTGTCGCAACGTAAACTCAATAGGGTTTAAAATATTAGTTTATTCGTTACAGATCTACATTGTTTGTTTAAAAAATTTAATTAACAATTTATTTGTTCATAAAAACGTTTGGTAGGCCTTCATGAATCTTTGTGTGAATTTGAGGTTCTTTTTTATTATTTTGACATTCAATTAATTTTATTTAATCAGTGAAAAACTGTGGCGGTTATCATCACGTGACCTTCCGAGCCGAGTTGTAAATAACCTGGACAATTAGGGTTAAAACCAAAATAAATAAAATTAAAACAAAATATTTTGCAAATATCACAGATAGAACAAAACAGCGATATAACAGATATAAAAATTATGAAGTTAACATATATACGAGGGTAGGCTGATAAGTAATGCACACATGCTTGTAGAAGACGAACAAAAAGAAATAGCAAGATGGGGTAAATAACAAATTAAAGTACAAATCTTAACCTACCAAAT
Source organism: Catonia carolina (assembly GCA_035578175.1). Taxonomy (NCBI): domain Eukaryota; kingdom Metazoa; phylum Arthropoda; class Insecta; order Hemiptera; family Achilidae; genus Catonia; species Catonia carolina. The sequence continues at coordinate 63,674,964 of JAQMRL010000001.1, read as the reverse complement.
TATCTATTTATTTTTCAATATAGTCACCGTTAAGCATTACACATTTCTCCCAACGTTTAACAAGTTTTTTCATTCCGTCACTGAAAAATTCTTCCGACTTTCCTCGAACCCAGGACGCAATAGCTGCCTTCACCTCATTGTCCGAGCTGTAATGATTACCCTTAAGGTCTCTCTTCAGTAGAGGAAAAAAATAAAAATCGCAAGGCGCAAGGTCGGGAGAATACGGAGGGTGTAAAATTGGTTGAAACTTCAGGTTTCTCAGAGCCTCTCCAGTTGCACGCGAAGTGTGTGGACGAGCATTGTCGTGTTGCAAAATTATTGGCGCCAGGTTGCCTCTAACACGACAAACTCGACGTCGGAGGTGTTTCAGAGTCTGTATATACTGAGCAGAATTTACCGTTGCCCCTCGTTCCAGATAATCAGTCACATAAACTCGGCGAGCATCCCAAAACACAGTCAAAAGAATTTTTTTTGCGGACGGTTGTGTTTTGAACTTTTTCACAACAGGAGAATATGGATGACGATATTCAGCGCTCTGCCTTTTTTCTTCGGGATCGTAATGATGAACCCATGACTCGTCCCCCGTCACAATATTCAAAAGAAAGTCGTCTCCTTCGTCACGGTAGCGCTTCAAAAGTTGTTCACAGCATTGGTTGACGAGCATCGTTGACATAGCACCAGAACACGACGCCATACTTCCACTACTCAAAACAAACTGAATGAAAGCAACGCCTTCAAACTGCGCAGGCTTGTAGAGGAGAAATAGTACTTCCACATGCCACCAGGCGCGCTACTGAAGTTTATTTAGTTGTCTTCTACAAGCATGTGTGCATTACTTATCAGCCTACCCTCGTATAAAATTAAAACTAATCACACAATAAAAAAATATAATCCACGAAGTTAAAGTACTGTAAAGAGCCTCCGTGGAGGACTAACACACACTTAATTAAAAAAAAAAACAGATAAACTTAAAAACTATCACAAGCAGGGCATACGCAGAAGATAGGTCTACTCCATTCAACAACTGAAAAAGGTCTTCGGGTAGGACATTTCGGAGAAAAACAGTAAACGAAAACAATAATACTGGATATATTAGCAATATTTACATACTGGATATTTTAACAATATAATAACAATATTTACTGGATTTTGCAGTAAACAAGGAAAACATATAACACGCAACTCCGTAATGTATAATTTCATCGTATAACCTGATGGGTTAAAAATGACAATGCTTGGGGTATGTATAAATTCATATATTTTCAGAGACTATGGACAATTCCTTAACATAATCGGTGTTTTAAAATATTCATTTGGTAGATTGATACTGAGGTAAATAAGAATTTTTGTTAAAGAAAACACAATTTCCAACGGATTACGGATAATCGATTCGATATATCAGTATTTATGTTACGAAGCAATCGAAATAGACGTAGAAGAATTTGTAATTGGTTTTCGTGAGTTCGTATTGAGGTAAAGTAAAAGCTGAGTATACAAACACGAATGCCTTAGAGGCAACTTTAAATTTAACCATTTTTATTATAAAAATTCCTCCGTCCTGGAGGGAGATGAAAAGTGTCATTTAAGTGTCAAAGGTATTTTGTTTTTGAAAAGTGTATTTCTGTTCCAGCTTTTACGTTTCACCATTTTAAGTACATTTACTGCACTATTATCTGTTGTATTTTGGAAAGGTAGAATATTATTGTTAGGGCCGGGGATAATGTACAAACATGTTATCCCATCAACAATGGTAGGAGAGAGAAGTTGACATGAATGGCAATGGATTGTGTCAAGGAATGAGGCCAAAACGACTGGACTGTTCCCGACGTGAGTTGAATAACCCTGATCGATTTGCGGTGGGAAGTCATCTTGTTAAGACATCAACTAGGGATGTCCTGATTTATCCTGTTATCCTGTATAATATAACGGATGAATCAGCTCTTAAAAATAAATATAACCTAGTCGCCTTCTTATCGATACCCACATATGTACTACAAACCACACTCAGTCGTAGTACAGATTACCGATGGAGTAAACATGTCAAATAATCACTTTTGAAACATCAGTCGTATAAAGCTAAATTTTAATTCTTTACTTTCGTCTTACATATTAAATCAAATTTCTTGATCAATTAGCCTGTCTCAACTTATAAATTAAACTCAAACTTAACAATCTTTCTACCATAATGTAATTTTGTAACAATGTATATCACCAAAATTTCATTATTGATCTTAATTCTAATAAAAACTTAAATGAATGGAAAACTGTTCACTGACGATAGGATAATGATTAAAAAAGGTTTGCAAGATTTTCTTCGAAATTCCCAAATCACGGTCTATGAACGTTTCTCTATAGCTGTAAATCTGTTGTAATTTAGTTCCTACAAAAATTTTATGGTCTATCAATGAGTTCACAGTTTTTATTTTTCAAACACTTTAGACACGAGAAAGATATTATTTTTCTGATTTTAGAATACCAACTAGATTGTATAAACTGCTTAGAATTAAGAATTAAACTTGTACGAGTATGTAATAACCGAACTAATTCGTATAAAATTTTACGGAAAATTCTAATTGTTTACAATTATTACAGTATTAATTAAAAGTTAAAGTGAAGTACATATGAAGTCGTTTCCTACAATGGTGAGTGTAATTTCCTTAGTTCAACTTGCAATAAGAAGCGTTTAGATCGTAGAAACAGAAGTTCTGTAACCTGTGACGCTTATTCTCACTATCCAGAATGAATTATTCTCCCACACTTAGTAAGAACTCATATTGAAATGGTAAAGCATCTGATTGTTAGTATGTTTTACCGAGATGTTACATAGACGACATTCCTTCCGTTGAACTCAATTTCAGAGAATTCATTTTTTATTGCATCTAGCGGAGCTGTATGGTTTGGACCTCGTGTGGCAACTCGATTAAGTCTATTACTAGACAGTTGGTACGTGTGATATGAGTCATTTAATTTATTTTTTAATAGAAATCATTTCATTTATTTTTAAAAAATGATCTACTTTTGATATGGCAAGTGAGTGCTTGAATACGAATTGACTCCAGAATTTGTTGATTTACTTTTATAAAATTCATCAGCCGAGAACCAAACTGTTGATGACTGCGTCGAGTTGCCAAAAATTCAAAATAGACGTTAAATAAATTGGTGGCGGTTTCTCCATTATTCTTATGCAAATTCTCATTCTTAGATGAATAAATTGGAAAAACATACAATATATTCTGATTATTATCAAAACTTTTTGCGCTTGGCGCTAGTAGATTGTGGATTCTCAATGATGTTAAAAGTGGTCGCATATTTTTACAAAGTACAGTATTGTAAAACCGTAGCTGTCAGTAACAGCTGGGTTGGTGTTTACAACCGGTATTAAAATAATAATGTTTCGTACTGTTGTTGAATTGCTTTTGGCGTGAATTTATAAACAACCAAATTAATAAAAATAAATAATTATAAAAAATTTAACAATTTGAAAACAGTTAGATGCTTAGAAATTAAAAGAAAATAATTCAACTTCCCCTTCAGACAAAGTTAGTACAGAGTTTTGCGATTAATGAAGAATGACTGAAATGTTTAATAATAAGTTGCCGGTAGAGCGTAGGAGGCTAAAAAAAATAGTTTTTGTAATAGCTAAGTATTTAATTTTAAAGGCGGTCGTAAACATTTAAATAAATTGAGTTTATTTACAAGTGTTGTTAGTGTAAGACATGCAACGTCCCGTTGAGGCACTCTTGGCAGATTCAAGTTTCTTCTGCGAGTGCATTAATAATTACACTTAAATTGTATTGCTCGGATTTAATGACAGTTAGATTTATAGCACAAACCATACGTTATAATAACTTAACATTAGTTTACAGTTCTTGTATTATTCAGTTTAAATAATTTTACATTTTGATGTAAATGCAATTGTAGTTATTTTAAGTAAAGTAAGTTGATTTATAGTAGAGCAATATAAATTATGTATAAAGTTAAATAATGGTAGAACATTTTGAGCTTCAGATCTAATATGAAAAAATGAAATTTCTCAAAATATGGCATCAATGAAAACCAATAAAATAATGTAAAGATTTTATATTTCATACTTAGTAATGTTATAGCCTACATCCAAAAACGTGTAGATTTAATGACACCTACGTTTTTTTACATAATTTTTTTCAGACTTTTTAAAATAATCTTACCCACTTCGAATAAATTAAATGTATTTCAATAGACTACTTAAGATTTTACTGGATGATGTAATATTTTTCTAAATGAAAAATAATAAGTAAAAGCAATAATAAATAACATAAAAAGCATGCTCGTTACGTAATTTTAAATATGATCTCTATAAAGAATCAAAAGATAATAAAGAAGAAGGAAACGAAAATTATAATTTAACATAATTGTGTTAGGAAAGTCGATAATTTTTGCCTTAAGACATTTAATAGCTCTTAAAATTTTTCCATTTACACTTATTCGCTAGTTACGGTAATAAGACTCGTGGCTGTAAAGGTTAATCACGATATTTCAGTCAAAAAACATTTCATTTTTTTTAAGGAGATTCAAGTAGAAAAGTTTACGATAGTTTTAGAAAAATAATTAAATTCAGAATTAATTTAAGAACAAAAGTATTTCATAAAAATTAATTTTATAAAAAGCCCTGAACGAAGAAGAATGTGCATTCGTAAAATCGATCAGGTTGTAATTTAAAGTCACGCGTCTAAAGTACAAGCGCCGGCTCACCATTACCTTCTATTAAATTATTTTTTAATAGGTATGAATATAAAAAAAACCTCATATTTTATTAAATTTTAGAGCATTTTGTGATAATATACCTCTGAGTAAAAATATTAAACTGAAGAACAAAATTAGGCCCATGGTTTAAATGTTTTTATTGAATGTCTTAGTGATACAGAACAGGTAACCACAGACAAATGAGAAATCTTGACTAGATTTCTCAGTGAATCATATACCATCTTTAAATTTAAGTATACCATAAAGAATTCAAACATTAGGATTTAACCTGTTGTTATGCAAAGGTTGTAAATATGGATAGTTAATGTCATAGATTTTGGAGTACATCAAAATACAGTACCTTTTAACTTGGTAGGCTATTAGAGAAGATTTAGGGTCGCCTAACTCATAGAAAACAAAAAAAAAACGCAGCTGTAGAAGACTGTGGCAGGTATGACGAACCAGACCTAATTAAGAGTAAGATGGTGGGATGGCTCGGAAATACTCTCCGAAATAAGGACGATATATTTAGAGAAGTCATAGAACAAGAGTGAATGGTTTCAATCTTTGGACGAATGAATACAAGATGGTCATAAGGCTGAGGGCTTGCGGCTGATGGTAAAAAGAGTTACGCGTCTTAAACATGAGCACCGGCTCACTAGTCCTTCCATTAAAAATTACATTTTTTTAGTAATAAATAGTAAGGTCGTCGCCGTAAAAGTAGTTTCTTTTTACACGGATTGTACTAGACAGTTGTTATCAATTTACTTCGACGGTTTGAGATTTAATTAAACATATTTCTCATAAAAGATCGGCCTGAGTCTGTACTAGACTACACCTCATTTACACATCGTACATATCATGCTCAGCTCATTGGGTCATGGGGTTACTTATTACACATAATTGAACAGATTGCAATGTACACAAATTAGGAATTTTTTAAATGCAGTAAATGTTCATTATTATTTTATAATATAAAAGAGCTCTGTCTTGTATTTTGAACAATAGGAGGCGGCCAGCTGGTAGATCCCGCGTCTGTGTTACTAAAATAATATGTCGCAGATGAAGCAGATATTATGTGAGGCTGAGAACAGACTGCGGTACGGTGTGAAAGGCCAGTAAAATAGATAAACACTAAAATATAAGAATGATGAAGAAAATAGAGATTGTGTAACATATTGCAACAGCAATGTGAAAAGTAACGTTGAAAATGAGCGTTACATTGAATCTCACAAAATAGGAAACTTAAGTAAAGAAATATTGTGACAAAGTATAAACCTATCAAAAATAAAATTCGTGATCTGGATTCATATTATACTTTTAGAAAAATATTGCATTGTTCCTGTTTTGTATTGTTTAGTGTTTTATTGAATCCTTCTAAAAAGCTTGAAGTGGAGATGTGGTTTTATGACAATGGTGTTTCTGAAATGCCGCAAGGAACGTTGTAGAATATTATTGAACTTTGTGAACAAAGTGCTACTATTCTATAACTGAAATAAATACGATTGTTAGGAACAACATTCAGAATAAATGATATTGACCAAAAGAAGTTTCATACCAAACAAAATGAATTTATAAAAACCGTATATTTATTTTCTTAAACTTATTAACAGCGTATTTTTGAGGGATGCAGATTCAAGACCAGAGAACTAAAATGTAAGGGATTTTACTGTAAATGCAAAAACCTTATGCCCATAACAGGCAGGTGGAGTGTTAATTGCACTTGATCTGTTGGTTCCAGGGCTACAAAAAATAGTTTTGTTTCTTAACACATAGTCAGCCAATTATATGACTGAACTATTTAAGAACAAAAAAGGTAGAGGTGTAAAAGCACTAGTCAGAGTTACCTCCTCTGAGAGTAATGAATTTCACTATACAGCCAGACCCTGAGGTGAATGAAGTGAAGGTGTCATTTGCAGGGTGGAAAGTTGGTGCTTTTCGGAGGGCCTGGCATGCCGATAAGCATACTCCTTCAACTTAGTGAGGAAGGCATATGTAAACCAGCTCACTCCTCGTTTTTACTTAGTAAAACCTCTAGGGGTTCAAACCAGCCTTTCGGCTGTTGACCAGAACAACAAAAAAACCTAATAGCCTAAGTTGGATAGTGTGGAATTTTTTTAAAATAAAATCACGTGTTAAAATTTGAAGTTGCAGCAGTCATTTTGTAGCAGTACGTTTTGTTTGGTAAAACGACGGTGTTAATACTGGAAATGTCTGCGTTTGCATCTAATGAGTTGAAATATTTTATTTTGCGACAAAGGTTTGTCTATAGAATTTCTAGACACCAGTGCCAAATCTAATGAAAGTGTAAAAATATCCTTTGGGTTTCAGCAGTTAGTAATGGTAATACATGATTACATGATGATTTTTCAAGAGTAAACAAATCTTTCTGAAGTAATGTGAATACTGAGTTAAAACAAGTAACATGTTAGATTCTCTCACAGCTGTATTAAAAACAAAATTGTTTTCATCAGATGACCAATCACATGAAAAAATGATTATCCGGTTTAATATTGTAAATGTCTAATTTTCCATCTTGCAAGCTAAAATTCAGTCAGATTTCAAATTAAGCATCATATTTATAAGCTTAGAAACATTGTATTTGTCTGGTTTTGTTTCCTACTAAATATTTTAACATATTATAGAGTTCTAATTGGGAAGATTGATATAAAGTAGTGAAGAATATTGAATGAAATTGAAAAAGCATAATATTCCTCTTTCTTTTATTTACTCATTTACTTTATTTATTTTTCATTATTTTTTTAAAACATGTTTTTTAAACATTACAGAGTTTAAACATCGATGGATGTTTGAATTCATTTAGTTTTTTCACTTTTCTGCCAGATTAGTAATTAATTGTTTAAAGAAAATTAAGAGATTACAATGTAGTAGCCTAGCATATAAAAATAAGACCCACATAAAGAAACATTTTGTAATTATTATTAAAGGCAATGCTACTTAAAAATTATTTCTTAGATGAAATGTTAGCTGTTAAGTACTTTTCGGCTTTTAGCCAAGAATCAACACTAGCGAATTTAACTTAGAAATCTGTGCACCACCAAGACGGTTACTGTACTAAAATTTGATTTCCTCTAATTCGATAAATTTTTTGTGATATCAAAGCCCTACAAAATTCCATAAAAACCATTATGTAATTAATAAAAATATCTCTAAAGCTGATAAATTCTATTATTGATTAGGTAACCGGAGGTGATTAGTTGGTGAAGCCCACGAATGTATTGTTGCTGAAATAATATATACAAATTTATTTGTCATTTTTATTCAATAGTAATGTTTCATTAGGATAATAAAATAAATTTATCTTATTTGTGAGACTTCAAAAAAGCGGAGAACAAATAATTTTCTGTTTAAAAATATTTCCTCACAGCTTCAGGTCAGGTTCGTTGCATTGTAATGTCATCTAACTCTACCTACACTTAGACATATTACAAATATAACTGAATCCACACCTCAAAGAATTCTTAAAGTGTGCATTGTAAAGGAAAACTGATTAATTTTCGATAAGTTGATACCCCGCTGGTTTTTGTTTTGCTTAATATTTTTCTAATTTTATGTATTCGTACATTACTTGTTAAATCGATTTATTTTCGTGTTATTTCTTGTAGCAAAACCAAACGACTTCGGATAATAAATGAAAAGAATAGAATACTATGTTTTATTTTATATTTTTCAATTATGCAAAGTATCTGAAGAAGCATTTACAACAGATGTAATATGATTTATATATAATGTATCCAACCGTTAAATACGCAGACACTTTTATTGCATTTATACTTTGTTTCTTCTCTTTCCTGTAACGCTTAACATGAGGTGTTTTTGATTTATGTGAATGTACGAACAGAAAGGACATTTCATAAGTTAAGAATTTTCAAACTGTACTTATTAAATATTTATTGTTTTAAGCACGTTTATTTTTAAGTATTTACAAGTAATTTTTAAAAACTTCATATAAATTAAGGGAAGTTTTTCTTTAGCTTCTCTTTCATAAATCTTGACAATAATGTTAAGATCATTACACTTCAAATTAAGTATACCGAATTTTAGAGAGTCTTTCAAAAATATTGTGGTTAAGTTTGTTACAGAAAATAATTCTAAATAATAATAAAGAAATATAAATAATATAATAATAATATATAATATAATTATAAATAATTTTTAAATAATAAATTGACGGAAACGTTCCTTGTACAACGACCATTATGCCTGATTTGAGAATTATAATCCTAGCATCTTATATGAATAATAATATATACAAATAATTTTAACAGTTCATAGCAACTAGGGGTAGGAGATGTCTGAATTGTTTACCGTATGGTTAATACAATTCCTTAATTGATACAAAGTTTAACTAGTTATTTTATGGATTAAATTCATAAACAGTAGGTTTCACACGTGAGCCTCATCACACGGGAATCTCACTTTAAACGTATCAGAGAACACCTAGATTCCGAAATCCCGATATAATACAACTTTGAATTCTGATTTCAACTCTCTTTTTATTAGTTTTTAATACGAAAAATGATGACTGGAAAATTATGATTTGATTGGTTTATAGTAGTTCACGCCTTGTCTAAAAGAAAATCTCAGTGTTAAATTTTCTAAGATTTTCTCTATTTCACTGAACACACAATGAAGAAATATGAGAAGAGAACTCTCTATGTCATTAGTATAGTAGGCTACTATTCTTCATCTTTGTCGTGATAAAATTTGGGAAGGAAAGAGGAATAATAAACTATTAACCGAGTATGAGATCTTAATAAACTAAAATTATTAAATGCAGTAAAAAATTGATTTTGATTTGGTAATGTTAGGTAATTGTGTTTGTTAGGTAATGCTGGATAGCGAAGCAAACATTGTCGTTAGGCGAAACAAAATTCAATGAAGATAGAAGAGACTGATAATGAAGAAAGAGTACCAAGGTAGTTTCGTTATTTGTCTTAATTCTTCGAAGGTAGGATTTAGATCACAAATCAATTTAAGTCCATACAATAACGTTAGAGTTTCAATAAAATACACAATGACAATAAAGAGAATCTTATTGTACATGATTTTTAGACGCTTTTCCTTGTATGTTTTCAAAATTGCAACATAAGATAAACACTGGATTAGCTCTATTTGCATGTAATAATTAAATGTCAGTAGTCATATATTTATTCATTCAACCGTTCTTCAAATAGTGAATATTTCCGTACCCTTAATAGACTTACATTCGTAAGTCACTCAATGAATATTTTAAGATTATATTTACAATGTTGCCTGACACAAAAAAAACATTGAGGTGTTTGATATTGTGATTTACAATCCTTTTTGAATTAGTAAACCCAAATTTTGTACTCTACAGCTCTCCTTTGTACATGCTAAGGATCCCTTCACAACCATAAAATATGCGATAGTATGTAGCTCCATAAAGTACCACTTAGGCAATGTCAAAAAGAGTAGAACGGTTACAAATATTTAACAACGACAAAAATTTTGAATAGGATATACGCAGAAACAAAATCACTGGTACACTTACAATAGATTTTTAATTTTCTATTCAAAAGTAAGAAAGAAAACTAGTCTCTGGTCAGATTTCATCTCCTAAACTGAGACAGAACAGTGTACTCAGGAATGTTATAAATACTTTTGGCCGATAGATTTTTCTAGGATATAGCCAGCTAGTTGGCTACATTGTATTGTTAACTGGTAACCACATGACATGCAATCAATGAATGTAATATAGATTTAAAAAAATTTAAGTACAAAGTAATTCAAGACAATTACTTAATTTCTGGTATTGAACCCAAAACTAAATGAACAAACATTTTTTTGGAGTATTTAGGTAACAAGTATGACGCATGTGTTTCAGCGGGAATCAATAGTATTGTTCAGTGAGCATCCAATTTTATCTTTAACTTCATTTAGCACATTTGTTTACTATAGTTCACATCAAAAAATATACCACTGATAATAACAATACATAATAATAAATATAAAGATTTATCATTTGCTAATTAATATAATAAGATTAATGTTAATAAACAATATAGGTAAGTAAAATAATTATAATTTGAATTGGAACAAGTAGAATATATACGTATTATATTAAAAGAAGCAAAACATTTCTCGGTCGTACGGTTTCTACAGTATTTGCATATTACCGCTACATATATTTTACTACCACGTTACGCTTGTAACTAAACCAACTATAAGAGAATAGTGCAAAACATTGGTGTCATTCCTAGGCCAAATGATAACCATTTATTAGGTGAGATATGAAAGTGAAGTAGTTAAATAATAACTTTAACCTTTTACCAGTGAAACTGGATGTTTGCATTAGATTTCCTAAATAACAATAAAAGAGAAATGAAAGAAAACGATCAAAGGTATAAAAACCAGAACGCTTAAGCTTCAAAAATTTTTTTTTATTAACTCACTAACTCAAATTGACAGTATCACGAAGAGATTTTGTTAAGCGGACTTTTTTAGTTGTGGTTACTCTCTGAATCAGTGACAAGCGGATTGCTTAATCGAATTTCCGGTTTAGGTTTCCAACAAGTGTTCAAATAACAAAATAATTATACAATAACAAATCCAAACATAGTTTTTTACCACCCAAAGAAGGATGTGGCTTTCTTAAAAAATAAAATTAGAAATAAAAATAATATAGCCTATACATAAATATTTTAATTATTTTTTTCTTATGTTTCACAAAATTCGTCTTTTCTTTCACTTCATGGGTTAGGCATTATTGCCTCCTCCGGAAACCACCTTCCTTTCAAACGACCATCACCCCTTCGAATGTTCGGGTTATTATTGATTGTCAATCTAGGCAAACGGCTTCCCTTCATGCGTTCCAGATGACACTCCAGTTGATTCTACGCTCATTAATCTTCTTCTCCTGGCTAAATATTTGCAATTCTTGTCTCATAACGTAACTTTATATCTTGTGCTCAAGAGTGCAGCCGTTCAACACCCAAAGAAATTTCATTTCAGCAGCTCTGACTTGGCTTCGTTCTCTGTTTGAAAGCACCCATGTCTTGCTTCTATGTACTTATAACTGGAACTGCCATAGTTTTGTAGAACTTTAAATCCGTTTCCTTTATTGTTTTGTGCTTTAGGGTTCTGTAAGTTGTCCCGCAAATGTGCCTAAATCTCATATTCACAAAACACATAAACAAAATTAAAAATTAAATATTTTAAAAGTGATTCATATACTTGGTTTTGATCCACAGTACGTTATCAGATATTTTATAACATACGAAACATTTGAAAAACTGCTACAGAAATATAACCTGAGATATCCCACTTTGCAGTCCAACGCTTATTGCTCTAAGAAGGACTACTATGTGGGAAAGATTTGATTGCCCCTTGCGGAGAGGAGCAGAATCGGCCCGCTACTAACCTTCTCAATAACATTTCATTATGTACCAAGTCCAGTGTACTATTTAGTAGTAGTTATGTGTTATATTAATTGTTAAACGTTAGACATAAAACAAAATACTACATATCATATCGTAATATTACTACATTAGTAATATTTTAATATAGATATTACATTTATATACATCTACAAACTGTGAATACACTAATCTACAATCAGTAACATTTTCAAACGCCAACATTTATAGGTCCTTAACTTTTGAAGGGGTCTTCAAAATTGTGTGATTCTTTCACTAAAAATAAGTTCACTCTTTAAACTACATTTCGTACGCTGCATATACATAAAAATAATTATAAGCCGAAAACTTTCTCGAGATAAGATTTTTCAAGTCAGGACATACTTCAATCAAACTCTTTTACAAAATGAGTGACTACAGTATTGAAATCTCTAACAAATATACATTTTCATTTGATCTGTAAGAGTTCTCGGTATATCCTGATCCCGTACATGAAATTTTTTCAATGTCAGACATCCAGTTAATATGTAATCATTATGAAAACGAAAAATCGTCCTATTTTACGGCTGTTATTTGTTTTCTTAAAATCACTAATAACTTTTTAACCGTTTCATTTATCGTAAAAGTTAATAGGACAGAAAAGATGCGTATTATGATTTTACATAAGACTAGAGTATTTTACAGTGTTATAAAAAAATTTTTTAAAAACGTTATTGAGAAGGCCAGTAGCGGGCCGATTCTGCTCCTCTCCGCAAGGGGCAAACAAATCTTTGCCACACAGTACCTAAATGTGATCTTAGTTCTACTTATTTTATAAACAATTAACACACTAAACTAGGGTTTCAATATTCCTACAATTTAACTCACATAATACAAAATTAGAGTTAGGCCTACATCATAATTATTATATTCAAATTATCTGGCCATCTCAATCTTAGATAATTAAGACGATAATTGCCGACTGAAACGAACACATCCTACAGACTTTTTTAAAGTGACAAAACAACACATGAAATAATAATCTATGAAATTCCTTCATTGGATAAATTTCTTCGCTCAAGATACGTAAAAAGGAAAACCCATCTGTTTATTACTCTATATCAGAAAATCTATAATAACAGATTCCGCTGAAATAAAAAAAATGTAGAACTATTTTTATTCTTTTGTATTATGTTTATAAGTACAAGTAAACTGCTATGTAAGTTAATTTAAATAATTTAAAATCAGTATCAAACGCTTTGTCTTTAGGGGCTACACAGCTTTTATTTGGCTACACATTATATTTGGGAGACTGTGGTATAATTATGTATCCAGGCTCTAGTCAGGGATCAAACCCAGAATTTTGGTTTTGCAGTCGTGCGTCGTGTCGGTGGCTCAATTAGTCCTGCCGATAGAACTACTAGTACATCCAGAAATAGATGTAATTTTAATCACAAAAAATTATTTACAGCTGTATACAATTATTATTTTTTTTTCTGCCCATAGCAGACAGGTGGAGTGTAAAATTATTTATACTCAATCTGTTCGTTGCAGGGCTAAAATAAATAGTTCTGATTCTTATCACATGGTCAGCCAATCAAATGACTGAATCACTTAAGAAAAGAAGAGGTAGAGGTGTAAAAGACACTGATCAGAGTTATCTCCTCTGATAGTAATTAATTTCATTATACAGCCAGACCCTGTGTTGAATGAAGTGAAGGTGTCATTTGCAGAGTGGAAAATGTGTGCTTTTCAGAACGCTTGGCAAGCTGATAAGCATACTTTTCCATTCACTGAGGAAGGCTAAGTAAACCACCTTATTTCTCGTTTTACTTAGTAAAACCTCTACAGGTTCAAACCAGCCTTTTGGCTGATGAACTACATAATTATTTATTAAGTTCAGGAAATTGAAATAAGGTCGATATCTATTATCTTTTTTAATAAATTGTAAAACAATTATTGTAATTCAATGGATCTTTTATCTAACATTCTGTAAAATTGGAAAAAATAAACAACTAGTTGTAAATAATTTGTTAGAATAAATTGTGTGCTGTGTAACAGCAACCACGCAAATTAATTTCGCTGAAGATTCATGTAGACGATACCTTCCTGTTATTTGTTTACTAAATTTTTAATATATTACAAGCCGTTACAGTGAAATACCGTACCTCTCTCCTAATGCAATTATTTACTAGCTTTGTAAAAACACTTGTGTAATACAAAGTGCAAATAATTAATTACATTAAGCGCAAAGTGTTGAATTTTCAGTTACTTTGTTCTGGGAGAAATTTTAGAAATTGAATTAAAAGTTTTGGTAAAGGGAATTGCAAGTAAAAAGTTTGATGAAATTTCAGTAACACTTTCCTTCTAAACTACTAAAATTCGTTGAATCCTTTTTAAAATACCATGATTTTGATTCAATTTTCTGTTTAAAATTTAAAATTCTGTAAATTATTAAAGATACATGTGTAGTTGTTAATTTAGATGTTGCTTTAAAGTTTTAGAAAAGCCATTAAAACAATGTATATGAGTGATAACAAATTTGTTTTTGAAACTAATAAGTCTCGCAATAAAACCTCCTTACCACGGACAAAAATACAGTTTAATGCATAGGAGATTCAGCTAAAGGAAAAGAAAGAATATTGAAAAAAGTGCCATTGTAAAAACTGTTGCAAAGAAACAGGGACATTCAAATAGGCAGTTTCAGTACCCGCTTTGTTACCAAGATAAAATGCCGTACTACTTTTTTATAGTTTCATAAAACGATTTTATGTCTTTAGTCTTCTAACTAGTAAAGAAGTGTTAAATGGCATTGAAAATGGTCCCGGTGTCGATTTCCGATTTTTTTTTTGGTCAGGAAAATTGTCACGCTTTTTAAACCTGTTTCTAATGTCCAACCCAGTGGTCGCTAATAACCAAGCAGTTGACGTGATACAAATTAATCTGGGGTCTTCAGTGCATCGTGTCAAATCTGTGCTGATTACAGAAAGGGTCTTAATTAGATCAGTTGGTTAGCTGCTAAGATATTAATTATTTTTACTTCTCACCAGAAAAGATTTTATTTCAATTATTATATTACAGATACAACAGAACGATATTTTCAGATGATAAGATATTGTTGATTCGGACCTATGTTGAAAAATTACTGACTGTGTTCTGACATAGTTATAATTTTTTCATAAAGTCAATTCTTGAATCAATCTTCAATCGTCAATCACTCAATCGTCAATCTTAAAGTTATATTCTTGAATCAAAAGTGTATGGTTATAGGCTACATGACGGGTAGACAAAAACAAGTAACTTTTCATATTTAACATAATATATCGATAAAAATGCAAGAAAAAATATGTGCTAAATTTTGTTACTTTTATCGGATTCTTAAAAATTTACTAAATACTAAATATGCTTGAAACTAGAAGTATTCCTGAATTCGTTAAATAAATAAAAATTTTGAAACGATAAGTAAGTACGTGCGTGAAATAACAAAAGTTTAAGCAACCATATAATAACGTAACCTGGTTATTATTTCAAATAAAAATGTAAGTAAAGTTACACTATTAATTACTACATAGTAAACTGTACAATTTTTCTTAAGTCTTTGAACTGAAAAACTGAAGGTAATTAAAAACTAATCATAATTCCTATTCGTAAAAATTGGTTAAATTATACTGTAGTACTATATTGTATATAATTATACGGTATAGGCCTACTGTACTTCTTTGAAAACAAATGAATAAAAGGGGAAAACAAAACACTAAAACGTTTTTAGGAAATCAAATAAATACGTTTAAATTATAGGAGCGGTTAATGTTGGATGAAAAGATATGTTCTTTTTCTACAACCATTATTCGTTGAAGTCATGAGCTGTCTTGTACCAAATGAAAAAGAAATACATCAGTAGCTGCTTATAAAATAAATATTGCTTTTAAACGTCTTCTGTTTATTCCACACGCAATCATACACGACGACTATTCACGGCGCAGGTCTACGAATGAGTAGTTTTTTTGTGATGGGTATTAAAATTTCCTCAACGTGCGGGTCCTTCTATTTTATACAACTAATGTTAAATATTTGAAATTTATATTTTTTATTAGTTTTCTTTGTTATGACATTACACATAAATCTTATAGTAAATTTAATATCCTTTAATGGTACTCGTTTATCACGGGACGGAGCAAATTAAAATTCACGGCCCTTTAATAAACATTTTTGTTCACCTGCAGTTGTACGTTGAAGAGATATGATAATTTTTTGGCATTTTTCCAAATCTTGCTATCGACTTATGGAACATCAAATCCAGATGGATCAATTTAATAAAATAATTGAAGATTATTATTTATCATTTGTTTATTTATTCGCAGGATTTACTTTAGGGTTATTAAATATCTTAGTAAAATATCTTAAATTCCGACAGTAAAGGAGCTAACCGCGTCCTTGTATAATAAATTTCACGAACGACTAGATGTCCATCCAAACCAACTAGCCCGTAATCTAGCTACCAGGAACTTCTCACCTGTGCGACGTCTAAAGCGAAAATGGAGTAGAGACCTCTTGGTCTAAATAACGGATAATACCCGTAGTTATAAACGGAGAATGTACTACTGGGTACCTCTACTCCTTAAAGCGAAACTTCCCACCACCATTTAAATATCATATACTAAATTGTACAGCTCAATGTACAGTACCGCAATAAAAATTCAAGACAAAAAAATATCTTAGAAAACTTCTTGTTCCAACTTGTTGTTTCAAGAGATTTTAAAAAAATTTCCGGAGTAAAATTATTAAAAATTTTAGAGATTACCAAATTATTATAGTAATAATTAACGTACATACGAAAATAAAGTTATCAATTGATCCACAATAGTAATAAAACCAAGATGGTCGCCATTTTGGAATATACCTTTCTCTTGCAATTTCCTGGTTATTTTTTATCGGTTTTTTACGATTAGAAGTCGTTTTGTTCACATAAAAGTGCATAATACTGTTATGATAAGACAGAATTTAATAAATCCTATCATTTCTTGAGATAATAAAAATTAAAAAATAAAAATCTCCACCATTTTGAAACTTGCCAACGAAGAGTTTCAAAACTTCTTTGTAAAATTAGTTTGAAAACAAATTATAAATTTTATTGCATTTCTTCAATCCATTATTGAGAAAAAAATGAATAATCACAAAATAGCAGAAAGACGGAAAAACATGAAAATTGTCGAATATATGTTCATTTTTTCAGCAGTGTATTAGGTGTCGCAGAGTTCGGGTGGGCTTTTAACGACACTCTCTATATCAACACAAATAGTTAAGTAACGGTTAGAATTATGAAAATCTGTTTTTCACTTTTTAAAATCTTCATTCACACTGTACAGGCAACTTACAATCAGTGATAAAATGAAAAACAGCACTTTACTTAAGAACTTGAGAAGTATAATTATTTTATTACCAGAAATTTTTTTAAGGAGAATTTTAGAGTTACTACTAGTTCTTTGTCAGTGGTTAATAATGACAAAACTTTGTAGCCTGCTTAAATTCAGTGCTCGTTATTATCTACAGCCTACATTGTGTTGACATTCAGTCGATACATTTTTGCTTTTATACACATAGATTAAGCTACGGTATGTTTTAATCTGATGAACTATGCTTTACAATTTTTTACTGAAATTTTCTAATACCTTTATTACCAATTTTATCGAAGGGGTAAAAGCGTTATAAGTTTTCGATTATACTCAAGGGAGAAGGATAAATTAGTTCCGGTTTTCAATCTAGATTTACGAACCAATTTTTATTTTAAACAAACTTCCTCGCTTCAAGAAGAATAATCGTTTCTATCAGTACTTTCTACAGTCAGCTCTCTTAAATTCTCTCTCTATATATATTTAAAAGCCAATCTATATTGACCTCATGGTTTATTCAAGCTTGCCTTTTTTGTAAATTTTTAATAAATAATATTTGTAGAAATGTTCTTTATATTAATCTCATCTAAAATTAACGTTTGTAAATCAATATTAGTGTTAATAACCTTTTACGACTCTAAGAAAATTGACTTTATAAGTAGAAAATAAAATAAAATCCTACTAAATCAATCCAACTTACATTCACTCTTCGACGATCGCTTGTCCAGTAAACTTTCTTAACAACATTAAAATTTCACAAGACAATGAAGTTCGTTATCTCGGGCTGTATCTTGAACAGCTTATAAATAGAAGCTTTCCAATAGAAATATTTATTTATTGCTACAGGAGTTCCTTACAATGTCACTAGTCAAACTTAGGACAACGATTTTTATAGAACTTTTATTTCAGAAAATATTTTAATAACCATGTGAATCCCTTTATTCGGCAACTGTCAATACAACATTTTCAAACACCACGACGTCTATGCAAACATGGATCTACTTTATTTATTTTATTGAGTAATTATGCCTCATTTAAAATGTTACTACACAATTTTCTGACGATTATGTACATAATTTAAAGTTCTTCTTCTTCTTCTTCTTCTTCACTACAGGGTTTAGGCGAATCGCCTGTTCTGGTCTTAAATTTTTTTTTAAATTTTCTGAAGGACAGCACCGTCTTTTCCTGGGTCTTCCAATATCTCTTCGGCCAACCGGCCTATACCTCCACACTTCCTTAGGTATACGCCCATCAGGCATTCTTTCCAAATGTGCCAGCCATCTCTGCCTGTTTTCTATTATTCGGTCTTCCAACTTGAAGATGTTCTATTCCCTACGCACATCTTCATTATATAATCTATCCACTCTTGTACAGCCCTTTACTGACCTTAAACATTCAATTAAAGCTATTTAAGTTAATTTAAAGTTATCCAAATTAATTATCTACCGGAATATACACTGTAAATCAAAAGAAAAGCTTCTAGACTCTTTATTTTTTGAATGTCACTACATAATTTTTTTATTACTTTATATTGTTAAAATATTTGGGCACAGGGTAACTTTTCTGTATTGTTCCAAATTCAAAATAAAATATTGGTAAAAATAATTGTAATTTTTATTTAGTATTCTATAAGATGAAATTTTATTTAGTCAATTTTAATCAAGGATGTTTTTTAAACTTAAACATATCTATATATTTTCATGAAGAATCCAAGTTTGTTTTACCCGATTCATGTCACTATTCAATTTTTAGTTTTTCTTGTGCCTAGGAGTTATGTACTATAACAAGTTTTAAACGTAAACTTTAAAGTATAACGAAAATTGTTTCTTTAGAATTAAGTTAGTGCCAAAGTAAAACAATCCTTGAACAGAACTTCTACACGACTATTTTAGTTTTGGAATTTTTGTATTAGCATTTGTAACTTTTCATATCAACATAAAATTTTACTAAGTTTTCTTTTCTTTCCTCTAAACTATGCATACAAAATTAAAGTTTGAGTTTTTTTGAGATTACAAGCAAAAGCACAATTTAAATAAAAATTTATCAAACGTAGTGGAGTTACTAATATTTAAGGTATTTGTATTAATTCAAAATAGTAGGGAAACAATAAGCAACGATGTTGTTTATAGATTTGAAATTCCTGTTATTCAGTATAAATTAACAGTTAAAAGAAAGTTTTACCGTACAGTTTTCATATATTTA
Source organism: Catonia carolina (assembly GCA_035578175.1). Taxonomy (NCBI): domain Eukaryota; kingdom Metazoa; phylum Arthropoda; class Insecta; order Hemiptera; family Achilidae; genus Catonia; species Catonia carolina. The sequence goes on along the minus strand of JAQMRL010000001.1, from coordinate 63,655,271 downwards.
GATATAAAAACCTATTTTATTTGGTACATGGTTAAACAGATTTTGTAGCCCACTTTAACCTTGTTTAGCAAAACTCAAACAAAAAGTAGCTGGGGGTAGCAGGAGTGTTCCCGTTCATTACAACTGACCATGTTCAATTAATGCACCCTCAGGGACTATTGTTCAGTTCAAAAAAATCATTACACTGTGAAATTATTGGTCGCACACCTGACAAAAAATATGCAACCATATTTTTGCTTTACAGCTCTTTTGATTATATAACTATTGTTTATTTTAATATTATAACATTTTACGAATCATTATAAATTAAATGAAAATATTGTCTTACTGGAATTTATCACAGTAAAGATTAATGATGACGATAGAATTGAATATGAATTATTATTTCGTACTTTTTTTTTTAATTTTTTTTGAATACTATTTTATAATCAGTTAAATTATTTAACTTAAGTAAATTTTATAGCATTAGAAAATAAATCTTGATGGAGATTACGTCCTTAGCTGAACTCCAATTTAAAAATAAATTGTAGTTGTTCAGGTTAATTTTAAATGTGTTAGAAACACAAAATTTACAAATTGTCAGGTGGTAAAAAAGTAAAAGTTTTATCGGTGATAGTTGTGACAGCTAATTTTTAATTTTTTCTGTACGATATCTAAAATTTTGAAATGTTTCAGTATATGGTAGTTAATAGTCACTATTAACAAAAAGGTTAATTGCTAAAGGGTTTTATGACGTTTAAGTCTGTCTTGGTGTTTTTTGTTTCGTTGTCGAATTTTGTCCAGAACAGTATTAACATGTGAGTCATTGTAAATTACATCGTTGGTTATGAACCAAGAAAGTCATAAATAATTCTAAGGATCTTCGATTATAGACACTTGTTCAACAGTGACTCTAAACGATATGATACCATAGACGGAAGACGTTAGATACTTAGGTATTCACTTAGACAAACAACTTAGATGTAGAAAACACATCTGGACGAAACATAAACAGTTGGGCATTAAATTATTCCAACTGTATTGGTTGCTAGACAGAAAGTCGCGTCTTTACTTGGCAAATCTATAAAATAATAATAAAACCATTATGGACGAAAATAATTGTACTGTGGGAATCAGCGAGCTTTTCTAACATTTAAATTGTCTAGAATTATTTAAAAATACATTCAGTTTTGAAAATACATTGTTAAAGACAAATAATAATTTCTTAAAAGTTTTATAACCAACCCGATTTTTATACTTTTTGTTTTTTACTGTTCTCACTTTTATCCAATCGAGGAACATACATAAATATATCTGCTAGTTTGTAGACTCTTCTCCTAAGTATTAAGGTTAATTAAATGTAATGAGAAAACTGGAACAAATTTTATTTCTTACACAATAGTTAAGTTAAATTTCTGAATTCAGGTATATTTTCAGATTGATAATGTTTGTCTATTTCTATTTGACACTTGGAACTATAAGTACAAAATATATCCACTAAGTAAAATATGGAACAAACAAAACATATGACGTATTTAAAATAGTAAAATGTCTATTAGGAACAGTATTTTATTTTTCTCGTAAATATCGCAGCGGTCCATTTGAGATCGATGGATTTTTTGACTTCTTTTTCTCGCAGTTTGCTCTCTTAGTATGTAATTTACGTCTTTTCTTTTACTTAATGATTAACTGTAAAAATATTACAACAGGTAAATGTGATGATAGTGTAGAAATAACATGATAGGCATGAGGAGGTAGGATCCCCCCCCCAGATTGGTGCCTTTCCAAGAATTGTGATTAAAAAAATTCTCTTATTTTATCTTCCACACCCAGGCCTCACTACCATATGCCAGTGTTGGGACGTCTACTGCCTTATAAAACTTTATTCATGTGCCAGTTTGGGGTTTTCTCTTCAAATTTTAATGTATTGGACCGATCATCTTCAAAGAATGTCTCCACACAGAATTCCTAGACTAGTCAGTAGTTACAGGCCGATTGGACAGCGCGATTCGAGGCGAACGGTGGCTAGGAGGATACCGGAGCAGGTTCTAGGACATAATCCTTGATTGGTAAAGAAGAAGGATACAAAAATTATGAATAACTTTAAATAAAGTTTATTTCATTACATATAATAGTATATTATTCAAACGTTTTGTTAAATTATTTGCACTCGATCTGTTGGTTCCAGGGCTACAAAAAATAGTTCTGTTTCTTATCACATAGCCAACTACTACGACTACTACGACTAAATTATTTAAGAACAGGAGAGGTAAAGTTGTAAAAGACACTAGTCAGAGTTATCTCCTCTGAGAGTAATGAATTTCACTACACAGCCAGGCCCTGTGGTGAATGAAGTGAAGGTGTCATTTGCAGGGTGGGAAGTGTGTGATCTTCGGAGGGCTGGCATGCTGATATTTAGATATATTTTATTCTTCATTTGATTTTTTTTAGTTTGAGTATGAGCAAAGAATTAAAGAATTTTAGACTGAAAATTATAATGTTAAAAAACAGTTTTTATAAATTAAAAATTTTCATGACCCAATTGAGTATAATTCCGTTTTGTTTTATTTATGAATGGATTTAATTTTTAAATGTACGGCAGCAGAACTGGAATGCAGATCGGAGCCGCGTTTGAATACGACAGCGGCGAAGTTGTGAGCTTGTGCTGGGTGACCGGCCAAGCGTTTTTCATTGGTCTGACAGATAGAGCACGAAGTTGCCTTTATCTGTCAGTATTATTTTGTGCAGTAGCACCCTTTTAACTTTTTTCAAGCTTCTTTAAATTATACTTATTTAATAGTACATGAAAAAATAAATTAGTTTTTGATGAGATGTGAATATAAATAGTTACTTCCACAGAATGCTTCTAACAAAATACGAGTATGTACGGTAGGTTTATGCATTTTGATTTATATTAGAAAATAAAAACCGTAACAGAAGTTAAATTAAATACTCTTGCTAATAATTACACATTGTTTTCATTGAATACTGTTCTGTAAAATTTTATACAATATTTTATTTTAGTGTACGCCTACTCTGTAACAGTTTAGCTGCTTGCAATATTTATATAGATTAATTTAATTTATTTATTAGACATTTTTGTTGAATTGATTTTTATTGATTTTGATTGACGTTTATTGTGATAATTATTTGTGGTTTTTAAAAAATATTTAAAGACAGTTTTATAAATTTATAAATATTAGTAGGTACGATTGTCATTTTTATTTTAATTGAAATAAAAATTTCTCCTTTAATATCCATACGTCGATAAAACAAAATTATTTCAAACCGTAATCAAAAATTTAAAGAAAAACTACAAAATATATTATTCAAATTTTTAACGATATAATTAATATCAAATAGCCTCTTAAATTATTGCATTACATAATTGATATCAAAATCTATTTCATAAACGATGAATTGAAAAATAGTTATTGAAAGTAAAAGTATTTATAAAAAGATTTTTTTAAATTTTAAATCAAGTTTGAAATTTTTGATTGTCTTAATCAGCAAAGAACGTAAATCGAAATGGTGTGATTTTCAAATAAGACGTATAATTGTTACACCACACTTGCCAGTGTGCTCCAATCAAACTAAAAACAAATCTAGAATAAACTTCAACTGACATTACATTTCATAACTGATACTTTCTTTTAACTTTACACTTGATTTCGCGAATACAGTTAAAACAGACTCGAAAATGAAACACAAAGACTCGAAAGTTACATTTAATATATTTTCTGGACGAAACCTCGCCGAAAATTTAAAGGATGGTAGAGCTAGAACGATCGATAGAACTAATTTATTCATTGAACTGCAAATTTGATATTTGGTTAATTGTCACCAATGTTCTGAAGAAATATTGGTGAATAGATTTTCCTGATAAGTCTCCTTTTAACTTAAAATAATGATGTAATGATACCAAAAATTCAGTGAAAAAGAATTAACACCTTATTAATTAAACTGTGTTGTTGGTTATCGTTAGCCGAAATTGAATCTCTATTTAGTTTTACTAAGTAAAATGAGAAGTGAGGTAGTTTACAGTTACCTTCCTCACTGAGTGGAAGAGTATGCTTTTCAGCATTCAAGGCTCCCTAAAAAGCATCTACTTCCCACCCTGCAAATGACCTCCTTCACTTAATTCACCACAGGGTCTGGCTGTATAATGAAATTTATTACTTTTAGAGGAAATAACTCTGACTAGTGTCTTTTAAACCTCTACAAATTAAATTAGAATTAAAGTCTAGACAGGCTAATTGGCTCATGGTTACATTTAAATTAACGAAGTTATCACACTTAAAACCCGTTAAATCATAAAAGCATAATTTATTAAGGCTTTAATTGTAACTAAAACATTAGAATCTTTTCAAATTTGAATTGTTAAAATTTGATTGACTTCATGATTCAAATAAATTATCTACCGTTAAGAGTTGAGATTAGTTAAGTTTTATTCAGAGTTCAGGTTTTGAAACACACGACCGTTTGTTGTTTTTTTTCATTCAAAGAACGTTAAAAATCAGGCGTTTGTCGTTTTTACTCAAAGTTTATGTTTACATTTAAAGACAAATTTCAAAAGATTACTCTTTGTTAAAAAAAACTTTTAGTAAATACAGTATCTACCTATGCGTTCTAACATTTACTTTTAGTCAGCGAGCATACCAGGTGATACATGCAGACGACTCAAGCACCGATATCCAAAAACCTTCTTCTAAGGAACCAGTGTGAATATTGCAGCGATTTCAGAAGCAACAATTTTATATAGAAACAAAAACGCAGTTACAAAAATTAGCGAGCAAAATATTAGATGTGTTCACTTAAAGATTGTGTTGTGTTAATTTTTTCTGATAGAATTGAGACTCTCTCTAATTTTAGTAATGCGTATATACAGTATAAATTAAAAATTAATCTTAAATTGCCGTTTATTTAAACAATGCAATTTTAACTGATTGTTAATAAAACAACATTTGTAAACGTCAAACTGCGACTTAGTTAAGATGTAATTTGTAAAATTTGAATGAAATTTAATTCAGTAGCTGGCATCTGAAATGCAATTAAATGTTACTGACTAATGACTGCTGCCGGGAGCAAGGAGACGTAGGATTAGGACAAGTTCCAATTTGACTTAAAGCCAGACATGTCCTGTTGCTGACCCCAGTTAGTGAAGTCGTCTAACTTACGACCACTATTCAGCCCCCCCCCCCACGAGAAAGAAAACCAAAGAAAAACAAATTTATTTGTCCATTGCACAACATGGTATATAACAGTACATTAGTTTAGTTAATCCCTTCGTACTTCACAGTAAGCTGAATTGTTAATAATAGGACAAAACTTAAATATTGGTGGTTTTAATTTATATTAATACTTTGTTACTACAGTTGATTATTTTATTAATAAATAAGAAACAAACATTTCATACATTTTTCTGGTTTTAATAGTCTTCCCGGATCGATGTCCTCTTTTTGGATACACGAGAAAAGCGTAGTACAACTGGAAATAGGTAAAATAATTGAACAGTCCGAAAAGTAGGTGTTTGACGAGGGCCTGAAAAGGGTAAATTCATAGAAATTCATCTTACCAGGTGAAAAGAGCACGCAAGGCTAGAGACAATAGTAAGTAATTAAAACTTTAAATAATAATAATGCATGTTAAATTCTATACAAAGCAGCCAAGCAAGTAGGAAATTACGTGGAAATCTGGAGAGTATTTGTGAACTTTTATCTCCATAATCTGAGTTTAGTTAGATCAATCAGGTACAGGAGCTTTCTCTAAAAAATAGGAATCAGCATTTTCTCGTATTAGCACTTTTTCTTACTTTCTCTTGATTGTCGTTGTAAGAATTATGTTACAATTACGCAATTATTTTTTAACTGTTATTTTTATTGTTTTATAATGGTGCTTATATAGTTGTTATTTCTAATTTACGTTGACAGATCATGGATGTAATCATCAATAATTAATAAGGGAAACTGCAGGAGCATTGCCTTGCTACACTTACCGAAATCATAGGAAAGATTAGGACCCCCTTGTTGTATGAAGGTTGCTTGTAAAAGAGAGACGTCTGAGATATAAGGCAGTTTACAAAAGTGATAACATTTTCTCATTAACTGATCATAAGTGGAATCTTGTAAGTTAATTACTGTTATTAATTAAAAGTATATAATGGTTCCTGGTGTTGTGCACTTTTTATTAACGCCAAGTTTAATTTTTGTAATGATTACCATTGTCACACCCTTGTCAAACATTGACTATTCGGATATTACAGAATTGGCCAGATTCTACTTGTGCGTTTCTGCTTATATGTTTTGAGCGACAACCTCTTCTCCATCCTTGTGGTAATTTTTGGTTCTACCTTTTTCTGTTTTTTACCACCTACTTCTTCTAAATTTCTTTCACTCACAATCCGTCCTTCTATTTTCTCTTCGACTTTCAAGATTAATAATAATTTTCTGATTCTTATAATTCAAAAATACCAAGTCCAACAATACTAAAAATATACGAGGTGCTACCCAAAAGTTCGGGAAATTTCACCATAAAAATAAAAAAGCTTACCATAATTTCTAATTTCCACCATCTCCTTCAAAATAGTTCCCTTGGGGATTGATACAGCGATCCCGGCGTTTTTTACACGATTCCATGCATCCCTGAAAGTCTGCAAGTGTAAGAGTTCAAAGCAAACTCTGCGTTTCTTCCTGAATCTCCTCAATTGTGTTAAAACGACGGACGGCCTTTCAATTGAAATTTTATTTTGGAAAAGAGAAAAAAGTTGCACGGGGCGAGGTCAGGCGAATAGGGTGAGTGGGGAATCACTGCCGTGTTTTTGGAAGCCAAAAAATTCTGAACGACTAGCGGTGTGTGCACGGGCGCGTTGTCATGGTGCAAAACCCAGCTGTTATTAACCCATAGATCTGAACGTTTGCTTTCACATAACCGCTTCAATATTTCACAATAGAACGTCCCATTGACAGTTTGACCAGGAGCAAATTCCCTATGGATAATGCCTTTGATGTCACCAAAAACAATCATCATGGACTTGACGGTCATCATGAACGCTCTTTGTTATCGACTGTCGTTCGTCCATCTTTGAATCATTTTACCACAAAAAGTTTTACTTTGACACGTAGTACTTTCGCCAAATGCTTCCATAAGCATGCGTTAGGTTTCTGCAGCAGTTTTTAAGTTTAAAGCTACATCTGATGCAGGTTTTTTGCTTTTTAAAATCTGCTACTTAAAAAAATCGTCGAAACACTAAAACACATTGTCACACAACCGCACGAAACTCAACAATTTATGCTCTCACCGTCACAGCTGTTGGAACACCGATTCACAAAGAGTACTGTTAGCCACATCTAGCAGCAGTGGGTCGTATCACCAATGATTCGCGCGCGACATTTAAATTCCCCGAAATTTTGGGTAGCACCTCGTGCTTCACAAATGAAAATAATATTATAACATATATTCTGATTTTCGTGTAAAAATATAGAGTGATTTTGAAGTCGTTGTGGAAAGCTTATTTTTTCAGAATTTAGTTTTCTGCTACTCATTAATAGTACATGAAAGTGCTCTGATTGTAAGAAAATTCGATACCCTAATTTTAACTTATCTTCATGTTTGAAAAATAAAATAATGTTTTTTGGCAGGAATTTTTGTGTTCGTCAATTTAAAGAATACAATATGGTGTATTTTGGAGTTACAGTATACAACCATTTTAAACTTTATTTGTACGAAAATTAATTCAGGGGTAATTTAATTTTTAAAAAACATCATAATCAAAATTAACCCATCGCTGTTTGAACGTTTCTCATTTAAAAGAAATAATTACAGCTGCTGCAATAAATAAATTTATACTAAGTGGTTTTTTTCGATTGAATTTTTTGTAGGATATAGCCTATGGCATCAAATCTGTCAAACCAATTTTTCCTCAAAATGGTTGACCGAATTGAAATGATTGAAAGGTGAGATGAAATAATACAATTTTTTAGTTATGTTTGAAGATTTTTAATGAAATTAAAGTGTTTCATCATTTGCTTATTTCAATATATTGTCTGGAACACAAATTTCTTCATATTGTATCAATATAAAAAATTTTAATAATGAACTGAATTTATCTATTTAATGCATTCGGTAATATTTACTCAATGGTTAGCAGTAGCACGTATAATATACCACCTTTCGTAGTCAGCGAATTTGTATGCAAAAGCGATGAGTTGAATTATTAGATACATGTAGATGAAGATATATGATGTCATTTGGATTCCGAAAATCAGAACTTAGTTGCACAGTGACTGTAAATGTATCTCATTGGTTAATATCCGGTTGTTAGTTATAAGTTTATTTAATATTTGAAAGTAAAATGTTAACGGTATTACCACAAAAAAAGTTAAATATGTCTCACCAAAATACGAGTAGCTACTGTATTTATAAAAGCACGTTTTAACTTAGCCGTCATAATTAAATTCAAGCCTAAACAAATATTTAAGAAGTTTAAGCTAAAGATAACGGGTTTTTATTTGCATGATTATTCTATATAAGACCTTCTCTGGTTGAACTATAAGGTACCTGTATAGAAGTACTAGTAACAGTGGTTGTAGTAAAAATATTAGAATAGTAAGGCCTAAACCGGTGAATTTTGTTAACAAGGCTATCAAAAATAAAATTCTGACAATTGTCAGAGCTACTAGAGAAAAAGATGCACTATTTGATAATTAAGTAGGTCTTCACCCTCTATAAATTGGTTAATAAAACCCTGGTTGAGATTCCTTTGTAGTACTATCTAAATTATCAACGTATAAGAGAAACGACTTAAGTGCTGGCCAAGAATGTCAGATAAGAGATACGCTGTTTCCGAGCAAACAACTGCGTTGCCGCTGCTCGTAGATTGGCCACGATTCATGAGCGAAGTCACTCTTTTCCTAGACGGAGGCCCTCCTACTTGATCGTACATTCTCTCGTCGTGGGAGGGACCACTGCTACTTCTCTCTACCGCCACTAAGACAAAAAGTTTTCTTATTCTGCATGTCCTTGACCCTCATCACTAAAGGTATTTTATGCTAAATATATTTACTACAGTCCTTCCTTTTCTTTGTATTAATGTATTATTGTATCCTTTCGTATTGTCTGCAAATTGTAGGTTGTATTTATTTTTTTCGGATGGGTACATTAAGTTACACGAACTTTGTTCGCGAACGGATGCGGTTGAAAATATTTCTTCGATGTTGCGAAGACTCCTTTTATAGTGATACAGAATCACCTACACGGTACAAAATTCCTTTGCTGTAACCTGAAAAGTACAACTTATATTTAACTTTAAATTACTTAGAAAATATTTCAATATTTAATTAATTTTAGAGTAATTTTATCTTATTTTCTCAACAAAAGTAATAATTAGTTCCAGTTCCCAATAATTCTTAATTTCATGTTAAATTATGGGTTACTTTATGATTTATCATAGAAAAGATTGAAACTTAACCAGACCAACAACGACAGTTGATTTTTTAATATTTGTGTTACGTCGGTGGGGATAATCTACTTTAGTTTTATTTTTTAAATTAAAAATGTTACGATAGTTAATTTACTGTATACGTAAAAGTAAATAAAAACAAATATTTTCTTCAGTAGGCTAGTATAGTTTTGGTTTTGACTCTGTATGCGCACACACTTGTTATTCTATATACAACATAAAGTATTAACACGATTTGTTTAAACATAATTACGAGAAGCATACGTACTAGTTTGAACTAGTAAGGTCCTCGAGGGAATATTAAAGTTTATAATGGGTTTGAAACTCAAACACGTCATAACTTGTGGCTAATCCGATGTTCACTTGTCCGAGATTCTGTTAATGTTAATGGTTAATATTGATGCTTGGCCTCTATACAATAAAAAATAAGGTACAGTTTTCCCAGATCTGTCTCAGCTCTCACAGAACTGATTTCAGTCAGCTTATATTTTAATGAAACTCTCCACTTGCAGATTTACGCATCGTAAACATTACCCAATTCCCAATAAACGCAGAAAGTAGAAAATTAAAATTTTTCTTTAACGCGGGCTTTTTGAAACTTTACCGCACCGATGCCATGATTAACAAATTTGTGGGATTCACGAAGACTAATTGGTGCTGTTTTACTGAAGTTTTCTTTATGGCGGATAAAATTATACAGTTTAGAAAATCTAGAAATCCTCAGCTGTTTACTGACCCATTCAAATATTTAGGGATTATTTTAGATATTTCGGCGTAGAAAACAAAAAAAGTCATTGCCAAGTCCCTGTTTCGAGTCCTTGCCGTAAAAAATGAGAAAAAGGATTTAAAATCCCTGCACTTATTCAGGAGTACACTCTATCGGTCTACCGACGTAATCTTTAAAATCTATGTAAAAAATAGAGCAAATTGTTTTTTTGTTTTATCCATTTTGTTTACCAATTTGTTCTTTAACGTTGCGGTTCGAACTATTAACATCAATTATTTTTATGTGACTTTTTTCTCTACTGTATGAGTAGCCAACCTTCCTTTTTATTACTTATGATAATTTGGTAAATTATTTTGGTCTTAGTCTTATTATTGCCATGATTATAGTTTGACATAAGAACTGCAATGAAGTAACCAGCTCCTGTGATATTTTCAACCCCAATTCTTTTGAAACCTTATGAGGATAGAAATAGAACCGCGCCCAGTGTGGAAATAATGACTAGATTTATTTATTTATTAGTTACTAATATATGTAGGGCCTAGTAATTTTCTCTGTTAATATACGAACGCTAAAATTGGGATAATTCTAAATTATTATATTTTGTGATAAATTTGTTTCATATTTAAAAAGCAATGACCTTTCGATTCATGTGAAATTTACGCTTGAATTATGCAACTATGCATGAAATGAAACGGTTTCTAAAGAAAGTAGTTGTAATGTATTCATAGAAACGGATGAAAAATGACGTCAAAAATTGTGTATATATTCACGTATATTATTCTTAATACTAATGTAAGTACTTGGTTGATAATTCAGAGAAAAATCGAGAATGTTTATTCAAGAGAGGAAGCCAAGAAAACATAGTTTGTGTATTGTGGGTAGGAGTATTATAAAGTTGTGTGCTTGAGTTTGGGATTAAGTCGGTCGACAGCTAAATGAATGTGATAAATGAAGACCACAAATGAGCCGAACAAAAGAATTATGAACTTTTGGCGTACGTTCCGTTTTCTTTTATCTAACACCTTCTTGAAAGCCGTTTCTTCATATTCATCACGAACAGTTAATCCAGGAATCACGTTGAAATTATTCTAATTATCTTTTATGCTACTTGTCTTAAAATACATAAATTACACTGGATTAAACTATTCTGTTGCAATATGTTCCATAACTTTTCATATAATTTAAAGTTTTATAAGTAGGTTGTGAAGAAACAAATTAATTAACCTTTTTTAGTTGGCGGCCTTTTAAATTCATTTCTAAAAAGGAATTTCAACTTCTTGGTATGAGTTGTATAATTCGAAATGGCATACTCTAATTGTAAATACTGTTTATTAAGTTTTACCTACGTTGCTATTGCTACAATAATTCTAAAAAAACATACACCTTTTCGTACATTTTTTTAAGTACTGTGCGTCACAAAAATTTCAGTAAATTAAAAAAATGTATAACATTTTATTATACATTCGGATAGACTTAACAAACTTCATACAGAAGTCGATAAAGTTTCAAAAATAATGGCAGTTAAACATTCTTAAAATTAAATGTTTTTCTAAAGTTTGTTACCTCCAGATCAGCTGCTACATCACCAGGGATTGAAACTTACAAAATTGTAAAATCTAATACTCTGATTATTGTCTTCAGTATATAAAGTTTTATTCGTTTTTTTGTACATACGTAATACCACAAACAAATCTAAATAGGTAATTATTATGATTTTCTCAATAGCTAAATCATTTTGTAACTCCAAAGTTTTTATGCATTTTTAAATTTACCAACAGTAGTTGATGGCTGTTCGTCATTAAACGAGAAATACAGAACACAACGTCATTTTCTTTGTCGTAAAACGTTTGAAATTGATGCTGGACAAAATAAATAAACTTATCTAGATGAAAGCATTCTTGAAAATCCAATCTTTCAAAGAATCTGTTTCATTGGTACAGGAATTGGGGAGGGGGACAGAGTGCATTGGGACGGAAGCTACCAAGTATCTAACCATTTTGGCGGCAAAAGTGGGATGAGGTCTGTTTGTGGTTGACTTTACAGACTCCCATACTCCTTCTGTAATTGAAGTAGATCCAGAACAGAGCTGAGACCTGTATAATTCCCGCACGTACCGCATCATGCTCTCTTGACACAACGCCGTTTCTCAACTAACTTCATAGGCGTGATAACTTATTGGAGTAAATCATTAACATCCAGCATCAAACCGGCATCACTCGTCTGCCACTAGTTGTTTCAAAGTTTAGGCAGTTCCACCCTACATTGTTGTATTACTGTCACCTACAAAATATGTATTTATCAAGTCCTCCCATTTGTCTCCTTCTCTGTAATTATTTATCAGCACCATGATGTTTACCTTTCTGTAAACTCATTATTAGTTTTAATACATTAATTCAAATGCTCTGTTCCTTCGAACTACTGATTCCATTATATATAACTGTAATAAAATATAAACAAATACCTACAATACAATAGAATACAAAAAACAAATAAAATATATACAATACAAATATAATATATATTCAAGATATTTATTATTATATTAAATTTTTTAAATATATTTGTATATATTTTAATATATTTATAATATATTTTAATACATCAATATGTTATTAGCTCTATATGTTTAAAATACGTAATCGCAATACATTTAAAATTAGTCATATAGATTTAATTTTGTAACAAAATATCAATAAATGGTTTCACACAATTATTAATATGATTAATCATACAAGTATTTTTTAAAAGATTTTAGCTCAGTGATGAAAAAATGGAGACTTGTAAACAAAATATTATTCTAATGGTCCTAACATTAGACGTACATACATACATACATACATACATACGTATATAAAATAAAATAATTTTATGAAACATTATTTCCTTTGTTTGAATACATTAAAATTATATAAAGAACAGCCAAACAAAACAAAACTATACATAATACTATAATATACTATTATATACTATACAACTATACTATTATACCTATACACTAAATTTACAGGCATACCTAGCCTACATAACCATAAATGCCACTAATGGATGCTGACATCTCTTAAATGATTTGTTTATTAATACTAAACAGAACTAGTTTCTTAAAGTTTTTTTTTATTTTGAAACTATACAATAAAGTAAAACCACCAAAAAGTTTAACTAAATTTTTAAATAAACAAATGATGTGGAGATAGAGATAAATAACTAAATGTCTAAAGAATACGTCCTAGAAAATAATTTAAGAATTGTTCAAGTTATCAAGTGGATAGTTCAAGTTATTTTTAACTGAATATATAATAAATTATTTTTATGAAATAAACTAGCAGATAGAAAGAACTTGGGATAGAAAAAAGAACCCTTAGGACTTGCATAAACAAAAAACGGAAACTCAATGATATCTGGATCTTAATGTCTAATTCTGACCTCTACCATGAAATCGAGGCAATTACTGACATCATGCAGAAGAAACGAGTTTTTTTCTTTGGGCATTTACTTAGAATACCGGACAATCGAGTAACTAAACAACTCATTTCTATAATTAACTCGTGGAAAAATCTTCCACAGTGGTTGGACGAAGTAAAGCAATATATGCAAGAACTTAACATTGCAGAACAAAATCTTTTAGAAAAATCTGAACAGCTTAAGTTGCTTAAAGATAAATACACAAGATTCGTCGAAAAATCTCAAGCTCCGTCGTCAATGATTTTTACAGATAAAATCAGACAGATCAAATCCCAAAATATGAAGAATTATTGGGAAAATCGAAAGAATCATAAAACCAAACCAAGAGGGATTTCTAAATTTAATTCAATGGTCCAATGAGGCCGTAAAAACAAAAAAAAAAAACTAATATACACAGTAACATGAGAACTTAAACTAATGCTGGATTAAACAATGTAAACTACAGCATTATTACAATACAGTTTATGAAGTACCACCTTACAGTAGAACATAATACTTTAAATGTTTCAATTAAACCCAAATTGCAATAATTAATAAAACTCGTGAAAAATTAGGAAATATGAGTCAAATGGAAAAGAAAAGTAATTAAATTAAGAGAAAAAACTAAAACTTCATATTTTTACTAATTTTACAATCGGTTAAATTGTTTGACTATATATAGGTCTAAGTAATCGGTTAAGCAGTAGAAGACACAATTGTTGGATAATACTTACGCTAATGTAACTCCAATATAAAAATAAGCTATCGTAGGCAATTACGTTAATTTTCAATGTTTTCATTATGGTAGTACAAATTTTTAAAAACTATCTGTAAATTAAAATATTTTCCATTGATAGTCGTCACTGTTTGTTAATTGTTTATTCTTTCTTTACGGTAAGTCTAAAATTTTGAAACCATCAAATTTGTAATAATGATCACTATTATCCTATAGTTATTGAGCCGAAAGGTTTCCGTGGCGTTGAAGTCTGTCTTGTTATTTTTTTCGTTGTCGTATAAAAACAGTCTTGCAGAGCGTTTATACGTAAGTCATAGTGAATCACGTAATAATTCATAAGTAATAGTTTTTCCAAGTACCCTAGATTCTAGACGTTCATTACTGTGAAAATTTACTGCAGACTGAAGCCTCTTGGAATTCATAAAAGGAGCACGATGTATTGTTTTCCGCTCCGGTCCACTATTAGAAATAGTCTAAGATGTATCATACGTTCTCCGTAACTACACTGTAAGTTATTTACTTTACTTTGTAGCACAATTTACTTCATGTTAAAACAGTAACCAACGTCACATCAGTATCTGAATCACATGTCCAGTGGACACGGTTCATTAGGCACGGTCTGTAATTACACATATGGCGGCACACTTAAAATGTGTTTTGAAATAATGAAGAATGCATGGTTTTTTTTAACCTGACTACTGTATTTTAATCGAATTCGTTCGTACACTTCTAACCGTTTCAGTGGTATTTTTATCAATAGGTGCCCACAAGTGTCAGGCGGATTCACACAACATTAAACGTGTGACTGTAAAAGAAAATTCTATCTACGTTTTGAGTGACTGCCTCTACTGTTCAGCTTTGCCAAAATAAACAAATCATGTCAAACAAAGCGTGGTGTTGTGTGCAAATACTACAGAGGCGTCTCACGAATTCTATTTTTACAATTTCAATGGGAACGGACGAGCTCTCATTCAGAAATTTGCAAATCTTTTTAAAACATTTAAACTCCTCTGTAGCTATTTACTTTTTTAACAAGGTTTCTAGGTTTTTATTTATAAAACAGGTAGTCAACAAAAACAATTAAACTTAGACATTTCATTTAAAGATACGACTACACGTCTATTTGGTTGTATCGTAAACAAACGTTAACATCCACATATTATTACGAGGAATTTTACATACAAATTCTACAATAATTGTGTAGCAATCCAATAAATATTATTAAATAGCTAATATTTTTAGTTATTACGACTTAAAATCAATCAATCTTCAAGAGTCTGTGTTTCAAACTTTCTGATTTGAATCTATTCATTTTTTGTATCATACAAAATTAATTAATGTAAACTTTTTTAGTTTTAAAACAGAATTGAATGAATCAAGATGAAGTCCAAACGTAAGTAATTCATATATAAGAGATTCCAGCAGATACTACTACACTCCACTCATTTGTTGTAAGGCCAAAATCGTTCTAGTCCTCTTAAGATAACAAAAGTGATATCAGGGATGGTCGGCCTGAGTACGTACAAAACTTCACCTCATTTACACGCCATACACATTATCCTCATCTCTATTGGGTTGCTTATTGTTCTTAATTGAACATATTGCCATGTACTTATTAGAAATAAAAATAATTGTTTGCATTACTTTTAAAATCTTAAGAAAATTGTATTACGTTTATAACTTTGTAACAGAACCCCCGCTTTATATTTTTTTCTCACTTTTACACACTTTTATTGAATGGACGTTAAGTTAATTGTACTTTATTTAGTGTGGGAAATTAATTTTCAAACGATTGCGTGCATGCACAAGTGAACTAGTTAGTGTGCAAATGCGTGCGTGATATGCAAATGAATTTATTTAAATGGGTTCATTGTACAAGAGTGAACAATGCGATGTTCTATTCTTATCTAGTTACCGGCTGGAGTACAATACAAGAATTAATATTGTTTCCTGGTAAGTCAAATGGATTGTATTGAACTGGCAAATTAACTTATGAAAACGTTACCTCTTTACAACTATTCATAATCGACAGTTAAACATACAGCTGTACCAATGTTTGTCTGTTACGCGATTTGAATGTGATTAAATAGTGGTTTCATGAAAATCGTTCTTCATAGTTTTGTTATATTAAAAGATTTTTGATAATCCAACATGAAAATAAATAATTTACAGATTTTTAAAATATACACCCTTCCATTACGAATACTAAATTTTTTACTACAGAAAAATCTACAATCTGTACACTAAGGAACAATGCTAATTTTAACGACTGAATTAGCAATAATTCGTGTATGTGTATTGAATGGAGGATTCACCCGCAGATGCACCTTTTCTGAATGCTGGGTTATTTAATTTGTTTGTTTTCTGAGTATTTTTAGGGGGCCTCAGAGTCTTTCTACCAAAAAGTTACGATGAAATGTGTTTAGGAGAAGTTAAGTGTTTCATCTTTTACTGTTGGTAGGGTTAAATCTGCGTGTATAATATTGTTAGAAATGTAACATGGCGATTGTTTAAGTGTGCTGAGAATTTCAGATTGTATCTATGAATAATTTTTACGTTAAAATTTCTGCCAGTTCCCCAAAGCGGAACTTCTTTATAATTTCATATGGGATTCAAAATTACCTTGTATACAGAAATTTAGTTTGAATGAGAAACCTTCAACTTCTTACCCAGCATCCAGTGAAGTTATTTAAATTTGAAGTTTCATTATTTTATTTTAACATGTGCGAGTATTCTCTATTTAACTTGGAAATAAATTCTAACGTATGTGGTGCATTTCACAGATAATCGTTTTATTTTGAATTGAGTAATCTGTATAATACAAAAGACTGAAAGATCTTCATTGTTGATCTTTTAGTAAATCAATCAGGCTAAAATTATGCCGATTTTACCACTAAAAAAATTTATAATGTAGGCCAATTTATATTATCGGTGATACACACATACATGATATTTTTTAAGACAATTTCTATCATAAACCATTTTCCATTCTCTTTTGAAATTCTTAGGTACAGAAATTACTTCATACAGCGTTTGATAATGTTAATGCTTTGAATTATTACAAAAACCGTGATGTTTTTAGTGTAAGGTAAATCTAATTGCAGACAACATGCGTGTTTGTCAATTTGCGAAACCTTTTGTTGCTTTCTGAAGAGCTAGATTTTTACTAAAGAAAAAGGTGTTAATGACTGAAGAAATTTAGTATTTAATTTAAAAAAACTTGTCTTTTTTTGTAAGTGAAGGAGTTTGTGCTAGAATTAAAGTGAGAGATTGTGTAGTCAAACTGATTGCGCAACTGCAGAGATACAAGATTTGCAAATTATGTTATATAACGACCAGTAATTTTCATGAGCACGCTTGTGTATATGTGTTTGTTAAGATGGATGGCTAATAAAAGGGCAGAGTCTTGCTGAGAAGAGGAAGCTTTAGATATATCAAGTGGCATTCACTATGGGAGGTGGTCGTAATCTAATTACATTCAAACCTTCCAATACAAGGCCTCAATCAAAACTAACCACAGACCAACTACAACAACCCCTTTCTCAAGGATATTCATCTTAACAAGCCTAAGTGATACTAACTAAATCGTTAGTGTAAAACTTCGCATAATTTTTTCTAATGATAAGTAATTTTTATTTACAAAAATTACATGTATTGTTTGAAATTAGATTACCAAATTTTATGGGATTTGTCATAACATTATTAATATTAGGCTATTTATAAAATAATACAGTATAAATATATCTTATTAAGTGTCATATTAAGGAAACTGCATCTATTTCTAAATAGCCTGCGTTCATTATCTAACAAACAAAAAAATAAGACTCAGTAAAATTTAAAAGATGACGTCCGTGAAGTTTAACACGGAATTTCACTGATTAGTGTTTAAAAGTACTTATTAGTGTGTAAAAATATCTCAATTTACTTTCACTTCTTACTTCTGACGATAGATTCCAATAAGAATTCTGTTATTAAAAAAAAAATTATATTTACAAACGTTATTAATTTTTTTTATTAAAACCTTTGTAGTTTGAATTTTTAAACTGTCACTACATATTTAGGTCTCGAAATTAAATGTATTTTATTTAACTAGTAGCTCCAGACTTTCAGTTTTTTTATCGGAAAATAAACATTTTTCTCCTATTAATACATGATATATCTAAATAAGGCTACTTTGAAAACACAACCTATAGTTTGAATAGATTTGTGATGGTAGACTTTGAAAATCAATGAAATCAGCTAAATATTATTTTAATGACGGGTAATAAGATAAGTACATGTTTTTATTTCAGTCTTGACTCCATCCATCCTCCATCTTGAATCCATTAACTAAAATGTCCAATTACCAAATTATATTGTCATATAAAATTATTTTTCAAAAGGTAAATATTTTTGTAATAGGTATGTCTTACATACAACCCGAAATAAATTATGTTTTTTACTTTCTTGTGTCCTATACGAAGTTGTCCCGCCCATAATAAGCAGGTGGAGTGTTAAATAAATTGCTCTCGTCTGTTGGTTCCAGGACTAAAAAAATAGATCTGTTTCTTATCACATAGTCAGCCAATTTTATGACTGAATTATTTAAGAACAGAAGAGGTGGAGGTTTAAAAGACACTAGTAAGAGTTATCTTCTCTGAGAGTAATGAATTTCACTACGCAGCCAGACCCTTTGGTGAATGAAGTGACATTGTTATTTTGCAGGGTGGAAAGTTGGTGCTTTTTGGAGGGCCTGGCATGCCGATAAGCATACTCTTTCAACTTAGTGAGGAAGGCATATGTGAACCAGCTCACTCCTCGGTTTTACTTGTAAAACGTCTAGAGGTTCAAACCAGCCTATCGGCTGTTGACCTAAAGAACACATTATGAAGATGTAGGGAAGAAAGTATTGTTCTCACGTCGATTTTTTAAAATCGAGTTTTCTCCGGATGTAGGCTACACGTCAGGCCTCTGAACCCAAAAAACATGTTTTTAGCGATTGGTCTTTGTATGTGTTAACAAAATACCTCAAGAATGAAATATTGTGCAAAGTTTAAACTTGGTACTTACGTTTGATATCACTAGAGGACGACACAAACATTTTCATCAAAATCGGTCAATCGGAAGTAGTAATTTCGTGGTATTTTCCACTTTTATTCTGATTTTCTAAAAATCAGAATAAAAGTTAACCTATTTTTAAGTTCTGCTAAGGTTGATTTTCATTTTGCATCTTTCACTCATGCTTTTTAGGGTTATTTTTCATTTTACATTATTTACTCATGATTAAACACAGGTTGTATTTTATTTATTTACATTGGAAAGAGAAAGTCGCATGAGTGTTACACACTAAATTTTTAACTTTTTAATTTTTTATAAAAAATGTAAACATACATAAAAATTGTAAAATGTGCCTTACGACTAATCACAGATACAGAAATATATCAATTAGTATGACGAGTAAGAGAATGTTTTCGAAAAGTGATATTGTGGGAAGAATTAAGAAAATCAATTGTTGTTTGAAAAATAATTTAATTCTTTTTAGTAAATAGAAGGAAATAACGCAGTAGGGAACTGTTACTTATTCTTTTTTTAAAATAACGAAATCTTAAAAACGAATGCGATTGTATTTTGTTAGAAAAACTAAAGTAGATAAGGTAAATGTTTCTTTTATTTTATAAATATCTTAAGGTGGAAAGATTCTTTTCAAAAATACCCGTAAACGTTGTTCAGTGACGCAGAACATCATAGCACACAATATACAGCATCTTGTACAAGATTTGTTCTTACATTACAATGTTTCGATTCTTATCTTGTACAAGTGGAAGCCCTATGTATTTATTCATTACTTTTCCAATATCGTATGTTTCAGAACGGAAAGCTAACTTCGTTTCTTACTTTACCTTTCTTAGTTTTTAAATGTCACTTTATCTATCTCTTTCTTGTCTACTTCAAGGATTAAAATGAATACATTTTGTACATAGGCCCAACTATATATGTTCATATTTAAGTGGTTGGAAGCAAACGTTCTTACAAAAAGTTTTCTAATTGAATAATTTATTTGTTAATTCATTAACTACAAGATTTAAATATCAGGTACATACCAGTTTAGCACACAAAAAACCACGTAAAGTTTAATTAGAGGGGGAAGTATTGAAGCAGCTACCTAGAAAAGGGTTGTTGTTTATAACGGCACTTTTTAATGCCATCCTTTTTTACTAAAACATTCCCGACATAATTGAAGCTTTTAGTAATTAAGTTATCCATAAACCTGATAAACCCACACAAAATGCTCCATCTTACCGTCCGATTAGCTTACTTCCCAACTGTTCTAAATTAATCGAAAAATTTTTTTACCCAAGAATTATGAATTTGTGACGGACGCAGGTATTCTCTCTGGTAAATATTTTTTGGTGAGGAATCATTTTCAGGTCTGTAAACTGAAAACAACTCCACCCTGCAGTTGATTTTCTTGTAACTGCTCTAAAAAAGGAGTATTTATCTGGAGTTTTCTTTGACTTCAGCCAAGACTTTGATAGAGTTTGGTGTGATGGGCTTTTATTCAAACTACAACAATTTCTTCCTTCCATTCATTACTGATCCCAGAAAATGTTCTCTTCGATCGGTACTTCTTTGTTTCTCATGGCTCTGAACGATAAGTCTTAAAAAAAATAAAGACTGAAGTCCCACAAGGATTTATTCTCTCGCCATTATTGTTTACACACCTGACATTCCCTTATCTGATCACACTCGTTTAGCAAAGTTTTCTGACGACACAGTAATACTTTCTTCAGCCCTTATTTTGTTGACGTAACGTTTAATTTACAGTGTCATCTAACTATCTTAGAATTATGGTTAACTAAATGGAAAATGAAAATAAACTATTATAAAAGAAATCATGCTACTTTTACCCTGAGCGGCAAGCCTGCCCTGCGGTATTTTTATTAATTATCCTATACCACAAGCTAAAAAACTTCACTAAAAAAATATGGTCAGAAAACTTACATGGAACGGACACGTCAGCATAAAGCTCAAAGTTTCAAATATTAGACGCAAACAGCTTAACAGTTTTCTGTCCCGAAGATCAAAATTACCCCTCATTTGAAAGTACTTCTCTTAAAAATCCTTACTTAAACCAATGTGGATGTACGGATGCCAAAACTATGACTCACCCAAACCCTCAGTTTTGGCTTAACTAAAACGTTTTTAATCAAAAAGTTTAGGGACAGTTGTTGATGCCCCTTATATATTTTCAATCATACACTGCACACAGATCTTAGCATCTCTTACATAACTGAAAAAATTTACCACACATACCAGCGTTTAAAATCAAAATTAGAAAACAATAACAACGTACTAATTCGCATTCTAAACTGTTCACATTTACCAGGGTACCCCATTCGTTGGCTCCGCAGAAGGTAGATGACAGATTGTGGATAAATTTTACAAGCCATCAGACTTTTTTATTCATTTTAGTAAACATATAAAAATTATTTAACTAATTTAATCTGTAATTTTTACACATGAATTTTATAATTGTCATGGCACTTAAACGTGAGTGGTGTTCCCCTTACAAGTATAATAAGCCACAAATATATTTAGGGCCTACTGGTCGTGCAGAGCTGTACAGTTAGAGATTTAATAAAATAAAGTGAAAAAACTATGTAGTTATAATTTTTAAAACATTCATTAAACACAACGGACTTCTTTCGTGGATAATAAATACTATAGTCAAATAGTCACTGCTCAGGAAATATTTGGTTTAATTAGTTAACGAAAAGTTATGGCTCTCGGTACTCGCCTGGAAGAAGAATAAAAAATTCTATTTTAAGAATTATAGATAATTTAAAAACTCCTAATTTGTCTAATAGTTTACTAAAATAACATGGATTGCGTGCATTTATGTGTAACTCCCTTTCATGTAAGTACAAAGGTTAACGCCCGAGATACAAACAAAATACAGAAGCAGGCAATTTAAACCCATAGGTAGGAGGTATTAAAAATACTTGTACATTTCAACATAGTTTTCTAGGATTATTATTGTTTACTTTTTTTACAAATAAATCTCTTGATAGTACCGGTTTAAAAAATTTAAGTAACAACAGTTACGAGGAGTGGTGAAGTAATGACAAGCGGCTGTTGATCCAGCCGCCGCATTTCGTTGTTTGAGTGGCACATTCAAGTGCACGTGTCAAGGTTTATAGAGGTTGAGGGCAAATCTTGATGCTATGGGATGGTCGATCCATTACCAACAGATTGGATAACAACAGTCTTTCCCTTCCTTCTATAAATATTGCACCCAGACTTAAAAGTGGCCCGGTTTACAAGTGTCAATCAATCTTCCTAGTGTAGATTTTAGGAGGGTAAATGCTAAATGTTAGATAATATTATAAGTAAAAATACTTCCAGAATTTATAAACCTTTAATTTTCTCATCTAAGTTTCCAGAATACATTATTTCCTATTAAATATAAGTGTATATAATAGAGAATAGAGATATTAATAGAAGATTAAAGTCTTTTATCTTGGTTTGAGCTGAGTCATTGTAAAAGAAGTCTACTGTAAGCTTCACCTGCGCAGCACAAGCTTATAGTAACGACAGTGTGTAGCCTGAGCGACTTAATATGGTACACGAATTTATCCTTAGATATGACTTTTCAGTGATGTTTTAAATATTCTCCCACAACTATTTGTATGAGAAATCAAAGAACGCATAAAAGTGAAACCAGCATAAGTATCATTAATAGTTTTCAGATTTTTCCGCACAAGATTTTCCCAAATGTTCAAGATTTGGAAAAGTGCTACGGAAATTTTTATCTTAGCGTACATTAGAATACACAAAATCCTTCAAATGTATGAACAAATTTTCATCTATGAAATAAAAATCATTCCTATAAAATGTTTCCATACTTTGTTAAGCGATGGTAGAGGTACTTAATAAACAAATCAGATAATGAGGGTCATGTTTTGTTGTGTATAAATGTAGATTCACGTAAATATTTAATACAATTCTAGATTCTAAATCCTTGATTCCAATCTTTAGCGGCTACCGATATACGATCATAAATATGTATGTTTTATTACAAAAAATAAATTACACCTTTTTCTATTGGTACGTTGTCACCTACTGCAGTGTGCAAATTAATTGGGACAAAGAATGAAAACGCTATTTTTCAAAAAAATAAACTATGCTTTTATTCATTCTATGCCTTTATACACTGATAATATAACTGAAGTAGTACGAAGTATGTACTCGTTTAGCAGAAATGACCTTTTGAAGACGTTTTGACATTGACTCTATTAGATTATAGGGCATTTTCTTGATCATTACTTCGTCATTTTTGAATGACACTTCTATATCATTTGTTCTTTTGTTGTACAATCCATCTTACCTAAACGTCTCTTCAAAATATTCCATAAGTTTTCGATGGGATTTAAGTCTGGTGAATTTACAATCCAATCAAATATATTCATTTGATTTTCCGGTACGAAAGTCTTGACCAATTTTGAATTATAGAAAAGAAGCCATTGAAACGTTCTTCAAAAATTTGCATGACTGGAACAAATTTACACCATAATATTTTTTTGTACTTGATTAAACTCATCATATCTTGTACAGGAACTAAGCTTCCAGGGCCATTTGTCGTGAAACTCCCCAAAATATCTGTTCCAGACGCTGTTTTACAGTTTACTGTAGAGAAAAAAATAGCATGTTTCAATTAATTTGCGCCGTATAGTAAATGCTACTACTACTACTCAGAAGCCGCTGGTCATAGTTAAATGAGAACTTATATAGGTACTGCCCAATTTAATTTCTCACAAACGTAAGGTTAGAATAAATTTCTATTGGAGCTTTATTATATTACTATTACATAATAATCTAAAGTTATCAATATATTTATATTAATGATTTATTATATTCTTCAATTATTGCTCATTTTTACTACGTGCATCTTTCAAAGTGAAATTACTATTCTCTAGAAATTTGTTCAATTTCCAAATGTACACAGTACTTTGTTCCAAACGTACTGTAGATTTTGAATGGAAGCGATGAAAATATCTGTATGTACAAACGTTTTCAAAGTGATGTTTTGTTTGTTAAAAACTAGCTGAACACGTACACTGTTTTAAAAAAGCCGCCTTGAAGGGAGAATTCAATTTTAAAACGCCATTAAGTTTATTTAGTGTTGACGGACAAAAAAAGAGTTACTCAAATTCAACTTTTGTGGTTCTGAGTCTCAGAGATCTTATTGGCGGCACCCTTGATACAAACGCTCTGCTTTGGCCTATTTAAATAAATTTCTATTGATGTTTTATTATATTTAACTGTCAAGTAATTAATTAACAGTTAGCAGTCACGCAACTCATGTTAACAATTATTAGTTTATATATGATGAATCGCCCTGGAAATGAGTTATTTAAATCAACGAAAGTACTATTTTTGCTGTATCATCTATAGATGAAATTTAAAATACATTAACTAAATAAAATAAATAAAAACAAAATATGGGATGTATTATGCCACGTGCGTAGACTCTGAAAAGAGATTAAATAGCGGTACGTTTGAATTATAAAAATTAATTGAGAGTTGAGCAGTATAGAGGTAAGATTTAAAATGAACAAAAGATACCAAGTACAATAAAATCATTACAGTCTATGATTGGAAACTAAAAGGCTACCGATTTCTATTCTAACAAATAGCTTTAGGTAACAGTAACTCAACGTGTCTAATTATTTAAATGCTTCCTTACCGTAAAATAAACGTATTTATTTCTACTCTTAGAACCTTCTTATTTTTTTTCATTTCTGTTTATATTGTTAGAAAATTACCGTTTCTAAAAGACAGCAAGACTATAAACTACATAAATACATCGTGTTTGAACTTAATTCTATAAAAAGGAACTCCAGCTAAGTTCATTGATGATAAAATCCACAAAAATTAACCATTAAATTAGTTCTGCTATTATAATATAATTGCATTAAACAGAATCTAACCCAACTTCATTGTTTTAGTTAAAAAAAATAACCACCAGAAAATAAATATCTGGCTACCTCCATGGCTCAGTGGTTAGAGCACTTGACTGCACTCTGTAAAGCAGAAAGTCCTCGATTCAGTTCCTGGCTGGCGTCAGGAATTATTCTGTCCTAAACCCTACCGTTTCTGTACCGTAGCCCATTAATAGCCGTTATAACCAAAGCAATCGATACGACTTTAAAAACCTAATACTAATAATAAATCTCAATTTGATGAAATTTAAATTTCTAACTGGATTTAACCTTCTGTTAGGAATGAAAGGTACTAACTTTTTTTGCACTTTTAGATAAAAAAGAAATGACAGTTTGTATGTTACTTTTTTATTTATTTATTTAACGTCACATCAACTGCAAGGTCATTAGCGACGACGTTGGGGTGTAACTGTGTAAGGATGAAATGATTTTTTGTAACGTATGAAAATAAGCCTTGCCTAAGTGGGATTCGAACCCAGGACTTTTATGTTACTTTGTTTTGCTTGTTTACCACCAGTCATTGAAAATAACAATTAATAAATGTAAAGGCAATAATAAAATTATCGTTTGTTCTTTTAAACTTATTAGTGCTGTCATGGCTGCAGAATCCACATTAGTTACTTCGCAGAGGTTCTATTTGAGTCTTCTCCTCGGATTACCTGGTATGTGTCACACGAATATAATATGTCTTGTGTGTAAGAGTTTGTATGAGAGATTTAATACGAAAAGCATTATAAAGGTATTTTGCTATTTTAGCAATATATGGTAAAATTAAGTCGTGTAGTGTGCTGTTGCTGACGTGATAGGGACGTTGTGTAGCTATGTAGTATTTTGTTTTGTGTTGCCTGACAGAATTTCGTTTGTGACGGTTGAGCAGATCCCATAATTTTGTACTCCATTACTGGTCTTATCACTGTTTTGTACATTCGTATTTTAGAAATGTTAAACGTAAGCCTTAATATTAGAAATATATTCACATCAAATTAGGTTTAATTTTTGTAAATAATTTATGGAAGCCTACGTTTCCAATAAATAATAGATCCTACTTCGGATTTATGTCTTTATAATAATTTAACAGGCAAAAAGTTACTATTAAATTATAATTCAAACAGCCTTTTTTGGATAAATTACCGTTATAGGTAATTTTTTCTTTATCTACTACAGTAGGAATTGAAGGTTTTAAATAGTTAACTTGTTACCACTTTTCATCCATAAACGTTAGAATACTAACGAAGTAAAATCGTATTACGCTAGAACAATGCTTTGTGTATTTTAGATAAATACATTCGGGAATTATTTTTATTTTGTTTTTAACCCCCATCCGATTTGATCGCTCCTTGTTACTTATATTTTTTACATATATTTTTAATAAATGCACGTAGTAATATTTTTGTTTGTGTCTGTCAGATGGATGCCGTATTAAATTGCTTCTTCTTTAAGTGGAGTTTTTACATAGTTTCAAGGAAGTTTTTTCTTACAAATAAGTCGTATTACTTTAGTTCAGAAAAAGACACTAAATTAATTTTGAAAATATTAAATGAAGCCTCCATCTGTATTAAGAAAAACAAAATGTCAATTGAAATTTGTTTACTTTAATATAAAAGACCGATGCATTGAAATAATAGATCATTGAAAATAATTATACAATAACACTGGAGTGTCAATAAGCTACGACAAAACGTTGATGAAGCAGAATCTACAAGTAAATTGCTTGTCAAACTATCAATTTAATTGAAGTTGTTATAAGTTGTAGTGGGGGTGCTTCAAATATAAAACAAAAGAACGACGAATATAAAATGAAAATAGTACAACTATTTAATTAATGATTACAAGAACTAACCGACAGACAAGCCTAAATTATAATCATCCTGTATAGGCCAATGTGTTATAAATTTACTGCGCATGCGGCGTTGGTTGGATTCAATTATTCCTACTTGGATATTTCCTTTAAACAACAAGATGTCGAATTCATTTTCAACGGACATTCACTGTTCATAAAATATATTATTATTATTTCATACTTATTTAACTTTTAGTAAATATTTTAAATAACATATTAACCATATGACATAAAAATTCAATGAGAATAGAATTTCTGAGAGATCCTTCTTTATAATATTTTTATAAATTCAATAAACTTAAATATCATATCCTACCGATAAACGAGCAAGAACTTGAGAAACTTTTCCAAGTTTTAAAATAACTGTTCTCTGACTAATTTTTGCTTTCCTTATTCTTGATGATTCTGACACTGGATATATATTAAAAGTTGACTTGGAATATCCACGAAAACTTCATGATAAAAACGAAGATCTTCTACTATCTCCAGAGCACATAAATCCAGATGGATCTAAACAAAGTAAACTTATGACGACATTAAGTAATAAACGAAAATATGTGTTAGATTACAGGAATTTAAACCAGTATTTGGCTCTTGGAATGAAACTGAAAGAGATTCACAGAAGAACAAGTTTCAGTCAATCTTACTGGCTGAAAAGGTATATAGATTTAAACACAAAACTCCGAACACAAGCTAAGAATGATTTCGCGAAAGATCTGTATAAACTTATGAATAACACTGTGTTTGGAAAAACTTAAGTTAATAATCTCAAATTTATTAATTGTGTTTTTTTCACCCATATTCAGATCCTCAAGTTTTTTTGTATACACTTTCAGGATTTGCTTCAAAATTTTCGCTTTAAAATACATCCCCAGTATAGTATAATAATCAAAGTCCTGGTTTATACATACAAAATATAATTTTTTAAAAAATCAATTTTTTTATCAAGTATAATTTTGTCAAGTCTAGTCAAAATTATTTTCACTTGAAAATTCTGGGGATGTATTTTAAAGCGAAAATTTTGAGAAATTTTTGAAAAGATATGGAGGTATATTTTGAGAAATATATATATAATATTATATAATATATATAATATTTGGAAATATATTTTGAGAAATATACTTCCATAGCTATCTTTTCACTTGAAAATAATTTCTCAAAATTTTCGCTTTAAAATACATAGGTATATTTTGAGAAATATATATATAATATTATATAATATATAATATATATAATATTTGGAAATATATTTTGAGAAATATACTTCCATATCTTTTCACTTGAAAATAATTTCTCAAAATTTTCGCTTTAAAATACATCCCCAGAATTTTCAAGTGAAAATAATTTTGACTAGACTTGACAAAATTATACTTGATAAAAAAATTGATTTTTTTTAAAATTATATTAAATGGAAAAGATCTGGAATTATTTTAAAGTGAAAAAGATGTGGAAGTATATTTTGAGTGAAAAGATCAGGAATTATTTTTAAGAGAAAATTTTGAGAAAGGTTTTTTAAGTGGAAAAGATCAGATATCTGAAATGAATATTTTAAATCTACTTGTGTGTGTGTGTGTGTGTGTGTGTGTTTTTTTTTTGAACAAAATATCTCAAGAACGGAACATCGTACAAACTTGAAACTTGAAACTTAAGTTAGATACTACTGGAAAACTCGACATGAACATTTTTATCAAAATCGGTCAACCAAAAGTAGTAGTGTTTATTCGTGTAATTTTTCACTGTTTTGCGATTTGCTCAAAAACGGCTCTTACGATTTTTTTTCAAATCTCGTCATTTACTACATTTTTTATGTTCTACAAGATACAATAGGCGCTATGTTTGCTGAATTTCTTGGAGAGGCTGTTCTCTCGTAGAAAAAAACGATTTTTTAATTAAGTTACTTTTAAGGCATATTTATTTATATTTATTATACTATATATACTGTATATTATTTATATTTATATTTACGTAAGTTATTAAATTAATTTTTAAATTAACAATAGGATTAAGATAGAGATTTAAGAAATTAACAAGTGTATAGAACCCTGTGTAAGTGACATTAGAAAATAAGTGCTAGCACCAGTGGGTGACTGCATTGTAATACAAGGGAAGAGGGAAATAATATCGCTAAAGAAAAACTGTTCGTTAGTTCTAAGTAGTTGCAGTAGACTTAAAATTTAAAAAAAAAACTAATGTTTTATTGCTAATGTTAGGTTATATTGTTAATTATTTGCATTGGGAAGAGAAATTATTCTGAGTGTTTCACACCAAATGTTATTGTAAAAACCAATTTGCAGCGATGCGGATCATCACAGGCTGCTCAGTTTAAGATAATTTGGACTATCACTAACACCCCTTATGCGTACGAATTGACACTTTAAACAACCACTTTCAATTTTTTATTATATTAAAGAGTAACTTCCTTTTTTACGATTCCACAAAAAACTGACAAACATAAAAATTACTTGATCAACAGAATTCATATACCACACCAACCTTACGTTCCAAAGAGGAGGGTAAAGATAATGTGGAACAGATATTTACAAGATTAACTTAGAAAGTAAATTTTTATTACCCAAATAATTATATTACTTTAAACACTTCATGCATTCACAAATAAACCAAATTCACAAATTCATAACACAAATTAAATGCATTCACAAATTTATAACACCCACACTTTATTAATATATTGTTTTACTTCTGCACATTTAGATGTTATAATTTGTGATTTCCCAACGTCTTGGGGACTACAAAATGAATAATTTTAGTCCTAGAATTGTATAAAAATTAATCAAAGTGGCCGAGACTTGAAAGCGAAATTTTCAACTTTACAGCCAAATAGGGTACTTGCTGCGTAAATATATTAGAATATTTGTTAAAAATGAATAACTTTTATTTCACTGTGAGTTAGAAAATCATAATGTGTTATAGTTTATTAATACAGTTAAAGTATTTGTTTCTACAACAAATGTTTTAACAATTTATTTACGCAAGAAAATATAATGATAATTCCTTAATGGTTTTCCATTTGCAATAATAGTTTTAAAGTCATAAAATACAAAAACCACTATCATAAAATTTAATTGTCAATTAATGTCAAGAATTACTTACTATTATATATAAAGAAAGAGGAAAAATTGGTTACATAAATTACAGTAAGTGTGTGTGATACAAGTTCAAAATAAAATAAAACTAGCAGTACTAATTCTTCTGAGACAATTGTAACTGAATATAACCACGCGAGAAAATTCAGAGCTGTATTACATAAATTAAAATAGATGTTAATAAATGGCATCCACTTCAACACAAATCTCATTAGTGGACATGTAATTTCACTCTAATTTATGTACAGTTCAAATTATAGCTTTACTTAATTTATGTTAATTTTTCTTAAAATCGGAATAATTAAATAGAAGAATATATTATATTGGTATCACACAAATGATAAGATAGAATTTTTCAACGTCTACGACAGATTTTTTAAAAACTATTTTCTCATACAATATAAAACGTTTTGTTATTATGTTATCAAGTGTATAAAAGTATTAATTTTTTTCAATTTTATTCTGGTGTTTATTTTAACAGCTGATTTTCTGAGTCGAAGGTTACTGGTTTAAATCCTAGTGAAGGTAGTTACTTTTATACTAGTCAGACTTGAATACTAGACTGTGGTTATCAGTATACTTTGATGGTTGGGGTTCAATTAACCATACTTTCTCAGGAATTGTTGTCCTGAGTCTGTTTTTAAATTGGACTGATTGCAACGAATAGACATAAGGGATTAAAAAAATGTTTAGGTAATGTTTGCTAGTTAATCATTTATATTATAGGCTACTATGAAATATTTTTTTCTAAGATTGTGAGCTACATATTTAAGAAAACTGTAACTAACTATTTTTTCTTTATTTGTTTAATGATTTATTTACAACTGTAAAACTGATAAAAGTAAATACGATTATACTGTTAAGTGAAATGTGTGATAGTTCAGCTGGAACAATTTATAAATCGATACTTTTTTATTTTATTTTGTTTTAACATTTGAATGTATTGAAATATTTTACCACTTAAAAGATATTTTGAAAATAATTATTAATCTACAATAATATATACAGGACGTTTACTTAAATACGTTAAAATATTACTTTAATGTTTATCATTATTAGTAAAGTGTTGATTTGTAGAGAATAAGAAAAAAGACTTTCACTATACTATATCGTAAAAGCTAGAAGAGCATTTGAGATTTAAGGCCAAAGGCTAAAATTATTTATTACAGATTATTTAAACGTAATTACTAACCAATAAACAACTGGAAATTAATAAATAACGCAGATAAGTGTTACTTATATCGTTTATACTTATAATACTATACTTTTATAATACTATACGTTTTATACTATATAACGTTTTGCTATACGTTTTTACTATACGTTTTGTACTATATACGTTTTGTAATACTATACTTATAACACTAATAAATATTTGTACTTATAATATGCTTTCAGGTTAAAGTTAAGTAACCAGATATCACCTAAGTGATAGTTACACATGATAGGCATGATAGGAGTAGGGCCCCATTGGTCCCTCCACGAAAACTGCAATAAAAATCTTCTGAACTTTGAATAAGATTTATTTCATTAAATTAGCAAGTCTTTACTACAGCGTCTTTTAAGGCGACTTACGGAATTTCCAAATAGTGTACTATGGAAAGTGAACGTAGAAGCGGGTTATCGTTTTCATGCGAATTGTTGTGAAAACTATTGTGAAAAAGGTGTTAGAATTTTGGACGAAGGTATTTGAAAATATTTGTGTCAGATTTTGTTTCTAACGTAAACGGCCGGTTGTACTATAAGACGTAATGGCTTTCACTGAAATGCCTGAATTCGTTGTAAATTATAATGTTTAGTTCAATCATACAGGTAAATTAGGCAACCATAAATCCACAATTATAAGTTCCGTAAGTGAACAATATGTAATTTACTACAACTAAGGATATATTTAAAAATGTTAAGTACTTTTCTTTTATTATACTTTTACACAATAATAACTTTGGTGTGAAGACAACATAAACGATTAAAACCATAGACGTTCGGTATTTACACTGGGAACGCTACTATATGAGGCATACAGGCTACCATTAAAATCAAATTAATTTAAATTGAATCTATTACTGTTCATCAATACAATTATTATTAGTCAGCAGAATCAAAACTGTCCCATTGATGAAGTTATCGTTTATGTAAAAGAAATTTTACACTTCCTGTTCCAGTTTTCTGTAAGTAGGTTCACAGTGTGGTTTGATCATTTCTCAAACAGCAAAAGGATTCGTAAATACTCGTATATGTAACAGTTGTTAGAAAATGTCTTTAAATATCGTTCTTACTTGGCGTTAGAAATTTAATCTCGTATTATTCAGTGAGGATTCAGAGTTCAAAAATAATTTCAAAACTGTCGTTTTCTTGTATAAGAAAATTCATTTGATTTGGGTAGACCTAATATTAGTGATTCTTGAAAGTTAGGGCGTGAGTCAAAAGATTTATTCTATTTCATATAAATGCCCTGTATTAAATAACAATCAAGACCGGATTTAGCGTCTGCCGCCTGTTGGAAAAGATCGATTTGTTTTACTGGGTTGTATAAATATTCGGCTACATAAAAACTATTTCAATCGATTGTTAAAATTAACTCAGCTAATTAATTCAAAATTATTTACAATATTTAATAATAGCATGAACAATAATTTACGTGGAGTACATTTTTCTTTTGATTAACTTGCTTGTAATAAAACTAATGGTAAAGTAAAATCCGTCTGATACGCTCATGCTTATACTATTTCCTGCTTAATACGCGGTTTATATGAAGCCCTTAATGTTATGAAAAGTCTGTGTAGGTACACTCATTTAATAGTCTCTGAATTCCGATTATTATGCTCATTTTCTGTCCAATATAGAATTGAAACAATATTATTGTAATACCGTCGTTTATCTTTATTTTCAGAACAAACATTCATGTATAAGAAGAAAAAATGAGTCGCTGCATTTCTCTTGACAAAAGACCGTTTCTTTTTTCCACCCCCAAAACAAGAAACACTAGAGACACCATCATTAGTTTCAATCAACTTTTCTATCCGTATGGTAGTTTTGAAAATTCAATTGCCTGTTAGTGTGAACTTGCATTCATTTTAACAGAGAAAGCAGTCAAAATCGCAAAAGAACTGCAGATTACTAATTTAAAGTATTAATCCGTTTAAAACACATCACACGGAATTGTTTCCTGTCAGATATGTGGAAAAGCAGAGTCATTTAATGAAGACGAATCTAATTCGTAGAAAAAAATACTTTATCCCCATTGCTGAAGGATTATTAGACGACGTTTTTAATGCCACTACGCCACTTTCGCGGCTAGTGGTTAGCGCGCTAGACTACTAAGCGGAAACCCCGCATTCGATTCCTGCAAGAATCTGGATAGTTTTACGTACTAAAACCCACTGTTTCAGCTCCTTAACCTACCGTAATCACTAATGATCAAGTTAGTGATGCTTTAAATAAAAAACTAAAAAAGACACGGGTTTATAAAAATGAAAAATATCATGGTGGAAAATATATCGCACAAAGTGTAGTTTATAAATTGCGTACTTATAGACTACAATCATTACTGTAGTTTTGTAAAAATCAATTATCATTGTAGAGATGGACCTACTATAATATTATATACCGCTTGAAACAGTTTTCAATTTGTACACTAACGTGAAGGTTATCCCTTAAAAATCATAATAAGCGGATTTTCTTCAGTAAACTAAACTAGTAATACTATTATGGTTTGAACTTCTACGTTCAAAGAAATTTACTACAAAATTATTTATGATGTCTTCATATGATAGTTTTTATGCTTGCTTGACTCAATAAAATAAAATAAATAGCCTACCGTAAAAGTCGTAAAAGGAAAGCGGGATTATGTATTCTATACAAAAAATTCATTTCTTAAATTTATCGCCCTCTGAAAATTTCTCGCTCTAGACTGCAGCCTACAAAATCTATTTTGACATAAAATTTTGCAAAAGTGTTCATTTTAATAGAAAAAAAATTAAAGCCATATCGTTGGCTCAGTCGTAGCGCAGTCTGCTGCTACACCAAACATGCTAGTTTCGATTCAGGGCTACCTAGCATCTAAGATATTTTCAAAGTTTACTCTACAGGAATAACATAGGAAATAGGCCTAGTTGGTAATAATATTAAGTTGATGAGAAATATAAGAAACAAAATTTTAAGATATCAAATGATTAAAAATTGCCTAGAAACTGAGGATGTGTAACGTACGCGCATTTTTAAAACCATAAAATAATGATAAATTTTAGAATTCCGATACATAATAATTAGGATATAGTTGATTTTAAAAATTATCACAACTGAATAAATTTGAATTAATTGAAATTGCGTATGCTTCAGTTTTAACAAGTTGTTTAAGTTCATCTTAACCTACTGAACAACATTTAGTATTAAGTAAATTTGGACACGAAACAAGAATGTGTCCTAACCAGAATATAATCTACCACTATATTACTATTTATTATACTTGTAGGCATGTTACAGCCAGTAAAAATTGGTCTAGCCAGAAACACTTTTAAAGAAATTCAGCAATAAAATATATGTTGGACATTTTAATGTGTAATAAAAATTACTAGTACATTCGGTTAAAAAAATAATCAGTCTTCTTAACCAGTTTAATTATTCCTTACAAAAATGTATATGAATGCCAAAATAAATATCAATATCCCTTTTATCTTACACGTAATAAAAGACGTACGACTAAAATAATATCAACAGACGTGAAAGTGTGAAAAAATACGATACAATGATGATACGGCTGAAGAAATATAGAAGCAAAGTGCTGGCAAGTCGCCGGTTTTGATAAAATTGTAAAGATCACTAAATAAATGTAGTTCTGAAACTTTCAAAAACTATTATTTGAGTTATTTTCTCCCACAACTATTGTGTATAATAAATTCTGTCTGATAAACAAGTGAATTCGTTCGTTTGAAAATCAAGACAAGATCTGAAAAAATATCCTCGTAGGATAAAATTTGTTTTTTTACGTATAAAACATTCTACATTGATTTTTATGTTCTGTTATTTTTTGTAGGCCTATATTGGAGTTTTTCATTCGTTTTAATAATGTATTTAAACCACTGACTAATTTCTCAGATTCACAAGCTAGAAGAAAGTTCATAATTTCGAATTTGATTTCCGATCCTCTTATATCCTTTCCTGAGTTCATAGTGATAAATTTTTGGAAATCTGGTTTAATTTTAGCCAAATTAAAGAGACAAATTTATTTCATCGTACATACACAGAAAATATTGTTTTGTTTTGATAGACCCCTGAGTTAAAATTTTCAGAAATTGTAGGTATTAAATTATTATTTATTAAAAATATTTCATTTTGAAACTGTACAAATAAAACCAGTAAAAATGCTCACAGTGTGTATTAATTAAAAAAAAATACTGCGTTAAAGCTATGAGGACACCATCCAATAATGGTGCTCCAATTAATTGAAAATGTGTTAACGAACTCAAATAAATAAATACATAACCAACTAAATAATGAATTTATTTGTGTATTAAAAGTACACACACACACACACACACACACACACACACACACACACACACACACACACACACACACACACACACACACACACACACACACACACACACACACACACACACGCATACACACACGCGCACACACACGCACACACGCGCACACAAACACACACGCGCACACACACGCACACACACACACACAAACACACACACACTCACGTACGCGCGCTCACGCGCACGCGTGCACGCACACGCGCACACACACACACACACACACACACACACACACACACACACACACACACATATATATATATATATATATATAAATTTTTTAACGTCGTATCAACTGCGACAACGTTGTGGTGAAACTGTGAGAGGATGAAATAATTTTTGTAACGTATGAAAATATGCCGTGCCTGAGTGGGCTTCGAACCCACGACCGCAGGATAAGACACGAGCACGTTACCAACTACGTCAAGACGGTCGGCTAAAAGTATATTGTTTAGACTGAGTTATGACCGTTTAGCAAAATATCCATTAAAATTGTTTCAAAAATACAACATAAAGCAAAAAATATATTTAATTAAAGTAATTAATAAACAGGAATAAAGGTAATAAAAATATTAATTTGGAATGACCTTTCCGTGTAAAAATATAACTGGAAAAGTTGTTTTTGGTGTTAATAGTGTAATAATGAATTTTAATTTTTAAAATATTTCTGATCAGTATATCAGTGATACTTAATAAATTATGTCAAATAAAAACAAGTGAAAGGAAAACGGGAAGAATAATTTGCTGAGAATGGGAAGTATGAGGTGTGAGGACGTCAGCTTGCATTCGTCATGTTTATCGTACTATCTGGCACAAGGGTCGCAAAATCTGGCCCTGTCAAACTTTATGCTCTCTGCACTTCAAGAACAGGTGTTGAGAATATAGTATTACCCTAATCATAAGTGATTGTGTAAACGTGTAACAGACCCCCTAGCTACTAGTATGTTCGAGCCATTCTCATAATATTCGTAGTAGACTACGGAAAATAAGTCCACTCCAAAAATCACTGAATTACAAGAGAAGTATTGATTCTACATAGAATAATAGAATATTAAAAGAAAACCCCATAAATTCTTTTTATTTTTTGGGAAATTTAATCGAATCTAAACTGTTTGAGTAAATTACAAATAAACTAACACTTTTACGGAAAAATATTTAATGAATAATTTTTATTTAAAATTATTTCTTTTCTACTTTTAAAATTCTTTCTTTTAATTTAAAATTATTATTTATTTTACTTTTCTTAAGGGTAGAAATCAGCAAATTTTTAAAATTTAATTTAATTTTTATCATTGCAAATTATGTCTGTATTATGATCATTGCATTATGTTATGGATTTTGTCGAAATTTAAAATCGTTTAACTTTTGTTTGGTTTTGACCTGTTCACATTTTAATATAATGTTTCGTTTATGTTAATATTTTATTTTATTTTCTTTAACATTGTAAATTTTGATCGAATCTTAAAAATGTATCCTACATATTATTCACGTTATGTGTCTTTATTGTTCATTTTTTATGTCCTTGAATTTCACTAGGTTTCTTTTTTATGCTCAATCTTTGAATTATTATCGAATGGGATTTATTTTTTAAATAAATTTTGTTATTTACATTTATGTCGTTTATATTAATTTTTTAACTTTTTTATAGTTTTACCTTATTGTATAATTTTAAAATAAAGAATTGAAGTCATAATTAAATTAACTGTCATTGTGTCATCAGTATTGGCGGTGCAACCCGTTAAAATAGTCAAACACCATCCCAGAATCCAATCCAGGATCCTTAATTTTGCAGACTGGTTCACTGCAGAGCTTTAAGCTTCGATTAGTTTATTTAAAAATTTATCTAGTTATTTATATAAACGGTTTATTTGAATAATAAAAGACATCTGGCGTACGAGATCTGGTGCACCTTCGTATAACGAAGGCGGTATGTTTTACACACGTGAAGCATAATATTTTTCACGCACTATAATGTTGATTGACACTTTTAGTAAAAATATAATTTATCGTGGGAAAAATTTTACTTAGATAAACAGATGTTTTTATGTACTATCGAATTTGTAGTTGGATACAAATACAACATATTCATTGATGTATCGAATAGCAGTTTTTAATAATTGGGTTGAGTTATACGTAGACTACAACGTTTTACTAAAACAAAATATTGTGTCGGGATCAAAAATGGATAGACAACTATTTGGAACTGAGTTTGATTATGCTGAGTTTAAGAAAGCAATATAGCAAAATAGTATTATTATCAGTATAGCGGCTGTTCTGCAGCACTAAACTATTTACTGCGGTTCAAAACTCTATGCATTTCTATTGAACTCGTCCGCATCCCTTTGACCCGTCCACTCCATAGGTCTCCTAACTCTCTTCTCCTTTTTCATGAAAATTTGAAGAAAAGGATATTTTAAAGGTTGCGGCCAGTATGAATTTTACGACAAAAAATATAAGTAACGTTGTGAGAAATTAAACAATCTACAAATTTTGTTTGAAAAATGTTATTGTTCAGCGCTTACTTAGTTCAGCCGCAATTAGTGTTTTCTGTATTTTTTTCATCAAAGTCAGTAAAACATTGAATTTTTTATAAGATTTAGGCCTTAGTATGCTTTTTACGACAAAAATTTTATTTATTAGTTATAGGAAATAAAAATTCTACGACTTTTATTTCAAGCATTTTACTCTATAGAGCCTAGTTTAGAGGCAATTACTGATTTTCCGTATTTTTAAGTTCTACAGAGGTTGATTTTCATTTTACGTCAATCACAAATGATTAAAATTAGGTTATGTTTTCATTTTACATCGTTTACTCGTGATTAAACATAGGTTATATTGTTCATTATTTACATTGTAAAGAGAACGTCGTGTGAGTGGTTCACAATGGTGTATTTTAATATAAATATAAACTTTACACGAAAGCGGTAAAAGTCTGAATATTAAACGTTTTTAGAATGAAGATATAAAACACACTCAGTAGTGTGTTTCATAAAAAGTTTAAACTTTGAACAAAACACAAAACTAAACTTGGCTCAGAATTGTGGAGTAATATCTTGAAACATTAAGTAGGTGAAGCTAAAGATGACGATGACAGCGATGGAGATCGCCAGTAGTAGAAGTAGAAATTAAATGAGTTAAATAATAATTACCAAAATTTTAAAGGTAACTCCAATGATTTAAAACGTTTCGGCTTATGAGTGTCTTTCCAGTTGTTGAGGAGTTTGATTGTAAAATGGTTCTGATGCTCTTCTAAATTTTTAAAGTTTTCTTTCTAAAATGTTCGAAAACAATAAAACTATTTCTTTAATGCACTGCTCTAAGGTTAGCAGTAACCGAATAAAAATATATGTAAAATACTGAAAAATATGAAAAATTAGTGAACTATAATGATTGATTCAAGAACAATTCATAAATATATTTGTAATGCATAATAGAATACAAAGTAATAAAAATGTAAATAGGAAGATCTATATCCACTTCACATACATATTTACATTTTGTTAGGTAAGGAGGAGTTGTATCGTAAGTTGTATAGAGAATAAATAAAATGTAACACCAACTCTCTCGAGAAGTTTATTAGAATTCCGTAGACAACACTATAGCTCAGATCCAACGCTTTTCTGTCCATCCGAAACATTTTATTTCTATATCCTTCTCAAACTTCACTTAGTTTATAACTGTTGCAAATAGAACAAGATGTTTCAAAAGCGTACTGGACTAACTGATAAAATAATTTACTATACATTTATATTTACCACGACTAAACGTTAATTTCAGTTATATAATTCACTGAATAGTATATTAAATTAGAATTCTGTTAATTACCTTCGAATTAATGAGGTTTTGAATCACATGAATTTACTTTTTAACAGCTTTTTCATCATATTTTAATTTGACTACTAATTTTCTTTTTCAAATTTACTTTATGATTTATATTAGGTTTTTAATTTATTTGATTAATTTAAGCTGTCATAAATTATGAAATTTTGGGTCCTATGTATTTACTTGTATAGACTTAGACTTGTTAGTACTGACAACGTTGCAGAACACACATTACTTCTTATAGAGAAGGTTTCTTGGCCATTGACGCTTGAGCCTTCTCCGCAGATTACTTTGACTGTGTCGAGAGTGCATTTGGCGTATGTACGGAATTGTGTTTGTTATAAATTGAATGTGAAATTAATTATAAAGATCTGATCCATTTCTAGGTCTGTGATGTATTGTAAAAGTAAGTCGATATGTGAGTGCGTTGTGTTTCTATCAGTTTAGCAAACCTCTTAAATGTACTCTGTAAATCTACACTGGTCTTACGATCGTTTTGTATAACCGTATTTTATTCTCTTTGGACAAGTTGGAGCATCTTTCGGTAAAATATTTAAACGAATTTTGAGTTTGTGTCGTTTTTTACAATGTATGTACCCCAAGATAATTTAAAATTTACAAAATAAGCTAATGGTTTGTAACCTGTTAAGTGGGTCGATAAAATATACTGGTTTATTGATTTTCTCAGTGTTTCGGGATTTCAATCTTGCAATAATTTTTCTATATTTTATTTTAGAATTAAATCTCTTTGGCGAGGATAGATTAGGGTAGTTACTTCCTTTAACCCTTTAGTCACTTAACCACGAAATACCTATGTCTGTTGAATTTCTTTTTAAGCATAAAATACTAGCCTCGCTAATAAAAGACCATTTATTTTGAAGTTTTCGGTAAGCCTGTTCATCATAATTTCACAGAATTCAACAAGCCGATTATAATCATTCTATGATAAATTTTGATGTAATTTACTTCTGTAAAGCTTCATACGGTTTTCAGTTAAGACTACATGAATAGAGGTTTTTGATATTACAAGAAGCTTACTAATTTCCTGACTGATACCGAATGAATGTTCTCACTATTTGGTAAATTAAAATTACTATGTTGTGTTTCAATCGTTTTCCTTTTGTTTCTTCTGTATGAATCAAATTTTAATTTATTTTAAATTTAGTAACTTTAAATAATTAGGTATTCTATTACTTTAATAATTTAGTTATAATATTTTTTATTTTTTTATCAAATTTCAAGATGATTTCTTTTGGTGAATAACAACAAGAAATATTGGAAAAAAATTTGCAAAATCGTTTTCAGAATAAAAATGCGTTTTTTAATGATACGCCATTCTCCCTCTTACTATCGCAAACATTAATGTAAGATCAAGATTGGTGGCAACCGTTTTGCCTTCTTATCTGAAATTTAATGGCCAATCTGTAAAAGAAAGAAACGAAGACGATACCGTTACGCGGTTCTCCTTATTGTTCTTCTTCTCTGGGATTCTTCTTCTTTCAAGTATCTTATCCAATCGGAGGTTGGCGATCAAAACAGCAATTCTTACTTTTGACATTGCTGCTTTTAATAGTTCCACACAATTTCTCTGTAATTCACTCGTTCCTAGACTTTATGAA
The DNA here is from genome assembly GCA_035578175.1 of Catonia carolina. Classification (NCBI taxonomy): domain Eukaryota; kingdom Metazoa; phylum Arthropoda; class Insecta; order Hemiptera; family Achilidae; genus Catonia; species Catonia carolina. The sequence continues at coordinate 63,614,015 of JAQMRL010000001.1, read as the reverse complement.
GATCTGGTATGCAGATTCGGGGTGACTGAGATGCTTGTCCCGTAAAGCCAAACTGATTGTTCCTCATCTCAAAAACAGAAGAGTACAAATAAAAAAATTGAAGAAGAAATGTCATCTTTATACACTTTTGTCGTTAAGACTGTAATGTAATCCATTGCTAAGCTAAATGTAAGGGTGTACAATTCCAGCCACACGGTTTTAAATAATTTTTTAAAAAAATTAAGATTTTAAATATCACTGTTACCTCAATTAGGTCATCGGTAATCATAACGGAACCATACGGACACAATTTTTTTAATTAACAATTTACAATAAGTTTCAAATTTCATGTAAATCAACGGAGTTATAAAATGGCATTTGAAAAGAATGCGTCCAGGTACACACCTTCTATATTATTTTTAGAACCTACCCAATTATTTTTGGTTTTATTAATTTATGAAATATCAGATGATATATTGAAGAATAATATAATGTTTCATGGTTTTTTTATAATGAACTTAAATGTAAAATTACAATATTTTTTAACTTGAGTAAATCTAATAATATAAAGAGTCTTCCGGGAAATATATTTATGCAAAGCAAAGAATGATATTTACAGTGGTACAGAAGAGAACTTTTATTTTGTTTTTCGTTCATCGTATTTTTATAAATCTGTTTTACGTTTCTTTCATTTTTAAAACTTTGAAATGTAAGACCTTTATTCTAAAAACACAAATAAAAAGAACGATTTCGTTAGAACAAAAGAAAACTGTTTCGAGATGCATCACAGAAAACAAAAGTAAAATGATGATGATTATTTCTGACGTACATTTTCCACTACAGAAGTCTAAATTTCAAAGTAGTTTATGATCAAAGAAACTTTTTGACGAATGTGGTATCACCAACGTCTGTTTAAATATGACTTTTCAAATATTTGAAAATAATGAATAGAAAGTTCGACTATCAACTGGAGCTACATTAACTTTTCACTAGATATTGCAATATTCCATTCCGAACAGTCGTATACTTTTATCTCTCAATCATGTGGTAATGAGTACACTTTTCTTTTAGTACCGTTATTGTTCTACTGTTTACACAATAACTTAGATATTATTTTTCTTACAATATTCATTAATATAGACTCGAAGCAACAAACTATAATGCAAATTTTATATAAATATTTTTTACATGTTGTACATTTTTTCTTAGTTCCTGTTTCAAGTGAAAACTGAAAATTTACTAAGTGATTGATGGATGATATGACACGGATGGTTTAAGGAAGCTGATCATTTATTCGACGCTTCATATAAGTGTGGCTAGAACGTTTGTGTATTTTCTGAGTATAAAAAACATGTTTTCTTCTAGGTCATGTAATTACCGTGTTCAATAATATATTTTTTATTTCAATCTTGTAGTCATTTAGAATCCTAAAATCCGTCAGGGAAGTGTAGTGTATTCGTTTTTTTTTATTAAGTCGGTTTTATGTTTCTCATTGTGTCTGTGGAATCGTTTGTAGTGTTATTTAATTATACTAATAACACAAGAAGTTCAAAGAATGTTTATAAAGTGGCATTATGTACGTACCAAGGAGAGTTACGTTAAGCCTATGATTCTTTGACTAAACTGCTTGCAAACGAGTCAAAATTGCTGTGAGCTGAGAAAAAGTGAGTTAGTTACAACACCAGAAATTTAGTTGAAAACGAAAGAAACTGGTTGTTCTGAGACGAGAAGTCTCTTACTACGTATTTATCACAAGAAAAAATTGGTCAAAAGAATTGCGCTTGTTAAATAAATCGCAAGAAAACCTTTATATTGCCATACATTTTTGTATTAATGTTTGGCCTTATTCACTAATTTGACTTTTTCTTTTCTATACAGTGTAATTTAAAAATTTAGTGTATGTCTACATTAAACCTAATGATGGTAATCCCTAATATAATTTTCTAAACTTTAGGGATATCTAATTATGTTACCAGTTTTAAGTTTATTTTAGTTATTATTATTTTTGAGTATTGTATTAATTTATTTGAGTTTTGAAGATAGTTAGAGTAATCTTGTGTTGACTGTTATTGCGTTGTATATTTTGGGAATGAAATAAAATATGTTATTAATATTATACTGTCATTTTCAACATACAGAAAATCCTTAGGGATTTACGTTTTTTGAGAGAATTGATTGTTTTTTGGTTCTTAAAACATGTTGTTTTATCAAAAGCTGTATAATTAAAATTACATTACATGAAAAATACTGAGCTTGATGTGTATTGACATTAAATTGGTTTTATTTTGATGACATAAAATTTAGTAGCCTATTATTTGGCCCCTAAAATGGAAAGGACCCTGCTTTTTGAAAACAACTACCAAAGGTTTTCTTAAAAATTCGATAAGGGTACATAAAGCAACGTGTTGTATGTTCTAAAATCATATTCGAAGATTCATGATGGTTAGGGGTGGTGTGTTGGTCTTTCTCATGTTGTTGACAGACTAAAATTAACTAGTTTAATAATATTTATAGCAATTCTTTTAAATGTAAAAATAAAAGTAGAATAATGACAGTAATAATAAAAATTACAATATTTTTTGTTCAAAATGTCTGTCTCTTACTCAGAAGTAGGTTCATATATCTTCATAGTTTGTAAACACATTTTCACTCTGAATTCTCTTTTATTATTATGACGCACATATTGGAATTTTGCCACAAACGCCACCACGGCGACGTTCCCTTGTACTATTCCAAATTATTCCACCTCCTCGGTCATTCACAGTCCATCTGGCTGAACTGACACAATTTAATTTCCTAGTATTTACTCACTACGTATTTCGTATTACTATTACCTGAGTGGGTTTTTTTAGTTTCATTATAGCTTACGTAATAATATACTCGTTCATAAAATAATCTTGTATTATGCGTCGAACAGTCATTCATTGAATTTCTTTTATTAGGTAGAATAAAATTTTATAGAAAGTATAATCATTTCTGTTAATTGAATGTTGATGAAACATTTCATGAAATAATATAATTTAACTAAGGTATTATTTTTAAATAAAATAAAAATATGTAATACGTATTTTGAAATGGCTCTTTTTATCAGAGGACGATGCCTGCATAAATTTTAGCCAGTGCGTAGATAATAATATGAGATAATATAAAGTTGAAAGAACGACCGATAATTGAACACAAGACCGCTAGCTTGGAAGCCAGTTGTGCTAGCTACCAATGAGTAGGCCTTATTCAAACCATTTTTACTTTCTCTTGCCCTTTATGAGTATATAGTGGGAGGAAAGTATTGTGTCATGTCGATTTTTCGAAATCGAGCTTTCACCAAATAATATTTGGTGAAATTATAATATACGCGTAGTTATACGTATTCGGGCCCCTGACCCCTCCCCACCAGAAACAACAAATTTTTAGTGATGGGTCTGTATACAAATAAAATATCTTAAAAAAGGGAATATTATACAAAGTTTAAATTTTGAATAAGATTGCTGCCTTAATAACCATTTTAGGACAAAGTGTACATAATTAATGTTATAGACACAAAAAACATAACACTTGTATTAAAGTAAAGTTAAAAGTAGGTATAAAAGCAGGTAATAGGTTAAAAGAAGGCATAAAGTAGGTAAAGTTAAAAAACATAAAACATAATCGGTAGAAAATGGGATTTTTTAAAAGATTGAGGCTTTAGTATGCATTTTACGACAAAAGTCTATTTAATCAAAGTTATATAAAATTTAAAAAACTAATAACGTTTATTTCAACCATTATTTTCTACGGGACTAGTTAGTGATTTTCCATATTTCTAAGTCCTACAAGATTTTCATTTACCATTATTTACTGATGGTTAAAATTAGGATAGGCTATGCTTTTAATTGTACATTGTTTACTCATAATTAAATCTTTTTCATTACATTTTTCATTGTTTACATTGGAAAGAGAAAGTTGTATGAGTGTTTCACAGCAGATTGTTTTATTGAAGAACCAACCTGGTGGTCTACAGATTACCTGAAACGGGTTACCCGATGTAGCTAGGATATCTTTGTTGTACATGCCATATCGGAACTAATAAAGGTGTAATGTATAATTAATATTTAAATTATTATGAAATATGAATTTTGTTGTACCAATAAATTAATTTTGGCAGTATAAATATTACTTGGTAATCTGAGATGTAAATGTTGTTGGATTCATTTCTAGATTTTAATGCATATCGATAAACCGACATGAATTCATAAAATTTGACCTTAATTAACTGCAATCAAGACTATATTAAACGAATACAATATTAAACAGAATTCATTTAAAACACCCTCTTATCATAGGAATGTTTGCAAGGAAGTTAATACATACATCCCATATGAGACACTTTATGTAATACCACTTTTATTCCATTAACACTAACATGTTGTACAGCCTATTTATAACATGTTTGTGTGTATAATATGAATAAATAATCTGCTACCGAGAAGTATAAAATGGAAATTGTGTATACTCTATTTTAAAAGTACATGCATTACTTTTCTTTATCTAAATAAAAAATATGCAAGAATTAAAATGCAGTAATTTTAAATTTAAAGGTAAGTAAATTTCTTTACTTATTTTCTTTCCGTCTATGCTAAAAACTATTTATTACTTAACATCTACTAGTATTTGCGTCCGCACTACGCGTCGAAAGATTACCACGTGGGTATCTACACAATATTATACTGACAACCAAGATTTTCCAGTTTTCCAGAATGTATTATAAATACTATTTATTCTAATTTTATCTCAGTACTAAGTTTTGTACTAAAATTTTCCTATCTTTTTTTAACTGAAATATCTGCAATCTGTTCTTTAACAGAATAATTAAGAAATTTGATGAAAAAAAAGATTTTTCATACGATGAATTTATTTTTCATTGCATAAGTGTATAAAAAATAAATAAAATAAAAAGCATCTGCCGGTTTTTCAAAAAAATTTGGTTGGATGGACTTCTTTTAAACATCGCTGAGTTGTTTAAAAGATTGATAGCTTTGTGATTGAGATAGTGTTCCAATTTTATTTCGAAAATGTTGCTAATTTTGTAATTTCTTGTACGTATTAATGTTCAAGTCTCGGTATAATATGATATTTGTAATGTACCATGAAAAGTCGGTGATTGTTCGTAAAAATTTAAATTGGAATCTATAGAATTTCAATCTTGCTGGTGCAGGCTGTTCCCCATAACTGTATCCCATATAGGTTCAAAAATAATTTTGTACATTAATATTTTGTTTTTAATTGATAGTTTTAATTTTCTGTTGAGCTTCTAGTCATTTGTTGAAATGTATAAATTTATGTGTTTTCTCTGTCAGTCTGCGATCAAGGTGTAATTCAAGGTATTTGGTTGTATCTGCTTGTGGCACTAAGTGTTGTGTAGTGTTACTGGTGGGCATGTGTCTTTTCTCAATGTAAAGGTGACTTGAATTCTTTTGTCATAGTAAGATCCCATGAACCATTTTTTCTGCCATTCTTGAATTTTGTTTAGGTGTTCCTCCTGAAGATTATCTGTTGCCGTCATTGGGTCATGGTGTGTTGACTGTATATCTGTGCCATCAGCGAACGATGCAATTGTAGAGGAGTTAGATGTTGGTAGGTTTGCTGTGTACAAACGACAATAAATAACATCTGTTCTAACTGTTAAATATGTGTTTTTAGTTTTGAGCTCTATCCAATATTGGCAACCACAAAAATTCAACGCTGCGTATTAACGTGATTTTGCATGGAGTTAAATAGTAGCCTCACAGTGAAGTTTGTTCATGTGTGGTTACCATTTGGTTACCATATAAAGTCGGTGATATAACCAGTGTTACTTAACAAATAATAACAACTCTCTACTGAATTACTGACTGGAATAGTCCCAAGACCAAAAAGAAATTTGCAGAAATTATTTTATTTCATTTCATTGCTTTAGTCTGTTAGTGCATACTTATGCTTTTTTATTGACTTCTACGTTAGCAACAAAATATTTCAAATGTAATTTACTATTTTTTTATTTATTGAAATTTAAATCAAACAGCATTTTTGAAAAATATCTTTTCACTTTAACTGGGCGTGAACCTAATTTTTCTGTATTCCAATTAGTTTATTAACAAGTTTCAAAGTAATATACTTTCTTTTAATCGAGCCTCTAAAGTTATAACTCTACACAATGACGTGAACAAATAAAGTTCTTCATAGCTTCTCCTTCTGACGTAAACTTTAGTCGTAGATTTATGATCACTGTCTTCCTTCTCGCTCTCTCCTCTCTCTCTCTCTCTCTCTCTCTCTCTCTCTCTCTCTCTCTCTCTCACTCTCTCTCTCTCTGACTGATTCCTTGGAAAGCATAGTTCTTAGATATATGTATTGTGCATTGGAGCGCATAACACGTAAAATATTCAAAAAGTTTTCCGATATACTGGTATAGATTCATTATTCTGGTTTTGAAGAAATATGTAATCGATATTTTCTCAGGCCTAATGGATTTGTTTTCCTGTTGTTAACAACAAGCACCGAATTTGTGTAATTAAATTAAACATCTATTAAGGGCATTTTAGTTGAATTAGTGTATAAAATATGTAGAAATTTATGATCTGAAGTTAAACTTGTACCTACTTGTTTTCTCCAAAATGCGAAAACTACAGACTATTACATTCCGTATATTTTTCTTTTGTTTGTATCTTATTTTAATTTACTTATTTTGGAAATTCAAAGCTACACTACTGCTAAGACTTAGCAACTACTCTAGGTTTTTAAAAAAACTCCAGAATATAATAACGTTGGGATAGGTAGTTTTAGATCTTACACGGCTTCAAACTAGAACAATAATCGGTTTATTAGTAAGTTGAGACCGCTTTCGCTGACTAGAGAGACAGTGTTTTTTAAGAACCTGTATATATTAAAAATATATTCAGAGGCTCTCTGGATGCACCTAACTTCAAACGTTCGATAAGAGTATACTACTTAATTTATCTATTAGATTTACTTTTCTGAGTAAAAAAATATCGAGTTAAGAAAAAGACGCTTACTTTAATACTGTAGCTTCGTTTAAGGCATAAAGTGTCTGTTGGGAACGCTAATATTATGAACTTTATATCTTGCGGTATTCTTAGTACGACTTAGTAAATTGATCCAAGATAGAAAGTTGGTCCTAAAATGGTTTACGTTGATTTTGATAGGCTAAAAAATTTAAAGTTACTGCTTTATAAAGTAATGTAGCGTACTAAAAATGTACTTAAAATTTTTATATGAAATCATATTTTACTTTTTAAAAGTAACATATCTAAATTATAAAAGGGTGGACTTTATTAATGTGTAATAAAACTAAAATTTTTAATTTACATTCAATTTTTTTAACTGTGCATTGGCAAATTCTAAAAAAAGTTAGTAATAGGCATTAAATAAAGAAATTGGTGAAGAGAAGGGCAAGAAATTGGTGAAGAGACGCTGCTCCAGAAAATTACGTTAAATCTAAATTTTGAACTAATTTTTAATACTCGCGTAGTATCAAGGTATCATGTCTATACTCCATCATTGTTTTCCATCTTTGTGGAATTTCTGATAAATCGGGATAGTTAGCCTAAGATTAAGGGATTAGTATGATGTTGACAACTGTATTTGAAATTTCGATACAATTGTAGGAGTGTGTCGATGACTTGTATTGTTGTCGTCCAATTTTTAGTGGGTACACTACTTAGGAAGGTAGTAATGAGTCACTAGAAGTAAGTATGAATTACTGTGTTCGTGAAATGTCTGACGGCTTTGGTGCACTAGAAATCTGACTGTTATGCATACAAAACTGTATCAAAAATTATAAGGATTTTAATAATTACAGTAAATTTCTGTAGTAAGATTTATATTTTTAAATAAAAATATGCATTTTATTTTATAGTAAAGAAAAAAAGCCGTAAAAACATTAATTTAAACATGCATTTGTCTTACCAGTTGAGTTTTTATTTAATGTATCTACAACGTATCCTTTTGTATTTTGTTTTTATTGATTGTTCAACAATTTGTTTGTTTTACAGTTCCGAGTGTTGAATTAAAACTTCAAAAACCAAAGTTATAGCAAAAAATTGATTTTTACAACTCTTTCCTGAAACCACTGTGGACTTCCGGAATACTGATATTTGGCGCAGCTGTACGAGCAAATTTAAACAGGGTCCAGGTGTTCCAATCTAGATACTTAAAGCTGGTCACTGGAGCATCCTGATGCGTCAGAAATGATACGCTCCATTCGGACCTTCGCATTACCTACATAAAAGACGTCACAAGACAGCTTTGTAGAAGATTCTACAAAAAACTTCAGAATAATCCAAACAACACGCTCGACAACACGCGGCCTTTAAAATTTTTTAAAATTTTAGAAGTCTTTGTCGTCTTTGGTACAGCGATCTCGTTCAAAATATTCTGTTTCTATCATCTTCATCATCATCACCATCATGTCTTCTGAACGTTTTTCTCGTTGGCACTGCTGCTGTTATTCATCAAGTTCATCTTCATCGTGGTGTGCCTTCATCATCCTGGAGGAAACGCTGTTGTATGTGACCCCTCGTTCCATGCCTGACTAATCAATTTCATTTTTTCGAGTGATTCTGCTACAGTATACTTCTAGATTCAAGATTTAGGACAGAAAAAGCAAATTGACGATAATATAAATATAAAAAATATTCCACAGTATTTACTTAAGTTTTAAAAACTAATTAATTTTTTTCACTAATTTCTTTTAGAAATCAATATCAGTTGAAAGTATCGATTATTCTAAACAACTATAACTATCGGTAAAATTTACTTACACAATATTCATGTTTAAGATAAAAAATTTAGTGGAACAAGAATATAGCACAAACTAAATCATAAATGACGTAGATTACTGATTGTTTTTACTGGCTCGTGTTAACACACAGGTGCAGTATATCTATAATACAAAAAATAACACAATATAAGTCACAGCAGGAGTTACATTACTGCACGCAGTATTGCAGAATCACTATTGAATAACGTACGTATTGCATGACATTCAATATACTTAAGACAGTTCCGTATTAATTTAAAAATGGAAATTCATAATGTAATATAAGATTTTTTAAATCCATAAATCGGTTTTGGAATAATTGACAGTAGAAATCACAGTTGGTTGTTAAAACCTACATTGGTGTTTTAAATGTTTTTTCACCAACAAAATTTCACCGATCAAATGTATGTGCTGTTGATGTTATAAGTAATGAATTTGCAATAGCAACAGCGCTACGCGTGGACTTGTTGATAGCCTCAAAGGGTTGTAAAACAATTGAGGTTGCAACTGTTACTTAGGGATTAGGGCGTTAGGGGTTGGTTGTACTTACATATCATAAAATTATAAATTTGGCAAAAATAGGGCTAATTGCCCTATTTTTATTTGTTTTGTTTTTAGTAACTCATGAGACGGTTGGGTTCATATATTGGAAAAAAATAAAATACAAAAAATAAAATCCCGCAAAACAATGAACAGAAATAAAAATCATACACAGAATATTTTCAGTATGGTTTTAACCACAAAGTATAAAAATAACATACTCGCATTAGACAAACTAAACTGGTAAAAACGAAAAATAAAAGATTTTTATCTTGAAATAAATGAAACGTTATTGTATAATAATGAGATCGCCAAACCGATATAAGTATCCCTGAATTAATACGGCAATTTTAAATTTTTTTGTCCCTATTTGTTACGGTAACAACTTAAACACATTCTATTTTATATAATAAATTTCATTAACCTTTTTTAAGCTGCCTTTATTTTTATTTTTCATTTACACGTGCTTCGGTGAATCCACCATCATCAGAGTATATTACATCGTTTGAAACCAATTTTTTTCAAATCTGTGGAAGATGTTACATATTCTATAGATTTAAAAAAAAAGTTAAAAAGATGTTACATCTTCTATGGATTTAAAAAAAATTGTTTCAAACGGTTCGAAAAATCTTGTACTATTTTAAATTTTTTAGTTTATAACTGAAAGGATTGAATAATGGTTTTTTTTAAATTTTTTTAAAAGAAAAAAGACGATTGAAATGCCGATGGAGTAGAGACATGATACATTAACACTGCTGTAACATTTATTACGTATACAAAAATATAATTTCAAAATGAACACAATTATCATTATTTTGAGAGCTATCGCTGGGTGGTGGTTTCTCAAAGCCATTAACGCGGTTGTTTTTTTGTTAATTTAAGTGTGAACGTTTTTGTTGTTTTTATACAGTTGCAAAATAAATAAATTATTTTTTTTTAATATTTTTTTAATTTATTGAACCTTCGAGATTGAATAAGTAATATAATATGAGTAAAAGGTTCACCATGTCCTTCCACAATAGGTTGAAAATTCGACTGCTTTTCAATAAGACATATAGGGCAATAGGGCAACAGGCCTCTTGAAAAAAAATTTTCTTTTTTTTCTGGCAATTGACACCTTTTTTTTCTTTCTGAAAAGTAATAATTTCTAAAGAAATCCGTGATTTCATTTTATGTAATAACTCTATTTATTGTCAATATTACACATACATTTTTTCAAGTATGTTTACCATTTTGTAGGATGGACAATGCACATAAACTATTTTATAACCCTAGTTAAATACTTTAAACGTCGAACTGAATGAATGTGATGATTGTATTATTTTATAACTGTGCGGTTTTGCACAACCAGCAAATATGCGTATAATACATATTTTAAAAAAAATGACGTTACATGTTAAAGGAAGACATCACTTATTAGTAGGACTCCCGCAGTTAATTACTACATTTAGCCTTTTAACAAGTTAATTATTAAGATTATTTAATTAATAAAACTAAGTTGGATGATTGTTTTTATTCAATCTAATTAACCATAGTTAAATTCAAACTGTATTTATTGAGGTTAATCCAGTCTCTGCTCCATCTGATGCTGAGCCGACGATATGGATTACCTGGCAAATGTGGAGAACTTAGTACACAAATCAATGAGTTGGAGTTGTTGAGTAATTTTAATCTAAAGCGTTAATACATTTCGTGTATGGTGTCATTAATAAATGGGATTTTTAGGTCCAAATGAAGTGTGTGATTCGACACAAAAAATTGAGCGTTAACTAGCGTACGAAGCAATTTTGATTAAAAATGTTAAAGTTTAGCTATGACTGATGTTTTGATGAACCATAGATCTGACAACCTTACATCCACATTGGCATTCAGTTTTATATGATAGTAATTTTAGAGGAATAGGGAATATAGGGAGTAGAAGGCTGTATAGCTGTTTTTGCCTGCCATCTAATACTTTCGTTTAATGGTTACATGTTCTTTCCATGGAAGCCATCTGTCTATATGTAGACCGAGGAATTTTGTCAGCCTAAAGTAGAGGAGAGTTATACAAGAAAACCCTCGGACAGGTCTGGATGATTGTATTAAAAAACCAATATTAAAAGTGACGATCTCAGAAAGATAGTCTACTAGTATTGTGCAAAGGTTTCTAGTTTAATTCAAGGTTAACCAAAATATTGAAGATCTATAGTAGTCGCTAATTACCTTATATTAATGTGAACGAAAACTTAAAATGTCAGTGACTTACTTGTAATGTTTTATTGAGGATAGTTCTAATAATCTAGACGCAAAATGGTCAAGCAGCTTTGCAGATATACGTACTTAAATACGTATTTCTTAAATATAATGAATGAGCCAAAAGCTTTATGATAATTTCCTTTCCTTTGTGCCAAAACGTACGTTAGAATTGAATATGATGAAAATGGATGATGTACTCTCACTAAATTTGAAAACTTTCACATGCCGTAAGTTTTTAACTAATAATCTTCCGAACCACTCAAGTTTTCTAATAAAATCTTTCTAGGACAATTTTATTTAGGTTGCGAATTAATTAGTTAATGTAGATAATAACATATTGTAAAAATTTATCAGTTTTTATCATTAAAGATAATAGTTAAATGATAGCATAATTTTTAAAGTGCTGCGTTATTAAGTATTCTTCATAATTTTGTGTAGGAATAAAAAACTAAATCTGTTCATTAATAAAATATCGTAGCCTATATTTATTTTGGTGTTAAAAAATATTTGCGTTACCATATTGTAAACTGAAGTAGGTTGAACAAACTTCAAATATGCAAGTAGGCTACTGTATTTTCTAAAATCTCTAATCCATCCAATTTTAACGATATTTAGATTTTTTGTTAGTGACAAATAGTAGGCAATGGGACAGTAACAGGTTGCAATTTCTGTTAAGTCGTAAATATTATCGAGATAATATCTGAGAATTAAACTTTGCCATCTTTAAATATGAGAGTGCTCATTTCGTGAAAAAATCAGAGATTTTGTTTTAATTAATTAGTTATAGATATGACTGTCCTTGTCAAGATTTTTCACAGTTTTCTTTGATCTCTCCAAGAAGGTGTCTCTTCAGCCTCCTTCTTGCGTTCTGTGCAGTAGCATCACCTTCCCATTCTGTATTCCAAAATTTGACATGCCACACTGCATTATAATGTACATTCAATACGTAACAATAAAAATGTATTTATTTATTTCATCTAGCTAATTTACTCAGCTACTGAGGGGTTCGTTATTACACTCTATACTTCTTGAAACATTAGGCCTAAAACAGTCTTAAACTTTTTGTGATTTAAAGAATTTATCGATTTATGTTTTGGTCTGTTTAGGAGTCTGATGTTTATAGGCACATGCACCAAAATGTACGTCGATTTAGGAAACAAGCAAATGAAAACTTTAGAAATTCAGCTCAGTACATCATTTTTAGGAGGTGTTTGTAGACTACATTATTTAGAAGCTGACTATTTTGTTATTATTTTTGTACTTTATATAAACTATATTTTTCAATAAATGTGTTTTATCTGCGAGTATTATGTAATTATTACTTTCAAATCACTTCTAAACTTTTTTGAGTTCAGTAATTCTAAGGGTTTCTAATTTCTAAGTAATTCTAATTTTAACAGTAATTATAAGTGGTTTATCAATGACTGATAACTTTACCGTTTACAGTTTTATAATAATTTTGGAATTGTGTTTTCAACAAGTTAGCAGGGACTTTAGAAGATAGGTAGAATGGTTTGTAACGGCCAAAAGGAATTGTAATACGAAGTGAATCGTTAATAATAAATCGTTATCACGAAACATTAATCTCGAATGAAATTTTACTAGAAATTATCGTTAAATTATTTAAGCTGTCTTTCTGTTAGATATTTTTTTCGCAATTCCCATCTTAATCGGTGAGTTGCGTGCAACCGACTAACGGCACTTATTAACTGATATTTAAGAGAGCTTACGTTATTTATTTTATTGCAATAAAAGAAAATACAGCGTAATATCCTCTGCATTTCACACAAGTTGTTTAAAAATTTCTAGACAATTTGCATAACACATGTTTTAAAGTAAAATTTAATGGACATTTTTCAAAATTATTTAAAATGAATTCCTACGCACCTCAAGCAGGGTTGGATCACTGTTGTATATTCTGTTTACTTCAGACCTACAGAAGATACAGTTTTAGCAACTTTTGTTGAGATACGGCTGTTCTGGCTGTGAACAAAGATTGGGCTGTAGCTTCATGGTATTTAAAATATTTTCTGAAACCATTACAAGAACGGTTAAAGAAGTGGGGGATTAAGGTGAATGAAACTGATTTAACCCATGTGACATTCACTCTTTGCAGACGAACGTGTTCACCAGTAATACTTAGTAACATTCTTTTTTACAGTCAAAAGATGTGAAGTACCTGCGGCTTCATCTTGATGGCATGGAAGAAACACATTTCGATGAAACGAAGATAATTGAACTTAAAAATATAAAAATAACTAAAAAAAAAAAACACTACCTGTAGTATTTATTATAAATGTATAATAATGTTGTACGAATGCCGTGTATTCAGTGTTAACTTTATTATGCTTTTGTTTTTTCTTTAATTAATTTATTTAACGTCGCATCAACTACAACGGTCATTAGCGACGACGTTGGGGTGTAACTTTTGTACAATGGAGGATGAAATGATTTTTTTGTAACATGAAAATATGCCGTGCTTGAGTGGGATTCGAACCCACTTTTTTGTTTCTGTATAAAAGAACAGATTGTAAGTTTGATGATTCGATAATAAAATAAAAATTGTATTGTTATTGTTTTTAGTTTATTTGCAGAATCAACTGATTCGGCTTATTGGGTTAAGAAAAGTACCAGTGGGTTTAATGCGTAAACATTTTACAAGTCCTGGCCGAGAATCAAATCAGGAAGAGTTTTCTTGACAGTCTAATGTGATACAGCAAATAGCGCTCTAAACCCTTGTGTTTAAAGGCTTTTATTTGTACTTCTGAGTAAATTCTGTTTAAAGTTCAGGTAGTAAATGAAGTTTTCAAACGTTTATTTAACCTTGAAATTAAACCAATAATTTAAACATATAAATTTAATTTTCACACACTAATCTACAGTTTTTTTTTTTTTTTTTTTTTTTTTTTTTTTTAAGGCGAAAAACCTTTGCGAGGTTATCATCGCCTGATACATAATAAATAAAATCTTATAAGCTAATATCACAGCACAAGCTATAATACTCTAAAAAACACACAAAACATAAACACATAAACTTAAACTTAATATCACAGTTAGAAAGAAAAACACAGAAATCACATTAATACTTATGAAATTAAAACCTTAAAACTAGTATCACAACCCAAAAATTAAAAATTTCATTCAAAAAAAAAATTTAAAAAAAAAAAAAAAAAAATCACAGACATAAAAGATCACAAAGGGCTGTAAAGAGGCCACTTAACATGAACACATATGAATATAAACTTATAACTAATATAAAACACATACAATATGGTAACTAAGAGTATTAGAACATAATATATTAGACACTGTTGTATACACTGATCGATCGTAAAAATTTCAAAGCCGCATCCAAAATAGGGCTTTCGTCACCGAGTATATTCCTTAATTCAGAGGGAATCTTGAATCGCCGACGCAGAGCTGCGTAGCAGACGCAATCAACCAAAACATGTTTGACTGTCAAAGGACAATCGCACCTGCCACAAACTGGAGCATCACCAGACGTCATGAGATACCCATGGGTTAATCTGGTGTGCCCAATTCTAAGTCGCGCGATGACAACCTCTTCTCTTCTGTTCTTCCTCAGTGACGTAGGCCAAGGCTTAACAATAGGTTTTATTTCTCGTAGTTTGTTGCCATGAGAGCCAGTCCATTCTACCTGCCAGGAATCCGTGATGACCCGCTTCACCAGACTCACAAAATCAGACATAGTCAGATATTGCGTGAAAGCCGGTTGACGAGCCGCCTCCTTAGCGGCCAAATCAGCAGCCTCATTTCCCGGGATTCCAGCATGACCCGGAACCCAGCAGAAAACAACGCATACTCCTCTATCATTCAGCTCCTTCACAGTGCCGAGGACGTCCACAACTAGCGGGTGGCGTGAATACACATCACTAATCGACTGGAGAGCACTGAGCGAATCAGTGCACACCAACACCCGACGCCCACGCACACAGACTACAGAAAGAGCTTTGCTGATAGCATAAAGTTCAGCCGTGTAAATACTGGTTCCCGCAGGTAATCCAAACAAATAGGTTCTCCCATTAGCAACAAACGAGCAACCAACTCCAACATCCGACTTTGATCCATCAGTGTATACAACCGTAGATGGTTTAATAGCTTCAACTAACTCACTGAAAATGCTATTAAACACCACAGAGCTTGTGCCTGCCTTTGAGTATTTACTCATCTCAAAGTTAAAGTGTAACTGAGCGATGGTCCAGGGTGGAAATAGACAAGAATTACATGGGTAGACACGAGGAATCGCAATATCAAGGTTGTTGCATATCTCCAACGCTCTTACACCGAATGGTGAAGGTTGTCGGGCGTTCATCAGATGCAAATCATGACACGGGTTGTTGAGAATGATGTCATGCAAGAAATGGTAAGGTCTAGCTTTCAACTTGGCAAAGTACGTCAATAGAAGCTGCTGGCGACGTCTGAATAACGACATTTCTCCACTTTCAACTAAGATGCTGACAACAGGGCTAGAACGGAAAGCACCTGTAGATAATCGTAAACATAAATTGTGGACTGTGTCAAGCATTCTCAGAGAAGTGGAAGTAGCAGATGAGTAGGCTACTGCGCCATAATCTATACGTGATCGCACTAGAGCCTTGTAGAACCTTATCATACATGATCTATCAGCACCCCAACCTGTACCTGTAAGAACACGCAGAATATCAACCACCTTTAAGCACCTAGCCCGTAGGTCTTTAATATGCGGAACCCATGTAAGTCTCTTGTCGAATACAACACCTAAGAACCTGATTTCAGTGCTAACTTCGATATGCTTACCCATTAAATACAGTCTTGGAACATTATCAGTCCGTATTCGGCAAAACTGAATGCATTTAGTCTTCTCAGGAGAAAAACTAAAGCCAGTCTGCCGTGACCATTCTTCAAGACGGTATATAGTTAGCTGTAGAGCTCGTTCAGCTGAGACAACATTTCTAGATGCAACATATATTGCAAAATCATCAACAAACAACGAACATTTAACAGGGTATACGCAACTTTTCACAATATTGTTTATGGCAACCGCAAATAGGGTACAACTAATTACACTTCCTTGCGGTATACCATTTTCCAAGTCAAACCTGTCGGACAGACACTGACCAACCCTTACACGGAACGATCGTTCATCTAGAAAGTCCTTGATGAAGGCCAACATGTTTCCAGCGATGCCCCAATCCCGCAAGGTATTGAGGATACCTCGTCGCCAAGCTGTATCATATGCTTTTTTCAAATCAAAGAATACGGCAACGAGGCGCTGCCGCAATGCAAACGCATTGCAGACAGCCGTCTCAAGGGCCACCAAGTGGTCTGTCGAAGACCTCCCTCTCCGAAAACCGCTCTGTTCAGGAGCGAGGAAGTTATTCTTTTCCAGATACCACATGAGACGACTGTTCACCATTCTTTCCATGACCTTACAAACAACACTTGTCAAGGAAATGGGACGGTAGTTGGAGGCCAATGTTTTATCTTTACCAGGTTTGAGGATTGGAACAATAATTGCTTCTTTCCAAGTTTTTGGAAGCTTTCTAGAAGCGTATATTTTATTAAAAACATGTAGGAGTTGCCTTAACCCAGAATCCGGTAAATGCGCTATCATCGAAAGTGTAATTTCATCTCCTCCAGGTGAGGTATTTCGAGATACTTTGAGCGCTTTTCTAAGCTCAGGCAATGAAAAAGGAATGTTTAGAGGATCATTCGAGTCCGCTATAAAGAAAGGAAGAGATTCAATGGTTTTCTTATAATTTTGAAACTGTACTGAATATGAAGACGTGAGGGAAGCTGATTTAAAGAAGGAACCAATCACGTTAGCGATGTCGGACTGTGATGTGATCACAGAACCGTCAGCTTGCAACCCTGCGATTCGATGTGGAGACGTCCTTCCACATACCGAACGCAGTTTTCTCCATACCGTTGTCACAGGGGTACTCCTGCTAATATCTCCAACGTAACGGCTCCACGACTCCCTCTTACTCTCAAGAAAGACACGCCTACAGCAGGCCCGAGCTCTTCGGTACGCTTCCAGGTTTGCATCCGTAGGTCTGCGACTAAAAATGCGCAGGGCCCTACGGCGGTCCCGAAGAGCCTCCTTACAACGATCATTCCACCAAGGTACCGGCGGACGCCGTGCTTTTCCCGATGTTTTAGGAATGCTCTGGGCAGTACTTTACAGGTTTTTGAGTTTCTATAGCCTGTATTATATACTAAGTTAACTGTGTTATATATTAAGCTAACTTACAAATTTGAAATTGGGAAATGCATAGAATGATTAATCGTATTTTATAAACTCTAACTAGTTAACTATATAACTGTAAGGATTATTATGCCTCTCATGACATGACAAACCGGTTCACATATTGTAAATTTTTAAAAGTCATTGAATTGTTATGTTTAAAACCGTATATTTTCTGTTTTTATAATATACATTGTAAAAAATGAATATAAACACTTTCTTTCGTGGAATTTATTATATTGAATTATTAATTCTACATTATTAATGGGTCTACAGCATATTTACTATACTAATAATTAATAAGATAACGTTTTGGGAGCTACTAAAACACGTAAAAACGAAAAAATTCCAAATTTACAAGTAGTTTGTTGAAAGAATCTCTTGATTGGTTTACGTGAAAATTATTTCGTGAACGAAAGTGAGAACTGGTGCTATGAGAAAAGCCTGTGTTAAAACAGTTTTAAATTCAAAATCTAATACTAATCCATTTTGCGTTAATTAATAAGGATTTGTAAAATATTAGGAAATCCGGAAATTTATTACAATGAGCTTTAATTGAATCTGTTTAATTAAATGAACATTTCATCAACAACTGAAAAATAAAAAATAAATGATTTATAAATTCTAAACCCAAAAAATTAGGATAAATTAAACCAGAAAGAAACTATATTTATTTATTCATTATAATACGGTTATATGTTAATTAATGACTCGTTAATTTTAATAACATTTTTAAGGAAAAGTTAAGGTTTTACAACATATTTACGTTATTCAATTTAGAAGTCAATAAAATATTACTTCCAAATTATTAAAAATTCAATTAGGTTTATGAAAATTTATAAAAAAAAATTAAATAGTAACCAATTTTAGAGCCAGGAAAATATTTCAGAAAATGTTTTACTTAATTAAAAGAGCTTTATAATTAAAGAGGTTATATGAACCTTACTAAATGTATAATTTTGTATATTCTGTCAATCCCTTCATTTTCTTAAATTAATTAAAAAACTTCTGCTTCATTAAAAAAGTATGTTCCCAGATAATTACAAGAAAATTCATGTAATATCGCTTTTAAATTAAATTTATTTTCATATTTTACTTATTTGCTACATTAATTTTTTTGTTCATTAATATTAATTAATTTAAAGTCGCATTAATTACTAAATCCAGACGTTGCACATGATTTTTAGAGTGAAAATAATTTCCAGTCTTTAACCCGGAATCCAACTGAACACCAAGGTAACTTAGAATACCTTAAATGAATCAGTCATTTCAGAAAGCCCATAAGTCAAAATTTTACATTTTTTCTTTCGTGCATTTTTTAACTAGCTAAATGTAAACACACCATTCCTACAAAAAGAAAACATTAAGTCTGGGTTTGCTTTAAGTAATATAACACTAAGAAAAGCTTATTCTTAAGGATATAAAGTGTTTCCTTCTAACTAAAAAATGAAAGTGGATGTTGTTTTGAAACTTAAGCTCTACTATCTAGTGGAAGAGGCGATACAAAGATTCTAGGCAAAAATCTTTTAAGATTTTGCCTAGAAGAAGAAGGTGAGTATCTGTGAAAATCAGCATTCTTCTTTCTTAAAGTAGAGAATTACAATTTTTATTATTGCAGAAAGCTATTTAAATCATAAAATAAATGAATACTATTGTACAGCACACTTTTCCAAATTTACAATTTTAAAACCCGTTTTCTTCACAGAAAACAACGTAAGTTAACATTTTACTCTAATTTCAGAAACACCTTAGTCTAAATTTTCATTTTGTAAACATTGGCTTGTCTTTAAAAAGACAGAAGTATATTTTATATTAAAGGGGACAGCCCTCTGTACAATTTATATTTTTTATATTTTTTTAATTGAACCACAATAAATATAAGTTTCTTAATCTTTCCAAAAGTTAGTTTTTGACTTTTGACTATGGGCTTTCTGAAATAACCGATTCAAATATTAAGTATATGAAAACGATTAGGGGTGTTTGAAATTATTTATGAAAATTTTTTGTCTGAATAAAATCCAGTGCACGGACATGATCTAGTTAAAGTAAATTAATCGCAACTGTTATAAAATTGATGAAGATCAAGTAATAAACAAAACAGATATGCATAGAAATTGAACAAATTAATTTTAAATCTTTACTAGGGCAATAACTGAATTGTTTTATATATTCCACTAGACTGATATAAAAAACATTTATACCAAAAATAAGAACAATTAATTGTAAAACTAAAAAGTGAAGGATAAATGATGTACAAACATTGTTCTTCAGCTTCAAATTTTAACACATTTATAGAAATTTTCATAATTTTAAAACCCGTAAACTCCAGAAACTTACTGTTTTAGCAACAGTAAAACAGCTGTTTAAAAAGAGATCAAAATAAAAATTTTGTTGTTTAATTAAGACAGTGTAGCGTACTAAATTTTAAGTGGCACTTGGTATTATCCATTTACTAAACTTATATGAGTTCTATTCTGTCATAAATAGAGAAGTAAAACGAATGCTTACAATTTTGTATATTTATTACAACACTTAACCCTTTAAAACGAATAAAATAAGCAAAATAATCTTGCATTTTTCTAAAACAGTATTAAGACGTAAGCTGGTAAATGGCGCCGAATAAATTTTCCGTTTTCAATTAATAGAGAATATTACGGTATGAATAAATTTTGTCCTGATATTCCAAACGTCAAAAATATTTATGAAACAACACAACTATAGCTACTTGTTGCTATTAATCTGATTATATTACATGACGTTATACTCGCAGTTTTAGATAAAGAAGATTCCTATTTATATTTTACGGAAGATTCCTATTTATTATTTTCAACAAAACGGAAACAATTGCTAGTCTGTAATATTCAACTAATCCGAGATATTTTCTGGGCACTTTACCACAGAATAGGAGGGAGAAGAAAATACAATTTATTGGATACACCTTGCAATAGTTTTAAAATGCATTTGTAATGATGTAATTGCAAACCGGATTATATTTTTATAGATCTGGTGCAGAGTCACTACGGACTGATCTGTGGTTTCGAGAATATTGTGGGAACATTTATACAGTTCACACCTAAAAATTCAATTGATACAGATCCGTTACCGTCTAAATTTTTTAACAGTGGCCTGTAATTCGGCAAACCTTGGTGTTACTTAAAACCACAACTTCCCTATTTCCAAATCTCCTAACAATTTTCAACACCAAAAACATGAAATCTAACTAAAATATTCTCTTTTCTAATCAGAAACATTAAATCCTTGACATAGTTTTTAAAAAATTTTATTCTTTAGCCAATAATTGTATTAAAAATAAATAATACAAATTATTTTCTGAAATTCATTATGTAAAACCTAAACATCTTCACACCATCTGTCCATTAGTTTTCTCAGTTTGTCTGACAATATTTTCCATGTTTGTAACTTAACTAACGGTTTATCTTAGGGCCTACAATTTGTCCTTGGATAATCTTCGAGCAACACTTTACGAGCATTTATGGTACGCTTCGTTACATAGGTAACTACTATTTTTAGCGTTCTAATATCTTTTTTATCTCAATTGATTTCATAAAATAATACAATTCCGGTAATCGAAAAGTTGATTCAACTGCAACGTTATAACAAAATACTAAAGTACCCTTTAAATATTGTCTATTACAACAGAAAGTTTTCTTTTTAACTCTCAAACTACAGTTTTCAGCACCTTGTGTTCTGTACATGCAAAACTGTTAGCCCTATATCGACTTTGAACATGCAGTACATTAGATTAGGCCTCGTTACCAATATTTTATATTTAGGTTTATGTTATCCTAAACATAATACAGGTTAAATTTGATTTAATAGCCTAAACTTACTAAATTATTTTTATATAAACAAAACGTAAACAGTTTTATTGGGTACTAGATAAACGGTCTACACTAGATTTAAACAATAAACTACTATACTAGTAACCATGAAATTGCGAGCCTGGATCTAGTTAGACAGTAATGCAGTGTTGCCGTATTTGGCTGAGTGGGAACGAACTTTTTATATTTTATTATTTTCTTATTATCACAAAAAGTATAAGATTACAAAGTTATTTAGGGCGAATGGAATTGGCAACACTGTTAGGCAGGACGGGTGGATGTACACGACTACTTGGTTTACAAGGAAGCTCGAAATTTCGTGGTTACTAGTGGTTAATTTTGTGGTACTAGACCTAATATGCAGAACAATTCTCAAACAAATTTGAACGTAAGGAATTCAATTGTTGGGGTAAGCAAGCAACTAAAATATAGAAATCATGCAAAGGTTTCAATCAAAATTACTTGGAGATCATTAACGCATCACCTTGATATATAACAAACAATGTAATACTACTCAGAGATTTAAGCATTCCTACAATTTACCAAGAAATTAACGCATTCAACACGAAATACCAAAATAGATTTGAAGCATATTTAAATCATCTGGTGTTTTACTCTTAGACAATTCAATAACATTAGACGGCTAAGATGAAGACATCCTAAGGACTTATTTTAAAGCAATAAGGTAATACATGAAATAATAATGTACAACTTTCCTCCACTGGGAAGGAAGAGTTTACTTCACTAAAGATACGTAAAGAAGAAAATCCGTCTTTTTTTATTATTCTGTTTCAGAATTGATTGTAAATTTTGACTGCGGTAACAAATAAATCGTGATTAATTTTAATTTGTGTAGTAGTAAGTTTACTTTCAATTTTTTGACCAATTTAAAATTGCTAACCTTTATTGCCGTGCATAATGTTACGCATTCTAATTTTATGTACATCACAAAAAGTCAGAAACTTAATATGTAGAAACGAAATAGCTGTTTTTAATATTCAGAGAACATTTCGTTTCTGTTGGTTTATGATAGAGCAATCTTTATTTATTTTACAGCACAATAGCATGTCCGTATGATTTTACACAATAGAATAGAACTCCTTGCAAGTAAGGTAAATACTTAAGAATAATTATTAGATAAATAGCGTACTTGTAAAACCGTAATAAATGTTGGTCATGGTGTTATTTTTACTTAAAGCAATGATCTCAACGAGCAACCTACCGGGTTATAGAAGAAAGGATGATGCTATATGGTTTTACTTATAAGAACAGGACAGGTTTAAGACTAATGCGAACAATACCAGAGAAGAAATATCCTGTTTACAAAGAAAGTCAACCCAGGCTACTTGGAGTTAAGCCAACATATTTAAAGTTCTCACCTTCGTGTTTTACCCTAACCTAAGTGCAATATAAACAACTATTTGCATTAATTTTGCTGCGTATGTATGGATGGCGTCCATTTGGTTTAAAGCCCTTAAATAATATATCATCACTCTACAAGCTCCACATACGTATGAGTATATTTCACAACGCGTAAGACGTTGTATCGTTATACGAATGTATATTATAATTAATATTGTGTAATTTCATTTCTCACATTTGGATGTTATGTCCCAGGAATATCGAAGCAATTCGTAAATTTATTTTCTTATATTTTGTGATCTTGAAAAAAGAAAAAAGCAAAAAGTAAATTATTAAAAACTTCATTTTTGTGAATGTACTCCGATCTCATTGGCAAGAAATACGATTTTGTCAAGTCAATACAGCATTAAAAATAACGCTTGAAAATTAAAATGATCAATTAAATTTATAAATTTTGAATAATATAACCCGTATTTGTGAAATCCAAAGTAATTTTTTATTTATTCAAAATCAAAATTCAATATTACTTGCTTTGAGGCCAATTCCTCAATCTTTCTACCAAATTAATTAAAATGAATATTGTCAAACATGGTATCAGTAAATTTTTAAATATTTTCATTAAAATTTTTCTAGATATTTGACAGTAGAAACCTAAGTTTCTAATATTGCATTCTTTCTCGTTTTTCCCGTTGTGAAACTAAGTTTCAGTCACAAATGCGGCTGAAACTGTGTTCAGCCTTACTGAGAAATAAAATTCAATTGAAAACAGACTGACTTCTGAACCGCTAAAGGTATCAAAAATATATATAATTCTTTATTGTCAATGGTTTTTTAACAATGAGACAGTTAAAACTAATATGTAACAAAATAATATTGTTTAAATATTAAAAATACTATTTTTTTGCAGTTTTATATGATTTTGTCTTTAATTTTTATTTTGGTACTGAACAAACAGTTGCACAATATCCGTATAGCCTATGTTGTTTAATTTAACGGGCGGTGGGGAATTTTACTTTCAAGAGACTAGGAGGAGAATGTATCCAGTGACACATTATTTGTTTAGAACTATGCTTGTTGTCCGTTATTCAGACCAAGAGATATCTACTCCTTTTTTGCTTCAGAAGTCATACAGTTGGGTAGTTTCTTGTAGCTAGGTCACGGGCTGGTTGTTTGGGATGTTTATCTAGTCGTTCGCAACACTTACTATAGGCGGACGTGGATAGTTTCTTTAATGTCGAAAATTAAATAAAATTTTAAAATTACTTTGAAATTGTCATGGAGGGTTTTATTGCTTACATTAAAAGGAGCGTCAGAAGCAAGTCTTAAAAATTTCGACTAAAAGGCGTTGATCGACTTTAAGTTACTCCCTGTCAGTGCTTCAAAGAACTGGACACCACAAGTCCAGATTGGCCTCAAAAGGATTTTGTAAATTAAAATTTTGGAACGAAGGTTCAATTTTGATCAAAGGCTAATTTAACAGAAGAGTAGCTTCTGGAGGCGGTTAAGTTTTAAACGTTTTGTACGCAGATGATGCTTCCAAGTTAATCGTCTGTCGAGCCACAGGCCAAATTATCGCACCCCTCTCGCCTGGGGGATGAGAATGTTATTCAGGACCACAGGTGGACAAGTTTGACATCGTAACAGTTTATTTAAATTCATATTAACAGCTTGGTCATTAGCGACTATAGCGGAGTGTGGAACAGTGTCAAAGGGTTTGTAAAAGGTTAAATCTTTTGACCTGGTCGAGAATCGAATGGTTGAGATCTAGGTAGTTGGCACAATGCAACACTAAACCACATCATTATGGGCGTATCTACTAAAAAACATAAAATCACGTAAGTAGATAAAATGGTTACCATTTTAAAAATCGTCGTAAATGTTCTTACCGCGTTAAGTGGGGCTCAAGTTTTAGATGCTTCACACAACCTAAATACTAAGTGAAAAATTTAAATATTAAGATCTATATCTAAACACTAATTAATCTAAGTTAAATCCGATTTATCACTGTTGAAATGTAAACTAATTATTATTATTATTATTTTAAAATGAATATTCATTAGGGTCTAAGAAAATAGTTGAATATCTTAACAGATATTATAAATTCGTTTCCATTTCACTTAAACCTTTGGCATTTAAACATAAAGCGACCTTATCAGATTCTTTTTATAATGAAATATTCTTTGCTTATTCACTTAAATTTCTTATACATTCGTTATTAAGTTCCAGAAACAAAATATTATAGAGTTTCGTTTTCCTTAATAGGATTTGAAACGGTTTTGTTTAAATTGAATTCTTTTGTACAATATTGAAACGTGATCTTATAACTCGGCGTTTGTTTCACAATAGTGATTTTTCAAGTAAAATAATTGTTATACACAGGTTTATTTACACTCACACAAACGTATTTTTATTATTCATGATGGATAATACTCCCACTATTTAAAAAGAGTTTCAATAATAAGGCTGAAAGGGTTTCAATACCAATTTCTTGAAATTCTAGCTTGATCTCACATCGCCCCAGTTGATTGCACTTGACCCTCCGTAGTTAGTCATATTCAGATTAGTTTCTAGTATACTGGTTGGACTTGTGAAATATATGAATAATGAAATTTCTCATGAATTTTACGTTATAATATTATTCACTGCGTTCTAGGATTAATTAATTTAATTATCTGAAACTATAAATATGTAATCTTGTTTCAGTATTTTACTTCTCTTCTCTATATATTATTATCACATATATTGTATGAGAAAATAATAAATGTTTTTTTTTTGGTTCTCGTCTGATCACCGTTAAGCAACGTCGGGTGCGGTTAGTACTTGGAAAATAATACAGTTTGAATGTTATTAATGTTTTTGGAAATTCACAGTATTCAATCATTAGCAAAATGTTAAACGGCTTAAAATATTTTTAAAAAGTGAGTGACTTTTTATGGAAACCCATGGATAATGTCAACCGAAAAAATAGAAAAAATATTAATATCTTCATGTCCAAATGTATGTATGCAGATGTAAAATGTACAGCGGGTATAAAACTGAAAGATATTTAAAATAAAAATTCGTTTAATACTAAAAACTATATAAAAAAAATATTTTAAAGTTTATTTCTTTATAAAGTAGTTTTTTTTTCAAAGGAATATTTCCCAATGCAATGATAAAGAAGTAGTTTTTCGTATATTTGCGGTTGGCCTTATTATTTTTTGTACATGGTAAAGATTTTAAATTTTGACCAGCTGGGCAGTAATTATGTAAACAATGCAATGTAAACAGTGTGTGTTATTAACAGCCAAAAACATTTAATAAATGGTCAATGCGCAGCTGGACATAACAAAGGCTTTTGATGGGGGCTTCTTTTCAAACTAAAAAATTTGCTACCGGATGGGTTGTTCAGAGTAATAGAATCAGTTATTCAGAATAATATTTTAGATTAAAGCAAGTTAATGACGTACCTCAGCTGTATTCAACTAAAGCTGGTGTACTCCAGGGTAGTGTTCTTAGTACAGTATTAAACGCGGGTAGCATATTCTGCGTTGTTTCTACGTGTATTGTCTTGTTCTCGGCAATGTTTGTTAATGTCATGAACAATGAATTACTGTCAACTACTGCTAATCCGGGCGTAGCTTCTCAGAAAGTTCAAAGAAAGGAAAATTAAAATTAGAATGTGTATCTATCCTACAAGTTTACTGATATAATTTGGCTTTTCAGTTTAAACGCAAGAACATAAATAACTTTTTAGTATAGTTCTGCAGAATAAAGATTCTATATTCATAAAAAAATACGTAAACGTCGACAGCTTGGTTATTTGAGTTTACTATAAAGATTTTGCTACGTGTTAAAATTTCTAGACCCTAGCCGGAAATTGAACCCAGACCCTTCCGCTTTGTAGGCTAGCGCGCTAGTCACTACGCCACGGTGGCGATATTATTTTTAACTTTAATTCATTATTTTGAACTGTACAAATAGAGTTTACAACAACCATTGATAAATAAAATACAAAATGACATGATATTCTACAGATAAATTGAAACTAGAATCTTTTAACACAGATTTACTACAAAAAAAAAACGAGAACGAAAATCGAGATAGCATTTGAAAACACTGTTTTATGAGAAATTTTACCAAAAACAAAAACCACGATTTGATGCAAACGTTATAAATTGAAAACAAATTAAGATTATACATTTTGAAGAATAATTTTCTAAATGTCACACAAGGAGTACTACCTACTCTTTATTCTTTCAGTCTCCGGTGTACCAATCTTTCTAATTTTTTTTTTGGTTTAACAAAAATCAATCTTTCTGAATATGTATATCCAACTAACGGAAATTGATGATGTAATTTATAATGAAATTTATTGTAAACGTGTTCTGTAGTGTCCCTTATGAAAAAGATGTTTAGGTTGCCATGTAAAGTTAAAACGGTTTGTTGTATTACGGGTGCAATTTTCATGGAACAGAAATCCTTCAGTAAATTATAAAAAACTGGAGCACTCTGCAATTTGAATGGTATGACTTATAAAAATTTTACTGATAGGGTACTCCAAAAAGAACACAGATCTTCGTTTAATAAGCAGTAAAAATAGCTTACTTTATGTTTAAGGAAATAATATGTTGTGATTCTTACAAAGTAAAATTTTACACAATTAATAGAGAATTATTGTGGCCAATACGTATGTATGTATAATGAAGAATATAGGAAACAAATGTCATTAGATTTGGTAACCTTCCGCATTATCCGATTTCGTTTTCTGAGTAATTTTACCATTCTCTAATTAATATAAAATTGTCTAATTCCCTCTTCCAGTGTGTTTCTTTGCAAGTAAAAACTGTTTACGATTTTCATCCGAACAGTTTTTTTAATAAATTTTAAGGCTTACTGGCTGATCCTAGTAAGTTAGTTGGCCAAAAGTGGCTTTCAGTGGTTAAGTTCAAAAGGAATTTCTACTAATCCCATAAAAATGCAATAAAGTTCAGCAATCAACTTGGGTAGTTGTTTTAAAATAAAACAATTCGTAAAAGCTAAATAAAATTTTTAAATAGTGAATGAAATTTTTAAATTAGCAAGGGAACTTGTAGAATAGCAGTCTATGTTCTATTACATCGTTGATAGATGATTCAATTTAAGTAACCAATTGTTGTTAATTCAAGAATTATTTTAAAAATAATCTAAAAAATAATCAAAATTTAATAATTTCAATAATTCAAATTTTAAATAATTTAAATTATAAATAGAATAAATAGTAATAAAATATGTATTAAGAAGATTTATGAGAAGAAAATTAAATATTAAATAAATTAATTCCAGAAGCCAAATAGTTTAAATTCAATCAAGGAAAACAAAAGAAAGTATAATTTAATTAAATAAAATGTTAAAATAAGTAAAGAAGATTAATAAAACAACAAGAATCCAATTAATTGTGGAACTAATTAAAATGACTTTAATATTTTAAAAAATAGGAAGAAAAGATTTTTAAATAAGATTATGAACATCTATAAAACCAATTGCAACAATGATAAAGTCCCCCATTCGAATTATAAAAAAATCGTAACTATTTTATTAATTTAATAATTTGAACTCATGAGTAGATTTGAAATAAAAATTCAATTTAATATTAAAACAAACATTACAGTATGTCATTAATTAATTAAGTAGGCCTATATATTTAGAGTTATAGCAGTGTCATCAATAAATTCAATTCAATTTAATAATTTCCTAACATTTAATTTTTGTCAATCAATTTTCAATTTTCATTAGTTTCAATTAAAAAATAAATTTATTTGCATTTAACAATTTAAATTTTTGCGTTCATTATTTATTTCATTATTTCTTTAATTTAATTACATTTTGGCGCCCAACGTGAGGCTAAAAAGAGAATAATTGGCGCAATTTTAATATTCATTTAAACTTTATTACAAACTGGTTTTTAAAATATTGCAAATTGCATGCTATTTTAATAGTAATCGTAAAATGATGTCCTCCCACGCAATTCGTATACGGATGTAGTTCATGCAACATTCAGTATAGAAAATATGTTTTTAATAAAAAAAAAGCTAAATACGAATATTTTTTCACCCATATTCATGTTTTGTCTCAGAAGAATACTTTTTAAAAAAGTAACGTTACATTGTGTACATGAATTTAAAGGCGACCCACTGATCATTATGTAAATGAGAAGATAACCTAAAATAATTGGTTGTTATTTTTAAACGTATTCAGAATCACTAAAATAATTTAGTTTCTTTTATGGAAGTTATTTTAATAAGATATATTTTAACTATTTTAACGTTTGTTTTAAGGCTAGGCTGGTATTGTACAAGAAATTTGACAATGCAGTATGTCAGCGCCCATAAAGTCAACTTATTTACGTCAGACACACCACGAACAAATGATACAACACTAGCCACCTTTGTAGATGATACAGCCAATCCACAAACTACACGAACACCCTGTGGAGACAACTGCAAGACTTCTACGCCCCTTAAATTTCAAACACAAGACTGGTAGAAAAAATGGATTTAAAGACAAGCGAAAAAAGAAAGCACACATATTACGTTATATTTCATCATAAAAATTGACCACTCATGTATTTCAACAGCACACAAGTTTCATAAATAGACACAGCTTAATGACTGGTATTACACTTGGACAAACCCCTAAATTGGAGAACACACATTCAGGCGAAACGAAAACAGCTAGAATCAAAATTTAAACAGTTATTTTGGCTACTCGGACCGCAATAAAAATTATCGTTTTAAAACAAAAGTTTTGATTTACAAAACCGTTTTTAAACTAGTTTGGACCTACGGTATTCAGTTATGAAGTGTATCTAGTAATTATTCTCAAGTATCCAAATTATTCTACGTTCTTAGTCAAAGGCCCTCCGAGCTCTGGGACAAGACCAACAAGACATTTGCAGAAATCTATTTATGTCAACAGAAGAAAAAATTAAAAATTCTGGTGTAAAAATTTACTTAATTCGTGCGACAAATACTTGGCCGTCAATCTGTTGAACAACAGTGGTTTAACACGGAAGCGTTCAAAAGATGGAGATTGGTTGAGTAATTTAAATTATTGGTTGCCCCATAGTGTAGTGGTCAGTGCAACTGGTTTCTATTCTAGGTCCTGGGCTCGATTCCCGGTTAGGTCTGGCATTTTTCATCACCGATTTTCATCTCTTACTCTTCTCATCGTCTGCATTAGCAGTAATAGTAAATCAGTAGGACGTAAAACAGAAACAAAAAAAAGCCTAAATTATTTCCAGTATTTTTCAAAATTAGCTTAAACATGTTTGTAAAACATATTAAACTGTAAACAGTACATTATTTTCTTTAAAGTTTACTTCACTGGGAAACACTTCTTTCATGATAATTAACTTCTGACAAATCTACATATTGATTTGTAGAGAAGAGATTATAAATACATCTGGTAATAAAAAAGTCTCATATACGACAAGGTAGAATGTACTAAAAATAAATAAATAAATGGCAACTTTGTGGACTAGTGGTAGCGCACTAGCCTATAATGCGGCGGTCCCGTGTTCGATTCCTGGCTATGGTCTGGGAATGTTTACACGTTAAAACCCACCGTAGTCACTAATAACCGAGCTGTTGATGCGACTTTATAAAAATAATAAACTAAAAATAAATAAATAAAATGAAACGAGTTGTCTAGACTACGTAGATCATTTTATGTAACGAACTCACATTTTCTTCAAGATTATTGGGACTCCACCCCTTTGATGCTGTTATTCAAATGTAAACAGGCTTGAAAGCTAATTCTGCTCTATTTAAAACTTGTATATCGGAAAAATAATTTAAACCGTGAGCGGAAATAACAAAGTAAATACATCAAGACATTTATTGACCTCAGTGTTTTTCGTTTTAAATTATTTGAACAAAAAAAAACTTGATGCGCTTGTAAAAATTGTTTACATTACCCTGCACATAAACCTAATGTAATAGTATACATTCATTGGTTGAGAGTAACATATCATTCAGTTTATAGGTTCTATTTTAGGCACACTTCACCACATTTTTTTACGTTGTATAAACTAAGTTAATTTCTTCATAGACGGGTTTTGCGTAGATAAACAAAACTATAAAATTTGTAGCAAAAAAATTTCTAAGTGAGCGAATTTTTTTTACTATTTAATAAACTTACTCTAAAATTAAATTCACTTTTATTGCTCCTCTTAACCGGACGTTGTTTACATTATGACAACAAATGTCCAGTTGTTCTATTTTCAGCGATGTAATTTTATTTTATTACTCGCATTTCAACGGATGAACGTAAAACAAACTGATGTATGAAAAAAGAGAATTCCACGTCCATAAAAGTTATTGTTGTCATTTAAACTGTGGTTGTATGACGTAGGATGGTGCTTCGGTACCACTTTCAGAAAAATATTATTAATACCTTTAGCAACCTTTGAGACCAATAGTTGTTTCAATACTGCCACTCGAATACTATGATATTCCAACCTTCATGTCATTCTTCCTTCCTATTTTCTGTTTTTACAATACTATAGTCCTTCGAAATTCAATTGGCGGGTAATCGTACGGTTAACTGATTCTAGACGCTACTGTTTGGTGCTCTACCCCATCATTTTGAGCATTTTTGAGATTTTCTGCATCATTTATTTTAAAAAGAATAATGATTGCCACGTATTAAAGTTTCTTGTTAGTTGCTCTTTCACATCCTCTCAATAAATACTTTTTTATTTATAATTTAATTGAGTTTATTTAGACCTAAATGATAAATAGAACAGCTGCAACAATCTTCATGTAGCATTCTGGCAGTGATTAAAAACCACAGTGAGTTTGTAGCAGTAATATCATAAAATCAAATCTACATAAACCTGTAGTTGCCTTGCCACCACTCCTGTATGGCTGCGGAAAGTGTCTCTAAGTTTATTATTTATCACGGTTATCTATAAACGTATTTACAGTAAATATTTTGTTTTTACGATCAATTAATAAAAAAAATTATGTTTCCTTATTTAAAAATAAATCACAACACGTTAAGAACTGACAAATTTCAAATTTTTAGCTGACTTTTGAAGGATCTTAAAGTGGATCTTCCCTAGTAAACATCGAAGACGTTATATACGTGATACATGGTGGTGTTTCTTTATAAAAAGTAAAAAGAAGAAATTTTGGCATTTCATCTGTTTTTCACGAGGTTTGGTAATCGGAACTAATCGGTAGTCTGAACCATACCTGATTCTGATTAGTTTGGATTAACGACGCTACACTGCATTCCCCTCTTTCTTTTTTGTATACCGGGTGTCCCACGAAGAGGTTGCTATTTTTGAATTAATATGCCGGACGTATCACACACTCTACAGACTGGAAACTTTACAGTTATAATAAATAGGTAAGTAAAAAAGTACCCTCGAGTTTCATTTGCTTATGATTAATCAAAATAAAATGGCGAAAAGTAATTTTATTTACATAACCAATTCAAATTGGTGATTTGTTACAATGTTACTTAAGTAATAAAATGAAAGAAATGAAAGAAATATGACAGTGATAAATTATTAATGAACACAATTTGTTTTATTAACCTTTATTCGAACTGATGCCCATTAATAGGTTAGCACTAATAGCAACGAAACAAAAATGAGTCATAAGCGTTTTGAAAAATTGCGGAGGTATTTACAGTATTATTTTTTATATTATTTTCTTATTCCGCCATTTTGTTTTAATCGATCGTAAGCGAACGAAACTCGAGGGTACTTTTTAACAACTGTAAAAGTGAAAACTGTGAAACTGTTAAGTTTCCCAGTCTGTAGAGCGTGCGATACGTCCAGCATATTAGTTCAAAAATAGTAACCTCTTCGTGGGACATCCGGTATATTACAAACATGCTTGTGGTCATGCTTAAGCATTAGCACATAAAAAACTTCTGTGTGTATTACATTAAAGTAATTGCCTATTTATCAAGAAAAAATTAATTATTCATAGTACAAAAACCCTAACACTTTATTTGTTTATTCATTTGCAATATTTATGTCAAATATTATAGTTTTGGTCCTATTGCCTAAAGTCTTTGTTATGGGGCTCATTTATATAAAATATAAATTTATCAAATTTGCTTTAGGAAATTTACTGTTGGTTCGTAATGTAATTGTGTTTTTTCTGTACTCATTTGTTCACTCGACTTGAATCTGAATAGAATTGAAGGATCAATAAAATTGATACTTTTAATTTAGAGTCTACAACATTACAACACTTTCATCGACATGACTTTTGACTATTCTTTCGGTAACGATTAACATTTAAAACAATCTCTTTCGTGTAAACAGTTAAGCCTTTATTTATTTATTACTTGGGTTTAATAAAATGTATAAAGAAAACAAATAGACATTCCGAGTAATTTTAATGAATATTTAGGCTAAAATAAGACTATACATTTAATTATTCGCCAGGAAGAAATGAAAATAGAAGAATAAACAAAAAATTTACTTTTTCTCGTAATAAAATAATCTATTAACTGACCTTTCAATGTCTTGTTGCATTACATTCAACTTAGCGGTAAAAGAAGGGATTGCACCTTTTCCTTCTGAAAGTTCCTACAGAGGAGTAGTGTAATATTTGTAAGTTTCCACAATATATCACTCAGTCAACACACGTGCAGCCGTAGTAATCGTAGAGTTACAGTAAATGAATATAACGAAGTTCTTTGGCTTAGCAAGTACAGACCTAACTTTGCACTTAGTTCTGTCAAGAACTTACAATACTTAAACTGACAAGAAATAGTTATTTAATAGTAAATTTAAATCCTTGAATTATGTAATTTTGTACATTGTTTTAACTGAAATTTATTACTATGTTTTACTATTTTCTTAGAAAACGTATGCAGATAATGTAAGGTATGAAGAATGTACATTGATTTTTTTAATATAATGTTTAAAATAAATTCGATTTCTGACCAGGGTCTGGAATTTATTTTAACATCTTAAAACCCACCCGTTCTGTTCCGAGATAACTAAAGCTTGAAACCAACAATTTCTGAATACAGGAAGATCCACATACCGAAGATGAAGTAGAGAACACTTGATGTGATAGGGAAAATTTCTTCAAAATTAATTATGTTTATACAACTTTCAATCTTTAACGTTCGTATCATAGCTTGTTTTCATATAATTTCTCGTAAAAGTGGGTTTTTAAATTATCATTTTTTCTTTACCATTTTTGTGAATAGTAGAACTGTGTCAATGGATTCTAATTTTAATGAAGACGATTTGTTGAGTAATACTGCTGATTTTCAGTTTTTTTTTGTCTAGGTTACTGCGACTTATAATGGACCTACCTTTAGAAAACGCTTTAAAACATTCTAAAAGTGTTTTACGTACAAGACACTGTAATACATTGCTATCAGAAATTTCACCGAAGGATAGACAGTGATAAAAACATTTTAAATCGCCGAATCGAACTTCCAAACAGTTTTCCCCAAAAACCAAAGAGAGTGTAAAATGGAGACCTTGTTGGGCCTAAGATCTATACCCTTTAATTTTTTACATCCAAAATACTAGCTGATATTCATTTAAGCTAAAAAAACGTAATATTTTTCTTATTTTATTATCAAAAGTACCTAATACTAATCGGGGATCAAATCATTCACGACATTTGCTCAACATAATTTTCCACCAGATTGTTCATATTTTATTGTACGAAAACAAGTAAATTTACAAAAATAAAAAATGTTTTCCCTTTACTGCGAGTAAGTCCTTATTTACTTACTTAAATTTTTTTAATATATGTTAGGATTATACTTTAATAATTAGAAATGTTAAGTATTTTTTTAACAGATTTAAAATATAAATAATAATAAGTCGATTTTATGTAGTACTACTGACAATAAAAATTCTTATACAACAAAATATCAAGAAGAAGAAACATATCAGAAACTGTCAAGATAGAATATCATCTGAATACATAGGTAAGAAGTACTACTTACCTTGCCTTTCCTCTTTCTAAAGGTGTTGCATATAAATTCCTTGTATACATTATATACAAGCTTTACTCTCCCACTGTTAGAATATCTGCATCATTACTGGTAATATAACCAGAAAATTCGGTATGAAATGGGAGTGTAGTGACCTACTTAAAGAGATGGATATATTTTTTAAATTTTGTGGAAATGGGCTTGGTCAGTTGAATGTAGAGGTACTCTTTCAAAGATTATCGAGAGATATCTGAAATTAAATACATGAAAATTCAGAAAAGAATTTATCGATTATGGAGTTATTGTAAGGATCGGAAAAATTTATTTATCTACAATTAAATGATGGATCGTCGGCAGGTTTAGTAAAGTTTTGACGATTATATTTAGTACTGTATAATACAGACTATTCGTTCCCGATCTTTTCGTATTTGTATTTTATTTACTTATATTTCAAAAATTTCTACCGACAAATATTTTGAAGAATAGTATAATTTCTAATAAAAATAAAGTTTTTCAATGTTCAGATGACAACTGAAAATTTTCCCCAACAATTTTTTGATTACGCGATACCCGCGATATTATATTGGTTTAGTGAATGAACCGATTTTGATGCAATTTCAGAAGCCACTTCACCATTTTTTATTTTACTTGTCTATTATATATTTTAATGAGAGGAAGAAAGGAAGATACAAACCTAAACTTGTTTATTTGCTATGCTGTTATTTTGGAATAAATAGAAAAACAAGTTAAATATTTTATTATCTTCCGTAATTCTGTATAAAATTATCACAGTAAAACTACCAAAACCGAAAGAAAATAAAAGTATAATCTTTCAATTGGATTCGAATAAAAACATTTAATATTCCATAGGTAGTACGTAAAACAATTTCGCTTAAAAACAAAGTGATAGATAAGTCGGCAGAATAGAAAAAATATTGACTATTACAATCGATATTTTTCTAACGATGAAAATTTGTTTTAAAATTTTATGTTAATACCTTAGTTGTAATAAATATTTTTATAAATAAATTTTTTTTAAGGCTTGTGTAATAAATCTTTAAATTAAGTTTATTTAAGTTAATGAGTGCATGTAAATGAGGCATTTAACGTTATAATAAAGGCATTACAACGTGGAAAGGCTAGTTTTATTAGATTAATGGGTCTCAACAAATAGAAGCGGACTCTGTAAACTACGCCAGTTTGGCAACTTCTTTAACGGAACAACGTTATGCCATTTCAGACTTGCTTATTTAAAATAAACATGTCAATACATTTTATTAAATCTTGTTTTCATCTACTCGATGCATTAACTTATGTGTCGTACGTAAGCATGTAGACAGACTCTATGCGACTAAATTTGCACTGCTGTTATTTCTCTTTGTTATTTTTCATGACCTCACTGGGAAAAAAAATTGTTTAATAATAACAGAGGTCCAAAGAATATATTTTCCATAGATCAACGTCTATTCGCCCATAACAGAGAGGTGAAGTGTTAAATTATTTGCACTCGATCTGCTAATTTCAGGGCTACAAAAAAATAGTTCTTTTTCTTATCACGTGGTCAGACAATTATGACTGAACTATTAATTAATATGACTGAACTATTTAAGAACAGAAGAGGTAGAGGTGTAAAAGACACTAGTCAGTGTTATCTTCTTTGAAAGTAATGAATTTCATTATACAGCCAGACCCTGTGGTGAATGGAGTGAAGGTGTCATTTGCAGGGTGCAGAGTAGATGCTTTCAGAGGGCCTGGCCTTCTGATAAGCATAGGCTACTTTTCCTCTCAGTAAGGAAGGCAATGGTAAACCACCTTACTCTTCGTTTTACTTATAGTAAAACCTCTGGTTCAAACCAGCCTTTCGGCTGTTGACCTAAACAACAGATCAACGTCATGACCAACAGTTTTAATTTTTAATTAACTTTCAAGTAGTATCTTATGAACGAGATAGCCTAGGAAATATTATGTTTTACCCTATTTTATTGAATTTTCCAACCGTGCCTGATAGTAGATAACGAGTATAGTAGATTCAATTTATTAAGACAGTATTGTTTAAAAAGAGAACGTAAATTGAAGTGGTTAAAAAGGGAAATGTTTTGTTATTATTATACTGTATTCGTTATCGCTAGAGAAATTTTTTTCATAACTTTTTAAATTAACATATCAGCTATTTAAAGTACTTACTACTCGATGTATTTAATACACGCAGTATAAATTTCATACTGCGTATTACAAGAATTTGTAGTTACCATTGAAAAATATAGTTTTAAATGTTCTGAAAACTTTTTTTATTTTATTTAAAGTCGCATCGACAGCTTGGTCATTAGCGACTACTGCGAGATAAATAAACGTTTTATTAACATATTGTAAGTACATTACAACAATTTTATGAATTACAACAATAAAAATAAATTAAAACTTGTATAAAAATAATTAAAAATTGCACTGGGAAATCTTTAGTTTCGAACAGGGAAATGCTTTTAAAAAAATCTTAAGTATCCGTCAGGAGAAAAAGTTATTATCTTCATAATTTGAAACAACTATAAAAACTATTTAAATTTTAATATTACATTTGGAAACAAAAATCTCAACAATGATTTTGAGGAGGACACCACCTATTGATAGTCCTCCAGAAAATTAAAATTGTCATCATCATCATCATCAACTATACGGCTTAGGCTTTACCCAGCCTGTTCCGTTGCAATGGTAGTTGTTTTCTTCTTTGTTGCTTTCTTTTGAAATTGTCATTTGTTAAAAGATTGTATATTTTAAAAGTATACTTTGTAATTTAGTAAAATTCATCATCGAAACCTGCGTCTTTACATAAATTATTGCTCCTAATTGGAAAGTTCGAGTCCATTCCGATCGATGCGTTCCTACAGTTGGTCCTCCCATCGCTTCCTCGGTCTCCCAATTCTTCTTCTTCCCCTCGCTCTATAGTGCCACAAAAACTTGGGTATCCTACTCTCCTCCATTCTCTCTACATGTTCCCTCCAACTGTTCCTATATTTCCTGATAATATCGCTAATATTCTCAACATGAAGTTGATTTCTTATTATCTCACTTCTAATCCTATCCCTGAGAGTGCAACCCGCAATACTTCTCAGAAAGCGCATCTCTGCTGCCTCGATTCTTCTGTATTGACGAGAGGTCAGTGTCCATGCTTCGGAGCCGTACAACAGAACCGGCCTAGCCATTACCTTATAAAATTTAATAATTGTCTCCTTCCTTACTTTCCCTTTTAATGTTCTGCTTATGGTTCCTAATAGACGTTGGAATTTATGTATTTTCCAGTCCACATCTTCACTCTCCCCATAGGATAATCTACATCCTAGGTACTGGAACCCTGACACCTGCTCCAATATCTGATCAGCCAAAACAATTTTGCTTCTAAGAGGTTCCTCTCCAACAAAACCCCACACCTTCGTCTTTGTTGCCGATATTTCCAAGTTATATTCCTTATAAATTTTGCTCAGTGAATATACAGCTCGTTGCAAATTATCCTCCGAGCCTGCAAACACTACCTGATCATCTGCAAACAATAGAGTGTCTAGAGGCATACCATCTACTAAAAACCTCGTTTTTAATTTGTTTCGCCAGTTGCTTACGGCATCGTCAATATAAATGTTAAATAATACGGGTGATAAGGGACACCCTTGTCTCACTCCTTGTGTTATCTCTCTTTTTCCTGCACCAGTTTTACCTCCCACTTTTATCTGTATTTTTGTGTTCTGGTACATACTTTGTATCACTCTGACTAGATGTGTAGGTATACCCCTTTGTATTAAAATATCCCATAGCTTCTTTCTCTTAACCTGATCAAAAGCCTTCACATAGTCCAGAAAAGCAACAAACGTCGGGACGTTGTACTCTCTATGCTTCTCTACAATTTGGTTCAAGGCGAAAACACAGTCTGAGCACGACCTTCCCATCCTGAAGCCGCTTTGTTCTTCACCCAGTATCCCCTCCGCGATAATCTTCAGCCGGTTAGTTATAATCTTTGCATAGACCTTGTAGCCCGTGTTAAGGAGGCTGATGCCTCTATAGTTTCCGCAGTCTTTCCTATTTCCTTTCTTAAATACTGGTATTACCACAGACTCTCCCCATTGTTCAGGTATCTGTCCTAGCTTCCAACACCAGTTAAAGAA
This sequence comes from Catonia carolina, assembly GCA_035578175.1. Lineage (NCBI taxonomy): Eukaryota > Metazoa > Arthropoda > Insecta > Hemiptera > Achilidae > Catonia > Catonia carolina. The sequence goes on along the minus strand of JAQMRL010000001.1, from coordinate 63,574,922 downwards.
TGACAGCAGCCTCTCTAGGAAACTCCGAGAGGCATACTTGATCAGCTCAACATTAATTCCATCCGGCCCCGGAGCCTTCCTATTTCTACTTGCTCTCAATGCTTCCGATATCTCTTCCATAGAAAGGTCGTCCACATTAGTGTCATTGGGCAAGTTGGTTACATTTTCTTCGCCAGACGTCCATAATTTCTCGAAAAAGTCCAACCATTCCTCTTCTGGTATAGGATTTATCGATATATTATCCTTGACCTCTCTGTTTAACCTGCTTAGAAATTTGTAAGCATGCTCCTGTCTACCATGGACGTCATGCTCAATTTGGCTGACAGTTCTTTCCCATCCTTCTCTTTTGCGTTTCCGTATTTCTTTTTTAGCGGCCGCCGACCTTCTGTGGTATTCTTCTAGATCCTGTTGCGATCTACTCTGCAGATATCTCAAGTAAGCCTCTTTTTTAGTTCGAACCAAGCTTGCCAATTCTTCATCCCAAAACGGTATCCCTTTGCGATTACCTCTCTTTTTCCTCTCACCTAGAGACTCCGCTGCAGCTCCTCTCATGCAATCCACTAATTGCATCCATTCCCTGTTAATATTTAAATCCATCGGGTATTTATTTATATGCTCGTCTAATCGGTTTTTGTATAGGTCTCTAATACTTGGTTGGTCCAGAAGATTGACCCTATAAGTCACATCTGCAGTTATTTCTTTTTTATTTCTTTTAAATTTACGGGGTAATACTATTTTTGATATCAGCAGAAAATGATCACTGTACACGTCAAACCCTCTATATACTCTAGTATCCTGAACTAACGGGAATAGTCTACTGTTTACTATAACGTAGTCGATGATAGACTTACTTCCTCGAGCCGCCCACGTATATTGGTGTATTTCTTTATGTGGGAAAAAGGTATTCATTATTTTTAATGAGTTCCTCGAAACAAAGTCTCTTAGAGCCGTTCCATTATTGTTCAGTGTCCTTTCCCCATATTTACCAATCGTACCATCCATCTCTATGCTTCCAATTCTAGCGTTAAGGTCTCCTGCTATAACTATATAATCCCGCTGATCCAGTCCCTGCATGAAGTCCTCCAGATCATTATAAAAGTCTTCCGTTTCGTCACCCTTACCCTCTTCTGGCGCATAAACTGCCAATACTGTCATAAAACCTGCGCTTGTTTTCATTCGTATACTCATGATTCTCTCGCTGAAAAAGTTATAAGACTCAACCCTGTCTTTAAATTTTTTATGCATTACAATTGCTACTCCTGCCTTCGCTCTCACCTTCACCTCTACTCCACTATAGAAAAGCATGTAATCTCCAACTTCCTTTGAGCCTTTTTGTTTCCTCTTAGTTTCACTGATCGCTATTATGTCTATCTGTGCGCTCTTCAGCTCCTTCACCAAGATCTCTTCCTTCCGGTATAAACTCCTAACATTCCATGTTGCTATTTTCAGTCTTTCCGATGTCCAAAAATCTTTTTTATTTTTTCGTGTCCAGTTTGTTTTCCGTGAATCCGTCCGGCTATTTCTTACCATTGCATTGAAAGTAGAGTATATTCCCCCAAATCCGTTACTGGCGGATTGTGAGGTAAGACTAGTGATGGGGCTGCCATCTTTGAGCCTCTAGCCCTGCCCTGGGTTTAATTCGGAGACCCAACTCCTAGACTCTTCCGCCCTCTTCGCCGTTGGGAATTCTTCCTCTTCCGCCGTCGAGGCCGTTGATCACTTCCTCTGGTTTTTGTCAACCCTGGGTATTTTATTTCCCCAGTACCCTCCAACTAGGTTGGCGAGCGTACCCCATCGCCAGGGGCGGCCCCCGATAGCTGATCCAGCAACAGCCACGGGAATTAAAATTGTGTTAATTAAAAATTTTAATTTTAGTGTAATGTTAGTGTATCATAAACCTCTACACTTCTTCTGCATTTCAGTAATCTTTTTGGAGTTCCTGTTAAATTAGGAGAATTAAGATTGTGTACCAATGGATTAATGGACTTTGAAATCATTCTCTAGTTCTACGGTAGATTTTTACGAATATGTCTTTGAAGTAAGGAACAAGTACGACATCTTTCAATATTTTATTGGATACGTAACTTTGAAAACGTACTCTAAAATCACTGTATTTGTGAAAATGATTGATGGCTTTTCTGCACCATAAATTTGGCTGTCAAACATCCAGATCGGTTGGAGTATTTACGTGTACGTTAGAAGTTTCGAAGTCATAGGTAATTTTGATCGCTTGGAGAAATATCTAAATAACTTTTCCGTCTGTAGTAATGGGGATAAAATTAAACATTATATAATTGTGTTATGTAGGAGTTGGAGGACGTTAAAAATCATTTGATATCCATTCGACAATATATTGATAAATATTTTAGAACCGTAATGTAGAGTCGTACTGAAAAACTGTAAAGTTCAAATGTCCAAGTTTATACTGGTGATTGCGATGGAAACAACCCAACAAGGTGATAAACAAAAAACCTGGATTTTTTAGCATTTAATTAAACAACCAAAAGCTATTGAGAGTCTATTTAAACCATGTTTAATATTTTTCTTTCTTCTTTATCTAAATTTAGTTCTATTATAAGATATTTAAAATGAAAACCTGCATATTTTTTTGCAAATGTTTAATAAAGAGCTTTTTACAACTAATCAAGTAAGGGATGCATGAGACACCGTACTACATCTTACTAGTATATTTACTTACTAAATTTAAATATCTATAGATGTTATCATAAAATTTAACCACGTAATGCAAATAGGATTATTTAAATCATTTTGATGTGACGCCACCACGACATCTACTTTTATAAACAAATTACATCGTAAAATAAAAATCATAAAATAAAGAATGGTGTTACGCACATAATCCTAACAACCCATTAAATACCTTTAAATTTAAATATAAAATGTTCTAAAGTTAACTGACATGGGATTTAATTCATGAACTACAACATCAGATAGTACTAGGAAATGTTTGCCAATTCTGATACGCGAGCGTACGTGTTTGTGTTTTTCTGTATTGTAGGTTTTGTGTGGCCAAATTACAAGGTTTTTAACAGAGAACAGCTGTCCTTGTCACAAGTTTCTTGTTGTCACACACACTTTGCAAAATTCCATTTTCTTGGGTCGACGGCTTGTAGTACGCAGTTTAGGCTGTTCGTTCAACTAACGACTATTTAAAACCCTTTTCTGGCTATCTGTCCAAGTACATTTTTATCAATATTTTTTTTATTTCAATGAAAAGTATTAAAAATATAAATAATTTACGAAATTAAAAATACTGCTACCAATTTAATAAAGATCTTTTTTTATTACATTATCACTTTTATCTTTGTAAACTCATGTACGAAGAAACATTTTTGTAAAATTGTCAAACCTAAATAAAAATGACAGCATACGAGTATCTTTAAAAGCTTAATATCCCTTAATAGGCATAATAATACCCCTTAATTTTTGTAATGAGAATATTTTCGTTTTTTATATCTACCACAAATATTTGATATTTTTGATCTCACGTCTGACTGTTAGGCAAATTAAGTTTTAATTTATTAATGAATAAACTCTTCTGATTAACGTCTGTGTTTGGTTAGAAAAATGATTAAATTTCAATATTACGACAGATTAATAATATTTAATGTATTAATTATTCAATCAATATTTCTGGAAAATTCGTTAATTCTTTTAACTGAAAAATGCTGATTTTAGTGTGTTTTTCGGTACAAATTGGTATTGGACTAAAATTTGGAAAATATTGCTTAAGACAAAAACGTGTTGAATACGAAAACTGCAGTCATTTTTGTTCAGTTGATAGGCTAATAGTAAAACTTAGAGAAAAAACCGATTTTTTTAAGGAGAACACAGCCCCTCTCAAGGGTTTTCCCAGACACCTAGAGTAGGCTCTATAGCAAATCAAATTCGTGAAAGCCGTATTTTAGAAAACTTGAATGAAATACCTATTACTTCCAATCAAGAACTTTCGGTTAATCCCGAAACAATCTAAGCTGGATGGGTAAGAAAAATTTATTTTCGAGTTTCAGATCAATCAGAGGTGCAAGTTTTGCTTCAAGACGAAATATACGTGTATGCACGCAAGCAAAGTGGCAATCCGTTTTCAAACCATTTTTTGGTTTTGGGTATCATGAATCATAAATCATCATTGGGTATAATTTTAGTTTTAAATCTGAGCAAAGAATATTTTCACGTTCATCATAATTTCTTCTTCATTCAACAGTTCGAGGGTAAGAAAGACAAAAACATATGTTCAATTTGAGTTAGGTACGACAAAGGAAAAATAGGTAAGATAGGTAAAAATTTGGATACATAAACATAAAACATAAAAATATAGATACTCGTAGATAAACTTCTATGCAGCGCCCCGCGATGGCGTGATACGGAGAAACATGTGAAAGAACCAGCTCATAACAATAATTAACTTAACAAAAATTCATATCAAATAGGCCCAGTAGTTTTGGAGAATAATGGTAACAGACCTAATAAGAATCACACAACCGCTTATTCTAAAAAGCGCTTACCCTCTCCACTCTGAGAACAGTAAACAGAGTTGCGAAAACTACATAAAATATTTCCGTATTGATGTTGAACCAATATGATAATGTTACAAAATTTATTAAAATGATAATTAAAAATATTATTGAATTAAACTCTAAAGATATTTCATACTAATTACTTACAAATTAACACTAAGTTGTAGATAAAATTGATAAAGGAAAAGGAATCTCTTTGACTTGAGTTGTAAAGTAAAAGGTGATGCCCTATGGGAGGAACTAATGCTTTTAACTGCCGTCGTAATTCAACAAGTCTTTCTTTAACGATGCATGCAAATTAATGTTATAAAATACTTAATCCTCTTTTCTCTGAAGAATACGGCTTTATGTCATATCTGTCGTGTTCTGTTAGACTACATATATTCATTTATTCATTCTCAAGTACGGTGCGCGTGGCGCTAATGACTGAATAACTTATGTTTCACCCATTCCAAAAATAATTTAGGTAAATAATATTTTAAACGTTTTGTGTTCAACAACTGGGACCAGTACAATATTTTCAGTTTTGGATTGCTTTAATTTCACTATTTATATCATTCTGTGTTCCATACGGAAAAACATTTCAAATTGAAATAAACATTTCCGAATTACTTGATTTGTATATTGTCAGGTAAGAAGTTCTATTTGTTATTTTGTTTTTTAAAAAATGAAACTTCCAACCAGTGAAGTTTTAATTGTTATCACCTCAATGTGGCGATATTATTTTACTTAAATGATACCTTTGTTACATTTTTGCTTAAATAGTAATTATTATCACCGATTTTAACGTGATGAACAATCGAAACGGTTTCATTGTCACCAAGTTGTTAATCTTTTTAATCGAAAATGCATCTTATATCTTACTTCAATTCAAAGGAAAAATCACTGGATCGTCCTCCTCTTTATTTAAATTGCAAAACTTCATATTAATTTCTTACTTTAAAGAAAAATCACGGTAAAATTTCACTCAATTGTGCTGCTTTTACGGGTTTGAATTAAAATTAAAACATAAAAAATACCTTACTTCAACGTACTACAATGTATTATGGCCAATGGTTAGTTTGACTTGAAAGACGTACTAATAAATGACGACCTAAACAGAAAATATTTCAGAAAAAAATATTATTTTTATAAATTGAATTATTAAAGTTCAAATAAGTAATTATTGATAAATTAGTATTTTTGATTGACAGTAATTCTGACCTTGACCACGGTTAAAAATATAGTTTATGTTTCTCGTCATTTTAAGAAGAAAATACGGTTATATTAATAAATTAATCTTTTATAAATAAATAATTTAATTTTTATTACTGATTATATTAAAATTGGAAATATCTACTTTTAAGAATTTTAAGGAAACTAATTTTTATTTTTTGGCTTGCTACAGCGGAAGTTATCAAACGTCGCTGTTTTTATGATTTACGAGTATATGTGTGTAGTGTATAATATCAACGGTTGAGTATTTTTAGTAAAAACATGGATCATTTATCAAAGTACACTGGATTAAAAATTGAGGTAACGGAAGAGTTCTTTTTTTCCAGTTGCCTTGGGATTATCTTTGACTGAATGAGTTAACTACAAATCTCCCATGGGAAATGTTCTCTGCATTGGAGTCTAATTACGTTTTACTCCCGCGTGGGATGGTCATTTGAGGTTTTCAATTGACCGTTTAATTTATAAGGCTGTCCTGTAAGGTAATTTTTCATTAAAAAACGCGTCTTAAATAAATAAATAAATACGCATGTAGTATTTAAAGAAATATATACGACGTAATTTATTTATGAGATTTTTTTTATTTTGATTCTTTGAAATCATGTTCTATTAGTATATAATTTACGTAGCTAAAGTAACGCAAAAATTAGATTTATATAATTTCATTTTGTTAAGGCATATGAATTAAAAGGTTAAAGCTAAGAAAGAAACTGAAAATCATTCAATAAAAAAAATACTTGGCGCTGTTGGATAGAACAACACAAGAATTAACCTTTTCCCCTGAATCTGTTTTGAAATATTTTTTAAAATAAAATAAACGCTAGGATAACCTAAAGAGTAAATTATTTTAACAATAGCGTTATTCTTCTAGTACGGGGATCCCGGATTTTATTTCCGTTCAGGTTTGGCATGTTTCCTTCATTCATTTTTCTATCACCTTTCATCGCCAATTAATGGGCATTACGTTCAATGCGCAAAACAGTCAGACGTACTACCACAACAAAAAGAGTAGCTTTAATAATGTACTTTGGAGTTGGTATAGACTCTGTAGAGTGTGGAAGGGTATGTCTATTGACAGAGAGACTTGCTAGAGGAGAAGAATGAGCGAGAATTTAGATCAAAAATGTTATTATGAAAGGAGTTTTGGAATATAAGTTTCTACAGTGCCGCGGAATCTTAAAGTGAAGTTCCCAGAATCTGCTCCTACTAGGGTACCAAAATTTTAAACACAGTTCTATACAAGCACCCTACAAAAATGGTAACTACCCAGATGTTGACGTGACACGACAAAATGATCGATTATAAAGCATCTCAGAATTGTTTTTTAACAGGGAATTGTAAATTTTAATAAAAAAATGTCTAAGAAATTTTTAAATAACGTTAACGATTAGCGATGAGCGAATAATAGTATACACGCAACATCAGAGCATGATGTGCTAATGAATGAATCAAGTGGAAGATGAAATTATTTGGTGAAAATGTACCAAAGGTCAAGTAACTTTAGTCAATTTATATCAAACAAAGTCTTGTTATAGTTCAAATGCTGTTCAATTGGTATTATATCTCATGAATGATGCCCGAATTAATCTTTTGTCGGTTTACATATACAATTCGACGTCATACGTAATTTGTATTCACTCTCAAGTTATGATTGAAATTGTTTCATTATGAAGTTTAATATTTGACTTTTGAGCTGATCGTCGAAGGGTATGTGCCAAAAACCATCACAAAGACAAAGTTTCAATGCAACTTTGTCTTGTAGTAGTTTATTCTCTAATGGCAGTAATGTGGTTATTGCTAATTCCATTGCAATATTTTATTAAGTCGAATTTTTAAAACGATAAGAAAATGAAAATTCAAAGTGTGTTTACTTGTTTAATAATTCGTAGTGACCAATGTCATGTATTTTATCACGTCACTATATCCAAAATCGTTCAACTAGTTTTGATGAATTTCGATTTCTTGATAAATTGTAGCCATTCTATACTTGCAGGCGAGAAAGATAGCTGCGAGCTGCAGAACCGCACATTTGACAAGTATATTTCCAAATAAGCCTGAGTAAGTGTTAAAAGAAATAAAGTTTATTTAGGGGTAAGTGAGATGGTTTTTCAATATGTCTGTTGAAAAATTTTGTTCAGTTTAATAGTGTTTTTCACTTTAATTTAATGTGAGTAAACAAAGTTAAACGTTTGTAAAGTGTAATTTCTAAATATTTAACCTGATTTCATAGTGGGATTTTTGTGTTATGAAACTTTTAGGTTCATTTACTGCTGAAGGGCCAAGGAAGCATTAACCACTGTACTAAAACTAAATTATCTAGTTACATTTTCATCAGGGTAATGATAAATCTTTCAAAGAATATAAAAAGCAGAGCAAATAAACGGATTTCTTTAAACGGGACATTACTAAATTCCAAAAAATAAAAATTTAATTATTGGCGCACTTACTGTAGGTATGATTTAGTTTTCCTACTACGTAATTTATACCGTGAAGAAATTAATAGTTGTATAAAAGGGAGAAATAAAAATCAACTTTGATCAAGCTGCCTCCATGGCATTGTGGTTGCTAGCCTGCTAATTGGAAATCCCGGGTTCGATTCCCGGCTAGGGTCTGAAAATTATTACGTGCTAATACTCACCGTTACAGTTTCTTAACCCACCGTAATCGCTAATCACAAAGCTGTTGATGCGACTTTAAATAAACAAAAGAAAATCAACTTTAGGTAAAAAAATGTGTCGTTTAAATATAGTTTTGTTGTATTGTCCAGTAAATATGAAGGTAAGAAGCTAACGAACACGAAAAAACTCCAAAAATTGAGGACAAATAAATCATAAAATTCACTGATAGAATAGATTGTAATATTGTCTCTAGTTTCGACGTAACAGTAAATTTGAAATGTTTGCGTTGTGATTTTCTGGCAATGTTAAGTCAAGAGAGAAATTATGTTTTACACTAGAATAACAGTAAACTGAATGGTTTCCACATCACCTGTTACTGTCGATAGCACGCAATAAGAAATTTGAATGATGATATCTAGTATCATATTTCGGTCATTAAGTACGCTTAACCGATTCACTATTGCCAACCTCACGAACATACACTTTTCAGAACACATTCTCTTCTCATCAATGGGCTGCAAGGGACTTAAAAACGCTCGATCAGTTTAATTTGTTATATCGCCATCGTTAGATAGATTTAACTTGTACTATATTAATTAAACTAATTGATCAAATGAAATCTCAATCAAAATTTTGTAGAAACGCCCAAATAGTAAGTATTAATTATTGTTTACTTTTGGTACAAGTTATTCCATTGCTCTCTCGTAAATGAGATAGCAACAATCAACGAATATTGAAGCTTTCCAATTGGTTTTAAAACAAATAAGGACACTTGCGTTCTTAGAATTTCGAAATTTTTTTTTTGTTTGTCTTTAATTTTAAAATCTAGAACACTATACTATACATTAAAGCACAATCACTAGATTTGATGAGAGTTATTATTAGGCGTGGAAGGAGGGGTCACACCCCGCAGTGTATCCTCCAGGATGACGTAATCATGCTATGATGGAGATGATCTTCATGGAAATGAAAATGAAATCCAACGGTGACGAACTTAAGATGTGATTTTGAAGATAATGAAATGAAGATAATGGAAGAACGGTAACAGAATGTTATCGAAGAAGATCCCTACACCATAGACGGCGAAGACGTCGAACGTTTGGAAAATTTTGAATCGCCATTTGTCGAGCGAGATCGTTTGGATGATTTTGTAATTTATCAAAGAATCTTTGATAAAGTTGTCGTGCAATGTCTTTTACGTAGGGAATACGAAGGTCAGAATGAAGGGTGTCGTTTCTCACATACCAAGGTGCTCCAGTGGCAAGCCTTAAATATCTTGATTGAAATACTTGTATTTTGTTTAAACTGGTTTGAGCAGCAGCACCAAAAATCTGAATTCCGTACAGCCAGAGAGGTTTCAGCAAAGTCTTGTAAATTGTAATTTTTTGTTTCAGTGGTAGACGAGAACGCGGTTTAACTAGGTGGAACAAACATCTGAGACGGTTGTTTAGTAATAAGCGTTTGCTTTTCAGATGTTCATTCCACGTCAGCCGCCTGTCTAACCGAAAAATTTAATTTATTGTTTTTATTTATCGAAACAGTTAATTTTTTTTTAAAAATAACAAACTAATATGGAACGGAGAGTGAAAAGTATCCAAAATATCTATCAATCTTTGATTTTTGGGTTATTTACGAGGAAAAATAAAACAAAAATAAGTTAAATACAAAGAATACTACGCTAATTTTAGTTGCAGTATCTAAGACAAGTCCAAAATGTTAAATCGTTTCAACTAAAAAATTTTTATGTTCTTATATTCAAGTGATATTTGAACTTTGTTGTCTTGCTATCCTTAAGTTGAGATCAAGAATGAATTTCGTGCTGATGTATCAGAGTGTTCAACACGTTTCTGATAGTATTTTACTAAAATGGTTACAAAATTTCAACGTTGGAATTTACCAAAATTGTATTTCTTATGTCCAAATTAAAATAAATTTTTTTTGGTTTTGACAGCACAGAACTGTTGTCCAAAGCTAATACATTTAACGAAAATTTAGATCTAGTTGTTTTATTTTGGTAGATATGTACTGTTTCCGCAAGTCAATGATCTAGCTATACCCCCAGATTTTATCTGAATTTATCACAAGGTGGAATTAAAACAAAATAAGAAAAACTTCTACTCTACAATAACTTACGAGCACACTAATGCTATCATCATTTTGTATCATTTTTTATCACAAGGTGGAATTTTTAAAAAAAATAAGAAAAACTTCTACTCTACAATAACTTACGAGCACACTAATGCTATCACCATTTTGTACCTGAAAATTCCAAGATTTAAGATTACTTTTTTCTTATTTCGATTAACTACTGCTGTTTACATAACTGCTGTACATAACCAGCAGTATTTTACGTTTAGTAACGTCATTTTTTTCTCGAATAGTAATATCACCCGATCATAAACTTTCAACAGTGTTTTCCTTACATATTTATGCAATTCTGTGTTACGAACAACAAAGTTTCCTGCTCAGTGGAAGCTTGCTGCGGTGAAAATAATTCTTAAACCAGGAAAGCCACCAGATAACCCAACCTCCTATCGTCCGATTAGCCTATTGCCAGTCTGCTCCAAAATTTTCGAAAAACTACTTCTAAAACGACTACTGTCATTAACTGATCATATAATTCCTAATCATCAGTTTGGCTTCCGTTCGAACCATTCTACAATTCACCAACTGCATAGAGTGGTGGATTATGTTGCTGAAGCTCTCGAACGTAAAGAGTATGCCACAGGTGTTTTTCTCGATATAAGCCAAGCCTTTGATCGGATTTGGCACAGAGGCCTGCTCGCTAAATTAAAAGTTCTTCCTTCCCATTATTACTTAATAATTCAGTCCTTTTTGATGGAACGTTTCTTCTATGTCTCTGAAAAAATGCTGATTCTCATTACTGCCCACTACTAGCTGGAGTACCTCAGGGATCTATCTTGGCACCACTTTTATATTCTATTTACACTTCTGATATACCATCCCATCCACATACACTCCTTGCTTCGATACGCCGATGATACTGTAATATTGTACTCTGCCGATAACCCCGCTCAAGTATCGTATGTCCTTCAACAGCATATTTTCCTCCTAGAATCATGGCTTAGTAAATTGCGGATCAAAGTCAACACTACAAAAACGTCTCACGTTTTATTTACCCTGCGTAAACGTATCTGTCCTCCTTTATATCTTTATGACACTCAACTTCACACATCTGAATCTGTCCGTTATCTAGGTTTATATCTCGATAAGAGGCTCACATGGAATGTACACGTAAATAAAACGAGAAAGGTACTCCAGGACAGGTTCAAGCAGTTGTACAGACTCCTTTCATGCAAATCCAAGTTACCAACTACGTCCAAATTAACCATTTACAACTCCTACCTTCGACCAATATGGAGCTATGCCAGTCAGCTTTACTACTGTGCAAAACCATCGGTATTGGCAAAGATTCAGCGTTTCCAATCAAAGTTTTTACGGAGGATAGTTAACGCCCCATATTATGTAACCAATAGAACGCTACACTCAGACCTAAACGTACCCTACATAAATTACGTTTTCTTAAAACTATATACAAAATTTAGGAAGAAACTCGTGAACCACCATAACCCATTGGTCTCAAATCTGGCTACGCAGACTCTCCCAAACAATCCAATAAGACGTCTGAAACGTCGATGGAGCCGGGACCTCATCTATTAACGTAGTACTGTAATTGACTATCCATTGCAATGTTCTAAATGCTGCACTTATTGCTACACTTGCCCATTCACGTCGGAGTTCTGTCACTGTTGTAACTGTGTCTCCACTCACGTTTGTGTACCATGTTAATTTTTCCAAAATTTTGTGATGTCACATCCACTGATTGTTTCCAACAGATTGTGAATTTCCTAAATAAAAAAAAATATTGCTGGCAATTCGTGTTTATTTCATTAAATAACATTCATTCAAAATTCATTTAAAAATATTAATATTAATTTAATTAATGTAATATATTCATTTTAAAATATGTATATTTTACCAATAACCCCTTAATAGCCATACACTTTATTTGAAAAATCTTTTCAAAAATGGTTTCATAAAAATCCTTAAACGGAAAAATAATTTTTATTTATTCCCTGAGACATGTTTATGTTATTCAGCAAAGACCGGCGAAAAAAGAAAAAAACGACAAATTCAGGAAAGTAAACGATATGGTGTGGGATGCTTTAGAATTTTCTATTAAAGCGTGTGAGAAGGAAATATATTTAAAATACATAGTTAGTTGTCGGGGGTCTGCTGAGTGGTGAGATAAAGCAGCGAGCTCGGTCTATATGAATTTATAGAGGGGAACACCAGTAGAATTGAATTATGGACACCGCATGCTCCTCGCTCCCGTAATAACATCTGGGAGAAAATTCTGGCTCGGAAAATCTATTAACAGTTCTATATATAGAACAATAGTTTTGTTTTACGCCCACTTTTCGTATATAATTTAACCTCCGGAAGATGTATCTATTTATTTTTAAGTCGGTTTCGTAATCCATAATTCATGAACTGCTGGATTACACTTTAACAAGCTCCCTATGTACAACAATTCTGCGATAGACACACACAATGCCACTTTTCAAATCATTTCCATTAACAGATTCTACTGAAAAACTGAACATTAAACTCATCAATCCTACCGTATTTTAAATTCTAAAACATTAAGATCCCAAATTATAAAATATTCTGAATAAATATAGTTAAAATAATAAATTTAAAAACTTTTTGAATAAATTAATGTTTCTTTATGCTGTAGTAATATAATATTTATTTCTGTACACTGAATTATAAAGTTCGGTTTTTTCAAAAACGACTTTCTTTCTTCTTAAATTCTTAGTCAGAAGTTTCATATATTTTCGTTGAAATTTTTATTTTCAAGCAAGTTATTTACGTTTTTTTTATTCACTTTTACTCTGAAACTACTTCGGTCTTTAAAATAACTTAAATCTGATTCAATCAAAAATTTGTTTGGAATTTTTTCATAGATCTGCAGTATGCAGATACAAATTCTCTGAGCCATAATAGCATAATATTATAAAATAATAGCAATAGGCTGTTGCTATTACGCGCTAAAATAGCACATATACCAATACAAAATCTAACCCGGTATCTCTGGTTCGTTTTGTAATTCCACGTAATTTTACTAAAAAAATTAAAAATTAGAAACTGTGTTCAGCTTTCTAATTGTATTATTAAAATGTTGTAAGTGATTCAGAGAACCTTTTACAGGGATAAATCAATTACATAAGTAATAATTAAACTAGGCTTAGCATAAATCCACGTAGGTTTACGTCGTGAAGTCATTACAAACTTCAGAAGCACCTTATGAGCTACCACACATTGCTGTCAGGCATTGAATACCTAACTCTCAATTTTTGGTTCAGTAGGTCCTAATTTGTTAAGTGATTGGTCTCGGTGAATCGTTAATGGCCACGTTTAGCCGTTCAGGATCCTTTAGGAATCGTAATGAATCACACCTTTTTTAAAAATGTAAAAGGTTTTGTAAAAACTACAGCGCGAGATCCACGATAGTAGCCATTATTACTACAGCCTATCAGCTGGCAAGCCTCTATTCCTTCCACTGGCTGTATCTTAACTTGTTGTCAAGTTGGAAGGAGGAAATCGTAACAATTTTACAACGTAAATTAGGTACCTGTGCATTTTCAAATTTCATTGTTTCATACGTATATTTTTCAATAATTTTAACTTTTTGTTATACAATATTAAGTTTTGAGTTTAAAAATTAAGTCATTTACTAAATTTTATTAATAAAATTTAATTACAACGGAACGGAAATTATTTGTTGCATAATTTCAAGAGTACAAGTCATCTTTAAATTATAAACCAGAACAGGATATTTAGCATGGTAACAAATTATTTACAAAAGCCAACAAGGAAATTTTGGATAAGTGTTCGGAGATTTTAAAGCGTAAGTACAGAATACCGAAATTGATAATTTGTACAACGCAACTATTTATTATTCATTCATTCATTCATTTATATTCCAAAGGCTTTGAATTATCGCTACGACCGAGTTCGGTCCAGCAACCACTCCTTTCATGGATACGTATTCCTGCTTATTAAATTTAATTACTTTCATTAACCAATCTTAGCTCATTTTTCCTTCCCAGAAGGATTCTTCGGCTTCCTTTTTTCTCTTACTTAGCATCTTATCATCAAGAATACTCGTAATAAAATAATTCTTTCCCATAATGTATCCGATACATTTCGTCTTCCTTCTTTTGAAATTTAAAATAAGTTGTCTCTTGTATCCTATTCCCAGCAATATTTATTAATTTATACGTACAGAATTAAATGAATATTAATAATTTTGTTAACTGTATCATCCTTGAATATTAATAAGTAATACAACGAATGTGTTGTAATTAAAGAAATTGATGGATCATTTATAATATATATATACAGTTGGAAGGAAATGTCAAGGTTACGAGAATTAATGACCATATAGGATATTGTACTATGCTTTTATTGAAACTATACCTCTGTCGTTTATGATTGATTGGGAAAGGCTTAGAAAACTGACTTAGGAAAGGCAGAGTGCGCCAAGTCAAAAATAGTGCTTCTACAACCGTAACCGATGACATTACTCCAGATTAAATAGCGTAAATATTAATGAGAATAGCACAAACGTATTGCACGTTGAGTAGTTATCGGACCGATATTTTTTGAATGATTAGCACTACGCTAGAAACTACAGCTCACCTGGGGAAAACTTTGAACAGAAGAGTTATATTTTTGTATGCACCGGTAAACCTCCCGAGAATCCAAATTAACATTTACTGGATATCAGATATGAGTGTACGGAAACATGCAAAGTTCTTTCCCTACAACAAATTAATATTACTAATCTATTATTTAATAAAACATATCAACGCATCGAAACTATTACAACAATTTAAAACAACTAGAATAATCGAAGTCGTTTTTTTTAATTATTGTGTTCAGACATGGTTAAAGTGTTGAAGATTTTTTTATTATTGTAGTATTATCAAATTACGTGAATATTCAAAATCTTGTGCGACGATGTCTATAGTAAATACTATATAATTCGTAAACTACGTGAATCTGGTTTACTTTGTACATTAGAAGACTGCTGGTCCAAAGCATTTCAAATGTAATAAAAAAGTTTGTTAGAGACATTGTTGATTCTTGTACTGAATTTTATTTTTATTATGACTATTAACGGTAATATACTAATATGTATACCTTCAAACAAAGTAGACTTTTTCCCGGTAGGCCTTTATTACAGTACATTCGACATGAATCAGAATTGTGAATTAATAATGTAAATGTGAATTAAAATTTTTTCAGAATAAAATATTACTGAATTTATTTTATTTGTTACAGACGATACTTACAATTATTTTTAACGTTGAAATTTCTTTCCATCTTCATTAATACATTTTTTAAGTCTTTTCAAAACACTGTACAAATATTTTCATGACACTGTTTATGTTTCAAAATACTGTACTAAAATAATTGTACTACATTTTGCTATTGTTAATTTTTTGCTATTCATGATTATTTTTTACCTGGTATCAAGTGACTTTTGAGAACACTGTATATAAAATAAGTTTAGAATTGGGTTATCAAGAAAATTTGAATTAATTGCCCGAAATAAATTGTATTGTAAATCTGTTTGGTGTACACAATAGTTTACTCTTCTTGGAAAAGTGTTTTGGGTGAGTGTTAGGTGTTCTATGTTATTTAAAAGAATTTGAGAGATTAAATTTTTTGTGGGGATATACTTCAAGCATATTTTAAGAATGTTTCAAGCAAATAGCGATATAATGTTCATTTTGTTCACGGATGGATTCAACTTTATTCAACTCAAATATATCTGTTTTAGTTAAACTGTTTTAATATAAAATAGCCAGAAAGATTGCTATAGAAGCCAAACTACAATGCGGATGGAGGTGAGTCTATATCAGTTAACAAAATGACCACCCAATGACGTTCTACAGAGTTGCCAGCGTTCTACTGCGGGGGGTATCCGTTGTTACTTAAATCCCTACTCCATTTATTTATTTTAGTTCCAGCCAAAAATATTACTAACTTTATGTTATTTATCAGTTAAAGATATTAAAGGGTACAGAATAAGGTTACATTTGTTCGAAAAACATTGTTATATCACACCTTTGATGGGAATCTTAGATAACAATTACTGATTTTCATAAAGTAGCTATTTGTATAGCTGACTTAAATGTAATACTCTTTTTTATTTACAGGAAACATAAACACAATAATGTATCGATTGTGTTTTCTATAACACTGTTAACTTATAGTTATAATTTTATCAAGGTACTGCAAAACAAATTGTTTTGGTTTCAAAACATTACTGACTTCGGAAAATATTGTATGAAATATTTATTATGTAGGCTAAATGGGAAAGTTTTGAACATTTGGTGTTTAGATGGGAGAAGCGTTAGCATGCAATTTGTCAACTGAGCTCTCACTCCCTTTTGAGTTAATTTATATAGTCATTGCAGACGCATTGTAATTTAGCGAGAAGTATACTGCATTTTAGAAAAAAAGTTAGAAGAAAATCTATGGTTAATTATTACTAAAACTTTATCAAACAATCGTGTTTCGTAATACATTTGTCTTTAAGCTGAGTAACCTCAGCATAATGTAACATATGAAATTTTGAGGACACGGTCTAAAGTAAAGGTTGTATATGCTGTATACCAGCGTAAACAATTAAGTAGAAACTTGGTATAAAAAATGAGGAACCTTTAGAATAAAATGGATTTTAAGATTTAGTAAGGAAAAAGTAATACCAAAAAGTGATTGTTTCCAAATCCATGTTCTATGAGTAAAATTAACAAAATGATAGTTTTCAATATTTCGATGAGCAGTCGACCTGAATAAATAGATTAAATAAAGACATGGATAACTAGATTTATATTTATTGAGTATTACCGTAATTTTAAATGTAATAATATTAGAGTAACAATTTACTGACAGTGGTCTTGTTCGCTGCTGTGAAAGCAAGGATTACTAATATAAATATTTTGTTCAACTTGAGAAGAAATTTTGAGGAGAGTATGAATACATAAAAGGTTAACATCGGTAATTCAAAACAATCAATTTAATTTACATTTTGCCCTAAATTTACTGTTAACATAAAAGTGTACACTTATTATTAGCATTCTGTAACCAAATTAAATGCAAACAGAAATTGCCAGATACGTTTTCTTTTATCTATGTAAATTCATTTTTTGAGTTTTCATGTTTGTTTTGAACCAAATCCATTGTATAACAATGGACAACGTTATAAACGTTGCAGATTAAATCCTTTTAACTCAGAATACTTTATTTTGTTTTATTAATGATAATTAAATAAACCGCTATATTTTGTTTTTCTTAAATCTTGTTACTTTACATAAACTTGTAGTAATAAAAATTTTTATTATTACACAAATACAATTAACAAACAACACAACCCCAGAGATACTATACTGTTTAACAAAAGAAAGCATTAAAAAAATGTTGACATTACAAAACGTTTATTTGATCACAAAACTTCAAACCTTAAACGCATAACTAAACAATATTAAGCTGTTATAAATTTATCAGCGACTAAAACTCATACATTTTGTTAATACGTTATAAAATTTTCTTATAATTCCCAGAGTGATTGCAAAAATATCTGTAAAGTAATTAATTTTAAATTCTGCATCAGTTTCAAACACTTGCCAAATCAAATAAATTGATTTTACCTAAATTTACAAATAATTATTAAAATATTTATATTTGTTATTAATTCTATTAAAAATAAAAATGTTGTCAAATGTTCGTACGAGTATAAACTGTCGTTGAAAAATATAGCAGTAGATTCATATTTTGACAATTAAAACATAATTATTTTTATCAGAAACTTTAATATTACAACATATAAAATATGAAAACAGAAAATAATACAAAAAATCGTAAAACAAGTTTCAATCAGTACCTATAACCATAGTAATGTTTGGTGGTGATATAGCGGTACTGTCAATAGCTACTGATACAGCAGAAGGTTTTTACCAATTTTATTTCAAATCAGTTTAAACTTATAGAGGATTGGCTCAAAAATGTAATTTTTTTTTTTTTGGTTTAACGTCCGACTGTTTTGCAATTACTGCTAATGCAGACGGCTCAAAAATTTAAAATCAAGATAAACGAACTGAAATCTTCACAAGTATTCTTTGCGCTTAGACTAAACGATAGATCACCTGACATAATGAATGACGTTCAGATTCTGCACAGCAATGACGTATGTACATAGGTTTACATATCAACAGACGATTACTGAAGCGTATACAGTTACAAAAACACTGTAAAAATTTAAAATACCTTTTATTTACTGAAACGTTTTGGACAAACGCTAAAAATTATGTTTAGAGAGTAAAATACGAATATACAAAACAATAATCATAAGACCAGTCTGGACTCATAGAGTACCTATATAGGGTTTTGGTAAACTTTACAGTTTAAAATACAAACAG
Organism: Catonia carolina; assembly: GCA_035578175.1. Taxonomy (NCBI): domain Eukaryota; kingdom Metazoa; phylum Arthropoda; class Insecta; order Hemiptera; family Achilidae; genus Catonia; species Catonia carolina. The sequence goes on along the minus strand of JAQMRL010000001.1, from coordinate 63,556,037 downwards.
CATCATATAAATAAACCGTTTGTTGTACGGATCAACCAAAAGACAGTTAAGCGCCAATTTATCAATAATTTAAAAAAAATTAATTTTTGAAAAGAATGAATTTTTGAAGAATGAAAGAATGAAAGAATGAATCAGAAAATTGTGAATGATATTGAACAATAATATATGAAAGATATTTTTTCATGGTTTAAAAACTAAAGCAACGGAGTGAAGTAAATTGTGAAGAAGTGTTATAAGCGTGAAGGAAAGCATAGTGAAAGGGATGGTAGGCAGTTATCGGCTATGGGGTGACGACCCCTGCTAAGAATATTGCTTGGCCTCTTCCTACCACTGCATCAGTTACCCTCTCTTCTTCAAACCCTGTATTGGCTACACTCTTCCTTCTGCTAATAACTTGAAGATATTCTCTTATAATTACTACAATAATTAATCTTTGAAGTCTTGTGATTTGTCTAACGTTATAATTGATGACTTTGATCGTTTTGAAAATTTATAAACTTGGTCGTTTTAATTAGTTTACTAGCTTTACAATATAAAACATACGGCAATTTGTACAATACGCAGAGAGAAGAATTGTTCTACACTTATTATTTCTTGTAAAATGATAATATTTGAAGGTATATGAATTTGTTTACTGAACGCAGTGTTTTACTAAAAATATTTGCATTTTTCTGTTCCTATTAATATTTTGAGGTCTGAAATTCAATAGGATTGTAATGCAAGTACACGAGTGGCTGCCAAAAAACTACCCTACAGAATATAAAGATATTTTGAACTTCATTTTATTTAAAGTATGAGCTAAAGAGAGAGACCTGTCTGCTTCTCCAGGTTTCCAATCAACATTCATGTTTTGGGCGACCGGAGCATAAAATCTTAAATAGTACAAAATGATAACATAATTTCACTTAAAAGACTTGGTGATAGAGCACTAAAGACATTGTCCTGGACGTCTTAATACCGTATCAAATGTTTGTTCGGCAGCCTGCTTACATATTCTATCATCCAACATCTTAGATGAAATGAAGCGCAGATTATTTGAATTTAGAATCTTTAGTCAAAATTACCTTTATAAAAATATCATAAAGTAATATGTGTCGAAAACTGTCATTGTATTATTTACGTCTGGTTTTTCGTAAATGTATTATTTACGTCTGACATGCTACAATATCAACGTTTTTATATGTTGCATCACTTACAAAGTTCAATGTACAAAAATTGAAGAGAAAGAGGAATTGAAACATTGAAATTAATTAAAAGTACCAATCTTTGTGGCCCAGAGATTTAGATCACTAGATTAAACTGATTTGCAGAGCGTAAGGCTTAGGTTTGATTCTCGTTTAAGGTTTAGAAAAATATAATTATGTTAAAATTCATCGATCCATACAAACAGAACACTTTTAAAAATTTATGTATAATATAATTTTATTGCACGTAAAAGACTTGGAGATAGAACTCTAAAGACATTGGCCTGGACGTCTAAATACTGTATCAAAAGTTTGTTTGGCAGTCTGCTTACAGATTCCATCATTCAACATCTTAGACGACATGAAGCGCAGATTATTTGATTTCAGAATCTTTAGTCAAAATTACCTTTATACTAAAATTTAGGCAAAGTACTGTGTTTACGATCTTAATCCAAAAATCTCGCTAATGATCACGCAGTTAATACGATTTTAAATAATATTTTAAAGGAATTGAAAGGTAAAATTATTTTGGATAAAATTTTATACTCAATATTTAGAACAATCTTCAGTAATAATAAAACAATTATTAGCAAAATAATATTAGTTAGAAACCTACCCTCCGTTATGTGGTTTAGAACCAGAAGAGATTTATAAAACTATAATAATCGTCGTTTCTTTGTTCACTACTGTCTCCTAAACAAATAAATTATTTGAACAATGATCAGAGATCATACTGTAGCAGTCGAGCACTAATCGTGATTCAGAGACTGTTGTGTTTCTTCTATGAATTGTATTATCGTTTCCATTGATTCTTATCTAAATACTACAAATATTGTACGCTAGAAATTAGAAATCCGTGCAGTTCGGTTGTTTTGAAGTCTCTTTCAACTTTAGTGAGTTCTAAGTACTAACTTTTTGGTTTTATTTTACTATTTTGTACACTACTGCTAATGCAGACTATGAAGGGTGACAGATGAAAATACGGGGTGAACAAATGCCAGCCCTGAGTGGAAATCAAACCCGGTATCCCTGGCGTTTTAAACTCATGAACAACATTTTTGTCAATCAACTGTACAATTTTTTTAACATAATTAAGTTAAGAAATTAAGTAACCCTAATTAGAGTAATTAGGGCGTTCAGATCCAGTTGCCATCAGGAGAGGCACAATACAAGGCTGTTTCTTTTTTGTATTTTTGTACTTTGACAGCATCTTCAGAGAGACGTAGGATCAAGTTCAACATGTAGTCAAAATTAATGAAAATGTTAAAAATATCAGGTTTGATGATCACTGTTGATGATACAGTGGAAGGTTATACAGTGAATGATATTAGATGGTCTGAATGACCTACAACCCCTGGTCTACATAGTGTGTACGAGAGAGGAGCCGAGAATTGGCCTTGGATATCGACGTTAAAAAGACTAAGTAAATAGTTATTAGTAAATAATCTTGTGGTCAACCAACCATGTTACATGTCGGTGATGTGACACCAGAGTGAGCCTCAACTGTTTCCTGTTTGGGAGTCACTAAATGAGTGTTGGAATCATTCCCGAAAAATTAAAACTCGAATCGTAGAAGCCAGATTGCATTTTTATTTATGAAATTGCTCTTTTGCTGTACGAAAAATTAAAACTCGAATCGTAGAAGCCAGATTGCATTTTTATTTATGAAATCGCTCTTTTGCTGTACGATTCTCAGCCTGGAACTAAAAAAGATCATCCAACGCTGTGTTCTCCAGGTTACTGTATTATGGTGCTGAAGCATGAACCCTGTCAGACGCCATTGAAAAGAAAGTTCAGGTTTTTGAAGTTTGGTCGTATCGACGTGTCTGAGGATCTGTTACATTAATCACTTCACTAATAAAGAGGTCCTTCACAGAATGAGACGTCGCAGCTTGAGCAGTCGTTGACGATTAAACAACGCAAGTTGGAGTACCTTAGACATATCATGGGTATGCGGGTAAATACAGCTTCTATAAACGCTATTCAAGGTTAGACTGATTGTATTTGAGATCCTGGTAGAAGAAGATCCTCGCTCGCTAATCTTAAGAAATTTTTGGTGTTACCTCAGTGGAACTCTTTTCAACAGCAGTACAGAGAGTCTGTATCGCCTATATTATCGGCACCGTCCGGACCTAATAGGGCAACTGAAGAAGAAGAAAAATCTGGATAAAACCACAACTTTGTGGCACAACATCCTTAAAAATTGAAACAATCTATTAAGAAAAGTTGTCTTTTGCTAGAATACTTAAAATGTTAACTAGACCAGGTTAGTGAGCATGCTTATAATTTTTTTAAATTTTTTAAAGCAGACAAGTAAATTTTGGATTGGTGTTCCAAGAATTTTAGAGCTTAAGTAGAAAATTCTTACACGGAGATTTTCTGTATTACTATTACTCATATTCTAAATACTTTATCATTTCAACAATGAGTTCCTTTAAGTAACTATTATTTTCATATCAACGTGTTCCTTCTACGTATTAATTTCAACTACCTTCATTTACTCTTCTAAGTTCAGATTCATTGATCTCCTCTTTCACTTCTTACCAGGTAGTAATAGGCCTACCATATTACCATCAACAGATATTCGCAATGAATCGTAGTATCATAGTGTGCCTGATAAATTATTTTATTTTTTTCATCTGGTGAAATTTGTAATAATTGGTTCTCTTTTAAATCAGTCTCTTTTACGATTCCTAGTAATATTTGATTATTTATATTTACGTAATTAAATTAACATTTATAATTTAGTTATACGCACAAATGTGGTCACGCTCTTGAATACTCATATTAATAAGTAGCAACAGGTTGAAGCAATTAAATAATTTATAAATCATAAATAATATATGGCTGTGAGGCAAAGTCAAGGTTACAAGGAATAGTAGCCATGCAGGGTATTATTTTAATGTGAAGTGGTAAGCCTCTAGAGAATCCAAATTAATATTTACTAAACATCAGATAAGGGTATATAGCAACATGCAAAGTTCTTTCAATAAAATTGCATTAATATTACAATTATTTAATAAAATGTTCAATCGTGGAGACTTCAGTCAGAGGTGCAACAGAATTGCAATAACTGCGGTCAATTTTCGTGTTTTTGTGTTCAGGCATGGGTAGAGTTGTAAATATAATTATACTTTTGGTGATAACTGTTTATGTAAACATTCAAACAGCAATGTATGACGTATACTATACTAGTTATGACATAATTCGCAAACAAAAAAAATCTGGTATGGAATTTTGTACGACATGGAAAACTGTGAGTATAGAGCATACGGAGCATGATGATACAAGTTTATTTCCGAACAATTCTAAAGAATACATTAAATCTAATTTGTATTTTGACTATAATGGTACTATACGGTTATGTTTAACTTCAGACAAAATAGGCTTATCTAAATGTTGCCCCAAAAATTATAAATTTAACATGAATTTGGATTGTATTTTTAATGTAAGTGTGAATACTACGTCTTTATACACAAGAGACATTAACAGTGTTGTTACAAATTATGAAAATATAGTGTGCGATAAATACATGAACATTTTTGATTATTATAAAGTTTTAAAGTACTTTTCAAAAATTAAGCACAACTTTTTGTTTCACTCTGAGTACAATCGGTTTCATGATATTGTATATTGTGAAGAATATAATGATACGTCGCATACGGTAAATGAATTTGTGTGTGTAGATATCATAAAATTTGTGATTGCAGATGAAATAGAAATTAGTGAACGAGACTTATTTGAAAATGAAATGTATTTTTTAAATTTATTTATATCATTAATATGTCTGATATCTTTGTTGGTTGCTTATTGTGTTTTACCGCAGTTACGAAATATGTTTGGGAAGTTTGTTATGAATTTAACTGTGATAACCATGTTACAAGATATATCGGAACTTATTTATAATACAGTTTGGATTTTTTATCACTATTTAATAATCAGTGATTTGAACAAAGCAAAAAATGAATTATATAAAACAAGCTTTCAATTAAATTACCTAGAAAATTTGAATCAACCAGCCCAAAATAAATTATATTGTAAATCTGTTTGGTATATACGTCAGTATGCTTTGCTTGGTAAAGTATTTTGGGTGAATGTTATGTGTTATAATGCCTGGAAAGTATTTAAAAGTTATTCTTGGAAAAATGTAAGGATAATAAAAAATGAAAACAAACAATTAATCAAGTATTCAATTTATGCATGGGGTGTCCCATTTTTTATTTCTGTTATACATGTATTATGTGATATTTTTTTACCGGAAAATTCATTTTTCAGACCAGATTATGATTGCAATCTTATTTACAGACCATCAATATTTATCGTAATCTTATCTATTTCATTGTTAATTTCTAATGTGGTACTTTTCTTGGCAGTAGCATTTAGAATTCATAGACATAAAACAAGTACATGCGTAATACCAACGGATCAGATTGTTATAAAAAGTAATAAGAAAATGTTAATTTTACTCGGAAAGTTACTTGTTACAATGGGAGTATTTTGGGCATTCACAAATTTGGCTACACCTTTCACTTATCTGATAGGAGGACCAGACTGGATATGGAATGTGATATTTTTCTTTAACTATTTGCAAGGTGTAATTATGTTAATTTTATTCATTTGTAATAGACGTGTCTTGAATTTATTAAAAGATAAGTATTTCTTTTCTAAACAAACTAATATTACAAGAAATTCATGTGTCACAGAAAATGTATATTATTAATTATAAGTATATTATACAGATGTACCAAGTAATTAGTTTTTTATTTACACAAAAGTTTTCACAAAAGTTTTTTATTCACTTGTCCTATTTCATTACAATAGGAGTATCATACTTATTACTTAGATTTCGTGTCAATAACGATTTGTTTTCCACGTATTTTGATTCGATGGAACCTTGTTAAATTTTAAAGACAATGCAGTGAAATTCGTCTGGAACATAGGTGTACTAGAAGGAAACAGAGCTTATAATAATTAACAATGTTAGATGATTAAAATTCAATGTTTGGATGGAACTGGCTGATACATACCAATGTCAGTTAACGAATCGAGTAGAGTGGACGGATCAGTTAAGTTATATTGCAGGAAGGATAAGAGAGGCAATGAGATGTAAGTGGTTTGAAAGAGCGACTCATATGGAGTTTAACACTTTATAAAAAAGTTACCATAAATTTGGGAAACAATGCATACATTAGAGACAAGTATGACAGAGCGTCTGTGAGTATGAGTTTTAAGGGTAAGATGTAGATAGCTGGGATTGAATAATAGAGTTCAATGAGAAGGAACGCGATGTTTGTGTTAAAAATGAGATAATGAATTTTTGTAGTGTTTTCTTCTGGTAGCGGGGTTTTAATATGGTAATTTTGTGTTTTCATTAGTGGTACTATTTTGGTGTTAAAGTTATTCTTAATGTCCGTCATGGATTAAGAGTGTATGGGATAGTGAATCTGACAGACGACTCCAGACGTGTCATACATACCATGTGTTTACAAAGTCCATGAATATTTCATGTTAAAAAGGAAAAATATGCGTATGTGTATTTTTTTAATTAATGCGTAACTTGTGTTTGTTAAGTTTGTAATGGAATTGCTTTTATTCACTGTAAATAAGCGAATATAAATGCATACGTCTTATTACTATTATTAAAATTTGTTATAATTTTGTCCACCGCTAATAGAAAATGTATTGTTGGCTAACCCTAGCGAATTAATTTGCACAATAATACTAATTTTATTCTTAACCAATTTCACACACATTAATACATATTATTTCGCGATATTTTGTATCACAATTGGTTATAAAATATGCTGTAATATAATGATCCTTTAAAGCAAACTGAAATTCACTATATCTCTGACCGAACAACAGACATTTTATTTTATTTATTTTACAAAATCTTGTTACAGCTCTAACCAGTTTTCATTTTTAGGTTTTTTAAAAATGTTTTCCTGGAAATGTCCTTATTAAAACCATGTTAATTTCTTTAAATTCGTTTGGTAGGACTTTGTATTTAATGACTAACTGAATTTCCATTTAAAATACATTGGAACAGATTTTGCGTTAATATACGATGAGAGTATACCTATTTTTTTATTGTTCAATGCAGTGAAAGTGAAATTACTTAAAATAATATGTGTGGCCTTTGGATCTTGTTTGCTAAACAAAAGAAATCACACTAATTTATTCACGGAATTAATGTAGAAGTATAAAAAGGATTATATATACAGTATTGTGAATAATTTACTTATATTTTTCTTAGAATATATTTATTGGTTTGTACAAGATTATGTCAATTTTTTTGTTCTATTTGTGGTACGGTTAGTGTTTTCCAGAATGTGAGTAGAAAGTTTGCTTGCCACAATATTCGTATCATGGTTGGTCACTCTACTTTCCGGTCCGTTGATCACAAACTGTACTCATCTCAAGTAAGCCTCCTTAATGTCACTACCTTATAGAAAAACGGAACAAAGTGAACGCTATTACATGCAATACTGTATTTTGTCTACGTGGCGGTAGCCAACAAACTGTGTTTATACGATATTCTTTCTCGTAAATATGTTACGTCCAATTTATTTTTTAAATACTTTTCACATTTAAGTGTTCTACGTCCCTGGTGAAAAGATAATGTAAGTTATTGAAGAGAAATTAATATTTAGGTCATATTTCTGGATTTAGATTGAACTGTACTTTGGTTCTGTGATAAATTTTAGAAGAATAAATATTTTATTATAAATTATTTTATAAGAGTGGAGTAAATCATGAACTTAATTATTACAGGCTTATGTTTTAAACCAAAAGATTTTTCTTTTAGTGACAAAAAATTAAAAAGTTATTTACTTAGAATACAAAAATATATAAATATAAAATCAATCTGGCGTAAAAATGCGTACATACATATTAAATCACTACATATATTTTGTCTTAAGGAAATAATATTGTTCTGATACGGTAATTTAAAATATAAGTCTATCCCTCTCTTTTTCTCATTCTTCTCTTCCTTTTGATAGTCCTGTAGTTTTAAAGAGAGTAATTTATACATTTTTGTTTCTTTTGTATTCCTCATTAAAATACTCTAAAGTTGGTAAATTTCAGAACTGTGATATTCATTAATGGATAAAAACTACCTATAAATCATTTATCATAAGAAAATAGCAATGCACGTAACTTTAGAACGGTGTATCAGTTCACAAGAAGCTGCGTTTGGTAAACAATCTATTTTATAGCACATATTTCATGGATTCAATGATATCACTATAATAATTTGCATGTGAACTGGTATACTGGAAATCAGTCGACTACTTGAACTGTCATTGGCTGGAGGTGTTGTTTACGTGAACTGCTCCTCTGAACACTCAATTAACATAAATTAGAAAGAATTAATTATTTTTGCGATTTTGTAACTCTAAGTTCATTGCTAGAAATATAATTTAGATCATAAATTTGCAGACTATCATGAACTAGCAGACTAAATATAATTCTTTTATTTACGATAATTAATTAAATTTGTTTTTATGTTGATCTAAAATATTAAACAAAAAAATAAAATTATTGAGTATTAAAAAATAATTAACTTATATAACGTATAAGAAAGAGCTTAATAATTAAGAAATAATTCTTCACTCTAGCTGGGAAACGAACTCGGACACTAAAGCTCAACATTTCAATGTAAAATCGAACAAAGCATTCTATTTTTTCTATAATTTTCAACTTATATTTTCAGAATTTTGCGTAACTTAAAATATTTTAAATTTATTTTTAATATTATAGACCTACCCGGCTTTAATTAGCAGGTATTTGCTTTGAAACTGGAGTTAATTAATTTTAAAAGACTTTTACATTCTACAAAGATAAAATTACAATAATTTAATTTCATACAACTTTTAAATGTTTTATTACAAACTTGTACCTTTCATTAAAACAGCTTACACAAATTTTTAGTTCATTTTATCTTTTATGTTAACTTTTTCTAACTTTTTTCATTTTATAGATTAAGAATTTACAACATTTATAAAATATGATAATACTATGAGAGAACTAAAATAGGGAACCCTTTTTGCGTTGTATCATTCATCTCGGCTTGACTAGGTCAGCGTCAAAAGGGTGGGAAAAACGTATGGTTTATATCCGGAATAAAACTCTTAAAATACGTATTATATTACATTATTACGTTATATTTTCTGAAAGAAATGACGGTGTATGAACATATTACTATGGGATTTTATGGTGCAATAATTCTCCGTGTTATATTTGATCATATTTTAAAACAATCTACAATTGTTTTTTCTTTTGTTAGCCTTTGAGTGTATCAAAATTCGATCGTTACTATGTACTCACATTATGTAAAAAGTAACGTTCATATTTTCCTTTACATTAGATTTCAATCACTGTGAAATTGCATTTTCATTTTAACATGTTTCTACATTTTAAATTTTGATCGAAAACACATCCGATACTACGGTCTCTTAACTTTCTGACAAAAAATATCTGTTGAAATATTTGTTTCGTGAATAAAACATTTAAGAAACGCTAACATATTTTGGAATTCATAATACAGCGGAATAATCATACAAAAGATTTCGTGTTTGATTCTTTTTTGATTATGAAAATAATTAAAATTTATTTTACTTTTTTGTCAGAGAATAATGAACCGTACGATCATAAACAATTCTATGAGAAAAGTAACTCTTATTTTTCTCAAAAGAAATGTAAGCTTACTAATAATAAAAATCAGTAAGGCGAAGGTAATCAGTAATGGGCATCGTTATCGACGCTACCAAAATTCGTTTCTCACCTTAATAATACATACGTTTCAGTTTCATTCGACATGTGTGTGATAGAAGGAGTCAAGAATACTGTACACAACGTTACTTTGTCTTTAAACGGTCAACTATTATTTTCAACTAATCTACTACTTTCGCATCAAGTTAAAAATAATTCAAACCGCCTCCGTGACGTAGTGACTAACGCACTAGCCTACAAAGCGAAAGGTTCCGGGTTTGGTTTCCAGCTAGGGTCTCAAAATTTTAACACATTAAAACCCACTGTCACAGTACCAAAACCTACAGTAGTCGCTAATGATCAAGCTGTTGCACCTTTAAGTAAATTAAAAAAGTAATGATTGTTTTTTGAAAATACTGTTTTTATAACTTTACAATTTCGTTTTATTTTTGAGTTAATTATGTTTATTAATATGTTTGGTAGAATGTAGTGAAATGAAGGACGATTATGTTAGTTGACGATCAGTCAACTAATGAAACTAAAACGCATCCAGTCCAGACGTATTTTCTTAATTTGTTTTAATTCAAAACACAATTCATAGATAATATAAATAAAGGTTCTTATCACAATACTTATGAGTAAAAATTCTTTTGTTATTGTGTTAATTTCGTTGTTGACTCAGCGATTTCCCAGCCAATCTCACCAAGACATACTCGTAAAAAATATCGATTTTGGGATGAAATTAACACAATTGATTCGTAGTTATACTGTTTCCTTTCTCTGGCTGCAAAGGAGAGAAACTTTTCTTAAAATAGCATATCCTTATAAAAAAGTCACCATTCAATTTTTCTTATTGATGAAATATACAAGTTTACTGTCATTTACATGTAAATAACGTTAAATAAAATTAATAGTCTGATTTGAAGGGTTTAGGTACATGTATGTAAAATGTACACAAAAGGCCTTATGTAAATTGGTACTATTAAAAAAGATATATTACTCAAATGTACGGACAATGAAATATCTCTTTCAGAATTGCACTGCTTGTGACAATACAGAACATCTACTCTGTGGAAAACATAAATAAAATGTTTTTAAAAATATAAAACAGTTCGTATTTCAAAATTTTCACAATACAATAACATATTCAGAATTTTCATGTAGCTTTACACATATCAAACTAAATTTTCAGTTAGCAGAATAAGTATTATTATAAGTAATAAGTTTATATATCCTGTCCATCGAAGTAAAACCAAAAAATATTCACGTACGTGTCTATAAAAAGGTTTTTAAAAATCTTTATTCAAAAATAGCAAAATATTTAAGACTATGAAAAATAAAAGTTGCTAATTGTATAACAGTTTTTGTCAACATGTTTATGTTAACTTACATTGTAAAATATATAATATAATATTTCATTATAAATATATTTATTTATTGTTCAATGTGAATACATTGTAGATTTTTTGCAGTAAATAAACAAAAATTTATAACAGGACCAATAAATTTAGAATGACTTGTCAGGAGAGAAAATTTTATTTGCTTTGGATGGAACTTCTAATTTACTTTATTTCGACTTAATTTATACAAAAACTATAGTTTGCTAGAACACAAGCAGCAATACATTATGCTTTAGTTTTTAATAGCTTGAACTCTCGTGTGTGAAAAAGACACCCAGTGGTAACCCTCAGGCCATGCTTTCATAGCAGGTCCCTATGCCAACTCTCTTTAGTCTTCTACGTAAATCGTATCCAGTAATTTCCCAACGTTTTTTTCACAAAAAATATTTTTATAGTTTTAGTATTTTTATATACAATGTCCGGAAAATTCTTTCAGTCGAATGCCCTGTACGATAAAAGAAAAATCTATTTTTTATTTTCCGAAAAATTGCCCTTAGGGTCTCTGTGGTTTGGCATAAGTATTTTAATAACTTCTACCGTACTTTAATTGTAAAAAAATTACTGGAATTATCCTGTAAATTTTTACATAATTAATTCTATTCAAGAAACATGAATTACCATATAAATAACTACGCAGTACTGCATTTTAAAGTAAAGTGTAAAAATTTAGACATTATTTTATTACGTTTGCTTAAAGTTTGTATTTAATGTTTAAAAATGATTAAAACATAATTACTATATTTAAAAAAATACATGAAAAAGAAAAGAAAGAAATACTTAGATCAAATTACGCTACATTACTTGCGTGTTAAATTGTTTTTTATTTTTAAGATAATTACTTAATCGTTAATTTATTACTGCAATAATCAGAAAAACTTTCAATACTTTCAATTTATTTTTATGTACGCATTAATATTTAAGTATCTCAAAAAGAAACATAAAAATATTTGGTAGCTACGCCTTTCATATCTGAATATGAAGTTATTGAAGCAACTGTGCGAGACTGACTTCGTTGACTGTATATACAGACTACTGCAAACTACACAATTTATTTTCGGTTGCTCTGTTGAAGAGGATAAATGTGAAAAAGCGACATCCCCATATTCTCTATCTTTTAAATTTTCTTCTATTCACGGAAAATAGATTTTCATCTCTTGAATGATAAATAATTCTTTTATAGTTTCTTTATAAAATACTGCGGTGACTACACCTAATTTCACATTTTAAAGTACAAAACGTAAATAAATGTAAGTTATTTAAAATTACATAAAAAAATATTAATTATTATAAAGTGATAAACCATATCATTAATTTCTAATATAAAAGTTGAATGAATAATAGCTTTATAATTATATTAGAGTTGTACTGTTTTATTAACAGAATTTCTCTGCAATCTGTTCTTTGAAGAACAATAAAATATTTGTTATAAAGAAAAATTAAAAAGTAGAGGTACTTTAACAAATGAAACTGAGTACTTTTTATATAATACAGTATACAAACAGTAATAGAGTTTTAATAATGATGCAAAGTTTTACAAAACGTAGTCGGTTGGATAGCTCAGTTTTAACAATTGTAAGGTACTACTGTAGTCCAGTAAAGTTCTAGACAAATAATCATCTTATGATTTAACGGTCATTTCATATGGTTAATTAAATTTTGAAATTTCATTTTTAACTCTTGAAACAGGCAGATTTTTTCATGTAGTTTTTGTTATATACCAGGGAACAGCTGTTGAAGCTTGGAAGAACTTCGACTGAAAACGCTGAACAATTTTGATACTTGAGTTACTGGGTACGCCAAAAATAACTGTATCATCAGCGTATATGTTATTTTGTTTGGAGGTACTCCATTCTACTTAAACCCATCGACAGCACTACAAAGGCTTGCTTAAATACTAGGTTTGAGTAGAAGTAAACAAAAGTGGTTAAAGAACACAACCCTTCCGCACCCCTATGTTTACACATGCATGTTACAACTAAGAGTAATTATGCATATGTGAGTATAAAAAATCTCACGAGCTCAAATTTTTCCCTGTTCTTGAAGACTGAGTGGACGGTTAACTTAGAATAGATGAGCCACAGGGAATCAAAAATTATACTTGTGCTGCTGCAGCCACTGTCTCATTCCAGATTATTCAGTATAATTGGTTGAGAACGGCATAAATGTATTGAAAGGACATTATTTTATTGAATAGTGCGCTACACACTAAAGCTTATCAAGGAAAACTTCGACAAAAGAGTTATAACGTCCTAATTTTATCTTAATTGACGAAACCACCCAGTAACAAGCCTTTGTCACTGTTTTGTACAAGATCCATATTCCAGCATTTCTTTAATCTTCTTCGTGAATTTTGCGGTAGATGAATTTGTGAAACTTTTTTTATTCTAGATGTTTTATATTGTAATATCCGACTGTAGTAAAGTTGTAAGTATGATTATACGGTGTAGTAGAGAGAATAAGGTAAAAACGTTATCAAAAATCATCAGAGGTAAGTAAAGTTTTAATTTGATTTTATTCATTATTTTTTAAATATTTGGGTTTTCTTGTTGAAAACTTAGTTACGATCAATCTCTCTTAAACGATAAATAAGTTTAAATGTATGAATGACTAGAAGGAAGATATTCTCAGTGGAATATGCAACAATTTACAAATCATAGTTACAATAAATTAAAAAAAATTACAAACATTTCCTTAACTTAAATGTTTGAAATTTTTAAAATTATAAACGAGAACAGAACACTACAACTTTTGGTAAAGTAACTTAACTTAGCTTGTATCTTTCTGGATGTATTAAAGGAATTTACAAAAATCATAACAGAATTTTATAAATTTTTTAATTTAATACTACAGAGTTAATTTTTATAACAAACGCGATCGTAGCCTTAAACAATAGAATTCCATACTAAAATTACATCGTATATTTACAAAGAATTTTTTTTCTCTTAGGTATAAAACAGTCTAAAAATATATAGACAAATATATAAATTTTAAAGTTCTTATAATTTAGAACGACAACGTGATTCACATTCTTATAGAGTTTACTAATTCCAAAGATTACAAGATTAAAAATAGCAATAAATTTTCAATAAAATACTAACTAAACACTGAATTAGTACAAGCAGCAATTTATTTTCTCTAAAGTAACTGTTAACAAATCATTCTGCGTGCTAACGTTAAATTAATTTACTAGCCTACCCCTATTTTTAGAACAGTTGAATCTAATAACGCCCTATTATTACGATATAAAAAATATCAAATTACTGGTTTCTGATACAAACTATTATCAGTTAGTTTTAAAATGTTATAGTTAGTTTTATATTATTTTAGCTCTTTTATAAACACTAAGCAAAATATTCATTGTTCGTCACTAATGTTGAAACCAAGTGCAATAATTTTCTGAGTTTCCATTATTATGTTGTTCAAATAAAATATACATTTCTCTCAAAGGAAATTACAATCTCTTCTGAATTACTAAACTTAAGTATGTAAGTACATGGAATTAATTTTTCAATGTGTGCGCAATCGTGCGATATATTAGAACTGCAATCTTTAAAATGTCATCGTGTGCGAATTGTCGACAACTTCTTGCGCGTCAAATTAAAAGTACCTTAGGGTATTTGTCCTATTTATGTACTTGAACCAATCTGTGCATTTCCAAGAAACAGCATTGCAGGCAACCCTGTGGTATTTCTACTTTTATAAATTACCCCGTATCTCCTAATGGCTTCTCATGAAATATATTGAAATCGGCACATCAATTAATTTTACAATATATTTAAATTGGTTTTAATTATTTATTTAACCATTACAATTTAACTTTTTTTTAAAAATGGTAAATATGAAGAGTAATTTTTAAGTGATCGGATAAAAATACCGAATATTTAATACGAAATTTTAAAAAAAAACAGGCAAATACACACTCATATGGTAATATCTTTAAAATGACATACCAACGAGACTTCATTAAAAGATTAGGATATTATTTTTAATTTAAAAAAAATCAATAGCATGATACATTTTTTGTACATTTAAATAACCTTATTTATTTGCTATGTGACAACACTACAGTGGCAACATTTGCCGACGACACAGCCATTCAGGCAATACACGAAGATGCACAAATTGCATCTCATAACTTGCAGCAACACTTAGACAGCGTACAAAATTGGCAAAAAAAGTGGCGTATAAAAACAAATGAACACAAGAGTCTGCACGTCACATTTACACTAAAACGGGAAACATGTTCACCAGTGTTTTTTAACAACGTACAAATTCCACAATCCGATACGGCAAAATATCTTGGCCTCCACCTGGACAGGCGTCTAACATGGAGGACTCACATATGGAACAAACGAAAACAGTTAAATCTTAAATACCAACAGCTGTATTGGATGCTTAATGGAAAATCCAAATTATCGGTACAAAACAAATTGTTAATTTATAAAACTGTACTTAAGCCTGTGTGGACATATGGGATACAACTCTGGGGCACAGCAAGTCACAGTAACATTGAAATAATTCAACGGTTTCAGTCAAAAATACTTCGAAACATCATGGACTCACCTTGGTACATATCCAACACTATATTGCACAGAGACACGAACACTCCCACGGTACACGCAGCTATACAGAAATTTTGCACCAGTTACCAAACAAGACTTGAAAATCATCAGAATCCAGAAGCCATCAATCTCCTAGACAACAGTGGAACACACAGAAGACTATGCAGACTACACCCTAAAGATTTATTTTAACATGTGATTGTGTAATTTATTTTACATTCCTGGCAAGATCAATTCAACAAAATGGGAAATTTTATAGAGTAATACCAAGGGGTATTACTTACTCAAGATTTATTCTTAAAACACATCTACTCATTGTTCTATGAGAGCAGATCGTAGATTTACAGTTATTCAAAATAAACAAAAAAAAATTTATTTGCTGACATGTAATGTAGGCCTACCTGTAGATTCAATTTACATTCACTTTAAAATATTACTAAATATTATTTGTGGTACGTTTACAAGAAAATATAAATGTGATCAACCTTATATCACATCAAGAAAAAATATTCAGTATCTACTTCTTTTCCTTTTCTTAAAAACAGTACATTCTTGACAAGCACATTAATTTTTTTCTGTTGCTTTATTTGATAAGTTAACCAAACGTACGGTTGAAATTAGTTCTATCAGCTGGTCATTCATGTCAGTTACTCACTTAACCGCTATTGTCTAACTTTTTAAAAAGAATCTTAAGCAATTACCTGACTGGGCTAACGCTCACATTTCTAATCAAACGACCTAGACAGTTTTTAGTTTGGGTGTTAAATGTTATTAATACATTTACTTAAAAAATAAAAACAAAGTTCTAAAGTAAAAGTATTAATAACATTTAACACCCAAACTAAAAACTGTCTAGGTCGTTTGATTAGAAATGTGAGCGTTAGCCCAGTCAGGTAATTGCTTAAGATTCTTTTTAAAAAGTTAGACAATAGCGGTTAAGTGAGTAACTGACATGAATGACCAGCTGATAGAACTAATTTCAACCGTACGTTTGGTTAACTTATCAAATAAAGCAACAGAAAAAAATTAATGTGCTTGTCAAGAATGTACTGTTTTTAAGAAAAGGAAAAGAAGTAGATACTGAATATTTTTTCTTGATGTGATATAAGGTTGATCACATTTATATTTTCTTGTAAACGTACCACAAATAATATTTAGTAATATTTTAAAGTGAATGTAAATTGAATCTACAGGTAGGCCTACATTACATGTCAGCAAATAAATTTTTTTTTGTTTATTTTGAATAACTGTAAATCTACGATCTGCTCTCATAGAACAATGAGTAGATGTGTTTTAAGAATAAATCTTGAGTAAGTAATACCCCTTGGTATTACTCTATAAAATTTCCCATTTTGTTGAATTGATCTTGCCAGGAATGTAAAATAAATTACACAATCACATGTTAAAATAAATCTTTAGGGTGTAGTCTGCATAGTCTTCTGTGTGTTCCACTGTTGTCTAGGAGATTGATGGCTTCTGGATTCTGATGATTTTCAAGTCTTGTTTGGTAACTGGTGCAAAATTTCTGTATAGCTGCGTGTACCGTGGGAGTGTTCGTGTCTCTGTGCAATATAGTGTTGGATATGTACCAAGGTGAGTCCATGATGTTTCGAAGTATTTTTGACTGAAACCGTTGAATTATTTCAATGTTACTGTGACTTGCTGTGCCCCAGAGTTGTATCCCATATGTCCACACAGGCTTAAGTACAGTTTTATAAATTAACAATTTGTTTTGTACCGATAATTTGGATTTTCCATTAAGCATCCAATACAGCTGTTGGTATTTAAGATTTAACTGTTTTCGTTTGTTCCATATGTGAGTCCTCCATGTTAGACGCCTGTCCAGGTGGAGGCCAAGATATTTTGCCGTATCGGATTGTGGAATTTGTACGTTGTTAAAAAACACTGGTGAACATGTTTCCCGTTTTAGTGTAAATGTGACGTGCAGACTCTTGTGTTCATTTGTTTTTATACGCCACTTTTTTTGCCAATTTTGTACGCTGTCTAAGTGTTGCTGCAAGTTATGAGATGCAATTTGTGCATCTTCGTGTATTGCCTGAATGGCTGTGTCGTCGGCAAATGTTGCCACTGTAGTGTTGTCACATAGCAAATAAATAAGGTTATTTAAATGTACAAAAAATGTATCATGCTATTGTTTTTTTTTAAATTAAAAATAATATCCTAATCTTTTAATGAAGTCTCGTTGGTATGTCATTTTAAAGATATTACCATATGAGTGTGTATTTGCCTGTTTTTTTTTAAAATTTCGTATTAAATATGACTTCCTGACTTGCCACAGAGGAGGTTTAAGAAGAAGAAATGGAACAGACATTTACTTCGGGATTAACATAAGAAATACTGCATTATTATTGACTAAGATTGTTACTAAAGGAAGTTATAAATAATTTTATAACAACAAAAACTTTGTACTATGTTGTAACTGAACACTAAGATTTGTCTCTTTAATTTATTGCTTAAATAACAAAATTTTATTAATAAATCATATTTTTTAATAACAATAGACCTACTTGGGGAGGCACCAATGGAACCTCTTACTCCTCTCATGACTATCATGTCATTTTACAACTATCATCAACATTATCGCATTTACTACTAGTAGGTATAATTTTTACAGTCGTAAATAAAAGCATAAAAGATAAAACAATGATTATTTCAAATACGAAAAAATCAGTGGAAAAATGTTTCAGAAATTTTTTTTGTTAGAATTTAAGAAATGGCGTTATACTATTGAGAACGTTAAAATTTATTTTTAGGACTGTAATTTGAATGATTTGGTCTCTGTGTAGCCTATCGGTATAGATTATATGAAATGTATCGAAATAGATTGTATAAAATGAGTTGTATTAATTAAATGTAAATGAATGTATTGTATTGTATAGTTAAGTTATAATTTTTTTTTGTTGTTTTTGGGTTTGTAATAAATGTCATTAGATGATAGAGAAAGAGTATTGGTCTAGGCAGCGTCTCTCTGAATTAATTTAATTATTGAGTAGCCTATACTTAATTAATCTATATTTTTTATTATTACTGTTTTAATTTCATTTTTGTTTTTTTCTTCGGCACCTGTAATGTGTTTTTGTTTAGGAAATGTATGGTAACTTCAACAAAGCTTTAACTAAGGAGGTACCTATCCAGATCAGATTTCAAAATTGTTTTAATTTTGTTTGTTCTCTTTTTTTTGTTTATTTTGGTTCGTAAAAATGAAACAAGAGTTTTTGATTTACATAGAGAGAGCTTTTAGTTTGACTTATTATTTTTCTGTGATTATTATTATAATGTAAGCTTACTCTTAGTTGTTTATTAAATACGGAATAATATTAACAATATTTTTATTTATTATTCCGTATTTAATAAACAACTAAGAGTAAGCTTACATTATAATAATAATCACAGAAAAATAATAAGTCAAACTAAAAGCTCTCTCTATGTAAATCAAAAACTCTTGTTTCATTTTTACGAACCAAAATAAACAAAAAAAAGAGAACAAACAAAATTAAAACAATTTTGAAATCTGATCTGGATAGGTACCTCCTTAGTTAAAGCTTTGTTGAAGTTACCATACATTTCCTAAACAAAAACACATTACAGGTGCCGAAGAAAAAAACAAAAATGAAATTAAAACAGTAATAATAAAAAATATAGATTAATTAAGTATAGGCTACTCAATAATTAAATTAATTCAGAGAGACGCTGCCTAGACCAATACTCTTTCTCTATCATCTAATGACATTTATTACAAACCCAAAAACAACAAAAAAAAATTATAACTTAACTATACAATACAATACATTCATTTACATTTAATTAATACAACTCATTTTATACAATCTATTTCGATACATTTCATATAATCTATACCGATAGGCTACACAGAGACCAAATCATTCAAATTACAGTCCTAAAAATAAATTTTAACGTTCTCAATAGTATAACGCCATTTCTTAAATTCTAACAAAAAAAATTTCTGAAACATTTTTCCACTGATTTTTTCGTATTTGAAATAATCATTGTTTTATCTTTTATGCTTTTATTTACGACTGTAAAAATTATACCTACTAGTAGTAAATGCGATAATGTTGATGATAGTTGTAAAATGACATGATAGTCATGAGAGGAGTAAGAGGTTCCATTGGTGCCTCCCCAAGTAGGTCTATTGTTATTAAAAAATATGATTTATTAATAAAATTTTGTTATTTAAGCAATAAATTAAAGAGACAAATCTTAGTGTTCAGTTACAACATAGTACAAAGTTTTTGTTGTTATAAAATTATTTATAACTTCCTTTAGTAACAATCTTAGCCAATAATAATGCAGTATTTCTTATGTTAATCCCGAAGTAAATGTCTGTTCCATTTCTTCTTCTTAAACCTCCTCTGTGGCAAGTCAGGAAGATGTAGTGCATGCAATTAATTCATTGGTTAGGTAATTTTTACATCTGTCAATTCTTCTGTCGAATCGTTTGTTTTTATTAATTTTGAAGAGAACAAGGAATTCGACTATTATTTTCTAAAGTGTCAGTTTATAGATCTCGTTAAGAAATAATTTTAGCTAATTTAAACGAATAAAATGTAGACACTGATTTTAATCGAAAACAATGAAAGCTTTCACCTTAATCGATAAATTCTTTGCAGTGAACAACAAACATATATTAAGACACATCGTAATAAGCTGTTCAAAAGTACGTATTACATCATAAATGGAAAGGCATTCAAATAATTATTGTAGTAAAATTTTGGCCGGCGTACGTTAAACATGTTTTAAGTAATTAATAAATTAAAAGAATTTATTCGCTTTTGAAACGCCATTCAAAATTATAATTTAATCTTGAACTTTGAAAAGGAAATAGAGAAAAGGAAAGCAGTTTCATTCATAATTACCGTCCTATTCATTAAATAAAAAACCAGTTGAAAATTGAACTAACTTCAGTTTTGAGTAGCATGATAGATTTAATTAACAGATAAATTAATAAACAAAACGTTTAAGTAGAAATATTTTGAAATGGGCGTATCTTTATCAGCTTGTACTTATATAAAATATGACAGAACAAGAATAACAATTTCAATTAATCAAGTATGTTTATTAAACAGTTTCCTTTCTGTTTTAGATTAGTATAGTGCTGAATTCATTATTCTATTATTTAAAAAACATGTAAGTAGTACACGAGTGGAAAAAACCTACGGTGCGGTGTATTATAAATGACTTAACCCTTTTAAAAGTTGACTTACCCTCAAAATTTAAAAGCTGCTACAACCCTTACCGCCTTCTTTGCTGATAATTTTCCGATTTTATCATCAGCAGACACTCCAAATGAAATATTTTTTAAGTTAAAATACCACAAAACTTAACTAGAATCTTGGTTTAAGAAATGGCGTATTTAGATACAAACTGCGAATATTGTACGAAACTACTTTTACCTTACGGCCTCAAAATTGCCCTCCCATTTGCATAAACGGGCATCCTCTTCGTAAATCACAAAAAACTGGTATTAAAGGTCAGACAACAGTTCTCTTTATTTAACGGTTACTCAACGGTAACGAACGGTTTTCGCGGATCACTCAAGGAGTGCATTTTTGACGGAAAAATCTCGACGTTAGAAGAAAACAAGTTTACTTTATACTTTCTAAACAATCTAATTTGCCTTTTAATTTTAAAACTTGCATTTTAAATGATCATGAGGCTTATCTCCGGCCTATTGGATATAGTCTACGCCTACCAAATCTATGGAACTGCTAAGATTTCTGTAGTTTTAAAAATTTAACGATTTCATTCAAATACTAAGGAACTAGTAACGTTCCCTTGAATATAACCAGTGACTTGAAATCCTGTACGTGGACGAATGTTTTCATAAAAATTTTGGAAAAAATTGCCTCACTTTACCAACGAACTGATACGCAATTTATACCTACTACATCTTCCCGGAATTTCCCACAAACGGTTACGCCGACTATTGAGTAGATACGTCATTGTCTAAAAACTTAATTCCATTAGTACATGATAAAAACATTACCACAAGGTATATACTCACCTTTGTCAAACGAATAAAAAATTATTTTATATAAATCCCTTTTAAATCCCATGTGGACATAAGGGCTTCAATTGTGGGGTACATCCAGCACTTCAAACATAATCATATTTGAACGTTTCCAGTCAAAATTCTTGCGGCGGGCCTTGCAAATTCCATGGTACAGCAAAAACACCTATATCTATGCCAATCTTTATATTGACTCAGTGAAACAAACTATGTCAAAATTCAGCCGTAAATATGAAGAAAGACTCAACAATCATCCAAACTTCCTGGCTCTGAATTTACTAAATGACACTGATACACAGTTTTCAGGATTGAAAAGACGTAGTGTTTTTGATTTAGGTTATAAGTTTCAAAGAACAGTGTTACACTTATTATCTTTTTTTTTAACTGATATACTTCTAAGTCATCATTGTATTTATCAAACATATTAATTTACAACTATTTTCAATTTCATTAACATTATAATGAAATTGTAATCATATTAATTAACATTTACCAAAATTACTGATTGCTCTTATTTCAAGTGAACAGATTGTAATGTTGCAGAATTCTAAAAAAAAAAATAGTACATGAAATTACATAAGCAATGTTTGGAGCAATTCTAGTTGGGATTCGCTATTTAGTGGTGATCTCTAAGTCTTATCATTCGTTCATTCTATAAACAATTTTGTAAATTTTACTAATTTATTCAAAAAGTTGTTGAATGTATTATTTCAAAGCTCGATTAATTTTAGCTAAAGAGAATTAAATTAATTTGCCTGTTAAAAAATACTAAGCATTTCATAAATCCTTTTTCGAAAAATATTGTGTTTCTTAAAGTTTTTAACTTCAAATTTGGAATGAATCATTTAATTTCATAACAAATTTTCTAACGGCTTAGCATCTGTCAATTTCATACTCGTAGAGTTTCTTAGTCGCCGATGTAAAGGAAGTTCATTAGCCTTATATTAATATATTACATTAGGTTATATTACTAAAAGGTGCGTATTAGGAGGTCTGAACGATATGTCAGAGCAACAATATCGTTTACTTTAATATCAATTCCTTGTCGTTGTGAAATTTAATCGCTCTGCTTCCGTGTCCTGTTATTATACGAGTAAGTAGATGAACCTCCTGTTCATTTTTAAGTACTGAATTCTTTTAATTTTCTGAATAAAATTGAAATAGAAAACTTTCTTGTAAAATACAAAAACAGAATTTTTTAATACAATTTGTTTGTATTTATATCTTACGATAGCTAGATTATTACTAATTTGGAGTTTATGGATACGTTTCTTACCCATATATCATGCTATTATTTGTTTGTCGCTCGTTTTCAAAATTTTCATGCTTTTAAAAATAACTATTAAAGCAAACTTAAGTTTGCTTCATACATATAAAATTTAAATAATATTATCATGTTTTCTATTTTAAATTTATTATTGAGGATTCAACCCAGATTTTGTAGTACTTTACAATTCATATTTCTACAAGTTTCATATATAAGCTATAAAGAAATATTACTTTAAAGAATTTGTATTCATGAGAAATCAACATTTTCTATTGTTGTCTTATTACTTAAAGTATAATCTGTACATAAAATTTGGTTTTTAATCTGAAATTTTTAATAGTATAGAATACTATGCCTACCTCTAAATATCATAAATCTAATACATAACTATTTTTTTATTTTTATTATTTTTTTTTTTTTTTTTTGGTTTTACGTCTGACTGTTTTGTAATTATTTCTTCTAATGCAGACGGTGAAGAATGATGATATATGAAAATGAGTGATGAAAAAATGCCAGACCTGACCGGGAATCGAACCCGGGGCCCCATCGTAGAAGCCAGTTGCGCTAACCACTACGCCAACGGGCCTTACTCAACGCCCCTGACAAAAATCAAAGATTGAACAGACAAGGTTTTACATATTTGGGTATAATAACGAAAAATTCAGTTTTAAAAATTGTAATGTATTTACATGATAAGTAATGTGTTTAAACTGATTTTTTGAAATGTTTCATGTATTTCAGAATTATAGAAACTTGCTGATTACAATAATTTTTAATGCAATATTACGTCTGGAGTACTTTCCTTCTTACTGGAAAGTTGCTCAAATTATAATTATCCTAAAACCTGGGAAGCCACCGCACGAAATATCGTCTTACAGACCAATAAGTTTGTTGCCAATTCTTTCAAAAGTATTTGAAAAATTATTGCTTCAGAGATTACGCCCAGTACTGGATACCATAAATCTCATTCCGAATTGCCAGTTTGGTTTCAGAGAAGGTCATGGCACGATTGAGCAAATTCACAGAGTTGTAAACAACATCTACAAAGCACTTGAAGAAAAGAAATATTGCTCCACGGCATTTCTTGACATCAAGCAAGCCTTTGACAAAGTGTGGCATGCGGGTCTTCTTTTTAAGAATAAACAAAATCTTCCCCATCAGTATTACTCAATTATTGCATCTTATTTAGAGGACCGATACTTTACAGTGAAATATAAGGACGAACAATCATCTCTAAAATTAATTGAAGCTGGTGTTCCTCAAGGAAGCGTGCTGTCTCCTGTTTTGTACACCATTTACACTTCTGATCTTCCACAAAATGACAACACTACAGTGGCAACATTTGCCGACGACACAGCCATTCAGGCAATACACGAAGATGCACAAATTGCATCTCATAACTTGCAGCAACACTTAGACAGCGTACAAAATTGGCAAAAAAAGTGGCGTATAAAAACAAATGAACACAAGAGTCTGCACGTCACATTTACACTAAAACGGGAAACATGTTCACCAGTGTTTTTTAACAACGTACAAATTCCACAATCCGATACGGCAAAATATCTTGGCCTCCACCTGGACAGGCGTCTAACATGGAGGACTCACATATGGAACAAACGAAAACAGTTAAATCTTAAATACCAACAGCTGTATTGGATGCTTAATGGAAAATCCAAATTATCGGTACAAAACAAATTGTTAATTTATAAAACTGTACTTAAGCCTGTGTGGACATATGGGATACAACTCTGGGGCACAGCAAGTCACAGTAACATTGAAATAATTCAACGGTTTCAGTCAAAAATACTTCGAAACATCATGGACTCACCTTGGTACATATCCAACACTATATTGCACAGAGACACGAACACTCCCACGGTACACGAAGCTATACTGAAATTTTGCACCAGTTACCAAACAAGACTTGAAAATCATCAGAATCCAGAAGCCATCAATCTCCTAGACAACAGTGGAACACACAGAAGACTATGCAGACTACACCCTAAAGATTTATTTTAACATGTGATTGTGTAATTTATTTTACATTCCTGGCAAAATCAATTCAACAAAATGGGAAATTTTATAGAGTAATACCAAGGGGTATTACTTACTCAAGATTTATACTTACAACACATCTACTCATTGTTCTATGAGAGCAGATCGTAGATTTACAGTTATTAAAAAAAAAAAAAGAAACTTGCATGAAATCTTTATTCTGTATTCGTTTTAACCGTCGCGCTGGGTTCCCAGGAAAATGAAAACGGTGAGATTCTAGAATTTATAGATTTTATTGTGTTGTAATTTTGAAAAAAAAATTATTGCAGTAGGACTTTGGTACATCGTTAGAAATTTTAAAATCGGCATGTAAAGTCGCATTATACACGTAATACTAAGTTAATGCTCTTGAAGACGTAGAAACTTTTATTGGAGAGTTTGCAGTTGTTTAATATTATTAAATTTGTTGAGCCAAATAACTGAACTCCATTTGACTAACCTGGTTTAAATAAAACTTAAATCGTAAAATAAACGTGGTTGAGCTAAATTACAACGTGGAAGCATCGATTAGATTCCCGGTTAATGTCTGGGAAACAAAAAATTCAAGATTTAAAAAAATTTCTAAATGCTAAACATGTCATGAAATCGTCTTCATGAAAGTTTAGAAATTATGACCAAATATTATTTTATTTAAAATTGGTGCATTTAAACGTTTGTACATGTTAAAGAAAGAGAAGAGTGATATTAATTGTGTACCTGTTACTCGTAAATAGCGATTGAAATTCTAATTTAGGAGAGAGAAAACTAATAAATTAATTTTCTCAAAGTACAGAATATACTGTAATTGGAAAATGTTGCCCAGAGCGAACGATAGCTTCTCTAAAATATTCCAGAATGTTGTAAATTGATTACTCTTGTAACAGGTTTAACCCTAAATCGTACGCGTTCTAAAACTCTAGCGATTATACGTATAACTTTTATTAACTTATTGCTCAAGAGTACGACTGTAACAATATTAACTGAATCTTCTTTAATTGAATTTAATCAAGCTATATAATTTAATTTTGTTTGTTAACAATCCTGGATATTGATTCAAACACGTATTCAATTACGGATTTATATTATTGTTGACAATTCGTAGAAATGTTTCATGTTAATTTTCATATTTATTTTAATTTAGGCTTATTATTTAACAAAATTGTATTCCCGAAGAATACTCTTTAGTTGATTTGGTGTAAAAAACAAAGCAGAGCAATAGAAATAGCATCTAGGCCTAATCGTATAAAATATATTTAAGCTATAACAAATTTAAATACAATTTTAAAAATTCGAAAGTAAGATATTATAAAACGGTATTTCCTGTAAAAGCCCTTTGTTGTGCAGAATTTTTACATTTTCAGACAAATGCATAATTATGTAGATTAGAAAAGAAAATTTATGAAAATTCATGGACATAGTATGAAGACGAATTAGTGTAATAAATGTATAATTAAGAGAATGAGACGTAATTTATGAAGCTTGGAAAAGTATAAAACAAAACAAGGAGAAGATTACAATTTTGCAAAAATATTTATAGAGTAGTAATGAAAACAAAGTAATACAGAAACATTTAATTTTTATGTCAATAGAATGACAAAAATGAACTAATATTATAAAAATAAAAAGGACCTTAAAATATACCTACCTAATAAAATACATTTTAAAATAACTAATGAAGTAAAATCAATTTTTTTTGAAAAACTTATGAGTCTAGATCTCCAGAGAAAAAATGAGAAGAAACAAAAATTACAATAATGGACACAAGAAAAAAGAAAACATAATGAAAAAAGAAGTTTTGGAAAAGAAACAATGAACTGCAATAATGGACAGAAGAAAAAATACAAAAAAGTTTAAAATAAAGGAGTTTTGGAAAAGAAACATATAAACTATGTAAACGGTGTCTCTTATGATCAGAACCAAAAAATGAATATATTATTCGTCAGATTCTAGATGCAGCACAACAATATTAAAGATGGACTTGAATTGCAGTCAACAAAATCCGGTGTATAAGTTCGGGTTTTCCGGAATTTAATAGTTATGTTATTGTTTGTACAACTGCAAAATAATGCAAATTACAAAAATTTGCAATTGTATGGAGGGATAACGGTGAAAAATAAATAAATCTAATATACTCGTACAACATTTCTATACAGCGTAACTTCATAATATTAATGGGGGACATTATGAAGATTATGATGATATGGCAGGGTAATGATAATTAATTTAATAATCACTGTCAAACTTCAATTATTTTTAAGACAGAACTTTGTAGGGCTGTAATAGATATTTCTGATCCCCCTCTTAAAGAGAGTAAGGATCCTCTGCTGGAAACTTTAATAAATTATTTATTAGTTTGATAGTTTATTTAGTTTGATAAATTTATGACATGATAAATTCACTAAATACCTTAGTAATTCATAAATAATTTTATTTGCTGCATTGTCTGCTCGTATCGGAAAATAGAATCTAAATTCTTATCACAAATTAAATCTTAATTTATATTAGCAGACAACTAAAAATAGTTATGCTATAATATGTTCATTTGCTTTGAACAATAAATCATTTATCTAACAGAAAAGTGAAAAAAATAATGGAATTCAAACGTCCACAGATGTTTACCTCTGTGATAGTTATAAACATATTTGAAAATAATTATTATAATTAAACGAATAAATAAAATACAGAAGGATATTACACTTAATTTTTGATTACAATATCGGTAAGACAAGTCCAAAAAATAAAATCTCATCAAAACTGAATTTAGATTTACACTATTGTCTTAGCCCTTTCAGGTACACTAGATTACTAAATATTTTTCGTTAGTAAAACCTGTAAAAATAATTAATACAGAATTTTAAAATTTTTGTTTCACTGTATTTAACTTAAGATCTGTATAAAGAAATTTGGTGTTTACATACCATGATATGTTTAACATGTGTCTGATGGTCTTTGACTGGAATTGTTCTAAGATTTCAAGTTCAAATTTACAGATGTACCCCAAAGTTGTATTCCGTGTGTACAAATAAAAATAACTGCAAATTTATGTTAAGTTTATCATAACATTGCAATTTACTCTAAAATTTAACTAGATAACATTTTAAATTATGAATATTCTAAAAAACCTACGGTACATAAAATACAATACAATTTATAAATAATGACTGTCTTATCGATCAATATTTTTGTGTTTACTTCGGAGATTTGTGTTTACAGAGATTCCAATCGAAGTTTCTTCGACTAATATGCTGTACACCTTGGTATGTGCCTAATGAAGTACTCCACCATGACCTGGGATTACCTACGGTGAGAGAAGAAATTATCAGCCGGAGTAAAAAGTATTTAACCAAGTTAGACACTCATTCTAATCATTTGGCTATAAAACTTTTCGACGACAATATTGAAAATCAAAGATTCAAGAAGGCGAGAATATTAGATCTTCCATTCCGTTTCACCTGATCAAAAATGTTTAACCATCCTTTCAAGATTAAAAGCACAAAATTATATTACGGATGGTCAACTCTTATTTATCAATAAACTAAATCTTGATAACTCATTAATCTAAAATTAATCATCAAATAGATATTCAATCATCAATTACACAGATCATCAGTATCACGTCTTAATTCTCTACTTTTCACACCTTCATTCACTTCATCCGTATAAAAAGAAATTGTACGTCACCAGGACCCAAGAAGAAACCCTTTATTACTTACATCCAAACGATCACACAGAAGCAACGCTGCCGAGTGCTGTCTTCTTTGTTATTTTCATTGTTAAAACATTTACTGAAAGGTTTTGTTAAACTGTTTGTAAATAATTCTAACTGTTAAAAAAAACTTCGGATATCTTGTTTGCAAACAAAATATGTATGATGATGGTTTTATTTATTAAAGAAATAATTAGTCAAAGCAGAATATATTCCGCAATAAATTTCCAGCTAATTCGGATGTACTTATTAAGGCTTCATCCACTCCCTGAAACTCTCAAAGAAGTTCGTATAAATGGGTTTTCGTTTTATTTTTATTTGTTCATTAACTTTGTACTTTCATGATTCATTACTTTACTTACTGTCTACAACTTTCTATACTAATTATAAAACTGAACTGTCTTTTGTTACTTTATTCTTCAACTAACATCAAAGAATATGTAGTACTGAGTATATTGTTCTTTTAATTATTCTTTCTTGTTAAGAATAAATTTGAATAATCATGTATGAAATATTGTAAACAATCATTAAAAACATATGCTTTGAACGATTGATGTTACTCAGTTGGAATATTTTATCCAATACGTTTTATTACGTGTTTACGTTTCTGACGTAATTATCAAAAATACAGAATTAAGGATCAAATACAATCATGTTGTTTCTTCTTAAATCTACTTGCACTATGCTGTAAATATCTAACTAATGTGATAATAAACTATCAGATATTTTTTGACAACTAAATTTTTAAAGTTTATCGTATAAAGTAAGGTGTCGTTCACCTATAGTTGCAAGTGTCCATAATGAACTGTAGGAAACATTGTGAGGATTGTGCGATGTTGCAAGAGCAATAAATCTGAACTGGATTGTTCTGCATGCATGGGTGTATAATAGCAAGGTCATTCAAGGATGTCGTACTTTCAAAGGTCGTTTGTATTTGTGGAATGGCAACAAACATTTCTGAGAAGGAAGGGACGATGTACAATCTTCAGTGATGGTAATTTATGGAAATTACTCTTCCCTCTTTAAAACCATATGTTTGTTATTCAACTGCCGTTATGTCAAATTTAACTCTTATTGAACTGGGCAACGATATTTTTTTAGCAGATTTCATTTTTACGTGCTGTATTAAAATTTAGAAGCATATATTTTTTTTAGAAAAATTTATATTATAATTTAATTTTTTCAAAGTACTACTGAAATATTATATAGTACACTTTTTTCTAATCCCCAATGTGTGTACGTTGCAATCTGTTCAATTTAAGAACAGTAGGCAACCCCATGACTCAATGAGATGAGGATGATTTATATGACGTGTAAATGAGGTGTAGTCCTGTATAAATTCAGGCAGACCATTCCTAAGAGTGTACGGTTAATGAATCCAAACTGTCAAAGTACAACGGTAAATACTGTCAAGTATTCAAATCCGTATAAAACTAACTACCTTTTTTCGAGGATTTAAACCAGGAACCTTCGTCTCCGAAAAGAAACTATTAAACAGGTAATTCATACAACGTGGTAGAAAAATTATCCATCTAATAAGATGTCATATCAACATCCAAAAACAAGCGCTTACAATTAATGTTTATTAGTTTTGGTGATTATAAACGTAAAACCACGATTTCTTAATTCAACTTTATTAGATAGTAACAAAAACGTAAGAGCTCAAAAGTAAAATATAAAATCGACATGAAAACAAGTAGGGCTACTTTCCTTCCTCTATATTTATAAAGGTAAAAGAAAGTAAACAAATTATAAGGGGTGACAAAATAATACCACCGAATTGGTGGTTTATTCAAACTTTTCCGTTCGACACAATAATTTGGTTGAAGTTCAAAATAACTATTTATTTTTGAAATTTATATTAAAATTTCAAATAATTATAATACTATAGGAGAATTTCATCTGTTACATTCAAAGATTACTAAGTAGGTTATTAGACCATTAGGCCTACTAGTATTTCAGGTAAAGTTTAGATATTGTACAAATTTTCGAACTAACAATAGAAGTTCTACTTTAAAGTTGTATCAGCAACTTCCATAGTTAGTTAAATTACAGCTTGAGATGAAACCGTAATTGACTGATCTATTTTCTTGAAAGACATGACTAAAGTATTAAGGTTCTAATGCCATGATAGATGAGAGTATGTGCCTACTTGCCTTTGTAGTTTAAATAATTTAATAAAAAGTAACATAATCTTCAAATTTGTTTTAAATTGACAATTTAAAATGTTACCCAGTAGTCTCCCTCTTCTCGTTACAACATTATTTCACTTACCTTTTCCATTCACTTATTCTCGTAGTACATAGCCATTTTTGTTTTCTATCCATTTAAAACGATCTCAAATGCGTGTAGACTATTTTCTTCTTTTATGTCATCGCAAATAGTTTGTTTTGTCTCTCATACCGAGCTGAAATGTTTTAAAAAGTTTTATCTTTTCAAATAACTTAGATTGAGCAGATATTTTGGTACTAAATTGCATTATTGAGTTCTGTTTACACGTATTAACCTGTATCAATATTTTACAGACTTCGGTCGTGAATCGAATCGAGGACTAAATATTTACTTTAAAGTAAATTATGAAATCACTGCAAAACAATTGGAAGTAATCAAAAAAATTATTTAAAAATTAGTCTTCTTAATAACTCGATTATCTTTTATAGGTTAATGGAAAAAGTAAAAAAATAGCTACAAGCATAGATACAGACTGAACCAGTCAATGCATTTTTTGTGACGGTATACTCCTACCGGTACCTAAATTTAGAAACATTTAAAATTGTTAACTTAATAGTAGGCCTGCTAGGTACAATCAACCACCGGGTTGGCCTAGTGGTATAGTCGTCACCAAAGTCAGCTGTTTAACAGCTGATTTTCGGGGACGAAGGTTTTGTGGTTGAAATCCTAGTAAAGGTACTCGTAGTATACGGATTTGAGACAATAGTTACCAGTGTACTTTTTGTTTTAAGTTATTTATGTAAAGTCGTATCAACTGCTTGGTCATTATCGACTTCGTTGGATTATGTAATATTAACTGTAGGATTTGACACGTGAAAATTTCCGAACCCTGGTTGGGAGTCGAACCCAGGACCTCCGCGTGGCAGGCCAAAGCTTTAACCACTACACTAAGGAGGCGACCCCGGTGTACTATGATGGATGGGGTTCAATTAACCATACTCTCTCAGGATCTGTCGGCCTGATTTTGAATAAGACCACCTCATTTACACGTCATTCATATCATCCTCATCTCAATTGGTCACATAGTTGCTTATTTTTCATTGAACAGATAGCAGCGTACACATTTTATAGAGATTAAAAAAGTACAATTAGTATAACTGTATAAAGTACGAGTCTCGTAATTTATACCATTTTTTTAAAAATCTTTATAACTTAATTATATTTTTAATTTTTGACTCTCGCATTAGTTTCAACGGATTTAATTGTTACATCTCCAAACGTCAGATTAACTCAGTGACAAAATGCACGCCTCGGTTAACACGGAGGCTTGGTTAAACGGAATTTGGTTAACCGAGCGGCTACTGTTATGTTATAACTTACTAAGCAGTAAAACCGCAGTAGATTTTATACTGAAGGAACATCTTTATGATTTTTTTATTATCGGAGAAATTTTGCTAAATTATTTATCCAAACTACCACAATTAGTAATGAACTTGTAGTCGAAAGTTGCATTGTACGTATATGGTATAATGTTTACAAGAATTACATTTTATTTATTGAAGTAAAAGTCTGCCCATAACAGACAGGTGGAGTGTCAAATTATTTACTCTCAATCTGTTCGTTGCAGGGCTAAAATAAATAGTTCTGTTTCTTGTCACATGGTCAGCCAATTAAATGACTGAATCATTTAAGAACAGAAGAGGTAGAGGTGTAAAAGACACTATTCAGAGTTGTTTCCTCTGAAAGTAATGAATTTCAGTATTGAGCCAGACCCTGTGGTGAATGAAATGAAGGTGTCGTTTGCAGAGTGAAAAATATGTACTTTTCAGAGGGCCCGGCATGCTGATAAGCGCACTTTCCGTCTCAGTGAGGAAGGCAATTGTAAACCAACTCACTCCTCGTTTTACTTAGTAAAACCTCTAAATGTTCAATTTAGCCTTTCGGCTGATGACCTAAACAACAAAGTAAATGTGTATCATTTTTTTGTCCTTCAGAAATTTAAAAAAAAATGGTTGAATATTAAGTAATTTTTAATCTGAAATTTTACTTTATTAATGCACTACTTGCAAACCACAGAACTTGTACTACAACATGAATTGTTTATTCACCTGATGAATTATCTACGATATTCTTTGTATTTCAAAGGCAATGATCTTTCCAAGTAGCTATAATAACAACAAAAAGTTAACAATCTTTTGTAACGGTCTATTTCTGGAACAGATAACTAGTTTTACTTATTTTGGAAAACAATTGCATAAGAATATGGTCGTCAGTATAAAAGACAAGTTAAACCTCAAATACCATCCAGAACTATCTAAGTAGTATTACATGGAAATACAAGACAGTGACTCGATAGATCATTGGCTTTAACAGATCTTCCTCTAATATAACAATACAAATCAATTTTCAAGTCCACATGTAGATGAAATAGACAAACATTAAAGGATTTCTCTCCTTCTTTTTATCTTTTGATAAGCTTCTGATATGCCTGTATTTCAATTTAATATTTTACAAACTATCAACTACGAAACTGGAATCATATAGTGATGATCAAAAATATTGTGGCCAAAGAATTATTTTATGAATACCCATTAAATTTTTATCTACCGTGTAAAATA
Organism: Catonia carolina; assembly: GCA_035578175.1. Taxonomy (NCBI): domain Eukaryota; kingdom Metazoa; phylum Arthropoda; class Insecta; order Hemiptera; family Achilidae; genus Catonia; species Catonia carolina. The sequence goes on along the minus strand of JAQMRL010000001.1, from coordinate 63,522,327 downwards.
AATAAGATAAAAGATTGAATTTTAATAAAATTATTAATTTATTAATCAGATACATAATACATTCAATTTGATATACCGGTTGAACTCGCATAAATTAGAATTTCAGCCTACTTTAAAGGATATTTCTTATACAATTTTAAACCCATATTATCGATCACTTTAATGGCTACAATAAGGTATAAAAAACATATAATTGAATAATCTATATATTTCTTTTTACCAAGACAGAAAAGAAAAAAAATTCAGTTAAGTATAAATTTTGAATCACATAATACATAAAATTATTTTGTGCGTTATTAAAAAAAGTAAATGATCAAAGTTTTAACTAATCCAGTATGAAGAATGTTAGGCCTACTGCACAACAGAGTTAGGATTTTCTTCAACTCTTTGTCATGAAATTTTTTTCACATACCTAGTTGTTTGTTCCCGCTATCTATAGATGAAATAAAGTACTTCACCTGTTCATTATATCGGTATGTTGTAAAAATTATTTATTTATAGTTTATGGATAGATATTTGTGTAATTGTACCTACTAAAGACGTTATCAAGTTAGCATTAATTATTATGTTAACATAATGTTTTTGTAACGAACAGGAAACACTTTAAAAAATTGAGGAAATGCTAACTTCTTAGAACAATATAACAATGCCGGATGTAGGTGATATTATAAAAAATTGATAACTTAAGTCTTTAGCGGTGTACTTATTTCTTATCATAATGCAAATACATTCGTTTATAACACAATGAATTGCTCAAGAAATGAGTATTGCGTATTTTGAAATACTATAAAATAACGAAGTAAGCCTATTTTTTAGACATTACAAGAAATTCAGTTATATAAAAAATTATGTACCCTTGCCTTAATGACAACATAAAAATATTATTTTACCACTTAATTACTGGATATTAAAAAAATTAGATATAATTTGTAAATACTTATCTACACGTTGTTTATTTAAAATGAGAAAAAAATCACTTCGGATCTTTTAAAAAATTACACAATTCAAAAACTTGCAATATATTTTTGATTGTTTTTCTCTTTATATAATTACAAACTCTTGCTAAAGTAGAATAAATCTATTGATCAAAATATTAAATCTATAAGTAGCTCATACTTTGCAGTGGAACAAAGAACAATGCACAATGTGCATATAAAAGTTAATTGGCCAGCAGATTTTGACAAAAAAGACAACCTGTCAATATAACATTATGTGGTTTGTCATTATAGACTAATTCTAAAACTATAAAATTCGGAAATCATCATATTAAAAGAAATATCGTTAATTTTATGAATTGCCTGTCGATTAAATTTTGCTTTACAAACTATTGTAAATTAATGGTACGTAAAGTAGTTATAAAACAGGTTATAACCTGTTTTATCAGGAGTAAAAAATGTAAAAACATAACCTAAATTTAATCATGAGTGAATGATGCTAAATAAAAATTAACCTCTCTTTTACTTAAAAATGCGGAAAATTACTAATTGAAGCTAAACTAGGCTCTATTGAAAAAAAAGTTGTAGGTTTTTAATTTTCTATAACTTTAATTATAGTTATAGGCCCTACACTTTCATCGTGGAATGTATACTAAGGCCGCAATCTTTAAAAAAAAGATTTTACTGAGTTTAACGAGCAAAGGAAAGAAAATCACTCATTGACACTAAACTAAGCGTTGTAGAAAAAATGTTTGAAATACAAGTTGTAGGTTTCTTAATTTCCTACAACTTTAATAATATACACTTTTGCCCTAAAATGAATATTCAGGCGCAAACTTAAAGAAACCATTATTTACCACGAGAGCACGGCTCCTCCAAAAATTTCAGCAGAAATGCAGCTGACCCGATCTTGTAGAACACAGAAAATGTCGTAAATGAGGCATGTTTAAAAAAAATCGTATAGATATTTTTATTATTACAGTTTTATAGTAGTGTTTTAATAGAAGCTACAGAATCTACAGAATCAGCCTGTATTTATAATATTGTGTAGTAGTTTCTTATGTTTAACGTTCGACTGTTAGGCAGATTACTAATAATGCAGAAGTTGACGGTTGACAGATGAATATGAGTGATGAAATTACACCAGACCTGACCAGGAATCGAATCCGGTATCCTTGGCATAAGAGGCAGCTGTTACGCTGGCCACTACACTAACGGATCAATATAGTAGTAGTAATGATAAAGCACGAAAAGAAATAACAGTTGTATTTTATCTTCATTGTATTGTATTACAAAGAAGTATATAGTTACAAATGGTTACATTTTTGTGTATAGAATACATTTGTCAAGTAACTGTAAACAAATAAATAGTTACGGATACAATGCCTGGAGACCTTCCTTCATTCACTACCGTATAAATAAAGAGTTCAAAGGAGTTTTTCATGGCTCGTTAGAGCCACTTTGTAAATTAACCTCTACAAAAATACGACTTACTACTCTGGGTGAACGCTAAAAATCCGCCTTCTTTTTAGCCTAGAGAGAAACACCTCTACAAGAACAACTGCCCGCGCTGAATCTATAAATTCTAATCTAGTAAGAAACTTTACCCATACATCGTGAGTTCTTTTGTAGTTTTATTGTAATTATTTACCGGCATATAATAATTTAAGGGCATATATCTCTTTTCTTTAGTAAAGGATGGATTTTAAACAAATACTCTTACTAATCCCGTACTTAAGAATGTACATAATTTCTTAGAATATAAATTATGTTTTGTGTACGCAGTATCGAAGAAATTTACATACAACTAGATTTATGTTCGAATAATGAGATACACTGCGTGATTTTAAATAAATGGTATTAATGTGGAGGTATGTAGACTCTTAAATTGTTCAGGTTAATCTATTGAGTGGAAATAAATTTTATTGGATGTAATATAGAGTAACTTAATTTAAAATCATTAAGTTTTACTTTCTCACGCTGCAGAAAGAACTTACGATAATAACATTTTGCTTGCCTTTACTTTTTGCCGGGGTCCTAAAGATTTCTCCGCTTCCCACATCCTTCCAACATTCTATTTTCTTCTATCTTTTCTGTCACTCTCCCTGAAATTCCCTCGCTACCATGGAATCTTTAACTTTCAACATCCATATTTTCCTAGGGAGGCCTCTTCACCATCTGTTTTATGTTGTTTATTCTGTTGGATGGAAAAGGGCACTCTTTGAGATCATTTGTGTCCTCTGCCATTCCGCTAACATTTATACCAACTGTCTTTTTTCTACTTGGTCTACTATGGTATTCTGAGAACCGGTTCGTTGGCTTATGTTTTTATTTCTTACATGATCCACAATTTATTTTTAATTTACAAATTATTACGGTTTGTTAATACGTATTTAGGGTATATTCTTTTTTAAGTTAAAGTTAACATTATTTGTTATTTACTTAAAATGTTTTTGCTTTTTGTTAATAACCACTTCAGTTAAAATGAAGTTAAAGTACGTATATGAAAATTCCGTCCGTCTTGGAAATCATAATACCACTGGCTTAGTTCCAGATTCTACCCGTGGATCGGCTTTAGAATCTACAACTCATAAGTTCATAAATAAAGTATTCCCATGTCTTCGTGTGTTAAGAACATTGCAGGGAGCACGATTTGCCAAAGAACTAACTATTTAAAAGGCCATAATTTAATAAAGCTGTCATTATAGCTTACCGATATAACGATCATTATACATACTCCAATATATTGGCTAATAAATAAACTATACTTTAAATAAAACAAAACATTATACATGAAATAATAAATAAACAAAAAACAGTTTACCGTCTGTTAAAGCTTCCAAGAATACCAAAAGCAGAACAGATGTTGAGGGCATAAAAGAACAATGCAATAGTGAATGATTACTGAAAATTGTAACAAAAACAAAAGCTTTCGGAAATATTTAAAGTTTTCTAAGCGACAAACAATAAAATACATGAAATTTAAAGTTCCAGTAACAACTATAAGTTACATTAGAAGATACATCAAACTTTTCTACATAGGCTTATACTTAATATGGTTTTCATTAATACACAAACATATGAAAGTTTAATAGTTAAAATTTTTAATTTAGAAAAATCTTTAGCAACAGTTAATTTAACAATTGAAGTTTTAATAGCACTTATTAAACATAAGTTACATATTTAGTATAAAGTAAATTGACATAATTTTCATTCTTCATCGTAAAGAGATCCACACATTATTTAATGAAGAAATTATTAAAAAAACTGCCGTTGGCCAAGAAAGTATAAAAGATACTTGTAAACATTAAGATCAACACTAGTAAGTGAAACATATTCCTGCACGTTATACGTAAAATACCAAAACATTCTACACGCGGTTTTATATAAACCAAATAATACGGAAAATTATTCAAACTCCCTTTTTTACCAGTTATGAATTCAATCTAGAAAATCTTATATTCAGAGTTACAGAAAAGTGAATACAGTATTCTATTTTAAACGTTTTAACGTTTATTTAACTTAGTGTGTGAGGAGGGTGACGAAAACACTTGGGAGTAAAGTTATTCAGAAAGTTGCATAATACTCTAAAGGATTCTTTGCCTAATGAACTCTTTGTTAATATCGCAATTCACGTAGAATCCATGACAATATAATTAATATTATTATTACAATACTATAATAGCCTATAATACTCTATTATAACAATGTAGTAATTCTATGTCATCGATGGATTTAATGAGTTCAACCAAACAAGTAGATCCTCCATACCTACAAATTACTAATAAGAAATTAATATATTTTGGAAGTCTCATCAAAATTTTAAACTTAATTACACAATTTTTTTTCAAATTCATACTGTCGCATCCTGCCCATAAGAGACAGGTGGAGTGTCAAATTATTTACCCTCAATCTGTTCGTTGCAGGGCTAAAATAAATAGTTCTGTTTCTTATCACATGGTCAGCAATCAAATGACTTAGTCATTTAACAACAGAAGAGGTAGAGGTGTAAAAGACACTAATCAGAGCTGCTTCCTCTGAAAGTAATGAATTTCATTATACAGCCAGACCCTGTGGTGAATGAAGTGAAAGTGTCATTTGCAGAGTGAAAAATATGTGCTTTTCAGAGGGCCCGGCATGCCGATAAGCGTACTTTTCCACTCAGTGAAGAAGCCGAGGTAAACCACCTCACTTCTCGTTTTTTTTAGTAAAACCTCTACAGGTTCAAACCAGCCTTTCGGCTGATGACCTAAACACAACAGTCGCATCAATTGTTTGATCGCTATCGACTACAGAAATATAAGAAAAATATACCTACGCATAGGTATACTATTTTAAAAATTTTAAGGCAGTAAAATATTCTTAATTTCTTCATTGACACAATATTTTTTTTGTCATGAGACGAAAATTTTCTTTTTAATGTAACAATCGAATTATTGTTAAGACTACAACGTATTGTAATATCGCCAGCTTGTGTAAAATAAATCAACAACCCAGCTAAACCGAAATTTCGGATAATCTGTACAGATTTTTATTTTTTAATACATATTTTTTACAGATAGAATGTGTTTAAAAACAAAGTGAATTAATTTTACAGCTAAAACAGATATCTAAACTTTCAGATTTAAATTATTTTTTTTAAATGTAGCTGAGGATAGAAAATGAACACACCCGTATTCTAAATCCAAGATGTAGTTACAAATCGCTTTTTGTAGGTATAAATCGCTTGCTGGTGAAACATCTTTTCTAGTTCATCAGCAATTACAAGAAATTACACATTTTCATTAATATCTGGCTACATAAAATTACTGACTATTTTCTCCCAAAATGCCAAAAACCTTGATGATACCGCAATATTTCGCCCCAACGCCTCAGAAACTTGACTTCTGTGTGCGAATCGTTGTTGTGCTACTCTACGTACTGCATTACTACTTCCAGTGCTACTTTGGAATTCGAAGTAAGCCGCTCCATGTTACATAATTAGATAATTCTGAATTATTTTTTGTTATTATGCGCACTTTTCGAATTATCCGAACAGGTCCACAATAAACCGTGGTTAGTTTAATAACGGCGTTTTCTTTACAGGTAAAGGTTCATACTTAAGTATATAAATAATACTTTATTTCCTTATTTTTAAAGTATAGTACATTTATAATAATTTGCATCATACTAGGTGGAGAAAATTGACCTACCCAACTGAGGCTAAATGCCATGTCCAAGGGTGATAGATATAATTAAATAACAAAGAATTTAGATTTTTTTTCATGAACGAATTATTCTATTATTCCTAAGTTACTAATAGGTTGAAACGTGACCAGGAAAATAATTACTGAGAGCTAACGTAAACGCACCCTGCACCCACATTAAGGATAGAAAAATCTAATTTTCCTTCAAAAAAGTAAGAAAAGGAAAAACAACCATCGTTATTGGGGCGCATATTCTTAAGAACCAAACTAGGTTAATGTTAATAGACGGGAGAAAATCACCCAGGAAGAATTCCAGCTTGTATCACCATGACAACGAAATATTTGGTATCCTTGACACGTGTATGCTTACGAAAGTCTGAAGAGAAGGAAGGTTCCGTAGATGGACCGTATTCAAATAGCACATTGATGAGAGGAAGAAGTGAAAGGGAGAGAGAAAAACAAATGAGAAGAAAATAGAAGATTAAGATGAACGGGTAAAGATAGAAAGGGAGAGAGAAATTTAGATTGGGTGAATGGAAACAACAAAAGGGGAAGTTGTTTTGAGTCTAAATTCTGGATTAAGAGGATTTTACTCCGAAGTGAGACACGTGGGCCGACATGAAAAGTCTTGATTAAATCTACTTCTGGATCTAACGTTATTATTTTTATATGAAAAACATGAAATTACCCGACAGTAGGGCTACAAATCTAGAAAAAAAACAACAACAATAAACAAAATATAACGTAATAAAGTATAAATAAGATTTTTAGTGAGATTTACGTTATTATGAAAGTAGTATCTTTCCCCGTTTTTACTGAAAATTTACAATTCTACAGAAAATAAAAGTGCTAAAATATATAATAAAAGTATTAAAATGTCGGAATCACTCTGTTTTATAGTCCTGTAACAGTTTTTTAATATTTTTTTTACTCAATGACTTTTAAATTTTAGAACCCAATTTTTTGTTCATCGTCTTTTCCTAGTCGTTCTAAAAAAATAAAAGTAAGATAAATTAACACACAAATTACAGATTATATCCTTATAGAATTTAAAAAGAAGGCATTAGAAAGTTTTGACATTGATAATGATCTTGCATAGTACATGAGAAATAAATACAAACTAGCAAGATTTTAGTGTTCTATGGTTTTTTAACAAACTCAGATGAATCCATTCTATCATGACCTTTGTTGCCCATCATTTATTCTGTAAGAGGAATCGCATAATTTTTGCATCAATATTACAGCCATTTGTTAAATCCTCTTTAAATATTTAACCTTTTTTGTTAGTTAAATTAAAACTAGTCTGTATTTCACTATTTTCAGAAAAATACGGAATGTATTCTTATCAGAAAAAACCAATATTTAAGTCATTGCACCTGCATAGTGCTCATAAATTATAAATTATTTACAAAAATATTGCAAAAGTAAGTACACATGGATTAAAAAATAATCGTAGAAGTGCAGTTGAATATTGTAAATGACATACCTTACTACTAATGAAAGAAAAAATTTAACTTTCATTCACTCAAATCAGAAACTATTTATATTAAAATATGGATTTTTGTAAACTTCAACTTGCATCAGTGGCTATTTATAGGCTGCCTATCGTACAGTTTTTGAAACAATTTCAGATCACAATAACTAACTGAGAACCGAATTTGAGATCCTTTGACTTAGCATTCAGATAAGATACTGACTAAACCACCATCCGTTAGATTTTAACAAAACAAAGCCCTTACTGATTTTATAAATAGGCAAATATATTATAAACATATATTTTTCGAACAACATGATTGTTTTATAGACGATAGATTTTTAATCAGTTTAATTATAGTCGAATAAGCATTCCTAGTTGTAGCGATCCCGTTACGTATAAAAAGTAAATAACAAAAAAAAGTAACACAGTAAAGAAGAATTATATTCGAACTCAAATAAGGTACCAGGATTTTGATCTAATCACAGGGAGAATTTTTAAATAACTTCCTTAAAAGCTCTTATACTGATGGCAATAATTTTTAATGCAATATTGCGTCTGGAGTACTCCCTTCTTACTGGAAAGTTTCTCAAATTATATTTATTTAAAACCTGGAAAACCACCGAACAAAATATCAGCTTATTAGTAAAATTCACAACTGTTTATAAAATAACGAGTGAATGAGACGTTATGAAATGAGATAAAATGCGCTTTAAGACTTATAGGAGATCACCACACAACAGTGGGCCGCTGCTGTAAATTTTCTGTAAATAGTTAACATAATTTTGTGTACTATCGGAAATTACGTATTATAAAATAATGTCTCAACTTCAACGTAATATCATCTTACAGACCAATAAGTTTATTGCGATTTTTTTCAAAAGTTTTTAAAAAATTATTGCTTCAGATAAATTACGCTTAACACTAGATAGCTTAAAACTTATTCCAAATTACTGTTTAGTTTCAGGGAAGGACAAGGAATGTGTAATAATTTACTGAGTTGTCAACATTACAAATCACTTGAAGAGAAGAATAATATTGATTCACTGTCTTCTTAGCATCAAGCAAGCTTTTGAAATAGTGTGGCACAAAGATCTTTATAAAATCAAACAGAATCCTCCCCACCAGTATTATTATATTATTCATCTTATTTGAAGGGCCAATACTTAATAACAGTGAAATATAAAGCCGAAAAATCCTATTTATACACTTCTGATATTCCATAAAATGATTACAACACAGTAGCAGCATTCGACGATACAGCCAATCAAGCACTTCATAAAAATCTACAAATTTCATCTCAACACTCTCCACAGCAATTACTCAGCATACAAAACTGGCAAAAGAATTGGCGCAAATGAATAAAAAAGTCTACACATCACATTTACACTTTAACGGGAAACATATCCACCAATGTCTTTAAACAATTTATGAAATCCTTAATTAGATACAGCAAAATATTTTGGCCTCGACTTAGATAGCCATCTAATAAGGAAACGTGGAGGACTCACATATGGAGCAAAAGAAAGCAACTAAATGTAAAACACTACACAAAAAACTAAAGCACAACATATCTTTGATCCATAATGGAAAATCTAAATTAACGCGTATAATTAACTTCTAGTTTACAAAACACTACTCAAACATGTGTGGGCATATAAGATAAAACACTGGGGTTCAACAAGTCATAATAACATTGAAAGAGTTCAAACATTTCAGTCAAAAATACTTCGAAACATCACAGACTCGCCTTGTTACATACCCAATACTATAATACACAGAGACATGACCTCCCACAGTACATGAAGAAATACAGAAGTTTTGCAACAGTTATCAAATATGACTTGAAACCCGTGAGAATCCAGAAGTTATCAGTTAACCAAACAGAAGACTGCACAGACAACATTCTATATATTTATTTTAATACTTTTACGTCACGATCAAAATAACAAAGATTAAATATTTATGGAGTGATACTAAGGGGTGTTACTCACACTCACAACACATTATTCTGTAAGAGTAGACCGCAGATTTACAGTAACACAAAAAAATATTACCGTAATTATATTTTTCTGTTGAAAATTTTCCTTTGAATACTTAAAATGTTATCAATTTTGGTGTTTCGTTCAGGGCGTGTCATTGAGGCGATCTTTATAAACGTGTATGGTAAGTAAAATTCCCTCTGTAAAGTGTGTCGTGCATGGCATTCAACGAGAATATGTTCAGCAGTCAATTTTGAGTTGCAATGATTACACTTATTACGTATGTACTTGTTTTGTTATGAAGTGACTGTTTCAGTTTAGTATGACCAATCCGCAGTCATATGAGTCACTTGGTCTAGTCTGTTGTCAAACATTTCTGGTATTAGGTTATAAATGTCAGTCCGTACAATGTGTAGGTCAGTTTTTACAGTCTTGCACCGTTCATTCCAAACCAATGTTAAATTTGATTTGAATATCTTATTTAGGTTTCTGTCAGAAGATTATTCTATTGGACTGTGATTTTATTATTAATGAAATTTGTTAGTTATCATATCAGAATTATCATAGAATACAGATTTTGATCGATGCCTGAAGTATTGATAAAAAGTAAGCTGTGAGAAATATGTAATATTTATGTAACGTAATACAAAGTATGAACAACTTAATAAGCCGATGATAAAATTAAAGGTGAGTGTAGTAGATATAAAATAACTACTCTTAAGTGAAGTATAAAGTAAGCTGTTTTAGTTTACATTACAGACTTTATAAAAGAAGGCCAAAGTGGAACCGTAACAAAAGTAGTCGAGTAAAATAACTTTTGCTGCGGGTTATTAACTCCTTTATTGTCTAACTTAATTAAAGAACTAATCAATGCCGATTAATTCTGCACGTAATAAAAATAATTCTGTCGTTCAAAAAGCAACTTTTAAAAACATTAATTTAAACCTTTTCTGTAAAGTAATTGATAAATAATTGTCAGACAAAATTAAAGATAATTAAAGGAAAAACTAGTTACACCGTGTAAGCTATCTACAAGTTATTCAGTATTATTTCAAAGGTTATATGTATCGGTTACATTATACTTCTATTTTTACTGATTGTAAATAAAAATTATGTAAATGAATGCACAAATACTTTTAATGAAAATATTAGTAAGGTATGAAACAGGTAACACAATTACTACATTAAGTCGAGTCACTAAAAAAAGTAGAACGTGAATCTTGCCAATGTGCGTATAACACTCGGTGCCATTGATTGCATGCTACGTAAACTCATCCGATTCATCTTGCTACAGCCGATTAGCATTTGAAAGAACTCGGCCGTGATTTCGTGTGAAGCGGCTACTTCCTGTCTCATCACACATTCTGCCAAACAAGTGATTTCAATTTATACGGGATTCGGTACGAGATGAAAGAAAGAAAGTATGCTTTGATCGCACATACTAAACTAAAGATTAATTTCGAATAATTACTCCTCTAGTACTTTATTCTCTTTGAAAGTTTGTACTTTCTTTATTACATTTGTATTGTAAATAAAGGAATTAGACACGTTTTAGGAGATGATGTCACCAAATATTTACATAAACAAAAACACCGATTTAAATTCCAGAATTCTGAACCATACCCACCGATTGAGTTACTCTTTAAGATTAAATTATTCTAATTAGTGTTTTGAAACATTGTATATAAAAATTGTCGAAGATTGTACAATCAGTACAACAGTTGAACTGTTGTCTAAGTAATTTCATCAATCGGTTCCATTTTGAATGGAAAAGGACTAAATACAATGTAGAAAGAATAGGAGTAGGAGGGGAAATACAGAGTTAAGGAGGTTGTAAAAGTGTTTGATTTGACTTCTAAATGACATAAGTTGATATTTTCATAGTTTTAGTGCGTAAAGTACCGTAGTAATTATTATACACATTATTATGGTAGATCGTATTAAAACATTCTTATACCCAATTAATAATTTTATGAATAAAAGAATATTTTAGCCTAAAGGAAAGATATTTTGAGAAAATATTTTAATGAAATAGGGCGGAACCTAACACGTTTATTTTATTCATGATATCAGGTAAGTAACTCAGTTTAACAAACTAGAGAGAGAGTAGGAAATTATTACGAAGTCAACCAAAAGTTGTTTCTTCATAAACAAAACTAGGAAATATAAACACTGAAATTTCATTCACATGGTTCTAGTGCCAAAGTTTACCTAGAATAAATCCCTTATGTTTAACAAGAAACAGAAAGGGGTTGGAAGAACTCTAAAGTTATAGAGAGATATTTTACCGAACTACAAGTACTTTTAGCCATCCACTCATAAACCACAATGTTATACGCATCCGTATACGAGCCTAATAAGTTTTTAGCTATGAAAGCTGTATTTTGAGTGATCAAAGCCGCACAATATGATTAAGAATTTTACTTGTAAGCTAATATGAATAAATAAAAGACTTTATTTACTTTATCTAACAACATCTTAACCTTACAAGCACTAAGATTGTCTCTACTTCATGTCTGAAATCGAGATTATCCAGAACGACTAAAGTACTGAGTAAAACAACGATAAAACAGTTAGAGTTGTTATAAAATGTACACAATATTTATAATCTATGCCTACAATTATTGTAAAACGTAAAAATACCATGCTAAATAAATTAAATTAGGTTTACTTACACATTTCTTCTCCCAAAACCCACGTCTCAGGTCTGGAGTTGATTTCGACTAGGACGGTCGGAGTGCAGACTAGTAAAACCATGATATCAGCGATGCTTAAATTCATGAGGAAGATATTTGTGGAATTTCTCATGTCTTTTGTCTTAAGAATTACTATAGGAACCATTATATTACCGACCAACCCGATGCCGAGTATCACTATACAAAACACCATAGACGTTGTCTTTATGTAATTCGGGAACACTGGAATATCAGACACGTTGTACTCGATGCTGTAGTTCCCCAACACACTGTGATTCAAACTGTATAAACTAACACTGCTGTTCAACTCCGAAGCCAATGCAGAAATCATAAGGGATTTTTTACTACTGGTTCACAACACTTCTCTACTTTTTTATAAATATCTTTTCACCCATTTTTTGGCTAAAAAGAGAAAAACATCGGTGGATTAACACAAAATAATCACTTAAAAACAACAAATATACAATAATTTTAATTATTATAATTGTATAACTTTTGTATCCAATGATATTTCGCTGATAAGAAGAAAAAAATAATGAGAGATGGTTGTCGAAGTTTTGTCTAGGTAGAAATTACGGCAGAAAGTTTGGAAGTAAAAATATGGCAGATGAATGAGAATACCTCGTATCTAAAGAAAAATTCCAAAAATGGTTATTTAGGACAATTATGAAGGATAGAAGGTACGTGAGCATAAATGAAGAATAATAAAAGAATATTTAAGTTTTATTCAGTCTACTTATCCCTTTGAAACTTCCTAGTAATCTCGAAAAATAATTATCTAATTAAGAAAATTTATACAATGTTATTAAAAACTCTGAATACGTGGGCAAATGAGTTTCTTTAAATTAGTACAAATGTTTACGTACACGTTAGTTAGTTTAATGTGTACGTACAAGACATTGGGAGTATTTAATCTTAGTAAGGTACCTTGATCTAGGTGTCTGCTCTACACGGACCAAGAATTAGGACAAGGAAAAATCAATTGTCAAACAAATTATTCCAAGTTGATCAACAAACATCCCAACATATAAAATGCAGATAGTAATAGTATTATAAAAGAAGGCAGCTGCTGAGGTTATGTAAGACTGAAAATACAACAAATTTTCAAAGAAAAACTATGCTACAGAAATTAAAATGATTGTCACAGATAGACATAAAGTTTAACAAGTAATTAAATTATAAATGATGGCAGCTACAAAGGGCATGTAAGACTGAAAATATAAGACAATTTCAATAGAGATTACAATAGAAACAATAAAACACAATAACTAATTTTTGGGCTGTTACTACAACAGGTTATAAAACAATAGCTATTTTTATAAATAAAAGTAACCTTTCAAATAGAAGAGTAGTGAAAAATTCAAATTTATTCAGAGTTTATTTTGATGGAAGAAGTTTATTACTATTGAGCAATGAATATTTGCACCCTTTTTTAATAAAACCTTAGAGAATTAAGCCTATTAAAAACAATCGAAAAATTACTCAAGTTAATAATATCAAGGCCAAAATAATTTTAGAAATTACTAATACGCCCAGATGTGTGTACAGAAGAGAAGTGATACGTGGTAAAAGTAGAAATAAGTTTTTAATGACTTTTTGAATTACTGTAAGTATATGGGATTAATATGTGTGAAATTAATGTGAAAATGCAGCAAATAATATTTCATATATTAGACATTTAGTATCGGAATTATGTAGGTCTATATTAGAAACTATGGAATCTTAAAATTTTAAAGTATAACATAAACCTTATTTGATTTTTTTTATAGTTAAGTTTTAACTAGGTAAGTCTCATACGTTTGTTTACTGTATTTTGAAATATGAAGCTATTTTAAGATAACTGAAATAGTTTTAAACGATTATCTGGTTAGAATACAAAATATAAGATTAATAGCATAATTATAGTATTTATATGGTGGGTTAATATTTACGTTCAGTTTTACTGCCTTAACGTAATTGAAATAAACAACCAGAAGAAAATATTTGGAATTGAAACTGTTACAGGTTATCCCGAGGGCAGTTGTTGTACTATGTTCGTACTAATAACCCACAGTGATTGTAAATTATTATTTAAATATAGACAAGAATTTATAAAAGTTGTACAGTTAAAGTAACATATACATACGTGCACTGTTTAATTTTCTAACAAAAGTTATTGTACTCATATACTATTTTTATTTCTTTTTCAATTGTTTTTTTTTTGTAATCTCTAATGTGTGTACGTTGCAATCTGTTCAATTAAGAACAACAAGCAACCCCATGACCCAATGAGATGAGGATGATGTGTATGACGTGTAAATGAGGTGTAGTCTTGTACAGACCCAGGTCGACCATTCCTGAGAGATTATGTTTAATTGAACACCAACCATCAAAGTACACCGGTAACCACTGTCTAGCATTCAAATCCATATAAAAGTAACTACCTACTAGGATTTGAACCAGGAACTTCGTCTCCAAAAATCAGCTGTTAAACAGCTGATTTTGGCGACGACTTTACCTCTAGACCAACCCGGTGGGTTTGAATTGTTATTGAATAATGAACTGTTGTTATTAAAGTGCGTTATTAGAATTGATCGGGCGTGTATCTTATTACAGTAAAACGATGATTGGCGGAATTAAGTAAACACGCTTGAACTTGAAAAATAAAAATTTGTATAATTGCACAAATCAAACAAACTATTGTAGTACATTATACTTAACGTTTTTGGGATTCATTATTATTCCAATGGATACCCTACAGGATTGGTATACCCTAATGTAGGTAGCCTATAAAATCAAAATTTCAAGTCGAATAGTGTGGGCTTACAGAATCGCATAACTAAAATATCTCATTCTAAAAACATATTTATAATCAGGACTAACCGTTACAGTAATACAGTAGCCAGGTTTTACAGTACGGGTACAGACGCTTGTATCCAGGTTTAAGCGTGTACAAGGAACAATTACCACTTACGCAGCAAAACTACTTAGTACATTCTGTAGAACTTACCAGTTAACTCGTGTAATCCACGGTGTAGAGCTAAAAAGTCATTTAACTAGGCATTGAGTGACAATGAATTGAGAAGAAAATATTTAAACCGGAACCATAAAAATTTAAATATTCAAAAGGGCTAAAAATTCTTCATGTTTCAATAAGTTTCAATTAAAATTAGCCGTAAAGCTTAAAACAGCAACTCACAAAAATTAATTGATTAAAAATTTTAACTTGTTTATTAATGATTTTCTCTATATTTAATTATTTTAATATTTTTAATTTATTTCATAATATCGGGTATATATTTGTAAATCATTTGAAATTGTAGAGTAGAAAAGGATTGATGAACATAATTAAAAAGTGAAGTTTATTTGTTAGAAATTCCTAGCTGGATCTAAAGGTAATAGGTCTATTATTTGAAAAAAATAAGTACCTATTTTATAGTTTATACAATAGACTTCAAGAAAAACTAGCGACAGTTTTCGCAATTCAATCAATTATATTTAAACAACTTTTAAAAAATAACTACTAAAACAAATAATCCATTTTTTGAATGAAAGAATGTAGAAGCATCTGACAAATTAAAAAAATCATTGTAAAATAACAGGTAGGGCTACCAGTAAATTCAGTAAAAGAAACATCTCATTAAGATGAAAACTAATAAATTCAGTTTTTACGTTCGTCACAGACTGACTGTTACAAACTAGAAACAGGAAAAATTGTTTCTCTGCATAACATGTAAAAATATTTTAAGTAGACGCGTAGTATTTTATAATGAGGAAAAAATATTTTGGTCCCACAGTTATAAATTATCAAGAATAAGTAAATGGCAATTTTAGTAGGGCTTTGAGAACCCTTTATTCCTTGAAGGATAAAATAGAGCATGAGCCTTTTGTCTTAGTTTGAATCAGATAGTAAGATAACGCTAATAGTATAATGTTAATAGTTAACCTAAAACTATAGTTGTCTGGTACAGCAAGATAAAGTTATACGTTTTCCTTAATGGCTTAGCTCGATGTAATGCTAGTAAGGCAGACATTTGTAAAAAAAACATTTATGGAAACAATAAAAATCTGATTCATTATAATTAAATTTGTAATTAATATGTATAAGTCACATCTTGCTCTTCATGTCAAAAATTAAGGTACTATTTATTAAAATTAATATTTGACCATACTGAAGAACGGTGCTGGATGCTTAGCATTCGGCATAACTACAATAAAATCTTTGCTTCAGTCAAATGAAAAAATGTTGGTGAAAATTTACATTATTAAAATTAGTAACTAATTAAAGTTAGCAAAAGTGACGAACGATTCCCGTGAAAAAACATAATGTAGTATGAGGTATAAGAGGTTAGGAACAATCAATAATAGAAAATGAGGAAATAAAATAAACATATATCTTCTGAGCAATATGTCACCCGAAATTTTAAAAAATTATTGGATTAATTAATTTTCAAGATGAAATTAAAATGAATTAAAAATATTCTAACTGAAATTCTCTTTGTACTAAAGGGAAGGAAGAACTGTCTAGGATGACCACACATAAAGAAGAATATGTTGTGTGAATAAAAATTATTAACCAGAGGTAAACAAATTAGTAGGAAGTAACTGTACAAGCCACGTAATGTGATGGGTGAGTTTGACAATCTGTCAAGAAAAATAACAGAAAATATTTGAAGGTACGTTAGGAAATGTCAATCTTTCTTTGAGTAAAAAACAAAAATGTATATTCGAACAAGTTGCACATTCCTTTCAGAGTATTTTTTTAATTTTTGAGATGTTAAAAAAGAAAAATTTGCTTCAATCAAATGGCACTTATATTTTTATAATTTATTGTAAAAATTGTTCGGATATAGGTAGCCTTAAAACATACAATTTTTTTTAAAATATAAAATTAGTATTCATTTGTTAAATAAAGTTGACTTTCAACGGCGTGGATTTTAAGATATTAGATATACAGGGATCACTAGTTTTATAACAGATTTTTATATTTCAAAAATATTAAGAAAGATTTATACTGTTCTCTCAAATCATTCCTCTGCCAAGATGTTCTTCAGCATGCTCAGATGGAAATTACTTCAAAATTAGAATCGTTTCTGCCTTACAAAAATCCGGTATTCTAGGTTTAAAGGGTGTTCTCAACATGAGGTGAATCGCTTTTTCAAAGAAGTGTTTTAGTATGAAATTCAAAATGAGTGAACATATTTTACAACCAATTTTTTTTTTTTAATTAATGAAATATTTGTATTACTTAAACAAAAAAATCTTTTAATAAACAAATCAATTACTTAATATAACTTTTTTTTAATAATGATAATTATTATTATCATTACTTAATAATTATTTTAAAACTATTTTTATTAATAAATAAAAAAAATTATATTTAATGGACAATAAAATTTTTATTACTTTTAAATATCTCAATTTTTATTATTTATTTGATATTCCAAAAACGTTATTTAATCATGGAATTCTTGAAAAATTGTAATACTCGTATTTATACTTTACGTACTTCTCAAGTGAACTGATTGACATTATTACATAATTTAACAGTTAACATTAATTTTTGAAAACTAAAATTTATTAGTTCCTTAAAACTAGAATATATTAGTTGATAATCTAATATTAACACAAACTTACTTTAACATTAGGATTTGGAGAGATTTTACAAGACATATTATTACAACGTATTTTAAATTGTTCAGTTATTAGAAAATTAAATTTCCCTATACGTTTAATACAAACGCCAGACATTTTTATTATCCCGGAATGTCGTCGATTAATCTTCATATAATTATTTATTAAATCATGTAGGAGCCAGTATATGAGATCCATGGCAGTGAAGGTAGATCAACTCTGTAGGGAGAAATCGCCTCCCAAGAATAGAGAAATGCATCGTTTTAGATGGAATCGATCAGAACGACGACAAACAATGTCGTCGCCTGATTTTCAATCAGGTTGTTATTGTTGCAAATTCAGTGTGCGACACCTGAAAAAGAAAACAAAAGAAATATAATTTAATAATAATTTGTATAAAATACAATAAATAATATGTTTTATTTTTGATATTGTCAAAATAATGAAGCAATTTGAATATTATATCTATGAAGGTGTCTTTTTTGGGTCTTTAGGAACTTCTGTGATGGAATTATAAATTATACCACCAATAAGATTTATCGTCGAAAATGGCATCGTAGAAACTGCTTTTCGATTGTTCAACTTCAGACAATACTGAAAAGAGCTTTAAATAATGGAGGGTTAAGTTAAAGTCAAATTAATTAATGAATGTGGTAATTGTAGCTGTATTGCTTCACTTTTGGTACTCTTGTCCTTTTGAAAGGTAAAGTCTTATTGTTCGCAGTGCGAATGATTGTACTCAGAGCACGATCTTGAATTTTAATGCAATTATAACCTTATGAAAACAAAAAAACCATGTTTATAGGGCAAAATAAATTAAAAGAATGAAATTATAGTTACCATTCCATTTATAATTATTTTCTTATTTCTTTTTATATTTTTAATATTTATTTACAACTGTACGACATACGACAAACACACATAATTATACATTTTATAGGAATATATATACATCAAACACAGTTCGCGCGCCCACAGAGAGAAGTAAAATGTAAACAATCATTACTAATATGGGGGAATTACCGAACCAGGGAAGCGGTGCAATAAGTAGCCACTGCAAAAGTCTCTACTGAGTTGTTTAGTACTATATTGCATATAATTAAAACATAACCTCACTTAAGAACTTAGAGAAGAAAGTTCCTCAGCAAGAGAACTTCACTGCGATTGTTTTTAGACCAAATAGAAAAGATTTATTATTTATTTATTTTTAATGTTTTATAACTACTTTTCTTGTGTTTATTTAGTATTGACTTTAAAATATTCAGTAATATTTCAGTGGTAAATCCAACCATGTCTATATTCCATCATCTATGGAACTCTTTCTTTGTGAGTTTTATGGTAAATTTGATCCATCTAGATCACGTATGATTGGGTTTTCATTAAATAACGTTTACTCTTAAAATGCTCATAAACGTTCAGAAATATGTCATTCACACAATGAGTAATTTTTGCAGTTTATTTAAAGTCACATAAACATCTTAGTTATTAGCGACTACTTTGCGTTATGGAACGGTGGGTTTGAACGTATAACGTTTTTCCAGACCCTAGTTGGGAATCCAATCCGGGACCTTCTAAATTGCAGTATAGCATGCTAACCACTGAGCCAAGGAGGCGATCGAATGAATAATTTTGTACAGTTTAATTCGATTAAAGTTAGGGTTCCTCACTACACGTCCTGAGTAATTTAAAATTGAAATTTTTGTATTTTGATATAACACGGTTTGGCGGAACCATTAAACTACTGTAATCTCACATACAACTCTTGTTTACTTTTTAATCAGAACAATTGAAAATTAAAGAACTAAAAGATTAGAACGTATTTCATAAATTAAAATTTTTTAGACGTCTTAAAGGAGACTTAAAATTCCATCAATAATGATCTACGTTGGAAAAGATATTCGACGATGTTTGATCCAGTAGATATAAAACAGCCACTTTTCAGTAATTGACGCGTCTTATAACTGATGAGTAAATGCTTTTAAGATTGATTACATCGTTTAGTTAAGGTCGAATTTAATGTATAAAGTACTAAGTGTCTAAGTAGTCCACTAAGTACTAAGTACTAATCACGATATAATTAATAAAAAAAATACTTTTTCAATTTTTACTTTCTCTTGCCAGTGTGAGTATATAAGAAGGAAAGTATAGTTTTCATGTCGATTTTTCGAAATCGAGTTTTCACCGGATCTACACGTTTTTAGACCTCCTGACCCCAAAATACATGTTTTTAGGGATCGGTGTGTGCGTGTGTGTGTGTGGTGTGTGTGTGTGTGAGTGAGAGAGAGAGAGAGAGAAGAAAAAATATCTCAAGAACGGAACACCGTACAAACTTCAAACTTAAAACTTAGGTTAGATACCACTAGAGTAGTCGTTTATTCGTGTAATTTTTCACTTTTTTGTGATTTTCTCAAAAACTGGTTCTACGATTTTTTTAAAAAATCGCCTGGTTTACTAAATATTTTATGCTCTACAAGATAGGGTAGGCGCCATGTTTGCTGAAATTCTTTGTAAGGCTGTTTTTACGTAAAAATATTGTTTTTTTTTTAATATTGCGGCTTTAATGTGCATTTTAGCGCAACAATGTATGTAATAAAAGTTGTAGAGAATTTAAAATCCTACAACATTTATTTCAAACATTTTTTTGTATAGACTAACGCTTAGTTTAACGGTAATTAGCGATTTTCTGTTTTTTTCTTACGAAAACGAATGAAAAATCGAGTTTTTTTTAGATTTCGGCGTAAAGCATAGAAGTGATATAATCACTTATATACTTAGAAGTGTATATAATCAAATTAATAGGAAATTAAAAGATCTACAACTTTTGTTGAAAGTATTTTTCTCTACAGAGCCTAGTTTAGCGTGAAACAGTGATTTCCCGTATTTATAAGCCTAACTGAGGTCGATTTTAATTTTGCGTCTTTAACTCATGATTAAAATAAGGTTATGTTTTTGAGGTTAGTTTTTTGTTAACTTCTAACGTTTTATTACTAATGTTAGATTGTTTATTATTTGCATTGGCAAGAGAAAGTCATGTGAGTGTTTCACACCAGATTTTTTAATAACAATATGTAACAATTGGGATAACAAAATTTCTGTGTCGCCATGATAGTATGCTAGATTACAAAGCGGATCGTCCAAGTTTTAACTCATGAGAAAACCTAAAACACTTTCACGACGTAGCCTACCACAATTTTTTTTTAGCCTTTTTTGTTATCGGGAACTGTATATTATTGACAACGTCCCAATTTGATCGTGCTTTACGCTGTATTTTTTGACGTGATTCGGCATGAATTTTTGAACAGGGACTCCCAGTGGAGTTTGTTTAGGAATGGCTGTCAGCTGGTCACCATACAAAGTAGCTTGCCCAACTGGTGTTATTTAACAAATAATAGCAACTTTCTACTAGCTAACTGACTGGGCTGGCGGAAGGCCTAAACCACAAATTTAAAAAAGTTTTACAAAAATACTGTGGTCGCTAATAATGAAGCGGTTCACAAGACTTTAGACAAGCTAAAACATATTTTTGTAAAATAAAATTATATTTTAATTAAATAATTTAAAATTTTGGGTTATATTGAGTTGTCTTTTTCATTTCAGTAATTTGTTATTTGACTACCTATCACGAATAAATGTGTTAGGGAATAAAACATTACAGAAACTGCACAATCAGCGTGCCAAGGGTAATTAATACACTGTTTATACGTGCATTGTTAAGATTTATTTGAGTACACGCCATTTAATTTATATCAAACTACATAACAGTAGTTTAACTGGTAGTATTCTATCTAGCGAATGGCATCCGAACTACCCTACCACTAATGCTTGTTATTGTAAATAACCAAAATATATAGTAGTACGTACTACGAATGTCTACTGTTTACTAAATATTAATTGGTAATAAATATTCACGTATCTAAATGTAATGTTTTAAATGTAATGAACCGGATTGTAATGTAAACTAGAACGCGCATTACACACATACTTTCGAATAACTTATTGGTAACAATTTGTAGGATGCCTATGCCTGTATCAGTATTTTATTTTTCGTACATTCAAATGAAAAATAAGTCTTAGAACCTCTGAGACAGGACAATAAAAATAAACGAGGCCGCCTCCGTAGTACTAGACTACGCTGCAAACTGCAATGAGGAAAGTTCCGGGTTAATTTCGACGAGTGTCTGAAATGTTACTACACGTTAAAACCCTCCTTTCTGTACCAAATAGTCCCAAATAACCAAAATAATCGATATAACTCATTCTTTATTGAGTGATGATGCCTACATAAGCCATATCTTGTGCGCAGGTAACAATATGAGGTGATATACAAATTAAATAATGCCAGATCTGACCGGGAATCGAATCTGCAACCCCGGCATATTAGCCAGTTGTGCTGACCTCTACGCTACGGGCCGGCCAAATTTAAAAAAAACTTTAAATACACTTACAAAAACCATGAACGAACAACGGCATGGGTTAACGACGGCAAACTGATCAGAAACTCTTCCTAATATTTTCAAAACCTACTTTAATGAATTCAGTAATAAATTTTCACAGTATAATATTGTAACAGAATCGACTAGATCGTTCGCGAATGTTCCAGAATTCCATTCATAAAAATAGTTAAGAAAAATAAAAATAACAATACACAATAAGATCAGTTTTGTAAATGACAGTTGTAAACATAAAAGTGTCTATTCATAAGGGTTGTAATAACTATCATAAAGTTTAGGTATTGTGTAGGTACAGCTATTATGAGGGAGGCAGGTTGTTTACTTTTTCTATTTACAAAAGACCTTTTGTTGACCTATTTACAACGGATTTTTTCTAGCACTCATTAAGAGTTATTTTTGTACTTTATGATTTCTCTACTTTGTTCTGGAACGATCTTTGTGAATGGTTATAAAAGGAGACCCCCGAGCGCGGTCCAGTCAGTATCCGTTTGATCTTCGACGAGTGGTTATAGCAGGTTAACTATTCCGAGCATTGTGTTGATCGACGACGGTTATACTGCCTTTGTTCTGTGTGTATTGTGTAAAGTCTTTTTATGAGTGTATTGTACAGTTAATGTGTAGTTTTGTGAATTCAGTTTGCGTTTTGTATGTTAGTGTAATCTATAAAAGTGATTGTAAGTAGGGCTAAGTAAGTTATTAAGTTATTTATTGTTTTTTATTTATTTTAAGTGAATTATTAAATCGTTTATTGTATTTCTTAATTATAATTAGTTGAATTATTTATTTTGTAATCTTTTAGTGTAATAAATCTTTGTAATTGTAAACTTTAGTGTACTCGTATTAATTATTTAATAACCTAGATCCCGAATCGGACCTTAGCAATAAGTGTCACAATATGATATACACTGATGGATCTATATCGGCAGAAAGATGTACATGTGTCTTCCCTTCCGAGAGTGTACAAGTTAAACTTAATGATGTATGTTTTTCTTTCTTTTGCGAAGTGTGTGCGATACTCTGTACTCTCAAAAAATTAAAACATTTTATTCCTTCTAAATATGTCATTTTCACCGATTCATTGTCTGTTCTGCAAGCAATGGGAAATGTTCAGCGTCACATACCAGTAATTCAAGAAATCCTAA
Organism: Catonia carolina; assembly: GCA_035578175.1. Classification (NCBI taxonomy): domain Eukaryota; kingdom Metazoa; phylum Arthropoda; class Insecta; order Hemiptera; family Achilidae; genus Catonia; species Catonia carolina. The sequence goes on along the minus strand of JAQMRL010000001.1, from coordinate 63,498,848 downwards.
AGCTAATTTCTGAGTTGACTGCAAACAATTTTGGAGTAGTGTTTACCTGGATCCCGGCTCATGTAAGGATTCCAGGCAACGAAAAAGCAGATCTTGCGGCCAAGAGTGCCGTTCTTTGAAAGAACATTTCCATCCAGTTTCTCATTTTGACCTAAAGGCACATGTCAACAGTAAATTTATTTAATTTCTGGAATAATAGATGGATCGAGATGCCACCCGAAAAACTTCACGTGGTACGAGAAACGTTACGAGAATTTTCTCTACTTGAATTCTATAATCGCAGGGAACAGGTTGTCATCTGCCGATTGCGGATTGGGCACTCACTTATATCACACCAGCACCTGCTCACAAAATCTACGCCGACAGTGTGCCCTTTCTGTGACGCAAAAGCAACGGTTTCACATATCGTTTCAGAATGTCAAGAACTTCAAAGCGCCCGTTGTCTTATAGGTATTTCTGCAATATTTCAAGACAATGTTAGGTCTAAAGACAGTAGTGACAAAGTTCTCAAATTTCTACGTAATGTTTGTGTTGAAGACAAAATCTGAAAGGCCAAATAATTTTCTTCTTCTTATGTTTTAATTTATGAAATTATTGTTATTCTTATTTTTGTTTGTATAATTCCTATTGTGGTCGCTAATAACCATTAGCAGTTGATGCGACCTTTATAAATAAAGTAAAAAAAATATATATTGAATTAAATTATAAGAATTTCAAGGAAGGAAATGATGAACACAAGAATAATTTACGGACTAAAGAAGAAGTGAGAAAAGACTTATCAAGTACTCTTACATTTTGTGAATAACCATTAGTTCGTCAAAACGAAATACAAACCAAGTATCCTATTAAAGTAGTAGCCTAGTTGTAGCCTAGTAGTAGCCAAGTAGTCTACCAAGTAGACTATTAAATTATTTATTTATTTGTTAAGGTTGCATCGACTACAAGGTCATTAGCGACCACGTTACATATAAATACATGTAGTACAAAATTTCTAAAGAAGACATAAACAAACACAATAAGGTCATCAATAAAAACATAATGAAAAATTAGTTAAATTCAATTAAAATTTAAGCAACATAAAAACAAAAAAATAGAATGACACAATGAAAAATAACTTATGATTTTACAAATATATCAAATCTGAAATTTTGTGAAATTTAAAAAAAATATTGTGTTTTGAACCGCTTTGTCTACCAAATTGAGCGCTGAATTGTTAATTTTAAATAGTTTTCGTATGGGATGCTTAGTTTGGCAGTCTGTGATGATGTGTTTGATTGAAAGTGGCGTGTTGCAATGTGTACAATGTTGTGGTTCAATTTAATTTAAGTATTAAATTAAATTTGACATTCAAAGTATCCCACTACATCTATTTTTTGTAGTAATATATTTCAAGAGAGTTAATTTTTTTAAAGTTATTTAAAAAGAAAAATAATGCGAGGACAGATCTTACAACGAATTATAAATTATGTATAATAAAAAGTAACCTTACGTTTAAATTTTGGACACCTTTAGACATTACACAAGTAACACATTTGTGATTGTAAAAATAATCATGAGAATGAATGATGTTGCATGAAAAATATCACAATCTAATGAACAAGGCACCTGACAACTCTTTGGGCATCATACCATTACACCTACGTACAAACTAGAGGCAAAAATAAATTATTAAAGAAACCTTACAATTTCTGTCAACCCACTGGTTCAGATCGTGTATCACATTTTTCACTTTTTATTTTACTCCATTATTTTTCTTAAAGGGGACAATATTTTAAAAATGATACGGTAATAAATTTTAATTAAATTATTTAAATAATAAAAATGTTATCAGTGATAGAACTTCGTTGTATCAGACGTTACTACTCCATGTTTTATTAAATAAACTGTAGCCATGCTATATCAACGTAGGCATTCTGTGTTGCAGTTCCGTTTTAACACACAGATGTTATTCGTGAAATGTTTAGTGTATGTTTATTCGAGACATAAATCGTTAGATTTAATCAATACTCAATGCATATTACTACTATCTGTTAATTTTATAGCATTTATTACAATTATTTCTGTAAAACGTTTCTGTGTTTAAGTGGGTTTCAAATTCCACACCTGTAATTCCACTCTTCTTCAATTTTTTGACGTAAAATGTGTTATTTATTCCTAACCAACCCAGTAACACAGTCAGCAGTACTTTGCTACAAAGCTGAAATTCATGTTTTCAGTTCCCAGCTAGAGTCTGAGAACATCATGCAAAAATAAACCCAAGTGACAATTTTATGAATATGGCCACCAATCACCACGATGGCATAACTTTCTAAAAGAATACAGGTAGCCTAGATAAAAATGTAATTCACCTAACAAAACATAGGGTTTCGTCAAATCTATTCTTGGTACTTTTAGTTTAGTAGTCGTACTTTGTGCATAGCAGTCCAATTGCGTCTTTGGATAAAACAATTAAAAATTCAGTAATAATGCGAAGAATCTTTGATTGAATTTATATTCCTAAAATATTAGATTACAAATCATCTTTCACAATTCTCTATAGATTTTACTATTGTTTTGAATCCACAGAACGTAGCAAACTCCCTTCAAGTAACCGATACACAGTTTTATTCGCAGACACTTACTTTTGTCCAGAAGTTATTCTTTCTTTCCAAATGTAAAAGAATATCGAAATAAATTTTTCTTAATACATTTTGTCATAAAAGATCGTTCCAAGCCACAAACCTCCAAATCCATAAATAATATATAGCAAATTATTTTGATAATTTAAGGCTCGAAATTTATTTGTGGTTACACTTCATTATAATAATAAAATAATACTAATACTTTTTTGTTATAAAAAACTGTACATTTTGTCATAAAAGATCGTTCCAAGCCACAAACCTCCAAATCCAATAGCAAAATATTTTGATAATTTAAGGCTCGAAATTTATTTGTGGTTACACTTCATTATAATAATAAAATAATACTAATACTTTTTTGTTATAAAAAACTGCACATTATTGACAATGACCTAAAAATTATCTTTGCTTCTCCTGTATTATTGGCTTAAGTAGATAAGTAGATATAGATAAGTAGATGTGAATTTGAGCACGTACCCGCAGTGAAGTTTGGTTATATGAGGTTCTTAGCTGATCAACATAAAAAATCACTCGTCCAACTGGAGTTACTTAACAATTAACAACAACTTCCCTTCGGCTAATTGTTTGAGCTGGCTCAAATGTAGTCCAATAAATTAAATTATTTTATTAACAAATTCAAGACAAATTCTGGACTAAATAAAATTTCATTAAATTAAAAGAAAATTTAGACTATGAAAAAGAAATTCAAGCAGATATTGAAGCCAGGAAATGAAACATTGCCAAAAGTAATAAGTGGCCACCCAGTGTTGAGTCCTATCTCACCATAATTGCTATCATCACCCGCTCATCAGGAGGTCTACAACCACTAATATGACGGCTGTGACGTCAGAACACTTTCGCTATGCACTCGTAAATACATTTCTCTCTCAATCCCCTTTTCTCTCTTGATTATGATGATTGCTCTGACGATTTTGTCAACTTCAAATATTTTCTGACACGGTATTTTTTTAAATTATCTGTCATTTATCATTTTTATTTAAAAACGAGATGAATCAATTTCCTAAATTTATTTCGGTTATATGTCAGCAAAACGAACAGAATTTTACATTTAATTCAACAAATTTACTACTTTTACGCATTATCAAGATTTTTGCTCTCCATACCAACAAATAAATTAATCAATGTTGTACTACAACCTAGCGAAGCAAGAAAAATTCAACTCAAACGAAAATTAAATACTAGTGTTTTCAATCAGGTAACACAAATAAATGAAAAATGCCTAGCTAACTTCTAAAAAAGAATAACAAGAAAATTAATAGCTGGAATAAAATTTTCATAGTAAATTCAATATCAGATACAATCCGTCTTTGACCTAACTTATACCACTTTCCTAAGCTTGACCTAACAACACTTAAAGTTATCAAGCTTTATAAACAATCAAAGTGATTATAATATTAGAGGATTACTAAATTTTACGAAATGTTTAATTTCATGACGGAATTACACATTGTTGTTACAGTATTAATAAAATGCATACAATAATGAACAAAACTGAGCCGCGTAGCATATCACTTAAAACATGATCACTCCCCGATAATATGCTTGATCATTGCATCCGTAGATTACATTGACGCACCGAGAGGAGATATGCACTAACTTAAGAGTGAGTAACAACTTTGAGTATTTAGAGACATAAGCAGTATATTTGAAAAAGCGACTTCTACGTAGTCGCTCTTTCAACAATTGCTAAAATTTCGAAAGTATAGTCACTTGAGTCACGAGTTTGCCCTTGTTTGCAACGAGGGGTAAAGGGGGAAAGCATCAGTGCGCATGCGCGACTGCTTTAATTTCAGTACGATAAACATAACTCGTATACTGTACCTGAGCATATACAGTAAATCGCGGAACCTTTTGTCGGTTAACTGTACGAATATAACTGTTTGTTACCGTAAACACAAATGCCGGTTTCTCGAAAACGTGGTCAAACTATTCACAGTGCTGAAAGCAATGTAATAAAATGTTGTAAATTTGAAGCTAAAAAAAGCCTAACCGCGCCTCTTAACAAAACTCATGACCGAGCGGCTAACTACTGTGATGTTTCTCTTTGCACAATTTGAAAAATAAAGAAGAAAACTAAAAACGTGAAGAAGCTATTCTTCAACAGTTTTGTTGATATCTGGTATAAAAAGGAAACGGTTAGGTAGACACTTGAGAAACTGATAATGAAAACGCCGATGACAGCAATAGTAAAGAAGGCGATTCATTCGTAATTACAGTAAATCAAACATTTCTAGTCATGTAATTAAGTTATAGGCAATATTACGGGTCACATTTATTTCTTATAAGGTTTATGAAGAAAACATTTTCTCGGAATAAACCACAGCTTACAAAATGTATCTAGAAACTGCACGGTAGTGAAATGTACAAGTAGTGTCTCACTGTTGAGGTTGGCAGCACTGCAAATATTTCGCTTCCCTTCCTCACAGCCCATACATATAAGCAAAAGGCAATCTCGTGTTTTCAGTATCTGTAAAAAAAATTTTGGTAAACATTTGTTACCATACAATTCAAATATCCGGGAACAATCGAATACGATAAAACCGCCTTTCGCCGGTAAACCTTAAGAAGGACAGCGCGAGAGCACTGATGTTGACTAGTGGGTTCAGAAAGTAATTTAGATGGCTGTAAATACTGCAAAATGTGATGAAGTACCAGTTTGGTATTCTGTATTAAATATTCACAGTTTTACGAGTACAGAATTGCAAATAATACAAGAAATGATGCGATATCACTTATCTATTAAAACGTAATATAATATGGTACTCTAAACAAGCAGAACAAAATATAATTACAGTCTTCATTTTGAATAGTACGTATATTGCACTATGAAAAGACAATTAATTGATTTTGATCTATAGGCTTTTAAGTATATTTTAATTAATAATAAACGTAATTAATTTTACAAGCAAGTATCTGTCTGACTAGTGCACTACTTAACATTTAGCCGTCTTTGAATTTATCGCATCTGTTGATCGTTACATAATACTGTTTAGTCATTCTGTTACATCATGATGTACTATATCAAAACGAAAACGGCAAAGCAAGATACAAGTATAAATTCTGTACTTATACTTTATTTAATGTTACCGGTCCACTTTTTAATTTTGAAAGTATAAATTTTGGTAGTATAGAAACCCAAAAAAAAAAATTAATAAGCTGTAAAAACACTTACATAGAGTTATAACTCCATTGTAAAGCGTACAACACATTTCTAACATCAATCAAATCTATTACTGAGAATTCATTAGTACTGAAATCATCAATGAATATTATTGGTACGAAAAATAAAAACAACTTTAGCAGTCAACGCTCTAATAAATTTTTGAATAATAAAAAACCAACATCTTTTTCGAGGAAATGATGTTTGGTATCTGGAACTGTATTTAGACAGGAGGTTAACGTGAAACATGTATGTCAACCTAAAGCGACAATTACTAAATTGTAGACTAAAATAGTTATAAAGACTTTTCGACAAGCGATCAAAATTATTCATAGCTTCAAAAGTCTTAACGTAGAAGACCATCCAATCTGGATGTAAAACTGTCAGTCATATTACGAATATAGCGTTTCAAAAGTAAGTTCTCTCTACTCATTACCATTTTACTGAGTTACGTATCCAAACAAAAATGTTACTTGATGGACTCGCGTCCCTTACGTAAACGAAAAATGTTAAAAATCATACCGTAAGTTCAGAGACACACTTCAAAATCATAATATTATGTGTCGAAAATTCCCGATCATCAGGAATAGCAGAAAGACGACTGAATCACCGTTAGCATAGACATATGACACATTAACACATCAGTGCAATAAACTTCATTTAAAACTTTAATTTAACACTGAGTGTCCTCCTTTAAGCCATTAATGGCATTTTTTAGTTTAATTAGACATTCTGATAATTTTTGCTAGTTATTTTGCAGTTGCAAAATAAAATTTAATAAGTAAAATATAAATTTTCACTACCTCTCGGTCAATACATTGGGTTGTGAACATAATATTTTTATGGAATGCAGTCAAAAGACCCTTACCGGGAACCAAACTCAAGAACTTCCGCTCTGTAGTTGTCTAGCGTTCTACCTTTGTGTCAAAAATATTTAATACATTCAACTGGCGTGACTCCTGATCACCATTTTTATATCAGAAAATGCTATTCTACTATTAAATAGGTACTGTAACATCTGGTTGCCAGATTGTTACTTTTATTATGTTTGATCTGCTTTGTTTATTGTAGTAATTTGTCATATCTGTATTTACCGATAATTGCTCTTGTTTGCCGTTAGCTGGCGCGCCCTGTGGTTTTTTTTCCGGTACTATTTCTGTCCCTCGCGCTGGCTGCGACGTGATGACTGCCTGTGTGTTTTTCGGCGTAGTTCTATCTAGCCACGTTTACTGTTGTAATGTAATTTCTTTACGTTAAACTTTTGATAGTTTTAATACTTTTTAGCAAAGTATTTTTCTTCTGCCCATTGAAATGGTAAGCAAAATTTACTTTATTAGCATCCCAGGAACTGAGAACATTATTACGAGCTGTTTTTATTTTATTTGGTGAAGCTAAACTATGCTTAGCTTTAAGCCTATTTCAAACTATTAGCTACCTGTTGTATCAAACTAAAATCTATTGTAACTGCACTACTTTTGTAAAGTTATTATTTTTTTTGTATAAGAAATTTATTTTCTAAAAGATTAGTTAATGGCATTTGCGCCAAGTTGTTTTAAGGTTAATTATTTTTTATATACTCGTAATTCTGTACTTATTTCCTTCTATTACTTAACCTTATCTTTTTACCTTAATGGTATTGTGAGAAATTGCTGTTGTTAAAATCGCTTTTAAATTATTGACACTCGTACGATTTTTTGTACAGGGCTCGAGTGTGGGGCTCATGTGTGATACTCGAGTGTGGGGCTCATGTGTGGCACTCGAGTGTATGATTTGGAGTACCGTTTGGATGTAACCTGTTCCGATTAACGCAACACTGCAAGTTGGGTTTTCGATTCCCGAAACTAATGTTTATCAACTTCTTAAGAATTACATATTGATGGGATTTTCCTGCTGAATTAAAAATGTTTGAAACCTTCGAGGCATCTGTATCTATCCTCTCTCGAAAACAAGTGTACTAGGAGCCGTGAGTGTTTTACGAAATCTGTGTTTTTTTTAAAAAGAGGTATGTGTCAATTATATTTTATTTTTGTGAAACCACCAGTTTTCATCAACTATGTATCGGCGTAACCGAATTTTTACATCTTACTTGAAAGACTCTATCTCCGAATCCTTATTTAATTCACAACTGATCCAACAGGAAAATCTTGGTTAAGATGTTACCCAAAGTATATGAATTTTCTTGCATTTTCGTCATCTGTAACTGTAACTGCTATATTAAAATTAATATATTTTTTTGGAAAAACCTAATGTAACATGAAAACTAAAATCTTATACTCAAATTAAAACAGCAACCCAAGTTCTTTTGTTTTCTGCAAATTTTGAATAATTTTTTAAATTACTTTTCTGTTAAACTTACAGTAAATATGAAAGTAACAAGGAACTTTAATCATTTAATTAATATTAATGTGATATTATTGAAAACCTAATTTATTAGTTATATAAAAAAATATAGTAAAACTATTTATAAAATACATACATAATGTTGGCCAACAAAAGCTATAGTTTCTAGTATAAAAGCATTATTTTTTTGAATTATCTACTTGGCATTCATCCTTTTGATCTTTCGGTCTACACCGATTTAATATATTGTTACTTAAGCATTTAATGGTTAATGTATTATATGCCAGTCTTATTTGATATAAATTAAAATTTTTATAACCTATTTTGTGAATGATTTATTTGGCTCATGCAACGTTTCCTCTTTTGGTTCAGCGCTTCCTAATTTTTTTTATTTGTTTACACCCTTACCGACCTGTCGCTTGTGTTTTGGGCCGTGGGTGTTCACGGTGGCGACAAGGGTGTAGTTACAGTACACAGAATATTAGGTACCATTACTCAAAGTCTGGAAAAAAGAGAATACTGTAAAGCCGCACTTTTCGATATTCAGCAGACGTTTGATAGAGTACGTCACACCGGTCTGTTGTACAAGATGAAATTGTTTCTTCTTCACTCTTTTTTCTTACTACTCCAATCATACCTATCAGGAAGAATCATTCAAGTTAAGTTTCATTGTGAATTGTCATCTTTTGAAGAAATACATTCGGTAGTTCCTCAGGGATCAGGATTAGCACCATTTATGTTCTCTCTTCTTCAGGTACACAAAAACTTCAGATTTAGGAACCTCTCTTTTTACTCGTTTTACTTTTGTTTTCGTTTAATTACAGAATTTTGAAATGGTTTGACTTCTTCATTTGCAGATGACACTACAATATCTAGTAATTCAGATTCGGTCATAGCTTCCAACCATTTACAGGAAGATTTAGATAAAGTTCAAGGACGGTTATCTAGGTGGAATAATAATGCGCATATGACAAAATTAAGTCAAATGACTTTTACGATGTGAACGGTAAATGTAAAACTAAATGATGAGATTATTCCTGAGAACGATGTGGTAAAATGTCTGGAGATTCATTAGGATAAACTTTTAACGTGAAAGAGGTATATAGAAACAAAAAGGCGAGAGATTAATTAAAAATTTAATAACATACAGTATATTGGCTTATAGGACGAAAATCTTATTTTATATTAAATAAAAAATTATTAGTTTAAAAAATTATTCTTAAACATAAATGATAGCTTGACATAACATAGATGATTGCTTGATATAAATGATATTAAACTATGGGGAACAAAAAGTAAGAGCAATTTTCAAGTAATACAGAGGTTTTAAAGTAGTACTTTAAACAGCCTAATTAAGAACATAGTAAATACAGCATGGTTTGTTAAAAACAGTGAAGTACATGAATATCTGGACGTACCCCAAGCTTAAGACGAGATACGCAGGTTTAATACAGTGAATCAGTCACGTTTAAATACTCGTCAAAAGAGTTGAGCAATAACCCTTCTCGACAATAATCAAGCAACTAGGCGTCTTGAAAGAAACATGTTTTAGACTTGTAAATAATTTTCCGAAATTGTATACATATATGTTAAAAAAAAAACTTTTCTCGCTTTTTATTATATTAATGTACAAACGATCTTCAACAATATGCTTTTGTTAAAATTTTATTTACTGTATCTAGTATTATAATTTCATTTTTTTCTGTTTCTAGTAACTAACTTCTTGTAGGTACATAGTCTTATAACTATTCTCTTATTAATTACATCAAAACGTACATTTTAATATTTTTTAAGGAGGACGATTACCGGATGGCCTCCTCTCTTGTCATATTAAATTCAGATAATTTATTCACAGTTACTGATTGTATAAATTATGATTAACAAAAAACAGAGCGGTTAATATTCAACAAAATTCAGTGACTCATGCGATTTGAGTTAGCTGTGCGATTGTTATTTTTTCCTTTTAGCACAGTCTATCATTCACATGAGTAATTGTTAATATTTTATTATTTTCTGAACTACATTATGCTCATGTCTTCAAAATCATCGTGCAGTATTATATGAAATATAATAGACGTAGTTAGTAATATAATAGCAGACATTATGATTCCCTTTTTCATTTAAATGATGGGTTGAACTTTAAAGTAAGTTAAATACAATGCATGATATTTAGGCTTACGAATACGCTAGCTTTTTATATCATTTTCATTTAAGAACACTGCAGAACAATAGACAGTTGGTCTTTACAGTGACGAAGTTCATGGCTTTTTAAAGACTCTGTCTATGTTTACCACAACAGCAGAAGCCGTAAAATGATGTAATAAAATGCTTAACTACCGACATCTCTGAACGATATTCTTAAAGCCGTCCATTCGTTCTTAAAGTCGTATACAACTTCTTTTTTTATTTTTTAACAACTGTGAATTTTTTTCAGATTACATAGTCTTGAAAGTAATACTTATAAAAACATGTAATTGTTGTAATCCTTACTTGACATTATAGGAATTCAAAAAAAATGACAAGAAATGTTGCTAGATGAAAAGAAAGCATTTACTGTACATTTCAGTTCTTATGATAAACTGTTAAACACAGATTATCTTAGACAAAAATAAATGAAAAAGTATTTTTCTAGACACAACATTTAATTATTAGTCTTGTTATAGCATTTTTCTTTTGATTTTTTTATCCTATCACTGTATGGTTGTAGTGAAATATTTTTTTTTAATAAAATTGTTTATAAGAATTTCACGGTGAAAAAGTTTCATGATATTATTTTCAAACCGATTAATTGAACCACGCGACGGTTTAACTAATGAATTTTATTTCAAATATTGATATGTGTATATTTTTAAAATAACTGAATCCTAAATGTAAATTTTACACCTAGGAAAAACATAATGAAATATTGCACTAGAACTTTACAGAAAGTAGACAAAAACTTTTATAAATGAATAAATTGAAGAAAGACAGCTCGTCTGGTACAGTCATCTGCGAAGAATGGAGACGGACATGATTACTGTACATGATTACATGATTACTGAAGGACATGATGACATGATCAATGTAAAATACATAAATTTTTTCCAGACCCTAGCGGGTCTGGAAATTTTAGCACTTTAAAACCCACTGTTACAGAACTAAACCCAATAGTAGTCGGTAATGACCAAGCTGTCGTTGCGACTTAAGCTAAAAAAAACATGTAGGCAAATTTTTGTGTAAAAGTAAATGTTCATACTATTATTGTTAATTAGTTAAGTGTGTGTACTACAGTGTGTCTTACTACACACTGGGTAATAATCTAGTTTAGCTTTATTTAAACCCCTAGATATTTAAGTAAGACAATGAGAAGTGAATTAAAATTGTCCTTGTACAGGAAAAGAAGTAATAAAATTTGTAATTAAAAATTTATTTTCAATATTGATAGGTGTATATTATTGTAAAACAACTGAATCCTAAATGTAAATTTTACACCTAGGAAAAACATAATAAAATATTGCACTAAATGTTCAAGAAAATTATGAATTAAGGCTGAAACAGATTCACATATTAAAATTAGATCACTGGAATTTTTAACTAGACATTCTTTATGAGTTACTTATTTCTCATTTTATTTTATTTTTCTCGTGAATAACCTAGTCATTCTTTTAGTTTTTCATTCTCTTTACCGTCATAATATAACAGTTTTATTTACCACAAACTCAAAATAAATCTATACTTAGGCTTTCTTACCAAAGATAATTTTACATGAAAACTAATGTATTTATATCTATCTTTCTTAAAATTTGAGAGAAAAATTAAAAAGGAAGAACGTATAGAGAACTGAAATTGGAAAATTAAAAGAATCGAATTGAAAACTTCACAATAGTATCATTTACGTTTAGACAAAACGATTGCCCAATTCTCACAGTAAAATAACGTTCAAATTCCGCACAGTAAGTTAATGCCGTATGGTACTTGGGCTTACATCTCAACAGATTACAGTAGGAAAGTACACATATTAAAAAAAAATCACAACACAAATTCAAAACTTGTTTTTATTTTTTGATTGGACAAAAGCCCAAAAATGTCTGTAGAGAGTAAATTACGAAAACACAAAACAAGGTTAATAAGACTATTGTGGATATACAGAGTACAATTGCTATGGGGTTCTGCTAAACTCTTGCAAACATTCAGCAGACACAAAACAAAACGTTAAATTCAATAAGACAGTTTCCTAATACGTCACCAGCAGTACACTATTAACCGACTTAATTTTACTATATATCACAGGTATAGCAAAAGACCTTTAAAAATTCTATTCAAATTTTAAACATACACTAATCGGTATATACAGCAGATGTTTTCGCTAAACATACCAGGAAATTTGCGAATAGTACTCAAGTACTTATGACCAAGAGACCTTTTGCAAAGGATACTGTTTATGGTGTAGAGATGTCGATATCAAAAATTTTTATTGAAATTAAAATAATTTTACTATTGTCTCTATAGGCCTATTTGCTGATAGTTATTATTGTAATAAGAAATTGTAATAATCAAAACAATTTAATAAAAAGAAAATTCGAGAATAGGAATAATAAACATGAGACGTGGTATTTTTAAATAACATTTAGTATAATATTTACGATCAGTTTAAAAAACAACTTTTAGTAAATAAGTCGTAAGGTCAATGTATCATGAAAAGACAACACTCAGCCGCACTAATTCCATATACATTCATCTCATTATTGTTAGTGATGTTACATGAATAAAATTTTTATTTTTGTCTTTGCTGAGTGATATAAATCAGGATTTTTAGTTAGAGCAATGAAAAAAGTAAAAAAAATATTGACAATATAATACCAAATTGGGAAAGAATTCACCAATTTTGTCTATTATTTATCTAACTGGTTGAAATGGTTATTTTTGTTTTTAAAAATAAATTAGTATTATTTAGTTATTATCATGGTTGTTTAGTGTTGGTCGTGGTTAAAAACCCATTAAACACATATAGTGCTTTAATGGTTTTTAACCCACGATGTTTTCTGTAAAAACATGTTAAATGTTGTTTAATACTACGTCTGATACCAGACCGATTTTATGGCCTATTATGTCTCATTTTATTGGTGTACTTGTACATTAATTATAAGCCTTCATTTAAAATTTATTTCCGTAATTTACTGATACCTTGTTGAATATATTTTGAAGGTAATTTAAAACGTGCTAGTACTCAGATCCGGTGCATTTATTTTATCTATATTACATTTTATTTTTATAACATTTGGTCTCAAATTTTTCTTTAATAGTTCTGTATGTAAATTGAATCGGCAGTTGGAAAAAACTAGTTACCACCGATTTTTTCAAAATTCAGTTTAGTGTTGCTTTTCAGTTTTACTGAAAAGCATCTACTTTCCCCCTGCTAATGACACCTTCACTTCATTCACCACAGGGTCTGGCTGTATAATTAAATTCATTACTCTCAGAGGAGATAACTATGACTAGTGTCTTTTACACCTCTTCTGTTCTTAAATGCTTTAGTCATATAGTTTAGCTGACCATGTGATAAGAAACAGAACTATTTTTGTAGCCCTGGAACTAGCAGATTGAATGTAAATAAATTAATACTCCACCTGCCTGTTATGAACAATCATATTCATTTTAAATTGAACAATTAGAAATTGGAATAAATGTACAATTGTCTCATAAGAAGGAGACGTATTAAAACAATAAAAATTATTATTAAAATATATAACTTAGATCTAATACAATGTGATTTTTCAATCTTTAAAAACTGTTATCGGTATTATTGAGCCGATTTAGAGTAAGGAAATTTGGATGATGGTTTAGCCTTTCTTCATATTTATAATGATTTTTGAAATTTCTTAATTGACAGTATTGATTTTAATATCCCCATAGATATAAATGTTTTTGATATACCATGGAGTTTGTAGGACTCGCCGTAGTCATTTAGATTAAGAACTTCAAGTATATTATTAAAATTGTATTACTGGATGTACCTCACATTGACCGTGATATAGGCTACCTAACTGCATACACCAAAATAAAATAAAACAAAATATAGTAATTTAAAGAAATTTTACAATTTTTAATAATGAAAAGTTAGTCTGATAATATTTGATAGTTTAGAACTATTGTAATATTGATAGTTTAGAACTATCGGTCGGTTCGGGAATTCGGTATACTTGCTAATAATTAGTTCACTGATAATGTATAATTGGACTCTTTAAGTTATTGAGTAAAAAATTAATTTGATCTATAATTAATAACTTACAACCTTCCATTAAATCACCTGTAAATTTAAATAACTATTATTAAAAATGTTTTTTTACATAGCAATACAATTATTATGATCTTTATGAGATGAATTAATTATCTGTTCGAGCAAGTTTATTACAACCTAATATAAAAAGTTCCATTGTTATAAAGGGTGTGGGCTATACGAAATCATCTTTATAGAACTTTTTAAAGTTTTAGTACGTTTTATTAAAGGCCGGTTTAATATAACTTTATGAATATGACACTAATTAATACAATGAAACCATCAAACAATAAACTCATTATTTTAAACTTTAAATATTATAATTAATTGACATTAAATTTGAATAGAAAAATAAATTTTATGAGTTATTTTCATTTTGACAATAAGAATGATTTATTAAAATATGAAAATTCAATAACAAATTCTATGGAAATTATTTTCCATTACTGTTTTTGTTTTATTTACGGAACAAGTTTAGAGATGTACTTTGAGATTTATGAGAATTTTATTTTACTACACTGATTAGATAGAAAAATCAATACATTTAAAATCTACGTATGATAATACATAAATATTCTAATGGCCAACCGTCGTCGCTGCTTTACATAAGATCCATATTCCAGCACCTTTTAAAACTCTTTTGTGGATTTTGTGATAGGTGTATGTGTAACAATGTTTGTATCTCTGGATTCGTGTGATTTATTAATTTTGAATGGAAACTAGTGTATAATTGTTAATGGTCATGTAAACAGTCTATGTTGAGGTCTCAATGTATGGTAGATTTTCTTACGTAGTAGGGACGTACTATGTGATTAAAACGTAAAAATTTATCTTGAAAAGTTTTTATCCTATTCACGTGAATTTCTTTTCGCCGAAACATAGATCATTGCTCCATACTTCGACATCGGATGAATTAAATGGTTGTACCCAGTTTTTCTTTTTCACTTACGTTTACACTATGTCTAAAACTTCTCCAGATCTCCACCGATATACTATTCCAATAATTCAATAACTAGACAGACAGTTAAATATTCAGGCCTAACATTCGACAAGGGACTGACATAAAACCACCACACTCGACAAAAAGATCTTTGCTGAACCACAGATTAAAGACGTCATACTCTCTACTCCACCGTAGATCACAGTTATCTATTAAACAAAAACTATAAATTGACCATATATTTAGAGTTTTTTTATTTACACATTTAAAAGTTGAGTGAACGAAATTTCAAGTGATATTTTGTATATGAAGTAAAACATGATATATTGTTAAAAACTCCTGCGCATCTTAAATTGTTTTAAGACAATTTAAAAAACTCCATAATATCTGTAATCTATACATACTTCAAAAAAAAGTCGCGCGTATTAAAATTTAAATATAAATCTGTAAAATATTCGATCATCGTGATCGAACTTTCATGAAAATCTCTATAGGTTCTTCTGAGAATTTTGGATTGCATCCATAAATTTGACAAGCATATGTCAAGATGGGCCTCAAGAGATATTTGCAAATAGAGAGCTTTTGTTATAGAGGAAATGAGAATTTTTTCCAAAACGTTTTTATAGAAGCTTGAATCTGTTTGTTTTTGTCTGTTTTTTTATGTTATGTGTTTTGAACACGTTAAGCGCCCGTCACAAGCAGCTCCAAAGTATTTAACCTCATATGATTTTGAAATATTTTGAGTTGTTGATGAAGATGGTCTGATATTTTTATAGGCGAAGAAACGATGACGTTTACAGATTTATTAGAATTTACCTTTATTTTTTCCATTTTTTGAGACGCTTTGAAATTAATTGTTCTACGTAATATTGAAGGGTCAAGTGAGCGTCATTACGAGATTTTGAGCTACACAAATGGGCAATGTAATCGGCTTAATGACTAGGGTTAAACTTAATGAAATTTTTTGAACTGAATTTAAATTAATAGAAAACTTTTAATTTAATCCTGTATTTGATTTAACATAATATCTAAAGGAATCTGTCGATAAATAAATAACAGCAATTTAAAACTGATGAACACATGTTTTCGAAATATAAATTCTAATAATTACACGGATGAAGTCAACACCAAGATGATTAATCAATACTAGTAGAATTTTCAAGCTCTTAATATGGATATACTAGATCATACTGTCAAAGAAAATGTCATTTAGTATTGAGTAATGATGTTGATATCTTGGCAATCAAGGCAAAGTCTAGAGACAACTTTGATAGGCCTTAAGTTCTTTTCTGTCTCTAATGAAGGATATAAAATTTTCAATCAATAAAGAAAAAAAATGTGTATTTCATGGTAGAATATCTTGATTACTAAAACAACAGCGGGAAAATACTCGTATATAAATATAATTTTATAACATTTTTTAATAAAAAGAAAATAATATTAAAGAGAGTTAAATGGAAAGAAATTTTTCTATTTAGTGCAAACGATTGTTCACTTCCACAATTATAATTTATTGTTTGAGTCTTTGATGGATTAATGCTAGTATTTCCCAGTATTGTCTTCAGAAATGACATTTTGTCTTATATAAGCCTGTTTAAGGTTTATCAAAAGAAGTCCCGTGTGAAAAAACCATTTCATTACGTTAAAGTTTAATAATATATAATAAATTATCTTATTCCCAGGTAAGTAATATGTCACTTGAAAATCGTATCCTTCATTCCAGTTCTTTTTTTAAATTAACTTTTATACAATTCATTAGTATAATAGTGTCAAATCCCAGCATTTACTTTTTCACCAGACACTACGTTAAAACGATCGCTTTTTTCGGAACATAATAACATCAGGTTAATTCCGAGCTCCAAGATATAAACTGAAACACTTCATTTTAAGTATCTAGTACACTCTTACAGCCAAAGAGAGTTAAATTATTAAGTTGTAATAAGAACCGATTTTTCATGGTCATATACTTCAAGCTTTGAGAAATAACATGTTAACGGTGTAACCACTAGCCGGGATTTCACCGTCCCAAATACAGCGATGAGGTTCATTGCCTACTGTATTTATTATTTAAATGTCTCTTACGTCATTATAAAAAGGAGACGGTGTCTCGTCCCGGTTAAAGCGCAACTTTAACCTGTCTTCATGACAAATATCTTCTAAAAGGATGGGCAGGTTTGCTTATAAAAAATGCAAGTACTCTTCTTTTGTAAGCCATTGTATTAAGAAAAATGAATCAATCACGTTGTCACCAAGAACTAAACCAGAAATTAAATGAAAACATACACCGGAAATATTTTGATGCAGTCTCATTTATTTTACTCAACTGTTTTCTTCAATTTCTTATGTTAAAATCATAAGATGCCACAAGTTTGTTTTTAGTTAAAGCGCTAAAAATTTCAGTACGACCTTGTTTCACCTCGGTAATCGAATTCCAGTCGAATTCTTTCGCCAACCACAGCTCGCTAACGAAGTATTTTCAGACTTATATTATACGAAAATTTTTCATATCATTATCTATAGAATCAACTTCCGAGATATTTTCATAATAAATAAATTAAATAAAAATAAATTATGAAAATTTTTGTGTAAAAGTAAATGTTCATAATATTGTTGTTAATTAGTTGTCTTACTACACTCTGGTTAATAATCTTGTTTAGGTTATAAATACACATCTTTATTAAAACCCCTTTAAACGCTTAGATATTTAAGTAAGACAATGAGAAGTGAATTAAAATTTTCCTTCTACAGGAAAAATAGGACTAAAATTTGTAGTTGATTTATTGCATAGTATTTTCTGTTCTGTATTTTTCTACTGTTATAGCATACACTTGTATTTTTAGCATTTATTTCCATGACAAAGTACGATAATTTAATTATAATTTAATCTTTTTTTAATTTAGAAACTTCTGTTTGTGATATTAAAACGTAAATTTAAGATTACAAATTATTTTTAATAAAAGTAAAAATACATCTATAATTAAATATTAATAAAATTAATTCTACTCCGAACGTCCTTTGCTTGTAATTACATTCTCAAAATTCAGGATGCAACCTCATCTTTTCTAAAGGAAAAGCATAAATTTCAACTATAACAGAACTGAGGTTTAACTAAGCGGAACAATCCTCGACTAGTAGTAATCTTCTCTCTTGTAAAACGGAGATTGATTCTGTGGGAGTAGGCCTATTTAATCCAAGAATTTAACATCTTCCTTCATAAAACAAGTTATTTAGTATATTTTTACGACAATTATACATTGATAATAATTAAACCTTTTCAAAATCTTGCATTAATTTCAGATCAACACATCAAGCGGAAGAGTTGCAATGCTATACTGATTTATTAAAAATGACTTTTGTCTTACACTATTACTTCAACAATCCACCAACAAAATTTCTTGCATTGTTAATTAATTTGCAAAGTTTTTCCAAGACGACAATATTATTTTGAAAAACAGATTACCTGGCACTGAAATTTTGAATTGACTGATAATAAATTTAAAATGTTATCAATATTTTATAAAAATATTTATATATAGATACTTAGTAAATACCCAATATTTTTTTTTCTAGGAAGCTAATACAACTATTTTTAGTTCGTTAATCTTTAGTCATGTTCTACTTTGAGCCTAATTTACTAAAGTCACTATTTATTATTAGTTTGTCATTGCCGATAATGTGTCGTAAACAAACAAGTACAAATAATCAGCATCTTGTTGTTTGGGCCAGCCCGCAGTGTAGTGATCACAGCAACTGGCTTCAAAGCCAGGGGTCTTGGGTTCAATTCCTGGAATTTTTCATCACTCCATTTGATCTATCACAATTCATCGTTTGCAATAGTATTACTGTGCAAATCAGTTGGATGTAAAACGAAAAATCTCTTTGTTTAAAGACAAAGCTATTATTTTTTGACTAATAGTTAAATCCTTTTTTAAAAGTTTTATATTTCTCTAAAAAGAATTATACTAGGTATCTTTAAACATAAGAACTAAATAAGATCTAAAAAAATAAGAACAAACTTCACTAAATTTAGTGATTTAATTATCACTTTTTTAATCATTTACTTAACGTAAAAACTTTTTCTTGTTACATACTTTTTTTTTTTTTTTTTTTTTTTTTTTTTTTTTTTTTTTTTTTTTTTTGGTTTAACGTCCGACTGTTCTGCAATTACTGCTAATGCAGACGGTGAAGGATGAAATGATTATTTTGTAACGTATGAAAAGATGCCGTGCCTGAATTGGATTCGAACCCAAGACCGCATGATGAGAGGCGAGCACGTTACCAACTGCGCCAATGCTGCCGGCAAACATACTAGCGCAGGTTAAACCAATCAAACTTCACATGATATCTCAAATGTTTTAAAAACTAACCACTTTTCTATCTTTGTACTCAAAGATATCATCTCAAAAGATATTATCTTTGTACAAAATAAATAATGAACCTGTTAGAACCAGACGAAGTACAGATGATTTTAATCAAAATTATCTGTTTCAAAACTAATGGGTTTCACTATACAGCCAGATTCTTGATGAACAAATTGAATGTATCAATTGCAGGGTAGGAAAGTTTTAAAGTAGTATTATTTTGGTATTAGCATGCAATTCTACTCTATAATAAAGATGACTATAATCGAAAATTACTGTTAATTTTTCTTGAATAAACATCTAGGGGTTGAAAAAAGCCAACGCAACGACAGTTGCTGAAATGGACAAAAGCAAATATATTATTGTATAAAAAGACCTACTGTAAGTATACAGTTTTATTGAAGCTGATGTTTTACCTTTCATATCAACATAAGTATCGAATTCAAAAGTAAGAAATGTCCTGTATGTATATAATAAAAATAGTCTTGCTCTTGCGTACAATATGGTTTATTTAATGATCTATAAAACTGTTTAGTACTTAAGTTAATATTTAAGGTAATAAAACAAAGGAAAAGTTTTCTTTCACTCAGTTATGACATTTACTTAAAATAAATATTATATTATATTGCTTCTTTGTGAAGTAAAAGTCTTCCAACATATTATTTTATAATTTTTCTTGACTTTTACTGTTCGAATAAAATCTGTTTCCTAGATTACTAAAGCAGTAACTTCTCTGTCTTTGGCTTTCCATAGTGAACGGCTTCTTTGAAGTTTTAACTATATTATGACAAGTTGACTTTATGTCCGTACAAGCTTATGGCTGATTTTCTTTCAAGTACAATACTCAAAAGTAATTCAATGTAAGTTGTTTTTTCTTATCCTATATAAAATCACAATAAAATTTCAGTTATCTTTTATACTGAATTATCACAATTCTTTTTTATATTTTCAAATTCTTCTATCGGTATTGTTCCGGTATTTTTTATTAATCATTTAAAATTCTTGCGACTTTTTTGCAATAATTATATTTATTTTGTTTTTCATTTTAATTACGCAATGCAGTTTATAAATAATCTCTAAAACCTATCAGAATGTATATCACATGAATATATACTTGTGAAACAGACTCTAGACTAAAACATCACTACAAATTATAGACACTACATTTTATTTAACTAACGCTTTAGTGTATAATGAATACTTTAAAATAATAAATACTTTTTTTAAGCCCCAATTTGAGCACTATAGTCAACTTTCAGTCTTTTCGTTTGATTTGTTTTCTTCTACCCCACATCTTCATTAATTTTCTCAGATCTGGCCCTCCCTCTGCTCGTCAGTTAAGTTATATTGTCGAACTTTTCTAGTTATTGTGGCAATTGAATTATTGGGTCCTTGAGTATTGGTCCGTCTTCTCGTCTCAGAATCTTGTTGTACATTATTCCCAGAGTGTTAACATCGCTGTTTATCTCCTGTAGACAACCATTTTGTGATTTGTATTGCATGAGCTGATTGAGAAGTTTTTTGACGAGCCTTGTTTCTGGCATCCTGATTAAGTGGCTGAAGAATGACAATCGTCTTTTTCTCATTGTGTCTGTTATCTGTTCGTTTTTTTGGTACAGTGTATTGTTGGGCACGAGTCACCATTTCCCGTAAGACTGATGATTAAATTGAAAATGGTTCTCAATATTAGTCTATCAATTTTTTAGAAGACTGTCAGTAGTGGATTTGGTGTTCAACCTGAAAAAAAATTCGCAGGCGTAAGGGTCTCAAAAGAGTATTGTTACAGCGTAATTTTACTTTTATGGGCTGCGATTTCCTTTTAAATGGTGACCATGTGAGTTTTTGGGCTATTTAAGTTTGTTGGTACGGTTTTCTATTGAATTGTTTTCATTGAGATTGTAGGTTATTGTTCTCCCCGAGTATCTGAACTTGGAAACCAGTTTTAATTTTTTACCGTTTTGATTTCTGTCTTGTATGTTAGCAAGATTTCAGTCTTTTCAAATGAAATTTGGAGACCTACCTACTTATAATTTACGAATACTTTAATATAATGAATACTTTGTAATTTATAAATACTTTACTTTTTTAGATGATTTATTTCTATATGTTTGTACAAACGTTTTTGGAGGGCTCTTGGTCTAAAAACTACCCCACTGAAGACTAAGGTTATGGTGGTCAGTACGGTTCCTCACACTCGATGAGACTTATTTATTGAAGATTAACGTATTGAGCAGGTTAAGAAGTTTAAGTATTTAGGAAGTTTGATTACAGCAGATCTTGCCAGCAGTAGAAATGAGAGCTCGTACTAAAATGGCTAGGCTGGTGTTTCTTAAGATTAGGGATACTAATAGTAGGCTACAATTTCACTTCCTGTTAGATAAAGGTTTGCAAAGCCATATATCTACTATCCCCTGCTGTATGATGTGAAAAAATGGACTTTGAGTAAGCAGCCCGTGTATCGTTTAGAAGCTTTTGAAGTGTGGGTGTTAAGAAAAATGCTCCGGATTTCAAGAACCGGTCATGTTATCAACGTTGATGTTTTGAGACGCACGGGTGTGAGCCTAAAGAAGTTCGTGGGTATAATCAAAAGAACAAAGACCGTAGTCATTTATAGCAACTATGAGTTTCTCAGAATGATTCTCAAGAGTAAATTTGAGGACAAGCGCAGGCCCGGGCGAAGGAAATGCTCATGGTTGAAGAACATTAGAGATTGGACAAACTTGAGTACACACTTTTTTTTTAGGGTGGTTCATGATAGAAAGCCATTTGCCATTGTTATGGCCAATCTTTAGCAATTGAGTCGGCACTATAAGAAGAAGTAAGGACTTTTCAGAAAGAAATCAATACACAATAGGCTACTAACCCATTATACGGAACTTTTAATGTAATAATGTAACCTAGTAAACCAGCTCAACGATTACGCAGTTCCTTGAGTAGGAACCTCAATAGGCAATAGTTTTTGAAATTATTTAAAATCTATAACCTATTCCTCAAATATCATCGTTTTAATAGAGAGTCTACTGGTAAGTATATATAGTATAGCCCTACACATACGTTTGAAATGTGTGTTCTCATCTTCTTAACCGCTTAGATACATGATGTATGTACCAGATAGGTTACTTAATTCTTTGAATTACGTTAAATACGTAAGGAACGTTTCTGGGGTATTCTTAAAGAGTGAAGAGGCTGAAATTGTTAAAGATACCGAAAAGTTTTGTATTTTTTTTTTTTTTTTTTTTTTTTTTTTTTTTTTAACTTTAATAACTTTATTTGCAACTATATACTACGATACAACGAGCAAATTAGATGACAGTAAACAAAGGATGACAAGGAAAAAAAATAAAAAAAAAATAAAAATAAAAATAAATAAATGAAAAAGAACAGTGATACCCATTGGTATATGTTCTATGAAATAAAGTTCATGATACATGAATGATAAATAACAACATAAGAAAAAAAAGAAGAAAGAAAAATAAAATAAATCACTTTATAGAAGATCTCTGGCCCATTGACGTTTCAACCTGCGCTGCGGATTTCCTGGTAGTGATGCATCCGATAGTTTGGTGATTAATTCGTTGGGGTGATCATGCAATTTTCTGTGAAAAACACTGTAGCTGGACTTAACTACTTCACTTATGAACGGAATATTAAGGTCGTCATGTAGAATTTTGTTGTTGACATAAAAAGGTGCGCAGGTGATTAAACGTAGGCATTTTGACTGAAAGGCTTGTAATTTTTGTAGATTGCTCGGTTTAGCTGTGCCATAAATTTGTAGTCCATAGGTCCATATTGGTTTGAGATAAACTTTGTATAGTAATAGTTTAGATTTAAAGAAAAATTTAGATTTTTGTATTTAAAGAAAAAATATTAGTTTTATCTGGCAGACAAAAATGACTTCATACATCGATATTACTCGATATTTTTACCTTATTAAAAGCAAGTAAAGACTACATCAGTTTAAAAAAATATATCAACTAGTTTACTGGATTAGAATCCCCTCGTTCATTTAAAAGAAATTATATAATATAAATTCTACTGTTTGTAGTCGAGCTAGTACAGTAACAAATACCTGTTTGGTCAGATAGACGTAATTGTCAACCGCAGGATTCCCAATCGTTACTTTAAAGAAGAAAATAAAAGATCGTCCATTAATGGACATTTCCTCGGAGTAGCAGTGAGTGAGATACTGAAGAGGTAATGGAACTTACGGAATGCGAATGGATGGCGTTTTGTAATTACTACTGCACGATGAACCTTACTTGCTATTCTATCCTATGGTTTAGCAGTTAATTGTAACATTCTTCACTTGTTGTAGTTCTACCTGCTATAAAGCCTACTGTTCCTACTCTAAAGTGTAAGTTGAATGAAGAAAATTGTTTTCTTTAAAATTTATTTTTAACTAAATTGTTTTGAAAATAAGATATATATAATTTTATTTAGATTTAATTCATGTAAGTTGGTAATATTTTGTGAGAAGTTTCCGTAAATAAATTTTTCAATAGTTTTGAACTATCCGAGACGATGGAACAATCCATCGTCTCGTTTTACTTTTCAGCATATTTAAACAAAAATAAAAATTCCTTTAGAAAATAATAAAGCACTTTTAAAATGTTTAAAGAATTTGTTTGGTTTTTTTAAGCCCAATGATTTTAGGTCTTAAAATATACCGGGCTTCCCGGATATCCTAAGGCAATAATTTTTTAAACAATTATCAAACAAATAAGTTCAAATTAACGAATAACATTTTTCTGATTAAATTTTTAAATTTTGCTTAAAGAACTTTTAGTTTCTTGAGCTACTACGTTGTTTTTGACGGAGAGCTTTATGTTGAAGAAGAAACTCATCGTTTTTAAAGAGCATGCGGAACTATTGTAATTACATTGGGGAACAGGGAAGGCTCACCAACATATTCCGGTGAGATTTTGCAATATTTGTAGTTCCATATCTTTTCTATGGCAGTGAAACTTGAAACAGAAGCTGTAAGCTGCGTAGAGGCAGTTTTATCGGCGAATATGCTTATACGAGGGAAAAGAGAATTTTAAATTACATTATGAGATAAGAGTTGCAGACAATACTATTGTAAACAAGAGAATCAGTTATCGCAATAAATGTTTCTTTTTTGTTTTTACTGTTTTACACATTAATACTTTTGGAAACAATGAAGTGTGATTGATGAAAATGAGTGACGAAAAATTACTAGAACTGACTGGGAACCGAGTCCGAAACCCCTGGCGTAGAGGCCAATTGTGCTAACCAGTTGCTTGAAAGAAAGAAGGAAGATAGAATTTCAAAACATTAATAAAGGAGAAAGAAGCTTGTAAATCCCGCTGCAACACTGGTAATAGTTTTATTAGTTATTTAAATTAAACATTTCGATTCCGGTATATGTTATATATGGCCTATGCCATAAAAATAACAAGGAAAATTAATTCTTCTTGATTTTTGATTGATGATTTTGTAAATGAAAAAATTAATGAAACTAAATAATAACATTATTTTTAAGTAAAATTACAGATACTCCAGTATTAAAAACAATGCTTTTTAAAACTCGTCTTATTTTGTCTCCGTTACGGCTCTTAATTTATTTAATACTGTACAACTGCCACTAAAAATGCACGGCTATTTTTCAGCATTTAATTTGTAATGTACGAGTAATTAGTGGTTATTTCTCCTTTTGCTGTATTCCCCATGCCATTCCCTGTAATTTACAAGTCCACAATTTGTGGTGTATGTTTTTATAACAAACCAACAACAATTAATTTTCAACACTATAGTTGTAATGTTGAACTTCATACAACGCAAATCGCATAAATTACTGTTGAATAATATGTACGTAAATTATTAGCTAAGTTATAGAACTTCTTAAAGAGGGAAGAAGTAAAATGAACTGGAGAAAATTGAATTGTGTGACTAATAACCTAGCAGACGTGTTTATAATATACTGATATAATTAAGTTAATTCCGATGTTATAACGAAAAATAGAAGATTCTAAAAATATAATTGATTAAAATACCTAAGATAAATAACCTGTTATTAATTTTTTCATGAAGTTAATTGGTATGATGACTTGATAATGTTAATTAACCGACTTTAAAAATGAAAGTATTATGATACATAACTACCTCTTTAGTATTATCGGTAGCAAACTCAAAGAAATCAAAACCCCAAGTTCGATTCCCCTTTATTGTTATCACTCTTCTTCAATATATCGTTAAAAACTTTCCAAAACTAAAGTATTCGCTAACGAACTTAGCATTTTGTACTAATATAAACTACCAAAACATAAATGTGTAATTTAAAATTAACAACTTATATTTGTTCGAACTAATTACTCCCTGTTCTACTCCCTGTTAGTTTAAAACCTTACAGATTTTACTATGTAAAATTAGAAGTAAAATCGTTTAATTCTATAATCTTTAACGTTCTAAAATAAATTAATGGGAAGCAAGTACCATACTGCAACATATCTGAATACCTCCGTATGAGATGCTTGGTGCCAAACTGCACTGGAAATAAACTGTTAAGAAACAAAGACAAGAACTCAAGTAAAAATATAACATATTGTACTCGTTGATAAGTAGGAAGTCGGTCTTTTCAACGTTTAAAATGTACATCATTTATAAACAATGTTGTGAAAACCAGTCTGGACTTACGAAGTAGCTGTGGAGTAATATGAAATCCAGCAATATAAAAATAATTAAAATATTCCAAAGAAAATTACTAAGGAATATTGTCGATTCTCCGTGGTACATTTGAAGTAATAACCTCCATCAGGATCTAAACATTGAAACGAAGAGATTCTCAAGGAGTCAAAAATACCAATTTTTACGTCATACAAATATTGAGGCAGTACAACTTCTCAACAACTCAAACGTCAAGTGGAGACTGAAGCGCTAGAAATCCATTGATTTGGCTTGATTTAGAAAATACGAGTGGGCTATTTTATTTTAGAAAATCAGGTTACTGATACTGGTTTTTAAGAGTATTTTACAAATCTCTAAATGAATTCTATCTATAATTTTTATAAACTTTATCTATTTCTTAATTTCATGCATAATTATAAGTAAAAGAGCTGATGAGTAGAACTTAATTAAATTTAATATAGAAAATAAGAACAGCAATAGTGAAATATTAATCTACATATAAGAACAAGAACAGCTTTAGAGTTTTATTTTTAAAAACACTGTAATTGTTAGAAATTACAAGTAGCCATTGCGGTTTTTTCCTAATAGTTATAATCGTTAAGTAGTTTAAGTAAGAGAGAATAAAGTTTTTCGTTAGTTTCCTAGAATAAAATAATAATTTTAATTAAAAGTAAGAAAATTTAATAGTAATTAGGGCTTGATGAAGGTACACTTAAAATTTTCCGCCATGTAATTGACATTGTCAACTCATTCATGACAGACCCTTGGGGACGATGAAATTCATTAATTTCAGAGGCGATAATTCTGATTGGCGTCATTATAACTTTACTTGTCCTCTTGTTTAGCGTTGTTTTAGTCATTTATTCCTTAGAGCGCAATAAATGAAATATAAATACTTGTTTAACTCTTTTGAACCCAACAGATCACGTAATATTCAATGGCATTTTACCGCATATATGCTGAACAATATGATTGATAATACGAAAAATTTATAATTTACATTAAATTTATTATATTTCTTAATTTGCGAAACAAAATTTTCCTGTATTACTTTTACGCTGAAAAAGGACACACGTCCAACAGTAACGCTAAACGATAACATCATACCGCAGATAGAAGACATTAGGTAGTTAGGTATTCACTTAAACAGACGACGTACGTGGATAAAACACATCTGGGCGAAACCTGAGCAGTTGACATTTAATTATGCCAATTTTTTTGGTTGTTGGATAGAAAGCTGCATCTTTCTCTGGTCAGTAAATTGTTATTTCATATAACAATAATAAAACCAGTATGGTCGTATATAATTGAAATGAGCGGATCAGCCAGCTTATTTAAGATTGCCATCTTTCAGCGATTGCAATCAAAGATCCTTCGAGCTATTACTGACTCCCCATGGTTCATAACCAATTACGTAATTCCTCATGACTTAAATACAAACACTGTTCCAGACGAAAACGATACCGATACAAAATATACCAAGACAGAGTTGAAAGTCATCAAAGCCTTTTGGGTAATGACCACTGTTACAGACTGAAACGTTTCGAAATTTTAGACTTGTACAGAAAAAATTAAAAATTAACAGCAACGGCTGTCACTAATAATTGTTTTTTTAGCCGACAATAATTTTTAAATGTTATACTTACAGAAAAATTTGAAAATAACTTGACCAACCATTAAAATTGATTTTTAAATTGAGTTGCGCAAGTAGCCGTAATCTCCATCAAGTTTTATTTTCTGACAAAAAATTTACTTACAATTAAATTTAACTGATTGTAAACAATATAACTAAAAGTTATACAACAAAAAATAAAAACGGTCAGTAAAAACAAAAAGAACCGTTTTAAATTTTCCAATTAACGATGTTAAGTTATAGTGGGACAGAAATCTAAGGAATGTTTTAGTAAATTCTATGATATTAATGACTTTTTTCGTATAAAAGTCTTACGTAATTGTATTTATAGATACAGATACTTTTGTGAGGTTTAGATATACGTATCAAATATCTACACAGAACTACAAAATTATAATTAACTAAAAATCATAATAATGTTTTGTATTCTTTCTCGCAGGAATGTAGTCCTGATTAATCAAAGAAAATCGTTGGAGTTATTTCTCGTAACAGACTAATCTTGAAAGTTCATTTCGTTGCCAATCCTAGTAAATAAATGGTATTCCTCTTATCTAATGATAAATTGAAATACTTATCTGGATGAACGTATAACACTATGTGTAGTTGGTTGTACGCTATGTGGTAACAATATACAACTAAGCTAGTCTGCTTTTAACTTACCAACAGTTAACAGATTTCTGGCACGTAGCTGTAACTATGATTTCTTTACTTCACATTCCAGTTTAGTAGTTTAAATATATTTTATTTTACAGTACGCTGATAAACGTAACAAGCAGATATTAACTTTCAGTATCTTAATTAGGTGAAATTAAAGTAGAACTGCATTAAATAGTGAAAAATAAAAGCAGGCAAGTACTGGATGGTTTTGCCAATAAAAAATATCAAGCGAGGTCACAAGAAGGGAAGAAACTTGTTAGCCGATGTGGTAAACTGGACGAACGAAGCAGAGAAGATGGAGAAGGGACAAGGGAGAAGAGGAGTATTAAAAGAAGGAGAAGGACAGGAAAACGGGAAGAGTCAGAGGAGGAGTTAAAGAAGAAAATCAAGAAGGAGTAGAAGAAGAATAAGAAAGAATAAAGATATAGAGAAAGGCTTTTTCTGATTTATTTATTTTTTCTGTTCCAGACTATGCCATAACAGAATAATATTATTCATAATTACAAAGAATAATATTGTAATCATAATAATATTGTTCAAATTGGTTAAAATTTCTAATTGTGTTTTATTAATTTGGTGTTTAGGTCATCAGCCGAAAAGCTGGTTTGAACCTCTAGAGGCTTTACTAAGTAAAACGAGAAGTGAGGTGGTTTACGAATGCCTTCCTCACTGAGTGGAAAAGTATGCTTATCAGCATACCAGGCCCTCTGAAAAGCATCGACTTTCCACCCTCCAAATGACACGTTCACTTCATTCACCACAGGGTCTGGCTGTATATTGATGAAATTCATTACTATCAGAGGGGATAACTCTGAATAATGTCTTTTACAACTTTACCGCTTCTGTTCTTAAATGCTTCAGTCTTATAATTGACTAATTATTTGATAAGAAACAAAACTATTTTTTGTAGCCCTGGTACTAGCAGATCGGGTGCAAATAATTTAACGCTCCATCTGCCTGTTATGGGTAATTATATATTTATAAATTATTTTTATTTTTCAAATAAAATTCATTTTTTATGCCTTTCTATATGTGAACTAATCTAATAGATTTTATTTGCATTCTGTGTTTTGTTTTAGTTTTAATTTGTGCAAACCTAAGGATAACGTTCTAGTTGTATCATAGGCCTAAATGTTTACAGTTTAATGAATTTTTTAAATTTTGTTTTTGAAAAAAATTTTTTGGTGGTTTTTAATAATATTAATTAAAATAAAATAAAAAATTAGATAAAATGCTTTAAACGATGGATATAGCTTTACTACAATGTTTAATAAATTAAGTTACTGTAAATATAATAATATATTTTTTAAGAAGGTTTAATGACCTGATGCAATGGAAATTATTTTCTAATTTTTTATGTGAATTTAGAAACTTGAGTAAAAAACAAGTATACAATTTTTTCTCTATGACAGGCCTATTGGTTTATGTGACCTGCGTCTAAATAATAGCAGTTGTGAATAATACAGCAATTTTTTTCAACAAGAAAAACTAAATTACGTTACTCTGAAAAATAAGTTCGTCGACATTTAGATGATTTATGAGTTCTGGACGTTTGAACATCTCACATTTCATACAATTTTTATTTTGCATATGAATTCCTTATATATAATGTAACTACATAATATTGAACTGACAAATTTAACCGTTTTCAGAAGTCAGATTACATGGTAAGATAACCTGAAATGTATTATAATATGTCTTACTGAAATTTAAGATTCATATATAAATTAGTCGGTAGTCAACCAGAATAAAACCGGTATCTTTAAAAGTGTTAACTACAAATTGCAAGAGCGTAACTGTCAAATCAGTTTATTTAACATCAACTAATAATATTGTAATCCGGAGGCAGAAACGGTTGCAAATAGAATTATTTATTTAAATTATGTTAAGTTAAGATTATAACATTTATGTTACTTTCAGCATTGACATTCTGTTTTTCTTAGTAGAGTTCTTTCTATTGTGAAGTGATACGTCATGTTTTATAGATTATTATTCTAATAACTGCAATGATCATCAGCGTTTTTCGTATTGGAATTTTATGCAATTAAAATGTTAATTGTTCAACCCCTAAGGAGAAAATTAATTATACTTTAGATCTCTAGATTATCATGAAGTTTATTGGATGATGAGTATGAGTGGATCAGTCAGTCAACAGAACTTTTACGTTTATGCATATAGTCAACTCGCATTAATCCAGTGGCGGTTAATTCGCTTTTTAGTTGAGCAGTATCAAGATGCCATTTTAATGTATGATACATGTACAAATTTTCATATTTTGTAGAGCTCACAGTTTTAAGTGCACGCATAAGAAGAGGGAATAGGGAGATTAAAATTCCATGAAAGAGACGAATCCGCATGAAAACACTGCTCTGTTCAATCTTATTGATAGTTCATTGAACTACCTTGACGACCAATACAATTCTGTACTGAAAGATAAATTGCTATTACGAAGTCTGAAATAAAATCAAAAAGAAAACGGCATTCGTTACTAAGAAAAAAAACTATACCAATTTTTTACTTGTAGTAGTTTCAAACATGCCTCTTACGAAGTTACTTCATAAAAAAAGATTAATCTTAATAAAAATAAGTTATAATAAGTATCTATGTTATAAAGTAAGTTGACTTGTAATACTCATACTCGTACAATAAGTAGTTAGTCTTCATCATACATAGTATCTCGTATAATGTTCTTGTACCGGTATATAACTAGAAACTGCCCCCGCACTACGCGCGTGCTGCAATAAGTTTGGGGTTGCAAATATTAAAAAGGTTTGTTTACCCGTTTTAGTTATTAAACAATACTTATGAATATAGCAGTATTAAAAAGGCCTCAAAAAAATCAGACTAATATATTTAAATTAAAAGAACGATTGTTCGTAACCCAAAAGGCGAGTAATGACATATTTTTTTCTCTATTTAGGGAATTCACAATCTGTTGGAATCAATCAGTAGGCTAAATGTGATAACACAAAATTTGGAAAAAAATAACATGGTAAATAAACGTGAGTGGAAACACAGTCCAGTGACAGAACTCCGACGTGAAAAGATAAGTGTAGCATTAAGTGCAGCATTTAGAACACTGTAATGGATAGTCAATTACAGTACTACGATAATTGATAAGGTACCGGCTCCATCGACGTTTCAGACGTCTTATTGGGTTGTTTGGGAGAGTCTGCATTGCCAGATTTGAGATCAATGGGTTATGGTGGTTCACGAGTTTCTTCCTAAATTTTATATATAGTTTTAAGAGAAGGTCATTTATGTAGGGTACGTTTAGGTCTGAGTGTAGCGTTTTATTGGTTACATAATAGGGGGCGTAAACTATCCTCCGTAAAAGCTTTGTTTGGAAACGCTGAATTTCTGCTAATACCGATGGTTTTGCACAGCAGTAAAGCTGACTGGCAAAGCTCCATATTGGTCGAAGGTAGGAGTTGTAAATGGTTAATTTGGATGTAGTCGGTAACATGGATTTGCGTGAAAGAAGTCTGTACAACTGTTTGAACCTGTCCTGGAGTGCCTTTCTCGTTTTATCCACGTATACATTCCACGTAGTGACATATTAGAAAATAAAATATAGAAAAAATCAAGAGCCATAAATAATAAACAGGGGTGAATTTCACTCAATTTACATATTAATGAAGGTGCTTAACAACGAAAAAATTAGATAAACTAAAAGTATAAAACCAAAAGTTAATTATTGCACTTTGCTGAATTTTCGATGTTAATTCTGGAAATGAGATCGCTGAAATGATTTAGAGTATCCGTGATCAATACAGCGATTTGAAATTCTTCGGTCGTATTTTTTACGGTAAGAACTCAAACCACGTATTCAACAAGGATACAAAAAAAACTCCAAACATCTTCTAATCTTAAGAATTAAAAAAAATTTTTTCGAATGAGCCAGCTGTATTTCCAGATTTTAAATTTCATTCAAAGTAAGGATAATTTACGTGAAACTACACCACTTAGTCTTCTTGCAGGCCGTAAATTGATTAAGCGTGGCATCGGTACTGTAAATCTTGAGAGAAATGGTTCAGAAAAACACATTAAGCTTCTATTTTTTGCGTTAATCGGGAATGAGAAAATAATTAACAAAAGGTGCCAAATCTGCCCTTGGATAGAAAACCTTCATTAGAAAACCCTTGACTGGAATCAATTCTGAGGGAACTGAGACTGAACTTTACAAAAAACCTTCAAAATCCTTTTAAATGTATTACAGATGAAAGTGTTCGTAAGTAAATGTTATACGATTCTGGAAAGTAGAACTGTGTTTATATTTTTTCAGCAACGAACAACACTTTTTGTTGGTACTATTCGAAATGATTCCAAGCAAGTCATCGTTGGTAAGTTTATAATACACTACGTATTTATAATACTACGTGTTTATAATACTACTATTATATTATTTTAATATAATTAAAAATTCAAACAAGTTTGTTTTAATCAACGGTTATCGTTAATCCGTGCCATACCTAGCAAATTATTATCACCGATTATTAGGAATTGTCTGTAAATACAAAGAAAATATGATTTTGGCTTATTATTAGTGGTTTTAACTAGTTTCTATTACTAATTATTATTTTCTTTTAAAAATATTCCAATAGACACGGCTAAAAACTCTTCATAAGATGAAAAAGTTAATATTAAAATTTTATACAGATTTATTACGGCAGATATCACAATAAAAGTATACTTTTATCTGTTATATGCGTTTTATAATATGCGTTCTCTTTTACCGGAATACTTTATGCTGTATTATACTGCGAAAATTATTTAAAATAGCTCATAAAAATGTCTTTCGAACTTTTAGCAAAAACGTATTCTTTAGAACCTTCAGCTTTGTATAATCGCCAAAACCAAGCTGGTCTAGATGTATATCTGAATTTACATTATAGCTTTTAGAGGTATTTGTTATTCTAAAAAATATATTTATATTAAAGTTAACATATCTTAATTGTCATTGCACCTTGAATAATTCTATTTAAAAAACACTATCAAAACAAGTATTCAGTTAAGCAGAGTAGTTTTAAACCAGTATCTTTGTTACTAATATAAACTAGAATCAGTAAGTAAATAGTAGCACAAGTAATGACGTTTATTAAAGTAACAAAAAACAATTATTATAGGCCTACATTCAAATTACCATTCTAATTAAGATTAAGTTTTTGTTACTGAAAGTAAAATATACCATGCGGAATATTTCTAAGCTATGTACAACATTTTGTAAGAGTGAAGCATCTAAAAATACATATTGCGGTAAGTCGTCACATAGCAATGGAATGATGGGGTAAGGACGAAAACAAGAATGGCACTTTAGGGAATAGAGATCACCAGACTGTCGGGATAGAGACGTTAAGAAGAAAATTGGAAATAACTGGATGAAACTTGTAGTGGTTATGGAGGCTTGGAAAATGTTAGCAACTGCTTACATCTAAATTGAGAGCCAATATACACACAGATTCAAGTGCCTTACGATGATAAAAATGTAATGTTAATAATATTTTTGTTCTTTCAGTACTACACAATTCAAGTAATTTTGAATATTTTTTATTAGTTTAATAAAACTTGACAATTTAAATATGAGTTTTTATTATTATTACGTTATATGTCTCTAGTGTTCGGATTCAAAAAAAGATCTGACATCTCATAAAAGTCGCAAAAACAATAAAATATGTTCGAAAAATCCATTACATTCAATTCTGATAAATTACTGGGTGCAAATTTATCTGTAAAAAGTAAATATAACATGTAGGTAAACACCTTAAACACACATGTTTTGTAACAGCACTGAAGACCCTCGAACGTAAAATTAGATAATATTTATTTGCTTTCATCTATCTTGTAGTAGGAAATACTGGTTATCAAAACACAATTACATTATAATCCGAAATACATGAAATATTGTTTTTAAACAACTGTATCGTTTTCCAAAGAATATACAATTATCTAAAGCTCTTACAATTATTTAAGTACACTTAATATTTCAAGTTACTTTCGTAACTTAGATTTATTTTTAAGTCATTAATTTTGTAGTAAACCTTTTTCGATTTTCCAGTTTTTAGAATTATAGTTAATCAATAACACAGACCCACTCACAAATCCACTTACAATTTTACGGCTTCAAATAACAAAATATATTTATTCAGAATTTACTAAATTGTTTTTCTGTACAAGATAGAAAAAGCGCCATGTCTGCTAAAATTCGTGGTGGACTGTGCTCCCGTAGTAAAAAGTTTTGTTTTTTAGGTTTGCTGTCTTAATTATGCTGTTTAGGGCAAAAGCAAAGTGTTAAAAAATTTTAAAAACCGACAACATATATTCCAAGAATTTTTTCCTACAGCGCTTGGTTTAGCGTCATTCAGTGATTATCCGTATTTTCTCATTGAAATCGGTATAAAATAGTTTATCAAGATTACGGTCTTATTATGCATTTTATGACAAAAGTAGGCCATATGTAACTAAAGTTATTAAGTTTTTTAACTAATTATATAACTAAAGTTAAGTTATAGAAAATAAAAAATTCTACAATTTTTCTTCAAGCAATTTTTTCTACAGAGCTTAGCTTCCACAGTTTAGCGTCAATTAGTGGTTTTGCGTATTTGTAAGTCGAATAGAGATCGATTTTTATTTAGCTTCATTCACTCATGAAAATTATTAGAATACGTTTTTCATTTTACATTGTTAACTCACGATTAAACATAGGTCATATTGTTAATTATTAGCATTGGCAAGAATAATTCGTATGAGTGTTTTACACCATTGTTTTTTTTAATGTTAGTTATTTTTAAAAGTAATCTGTTATTTGAAGCGTATAAATCGAAGTAGTAGTTAATTATAAACGAAAAAATTTAAAGACGAAGAAATTAAAGAAGAAAAAAGTGTATTTTTATGTTTTCCAGCGCTAACGGCAAGTGATTTCTTTCCCTGTGTATATATTTTGCATCTTTGTACATATAAAACTTTTATCTGAAGAATGTTTTATTGTTAGCATTAAGTTCTTTCATAAGTCTAATAAATAAAAATCCTACAAACAGATTATGACACCTTTGTAAATTGTAATTTAATAAAACGGTTGTATAATGATTTATCACCAGAATCGTCTGCCATTTCACCTTGGTAGTAGGATTTAATAATACGTATTAATACCACGAGTGGTCAGTTGAACGGATATTAGAGAATGAGACACGAACGCATAGCCGATATCTTCTAACATTTCACGTTGAACCGGTTTCTAAAGGTATTCAATAAACTTGAATCATGTAAACAAATTTTAAAACACGAGTGGCTAAAAATACATACAGCGTAGCCGTTTTTCTGTTTTTAAGTTCCTATAGCTGATATATGTATCTGCCGTTTTTAGCAGAAGTGAGGTTTTGCTAATGATAAATTTCAGTTGAAATTTCAATTTAACTTCATGTTTTATCACATCGAAAAATTTACAAATCCATTGAGAATCTGTAGCAATAAAAATACATTGATTTTTTTTTGTATGCTTTAGATACAATACTTCAATTCGACTTCAACGAAAAACCGGATTTTCGGTTCTGAAAAATCTGCTTAATATTTTTTAAACAATTAATACGCTAAATATTGAATACACACTAGATGAAGTTAACTGTCATTACCTCAGCTTTCTCATAAATTTTCTGCGAAAGGTCTTATGGTCATTTCTGTTTAAGCATCCTCAAAAAGTCACCTTCCATGTACTGTCCTTATTAGCTACTTGAATTTGTGCGTGTGTCAAACATGTATGCAAACCGGTACAGAATCTTTATCCATATCAGATACGTATGCAAGTTATAAATCATTATGAATTGTAGGCTACTGCTTGTTACAAAAAACGGGAAATGGTACGAATAATTTTGGATGGTCTGAATACGCTTAGTATAATGGTATTGCTGATTTTCAATGTTGGACTGAATGGATCCATACTGGTTACATTACTGCCCTGTATATGGCCAGATCATTAAAGATACTAAGTTTTAAACGTTCCGAAGGTTGTTTAATGACAATTTTCTTTGTAACAGTTAAGAATTATTTACAAACAGTTTAATAAAAACTTTCAGTATTTTGAAGAAGACAGCACTCAGCAGCGTTGCTTCCGTGTGATCGTTTGGCAATGACAAATCTAAAACAATTTTTTTGAGCCACTTAGTCAAAACGTTTTGATTTAGGGTAAATGAGTATGTAAATTCAGTTGTAATTTTATACACTAATTCAACAAAAAGTTTCTGTATTAGATACACCAGAGTTGTCACTTAGAATTTATCTTTCGCGTTAGCATCGACTGAAAAAGAACTATTTGTAACGACAAATAAATAATAAAAGTAATATTCAAACGATTTAAAGGTTTCAGAATATAATATTAAAGTTTATCTCTAATACTAAATAATTTGTCTGGAATGAAAATATTCATCAGTATCATTTTTACTTACAGTGAATAAAGGGATCAAAAAACCCTAAGTTGTAATGAAGGGCATTTAAATCTATTGGCTATAATTCAATTCGATAATAGTGGTTATGTGAGGCGTTCAAAAACAGATATTTTAGAAATAGCGGATCAAAGCAAATTATTACAACCAATTATTAAATTAAGTAAAGTTCATGAAATATCAAATAAAATTATTCTTTAAATTAAAATTACATTAAATTATAAATTAATTCAGTCTTAAGGAAAAATCTAGGCTGGTGCGAATGTATAATCAATAATGGTTTGTCACTGCTGAATGACTGAACATCTGGTAAAATTTACTGTTTTAATCATTAGACTGATTGAAAGTATATTTGAAAAACTAGTGTAGTTACGTAATGTATAACTCTTTATAGATATTTATTTTTGTAAAATAATGATTTATAATAAATTAAGTTTACTTTTTGCTCATTTTCTTCATAATGAGTAAGCTGAGTAGTTTAATAAATGGATAGTTTTGTTGTAGCACGTACTAAAGAACTTTGAAATACTGCAAATTAGAATCTAAACAGGTTATTAGCCATTCTTTTAACAACTGATTTGTCTTTCTTCCTTACTGATCGTATTTTATTAAAGTTTCATTGACCAATGATTTTCAGTCAACTGAAAATAATCATAAAATATAATATATACATGTAATAAATTATGCTAGTAAAGCTGCACAGTATTTTTCTCAATGTAAAATGTATTTGAAAGTCTAGAAACTTTTAATCATTTACCAAATAAAACCAAGATGAATTTCCAAGATTCATGGAAATGAAACTCGCCTTTTAGTTACAACATAATTTTTCTGAATATCAAGATGATTATTTTCTTAAAAACTCTTCGTAAAATTTTAAGTGAAAACAATAGTGAAAAGCTACTTAACGGTACTTACACCACTGAATATATTATTTTAGATTCCCGATTTAAAAGTTTGCAAGCAAACTAAGGTAGCAAAGTATTATTTTATGTAAATCTGTTTAGTATTTTAATTGACATAATACTGTCATTGTATGCATAAATATACTAAAAAATGATATTAAGAGGTAATGACCTCTAGTTTTTATTTCAAAGGATGTAAATTCTAAACAAAAAATACTTAAGCATATAAGTACTACCAAAGATGAATTTGGTACTCTTGTTTGGAATAATAGGACTGTTTTACTTAAAATACCACTTCAATTCAATTTCGCATTCTGTATTAGTACGTTTTAACGACAAATTTAAATCATATGTAAATCTTCTCACACAAAACATTTCACTAGGGCGATACTGAGCACTCAGCAAAGACGTTTAACAGGCTCTTGGCTAAGAGATCTTCCCAGGGAGAGCCAATTGTAGAACTGCATTGACAACTAGTAAATCACGTTTTAAAACACGACACAAATTTAGTAATTGTTAAACGTTTTAGTTTATTTTATGTCATATCAACATCTTTGTTATTTAGATTCTAATAAATTAATAACATTTTACACAAAATGTGTTAACCCTACTTGAAAAAATAAGTGAAAGAAAGGAATTGCATTGAATAACTTTTTGAAGATATCAATAGTTTTGTATTCTAAACCGAGACAGGTTTCCTAGGAGTGTGTAGTGGTTGTCTTAAAAATTCATAGGTTTCTTTTGGGAAATGTTAATTTTTTTTAAATCTAAAAAAAGTGACAAAGGATAGGATTTTATTTTCTACATGAAAAGAGTATGTTTCCAATTTGAATGTTGAAATTGTTTAAAGGTATCAAAGGAAAAGTCTCTACAGATTTCCCCGTAATCATATTCACAAATATTCTATATGAAAGACTATTACGTGTTTATTTTAATCGTTAATTTTAAATTTAATACTGTATACAGTTAATTTATTTTCCTGTATAGACGTTCTTCCTTTTATCACTAACTTTTGCATTTACAGCTCTAATTACCGATGAGCATACATTACATCTCTAACATAATTTATCCATTCGAATTATTATATTTTTAATATTTATTAAAAAAATGTTATTTTATTTTAAAAATCATCAGTACTAACTACTTATCTGTATCATTTTATGTGTCAGTTTTGTAAAAAAAATTTTTATAATTTTTTAACTCTGAATGTAAATTTTAGTCTGATTCCTATACGTATTATAGCAATGGATTCGGTTAATTAAAAAATGTAATAAATTTGGTTTTTATTTGGTTAGTTTAATATGGTTGAAGTAAACATTATACATGAAATAACACATCGTACATTTCTTTTATTTTCTTATAACGTTTATTTGTATGTAAATTAATTATATGAGTTCCAGTCTGCCCTTTTTCAGATTTGCAATATTTAGCTGTTCTAAACTTACCAGACATTAGGTACATGCGATAAATTATTCTAATGAGCGTTTACAATCTTATACGTTTCGTTTTAACCTAGACATTACGTAGGATGAGAATGAAGTGAAAAAGATATAAATCAAAATGAACGGACTTTAGTTCAGCTAAATACTTGTTTTATATAAATCTTTGGTAATAAATAACAGAAATAACGTAAATGTAAGAAATCTATTAAAGCAGAAAAACATTAAGAGATGAACAGATTGGTTTTATAACATACAATACAATATAAAGAAACCAGGAATGCAATTGAACTTCAAGAATTATTGTAGAAAGAGTGCGCTTCCGTTACAATTAGATAGAGGGACCCGGCTACATTTCTTATTGATAGCAAAAAGCCTGTAAGTTAGAAAATTGAAGTAAACTAAAAGAAGTAATAGTTGCCAATAATTGGGTCCTGTCCAAAATTGGTAACAATCATTTCTTTTACTGAGGAAAATTTTTCGTAAAAGTTCAGATTACGAAATGGATATTCTTCACTTACAAAGAGATCCTAAATATAGAGTGAATGCTGCAAAGAATCTGATTGATTCTAAAAATCCATTTTTTAATATTGATTAATACTAATTTAAAATTTATCATTTTCGTTTTTTTGATTTATCTGTATGTTGATCCAACATTAGTAGATAGTTTTAGCCTCAAAAACCACTTCCAAAGAGCAAAAATATTTTTTTAAAACTTCAAGCAGTATTTGTAGTAATTGTTGTATCTATGTGAAAGTAGTAATTTTAAGTAAATTAAGGGTGATGTACTTTCCTCAAAATTTCCTAACCAACTTGATAGGATTATTTGGTACATCAAAATTATAACAGACCTAATGAATTTCATTTACTTTTTAACATTTGTATTCCTAGATTTCATTTCTCTATAAGTTACCCAACTCTAAGCATGACTACGTAATACATTCCATTGCATATATTTAAAGGAAATTATTCTGGAATGTGTCAGTCAATCTTCTACTTCTGTCTTCTTATGATTTAAACATTTTTTGGATTAAATTTTAAGGAAATATAGAATTGAGACGTCCACGACTTTAGCCAAGAAATCAAAAGAAGGTTCTTAAACTTAGCAGACAGGCATCTTACCAACTTTTTTCGGAAATTGATATTTATTCATTAATGACTGATAGTGATTTATTAATAACAACAGGTGTACAGAAACGAACTAAATTGTTTTTGTATTTTCCTTAACTGACTGAACAAGATTTTTAAAAACAAAAATAAAGAGACTGTTAAAGATTGAGGTTCTTCAAGCCTGTACCAATTATACAATAAAAAAGAATAAGTAAAAATAATGGCTTTTGTTTCATTTAAAAAGACTTAGAATAATTAAATGAATGAGTGCATCTGTGTGCCATCTAGGCACGAGCTAAAAAATAAAACGAAAAGATAATTCTTTGATGTCAATCTGAATACTTGAGAGAGCGAGGATCTTCTCAATCCTACTGCAAAATATCGCTTTTAACACCAAGTATAACTGCGATTACAATTATTTTTCATTTGAATAGTATGATTAATTCATGTTTTTACTAAATTTGTATTAAACATAAACAAACGAATCAACATCACAAAGTGATTATAAATCGGCCCTGATTAGTTATAAGTTGTGTATATAGTGTACAGAAAGTAGGAAAAATTCTGTAAATTGTACTGATGTCGGGAAATAAACAAGAGAATTTATGTAGAAAAACATTCTTTCTCATAGCTTACATCTGCTTGGATCCATTATTGGTGTATATCCTGATACTTTATCGCCGATAATTCATATTGTTTGTAATTTTAATAAAATTTTCACGGTTTGCTGAGCCGTTCAGATATGTACTTGATGTGTAGAAGGCCGTCATTTAGTACCATCAATTCAAGATGAATGAGTGCGAGATTATACAATATACCTAAAAATTACAGTAACTGTATAACATAAGTTTTAACAATTTGTCAGTATGCATATGTAATACAGTCATTAAACTTTTATACTTAACTGAAAAAGTGCAGACAAAGTTAGTCTCTAGGTAACCCGAAACGATTGAATTGGCTGGAAGTGAAAAATAACTTAAAAAAAACAATATCTTAATTCTTGGAGTAAATTTCTTGACAAACAATAAGAAAAGAACACAGATCAATGAGGCAACCACAATCAGTGGCTGCCTTTGAGAAGTAATTTGTAAATCAAATATATGACAATGCCAAGCCAGGATTTATAAGATCTGCGATAGACTCATTTTGACTAATGCAGTCGAAATAAGAAAGAACAACACTACATGGCCGGAATAACCTTAATTTCTGCTACAACACTTCTCTCACTTAGGTGTACACCTGGATCATCCTTCTGAAGTATAGGCGGGAATAAGCCCATACCTCAGAAGGATGATCCAGGTGTACCTAAGTGAGAGAAGTGTTGTAGCATAAATTGATGGGCAAGCCAGGAAGTTGAAGTCATAACTGGAGTTCCACAAGGGTCAGTTTTAGGTCCAACTTTGTAGAACATACAGTACGACGAGGTATTGAGGCTCAGGTTACCAGAGGGTCTACGTCTGGTGGGGTACGCAGATGATCTAACGCTGGTAGCTACGTCTAGGACAGAGAAAGGACTTCTAGGTAAAATTAACTCTGCAATAGAGGATGTAAGTCCAGTTGCTTCGTAGGAGGAAGTTACAAGTAGCCGCTGAAAAGACGGAAGCGGTGATAATGGCTGGAAGACGGAGCCTTAGCCCTGTTAAGTTCAAGGTGGGTGGTGTCGAGGTGGTGCCTGGAAAAAGATTGAAGTACCTCAGAATATGGTTGAACTCTGGAAGAAACTTTTCGGTTACTATTGAGGCGTTGGGTAAAACCGAAAGAACTGCAGCACCTTAAATAGATAACTTTAAGATAACATCCTTAAAAAAAAATAACTTTACGGATGATGCGAACAACTGAAATGCAGATATTAAGGACTGTTAAGGCAGTTACACTCAAAGCTCAGCTAGGAAATAACAGTTATTCATCAACTAATTACCAATTATGGTGGTTCTATTAGGCTACTTTTTGGCTATTTTGTCTGTCAGTAACTTAGCATACAGGATATTTATTGTAAAATGGGAAAGATGATAAGGTTTTGGAAATATCATATAAATACATTGTCAGCCAAATTTACACTAAAAACAAATTAACACTATCAACAAGTATTATTATGTGCACGTACTCAGAATAATGGAATAACAGTTGATTATCAGTGTCAGAAGATGTAATTTAGTAGATTAAACAGAACATAGTCTTACTTTAAAGATTAAGAAGAAGAAGATTAATTATTAATTGTATAAAAATTCATATTTATAATCTACTCTATGTGTTATTTATCTAATTAGCACTCACAAAAATGTTTAGCTCAGAACTGCAACGTTAGTAACCACAAAAACTGCTCATTTTTTCGTAAAAGATACATAATTTCAAAAATAAGTATTTTTCTCGCAGCTTATCACATAATTATTTCCTATTTAATTAACCTAATTAATTAACCTAACAGTTTTTGTTTTTTAATAAATTCATCGTCATGGCTTCTCTGTGTTTTTCTTCTTTTCTAATGAATTTTATTACTTTTTTAAATTAATTTAATGTCAGTTCTTAAAAGTTAATTTATATGGCATAATATCGGTAACCTACCGAATATGAACTGGTTTACTTTAAGATTGTATTTTGTCATTTATGGCTTTGTGCGATTAATATTTGCTTATCTTCATACCTTATATTAGTTTAATAATTAATAATATAAATTGAAAATAATTATTACTTGATTCAAGTAATCCTGTAAATCAGAAGTTGTTTCAACAATTTATATTATTACCAATTACGGTGGATTATATTTCAGTGCAAACCACTAAATATTGTACATTTAAAAATTTAGCATGTCCGCAATATAAGTAGTACAAAACTTTCTGGATTTTAACCAAGAATTGAATACTTGCTGTAGGTTAACTAATAAGTTGATAACAACTGAACCAAATGAGCGGTCAGAACAAATGTTAATTGTTATTAATTTAGGATTTAAATACTGAGTTACTTAATGATGTAGGCTATTTTCTTTGCGCAGTGATAAAGCGCTGGATTGTATGCCGGAAGTCCCGGGTTCAATTCTATCCTAGGGTCTGGAATGTTGAACATGCTAAAACAAGGTTGTAATGTTTTTCTGCCCATTGTAATAGTTAATAAGTAAGCAGTTAATGCAAATTTAACTAAAAAAAGTCTTATGTCGACCCTACAAAAGAATAAATTCTTGAACAGGTTCTTGCCTTACCGTGTGGATAAATTATTACAGTGGTACCTTGGTATATATATATATATATATCTTACGAAAAAATGTTCCGTAACAAAATAATTTACTTTTGTAAGCAGGTACTTATTTATTTAAGCAGCTGTCGAACAATCGACAAGTAGTCCAAATCGATTCGACCCGAAGTAAGTAATGAACACAAACATATAAATAAGCAAATAAAGTATAATGGTATCTCAATAAGGCATGCTTTTAATTTCAAATCAAGTCACGAGATTTTATTATATTTAAAACGCAACGCTTTTAAAAAGTACATAGCCTACATTAATCTGTCGGCTGAACAGAACAATGAGTTCAATTAAAAGGTGGGTTTGGATCAACGACCCTTGTTAGGCAAAGTCGCCAATAAATCTGCATCCTTCCTACGATCTAAACGAAACATTGCCCAGGTTTGTTCAGCGATTGAGATAATTCAGCCGTCCTTTTTTTACATCGGGTCGGTCAACAATACAGACAGCATGTCTAAAATATATTGTTGACCCAACGGAATAAC
Source organism: Catonia carolina (assembly GCA_035578175.1). Taxonomy (NCBI): domain Eukaryota; kingdom Metazoa; phylum Arthropoda; class Insecta; order Hemiptera; family Achilidae; genus Catonia; species Catonia carolina. Next base: position 63,454,612 of record JAQMRL010000001.1, on the reverse strand, counting down.
TCTAGAATTCAGACCAGATTATTTTATCAACCGGTAAAATCGTACGATTTACGAAATTGAACTTCTGTTTTTTATGCTACTTGACATTGTACTTTACAAAATACAAGTTGAAATAAGTTGAAAAAATAAGATTTTTCTCCTAACATTTTAGTTAATTGTGTGTAATAATACTGATAGAATTGTTCGAAATAACTCACTCAGTTAGCTTTTCTTGTATTTCTGTAATGATTTTGTTTCTAACTCTTGGTCAATTGCTTGGATTCGTCCGTAACAATAAACGAAAACATTCGTTTTAAGTGCATACCATTACGGCTGTCTTTTCTATTTCATGGCTAAACTAATGTTACAGTTAATCTACCGTCTTCTAAATAAAAGTATTCAGACTAGGAAAGTTGTAAAATCCTTGCGAAAAATAATTATTTCAAAAATTTACGTTACAACATTTATATAAAAAGAAAAGTGAATTGCTACGATAAAATATCCACACAAAAAAATGATAAGATTGCTAGGCCGAAGATAACTTTATTCCAAAAAATTGATTTATAATTAAAAAGATAAATAGGCTAATTATTAATAACTAATTAGTTATTGATAATAAAAATATATATAACAATTATTTATTTTTAATCTAAATTAAGAGATCCGATTAAAATATTCTTTCATTTTGCTGAGAAAAATTCAAAAATGACATCTATAAGTAGTGAATTGAAAAGTTTTGGTCTTTAACGCTAAATGGTTTGCATAAATTATTTACAACACTCTAATCAAGTTAACTTCGAAAATACATTAAACAATTATAAAATTGACAATTTATTGTACGTTGGCGTTGAACAAAACGTATAGCTTATCATAACTTAATAAATTCGGATAAATCAATTCTAACAGTTTTAACTTCTAAATGTTTTTCTATCAAGCAATAGTATTTTTAGGAGAAGTCCATAGCGTCATTAAAAGAGTTTTAAAAATTTTACACAATTAATGGACTAAATTATTGTCACTAAAGCAACATTTTCATAAGATAGGGTGCCGGATTCATTCCAACAGATCAATAATAAATTCGGCACAACAAACCAAATAAAAGAGTAAAACTAGGCGATTACCTCAGAATATTTACCAAATGACGCTCCATGACAACTAAAGAAAGCTTGGGAAAGAGATTGGTTACTTTATGGAAATACAAAAAACAAAATACAAACATAAACACTAATAAAAAAATTCAGAAAACACCCTAAAAGCTCCATCGGTGGTTGGTCTCGTCCCTTATATCAATTATACTATCATTTACATCATATTCACTATCAGCCCATTTAAAATGGTAAAAAAGAACAGGTAAAAGTTTAAATAAAATTAATAAAAGTTTTCAGGAATTTTTATTGTATTTTAAATATGTTATTTCTACAGCCGGTATAATTCTAATAAGTAAGAAAGCAGTAGGAAAACTGTATATGGCGTCAAGCTTAACTCCTACTCATTACATTTTTTATCCTGGAATATCATACTTTATAACTTTATATATTAAGTACAAAATACATTAACGTTAACAGTTTTATTAAACACGAAAGAAATTTCCTAACTGACCAACTTCCGATTGTGAAAGTAACGGTAAAGAGGTTTTAAAGTTGTCACTTTCGTTACATCAGATTTTGAGAAGGAATTTTTTTCTAATCGATTTCAAAACCAAGGAAACAAACAAAATTCGTTTAAATTTTAACATGGAGATTGCCATTGTAGGGAGTACTTCTTTGATAAAAATTTGTCAAAAAGTGACAATAGTTATAGAAGGAAACTGCTGGAAAAATGTATGGAAGTCTGGAGTAGGACTAATCGTTAAGGAATTTAAAAACTTGATATTAAAACGTTATTAAAACTACAGAGCACGTTGAAACAATTTCATCAAAACTACATTTTGAAATAACTTAATTATATTTTAAGAGTACAAACCTCTACTCCAACCTATTTGGACTTACGGGCGTCAGGTATTTGGCTCTGCTAAGCTCTCAGTAATCATGATATTACAATGCTTCCAATCCAAGTGAATACGGATTATTGGAGACGTACCCTGGTACGTTACATAATGATTTACAATTATCATAAGCTAACGATATTATTCATTAATCTTGCAGTCATTTTAAACGGAAACTTCCTGAAAATGAAAATTCACTAATATAATACCGCTATATTCCAGATTTACTTCATAGCAGGCTTCATAGAAGATGGAGTAGAGACGGCTTGTAAAAAAGTTAAAAAATTACTCGAGAGTCTTACTACAGAGTTCTTCCTTAAGTCATTTACGTCATATTATCACCTACCATCGCACAACGAAATCTTCAAATTTACCATTTTTATGTATATACAATTTGTAAATAACATTAATTTTTAAATCGTTTCAGGCAGGAAATAAAGCACTGATAAAGACGACTACATCGAAAATCGAAAGATAAATCGAAAGATGTGATTGAAATAATATGTAGAATGAAATTTAAAATTGATGGATTTGGTAAAATAGACAAATTTATTCATAACTAGATCTAGAGAAATGCTTAATAATAAATTAATTAAAAATCTTCTGGCTCCGTAGTTTATTTCTGATGTTTGGCATTTACAAACTCATTTGTTATCCAATAAAGTGCCACAAGGATCTACTAATATTCTTTTAAGAAAAAAAACAGCGAAGAAAAGTTCCTGCTATTAATTCATGTGTATTTTCAATTAATTTGTAAGATACCTGCCGTGATTAATTAATTTAATTTCAAACTTTGAAATCCATAATAGCACACCGTATTTACGCTACGAATCTTATTGATATTATCTATTATTAATTTCATCAGGGATCAGGTCATTAATTATGTTTCATAAATGTGACAGCCCTAGTAGGATAGTAAGAAAGTTTCATTTTACGTTCGTAATAACAATAGAGTATGTACGTAACGTATAGGATACGTTTTTCAGTTCAAAATGACCAAAAAAAGTCATATAACACGAACCGTCAAATTCGGTATCTTTTAAAGACGTTAATACAACTACCTTCTACTTTAATGGATAAACAATAATGATGGTTACAATAATGTGCAAGAATAATCATATTAGATACGTACGATCCTCAAAAATATTCTCAACTGGCCGCCTTCGTGGTCCAGTGTTTATTGCGCTGCACATTGGAAAGCGGAAGGTCACGGTTTCAATTCCCAGCTAGAAACAGGAATTATTACACAGTAAAATTCACAGATTCTGTAACGTAACCAACAGTAGTCGCTAATAGTTCATGCAAGTTCAAATAAAGTAAAAAACGAACCTCTAATAATTATACTACGTTTTAAAACGGGTTGAGTCATCCAAAAATTATTTGGATGTCAATTTATTGGACAACATCGTTACAATAAAAAGGCACGTAGGTTATATTATTTTTTTAGTTTTTCCAAAATTTAGCATCATAATATTTGTAATGCATATCAACCTGTGAACACTATTTATTTTTTGAAAGGAATTTTCAATGGAATATAGGCCAACCTTATTTTTTTAAACATTGATGAAATTTTAAATCGTTTATGGTAACTGAAAATCAGTCAAACATTCATTCAAGCTGGAAAATCAAAATGGGGAAAATACAGGAAAATAAAAACTTCTAAAATGTACTACTAACTTATAATTTGGGTTTAAATAGTAAGTATATTTTTCATCCTACTTTTTGCATATTAAAATTTATAATTAAGGCGTAGAAAAATGGGTGAGCTAAATGAATGATAAAAGTTAATTAGACCTTTATGACTAAGAATCAAACCCGTGCCCTATAACATGAAAATAAGAATAAAAACTGCTTGTACATAAGTAACTGGTAAAATATGAAAACCTACTGTCAAAGATACAATGGCATTTTTATTAATTAAAAATATCTGAAATAAATATTTAAAATAAAAATTTAGTGAAAAAGAAAAACGTATTTTACGTAAAAACATATTGCAACAATTTTTGGAAGTTATTCTGTGCGAAGTAAATACAAAAAATATTTAGGTTTTGTTTCTCAACTGCTACGTTAACTGCCATGTGGATTTAGTCTTTTGAGAAAGGTTAGTGAAAGTGACAGTATTTACGTCTAACCGTGTTTTATTTGTAGTGACAAGTTAGTGATTCTTTCTGAAATAAAACAAATTCTTCAGTTATAAGTACCTCATAAGAAATGTAACATTATTTTCACCGTCCTGGCGGCTAAATCAGAAACTTCCTTGACTGGACATCAGTCCGATTGATTCCTGCTGAAGACTTGAAAAAATATTTTAAACCTTACCAAACTTTACAAAGTTATACAACCCTCTTAAGATACCAAGGGTTGCTTAAGTAAAATAGTCTATAGAGCTTTTAATAAACCAATTTATATTGTACTTTAAATAATAAAGGTGCTAAAGTAAAACATTTTATATTAACTGAATTACAAAAGGAGTTAATATTTGCTTCAAACCGTTAAAAATCAACTGGAAAACAAAACACATTCTTAAAATTCCAAATTAAATTCTGCTGACTAGATAGATAATGACAATCATAAAATACGAAAGTTGTTAAAGTACTAGTAAACAAAAAAATTCTGGGTACTTCAAAATAATGCCTTCATAAATCTGTCTGTGTATTGCTGCGAGAGCGGTTCGAGAAATAATGAGACTGATTTGTGTAGAAAAATTTAAAGTGATCAAAGTGAAAACCCTCCTTGTATACCAGTACACAGATGTTATTTTTTGTCTTCGTTCCTTTTTTAATAGTTTATCAATTTTTTTTTAAGGTGGCTTATTAGTATCAAATTTACTTGTTCCAGTAAACAACAGTCGATCATATGAAAGTTGCAAGGCAAATATCAGACAAAAATTTATTGATTTGCATTTACACCACTTTAGTTAAAAACGATCAAAGATTTTTAATTTTTAATAGGAAATGAAATAAATCCTGCCAAATAGACCAATTAACTTTCACTTTACGTAAAGGTACCTGTCTTGTGTATTTCTGAAAAGAAAACAACGGTTTCTCAAGACAAAACGGTCTGTTATTTGGATTTAATCTTTGATCAACGCTTATCTTGGAGTCTATACATTAAAACAAAACCCACTAAGACTTATTTATCAGAAATCACCAATTCAACTTAAGCAAACACTACACGTATGTAAAGTTTAATCAAGCCGATATGGACATTTTGGTTAGAAATATTTGGCAGCGAAAAAAACATTAACATTAACGCACTTCAGATTTTTAAGTCGCGATTGTAATGCTTAATCACTAATGTTCCGATATACGTATCGGATTCAATAATACAGAAAGACGTTAAAATTTTTATTTTACATGAAATCTCAATTGTACAACACAAAAATTCACACCAATTCACTCGTTTATCACAAACATAACCCGGAAGACAATTTTGTACAAAAGCTTCGAAGTTAATTTCAATTATTTTTTATACTTTCTTTTTCGATTTGTGTACATTATATAAGTCCAAAATTTTCTTTTTAATTTTTCAAAACCATACATTAAATTCTTTTATCTATTATTTTATAAATACTTAAAAATATATAAAATGAACATGTATTATTTTATATTTTCATTTTATTTGTGTTATTTTGTAATAAGTTGTCAACCGATTCGGTGATTGTACTGTATATTACAGTTCCGCATAAAGAATAAGAGTGAAAAAGTAAAATAAAACTTTAAATTCAGATTTATTTTCCTTGTTTTTGATCTATAAATAAAGAGCATTGAACTTCAAAAAATAGCGTAGTTCTAACCAGAAATTCTGTACTTTCCTTCAAATACAAATGTGTATGGAAAAATCTGTATTAAAAAAAAATCACAAGATTTTTAAATTGGTATTAAGAGTTACTGTATTACTGAACAATTCAAATAAATTCTTAACGATGAGTAATGACAAACATAAAACAAAATTGAATTAAATAATATAAAAGAGATATAAATTTAAATAAATACATAATGGAGTAAGTTGACTGATGCAAAGCATCCTACACATCCTTTGAAGTAAAACATAGCTGACCTGATGTATTTATTGGCTCATACAGAAAAAATACATGTCATAGACTTGTATTCAGAAAGAAAAAACTTAATACTGTAGTTATTCTTTGATCGTATGTCAAATATAAGATAGGAAAACAAATAAGATGACTTTAAATCGTAAAATTGTCTAAGTACAATAGAATGGAACTTTTTAAACCTGTAGATCACATTTCCTGATATGGATCTTGACTAATTTGTACATGTACGTACAATCAAGATATCTCATTAGTAAAGTTGAAGTCTCTTATTCCATTCAAGTTGAATAAGGTAACGTAACTTATCATTGTTATTGGATATGTTTAACCGATAATAAATATATTTCTCTTAATGAATAATATAATCAAATACTTATACTTCAGTGTAATGAAAGTCCCTTAATAAAAAAAAATGTTGTGTATTATTCTCGTGTAACACTGGGTGTTTTTTTAGATCTAAGAACAGGTGAATTTTAAAAAAATGATTGAGACGATGTAACCCAATAATTTTTGTTGACACTGTCCCTTCGACAATGTACTTAACAAAGAGACGAATTAATGACAAGGAATATTTGGAAAAAACTTAGTTTCCATAGAGTAGGGATGAAAATGATCTGATATTTGAAGTAGGTAGGTGTTAATAAAAATCTAGCTAAAAGCGTTCTCAAAATAGAAGGGTCTAAGCCTATTTTTGTGCTGAATTTGCAAAAGAATCTGATTTTTTGGGAGCATTTTAAGAAATCACGTATTTGAGTGGATAGTAACTGGATAAACTGCAAATATTACGATTCGTCCACTTTTAGAATAATATCATATATTTATTTTAGGTAGTTTTTATTTTGAGAGACATAGAAGGTATTACCGTGAATTGTATTGTGTGTAAAAGCTCCCAATTGTGGTAACGGAAATAAAATTGAGACGACTAAGGTAGGCAGAACAAGTTATTCTCGGTAATGATACCTATACCCTAAATTAAGTTATGATAGGTAATGTACAAGGTAAGCTAAGAAGGGGTAGGCCCAAGACTAGATGGTTTGATAGTCACAAAGGATGCAGTGGCATTAGGAACTGAGAACTATTGTATTGAAGCGTTGAATTAATAAATTTCGAAATGTTAAAACTGAAGGATACAAAATTTTTTATTAAGTTGTAGTAAAGAAAACAATTTATTTTGGTGAAAAACTGACGAAAAATCTTAGGATGATATCTCAGCTAACAAATAAATAAATTTATATAGTTTAACTCCGTAGTTTATTATCCTTTTTGTTTCAGCCTTCATGACTCCTTGAGAATCTCTTTTTTCATACATCTATCGTTTCGATTCGAAGTTCAGGTCCCGATGGAAGTTGTCATACCGAATGTATCACCGAGAGATTATTATAAAATAATGAAGTTTTTATTTAAATAATTTTTTTTAACTTAGTTTATTCACAACTGTAAAAATACAACCAGTGCATCTGATGGTGTTATGACATTAAGAAAACTGCCACACAATAGTGACATTCCGAAAATAATGTTTAAAATAAATTCTGTTAAAATCCATGAATTTTTAAAAATTCTTATTTCATAAGAAAAGTTTATAGCACCAGTTTTAACGCGATAACATTCCAAAATATAGAGTAGATAATCATACTTCCTTCATTCATCGGTTTAATAATGTTTATAAAATGATATTTGAACGATAAACACAAAGCTGTTCCCAATTAAACACCGTAGTCTAATAATGCTGACTGTTATTAATGTTATTAAATTCAAGTACGTATAATTCCACTGAACTGAATATGTAAATTATTATAAATCACCATTACATGTCTGCTAAATTATCATCACAATCTATTAGACGGTTGTTTAATTTTATGCCTTTTGTTATTCATTCATCTATGACCGACAACTTTTATTGATTTTAGGGTGGGTGGTAGTCAAATTAACTGAAACTGATTTCCAAAACGTAACGGCCTTTAACTGGCAGTACAACTAACGGTATTCCATGACTTAGCGATTCAAAATTAGTAAAACAAATTTTCATTACGTAGTCGGTTAGAGAATTAAACTTTAATTTAATTATTACGTTGTAAAACATTATTTGCAAAACAGTTAAGGCACGAATGTCTCTAACGTCAATTTGTGTGATAATAGCATGCAATGCATTCGTTGACGGTTTTATATTTAAAATATAATACATATATTTTCATTGAAATTGTAAATATATAATCTCATACAAAGTAATAGGCTATTCATTTAAAAATATTTATATATCATAATATTATGTACTGTTTATTATAAATGTGGAATTCCTCTCTGATTCATTCATTACTTAATCTCTAACTTCTTAACCATCTAAAGAGTTGAAATCAACAGATTTGTTCGTTATGGGCAATACAGGAAAACTAGAGCATTCATATTTTGACCCGTTGCTCCCAAGGAGTAAAAAGAGAGTGACAACAATAAGACAATACGTATTCATTTTCGTACCTTCCCGAAGAGTTACAGTTCTGAAAATAGGCATACGTATTCCGTAAAACGTGGTATCTAAGAAAAAAAAGGATTTAAATTATGGCCCCTTGTTTCTTAGAGAGGTCTTACAAAAATTAATAATATATCTATACCTTCTGATAGGGATACAGTTCTAAAACTCAGCATGCCTGTTCTGATGCTAATACAGTTGAATCTCTACAACTCGAACCACGTAGGGTATATGGTACTAATTTAATTTAAAGAAAATTCGAAATACAGAATAGCAACACTATAAAATTTTGATCAATTTTTAAAGATAATATTAAGCATTTAAAAGAATAATTCTATTTTAATGGCATTAAACAAATCTGCGTTGTAACTTTTAATTAGGAGAAATAATACTAATTGCTTGTAATTTTAGCATTCTTCGTTAAAAACTGAGATACTTCATCAGAAATAACCTTTTGAACAATTCATAACGATTTTAAATTTTTTTAAGTCTTCTACTGCTGGCTTTAAATTTGGTGTGACCATGTTGGATCGCTAATCGATCTGATTTTTCTCGGAGCATTACACCTGATATGGGAAAGTTTTTCCCGTGTACTTCTTGCGGCCAGTTTATTACAACTTCTTCTAATCCAGGCTACGAAACATTTTTCATACACATTGGCGTTACAAAAAGGAATTCGGATTTTTTTAAAGTCTTAAACAAGAAGTTCGAGTTATAGACGCTAATTTTAACGTAAATGAACGATTAAACTGTAGGGAAACAAAATTTAATTCGAGTTATAGACGTTCGAGTTACGGTAGTTCAATGGCAGTAATTATTAGTCATTCAGTGATGTTAGAAAAATTAAAAATTATTTACCACCTTTCATATCCATAGGATATAATCTGTATTCAATGTAAATTTTGTACAACCTACGAGTATTTTAACTTAAGCCGTATTATTTTTTAATCATAGAATTTTCATCAGCGTAGGAAAGAAGTGTTATAAAAAACAGTTTTCTATTCTTATTCGTTTTTCATTTTGTTAGAAAGAAACTTTTTTAACCCTAATGTGTTAACGTTGCAATGAAGAAAATAAGCAACTCCATGACCCAATGAGATGAAGATGAAATGTATGACGTGTAAATTAAATGTAGTCTTGTACAGAATTAGGCCGATCATTCCTGAGAAAGTATGATTAATTGAACCCCAACCATCAAATTACACTGGTAACCACTGTCTAGTATTTATACCCGTGTAAAAGTAACTAGGATTTGAACCACAGAACCTTCGTCTCCGTACATCACCTGTCAAACAGCTGACTCGCGGCAACGATTTTACCACTACACCAACCCAGCGGGTTACAAAGATTTTGAAGATATTTATTTCAATATTTCACTCGTTAAATGACTTTTATATTAAAATTTGAATCACAAATTATAAATTCGTATATTTTGGTGTTAAAAATTGTATATATAGATTGATACTAAATTATTTTATACTCTAAAATATTACCCCAAATTCTTACGAAGTTAGTCTGTCCGTTTATATTTTTAATATGATGTTCCTGTGGTGTAATATGACTATCTTCATAGTTATCTCGTATAATTTAGAGAACATTAATGGGTAACGTGATACGGAATAGGAACCACTACAAATTTTGCCAATAATATAACAACGTAAAGTTTACTTGGGTATTATAACAACTCTCCTTACACATGTTTTAATTAGTAGACCTGATATAACACAAGTTAGGATGACATAGTAAACATATGTTTTCAAGTTGTAGTAGGCAACCAGCTGCTTTGTATTGCTGAGGTCTGTCTACTTCTGTGAATTATGACGCAAGCGGTTTCTCACTTCATCCCCAGTATATTTATGTTCATTTACTGTAAATGGGTTTAACTATACGTGACCTATATATAATTAAGCTTCTGTGGGGTTTCTGAATCATATTTCATGAATTCAATAGACAAATGACTATGTTATAGACAAATCTCTTTATGTCTAGTTATGTACAGTGAACATTACGTTAATAAATGGTACAAACCGCATTTAGTGTCTCAAAAATCTTTAACCCATTTTGATGCTGTGTACTCAATAGCTATAATAGCTGGTGTGTGTTCAATATCGAATGACTCAACACGGAATGGACCAATTTTAATGCATTTTATAGAAAATCATAAATCTTTGTTAAACTCAACGTAAGATAAAACTTATTGAATACAAAACTTTCAGGGTTTTTTATTCTCTGTAACATTTTTTACGTGATTTTCCCATATTTTAATGCCTTAATTCCGAAACTAACTGTTTTGATGTAGTATTTCATATTAAATAATTATAGTGGCTAAACTAGTTCTGAAAAAACCTTATGTATATAATTTATTGATTTTTTTTATAGATATTTTTAACTTTTGTTGTGGTAAATTCACTCAAATCTTTAAGTATTGTTGTTTGATACTTGTAATCTCAAGAGCTTTTCTGTGATCAAAATCAATCTGTAAAGTTGCAGAGCTGTAATTTTGAAAACAAATTCCAAATTATCGAACTAGAACTGAGCCTCACCATGAATTTTCCCAGAAATACTACTTATGCCATCTTATTGACCTTGAAAATGTAGAAAATGTAAGAAATATTCAATCAAAACTTAAAAAGCCATTTTTGAAAAATATTATCTCTGTCTTTCTAAAACTAATTTACAGTTACTGTAAATTAGCTTCTTCTAAAAATATTTTTTCATTTATTTTTATTTGTTTTCTTTAGAAATTTAACAACTTATTAGATCTAATTAATTATAAGAAGCTATCAGTATTAAATAATGTAAAAATATATCTGACGTGTGTGAGTCAAAAGTATACTCATGCTTCCTAGAATTAGCACGGTTTAGATAAAACCAAATATTGTTCAGTGCTATTTCACTCAATCCAAATTAGCATTTCATTATAGCAGTCACTAGAGTTAGAGTTAAACCAAACAATAATATTCTCATTAAGTGAACGCCCGATCTCTGATTACAAGTCATTTGTGTTCACATAAACCAATTTTACATATGCGCAAACGTACACATTCCTCTGAAATCAATTGGCTTTACTAATCAAGCGTAATAAGTTCTTATGTTCGATTTCAGAAGCTCAATACCACGAGTGAAATTAATAATTTGATTATTCTAGCGAAATAGTGGGTAAATTATACCGTGAAACTGAATGGTATATACCTACTGTATACATTAATATTAAGATTAATTGACTGAATTAATTAACCCGACAGTTGTGAAACATATAATCCAGTTCATCCTTATTTTGAATTGCTTAAATACTGAAAAATATGCAGAAAATGCAATTTCCTGGATATATTGTTACTTGTCGGCTTTATTTACATTTGCAGTATGTAAAGGTATGACTGACTAGCAAAGTTTTAAAAATTAATTTTTTTTGTTAAAGGTAAGGCAATTTTTGAAAATTTCTAAATTATTCATCTCAAGATCGTATTACATTCCCTTACATTTATAGTGAACGCAAACACCGGGCCGGTAAGGATTGTTTTTAAATAACAGAGAAATTAACATTGAACGTATTTCGTGGAGATAGACTATACTTCCTGAAATCTGTAGTAGATTCTCGTTGTAGATTCCACAGCCTTACTACATTTATAACTTTCCACCTGTTAATACAAATTTGCAAGAGCGTCAGTCCATTTTGTTCATAATCACACATTTCTTAAGAAAAACTGGGAATAGAAATAAAGTGAAAATTTTGGGAAATCCAAAGTTTTGTTGTTATCACTGGCCTATATTATTATAAAATTAAAAATTGTTATTAATACAGTCTTATTAAGCAGAATAAATAATTTAATTACTTGAGCTGCCAAATTAGTTACAAAAGAGAGCTGATAAAAAATACATCGATTTCAGAGAGTATGCAGAACGACTGCGGGTTCCACTGAAACAGGGCTTACAAAGTACATTTTTTATGAAATTTTTACGTATTGGCAGTTTTGATTCTTTTGTATGGCAGCAAAACTTTGGATTTTACAGAGGAAAGGAAGCGGAAATTGGAAGTTGCGGAGTTACATCTTCAACGAAGGGTTGTAGGCTACTACGGAGGATAAAAATTTAAAATTTTGAAATAAGATTAGTGCCGCAGACAGCAAGTGTAAATGAGAGAATCTATTAGTATCGCATGGATGAATAATCTTCAACGAATCAAGGATAATTCCAAAAGTGTTCCGGAATACAGGCCAGAGAGAAGAAGGAGCTTGGAAAAACTGGCAGTAATTTAGTTTTAATTACAGCATTCTGATGAAAAGATGAAATATTTTGATGCCGTAACTGCATAAGTGGCTTTTGCCGAGAAAATAAGGAGAAGATTATTATTAACCTGCCGCAGAATAGTAAACTTTGTCTAAAACTACGTTATTTTAGAATTTTTCTATAAAAACGACGAAAACATGGTAATGAATTTAATAATTCTATAGGGAGACACTTAAATTTTTTACTGCAGCAGATAATGAACATTTAGTTTTATGTGCCCTTTTAATTTTTTTTATTTGCAGCGTTGATCAGGTAGGTGGAAATAAATGTAAGGTTAGAATTTCACTAGAGTTTTATAGAATATGAGGAGGAAAAGTGGCATGGAACGGAGCAGTTAGGAAGATATATATTCGAGCAACTGAAATCATTATTTGAAATTTATTGCTCAGCTATTAATCACCGAGTTGGTAACAGTTGAGTTGCTATATAAAATACTACACGTATAGACAAGGGCTGAGCTAGTGTACACCGTTTGGCACGCTTATACCCAACATTACCTTATCAACACCTCATCAACAATTTTATTTAATAAAAGATTTCGGTGCAGTAGACCTATTATTATGTACTACCGCTTACCATGATGCTTCGTCTGCAAAAACGTTTTTTCATAATCGCTATTTTAATGACACATAAAATCTTCGTTTTAGAGTAAGCTATAGACATATTTAACGGATTCAGTACAGCACTCTTTAAAAATGAGTTTAAAAAATTACGAGATCAGTGAAAAATTTTATAATAAAGAGTAATCTTTTAAGAAAACGGCCTTTATTATAAAAAACGTTTTTAAAACAAAACACATTTCTCTTTTATTTATGATCTGGTAACGTTCTAATGCAAACCATTCAAAATTTTCCACTCACCATTCAAAAGCCTTCTGACTGTTTGTTTGCAGGGATATGTGTCTCATTAAATATGAAAACCAGTGGTACTCCATACTTGGCTATTAGGATAAAATCGCTTGCCCAACCGGTGTTACACAACAATTCAATGTAACTTTATGCCAACTGATTGGCCTGATCCAGACGCAAAATAATCTTTAGTTCTCATTCATCATGTAAACTACTATCATGTAATAATGTTTGAAGATATTATTTACTATTATGCGTTGCTTCTTTTTGTCCGGAATAATAATGACAACGGCCAACAGTGGTGTGTGTTCGTGGTTGGTTAACATTACGAAGTTTAAAACTTTTCAGTAGATGACTAGGCTAGCCAGGCCAGTTTAAACATCTGCAATTCATAAAAAGGCCAAAAATTTGTAAACAAATTTTATTTATTCAATAAAAACTATTATTTTAATGAATCGCCAAATTTTCTATGAATAGGGCTTTATGATATAGCCCTTTAAATGATTCTTAGATAATTGAACCTGTTAACGATAAAGTACCTTTAAAGATGTGCAAGTATAATAAACGTTTAAATTAAATTTATGTAAAATACTTACAATGAAGTACCTGAGCAATTATACATATTTTCTTTGACAATAATAAAATCTTTTTAAACCGGTTTTCTTCATCTAAAAATATGTGTCCTTCTTGCACAGACCGCCTTTTTATTGGCAGAACTTTTAAATAACTTTGTATCTAATTACAGAAGTACTGACAGAAGTATCTTATGGTAAGTTCTCTGAGCTGAACTATTTTTTAGCGTTTTTCGAGTTACATAAACAATGTAAGTATCCTTTGGAATTTTAATACACAATCTAAGGTAATAATGTATACTAATTTAATCCGAAATTCTTAACAACATGTGAGACCATTATTAGATTAGGATTTGAAACACTTGAGATGGTGGACCGTAGGTCTCTTTAATGGGGCTATTTAAGCAGTGGAATCACTTTCCACTTGGAACTGTTAACGAACATCGTGAGAAGAATAAGCAACACAACGAAACGCACACGTTCTCTTATCGCGCATTAACCTTTCCCACTAACACTCGTTGTTGAGAAACAAAGGCCAATTGTAGCTCAGACTTTGGCATATTCCTTCCTTTTCTCTCGCTCTATCGATTGATTTGTTCGTTAAACGACAAACAAAACGTAGAATTGTTCAAAATAAAAGTAATTTTTTTTAGGTTTACTTCAAGCCACACAATAACACGATTTTTATTGTTTTGTAGTTAGTGTTCCTTACTCTCGATTATCCAAAACTTTCACTATAATGGTTTTATATTCGCACACAATTTACGAAAGTTTTTTGATATTTTTAAACGTTATTTCTGAAATTTAAAATAAATCCAAATTTTATCACAAGTTCTTTTTAGATTATCTACTCTAAAATTTCAGAAGTCAGGTCCTTTTACACAGTTTAAAACAACTTTATTACTTTAGCTCACGCCGTCATTCACTACCACTAACAAAACTTACTATATAACTATCTCCTCAAGCCAATTTTGAAATCTTCTTGTTCTTCAGGTGCCTATCCATTCCGAATGTTGACGACCACTATGCTGGAGTAATTCTCACTTTGTTCGTTGCACTGCGAAATAGCTTTGCTGATCTCTTTCCAAACCAAATTCTTCGATTTCGAAGCCACAACATTCTTCTTCTGCCAGGTCCACGCTTTCCATATACTTTTCCCTGCAGAATGACTTGGAATAACGAAAATTGTGAGTCATTCCGCATGATATGTCTAAAATATTGAGCTTCCTACACTTGATAGTGGAAATGACCTCCACATCTTTCTTAATTCTCCTGAGAATTTTGAAATACTAAAGTAAAATATACATGGTTAAGCAAAACCATGTAATATTGCTGGATTGCAGTCTTTTCAGTCTAGGTTTCTGTGACTCGTAACGAACGCTCTCTGGTACGTAAATACGATACGCTTCACAACTACTTAAAAATATGAAAAACACGAGACGCCATAAGGCTACTAGAAAATTTCACCGAACGTTTGTCAGATACAAAAGCGTTTCATTACAACAAATTTCCACAGACCGGACGATACTCCCAACAACTTCAGAGATTGTGGAACAGACAACTGAAATTTTATTAATATCATCCAAATAACCTGATAATCGTTAAAGAAACAACATTTTTATGATCTGCAGTAACACTAGTAGGTAAAATGCGTTGAAGTCATTCATGGCATTTGTTCACCGTCATTCTTCAAACGCTTGTCTTGTATTTCACTATAAAGAAAAGAATAAATTAATAAAGAGACAAAACTGAGAATGCCTGATGAGTTTTTCATTTATGCCCAATAAGAAACTATTTGAGACATTATTTTTACAAATATTGCATCATCAGGTTGTATAATCATCATCATCATCATTGCCATAACTACCAACTCATCTGTCATCTCAACCATAAGTATCACTAGGTAAAGAAATTCAGCTCCTACTTTCCACTGAGCGATTGATTATACCTTCACCAAAGTCTTTTTTACGCTATTTTATGTAGCTACCTATTTTTCTTAAAAATTCAGAAGCATTTTTATTGCTGCGTAAGTACCCCGTAAAAACAAAACACATAAATATATTTTTTAAAGGAACAAGATTAGCACTGCCGAAAATTCAGAAAAGTAACACTATCTAAGGAAGCAAAAATAAAATGAAAAATATTTTTGAAAACTTCCTTTAACAGATTAAGCTAACAATTTTTTGATTTCGAATAATCGTAAGTACTGTTAATATTCTCATTGTAACAGTTTTCAGTTCTGCATCTTATCAACCAGTCTTTTAAAAAACCTTTCACTTTATATGTATTACAGGGTGGATAAGTTTTATTTTTGGCTTCCGCTATTGTTTAGTTTTTAAATTAAGATTCCTCTCAATTTTCAGTTTTAAAAATAAAATTCTTACTGTATTTTAAACGTCAAGAATATAAATAAGAATGTTGTTAAGTTCTTCTGCAACATTACAATAAAGTCAATAGCAATCGAACAATAAATTTGTAAAGTTAAACACGTGAACTCAGTTTTTGAAATAATCTTGATTGGTATCCAAAGAAAAATTATATTTTTTTGTGCATTGGAGGTAGATAAAGACTTTTTAATTGGTCAAACTATAAATTTCACCAATACTATTGTACTAATATAGCCTACTACAATAGAATCTAGAATAATATTCTTGTTGTAAATTATGATTCTCAAGGGAATACGGAAGTGATCCCACTGGAAAACATCCAGAATGTGGTGTGAAAATTATCTACTGAAATCAATTAAGATAATTTATTCTTCAGAACGTAAGATTTTGAGCTAAATTATTGCTAAATAACTGTAAACAAATGTGATTAATCTAACACGTTGTAAGAGAGACACTATCCATACGCTCTCTAAATTTCAATAAATTTAGACTAGTTTATAAAAATAACGATAAAATGAAAAATTGTTAAAAGCCAGACAAAATATCACACGATCTTCAGTAAAATAATATAAATGAAAGAACAAAATACAACCAAAATGTATTATTAATTAGTATTAAATAAAACATTTTTACTTTCTCTTGCCTATATGAATACATAGGCAGTAAAGTATTGTTTTCATGTCGATTTTTCGAAATCGAGTTTTCACCGGATCTACACGTTTTCAGACACCCTAAACCCAAAAAACATGTTTTTAGCGATTGATCTGTGTGTGTGTGTGTGCGTGCGTGTGTACGTGCGTGTGTGTGCGCGCGCGCGTGTGAGTGTGTGTGTGTGTGTATGTGTGTGTGTGAACAGAATATCTCAAGAACGGAACATTGTATGAACTTGAAACCTGAAACTTAAGTTTAGACACCACTACCGGATCCGACCCGAACATTTTCGTCAAAATCTATCAACCGGATGTAGTAGTTTATTTATTTATTTTTTTAAGATTTCGGCCTTAGCATGCTTACGAAAAAGTGTATATAATTAGATTTATAGAAAATTAGAAGATCTACAACTTGTATTTAGAGGATTTTTTTCTACTGAGCCTAGTTTAGCGTGCAAGAGTGATTTTCCGTATTTTTAAGCCAAACTGAAGTTGATTTTAATTTGCGTCTTTCACTCATGATTAAAATTAAGTTATGTTTATTGGGGTTAGTTTTTTTTTGTTTATTTCAAATGTTTTATTACTAATGTTAGGTTATATTGTTAATTATTTGCATTGGCAAGAGATAAACGTGTGGGTGTTTCACACCAGATTTTTAATTTAGAAAAAATATTCCAAGTGTAACTATAACATGTTGTAATATAAGTCACTGAACACTAAAATACCTAATATTTTCAAAATGTTTATTGAAATATGTTTATTAAATATAAGTTAGTCTAAGTTTTACAAAAAAATGAATTCAATAATTGTGCAGTGCATAACCATACAATAATCAACTATTAAGTTATTTTTAAAAATTGCAGGAACATGTTCAGTAGTTTAATGAACGTCTGTAACTTTTTTTTGAGTTCATATTCACAGCATCTTTTAACGTTAATTCAAATATTTTGTGACGCTTTAGCATTATACCAGTGTTGAGTTACTTCCAAAACTTAACCGGGATTTGATGCCAGTATATTCGGATAACAATCCAAAATGTCAACGACTGAGCTACGAAGGTGGTATTTATTATTTTTGAAATCCACAATACATAAGTTAATAATATGGGTCGGCACGTGTCAGTAGATAAATTGGGTCATTCCTTTGTTGTTATAAGGCTGCCTATAAGATGTGCTGTCTCTTTAAAAACAAAAGGAAGAAGAAATGGCTCCTGAGAAACACAAACAAGTAAAGTATCAGTGTCCAATTTAACCATTTTTACACTAGCTGGCTTCCGTATTGTTTTCTATATTCTTCAAAAATATTACTGTTCCATAAAGATTAGAAAAAGGAACATGCTTTCGTATATAAATGTTTTTATTTATAAAATATTTGTTTTTTTCTTTCAGTAATTAAGTAGATTTATAAACAAATTCTGAAACTAACGGATACTAAAAAATTGCTGTTAGTGCAACACATTTATTACCATTAAGATAATGAATTGTAGAACAGCGCCCTTTAATAACATTCTTCTTAGACTATTGATATTTACTTCCCCACAAAGTAAATTTAGTATAAAACTAACTCAGTAATGGATTATTTTACGGAATGTATCGTTTCTGATCAGCTACAATTACAACTATATTCTAGTTGTGTGATCCTGATTCAGATCATAGCAATAAACATTTCTACAACATGTGCACGCAGACACTAGCTGGAAAGCTGATACTAGACTTAGAAGGATTTTCATTACTTCTGTAGAACTCGTTTTGAAAGTATCTGGTTTTATAATTTAGCGTAAAAAATATGTGTGATACTAGTATAATATGATGTTATACAACAGATATTGATTAATCTACAAGCTCAAAAATTATTTAGATAATTCCAAAAAGTCTATTGTAAAAATTATTATTTATAATCATGCTTCACTAATTATTATTTAGATTTATGCTAGCTACATACACGTACGTATCTTCGATAACCAAAGAAATGAAAGATTATCAATTAATGCATTATTATTACTAGTTAAAATTTTTATTACAAGTAATAAAAATCACTGTAACATGTACAAGTACTCTTACCATAAATCAAAGTCTTTCCGTTAATATCTTCGTAGGCTTTCGTGTTTGCCCACAACAGGCAGGTGGAGTGTAAATTATTTACACTCGATCTGCTAGTTCTACGGCTAAAAAATAGTTCTGTATTTTATCACATGATCAGCCAGTTTTATGACTGAAGCATTTAAGAACAGAAGAGGTAGATGTGGAAAAGACATAGTTATTTCCTCTGAAAGTAACGAATTTCATTATACAGCCAGGACCCTGTGGTGAATGAAGTAAAGATATCATTTGCTAGGTGGAAAGTAGATGCTTTTCGGAGGGCTCGGTATGCTGATAAGCATACTTTTTCACTCAGTGAGGAAGGCATGGTAAGCCACCTCACTCCTCGTTTTACTTAGTAAAATTAAAACCTCTAGAGTTCAACCCTGCCTTTCGGCTGATGACCTAAACAACAGCCTTTTGTGATTTACAATATATACTCGTCACTAAAGCCAATTACATAACAAATTTGAATAAATCTCAACCCACTGTTCGAAAGTCGATTTTATTAATATTTACCTGGAATGATCAACAATGACATTTTTGGTGACTGACAACGGATGTTCAGCGCATTTATTTTTTAAAACTAAATAATCAGTGTAAATTTAAGAACAAATTTATGTCTAAGGCCATAACCTGTTCTTTTTACGTTATTCAACTCTTTAATTGCGGCGATAACCATTGTTACCTTTTTGTATTTAAGAGTTGCCATTAAGGTAAACAAATATTTTTAATACATTAAAAAATTAATAAATGAATTTATTCTGTAAAATGAATTAACAATTTCTGTTCTTTTCTTTTTCATAAATATTATATGTTTAAAGATAAAATATGCCCCCAAATACAGAAATATTGCAAGACTACAAATTTCATTCAAAGAAAAGAAAATAATGATCCGTATTTTAGATATTTTATTTAAAATTTTATAGGCTAGATATATTTTTTGTAAATGTTTTAGATTCAAGAATAAACGAAAATTCTGCGTGATATTTATTTACGTGTTAATTAATTGATTTATAAATACACCGGTTAATCTGGACAAAAATATAAGCATGATATTTTTTCATGAAAAATAAATTAAATTATCTTGTATTACTTTGATGAAACGTAATAGATAATCCAGTAAAAACGAAGTAAAATAATTATAAAATTAATAAAAAATTAAGCTGCCTTAAACTTCGAACCATAAAGAGGGTGTTGTTAAACAAAAAAAGTAATGAAAAATTAGAAAATGAATTAAAAGATGATGTATTATGAAGAACTTAATGAATAATCTTAAAATATATCATTGAATAAATTAGACATTTATTTATCAGTTAAATTCGGGTGTATAATATGATTTCACTAGTAAATCGCCTAGTAAATCAGTTCCCCCGAAGACTGTTCCGTATTCCAGTATTGTCATAAGATACTGGAACCATCTAGATGCTATACTTTAAATAGTGTCTTCAGCCGCAAATTGAAGTTCTGTAAACAGAAAACAACAACTAGTACACTTTCACTGATATGGCTGCTTCAATGACGTGATTTTATGTTGGAACATAACAATGCAATGCAAGAGTCTCTAACGCCAGTTCCGTATTTATATTGTGATTAGTTTGCTTCTGTGATTTAATATTTGTTAAACAAATATGTACAGAATACGTGAGATTTCAAACCACACTCGGATTTAATATGATTAGATTGCATGACGTAAGACACTTTTATGTTGTCACAAGTACAAAGTATAGATTAAAGTGTAAATGAACTTTCTACGTATGTTCTTCAATACTGTTTTCGTTTTTATTTTAATAATATAATGTTTTTAGAATTTAAAAAAAATAAGTGAAACTAGTATGTTTTGGAAGATTTGACTGTTATCCAGAATCTCATGCTATTATTGTTCTATTGTCAAACACTACTCTCGCTTCCCCTCCCCACCAAACTTCTGCCACTCTCTCCTCCTATAAATGCCATCTTTAACTATGACTGCAAAGCATTAGTAGTTTTACTTAATCGAATTTAAAGTAAAACGGAAATCACTGATTTTGGTTTTAGCTTCTTACAGTAATTGCGTAGCACTTTTTGTTCTCATGAAAATATTTCCGTAGATATATTATAGAGTATCAAGGGATAATTAGTTATCATGACTCATATTTAGTAAAACTTAGAGATAAAATATTTCTTCAGCGGGTACTGAAGACATAAGTATCTAAATCTACAGCAGTCGTAAACAACAGATTCGCAGGAAACTCGATTCTCTCATCGTGAATGCAAGTAGTAATTAACAGAAAAGTAATAAAGTATTTTTACAAAAGAGCTTACATCGACTTGCAAAATTAAATTGTTTTAACGAACTCAATGACTTGGGCTGTAGAATACCGAGCATGCCACAAATAAGAGACTTGTACTCTTATAAGATACTTTCTGCTCTTTGAAAGATTTTTTTTATTTAAAATTTTTAGGTTTCCGTAAAAAGTTCTTATCCTCCGTCACAATAGAACTACTGAATTCTAGTGTCTTATCTTATCACACTAGATAATAACATTATCTGAATTGTACTATCTAATATTATTGTAATGTACTCCGAAATAGAAAATTAATTAAATAGAAATAGAAAAGTTACACAAGTAATGATAAAACCAAACTGAAAAATATGTTACTATTCAGCTACTGTAGTACCACACCGTACGGTAAGAAACTGTCACTGCTACTATTCCGATGAATTTGTTCGATTTAGTTCGTACTGTTAATTTAAAAGAAAAGTAATCAAATAATTATTAATTAAAAAATTTAATTATAAATTGAATCGGTGAGTGGAAAAGGGTAATATTCCAAAAAAATGCGAAATTGAACAAAGATAGCAGTTTTGTTAAGTTCACTTCAGCGCATGTATTGGTTGATAAAAGGGAAATATTCCTTGTATCTAAAAGCAGCTAAGCTACATTAAAAATTTAGTAGAGTAGAAAAAGGATAATATTCCAGGAATATTACCCTTCTTCCATTCAATAGCGTACAGCAGTTGGACCACTGGTTTCTGTCTTATTATTATCAAAATATAACTGTTAATTATTTTGAAATAAAAATAAAGTTTTATAGCATATTGGGACATTATATTGTTTTTTCAACTTAATTTTTCCTATTCACTTGTACCAATTCTAGAAAAAGGTGAATAGTCAACATATCAATAATCAAAAATCAATCCCACGATTATTGTAAAACAAATTCTAAAGTCATCATTAAAAAGCTTTAATATAGTAGATACAAAATGACCAATTCAACATTTTACCATTAAACCAAAAACAAAGTCGCAAAACAGTTTTTTTTAATTTCTCGAAAATACGGATTTTGGAATATTACCCTTTTTCCAGTCACCGATTCAATTAATATTAAAAATAATTACTTCAAAATTAAGACATAATAACTGGGGGGGGGGGATAAGAGAAAATATACTATAAATATAAAGTAGGTAATAGTAGATTTACTAGTAAAAGAACCGCTATTCGAATCGATTATAATCAAAGAATCTATTAGTGACTTAGCAGCGTTTAGAGCCAACTTTTAAAAGAAATATGTCTAAAAGTAAACAAGTTAAATTTAGAAGTATTTTTTTTCGATATCAGTACAACAAACAGCTATGTATATCATAAGCGGACAATATTGGGTCTAAATTATCCTGGTAAAACATACTTTTTCATAAAGTAAAGCATTTTGTCATAAAACTGAAATTTTCAATTAAGTTTGCAGAGTGAGTGATTTGTATGTATTCTCTTACATCACAATTTTTTCTCTTCCCATTATTTCAGTATTGAATGACTGAAGTTCTTTTTTTAGGAAATTGATTCATATTGTTCTTTTTCAGCCAGTTTGACAAATGTCGTAAATAAAACTGATCGTGTCACTGAATAACTTTCACTTTTCAATTTAAAATTTTGCTGCATTTGCACTGGAAACCTATCGATTCAGAACCCAACAAATGTAAAATAATATAACTATCTAGCTTTTCAAAAAAACATATAGTATTAAATTTATAAATGGTTTTTATAATTCAATATTTAAATAATTATATTAAGTATAATAATTGGATATTTAAAATTTAATTATACCATTTTTATAATATATTTCCTTGTATTATATAAAAATAATATTATAAATTGTATTTTCTTTTATTTTGCTATTGGGGATTATACACGTATCCAACTACCTATTGCCAATTATGTTGTTCCTTAGTAGTTTATAAAGCGGTGACTAGAAATTTGAACAGAGTTGTGGGTTTTCAGTTCTTTTGTATAGTGTGGAGACGAGGACTTTCAACATAGCCACTACCTACAAACTCGAAGCCTTTGAACTTTGGCTGTATAGACGGATCCTGTAGATACCATGGACGCGGAAAATCACCAACATGAAAGTTTTACAAAGGATGAATAAGGCCCAGAGGTAATTAACATCGTCAAATATCGTAAGCTTCAGTATTTTAAGCACATCATGAAGAATTAAAAAAGATATGAAATACTGCAACGCATCCTGCAAGGTAGGATAGAAGGAAAAATAACTCCTAGCCGAAGAAGAATTTTCTGGATGCCAATTTGAGGTCGTGGTTTGTTAAGAGCTCCGCGGAGTTGTTCCGTATAGCAGCCAACAAAATTAGATTATCCATGATGATCGCTAATATCCAAAGGGGGAGAAGCACGCTAAGAAGAAGAAACTGAAAAGCCACACAGAAGTGTTTAGTCAAACTGAAAACATACAAACTGGCTGACTACCAATTTTCTCTAATTTAACTGACTACCACTGTTACTTAACTTCTTCAGTGACATTCTGCCAGTTGATTGGTTAGACTGACCCTGATCTAAGAAAATGTTTAAGAAACCCTCAAAAGATATAACTACTCTTTTTTTAATGCAAATTACATACTACTTCTTCATGGAAATTTCGCCCACTTATCTCTTTATCCAATATTTTTTCATTCGAGCCAATCTTTGCCCTTATTCTTCACCTAAGAATTTTGCTTAGTTTTCTCTTTATCCACTGTTGAATTCACTCTCAAATTGCAAACTTCTTTTCCGAATGATTCTTTGTCCCAGCAATCGGATTCCAAAATCTGATATTTCTCATTCTTTTTCTGTTGTCTATAAACCAAGCTAATTAATCCTCAACCGTAGGAAATACTATCGATAATTTGTTTATTTAAACTCTGTAGGCTCATTCTTACCATATGACTGCAAAATTTAATTCTTCTTTTATGTATGGATAGAATACTAGGAAGATAAATTGAGCTCTGACGGTGAGGATACAAGTGCAGCCGTACAGTCACTTCTTGTTATTCGCATACGATTAAATCTACAATCGTTGGCCTAAAGTGCGTATTTTTTTGCTTGATCACAACATAACCTTATCATTTTATAAACAAATATTTTTGGTAACGGCTAATTCATTGTTTTTAAACTTTATGTATTTAATCAATCATGCATTTCCTTTAATATATTATTTAAAACTATTTTAAACATAAAGTAGATTCAACAAAAACAAAATAGACACGAACAGCGACTGTGTATGATGCGAACTTATTATTTGTTGTGTGTTATGCTGACTGTACTTTACAGGAAGTGCGGGGAGTGTGTTAACTCCGCATGCATCAACCAGCGATTAAATTATCTTACCCGTATCTACTATTGATCATATTGACCCATTGACCATAGTCTACGGAACTATTATTTTATTACACAATTAAAAATTAAATTATTTATTTTTCGATTACGCGACAGTTTTTGATTAATTTTAGAACCACATTTTTACGATTACAATTACAATTTATTTAGTATAAAGAATACATATTGAAAAATGCAAATATATTTTTATACTTAGTGAATCAGATATCCGATTACATTAAACTTTCACATTATTCGGTTTTTTGAGACTAGAAAATGATAAGGAAGATTAAATGGAAGCTCCATATTCTTGTGAAATTTTAATATTATACAAAATTCGTTCATTATTAATGCGTATATTATGCAAAAAATTTAACTTGAACTAAGGATATTTTTACAAAAGGTGGCGTGAGAAATTTATCGGAAACTATAAGATAAAATACAAATGGTATAAAACACCAGTAAGATCATTTATTTGGAAATGAAAAGGGTAAAAAAGTATAGTTGTCTATAAGATGATAGAAATGCAAAAATAAAACAGAAAGAATAAAAGTGCTGTAATACTAAGAAAATCTTTATTATGTAATAATATAGTAGTTCATTAATTTTAATAACTAACCTATAAGAAATTGTCCTCTCTTTAAAAAAGATTTATTATAATTGCGAGTCGTTAAAAGATTTCTTGTTACAAACTATTCTTACGAAGTTTGACAATTTTTATTGTTAACGACAGTTTTATGGTCTTCGTAATTGCATTGGCGCTCATAAAATAGGTAATCTTAAGGAATAGAGGATATTAACAAAAATTTCATTGTTTGTTATTGATAGTTTTAGTGTAATAATTTTTTAATGAAAGTATACTAATGATAAAATACTAATGAAGTTAAGAAATGTTTTAAAAAGATATTAATTGATAATTTGGGAACTGATCTTATGCGAAGGAACTTGTTATTAAATAACAGAATAACCAACGATAGATTTTAAAAGCTGGAAAAGAATATTATTCCTCTTTATTGTGTATCTATAAAAAAGTATTGCTGGTTACAGTTTTTGAATTTGGAATAAAACCCTATTACACCAATAAAAACCTATGGCTCATAAAAATTTGCTTTAAGCAAAACATAAGTTATGAAATTATTTTTCCATTACTTTTTCTATGTAGTATTATATAGTCTACATTGTAGGTAAAATTTATTTTCTGAACGAAAAATTAATTTCAAAAACGATTTGTTATTATTTTAAAACCAATATTTACACATGATTGGTAACGGCTGACCAATACATAAATAAAATATAAACAAATAAATATTATCGCTATTATTACGCTTTTATATTTTACATAGCTTAATAAGTAATGCGTAAATATTGAATAAAATTGGAATAATTAGGAAAGGTTGTTTATACAGTACATTTCAATAAATCACGGAATGTATTTTATAAAAAATATTATACACAATTCAACAAATCAAATATTTTGTCTGTTTGTACTTTATTTACATATTATTTCTAGTGATTCTTCAATACGAAATGAAAAAGATAGGTCTAATCCACTTAACTATGTAAAATTTAATGTTATTTTGGTAAAAGCCCTAAGGCATGTTAAGGTTATATTAACAAAAAAAGTTAACCATCACTAAAACATACAAACCAAGAAATACTTATTATAGAACCGTTTAAAAGTTTTCCTTCTGCTCAATTTAACAGCTTTTTCTTCAAAAATTACAGGGATTTTTCAATATTTTCTGCTTTCACAGGAGTTAAAAAAATATTAATTTGTAAACTCACTAATAAATACTCGTTATGCAATTACTATTTATGTACAAGAAATTATATTTTCAAATGCAATAAACAAAGATATTTTTAAGAATTAAAAAAGAAACAATATTTTCCGAATGTATTTAACATTTAGGTTAATCCAATTTAATAGGCTTAGTTTTGTTAAACAGATCTTGAGTTTTACATTTGTACTTATACGTTTACGCTTTAAGAGCAAGTTATTTTAAATACCAGATTTTTTTAATCTTGGTTAACTAACCACATTGTTGGGTCCATCCCCCTCTAGAACAGCTGTAGGAATTAATGCCTTAAAAAAGGATTTTTTTGAATAATGTAGTATTCTCAAGGAAAATCTAATGTATAAAATTAATAATAAAACATCTGGTGTGAAACATTTACGCGACTTTCTTTTGCCAATGTAAATAATGAAATAAATCTGTATAACGTTTGTTTAATCATGCGTAAAAATAACAAAATAAAACAATATAACCTAATGTAGGCCTAAACCATTAGTGAATGACGCTAAATGAAAATCAACCTATGTTTGGCTTAGGAATACGGAAAATAGCTAATTGACACCAAATTTAGGCTCTGTAGAAATAAATTCTTGAATTAAAAGTTGTAGGTTATTTCTTTAACTTTAGTTATTATATTATACTTTTGTCGTAAAATGGCTACAATTTAAAAACGAACCTCATTTCATTATTGATTTCAATAAGAAAATGCCAAAAATCACTAATTGACTTCAATCTAAGCGCTGTAGAAAAAAAATTCTTGAAATAACATGTTTTCGCTATATTTTTTAAATTTTCTACGACTTTGGTTGTAGGCTATAGCCTAATACATTTTGCCTTAATGCAAATTAACCTAATATCAATTTTCTTCCTCCACCAACATAATTTAACTTTTTGAACGACGTTCTATCAGCTGATTGGTTCAACTGACTCTGAGACCTAAAAAATTGTTTAACATACTAATTTTTTTTTGTTATTGTTATTATTATTGTGTTGACTCCATCAACGGCGATTAAGAAAATCACTCTCTGCCATGAACCACCCTTAAAAAAATATCCGTACTCATATTTTTCCAGTCTCTTAATGAATTACAAAAGGTGTAATTTATGCTCGTAGGCCCATGCAAGATGTGTACTTCTATTATGGTAGGCCTGTAGCTATAATGTAGGTACATTTTACTAAATACAATTATGCAAAGAGAAAAAAGTAATACATTATTATTTCTACTTTCTCTTGCCTGATATAAAATATTGGGAAGGAGAGTATTGTTTTCATGTCAATTTTTTAAAATCGAGTTTTCAACGGAATACACGTTTTCAGACCCCTGAACCCAAAACACATGTATTTATCGATTGGTCTGTGTTTCCGTGTGTGTGTATGTAAACAAAATATCTCAAGTACGGAATAGCATACAAAGTTGAAACTTGGAACTTAAGTTAGGTACAACAAGGGGACTTGACACAAACATTTTCATCAAAATCGGTTCACTGAAAGTTGTAGTTTACTCGTGAAATATTTCACTTTTTTGCGATTTTCTCAAAAACGGCTCCAACAATTTTCTTTTAAAATACCCTCATTTACTACAGTTTTTATTTTGTACAAGATCGGATAAGCGCCATGTCTGCTGTAATTTGTGGGGTTGTGCTCCCGCAGTAAAATAAATATGTTTATTTTTTTAACATTGTGGCCTTCATATACATTTTAGGTTACAGAAAATAAAAAATTTACAACAATAATCGAAACCTGTTTTTCTACAATGCCTAGTTTAACATCTATTAGTAATTTTATGTATTTTTCTCATTAAAATCGGTAAAAAACGAGATTTTTTACATCTGCGGCTTCAGTATGTATTTAACGACAAAGGTATAAATAACTAAAGTAGGTAATAAAAAATATTTTTTTCTAAAGAGCCTAGTTGAGCATCAATTAGTGATTTTCCGTATTTTTAAGTCTAACAGAGGTTCATTTTCATTCACTCATGATTTACGTTATATGTTCCATTTTTAATTGTTTAGGGTAGCCTACCCATGATTAAACATAAACTACTTTTTCCATTATTTACACTGGCAAGAGAAAGTCGCGTAAATATTTCACAGCAGTTTTTTTTTTAAATACAAGAAAAATTAAAATCTCGTAGAAAAATTATTCAGCGTACGCAAATTTTTCCTTTTAATATTTATTGCCAAAGTTGGTCACACTGTCATATTTAAAACAGAATTTTTTATATAAGCTACTAAAATATGTTCATGGAAATTAATTTAAAGATCCGGGTTATTTTAAAATTATTTAATTATTAATTCAGATAGCATCCATAAAAGCATAAAATTTATAATATTATAATACTTATAATTACGTAAGCAGATTCAAAAAATAAACCGTAAAATTTATATTTTTATTGCGGGTTATCTTGTAGAAGGAAATGAAATAGTAGAGTTTATGTGTGCAACCCGTTATAGTATAATAATAAACAGCAGATGGAAGTAACATTCAACTAATTAAAACCGCTCAGTAATGTGTAAGTATAACACACTTCGCTATTTCATTTATGCAAATTGTATCATTAAATATACATAAATCTCAGAAAAGATCAAACAAATGCAACAACAAAAAAACCGCGGAAAGCAGTTACATTATACAAAGTTATAGACGTACAAAAAAATGTTGCAGTTTCATACCGTATGTTACTCATCGAATCGATTTAAAAATTAAAAGTAAATATTATGCGTGCTTCTCCCAAAAATATTTTAGTAATAGACGAGCAGTTCCTGCAAATTTTTCAACACTTAGTTTGTTTATTTTTGTCTTTTCTTTCGCTCTGGTTTTTTATTTTTTTCTATGTTGTTTCTTTCTCCTGTTTAGACAGTACGCCAAACAGTTAGCCACAGTTAATTATTCATAAACTCAACCACCTATCGGAATCATGAGGGCCGTAGGGCCTAGTCGTCAACTTGTCTTTATTTAAATAACTAATACACTAATGAATATAAAATTTATTTCCCATTAATAATAATAGTTTCTAATAGGTAGTTAAAGTTGAAATTAATTCAAATGTCGTAAAATAATTAATTAATAAGTATAAAATTAAAATCCTTTAAAGGATTTATAACTAATTAGTCAAAAATAACAAATCGTTATAAACTAAATAACTTGCATAGCAACGATGGAACTTGTAGTTTCCTATGTACTAATTCGTTTCAATGATTGGTCAATTATTTAATTCAATTAAGTTCTTCCTGAGCTGCAATATGCTGAGCTAATTAATATCAACGCTAACTATATTATAGCTATGTCATAAAATGCATTCAGTAGGACGAAAACTAATGAAATATTTCGTAGTAGGCCCTACG
Organism: Catonia carolina; assembly: GCA_035578175.1. Classification (NCBI taxonomy): domain Eukaryota; kingdom Metazoa; phylum Arthropoda; class Insecta; order Hemiptera; family Achilidae; genus Catonia; species Catonia carolina. The sequence goes on along the minus strand of JAQMRL010000001.1, from coordinate 63,424,545 downwards.
CCTCTATTTTTAATGAAATTAACACGGAGAAAAAGTATTTCGGATTTATTATCCTAACTTGTACTACAGCAATAAATCTTGGTTTAATATTTAATTAAAAATAACGGATGGATTTTTAAAAATAGGTAGTTGTTAGACACATACAGATTTATGGAGTTAATCAGCATTGTCTTGGAATTTGTATTGAAAGATTCTTTAACCCTTTTATATAAGTTAATTGAAATTTTTATACATACTAAAGTATTTGTATATTTTTATACAATTTAATTTTATCGAAATTCTCCAAAATTGTTCACTTTCCTAAATTGACCGATGTTTTGGTTAACTGGGAGAGACTCATAACCTGTCAATTGAATTAAAATCGACCCTATACAAGTCAATTTTGAAATTTGTGGTGACGTACGGGATACAACTAAATTATTCTGATATTGGCATTATAGAATATTGCCAGGCAAAATTCGTGTTTACGAACAGCTCCTTAAGATGCCATTGTACATAATGAATCAGAAATATGTATCAAAATTATTTCAGGTTGTTTCAGAGTTTGAGATTATTTCAGTAATAGAGGAAACTACATGATTCAGAAGACCATACGAACATCCAAATTATTTCGCGATAAAGTTATTTGACAACACTGACTATACAATCCGAGACTTAGGCCTGACAGATACGATGCGTTACTCAAGATTTTTACTTTCTCTTGCCCTACACGAATATATTATATAGGAGGGAAAGTATTTTAGCGATTGGTCTATGTGGGTGTGCGGGTGTGTGTGTGTGTGTCTGTGTGTGTGTTAGAACAAAATATCTCAAGAACGAAATACCGGACGAAGATGAAACTTGGAACTTAAGTTAGGTACTACTAAAAGACTGGACACGAATTCATCAAAATCAGTCAACCAAAAGTAGTAGTTTAATCGTGCGATTTTTCACTATTTTGCGATTTTCTCAAAAACAGGTCTTACGATTTTTTTTATTAAACTGCCTCATTTATTACATTTTTTTACCCTTGACAAGAAAGGGTAAGCGCCATGTTTGCTAAAACTCTTGAGGAGGCTGTACTCTCGTAGAAAACGATGGTTTTATTTAAGACTCCGGCCTTAAAAAGGGCAAAAGTGTATATAATTAAAATTGTAGAATATTTGAAAACCTATAACTTTTATTTCAAAAATTTTTATGTAAAAGCTTAGTTTAACGGTAATTAGTGATTTTCTGTACTTTTCTCATAATAAACATAGGTTATATTGTTCTATATCTACTTTGGCAATACAATGTCGTGTGAGTGTTTCGCAACAGATTTTTTATTTTATTATAGTTTATTTCTTTAAAACTGTAAGAGTACAACCAGTAAGTCTGATAAACTTAACTTAAGATTTGATTATAATTTCTTTAAGTTTATTTTTAAACGTCTATGCTGTGTACCCGGTATCGCCCTAGTGTACATCCGTTTAAAACGCCTCTGGCCAAGGGATCTTCTTGGCCAATTGTGGGACTGTAGTGATGACTGCAAGCTCCAGCAAGTAATTCAAGTTTTGGAACCTTAGTGTCATATTTAGAAAATTGTTTATATTCTTGTTATAACATATAGTAAATTTTAAAAAAGTGTCAAAAAAGTTTACTTATACAGAAATTTTATTTTATTTTAAATTATTTCATAATTTATTTTATTTTAGTTTAACGAAAGCACTAAAAATAGTAATACCGCATTTACTCGCGTACGACGCGAAACATTTTTCTAACAATCTAATCAAAATTCGTAAGTGAACGTCATATGTGGGGTTTTCTGGTAGATACAATACCGCCATGTGGTTGGATTGTACGATAATTTAAATCGCCAAATACTGTTCGGTGGTAAGCTAATTTGTTTATGGCATTTTGGGTAGAAGTAATGTTTGCTTAAACAAATGCAATTTGTTTGGATTTAACAAAGACTATGGCATTTAGTTAAATAGCAAGTAGTTGTGAGTCACATCCCGTGTAAGGCTTCACAACAAAAGTGTCTGTTCAGTTTGTCTTCTTCGGGGATTTTTGTATGTACGGTAAACAGAACATTACGAACAACTCAAACATTTCAGATGGCAGCCCAGTCACGATCAGGTGCGTTGGTTCAGACAGTTTATTAAATGAAAATGAGTTCTGTAAAGCGTTTGCGTTCATTTACTGCTGGTGGAAAATTAAAAATTCGTCTTCAAGCAGAAGAAATTGGTAACCATGCAGCGGACCATAAGTATGACATTCCGAAATCTTGTGTAAGAGATTGGAGAAGGAAAAAAGTGAAGCTTCAAGGTTCCAATAAAAACAAAAAGATCATTTCGCGGAAAAAGGAAAATTTCAATAAGTAGAAGAACAACTATTGTCCTACATTGAAGCCGTCGTCAAGAAGGGTTGGAAATATCACCGGAGATGGCAACTTTAAATGCGAAAGAAATTATATTCATAATTCAGTAATTAAATTGGTTGAGTAATTGACTGGTGCTTCTAATATAAGTTTTAATTACCTAGATTTTATTTTTTCTTAAAAACTTATTCCCGTTTTTAGGGTGCGCGTCTTACGCGGGGGCGCCAAGTACACGAGTAAATACGGTAATAATTTATAAATGATCTGCAAAATCTATTATTAATGTATTAATGGACGTTCATGTTGCATTTTGTGTATCCTGTGTTATATTACTTATTGCTATTGTTTATTTTTGTTTGAAAGAACATACTTTAATTTTGCTGATTCGTCAAGAAAAACTTTTCCTAAATACTGCATAAAAAATAATTATGACAGAATCCTCAAAGGTATAAAAAGTGTATTAAAAAAACTGGTAATAAAATTTGGTAATATCATTGATTTTAATTATTTATTGCAGAGAAATCATTTTGAAAATCGGATTGTTTAGCTAGCGTCAACGTAATAAAATGTTAAAGAAAAGTCTAAAAATAAATTAATGAGTTTTAAATGAGATGTTACAATTAAATAATTTACGTTAGGATTTGGTTACGTCAGTGGAGCTCAACACATCAGGTGTTAATACCTTCTTCCGCAGTACCTTTTTCAACGACGTTAATTTCAATTTAAAGGATATACGAGTACTTTTATATTAATTTATTTTTAATTAGTTTTGGATGCCTTCCTTCCGGTTATTTATTTGCCATTTTAATTAAATTATTTCTTTCAGAATTTGTTTGATTTTAAACAAGACTTTTATTTAACTGTAAAGACTGGACGCACAGTTAAATACAAAGTGAAATAAAGGTTAGAAACCGTAGTAAATTTACGAAATCGTAATAAAAAAACACACGTGCGTTTTTTTCAGAATTTATATGTGTAAAGTTTATTAATTTTTTTACAAGCTGCATGTAACTTGTACATATCTGTGCAAAATCTACAAATAAAATTCTAAGACTCTTAGGATTCTAATCTAAAACAGTGCAATGTATTGTAGGCGCTCCCTTTTATACCACTAAAATCATTCTACGTAATGACCTAAAAACACCATAAGAAAGTGGCTCTTCCCTACGACTAAACAAACATTTCAAAAAGAAATTATTACACTACCCTAACTTATGCATAACGACTTGTCTTCCAATACGCACCTGGCAATCCACCTCGATGATTGCAACGATCCTGGATCAGAGACCTAAATACGCAATAGTCTATAGTAAAAGTCTATACGATTATAATCGTCAACAAATTTAATTTATCTAATCTTTAAGTCCGGTCGTTGTCATACTTTAAGTGTTGTACGTACTACCCTAAGCCTTATTTCAATTATCACTTATTTCCTTTATAACATTAATTTTTTTTAACAACTGTTCTGGGTAAAAATAAGGAAAGGTTTTAAAAAGTATTAGTACTTGTTCATAATAGAATTATTAAATTAATTTTCATACACAAATTTTGCAGTTAAACAAAATTCATGTCAGCTTACTTCCTTTTAACATGTTGCAAAACATTTTTAATATGTACTTGTTAACATTCAGTTCTAATATAGATTTCATTTTAACTGATCTCAGGTTAAAAAACAATTTTTTCGATCTAAAACTAACTAATGATTATGATTATCATAAAAAACACAATGTTTACTTTTATTTTCTAACGGTTGCAATTATTTTAACTTACCTATAACCCTAAAACTACTCCTTGTTTAAAGATTATTACTATAAAATAATGTAGTTTCAGTTTAGTTTATTTTCACGTAACTTTAAAAGTACTCGAGCAAGAATTCTAAAAATAAAAATGAAGTCAGTGAAAGAAACTTTATAGAAAATCGAAAGTATTATAATTAGTTTTGAAAAGAATTGTTTGGGAAGTTTCTAAACTGAGAGTATTCGTTCACAAAAAATATAGAGAAGCATAATAATTGATTTAGTTTAGGCAGAATATTTTAAAAATAATTATTTCACTACCCTAATGTGAATCTGAGCAAGGAGAGAGGATGAGAAAAAATCGGCTGACAACTTAAAAATTAGCATTGAAAACTTTTAGTATTGATCGTCTTTAAAGTTTTGAATAAATTTATAAAATAACGGTAGTTTTATTTAATTGGGAAATAAAATATTCGAAGTCCTCTCTTTTTATATTAGTCTTTTAACAGTAATAGATACTTTCATAATGTTAGAAAAGGCCTCGTGCAATAATAATAAAAATTTCGTTCAAGCTAATAGCAAAGGCAATTGTGAACTGACTATTTAGTTTCTTGTTTGCACCGTCAGTAACAAAGTACAGTTGCACAAATAAGATTAACCTTTCCTAATGGGCGTTTTTTTTAACTCAGAAAGAGAGCGTAATAATTCAATCATTAATTTCGTCGCCCTCCTGCAAGGAGAGAATCGTAGGTATTTCATTCATGTTATGATAAAATAAACATTAGAATTCCTCTTCAGTTTATTTAAGTAACAGAATCAAAATAAATCGTAAAGGTTAAGAGAGACACATCTATAAATAGCTCAAGAAGTAAAATAAACTAAAGTCATTTTTACTTAATTTATTTTTAAATAGGTATTATTTTTAGAATTTGTACTGTAGATATCTAACGATATAGTAATGCATTAATAAATGTCCGTTCTATCTGTGGTAAGAGAAAACGTTTTTATTACTTACCTTTAAAATAACAAAGCCCGCGCAAAATCTGGGCTTCATGTGTACACTATCCATTTAATATTCATAGTATACTCAAGCAGTTTAAAAGAAATTCAAAAGACATTTATGTGAACTTTTATTTTTATCTCTAATATTTCCAAAACTCCAGCAACACCGGCTAGTTTGTTACGAATAAAGAAATTCGCGATTAATTGAATATGTACGAAGAATGTATGAATTGAATTAAGTATGAAGATGTATGAATTGAATATCTACGAAGAAATCGGCAAGTTTAACCAAAATTATCAAAATCATCTTTACAGCCATAATAAGCGATTGGCTATAAACTTCTTTTTTATTTTTTTATTTATTTAACGTCGCATTAACTACAAGGTCATGAGCGACGACGTTGGGGTGTAACTGTGTGTAATGAGGATGAAATGATTTTTGTAACGTATGAAAATATGCCGTGCCTGAGTGGGATTCGAACCCATGACCGCATGATGAGAGGCAAGCACGTTACCAACTGCGCCAATGCGGCCGGCTATAAACTTGTTGAACGATTTTTATACTGTAAGATTTCATTTTTAAATGACCGTTCACTCTAGGAACTTAAAAAACAAAATTGTTAAAATCGTTCATGAGAAATGGTCGTACAAAGAACAAAAATAAGTCATTTAGAAACGGGGAAAACAAAAAAAAATAGGGCGTGAGAAGACGATGGAAATATAATATAAATCTTCATACGTAAATAAATTATAATGAAGGATAATAAAACCCGGTATGTCACATATAGTTCATACCCAACACTTTTAACGATTGTAAATACAGGGATAGATTACTTACTACATTAGTACAGTAAAAGCTGTTTAAGCCACTCTAATTATAAATTAATCTGAAAAGTAGAAGTATAGTTGAATTGATAACTCTTTGTAGTAACACAATCTTAAATATTTACGAAAACTAAAGGTGACCTAAAAAACACTATTATACCTACATGAACGTATTTGCATTATTAAATTAATCTTTAAAACAATTATCAGTTTAAAAACGAACATTCAATTATGACTACAACTACATGCCATATCTTCATTCCATTGTCAAACAAAAATTTCATATCGTCTGGAACTTAAAAGAATCCTTTTATCATCTACAATAACCAGAAGGTCATACGAAATACACGCTGCTTCGTGCTGTCTACGATATGAGTATATTATTCTATAAATATATTATCCACGAAAAGTTTTTAATGAACTGTTCGTAAATAATTCATTACAATTTTAATTCAATTCAACTACTATAGATTGTAGCTACTGTGTGGCAAAGATTTGATTCCCCCTTGCGGAGAGGAGCAGAATCGGCCCGCTACTAACCTTCTCAATAACATTTCATTCTGTACCAAGTCCAGTGTATTATTTAGTAATAGTTATGTGTTATATTAATTGTTAAACTTTAGACATAAAACAAAATACAACATATTATATCGTAATATTACTATAGGCCTATTAGAAATCTTTTAGTACCTATACAGTTTTCATTTATATACATATCTAGATCTACAATCTATGAATACAATAATCTACAATCAGTACCATTTTCAAACCCCAATATTTAGAGGTTCTTAGAGGTATATAGAAATAATTATAAGACGATAACTTTCTCGCAACAAGACTTTTTCAAGTCCGGGCGTACTTCAATCAAACATTTTTACAAAATGAGTGACTACAGTACTGAAATCACTAACAATATACATTTTCATTTGATCTGTAAGTGTTCTCGGGTTATCCTGATCCCGTATAAGAAGTTTTTCAATGTCAGACTTCCAGTTAATACCTAATCATCGTGGAAACAAAAAACCGTACTATTTCACGGCTGTTTTTTTTTTTTCTTAAAATCACTAATAACTTTTTAACCATTTCATTTATCGTTAAAGTTAATAGGAGAAAAAATGCGTATCATGATTGTACATAAGACTAGAGCATTTTATAGTGCATAAAAAATTTTTTTTAAATGAAATGTTATTGAGAAGGCTAGTAGCTGGCCGATTCTGCTCCTCTCCGCAAGGAGCAATCAAATATTTGCTACACAGTAATTTGTATTAAATTAATGTAATATTACTTCAAATATTCGCAGAGAAACGTTAAATTGGTGAAACGCGTTCAGAATTTTTAATTGTAATTAAACAAAAGGTATTTCCTTTAACAAAGTAATTAATTGAAATTGGTGGACAGTTCTAATAACGAATCCGTTGAGTAAATGATTGTGACCGTGTCTCTAAACATTCGAAGGGTAGTTTAGTTAAATGTGACATGTTAAACTGCATCCGATTATGCAAATTATGTTGAAGTTAATAAAACGGACAGGTTTTTTATTAGTCTACAATATAGACCACTAATAAATATCTCCGTTCTTCCCGACTAAGAGATAATGAGATAAATATTTTGAATTAACTGTGTAATAATATATAATAATTAAAAGGATAAAATAACATACAGTTTTAATAATGAATTATGTATTTATTTACTGCTCCCGAATTTACAATTCAACTAAAAATTCTAAATTTCAACGCATTCAGGCAAACAGTAATATTTGGAGTCGTAGGGATGAATAATATTATTTGTCCCGATCAAATTTATAACACTGAACTAATTTCTTCGAAATTTTGAAAAAATTAAAAGGTGACATGGTAAAATCAAAAAGGAACCGTTTAAATTATCGGTCGACCACATTGCCAAAATTTACCACTGAACCAGCTTGTTAAAATTAATCTATTTACAATTTAGCATAAGAAAACTACGATTTTTATCACTTTCAGTTTGGTAGCAAGTTAAAGTTTCAATTTTGTTTTCCATCGTATTTCCGTAAGAACACAACTTAAGTACATCACGAATGAAAGTACATACATATTTATAGATATTTTCTTTTGTGATTCAAATAAGGTTTGAGAATATTTGAAAACGCAATCTTTGAAAAACCTAGCCGACGACCATTCTGTGGTCTCTTATTGGTTGCTTTGAATTAAAAGCTGATACTTTGATACGGTATAGTTCAACCCTAGTCATATTGTAAACAGTTACAATGGTGAGTAATGGCACTTTTACGGTGACTTACCAATTCACTATTTATGTCAGAATTTTCGTAATAGAAAACTATCCTATTTCTGAATAGGAAAGCTAACCCAACATAGCATTCTTATTCAAAGAACTAAAGAAATTTATTTATCATGCAATAAAATTTTTGGAGTCAAATAAATTTATATAACTAAATGTATCTGAGCCTACTTAAATAAATACAATAATCATAATTGTTGTTATTATTGCTGCTACGCTGCCCTGAAAATACTAATTACATTATCATCGTAAACATATGAATGCAAAGTATAAAATACAAATTTACATTACAAACACTGAATTTACACATGAAAGCTGATATTTGAAGTTCACCTTCAAATAACTAAATTTACAAGACTAACAAAATAACACTGCAGTGAAATTTTGCTTTAATATTTTATTACTACTGTTTGTAAACTTTAAAATTAAGCAAACATTTATTATTCAATACCACTCTAATGATAATGTATGAGGTTGTTAAAACAGGACTGAAAGTTTTGTTAAAATTTCAGTGGTGAGAGATCAAATTACTTTTTTTATCCCCAGGTCTTTGGTACATTCAAAGTTTGCTAGGAAAATAAAATTCCAGATTTTGAATAATCAAACTATGCAGTTAAAAAATGTTTTTATCCAATTACAGGGTTTTTAACGAAAATTAAATAAGTTTTTTGATATTGGAATGTGAATGCAGTTATTGCGTCTTTTGACAGTTACATTTACTTTTTAGAGAAAATGAGCTCCTATACGACCACATCCATCATTATCGTAAACTTTATTTTATCCAATGGTTTTGACTTACGTGAAAATCTTAGATGTCTATGAAGTGGGGATATTATTGCACATAACTATCAATGTTGTTGGTTTTGGATAAATCATAAATGTAAGAGATAAATATGGGAATTGCACAAATGTGGCACCATTCATCCGAGGTTTATCATTAGCATCTAATCCAATACATGTGAATCATAGAATTTTTCAAAATAATTCGCCTTGGATGTGTATCAAAAACTATCTAATTCATTGTAAGTAATGAAACTTTTAAGTTCTTATATTTCCGTTTCTTCCATTGTATTCCGTTCTGACGTTTAATTTACTTTAGACATAAATATCAACTTTTATTATAGTCTACTGTAAAGAATAAAAACTATTTTTTTCGATTAGTAATAACAAAAAACATTATACATATATAGCAACTAAAACTGTTAAGTATGGTCCAGTGTGACAGTCCCGTCGCTAAAAGGGATGTGAACGTAAAGGGAGCTAAAAGATTATCAAGAAGAAAATCCAACAGAGTTATCGCTCGGAGTAAAACTACAAATTGTACTCGACTGATAAAGTACGACAAAAGAAAACCTCGTATGACGTCATGAGGTAAGCTAATTACCTGAAACAAAGAATGAACTTCACTAAAAATTTCATTGAGAAATATACCAACATCAAGCCTCGGTCCTTTTAAATATGACGTCAAATATAAACCATGAATGGAGAGATCCAAATGAATGAAAGCCTACAGTCTCAGACAAAAGACGCCTACTCAACTTCTACGCGAAAAGGATAAGAGTGCGGATCACTTATACTTGGAAGGTCGAGGAAAGAGGTAGGTCGCACTATAGAAATATCGATTAAAAGCAGGCACTTCACTTAGCTTACGCACCGTAAATGTTTTTTATTGAGAACACTAAAATGATCATAATTCTTTTACCTTCCTAAATTTTAAACAGTTTCTAGTAAACTTTCTTTCTAAATAATTTTAAATAAACTAGAAAAAATTGGTTCTATGTCAACTAATTCCAAAGTTTGTTGACTAGCCAACAGGGATTTTTAATGTCAACATTTTTCATTCTTAGCAATATAAATTAAATATGTATCCAGTGTACTCGTTATTGATACCTAATGAAAATAAAAGAAGTCTCTAGTAACATAGCTATTATGTTCATCGTTAACTACTTTGGGTTTATCCCAAAAATGAAAACGATTATTCCAACTTCAAACGGAAAGTTCATTATATAGAATTCTCCTCATTGTTTACAATGTCTATTTTCAGTACAAAATCACTTTGGAACACCAGCAAGATCTCATAAAATCTAGAGAATGTGTTTTCAACTACATGTGGTTTTCAATCACTTTGAAATAAGAAGAATGTTTTAGTTGGTGTTATATTTTTTTTAAGTAATGTTATTGCAAAACTATGCTAATATAATTTTCTTATTAACTAAAAACTACAATTTTTACCATGGCTCTAAAATTAATTAAAGTATTTTAATGTCGAATGTATATGTGGTTGAACTTCCTGGTTAGGAAGTTAATTCACTAAAAAATGAGAAACCTGTGCTCAGCTTTAAGAAACAAACTCATTCGTTTGGTGTGACGTACTTTGGACAAATCCATCCATCTAATGGTTATATGTACTGCTATACATTGACTAGCAACACCCTTAACGTAACATTTTTAATTTCAATATTATTTAATGAATCTTTAAAATATAGTTAAATTAGATTGTACTAAGCTAGTTTTACAATTATTTTTTCAAAATCATTGAAGCCACAAAGATAGCAATCTGAGCAGTGTGTTTTTGGTTGAACTGTCAAAGAAGCTGCCCATAACAGACAGGTGGAGAGTCAAATTATTTACTCTCAATCTCTTCGTTGCTGGGCTAAAATAAATAGTTCTGTTTCTTATCACATGGTCAGCCAATTAAATGACTGAATCATTTAAGAACAGAAGAGGTAGAGGTGTAAAAGACACTAGTCACAGTTATCTCCTCTGAAAGTAATGGATTTCATTATACAGCCAGACCCTTTGGTAAATGAAGTGAAGGTGTCATTTACAGAGTGGAAAATACGTGCTTTTCAGAGGGCCCGGCATGCTGATAAACGTTACTTTTCTATTCAGTGAGGAAGGCAATGGTAAACCACCTCACTTCTCATTTTACTTAGTAAAACCTCTACAGGTTCAAACCAGCTTTTCGGCTGATGACCTAAACAACAACATGTCAAAGAAGGTAAAGATAATCGAATCGGTGGTGGTAGCAGAACAAAAATCAAAATTAAAAGTTTTGAACAAATGTAATTTAGTTTAGAAGGAAATTTCTTTGAACAGTATTGTTTCTGAAACTGCTCCTAGCACTTATACTATTTTAATTTTTAAAAGTTCAACGTAAATGGTCGAATCAGAATTTTATATTCTTTTAAAGATATCGTAATTTAGTTCTGAAGAATATTTATAACCCGCTGAATGACAACATCTAAACAACATATCTAAACTCTGATTTATTTTTCCAGATTACAATTTTTAATTTCCTGAATGAAGATTTTTTTTAATAACTGTGTCTATCTTTTTTTAAAAAATCTGTCAACGGATAAAAATAATCATTTAAGCTAACTGACATTTCACAGTATGGTACGAAAGAGCAAAGAATCGTTAACTAGTCTGAATTCGCTTGATTAGATGTCAGCTACATGTACTACAAAAACAAATTTTATTAGATAGTTTTTGTTATCCTCAGTGTACACGAAAAAAATTTACCGTTAGCTGTTTTACCAAGGACTTACTATAATTTTGTATTCATTTGAAACAAATGACAAAGATTTTTATTTATTGAAGGCATTTATCATTTAAAAAGTTTCTAGAAGAAAACTATTGCATAAAAGCTTTCAGCTTCTAAAAATGTCCCTCTAATACGTTACACATACGTAAATATCATAACTTGTAGCAGCCATATCTGCCTCCCGATAAGCTCAGCCAATCCCTAGCTGGTATAATATAGGTTTAAGGTATTAAAAAATTTTTGTTTAACAAGCAAATTTCCTCGGTCCTCCTGTTTTTTAACGGGAAAACCCCTAAGTGTTCTTGTTTTGAGCCTGTAAATTACAAATTCCTAAGAAGAAATTAAGCTGTTATCCAATGGTAATTTTCCTGAAAAGAAACGAAATAAAAATCCAACCATTCAAAATTATTTAAATAAATTTTTATAATACTATTAAATTGAATTTTAAATAATTTATAGTAATAGATTTTACTAAATCCGGAATCACTTAACGGTGTAATAAAGGCGGCCAAACAACTGACAATTTAAGAAGTCTGAATTTCTTTACGGTCACTGAATGGAATTGCTTCGATAATTTCTGTCTTTTTAAAGTAGTATTTTTTATTGAATGGTTAATTTTATATTCTCGTTTACAAGACTGAATTTGGGTATTTAATACAAAATTATTCATTCTTATTTTTATGGTAGATCTACCATATAAAAAACACAAAACAGGTCTTCTTAATTTTGTCGCCGTAAACTTATAATAAATAACGTATTCTAGTTATTGCGTTGAATTTAGAATGAATTCTTTAAAAACATAATACGTTAGTACTACAGAAATAAAGAATGTGGATATATTTTAATATACTTCCAACGTTTTACAGAATGATGACTGTGTTAAGAAAGAGATAATGGAATTTGATAAAAAGAAATTGCATTTTAAGAGAGAATTATTATTCAATAGCTGGTTGAATCTGAATCCCTTGTCTGATTTACAAATGTACAAATCTTTATTCCACAAAAAACTTACGTTCAAGATATCTTTTTTATTCTCCGGGTCTGGTTATTCAAATTTACTTGTTTAACAATTCAAGATACAAATACACGATTCTTTCTTCAGATCGGAATAATACATTGGGCTTATTATTACACGAGTACATCTTACGGCGAATAAATAAATGTAATATAATTTAAGTTAACTATATGCAAGGCGAAAAAACGCGTTATAAAAATACAAATTTTTATTGCCTTCTTTCAGTTGTACTTGCTTAGTCTATTTATTAAAATTTACACAAAAACGCAACCGTACCCAAACAAGCGCCATGAGACTTTTTGTTACATTTAATTATCAATCCAAAAAATAATTAAATAAATTATTTATTCCTGGCAAAAACGATGTAAAACATTTTTTAAGAAGTGTTTTTTTTTGGTTTTACGTCCGACTATAATATAATCCAGACGGTGAAGGGTAATAAATAAAAATTAGGAAAAAAAATCCCATACCTGCCCAAAAATGGAACTGGGGCTTCTATTTCAGAAAGTGATAAAATTTTTATATGAAAACTTAAACGAAGCAACACGGTAAGCAGATTTTACGATTTATTTAATGGGCTTACATTAATTTAATTTTCTACTATTTAAACTAATATAATTACTATAATAATAATAATAGACACATTCGTTGTTGTGGTACATTTTTATGTTGTAAATAATATATTTAAAGTAGAAATAATTTAGAAAGGCTTTATTTATTTCACTGGTTAAGTGTTCGTAGGCTATATTAAAACCATAAGATTCAAAGATTCAAAATCATAAGATATTATATTCAAAGCAGATCTGAATACATTTTAAAAACAGATCGAGCTTTAAAACAAATGTTTATTTCGTTAAAATAAGATTTATATAAATACGTGACACTAATAGAGTTCTGATATGCCTGTTACTGAGAATATTGCCTTCAGTCCACTATGTACGCGAGAGTATTTCTTAACCTTTCATTATCAACAAGATTCTTATTTCTTAGAAAGTTAAACTGGACATATTACATTAATGTGCGTAGCTTCTACATTCTAATGTAACTAAATCTGAGTAATGTCACGAACTATCGTATACCATCGATAATCATGAATGATATAATGATGCTACTGGAAAGAATATGGATTTATGAACGAAAGAGTTCATGAATTAAAAATAATTCATCAAAAATAATAACTCTATGCACTATATGAAAAGCCTTAATTATAATCAATAAATATCAAATAAGCTAAAGTTCTAACGCAACTTATTATGTTGATATTATTTAATTAAGAGCATTGAAATGAAGATGCACGTATAACGTCATACGCGATTACAAAAAAAGTCGTTATAAAACGTACGCGACATTATATTCATCTAATAGCTTGCACTCCAAAGTGTCAACTGCTAGACAAAGTGCAGGCATACGAGACGAACAAGTGTCAATAAACGAATAACTAGATGAGAAATCTTGTCCCGAACGATCGATTAAGCTTCAACTACTAAAAATAGTTATTTATACAAACTAGATATTATAAATTTGATCTGTAAGACCTGCAACTAAAGTTTAAAAGTGTATTATCCTAATTGAAAAAGTGCATAAAACAAAAAAATGTGAATTTAAAATGAGTTAATTTAGTACAAGGAATAGAAAACTTTTAAAATAAAAAGAAATGTCGTTTGAAACAAATTACTTAAAGTAGCAGTTGTACTACGTCATTTGTTTCCAATAATCCGGAAAATGTTTCTAACAAAAGAATTAATTTTATGTAGCTACCAAGAACTTTCAATAAACTTTGCAGAATATTTAGAAAAATCTGTGAAAAAAGTTTAGGTAACGATCTAAAAGTTTTAACTGTAGTTCCATAAAAAGTAAATATTTCATAATTTATTAAAAATAAGTATTTTTATCGAACGACTTAACGTTATTAAATTCCACTTTTACCATCTAAAAGACGAGGCGTATTGAAGTGACGCGTTCGTTTTTCTTTACGGCCTTCAGCTTGCCGAAGTCAACTACTCACTCAACGGCAACAAAAATTCAAATTTACGATGTAACTAAGTTACAGGTCAAACACCTCAGAAAAAACTAATTATTTATCCGCTTACATTACGTACTAAGTAGTATAAAATATTTTAACTTCATGCCTCTCGTATTACTAAAAGCATAATGCTGTAACTCCTTCAATTATAACTTAAGCTTTCCTTTTTCAACTCAAAAACGCAGTCACAAATTTTATACTGCATTGTATTTATACTTCAAAGTTCAACTTTTACCATCATAATGTATAGGCCTATTTTAGTTCTGTATAATATAGTTGTAAAATTAAACTATTCTGAAATTGTGTATCTTAAAACCAAAATATTTGTTTTCTTTAAAACAAAACTACTCAGTATTTTACTGGAATTAATTAATTAATTGATAAAATATTTCAAATTAGTTTTCTAATGTGGGAGGGAGTTTTTAGTCGCATCAGCCGCTAAGTTGATAAGGAACACAGCATTTGTATGGTTTATTTTTAAATTCGTATTGACCATCCAAGTCATCGAAAGTACAACAGTTAAATTGTTACTTTAGTTAATTCCTTTTAACTTTGCGATGAAACAAAAAATGGATTAATAAATTAATAATATAAAGTTAGAGAGTTAAAGTAGTGCAGATAGTTTTCCATGCAGGTAAACAGATAAAAATCAATTAATCAAAGTATTTTCTGGGTTGTTAGGAAAACGATCCATAACGGCTACAGAAATGACTTTTCTATAAGAACCATTCATCTATTTTATATGAGAACCCTAAATACGAGTTTAGTACAACAAATTGTAATAAAAACAAACATTCTGGTAATTTTAATTTGAGAAATAAACAACCGACAAATTTTACTTTAAAATATTTTTAAGATTAGGAAGAGTGTATAAATGTACTTTTGATTTTGCTCACAAACTATGTTGAAAACAGTTCCCCTCGCCCAAAAATGGTGAAAATAATTTTTTATCCCAAAAGGGTCCTACAAACTAAAAACAGAATTTCTAATAATGGTAATCTGAAACATAACTTGACGTTTTTAAATTAGTTTCTTTTACGATTTGGAGATTTTTTTATTTATTTCTTTAATTGTAACCAGATACACAGCTTTTACCTGATATACCAGTAAACTTTGCTGTAACGAGATATACCACAAGTATTTATTGATTTGTATCAGACAATTTCCAACAGTTACAATCAAAACCACGTAACTATTCAACTTTTCCACTAAATTATAGAAGATAGTCAAAAAAAACTTCAAACACATTATTTTTCATAAAAACGTATTTTTTTTAAAGATGTTACATTCTACTCGTTATTACGTAAGTTGATTTTTAAATTGAAGTTAACGCCGCGCCGGTGGGCGTAATCTCCGTCAATATGTATTTTTGAATGATAAAAATTTACTTGTAGTTCAATAATTTAACTGATCGTAAATAGTCTACCTAAACTTAATAAAAGTATTCATTAGGTGCGATCGTAGCCAAAGACTTCCAGGCAACATTAATTTTCCTGCTGCTTTGAAGTAATCTATATCGTTGGAATAAATTTTATTATAAAATCACATACAAAATACTCGATTGGTATTAGTTTTGATAAAATTTATTTGAAATGCGTTATTTAAGTAATTACTCTTAAAGAGAGTTTATTTGATACCAGTTTTGATGGTTATCTTGAATCATGGGAGAAGGTTTAGATTTTGATTTGAAATATACACAAACTGCAATGGTGTATGATAATTCTGGGAACACTTGCCGTATCCAGCTGCGTGCGAAATGTTGATACTGCAAAAGTAACAGAAATAGTAATTAAATAAATAAGGACCTTGTGACTTAAATTGTATATAACGATTAATTTAATGTACCTACCAGTTACTGTAAGTAAACTTAAGTGGCTTGAAATATGGAGATGTTTGCACTCCTCTTATTGGGTTATTTAAATGTGCGCACCACCATCATTTACTTGACTCTAAGAATCTCAGATTTCCAAATTTTTTTTTAATACAGCTAATTTGAATAAAATAATCTAAAATATTATCAAGTAGATTATTTGTCTAGATTTCCAGTCCGTATGCAGACGTATCATTGACAGAGAAATAGAAATTTTAAAATTAAAATATTATATACCCACTAACGAATTCTTTGTAGATCAGAGTTTTCGTAAATATTCACACAATAAAATTTGTGTATAACATACTAATACTTTGATATTTACTTAATATTTTTATTGTGTTTAATTAACTTACTAAAAAACTAACAGTTTTTAATAATAGACTAATTAAAACGGTGAAGTGAAAATCTTAAAAGGAAGTCGATTATCTATCTTCTATGACATTCTTCTATTATATTAACAGAAAAAATATATATAAACGAATATTACAATATCTAAAAAACAATTGAATTAAATTATTATCTAATAAATAAATTTACAATCAATTTTTATTTCCTTTAATGTATTCAAATATTATTCACTGAAATTATGTAAAGGTGTTATTTCACTGTTTTCATGTTCAAATCTCCAAAAAACGTTTTGCGTCAGTGTATTTTTCACATTTCTAATCGTTTTTGACTTGATTCACTTTAAAACTTTTATGTTTAAATTGAGAAGTATCTCAAAGTTAGAAGTCATATAACTAAATAATTTTTTAAGTTAATTTGTTTTACATACAGACATTTTCTTTGATTTGGCAAGCGAAATTTATTGTCCGACAACCAGTACATTTAATGAAAATTTAGAACTAAGTTTGTAGGCAGATAGGCCATGTGCTGTTTTTGCGTAATGTGATGATCTACGTTTAAGCCTAAATAGGCCAAAACAAACTTCATATTCAGTACTTCAACGGAATCTTAAATCCACATATTATATTCTGGACATTTTACAAATGATTGCAATAAATTCATTAAAGAAAGTAGTACATATTTAATATAAATGTACATATCAGTCCTATACCAGGTTTTATTTTGTTACACCCATTTATTAATGTATTCATTACTGGTTTTTTTCTTTTTCACAATGAGAGCTAAAAATAAAAGTTTTTAAATACTCAAGTTACTGTTCAAATACCTTCACTCAGAATGAGTAAAATCTGGATAATTTATTCTTACAGTAGTCTGAGACGTGTAGTATACAAAGGAATAATTAAGCCTTCTTCGTTTTATTTTTTTAAGGTTCCTGGATTCAAGAAGTTAATTAGTTGGTTTCGTGTCAGCAATGAAACATTACAAAATTGGAATAAAGCACAGAAAATTTTAAAAAACGGACGAAATTTTACATCTGATTAAAAAGTATGAAAACCAAACTTAACGAGATTGTTTTAGTATATTGATGTTAATAGAAATGCAGTTGAAAAATAAAGAACATTAAGAAAACCTGGCAAGATTCATTGATATCAAAATATGATCACAGTTATT
Organism: Catonia carolina; assembly: GCA_035578175.1. Lineage (NCBI taxonomy): Eukaryota > Metazoa > Arthropoda > Insecta > Hemiptera > Achilidae > Catonia > Catonia carolina. The sequence continues at coordinate 63,406,391 of JAQMRL010000001.1, read as the reverse complement.
TTCTCAGTTATAATTTAGAAGAAGCCTAAAACTGTGTACAGTAAGACCTACTAAAATATTTTATAATCCAGTGCGGTTGTTAATATTTTCAGTTTTTAGTATTTCCTAACTTCACCGATAATATTTTATTTTTGTTATTTTTTAATAAAAAGACCGTAGTGGTATTTATAGTATAGTACCGAAGTATTAAAGTAAAAAATATCGATACCCGTGTGTCATACGATCTTTAAACTCCACGACTCAAGAAAAAGGAAATTTTGGAAAGATGTTCATGTGCGCAGGCACTTAAAGGGAAAAATTTATAATAAAAGCATTTTCTACAATTTTTATTCGTATAATTATAGTAATTATACGTAGCCTAATATTTTTTGTAGGAAACTTCTTTCAGCAAAAATTGTTCAATATTAACTTACTGATTAAAATTGGTTAATTCGTTTAATAATGGCAAATTTTCATGCATTTAACTAAATTTGTAGAGGATTCAACAATAAAATGATCAAAAATTTGTAAAATTTTGCATTCATTAAAAATTGGCAAGAAGGTCATTGTTAGAGCTTTATTTGTACCAGGTTCGATTCCCAGTCAGGTCAGGCATTTTTCATCACTCATGTTTATATATCATCATTCTCCACCGTCTGCATTAGTAGAAATTCAAAAACAGTCAGACGTAAAAAATAATAAAAAATAGAGCTTTATTTACGGCGGTGGTTTTAAATAATAATAAAAACTATGAAGCTACAGTTGCCACAACTGTTTTGATGATACAAGTAAATTACAGTAGGCTACTACAAGTACAAAACGAATATTTTGTAGTGCATTATGAGTGAGGGCGTGTAAATAACAGCAAATTGATACGTTAATAGTTTATGCGGATTAGTGGACATTAAAATTTTGTTATCGTTTACCGTAATTTTAAATAGATAGGCTAATAACATAAAAGGAGGCCATTTACTGTGTACAACCGTATTATTTAATGCATATTCATTACACTTTTAACCGTCATATGTAATCATTATCTTACTGGTTGCGTACCGCTAAACTGTACTTCGTAAAATGTTTCATTTCATTAAAATATAGCAAGTTTACGGTAACTACACTGCTGTAAAAACCAAAACTAGTTCTCAGCAAAAAGAAACTAGTAAATAGTACTTGTGATCATCATTTCTTTTTACAGAAAGTGAAATTTATAACCTGAAAAACTTTTAGCGAAAATAAAAAAATATCACGGTGTACTCTTCTACAAGTTTAAAAAAGAAAGATCAAGACAAAAAGTATATCCTTTGTTCATTCGCACTGTAAAAATTTTAGAGTAATATTTTTATAAAATTTTTATTTTTGCGTTAACTCCAATGGTGTCGCGGTAAATTACCGTACTTTCTAGATGAAAATTAAGAAAATATTAATTCCAAATCAAAATTTAATAAAAGTATTTCAAAATTAATGACAGCAAACATACTAGAAATGTTTTCTGAAAGTAATCCTACCGTGATTAGTTTTCTTATCTTAATTCAAACAATTTTTTGCTGGTGCATAACAAGCAACATACTACACAGAGATTTAAACAATCCAACTAGACATCAATGCATTTACTAAAAAATACCAAAGAAGACTCGAATTACACACAAATCATCTCACTCTTAGATAATTCAAAAGACACTATCCGACTCAAACGAATACATTCTACGGACTTACTTTAAACTGGTAAGCCAACATATATGAATAATCTACGAAGTTCCTCCCCTGGAGAGTTTTCTTTGGTCATGACATGTGAAAAAAACCCATATACTTATTACCTACGCAAGAAAAGATTATATATTTTGCTCTATAATTAAAAAAGTTATCTTTTTTAAAAGTAGTATTAACTACTTTGATCATTAAAGACCACAGTGCTTGTGGAACCTTAAACAATTGCAGCAAACCTCATATTTAAATCCATAAACTCGTAAAAATATTTAGAAAAGCCGGCGCAAAATCGATTTCGAAAAATCGACATGAAATCAATAGGTACTTCCTTACCTATATTACATATAGAGCAAGAGAAAGTAAAAGTTTACCACCTGCATTCAGTCATACAGATTCATACCTGTATACAGATTCATTTAATTTAAAAAATAAATAATTAAAAAATAAAATGATTATATAGGGCCAACAACTAGTAGTCAGAAAAAATGTAATGTTCATTTTGCCATAAATGTAATCATAGGTAATAAAAATGAAATTAAAAGACAAAAAAAATAAAACTTACCCAAGAATCGTTTCACAAAAAACAAATTCCTCTTGTTGGGAGCCATAATTTAAATCATATGAAATAAAAAAAATCTGGTGTGAAACACTCACACAACTTTCTCTTGCCAATGGAAATAATTAATAATAAACCTAACATTATTAATAAAATATTAGAAATAAACAAAAACTAACCTCAAAAACATAACCTTATTTTAATCATGAGTGGAAGACGCAAAATAAAAATCGAACTCAATTTGGCTTAAAAAAAACGGAAAATCACACTTTCACGCTAAACTAGGCTCTGTAGAGAAAAATTCTCTAAATAAAAGTTGTAGATCTTTTAATTTTCTATAAATTTTATTATATACACTGTTGTCGTAAAATGCATACTAAAGCCGAAATGTTAAAAGAATCGATTTTTCTCACGTTTTCGTGAGAAAAAAACAGAAAATTGCAAATTACCGCTAAACTAAGCGTTATACAAAAAAATATTTGAAATAAAAGTTGTAGGATTTTAAATTCTCTACAACTTTTATTATATAAAGTTTTGCTCTAAATTGCATATTAAAGCCGTAATCTTAAAAAAACTTTGTTTTTACGTGAAAACAGCCTCACGCAGAATTTCAGCAAACATGACGCCTACCCTATCTTGTAGAGAATAAAAAATTGAGTAAATGAGGCGATTTTAAAAAAAATCGTAGGACCAGTTTTTGAGAAAATCACAAAAAAGTGAAAAATTATACGAATAAACTACTACTACTTCCGTTTGACTGATTTTGATGAAAATGTTCGTGTCGCGTCCGGTAGTGGTATGTAACTTAAGTTTCAAGTTTCAAGTTCGTACGATGTTCCGTTCTTGAGATATTCTGTTCACACACACACACACACTCACACACACACACACACACACACGCGCACACACACACACACACACACACAGACACACACACAGACCAATCGCTAAAAACATGTTTTTTGGGTTCAGGGGGTCTGAAAACGTATAGATCCGGTGAAAACTCGATTTCGAAAAATCGACATGAAAACAATACTTTCCTTCCTATATATTCATATAGGCAAGAGAAAGTAATAACCTAACTTAATATTCTTTTTTTTTAGTATTTTATTTATAATTTTTCAAACGTAAAACACAGTGAATAATGAGGCAATTGAAAAATAAAGCTATCCATAGTTGAAGAAAAGAAATAGTGATTAGCGTTAGAAGAAAGAAGGGTTAAATTATGAAGCTGCTACAACATTTATATTAAAACATGTCAAATTTTGTGAGTTATTGGCAACTAAAATTTCAGCAGTTCTTACTACAGCGTGTCATAGAATTTTCCCTTGTTATATAATGAGACAACAGAGTTCCAAATGAATACATCATTAAAATAAATAGTATATTTGATGGCAAGCACTAAAAACAGTTGAGTTATAACCAAATAAAAGTTATGTGTTCCGTTCTTCCTCAGTTTCATCTTTCACAAATAGTATATTCTCTTTGAAACTGAAGTAGAAATTTGTCAGAATTTTACAAAAGTAGGTAAGTTTGCATGTTTGTAAAAATGTTTGTAAAAATTAGCTGTTAGTAAAAAATTTTACGTTTGGCACAATACCAAAATATTTGAAGTGAATCATTACAACCATTCTTCTGACCTGTAACATTTATCTATGACAAAAAAATTCAGCATTTTTAAATAGAATGAACAATCTGCTAATAACTTTTAATTGAAGTGGTTAAGAGCGCGAGAGGAATTACAAAGCAGGAACTTTGAAAGGAAACACATAAGTTACCTCCTAACTAATTATAATTTTTTAGAAAATATATAGTTTTATCAGAAAACGATTTTCTACCAATCAATAATAACAAATGTGATTAAAATTTAACTCTCTCATTGAGACAATACTACTCATTCATTTAAATTAGACCTGAAATTTCGATAGCTTTTCACTCTTCAAAATTAAAATAGGCGTACCTGTTAAAGATACCGTAATCGTACTCCATAAAATTTAAATTTTATCATCTAACACCGTACTAAAATAGAATATTTATCTAACGTGAAATTTTCCTGCACTGTACTAATAGGCTGGCAAAATTAATAACAGTATTACAAATAAATTGTAAGGTTACAGTGAATAAAATGACTCGGAATATTGTAGTATAAATATTTATTTATAGATGAAACCAGCAGAAATATGTAAGTTTTAGATTTTGTATTGTCCAATTGGTAGTCTCACAATAAAACTAGGTTCTTCTTTCTTAATTTCTTAGTTTTAACTAATAAAAATATTTTTCAATTATTCATTAACTTGTGCATAGAAAAACTAAGGTTAAAATTCGTGCAATTATAGTACCCTTTTCCCTTATTTTATTCATTTATCTCGGTTCATTTTAAAGTACCATCCACATGTTTGATCATTAGCAACGAATGATTATGAAACGGGTAAGGAATAAGAGAGGAGGTTTTTATACAGGAATCAAACCCAAGACCTTCCGCTCTGCAGTACACCGCAATCTGGAGCTCTACAACACAAAGTAGGCGGCCTTTGTAAATTTAATTACCTACATAATAAAGATATAAGATTAATTCAAAACAATTATTTACTAGTCCTGTATGATTTACGTAAAAACAAGTTGTCATTTACCTTCAAAATTTATGTTTTAAATAATTAAGTAAAATATTTAAAAATTATACACCACACCCGCTTCTTGCTTTCACAAAACCAACTGCGAATTATTCATTTTTTGGGCCAACTTGTTGGTGTAGTGGTTAGCATAACTGACTTCTATACCAGCTGTCCCGTGTTTGATTCCCGGTTAGATCTGGTATTTTTTTCAGTTCATATATCGCCTCATATAACTTACACATAATTAATTACTCGCAAATGACCAAAGGCTTACGTCACAATGTTTATTGTTTCATCAGGCAATAAACATATTCTAGAGGATGTATGAAATAAAAGAGCGAAACTTTCTGTTTTGGATTTGGGTTATTTGAGTTAATTTGGATTTTCTCTTCTTGGATTATTTTTTGGTTCCATCTTTTATTAACAGAGGATTTTATTGAAACAAGAGCTGGTATTGTAACTACGAATACTATTATTTCACACTCATACAGGAAACGATTTTTCTATAGGAAAAAATTTATTGCAAGCCACATTACAGCTCAGAAAAACTGATAATCACAGAGAAGGTGAATTTGAAAAATGTTTAAATTTTTTCAGTTTATAACGCAATAGTATTTATTAAATATTATAAATAAATTTAATATTTATATAGGCATATATTAGTTATAAAAAGTGCGTGTGTAAATTTTATTAACCCATTAAATGAACCATATGTAACATTAATATTTACAACTTCAATCCATCAATTTTTAGACCTATATATGGCCATTTACTATAAAAATTTAAATTGTCATTTTAAAAAAAATTAAAGAATAAAAAGAGAAATCCTACTAAGAACTGTAATAAGCAAAAATATATAAAAAATATTTTTTATAATATAAGTTTATTTTGTGTGCAGTTTAATGTAATTAAAAATGAAGAACCACGTCAGAAAAATTTGTCAAACATTTCTACCTTTGAATTAGCATTAGGTTGTACATTGACATTTTACAACGTTGGTTAACCGTTAAGACCAAATTGTCTATTTCAACCTTTTTTAGCTATAATAACACGCTAAATGTAATTTGCTGTTTAAAATGATAACCCATTGTTATGCTGTCTACTGTACAATAATATCAAATTTACAACATTTTTAAGTCGTTTCACTTTTTGTAGCAAATATTTTAAATTACATTTTGTTCCAACCTGGATGGTGTTTTAACGGGATGTCTTCAAGGATGACATTAAATGTCATGTAAGCAATATAAGTAAAATGTTTCATGTATTCAGTGAATTCTCCGTGATCTATTCAAGAACATTTTACTCTTTACCATGAATTTGTTAAATTTTATTTAGAAAAATGGGAGCGTTTTGTCGTATTTATAGCTTTTGATTCATAAACAGCATCCCCTATAATTCCAACAAAAACGATATTAATTTTTATTGAGTGATGATGCCTACATAAGCCTTGGGCTTGTGCGTAGGTAATTATATGTGTGATATTCACACAGATATTATTCTTTTATGAAAATAATAAATTTATAAACCAATATTCTAAATTTTTGGCACTAATCTTGTTTTACAAGAAAGTTAAAAAAAAGCAATTTAAAATAAAATTGATTAGCATTTTAAGGGCTTTCCCTTCGGGTCAGCCCAGTTTGTCAGCGGGTAGCTGACAATTAGATATGAACAAATTCTTCCGTAAGGTAACCAGAGGGGGGAAACAGCTGTAATATTGGATAATTGTCAATAGTTTTGGTTCTCGATAACAATTTTTTTATCTTTATTTAAAAATATACAGCTACGGTAATTAGAACAAATTCTTCTATTTACCGAGACTACACTGTAAATTGATACAACTAGCCGTAATTATTAAATTGTTCGCGTGTCATGCCCTGTATTCGTCCTGATTGAGGAAATCACCCAGTGGCTCGTCAGTGTTTTATATTAAAAACTCATTCCAGCATTTTTTATTTTCCTTTTTGAATTTTGTGATAGGTGTGTGTGTGTGTGTGTGTGTGCGCGCGCGCGCGCGTGCGTTCGTGCGTGCGTGTGTGTGTGTGTGCGTGTTTGGCAATGTTCGTATATCTTGATTTGCGTGATTAATTTATTTATAATGAAATTGAATGTGTAATTCATAATAGTAGAATATAATATTTATATAGAATATAATAATAATAGAATAATATTTAAGTCATGTAGGCCTATAATATGTTAAAGTCACTACGTGTGATAGGATTTCGTACATTGTAAGGAATACATCTGATTAAACGTAAAGATTTGTTTTAAAACGTTTAAAGTTCGTTTATTCTGTTTGTATTTATTTTTTCGTTGAACCATATATCAAAGCTTCGTATAACCGCATCGGCCAAATTAGGTAGTTGTATTAATTTATTTTTTGTTTAGCAGGTAAGTGTGATCAACGGTAGAGGAGAAAGTACGAAATCTTTTATCTGTGATCTAGTAAAGTTATTTTTCGTCATGTGTGTTTTGTCATCCTTGTTAGTCTCCTGTGTAGTGTAAGACGTAATTACTTAACTGTGTCTAAGATATTGAATTTTTGTCGTAGTATAAGGGTGAACAAATTTTCCGACGATGTGTAACGTAATTATTGTGAGTTTTTTTCAATGAAATTTAATTTTAGCCGCCTCCGTGGCCCAGTGGTTAGCGTGGTATGCTGCAAAACGGAGATCCCGGGATAAATTCCCGCCCATAGCTAGGAAAATTATTACAAGTTCAACCCAACCGTTCTCAAAGTAATCGTTAATAACCAAGATATTGATGCGACTTAAAATAAACTAAAAAATATTAATGTTTCATGGTTAAACAAGTGAAAAATTAAATTTAGATAATGTTACGAAGTTAACGTTATAGCGTTGCAATCATTATTATTGGTGATTATAGTTGTATCACTCGTGTAAATAGCCGTTAACAAATAAAAGATAAAAAAGTTAGAACAGAAATACAAAAGTATTAAATATCTGAAACCAACTGAGAAACAATTTAACTAGAATAAACAAAACAAATCAGTTTTGTGAAAGGGATGTTTAAGTAACTGCTCTAATATTTATCCCCACACCTGTTAAGTAACCCATTCATTATCAGGTATATCAGTAATAAAATACAAATGGATAAATTTTTCAAGTGTTACAACCAAACACATTTATGAAACAGTTTGATCATAAATTTCCTTTATGTGTAATAATATTTATGCACAAAAATGTTAGAAAATAAAAAAATAAAATATTTACATACGATAGTTTTATGTCGATATATTCCGGGTAGGTTATTTGAAATCACATAACAAGATAATACTAAAATAGTTTTCGAATCCTTAATTTAATAATATTTATTTTTATTATTCGTATGTATCATTTAAGAATCATTTAACGTCAGTAATTCGAAATAAAAACCAAAACGTAAAATAAACTTACAGGGCGAAGTTTGTTTTACACACGTGATGTAAGGATTTTATTCGCGGGCAACGAAGTCCACTAGCGGCTTGTTCGCGTTGTCGCGGCAGACTGCGCTCACGGCATCTCTTGCCTAAGATCCTCGCACGCGCAACAATCCGCACACGCCTCCATTCCCGAAATTCATGTTCAACCAATCCGACGCATGTCTTCTACAACAGCAAACCAAAAACAATTTCGTCTGGTCTCCCTGACAACAGCAGATATCTTCACTTACTTCTTATTACAAGGTATCTTTTCTCGCTATCTTCAATTATCTGAACTTAAATTATTGCCGGCTAAAATACATTGTGAAATAATTTTTAAAGTTCATTAAACTTAATTAAAAATCATTTATTCCGGTAGTACCACTTACAGTTCAATTTTCAGAATAATTTTTGTACTTCTCAAAAAATGTATGCTTACGTATTATTAAAAAAACCCTCCGACTAATCATCAGGCGACGACATCTACAGGGAGAACAAAAGATTACTTGTAAATGCACTATAAATTAGCGTACAGTAAAGAAAGGATGCCATTTATAATACTTGTTTAGTTTTAAAAAAAAACAATATTATTTTATTGATCATTTACCTTAAAAAGAAGTATTAATAATTTAAGAAATATTTTATACGTATACATTGTAATACTATTTCTTTGACCACTACGTATAAAGTTAATACACCATACATGTAGACGGAAAAGACTTTAAATCACTTTTTCGTAGAAGTAGGAAAAATGTATCATCCATTACAACTTCCTCCAGTTTTTCCTTTGAGTTTTCCTCAAATTTTATACTGACTGAATTTCATTTGGTTGGATATTTTACGCTAGACGCTGAACGAATAATTTAAAATTATCGGATTGAATGTAGAAATTCATTAACAATTTTATTCATGATTAAATTTAATTATAAATAAATTAAATTATTATAAATTTAATTAAATTTAATTTAATTTGATTATTTTTAATTTTTTTTCGAGTAAGAAAACAGGACTTACAATCTTTCCATTAATGTATAATTAAGGTATAAAAAGAACTTTTATAAATATAAGGTTTTTGACTTGAAAATTTTTCAACATGAGGATAGTTGGATGAACAATACCTAAGATAGTTTGTCATTACCTTTCATAGTAGCGTTCGATTATTAGAATTTAACGTTTGTCGAATTGAAGGTTTAAAGTTTTATTAATAAGCCTAAAGTTTATTAAATTGGAAAATGAAAATAATCACTGAAAAGTCTCTCCACCTCACATTTACGCTTGGGAAAGGACCCAACGAACTCTTTTTCTACAAAACACGACCAAACCGCAGCATAACAAGATACGGTATCTGAATCACAGTCGTGTACTGGTCATCACAAGTGACTTCTGGGCCATGGGTCCCAAATTTGATACTCAGTCAGCTCTGGAAATTTGTTATTACTCATTTTCATTTATCGCCCTTCATCGACTGCATTAGCAGTCAGCATTACCATATAGGCCGTTTGCATAAGCATAATTTGCAAAACAGTCGAACGTGAAACAAAAAAGTCTTGATCACAAATTGACTTGGAATCATATAAACATGAAGCGACTTCCCCGTCAGCTCTCTACGTAAGCAGCTTTGCAGATTGGTTAATCAAAAATCACCAGGTGATATCGATACTAAAGTTACTGCCTAAAGAAGCCTTCTAATGGTTGTATGAATTAGCCTGCAACTTTTCAGCAATGCGAAACCAAACCATTCAAGAAAACTTTTAACCTTCCAATATAAATTCCTTCTAATAATCAACAGTGCACCATACAACGTCTCAAATTTAACTTTGCATACCGACTTAAATATTCATTCACTTCTAAATACAAATACATTAAATTCCAAAACAAATAAAGTACATCAACAAAATCAGCTGGTTCAATATACATATGAAGAAAGATTCGTACACTGAAGACTAAAAAAGAAGAAATAGAGACCTCTCAATGTGACTTTTAACAAAATAATTCTTCAGTATATAATGTTCTTTTATGTATTAAAAATATAGCGTTTGATCCAATCACGTTTTATTTGTGTTCCGTACATTTTTTGATAAAAGTCTGTAATTTTAGATATAAATAAAATTGTAAAGTCCTGGACAAAATTAGCGCATCACGTAAGATTTTGGGCCAAGTGTAAAAATATCCTTTCCGTTAATGTGCCAGGATAATTTCTGTAACTGTTATTCTTTAAATCATAATTTTAAGCAATACTTAATAATTTTTAACAAAAAAAATTAGAGTTGTAAATTTGATTTATGACAATTATGGAAAAATAAGATAAATTAACTTTAAAAACACAAAGTGTTATTAACAAAAACTGTAGGGTTACTTACAGTATTGAATAAAAGTTTTCCAGATTTAGTTTATACACAATGGAAAAATTAAAAGTAAATGATTATTATGTAGTTTATACTGAGTTACCACTTCAGTAACGAGTACAGCCCCCTCTTGCCTTAATTACAGCAAAGCCGGCCGCATCGGCGCAGTTGGTAACGTGCTCGCCTCTCATCATGCGGTCCTGGGTTCGAATCCCACTCAGGCACGGCATATTTTTCATACGTTACAAAAAATCATTTCATCCTTCACCGTCTGCATTAGCAGTAATTGCAGAACAGTCGGACGTTAAACCAAAAAAAAAAAAAAAAAAAAAAAAAAAAAATAATTACAGCAAGCATTCGTCTTGGGATTCCTTGAATCAAGTTTTGGATTTCTTCCTGGTCGAATTTCTCCCATTCTTCTATAGCCACATGACACAGCTTTTGAAGATTCACTGCATTACGTTGACGAACTCTGTTTTTAAGGATAACCAAAACGTGCACAATAAAATTTTAGCTGGCTGGCCAGATCATACGGTTAATGCCTACTTCATCAAGATTCTGTGAAACCATTCTTGCAGCATCTTTTAAAGTGATGCGTTAGTTTTGTCCACGACCGTATTTTCTTCATCATTTTTGCGAATAGTAAAGCAGTGTCAATGGAGTCAATTTTAATTTATGTACATCATGTCACTTTTTATTATTAGTTCATTGTTTGTTCAACAATTTGATCGTTGATCACTCTTTTTGTACCGTTCCAAATTAAGTATTGAAGTTAAAATAATGCATAATAAAACATTAAACCATTTTTTTATATTAGCAGGCTGTCATATATTAGTAAACTAATTTTTTTAACTTCTTTAGAATTTTTGTTATATTAACCAACACTTAATTTCTTCGCTATCTATATGGTAATTCTATTAACTTTATTTCTTTTACTTTATTTTATTTATAACTGATTTTATTTGCCTGTTAGCTTAGCATTTTGTCATTTACGCTCGTAAAATCACATTTGATTCGTTCTGTTTTCCCTTCCCAGCGCCTCTAAATGTTCATTAGACAACGGTTGATAGATAAAAGTTGACTTAATTAAATGTATAAAATTTATTTATAAAGATCTGGTACTTCTTTAATTTTATAGCCCATAACTAACTCGAAAAATTGTATCTATAAAAATTCGAATTCCGGAAATTTTATGTTTCAACTTTAATATTATTTTCTGTCCATAATCAGATAACTTAATGGTTTTAAATGACTTAACTTTTATGGTCATATTACATAACTGTGCGTTTCAAGTGATGTCCAATTTATAGAATTATAAAAGCCAAATAAATAATTTTAATAAAGATTATATATATATTTATTATTTCAATTTTTGTTAAAAAATACGAAAGGTTTTCTTCAGAGCTATAATATATCAAAATAATTCTTCTTGTAAGTTATATCAAAACTATCTCATTTAAATGATCGCCGGACACGATTGTCATGTTGCGGTGACATTAAGTAACTGGCATTTAACCTTACAAATTTTTAAGAATTATTTTGTAGGCATGTAAATAAAATTAAAATTCTGATAGCATATTTATTTTTTAGATTTTGACTCGTATTTTGTTTTTTCAATACACAGAGATACGGAGACAATAGTACGGAGGCGCCATTAAAAATTTGGGTATTACTTTAATTGTTTATGCCATTGTAAGTCCCATATTAACTTAAGGAATTTATCATTGGAGAACCTACGGTGATCCCAACATAAAAATCGTTAAAAAATACCAATTAAAATGAATCTTTAAAAGTTACTCATACTTAATGAGTAAATTTAGAATACTCAATCACCATTGTACATCTCACACAAATTCTTCACAACGAATTCTACACACAAATTTAAACATACCAACAGTAAAAGAAGACATATTAGAAAAATTCTATTAGTCTAATCTAGGAAATCTCTTCCTTATCATATCACACAAAATTAGAAAATTGCTCCAACGTGTTTTCAGTAAACATTTTGAATAACCCAGCACAGAAACACAAAGAAAATTACGAAAAGAACATCCAATTGAACATTTTTAAAGATATATTGACATAAGAAGTAAAAAATTTTCATTCAAGACAATATTCAGTTATTTTTAATTAAAAAAATAATAATTGTAATATTGTTTGGATTCTTTTATAAAAGAATTCAATGGTTTATTGTTGTATAAACCAGTACATGTTGCCTACAACAGGCAGGTGGAGTGATAAATTGTTTGCACTTGATCTGCTAGTTCTAGGGTTACAAAAATAGTTCTGTTTCTTATTACATTGTCAGCCAATTATATTACTGAAGCTTTTAAGTACAGAAGAGGTAGAGGTGTAAAAACCAATGGTCAGAGTTATCTCCTCTGAAAGTAATGAATTTCATTACACAGCTAGACCCTGTGGAAAATGAAGTGGAGGTGTCATCTGCAGGGTAGAAAGTAGATTTTTTTTCAGAGGGCCGGGTATGCTGATAAGCGTACTTTTTCACTCAATGAGATAGGCTCTGGTAAACCATCTCAATCCTCGTTTTACTTAGTAAAGCCTCAAGACCCTTTCAACTAGCTTTCAACTAGCCTTTCGACTGATGAGGTAAAAAACAACAAAATCACATGAAAACCGTGAAAATTAAAACATTTACCTTTCCTTTCAATTTTTTTTTTGTTAGTTTTTATTAAATACCGTAATTTTTGCCATACGATGAATTCAAATTTTTATAGCCGACTAAACTTTCATCCGAATGTCCTAGTTCAAAACCTAAGAACAAACGTACCACAAATGCGAAGACTTAAGAGAAGATGGCATCGTGATTTTCTAAATTAGTAAATAATAATACTAATAAATAATAAATAAAACAGTAAACAGCCTGAACTGAAAGTAATAATGGTATTGAATATTTTGTTTTTTTCATAATTATCATGCTATTTTTATCAGTTACTTATTTAACTTAAGTGTCAAATAAAAGTGAAAAAAACCATGATACAGCAGCGTTACCTTATGTTACGATACGGTGTTCGATTAGAAATCTCAAAGGTGTTAGAAGAAAGGCTTCTTCTATGATTAAACTTTGTTGTTAATATTACCAGGCGGTAATATTAACAACAAAGTTTAATCATAATTTGCAAATTTTTATGGGTTCAAAAATGTTTAATTAAGATGGCTTCCCACTTATACTATCACAAATTATTTTGTGGTTATTTAAACAGAAAAATTTAGAAATCTTTCTGGTTTTTTACATAGAGATGCCAAAGTGCTGAATATGTTGCAGGTGCGTAACAGTTAAAGACTGTAAAAAGCGGTACGATAAAAAAGCAAACACAGGATGACATAGAGATGAGTGTGCGTTATGATTGGATGGAGACTTCCTTATTTCATTCTATAAAACGAAACATAATTTAATCAAATCATTATTATCGACGAGGAAGCCAAAAGCGGTCAAGAGGCAGTATAACAATCAAGAAGGATGTTCGACTGGAACAATAGTTCATCAAGTGCTTTACACGATAAATCATCGGTAATTCACATACGGTAGGCCTACAAGTTTCGGTTAAAAAGCACTATTGTAAAATAAAAGCATTATTTTATTTTTCAAACGAGAAAGGTAAACATAGAAAGCTATCTAATAAGTAGAAGTTAAGTACGTAGAACTATTTTTTGCTTTATTTTTATCGATATCTTTTTAAAGTTACATAAGGTTCAGATAAATTATTAAATTTTAACGTTTAATATGATAAATTATTTGTGGATTTTTTTAAGTAATATTGTAAACAAACAGCCTTTTTACAGATATTATATGCCAATAATCACAACACAGGAAACAGAATTTACTTTGTTGTTAAAAACACTAAATTTTTTGAACAAAAATCTATTAAAACAAATAGAAAAAAAATCAATAAATTAACAAAAACTCTGAAAAATTATGATAATCTCAATTTGTTGAAAAAAGCTAAAAAATATAGGTACTTAATTGGATACATATTTTAACAACGTGCAAAATTTCTTTCTAAATAGTTTTATTAATGAATCTCTTAATAAGAGCTAAGGTTATTGTGTATTATTTTGTAACAATAGTTAGATGACAAACTTATTGAATTTGTAAGTAGTTGTAACAAAAAGGTAATAAATAAATTGGTGAATAATAAACTTATATGTAATAAATTTCTTCTTCTCTTCACGTGCCATCTCCATGACGGAGGTCGGCTATCATAATGGCGATACGAATTTTGTTGACCGCTGCTTTAAAAAGTTCGTTTGAGGAACACCTGAACCACCTTCTCAAATTACACAGCCAGGATATCCTTCTCCTGCCCACCGATCTTTTTCCTAATATTTTGCCTTGAATGATGAGATGCAATATTTGATACTTTGGTCCCCTCATAACATGACCAAGGTACCTTAATTTTCGTGCCTTAACTTCCACCATGAGTTCCAGCTGCTTTCCCATTCTACTGAGGACCTCTTCATTCGTGACATGCTCAGTATATGAGATCCTCAACATTCTACGGTAGGTCCACAGCTCAAAAGCCTGTAGTTTCTTCTCACTGAATCTATTGAGAGTCCAAGCTTCCACACCGTACAACAGGACAGGGAACACGAAACATTTAAGGAGACGCATTCGTAATTCGAGATTTATATCTCGTGATGTTAGTACCTTCTTCATTCTGATAAAAGTAGCGCGTGCTTTCTCAATTCTAATTTTTATTTCAGCACAGTGATCACCACTGCAACACACTCGAGCTCCAAGGTACGTGTATGCATCCACTCGCTCTAGCACATCACTTCCCGCCAGAAGATCCCCCACAGGAGGTGGTGTGTCTTTGGTAATTACCATGTACTTGGTCTTTCTCGTATTAAGACTCAAACCACTCAATTCACTCTCAGCAATGACATGGCTGAGCATTCTCTGGAGATCTTCCATGTTTTCTGCCAGAAGGACAGTATCATCTGCATACCTCAGATTGTTGATGGATATGCCATTTATTTTTATTCCTCCTGTCTCCTCTTCTAGCGCTTTGCTTATCACTCTCTCGGAATAGATATTGAACAGGAGCGGCGAAAGCACACATCCCTGACGTACCCCACGCTTGATATTTAGCTCTTTACTGTACTCTGACTGCACCCGTACTGTGGCCTTTTGGTGGAAATATAGATTACTTATCAGACGAAAATCGCGTGCATCTATTTGAACTTCTTTTAAAATATCAAATAATTTTGTATGTTGCACCTTATCAAAAGCCTTATGGTAGTCAATAAAACAGGCAAATATTGGCTGATTTACATCCAGGCAACGCTGAGAAAGAATATTGAAAGCAAACAGAGCTTCTCGTGTGCCTAAGCCATTTCTGAAGCCGAATTGAGTATCTGACAGGTTTTCTTCCAGTTTTCTGTGTATTCTCCTGTGTATTATTTTGAGAAATGTCTTCAGTGTATGGCTCATGAGGCTTATGGTTCGGTAATCTTGACACTTCTTAGCATTCGCTTTCTTTGGAAGCGTTATAAATATTGACTTCAGCCATTCAGCAGGGATCACACCAGTCTTATATATCTGATTATATAAGTGAGTAAGTATTCTCACATAATCTTCGTCAATGAGTTTGAGAATATCTCCAGGGAGTTCGTCTGGGCCTACAGCTTTCCCACTTTTAATGTTTTTAATGGCAAATTCTACCTCACTTGTCAATATGTCTGGACCAGAGTTGTCATTACTATTGCAACAAAGAACTTTCCTTTCGTCATCAAAAAGCTCCTGGATGTAATCTTCCCACAGCTTCAACTGTTCCCCTGTATCAAGAATTATTCTCCCATTATCATCAGTCATGAAATAGCTTCTGTTACTTTGCTTGCCAGTAAATTCTCTTATTTTCTTGTGCATGTTATGAGAGTCGTTTAGGACTTGTAACCTTTCCATTTCCTCACATTTCTCCCTCAACCATGCTTCCTTTGCCCTTCTACATTTGTATCGGATCTGGTTATTGATTTCCTTATATGTTTGCCTGTTACTAGTTCTGAATTTACGGCGTTCCTCCATCAGATCTAGAATTTCCTCTGTCATCCAATGTTTACCTTTATTTGTTCTCTGGCACTTGAGATACTTCCTACACGGTTGCAGTAGCGCTGTCTTGAACTCCTTCCATATCAATTCAGGCTCATCAACTCCACAGACTTGATTACACATGAACTCCAGCTTTTCATTGATCTCACAAGAAACGTTTTCTCTTACTGTAGCATTCTTGAGCTTTTTGGTATCCAACTGAGTATGTATTTTCACTGGCTTTGCTCTCTTCAGTCTTACTTTCATTTCTGCCACTAGTAGATTGTGATCTGAGCTAATGTCAGCACCTGGGTATGTTTTAGCACTTTTTACAGCATTTCTATACCTCTGGTTGATCATGATATAGTCAATCTGATTGCGAATGATTCTCACATTGGAGTCTTGAGGCGATTTCCAAGTATAAAGTCGTCTTTTCGGTAGCTCGAACAGAGTATTGGTGATGACCATGCTGTTTTCTTGGCAGAACTGAAGGAGACGGTCTCCTCTCTCATTCCTTTCACCCAATCCAAAACGACCAATGCATTGGTTACTTTGACCTTGTCCTATCTTTGCATTAAAGTCACCCATGACTATAGTAACATCTTGATGTTTGAACATATTCATCACAGTGTTGACATCTTCATAGAATCTCTCTATCAGTTCCTCCCCCCCGTCTGCTGTTGGAGCATAGACCTGAATCAGATTCAGTGTGCCAATGTCCAAATGGAACTGAAGAAGCATTACTCTGTCCGACAAAGGAAGAAAATTTTTCACTGCATTCTTGATGGATTTATCAATTATCACCGCTACACCATTCAAATTTGAATTTTCATTGCTACCCGAATAATAAATGGTACTACCATGTAGGTCTCTCTGTCCACTATCCTTCCATCTACACTCACTGATACCCATTATTTGTATATTTAACCTGTTCATTTCCTGGACAATATTGTGGGCCTTACCAAGTTCAAGCATGCTCCTCACATTCCAGGTGCCTATTCTTAATTTACTTCGAAGAGTTTTTATTTTAGAAGCATTCATCAAAACTGTCCCCCCCGGAGAACCGATTGGGAGACTTGAAACTCCGGATAATTTTGTCCTGATGCCTGCCATTCATGATTTTACTCGATTTTACCCGTGGCTGTTGTTGGATCTGCTATCGGGGGCCGCCCCTGGCGATGGGGTACGCTCACCTCCTAGGAGGGGAGTACTGGGGAAATAAAATACCCAGGGTGGACAAAAACCAACCAGGAAATCCTACAGCGTCTGTCTTGCATCAAGCGGCTTGTAGGTCAGCGTCTGTCATCAGAGGTGCGGCTGAATATCCAGGAGAAGGGCACTCTTTTGTCCTGGGGTTGAGGAATTGGCCCCAAAGGCGGATAAACCAGCTTATTTGGTAAACGGCATAAGAATGTAGATGGCAACGGGCAACCGCTACATTAAAGATCCCATGGGATTGCCCTAGTAAAATCATGAATGTAATAAATTTGCAGAGTGTTAATATTTAGGCTTATGAATTTGTATCTTGACATGTCCTATACTTTCGTTTTTGGAGTTTCCTAGATCCAATTACAAAAAAAATATTAAACCAAAATTTGGCTATTTCTGAATAAATTTTTTCAGACTTACCAGTGACCCCATCTTTTATATTGTTCATGTAATATCACATTCACTGCCTGTTTTTTTTCAGAAAATACAATGGATAATGTAAGAGATACAAGGAGTTATATTTTACTCTTTCTAGCCTCATTAAATAATAAATAATATTTAGATATGAAAAAGTGCCGTATCTGGAAATGTCTTCTTTAACTCTTTCAGTGTTTAGGTCCGCATTAAATGTTCTTTTTTCCAGATACTCTATTTAATATCAAAGAACATTAGAATCACACTCCAACTATCTTGCCATGAATTTACTAGACAACTCGGAAACAACAAAGCGATTAAACATCTATCCGACTTATATTAAACAAACACTCATCACAATGCACTTACAAGTAACATTAAATTTTATATAGTACTAAATAAATTATGAAAATTTAACTAAATAACAATTTTAAGAAGTGTTTAAGCAGGGTTATTACTTCATCTAAGATACAGTACAACATAACTCATCTACTAAATTGATTGTTTGTGTATGTAAAAGAAAATATGAATTAAATCCTCAGTGAACCATTACCTTCATTTCCTAAACCTTTATTTTTCAATCCACGACTATGACAAGATTTCAGCAAACCTTCAGTTTTCAATCTAGTATTTTACTGAGTGTATTATCCAAACAGTCACTTAAAGTACGATATAAAACATATAATAAACAAAGGAAAGTTCATTGAAATCATTGAATAACCAGGGAATATTTTCTATTTAATTTTTGATCCACCATTTTTGAAACACCGATCCAGTAAGTCGCCTAGCAAGGCGATGAGCTAGAGAAACTAGGTAGTTCTTAAGCACTTTAAAAGATTTTTTACTCCTGTTGGAATCTTGGTAATAAGTATTGACCACAACGTTATATATTTTCACCTTTTTAATTTGTTGTCACATTTATCAGTCGCTTTAACGATAATAAATTAAATAAATAAGGTTAAAATAAACACTTTTGTCGTAAAGTGCCTTTACTCCTAGTATAATGTTCATTACTAATAAAATTACAAAAACTTTTTCCTGTAAACAAAGAGGATGGATCGGAAAATTAAGGCTTCGTTTGAGGTATCCAACTTGATCCCAAATTGTTTGACCACTTCTGAAACCGGAAAACCGCAATAGCCCCATCAAAAGTCTTTGACTTAAGATACTAACTTTAATGTCATCGCTAGTCAATCGGATGATATAAACTAAAGTTCAGGCCAGTATTTAATTAAAATCTCTGCTAATTTATTCTTTTTTTGTAATTGCTCATTCCAAATACTTTCTTTTAATTATTAATATTTGCGTTTATGCTACCTAACAACATTCATATACAACACTTCACTTTTTCCTTGTGTTCTGCGCTGTTTTTATTGTTTTTATTTCGGTTAACATTTCTAAAAAACTTGTTTTTTGCTAAATAAAATCTCTGCTCAAAAAGTTTTCAAGAAATAAAGAATGTCAGTTCATTTAAGAAAGAAAAATTGTTATTCTTTGTTTTCTTTCAAAAGTATAATACTGTTATTTCTAAACGTGTAATGAAATGTATTATAAATTAACCGCTTATCTGAGTACGACCTACATACTCTTGTATTATTATCATCGATGTAAGGGATTCCAGAAGAAAATCACGTAAAATTTTATTTTAGAGTTTGCTTTTAAGAAGGAAAGGACTTTGAATTCGACGTGTAATTTTCTGAAAGAGTTATACTGTTAAAAAGAACTCATGGATCTGAGTAAACATTTAGGAAAATATTGTTAAAGGTTATTGGATTTTTTATAAATGTTATTTTGTTTATTAATATTTCACGTACTATAGAAATTTAATTGAACAAAATATATTCCTAAATTACAGCTTTTCTTTGTAACTATTTTCATTTTATTTATTTTCATTTTTATTTTCGTTAACTATTCAACCATTCAGTTTGTTATCGATTACATTATTTTCGTACTCCGTAATCGAAACTCATGCCACTGGGTGAAATAGATTTTCTAGTTTAACGTCCACGGGAATTACGTGTACTAATATAGAAACTGATTTACTCAGTTTTTGATTTTAAGTAATATTATAATAACTTATGCATCTATTTTCGAGGAAGAAGATCATGTCTGTATTTTTTAGTAATATGTTTTTTTTTAATTTAATTTGGAAATTATTATTTGTATACAATAATAACTATTTTGTCACATTTTTAACTTTAGATGGTTCACCAGATAAGGGTATTTTGGAAAAAGTCAGCATCGGTGGGCCATCACCAGAATATTATACCCTGTTTAGTAGAGTATTCACAAATCATGTGACACTAAGAATAGAATTTCTTATTTGACGTCATTTGAACCATTTACTTCGTATGCCAGCACACAGACTTTCTCTAAAAGCATAGAAATATAAACATAGAGGGAAGTGAGGCTTAGGAAGAGCTAAATAGAGGTGGATGCCGGAACATGCCATTGAGCCTAATCCTTGACAGATGATGATGATGATGACTAAGAATAGACTCTTCAGTGTTTTTGCTAAAAGCTCCTATATTTATGGCTCAGACGTTTGGATTATCCAATCGAGATTTAAGAGCAGAATAACAGCAACGGAATAAGTTTTTTTGGGAAGAAGTTGTCAGTTGACTACTAGCTAGTGTTAGGAATGAAGAAGTTTTAAAGAAAGTTAACAAAAAATGTAATTAGTTGATAAAATTGAAGAAAGACAACATTTAGTACATCCATTTGGAAAGAATGGTGGAGGATAAATTTCCACAAAATATTTGGCTATTGGTTCCAGTTAGATGCAAGAGGAGGATGATACTAGAAAGGAGTGAATGGATGGTGTTAGGAGAGATTTAGAGAGAAGACGTCTAAAGAAAGAAGACATGTTCAATTGAAATTAATAAAGTTTGGGATTGCGGTGAATGGCTAGTGCTGTAGGAAAGCCGCTATAATAAAAATAATAAATTTATCATTTCCGACACTCTTAAATGATAAAAGGCTATTTGTAAAAGAAATTCGTTCGTCTTACTGCAATGAAAAATGAAAATCTGGTTATGATCACGTACTCTGATTTAACTGAAACACAGAATAATTTTGTATTCGCCTTTGCCAAATTTTTTAAATAGAACAACTATGGGTGTTGCCTCCCGGATGTCTGTAATTAATGGCTAAAAAAATCTAAAAACTAGTTTTAATGTTATTGCATTCCTCGATGAGACTGTGATTCCTCACGATGGAAATTTCTTTTTGACATTTTATCATGGAAAAAATGTATATGAAACCACAGTAAACTTATTAAAAATCACATTAACTGAAAGTGTCAATGTCAATGGATATTTTTTACTTCTATCAAAAATTAATTATCATGTTATCTTAATTTTTTCTTATCCTACTTAGTGGTTATACCTGCATACTGTGTGGATAGTTTTAATTATGAAAAAGTGAAAATTATTATTACTTTGTTTATTAATTTTCTAATTCCTTACGAGTGTTTCTCCTTATAAAACAGAGTAAAGTTTACGTGTTAAATAGCTTAAAGAAGGAAAGACAAAGAAAACAACACTGAAGAGAAGTTACTTAGGACTAGAATTAACTGTCTGTATTCTATATATTCTATGTATATCCTCATGACTTGCTTTTCAGAATTAAAATTACTTGAGAGTGCTCTGCCCAATACTTTTAAAAATAGAAAAATTAAAATGTAGGTCTAGAATTAACACACATAAAATGTTCTTAATGTCTTCAATTTCTGTAAATCCTTTTAATTTTTCACCAATAGGTAATTGATTTCTTTTTCAAGATTTATGACTTTGAAGAGAGGAATAGTATCGGTACTCTGTAATTTGCTGACGATCAAGTTATCAAATATGATATATAAAGATAATCTGCAGCGAGGAGTCTTTCACTGACAAGGCAGACAGCGGAGACATTAGGCGTCAACTGGATATTATTTAAATTTTCACTAGAGGAAAGAGTTGACATTTACAAAGGGTGTTAGGCACCACACTGAAAAAAATGACATGAGGGTAGACCGAGTTCCCAATGGGGTAGAGGGGGACACAGAGCTTAGGAAGGAAAAGGAGAAGATGGAAGGACAAATGATCTTGAGAACTGGGTGGCGTAACAGGCTTTGTACTTGATGACAAGATGAAGAAGAAGGATTCTGTAGTTTTAGTAGGCACCCCACTAATGTGGGCCATAAGTCCGAGTGAAGAGCGAAAGCAGTTGTTAGTTACCTAATACTTTTATACTTTTATCCATACTAATATTCTAATATTATTGAAGCTTTTATTACAACGGAGAAAGTGCAAAATAAATATTATTCTTGGTCAAGTATTGAAAATAATTATTTTTAATGTAACCGACAGAAATATTCGTACTTATTGAATAACAACTTACAAGTAAGTGAACCTGTATTTTACTTAGCACAGTAGCTTACTATTTATCTAACTTACTAGCACACTATAAACTACAACAGTTCCTAATTTAAATAGAGTAACATTGCAAATTTACCTGTCTAAGTTAAGAGAGGATAAACACTGCAGATTGTGTAATAGTAACAGAAAATAAATTTTTAATAAATGCTCGTTGTTTTGAAAGATTCTAATCATATATTTTAGTGCTTGCGTTTCAGATAGAATTAGTCACAAAATTCCATTTGGTCCTGTGAAAGGCGAATCAACAAATATGTAATTTACGACTATTTACTGTAGGCCTAGTATAAAATAACACAGATATAAATGAATGGAAAAAGGTTTAGAGGGTAGAGGTGGAGAAGAGATAACACACTCTAAAGTGGAGATGTTTATAATATTTTTAAATTCATTAAAACTAATTATATTTCCTAAATTTTAGTTTTTGATAAATACTGTTCACATTTCGCTGGTAAATGAAAAAGTGTATTTTATTTCGAGCACAGTTTACTGTCGAAATCTAGTGTGAATCGTTTGTCTAGATAAGTTGTTATGTTTCTACATTAATTAAGTATGTTGCTACACAAAATAAGTTAATGTCATTATTATTACCCAAGAGTAGTAATATTCTGACCCTCTTCGGTAAAAATCTTCCAACCTTTTCCATCGAGAGCATTGACAAATAAGTTAGCCTCCAGATCTGTTCAGTCAATCAGTTATTTCTAAAGGTTAAGGAACTCCGGTTGGGCAAGATGCTCTGAATGGTA
Source organism: Catonia carolina (assembly GCA_035578175.1). Taxonomy (NCBI): domain Eukaryota; kingdom Metazoa; phylum Arthropoda; class Insecta; order Hemiptera; family Achilidae; genus Catonia; species Catonia carolina. The sequence continues at coordinate 63,382,947 of JAQMRL010000001.1, read as the reverse complement.
AACAACTTAATATTGGAAAATATTAGTAGGTATCCCTGCACAAATTTATGTGTGAAAAACCCCAGTCACTTTTTATACTTGCTTAAAAACAAAACATTCTCGTTTTATAAAAGTTACAAAGAAGTCATTAATTTGAAACAAAGCTGTTAAGGCCGCCTCTATTGCATAGTGGCTAGTGCGCTAGCCTACAAATGAAAGGTCTCGGTTTCGATTTTCGGGAGGATCTGGAAAGTACACATATAAAACCCACCGTCCCAGTTCCAAACCACAGTAAGTTAGTCGTTAATTACTAATTTTGTTCCGACTTCAAGTAAATTAAAAGGATACTGTTGAATTCATATTTACTTAGAAATAGACATTGAAGATTGCAATCATTTTGACAACTGGTAAAATAATTTATAAAATCAGACTTCAAAATTACTACTTTTGTCTCTGAAACGATATTTTTTTTGTAGCAGTTAAATGTTTCGATATGTTTCGCTCGTTTATCAAATAAATTTATTGAATTTTTCCTTATTTCCGGTCATTGTGGAGAGTTTTTTATTCAATAGAGTAAATCTATAAATTTGCTATTTATTTAATGTGTTGTTATAGAGTAACTGATATGAGAAAGTGGGTTTAAAAATTGTATGTTGGGTATGCAACATTTTCCGCAAGACATTGCATTAATAAAATTTACTATCTCAAACAACTTGCCGCAGATATGCACGTGTGCAGGATATCACAGAACGGATAAAAGTCAAAATCTTGACTTCATTCGAATTAATCGCCGACACCGACCGTGCGAATTTTAAATGGAATAGAGCAAAAAATACATGTATAACAAACGTCATTTAATTTTTATTTCGTTCGTTTTCAATGGCCTCAATGACTGGAAGATATTTCCGTAGTCATTAATTACCCAATAAGATGACTTGACCTGTCGATTTAACACTGGCTGATTGATCATAACAGTTTCAGTCTTTTAATTTTTTCACCTCGTCACGTTTATTTTTCTTTCTTTCAAGAGAGGACGATGAAAGCATTGTGGATTTAATATTCTACGATTGTGATTCAGAATCGAAGATGATTAAAGAATTTCATTTGATCTAGTGCTAATTACGGCCGTTAATCCTCATAGCAATGGCACAAATTGGTATCAATGAAATAATAACATGAAGGATTATCACGTTAGCAAAACTAACGGATAGATTACTTTAGGATCGTTAACTAATAAAATATTTGATAATAAATGCATTTACATAAAACAATTATTGATTAGTTTTGTAGCATAGTTCTCTTAATGTAATTGCCAGAAGTAATGTAATTATTAGTTGTTAATTCAAATTTTTTTTAAGCCAGAGGTTCAAATTTCCATTTCTTAACAGAGTCTAAATATCGTAATTATGAGCTATAGAAAAAGTTAAAATAATTTAGCTAATTTGAAAAACACCCACTTAAAAACAGCAGAAACACATATTGACAAAATTAAAACAGCTCGACTTAAATTGACAAATATTTTTGGTTAAATAAAAAACTCACACAGCTGTTAACTGAATTAAAATTGACGTTATACAAGGAAGGTTCATTGAAAGCTTATGTGGACGTACAGAATTAAGAGTCAAAGAAAATTTTAATACTAACACTATAGAATGTTTTCAGACAATTTTTTAGAACACTTCTACGGCTACTGTGTTACACACGAAACAAATATCTATATCTATGCCGTAGAGCTTAACTCAATAAGAGAGAAAATTACACGATTTAGCAGAACATATAAACAAATGCTGCGTAAATTTCCGAATTATTCGTGATAAACTTACTGGATAACAGCGATTGAAATTTTACAAGACTTATCAGGTAAGATTTATTAGACATTTTTACCAGATTTGGTCATAACTCATTCTTTAACATCGTCTGCAACTTGTACTGGAACCAAACGGGTACGATGCGAATTAGTTCGGGAGAACAAAAAAATTCCATTTACATTTTATGAGGCGTAAGGTAAAGATGTATTCTTTCTCCAGTGATCTATAACTTATACGCAGAGAAAATATTCAAGGAAACCTAAGAGAAAACTGATGAAGGAACCTACTCAATGTAAAACCCATAAACAACATAAACTATGCAGATGATACTGTAATATTCACTGATAACATGAAGATCTCTAATAACTCATGGATCTTGTGGAATACTGCCAGTGTACGATACGAGCTGCAAACGAACGCAAACAAAACCAAGTTCACGATAATTAGTAAAGAAAGTATTGGAAATTGCCAGATGTCCGTTAATGGAAAAATTAACCGAAGTAAAGCGTGTACAGAAATTTATCTACCTTGGAACTCAAATCAATGACCAAAGGGAACATTCTCAGGAAATTAAATCTAGAACAATCTTCATGAAAATGGCTAAACTATTAAGAGCCACAACCTCAACCTCGAAATGAAGATAAGTCTCCTCCGATGCTATCTTCTTAATATTAATCTAAGGAGTAGAGTCATGGACACTACCTGAGGCAACACAAAAAAAACTACAGGCGTTCGAAATGTAACTCTATAGAATAAAGGTAGATATGCTCTAATTTGAAAATTTCATGAGTAGACGTAATAGTAAATCAAATAGTACTGGAAAGAATGAAAAAGGAAATGGAAGTCATGAGAACTGTAAAGCAAAGGAAACTAAAATATCTCGGTCATAGTATAAAGAGGAATGAGAACAAAATATACCAGCTTCTATAATCCATACTACAGGGAAAAAAGAAACAAGGACCCGAAAGGAGAAGAATTTCATGGTTGAAGAATCTGAGAATGTGGTTCTCTAAAACTATTCAGAGCAGTTGTCAACAAGATCATCATAGTAGGATGATCGCCGATATTCGAAACTAATAGGCACTGGAAGTAGGCAACGGAATTATTTCAAAATTTATTTTATTTTAATTTAAAGAAAGAATTAGAAATAATAGTAATCATTCATAAGTGGTATGTAACATTTATCATTAACAGAGAATACTGTTGTATTTTTTATGTATTCTCTGTTAACTTTGTTACTTATATTTTTTGTGAAAGAACAGATTGTAATTTCCTGAATAGATGATTTTAAAAAATTGGATAGGCCTGTATATAGTCATGCTACTTAAGCCAATATTAAGCTTATTGACTTAAGCTATATCTAAGCAAACAGTCATTATTTTTTGGCGTAGCTAATTGTTAGGAATTGAGTGCATTAGAAGTTGGACTAAATGAAATTCTAAGCCACGAAGAAGGGAAGGAAAGCAGTTTTTCCGAGTAATTCAAAACTAAGGAAAACGCCGATCAAAGATCGGAAGTGTTTGATGAGCAAACGTTTCATTCAAAACATTCCGTTGTTCAGATACACGCAAATAAGTATGGGTTTTTATTAAACTTATAAGTTGAAAAACATTTATATTCAAGATTTAAAAATAATTTTGTTTTTTCTAACAATTCTAAACATTTCCATGAGTAAGAATGGACGTTGTTAATTTTTTTTTTATTTCTTGCAATCAAATAGTAATTAACATGCTTCCATCCGCAAATACGTTAAGCAACTTTCACAAGCTAAAATTTTTGTTGTCACTGTAAACTCTTGGAAACAGTTGTTGACTTTGACACATTACGGCTGTTCTTAGAAATTAAAGAAAAATTTATAAACCTGTCATAAAATTCTAATTTTAAAAGAAAAAAATGATTTATGGTTTTATATATTAATTTTTTACATTCATATTGTCTAATTTAATTTGTGCTACAAGTATTAAAAGATCTCAAATACAGTATAAATATTTTTACAATTTTATGTTCAAAACATTTATTTCCAGATAAAATTTCACTAGAGTAAAAAATAAATTAAATTTAAAATATATTTTTCTTAACGATTATTTATTGCTATTTTACACTATCTCGTACCGTTTTGTACGATGAATATTACTTTCATATTTCTTTTTAATAAGACAATTCCAAGCAATATTTCATCTTTCAATTTATCACTTATTTTGTATTAAATCTACCAAAAAAGGCATTTTCTACATTTCTGGCATCAACAATAAATCAATCTCTGTAAATTTATACAAAACAAGCAATTCACTGTAAGTAAATGATGGGACAACAATTCTTAATAAATAATCAAGTTTTTCAACGATAATACAAAGCAAATTTTCATGACAAAAATTAAACGATAGTATGATGATTAGGGCGGCTACTCCACTAGAATAAAATAACATGAATATGACTTATGTTATTCTAAAAATATATCGATCTTAAGAATTAGGAGTTTACATAATTTTTGTTTTGTATTTGATTGTTTGACGAAACTTGTACATTAAGATTTCCTGTCATTTTAGTACTTTTGAAGCTTACAAACGTATGCAAGCGATCTTTCGGAAAAGATTTTTTAGTAGTACGGTAACAACTAACGGAAACAATTATTCTTTCTTTTTTTGAAACATTTGAAGTATTTCGACAAAAGGTGCAAAAAAGTAAAATTTATAACAGTTACTTATGACACATAAAACAATTACGATCCCCGCAATAATTTAATATTTATTTTTTTGTAATTTATCTTATCAGAATTTTTAGAATAAAGTTTTATTGTGTTCAAATGAAAAGTATTTGCACGGTTAAAATGAATGCTTTTATGAAGCTTTACTTTAGCTAAAATTTAAGGTAACTTGAGAGGCTTTTTTGTGAAGTTCATTATCATGCGAATTTCATTTCATTTTCTCAACTCGATTACACTCATTACTTGTCCAGCAGGATGAAATGTTTTGTAACTTTCTATTGCATGAATAAACAAATGCAAAAATTCTTTCTGAGGATAACAAAGATTGTGGTGTACAAATTCCTTCCACTCTCCGTGTTCTGCATGTATTTAATACTGACACTATTAAATTTCATCCTTGGCAAAATACACAATTAAAGTCTATTGGAACATATAAATTTTAGTTATTTGTATAGAAATATTGTCCGGAATCAAACTCATACTTTGAACTTAGCATTCAAATGCATAACAGATTGAGTCACCGTGGTTATCAAAGTTACTGCAAGAGAAAAAAATATTTAATATTGAGTAAAAAGATTATCAAAGTAACTTTGATAATCTTTTTCTTAATCTTATTAATCTTTTAATCTTTTATTAATCGTATTAATCTTTGATTAATCTTTTTTAATCATTAACTGTTAATGATCATTGAATGTTTTGTTATTTTACTGAATTGCGTACTGAACTTGCTTGATAAAATGTTAGATAATTTTTCAAATTGTAACTGATAATTGAAAACTTCAGAAAAGAAATTCGTAACACTACTTATTACATAATATTCATCGATTTTCATTTTTCCATGTCTCTTAACGTGGTACAGTGTATTGCTTTTAGGAAATGCCAGACGATATTTTTAAAAATAAGAAAAACAAATAACTTCCAACCCGTACTCCTCCTTTACGATCAAACGGAAATTATTGAATTTCCTTTTCTTACTTCAACGTATAATTTTTCAAAACTACTCAGTTCAGTTTTGTTAGAAACTTTTCCGTCTCAAAAACTTTACTGATATCTTAACAATAAAAAATAACTACAGGATAGACCAATTTTCTTGTTTGACGGTTTGTTTTTGTAAGATATATTTTATTTTAACTCGTAGCTGCTAAATATACGGCTTTCTCTTGTTTCAGTTCACAAAGACACAATCTGTCAAAGACCTTCGTCTACTACTGTTGTTTCCGGAAAATCCGTAAAATAGTTAAACAGCATAGAAAATAAATTTCCTTTAATTCATTGTCAGAGCATTGTTATGAATATTAAAATATTAGGGTTCGGTTCCTGGCCACACAATTTTACCAATAATCATAATTAACTGTTAACTGCGTTTAGAATTCATAAAACTGTAGAATTTCATATAGTACAAAATAAAATGTACCATCCAGTCAGTCGTATCTAACTTTTGTTTCTTTTGTTTTGTTTTTTTTTGGTGACGTTGCCTACATAACTCTTGGCTTGTGCGTAGGTGATATACAAATGAGATGATACAAGCTTATAACTTACAATTGAAAAAATACTTTTTGTACAGATGTTTCTATTATTTATTCAATATCATTAGAAAATGCCCATAACAGGCAGGTGGAGTGCTAAATTATTTGCACTCGATCTGGTAGTTCCAGGACTACAAAAAATAGTTCCGTTTCTTATCACATGGTCAGCCAATTATGACTGAAGCATTTACGAACAGGAGAGGTAGAGTTGTAAAGTCACTAATGAGAGTTATCTCCTCTGAGAGTAATGATTTTCATTATACAGCCAGACACTTTGGTGAATGAAGTGAATGTGTCATTTGCAGGGTGGAAAGTAGATGCTTTTCGGAGGGCCTGGCATGCTAATAAGCATAAATTACTTTTCCACTCAATGTGGTTGGCAATGGTAAACCACCTCACTCTTCGTTACTTAGTTAAACCTCTTGAGGTTAAAACCAGCCTTTCGGCTGATGTCCTAAACAAAAGCTATCATTAGAAACCGAGAAATTGACCGCGTGTACAATCTCATTTCTATAAAAAACTTTATAAATTATCTATTTCCACTAAAACTACACATTACCCACCCGTCTATAACTTCTTAGAATAAAAATTACAATTTTTTTTCTCAAACGTATTCACCAGTACAATGTATCCATATTTTATAGAAATAGGTTTTTTAACTACCAATACAATTAAATCAAAATATTCATTGACAACTTAATTTTGTTTGGAACATAATAATAATATTGTAAAGTTTTCCCGGTTTTTCAGGATGTGGTAATTTCTATATGACAAACTTTTTTTTTTAATTAATTACGTTAACTATTATAGTCTTAACAACTATAAATTTACAATAAACCACTTAATAACAGACTGAATTTATTACAAAATGTTTTAAAACTTAACCAAGACTCAAAGTAAACTTAAAAAATACTGATGGCCACATACAAATTATTAATTCTTACTTACAATTTGATATCAGTGTTATGCTTTTTGCCCGTCACAACGAAACTACTTCAATACTCGACGCATTATATACAAACCGGTTTTTAATATACTTTACTTCATCAGAGTTTACAAAATACTGACTGACTGACAAAAGGGTAGCGGCCTTATTTTAAAACAAACATAGATTATTCTAGAAAGATAAATAACACAATAGAATCCAGTAAAACGCAACGGGACACTAGAACGTTCTGTTCTATACTAGATGGTGACTCACAAACGAAATCCGCCTACATAATTGTCCAGCCGGCACATGTCCACTAGTATTTCCAGAGTCTACTCGAAAATCAAATTCGGGATATTTGGATTAGATTTATTTGTTAAAAATAGGAAATTGGTATTTACTAGTTCCTCGATTTATTTTGCCAGTATTATAAGTGCAATACAAAATAATTTAAGTTACTTATTCTTGAAGTATAGTATATTATATTATATTATATATATATATACGGGTGAGCATAAAGTCTTGCCCTGATTATAAAAATTTATTGCAGAATAACTGTTTGACATAATAATTTAAATTTGATGCTGTTACATAGGTTAGTGTTAATAGTTTTTTTTAAGATTACTTACATTAGTAAACTTCAACGTGTGCCCCCTTGGTAGCTCGGAGAATGTCGAAGCGGTATTCCAGTTCCCGCCAAGTGTTTTGTAACATCACAGTACCCACAGCAGCTTGTATCCTAGCCTTCAGTTCGTCAACGTCAGCAACTGGTGTGGCGAAGACTCTATCCTTGATATAGCCCCAGAAAAAAAGTCAAGGGGAGTAATGTCTGGAGAGCGGGGTGGCCAGGTTTTGTAACACATGTTACAAAACACCTGGCGGGAACTAGAATACCGCTTCGACATTCTCCGAGCTACCAAGGGGGCACACGTTGAAGTTTACTAATGTAAGTAATCTTTAAAAAACTATTAACACTAACCTATGTAACAGCATCAAATTTAAATTATTATGTCAAACAGTTATTCTGCAATAAATTTTTATAATCAGGGCAAGACTTTATGCTCACCCGGTATATCCACTACTGACTTTTTTAGTTTTTTGATATTTCTGTCTTTTCATTTTTTAATAACAACAATGTGTTTTAAGATGGACAAGTTTATTTAGTGAAAATTTTACTGACATACCTGAATATTTAATCCCTTTATGCGGACACGTTAAAAATTTGAACTTATTTAATTCAATAAATGAAAGCTTGTAAATTAATTTAGTTTCATAATAAACTTATTTGTTGAACTGACACTTTAGTATTAAAATTTATTTGTAAGGTAAATTATAGATTACTTAAAAATTCAATATATCAAAAGTATTATATACAAGTACACTTAGAATTTTTTGCTTAAGTTCAAAAAGAGGGAGAAATTCGGGTCAACCTTACTCATACAGAACACGTGGCCGGAAGAGGTGTCCCTATCATATCCTCTCCCGTTTCCAACATTTCACCTCTTTTTTACTTAAAATCCTTTTTCCAATACACTACTTCATTTTTACTTTTCTAGTAGATTTTCTTTGATTTGGATCTAGTTCTTGATAGTACCTTAGTATATATTTACCCCTAAGTGTGTCAAAATTGGTTATTTACATAATTTATGTGAAGATAGTCTGGTGATTTACGGATTAGAGAATTAGATTTGTAATGGAAAAATAGGATGCATTTAAGTGTAAATACCATTAAATGCCAACGATTTTCAACTTGTTTCTATAATAAGTAAAAGACAGTAAGACATTTTTGAAGAAATAAGTAATCAAACAGAATATAAAGTTAAAAACTAATACATATTATAACAGGGAAAGTTTTTTAGTAAACTTAAAAATCTGTTATTTATAACACATAAAAACCAATTTGTTATTTATCTACGAGTATATTTTTTTTTCTTTTTTTTTTATCTTTAATTTTAAAATCTAGAACACTATACTATACATTAAAGCACAATCACTAGATTTGATGAGAGTTATTATTAGGCGTGAAAGGAGGAGTCACACCCAGCAGTGTATCCTCCAGGATGACGTAATCATGCTATGATGGAGATGATCTTCATGGAAATGAAAATGAAAACCCAACGGTGACGAACTTAAGAAGATGTGATGTTGAAGATAATGGAAGAACGGTAACAGAATGTTATCGAAGAAGATCCCTACACCATAGACGGCGAAGACGTCGAAAATTTGGAAAATTTTGAATGGCCATTTGTCGAGCGAGATCGTTTGGATGATTTTGTAATTTATCAAAGAATCTTTGATAAAGTTGTCGTGCAACGTCTTTTACGTAGGGAATACGAAGGTCAGAATGAAGGGTGTCGTTTCTCACATACCAAGGTGCTCCAGTGGCAAGCCTTAAATATCTTGATTGAAATACTTGTATTTTGTTTAAATTGGTTCGAGCAGCAGCACCAAAAATCTGAATTCCGTACAGCCAGAGAGGTTTCAGCAAAGTCTTGTAAATTGTAATTTTTTGTTTCAGTGGTAGACGAGAACGCGGTTTAACTAGGTGGAACAAACATCTGAGGCGATTGTTTAGTAATAAGCGTTTGCTTTTCAGATGTTCATTCCACGTCAGCCGCCTGTCTAACCATAATCCTAAGTACTTCACTTTGTTTCTAGTTGGTATGTTGACCCCACCAAGGGTTACCGGCGGACAGCTGCCTCTACGAAGGGTAAAGGTGACCTGGACGGACTTTCCAGGATTAACCTTTATTCTCCACTTTTTAAGCCAGGTATCTAGGTCGTTCAGATATTGTTGAACCTTTCTTGATGCTCCTTCTGTTGTTTCACTTCTTGCAATAATGGCAGTATCATCTGCATATGTTGCAATAAGTGCATTGTTCTTCAACGGCATATCGCTGGTGTAGATTGTAAAAAGAACAGGTGAAAGGATAGAACCCTGAGGAACGCCGGCATTGATTTTGTGGGTGTTGGAAAAAGCATCTCCTACTTTCACCTTAAAGAATCTATCCTCTAAAAATGACCTCATTACCAGAAAATATGAGTCTGGGAGGATTTCTTTTAACTTATAAAGTAAACCGGCGTGCCACACCCGATCGAAAGCAGCACTTATGTCAAGAAATACTCCAGTGGCGTAGAGCTTTCTTTCCAAACTCTCCGTTAAGAAATCAGTGACTCGATGAAGTTGTTGGATCGTAGAATGACCCTGCCGGAACCCGAACTGGTGTGGTGGGATTGTGTTGGATTCAGTGCAATGAAGTAGTATTCGAGGAAGCAGAAGACGTTCGAAAACTTTTCCTAAAACGGGGAGCAGACTTATAGGTCTGTACGAAGTGCAAGCATGAGGATCTTTTCCGGGTTTAGGAAATAAAACAATTATAGCGAACTTCCACTGTAAAGGAAAATAACCCAGCCGAATTACTGCGTTGAATAATATCATAAGATACCGGAAGGTCGAAGACGGTAGTTGTTTTAAAACGCACGCAGATACTAAGTCATACCCGGGAGCCTTCTTCCTTGGTAATTTTTCTATGACCTCTTTTATTTCATGTGACTATAATTCGAAACACCCTTTGTGGGGATCCAGGCTCATAAATCCCCGTGGTCGTGTTTTGCATTCCGTTATACAGAAAAATCACCTTCATACTCATCCACCACCCACTCCAACCTACTGGCCAGCAGCAAGGAACCGGCTACCTGACGTGCTCGACTTCTTTATATCAAAGGGTCTAAACTCCATCAATACAAGAGTTGAAACATTGTACGAGCTTTCGTCTGATCATTCACCTCTACTGTTAACTCTTCAGACATTACCGTCGCGTGTTACACATCGTCCATCGTTAACAAGAGGGAATGTTGATTGGAATCGGTTTCGTGAAAAGGTGGACGCTAATTTAGATCCCAACGTCAAATTGAAGTCAACTGAAGATTTTGACAACGCAGTGGAAAACCTTACTCAAGTTATACAGTCTGCAGCTTGGGATTCAGCAATGTTTCGTCAACCTGCTTTGTCCTATTTACCGCAATACCCTGTTTATATTCGTGAGCTCATTCGAGAAAAGCGTAGAGCTCGGCATCAGTGGCAGAGGACTCACATGAGAAGAGACAAGACAACACTCAATCATCTGTCAAACCGGTTGAAGAAAGAACTTGCACTGTTGAAGGCAGAGCGATTTGACGCATTTACAGCGGATCTGACTGAAAGTGATGGGTCCCTTTGGAGAGCAACGAAGCGTTTCCTTAAAGAGGCGGACGTATCTACCCCTTTACAACGGGTAGACAATTCGTGGGCGAAATCAGAAGAAGAGAAGGCAGATCTTTTTGCAAACACTCTGGAAAACACATTTTATCCTCATGCAGATGTTGAAGATGTTGAATTTACGCATCATGTAGAAGACTGTTTAATTGCTCCATTGCAGCTATCTTTACCGCCCGAGTATATTTAACTTCTTTTTTTTAAACTGACTAACCTTAAATGTTTTTATTGTGCTTTTCAAATCTGTCACAAAATAAAAATACACCATTCATTTGCGACATCGTCAAAAAAAGCTATATAAAATTCTACTCAAAACTACCAATCCATAAAAATCCACTAATCAGTGATATGAAAAATCCACCAGGCTTCATTAGAAGATTAAAAAGAAGATGGAGCAAAGAACTTCTTTAATTCTTTCTGCAAGTTTATCTCGAAGAAGATAAAATAATGTGAAATATTAGATGTAATTTTTGTTTTGTTTTAAATATATATGTTTTATTACTATTGGTAATAACTTTTCTGTGACAATATGAACTTTTTTGGTTTTCTTTTCATACTTTTGTAAATTTTACGTTCATTGTTATTCCAAATTTAACATTGCTGAATGTTGAATTTTATATCGTGTCTGGTCTTGTTATTTGTAATTTAATATCAATGTTTTCTCATCTTTTGGTTGTTCTATATAGTACATTTAAAGATTCAAAATAAAGGATAAAGAGAGTAAATATTAAATAATACGTTACAATTATCTTGATAAGTTGGAAGACCTTACAGTCAGCACCTTCGTAATTGATTCACACAGAAAAATCTCTAGGCCAGTGGTGTTTGAGCCTACTAGCGAGATTACAACATGCATGTTGTCTCACACATTGTTAAGCTATCGTTGTAATGAGCGAGATGTTTAAATCACCGTGAAGTGTGTCGTTAATTAAACAAAAGGAGAATTATTTTTTAAATTCAGAGAATAAATTATTGGTAAATTTAATCTTCTAATTTTTTTATGCTAATCTTGTATGGCTGAAAAGTATGACTGATTTTTAACATTCCAGAAATTTATATTTTAAATCCGTATTTTAATTTTACAAAATATTTTTATAAACTCGGACTTATAAGAGTCGACATCAAACGATTGTAAAACGATGCCATTACATACACATAAAATGTTATACAACACAAAAAAACCCACGAGAAAACATACTAGATGACTCTCATCTGATTAAAATAGTCAATAAGTCATTTCGAATAGCATTAGTATCTATTCATGCACACTTTTGTCAGCTGGTCCGGACAAGCTGACAAAAGTGTACGTGCATTAATGTTTTTATGTTACAAGTGACGATGGATACATGCTATCCGAAAGGACCTATTTATTTTTTTAATCAGGTTAGTCATCTGTACTGTATTTGGTGTTGTTTGTCAATATTATATAATTCTAAACAATACTCAGGAAGATGTCTTACAACACTATAAATGTTATAATTATTTTAAAATTTTTATTTTAAGACGCAATATGGTGCTTGAAAAAACACAAGGTTAGATAAAATAAATAAGTCAGGTAGGTCAGGTTTATATCGAAGTTACTTGAAAATGAATTTGAAACACTAACTGGAAATTCCGTATTTTCTCATACACTGTTTATACTGGAGTTATTAACAAAAACAGACAAGTTACGATAAATCTGGTCATATTTGCGGAGGAAGTTGATGATAAAAATGTCAAAGTCGATTAACTGATACCTTATTGCTGTGTATTATTTGTCCTCTTGGGACTAAAGAAATGATTTCTAATTTTATATACGAGTACCCTTGAGGGAATGTTAGTGAGTTAAGAATTTACAGTAATCCTGTTATAGGATGTCTAAAATACTACGGCTAGTGAACTGTTTCAAAGCCAAGTTATTAGATGTGAATTATAAAGTGTTTTGGTAATTTTGTTTGGGTACAAAAACGAAATTCATACATTTTAATTACTTTATTATAAATTAAAGTTTCATAAAAATCGGTGGTGCTGAATTTGGTACTTAAACATGCATGAAAATGATAAATAAAAGATAGATTTAAAATACGTTCTACTGCTGCTTTCCCTCAGACAGTCTGTACGGATGCATAAGTTCTAATAATCTAACAAATTACATTATGGTTAGTATAAAATCAAAAACGGCTAACATAATTTCCGTATAACATATTACATCACAGACGTTACTTACACAAATTAAGTTTCAGTTAAAAAAAGATCTCTGCAAACTCCGAGGATAATAATACTTTTAAAGATTGAAAATTGTTTCAAGTCCAGATTCCAAATCCCTTGTTACATTTAAACACACAGCCAAAAATCACCCAACAAAAAGTCCAATGACGAAAGTTATCGCACTGATTGTTTAAACGCGAGGGTTCTCAAATGGGTGATGTTCACCTCAAAAGTATTTACGTAAAATAAGCCGTAAGAATATTTACTGATTGTCCTGAGCTGCAAAACTGTAAATTTAGATAAAGTGAAATAAGTACAGATTACTAAATATTAATGATTTCAACAGTTGTAACAACCTCACATCTCTTAAGCATGCTTTTTGTTGATCACGGTGTAAAATAGAGTTCAAAGAGCAGTGCCTTAACTTTTCCATTTTGAATTTATGAAGAGTAAATTTATTCTTTTTTCGGAATTTCAAGTTATTCAAAATTGTTCAGCTTAATGCAATTATTTAATTACTGCATCAAATGTGAGAAATAAATAATCAACACGTCACTAAAATTTAATACAGACTAATATTATTAGTAGAGATTACACGAATGTATTTAGAACCGTGAGTGGTTTTGAAAAAGTGGGTAAACGTACCACTGGAATCTGCTCTATAAATTCAGCTGTTGTTTACATTCAGGGTTAAATGAAGTGATACATTAAGGATATATACGCACTCTGGCGTTTAACCACAACGCGGCTAGCCGCCTCACAGTTGGACAACGTACCGCGGTAACTTACGGCGATTAGTTGAACCATCAAATACTGGCTGGCTAATATAAGTAGAAATTTAATTACTTATTAGCCAGCAGCAAATACTGGCTCGCTAATAGTTGTGATAAAAACTATTATTTTTTTCATTTAAAATTAATATTATTTTGACGATTCTATATTGTTAATTAATTACTTACCTAGGATTCACTGTTACTAAGTTTGTGCATTTTATTTAAATTTAAGTATTTTGGAGTCTTTTCCGTTTGCTGAACGCCATTATCGAATCCAAATCCCCTAAAGTATTGCACATTTGTTCATGTCTCCCACTCCCTGCCTTACTGATTACTCATACTGAAAAAACACACTCACGCACCCGTACACACGTCCTTCCCAGTCTCAGAATATAGTACTAAGTTACACGTTTTGTTTTATTTCTTATATTGATTGTTATATTTTGCTATTACTACATTACTATTAAGTTATATTTTTTAATTGAATTTTTTTGCTATTACTAAGCTATATTATACTATTACGTTATATATTTTAATTATTTAAGTTACATTGGGAAGAGAAGGTTGCGTGAGTGTTTCACACATACTTTTTTAGTTGTCACATCTTCTGGGATTATGTAATAAACCCTTTTCCTGAAGGAACTCTACAGCATCTTCCTACTTCCGAATATTGTTAAGTAACTATAAAATCCATAGTAGACGGACTATGTAGACTGTGTAGTATTTATAGTCCGATTCACGAAAGAAAACATCTGTCTTAAACAGCAATATCTTTTGAACCGTTGTACATAAAAACAATTACGATACATCAAAATAAAGTTTGTTTTATTGTTGGTTACAAGATTACATTAACATATAATACTTTGCAGACCTATACATTTTAAAATACGCGTGAACAAAGTAATAGTACCGAAGTTCGTTATACTGCAAAAGTGGTTAAAAACAAAGTACTTTTAATATGTAATTCGTTATATTTAATACACTATTAATTTCCGAAAATGTTAATATATATATCTTGTAACTAACAATAAAACAAGCTTTAATTTGATGCATTGTAATCGTTTTTATAAACATCGGTTCAAAAGATATTGCTGTTTAAAGACAGGTGTTTTCTTTCATGACTCGGTCCATAACTGCGAAATCGGAGTGGAGTTGACATTACGCAGGAATATTACCAGTCAGATTAACGTGCTAGACGCAGGAGTGGAAAAATTGCGTAACCCTTCAGGGAATTTGGATTTGATATTGGCATACAGAAAACGGAAAAGACCTGTATTTTGGTGTTACACTTAATTTGATGACAGACTTTTTTGTTTTCTCAGCAACGCACCACGGTAACGCGGTTGAACCTGCGGCGATTTAACAACGTTCAGCAGTATCTTACGGCGAATAAATGAACTATGAAATACTTGCTGGGTAAAAGTAGTACCGTGCAATTGACGTTATTGTTTTATTTTAGTAAGAGCATGACGTTACTGACTTCACCGTCAAAACTTTGTCTCTAAACTATTTCGTTTTTGTTACTTGTCTCACATGTGAGTTGATTGAATTAATATCAAGTAAACTTGGTTGACAAAAAAACAGCTGACGCAATGGCGGCTAACCACTGTACTGAACTGGGCGGGACGTAGCTCTCTAGCAAGCGCGGTCGTTTCTTGTTTTAACGCTTGCAGTCAACCGCCGAGCAACCGCGGTATTTGACAATCGGCCGCATCGTAATGTATGTACACACACATTATTTATGTTGCTTACATCATTCACGGTTAACCGCTAGGTGCGTATAGACCCTTACGATATTTACTTACCATCTCATAGACTGGTTACGTTACTGATGTTGAGGATTTAAGACATAATGAAAACTACAAATCACCTCCAATATGAGAAACCAAAAATCTCAATCAATATGTGAAACTATCTTAGCGTGATAAGTGTAAGCTTCATAGATTATTAACGGTAGAAAATTTTAGAATAGGCGCAGACCTGAATGAAGGAAATGCTCGTAGTTGAAGAACCACGTGGTTGCAGGATTAGGGACAAATAGATTACGCACATTTTGTTAGGGTAGTTTACAATTCAGAGTGATTTACAAAAGTTCTTCATGGATTTAGTCGATACTTTGAGAACAAGAATTACCATCTCCGTACAGTGAAATAAATTATGCAGAACAACTGGAGATGACTTAACAGTTAGTACCCCTGCCGTTCACCGTAATGACAGTTATTTTACGTTGCAAGGTCATGCTTAAAATCTGAATAAAATAAGATATTTTATTCGGATTTTAAACAACCTTTCAGTTTTTCAACTATACTAGGACGCTGAACACTAACCAGGGTTCTAATTAATAATTCTTTCAGTACTAGATGGTCTATGGTCTCATCCTTATCTCACAAAAAAGTTAATTACGTATTAGGTGTTGCAAGACACCTTATTTTCTATTTTTGTGGCTTTTTTACATCGCCTTTCACCCCCTCCAAAAGGTAAAAAGTCTATCGACTTTAATAATTTAAAAAAATTTTAATTTATTTAAATCTTAGCATAAAAAGCGGTTGCAATTACTAGGTAATTGATTATACAAACTACAAAATAAAGTCAAGTAAAACTTATTAAAATCAAGAAGAAAACAGACAGAAAATCAACAGAAAACCAAAACAGAGACGCCGTGTTGGTAGATAAAACAAAATATTTTATTTATAAGAAAAGGAAATTTATGTGCAACCAAAACGAAAGAAACTCAATAATCTGAATATCATTGTACCCAATTCAGGCGCATAGGTACTGATAAAAATGACAAGTGAATTTTCCATAACTGGATTGAATGCTTTAAAGAAATCGGTAAACATCTTTGAAACTGTCAAATTTTGAAGGATTTATTTTTTATATGGCGACGAGATACTAAAACGTTTGCTTGGTTTTTTCAAAAGCCGCTTGACTCACAGTTTCAATTTATAACGTTAAGCAACTATATTTTGTTAGAATTTGGTACGTACCTAAAAATTTTGGTTAGATAACGACCCTAACCAGAAATCGAAAACAGTGGAACATATTTCACTGTTAAACCACTGGAGCGATTAAATTGGTAAACTCTACAAAATATTAAGTAAAAAATATAATCCCATGGAAACAGCACTTTGGCCAAATTATTTTTTTTCATTAAAACAAATTTTAAACATGAACATGATACGAAAATAATTATTTTCCATTGCTACCAGATCAAAATTTATTGTACCGACACTTCACTTCCATTTTTACCGCGGTTTCTGTGATTAAATAATTTACAAATTTATGGAACCCTATTCTGATCCAAAAAATTCAAGAAAACGTAAAAAACCAATCAATCCAAGAACTGCTGCAGGTAAAAAACTCAAATTAAAGCCAAAGAAAGTTTCTAATAGTAACAAAAAATCTGAGTGGTTGTGTTGTGATTATTGCAAGACACTATTATTAGGAACTGAAAGGCCACCAGGTGTAGGTAGACGACCAAAACCTCTAAAGAAATCTGAAAAACCTTATAAGGAAAACGAAGAGGAAGGGAAAACTCGTCTTCAGGAAGAAAACACTAGTAGTGAGGAAGAATTATGGGCGATAAAAAGAACTCGAAAAATTGTAAGTTGATTATTTTTATAAACAGGAAATACTTTATTTATTCAGAATATCTAAATAATTTATAGGGCTCTTCAACTGTAGATCCAGGGGCCAGATGACAGATTCAACAGGGTGCAAAAATGTTCATATTGTACCAAATACATTTAGCATTCAACTCACTAGTCACTGGTTTAATCCAATAGTTTAATTTGATAGTTTCCTGAGTGAATATCGAAAATAATTTTTCACTTCACGATATATCTTATCTTTTTTCGTGTAACTACAATGAAATGGAAGCAGTAGGGTTTTGTCCTTGCAACACTTTTGTTTAACTTGTACTCAAACCTTGTATTTAAGCAAGCCTTTTATAATGCTTTCGATAGGATTGAGCTGAATACTTCTTAGCTATGTATGATGTGCTGATGAATCATTTTTGCAGATTCAGCAGAGGTGCTTTAGCGCTTGATGGATAAAACTTTTAAAGAGGGAGAGGCTCTTGGTTTGAGATTTAAGTCCGCTTAAAACTAAGGTGATTGTAGTCAGTAAGATTCCTCATCACACTTGGTGTGATCTAATTATTGACAATCAACCTATTGAGCAGGCTCAAAAATTTTAAGTATTTCGGTAAATGGATTACAGTAGATCTGGAGCCAAAAAATTGAAATAAGGGCTCATATTAAAATAACAAGGCTGGTGTTTCTTAACATGCTTGTTAAATATACAATTTCACTTCCTGTAAAGTATAGGCTTGTAAAGGTTACTCTATCCTGATATACGGTGTAAAAACATGGACTTCAAGTTTGCAGTACATAAATCGTTTATAAGTTTTCAGGATTTGGGTATTCAGAAGAACACTCTGGACTTTGTAGAATGGTATGTTATCGACATTGAAACTATGTGACATATGGGGTGCGGACAGTGAGTTGATGAGTGTAACCAGAAGAAGAAAGACTGCCTACATTGGTCATGTATACAGGGGTGATAAGTGTGAACTCCTCAGAATTATTCTCAAGACAAAATTGAGGGTAGGGAGTAGGCAAAATTTTGATGAAGTTCTCATAGTTGAAGAGTATTAGAAACAGGACAAACATAAGTATGCCTGCTATTTGAGAATGACTCATGGTAGTTTTCTTTTGGTTTTACATCTGACCCTTTTGCAATTTCTGCTAATGCAGATGGTGGAGAATGATGATATATGAAAATAAGTGATGAAAAAATGCCAGACCTGACCAGAAATCAAACCAGCACCCCAGCATAGAAGCCAGTTGCACTAACCACTATGCTAACAAGCCGGCCATCGTAGAGAGTGATTTAATATATGTAACCAACCTTCATATATGGAGTCGGCACTCTAACAAAAAGAATCTAACCAGAAGAAATAGACATATTATATAATATCCATTAATTTTTTATCAATATTGGTGCAACTGGCTTCTACACCAGGCATCCCTGGTTTGATTCTCAGTCAGGTGCGGCATTTTCTCATTACTCATTTTCATCTATTACCTTTCATTGTCTGCATTAGCATTAATATGCAATACAGACAGACGTAAAACAAATAACAAAAATTATTGTTGTTGCCACTTTCACGTAGCCTATGCTGTGTCCTCTGCTAGTCTACTTTAAGAATTTTGGTATAATTTTAGAATTTTTTTGATAACTACCGTATTAATAATTGCAAAAATATTAAGTATTAACATAATCCATCATAGATATCAAAATTAAATATTCTTTTGTACATCACGTATACATTAATAACATAACTGTAATGTAATTACAAAGTTATTGCGAATTACATGTATCGCAATAAATTTTTGTAATATAATTTTATTTGTTCAGTTAATATTAATGAAATTCAATGAAATAGATTGAAGATGAAAAGAAGGAGAATACTAGAACACCTCGAGCAAGACCTGATTCAGAAGCTTCACACAACAATGGAGATAATGATGCAGACAAACACGCCAAAAAAGTAAATAAATAAACATCCAATCAAAACACTGCAATTATTTTTTCTAAAACTGAAATATGTAAGTACCGGCCTGCAACATATCTATTTATACTCTTGCTAAAGCTACTTCACAAATGAGGCACAATTTTCTCTCTCCTTACGTTTTCAAAATTTTAATAATACTTAATTAAATGTGGTAAGAAAAGTGAGAACTATTATATTTCTGCTCAAGCAAACACTCTTGAGTAACAAGCAGCTCTGTAGATGTTTAGTAGTTCTTAGATTATTTGAATCAATTTTAAAGGAACACCAATAGTAATCTTGTCTGCTAAAAGAAAGTGGAAATATGTCCCGCATACATATACAAAAAAACACATATATGTAGCATAAATAAGTAGACTGATGGTTTAATAGTAGATATATTAATTTATTTTTCTGCAAACATGCTGGATGTTGATCCATAGCCAGTGTGGGAGGAAGTAAGTTATAAAGCCAGTAAGGCTTCCTAGATTTTATGATAAATTAAGAGAGTTTTGTGAACTTGTAATTCAAAAAATAGTTAAGTACTAGGACAATGCAACAAACGATTGACCCATTCTTTACTGCTCATGAATCTACCTATACAAATACAGCTTAATATGGCTAAAAAGGCCTACAAGTTGTGGATGTATGATTACTTTATATTCAATGTAAACAAAATTGTGTGATTATAGTATTATTAATGTTCATCATTGATGAATATTCAAGAGAATCTAGGTAATTTGATATGAACCAACTTCTTAAAGAAATAGCAGATTACTAAGTCTGATGTTGAAACAGACCAGGCGGCCAAATCTAAATCATTTATGATCATGAGATATTAGAAAAGTCACTTCAATTCTCATAAACATCCACCTTTAAAAGAACTGTCGCATAAAAATATTTGATAAAAATTTTTCAAAATTCTGTTTCCTTAAAACGTTTTTAATAATACTAACTTAATAAATCTTAAGAAAATACTTGTGAGAATGTCCATCCTTACATTCGAACAAAAATATTTATATTAAAAATTTAGCGACTGACTGCCTCCACAACACCTGTATCCTAGATAGTAAATTTATTTTCTTTTACAAAATGTTATAGGATGGTATGGTTTCTTCAAGTTATGTCACTGAGGTAAGGTTTACCAGCTCTTTACATATCTTCTCATACTTCTGTGAAATATATTTAAACACAGGTTTTAGTTAAGTACATTTTGACTATTGTGTTAGATAATATAGTCTACATGTCCTTGAAATAATTAGCTGCTGTACATATTGTATACTTTCTGTTTGTTTCAGGAAATACAAAAAAATTGTAGTTTCCAATTTGATGACATTATTTGTTCATAAGTCGTACACTGAACACGTTCTGGATTTTGTTAAATTGTTCCACAAAAATATAATGTTCTGAAATGTTATTTTTTGAAATTTTATGATTTGTGTAATTTAATTAATGCATTGTTAATGTAGTAATAATATTCATAACTAGTAGAAATCTTTCTTGATACAAACACATATTTATATAATCGCCTATGATGTTAATGCATTAATCAAATCATAATAAAACAAAAAATAGACATATAAAAATTCAACTGTTTTTGATAAATTTTGTTAAACAGCTGTTTCTTCAAAAATAGTAATATTTTTCATTATTTACACAGGTTGTTCATGAAATGGCTAAATGCAAAAATAAAAATGTGAAAGGGATCAGAAGACAGCAGCAGAAGCAAATGTAAAATTTAAAAATTACTATTTATGGGTAGGTTTGGAATTGTTTCAGCCATATTGCATCAGCCTGCCATTCTCAACAGAAATTATATTTTTTTAATGGTATGGTATAGTCACTTGAGTCATGAGTTTGCCCTTGTTTGCGAATAGGGGTAAAGGGGGGAAAAGCATCAGTGCGCACACGCGACTGCTTTAATTTCAGTATGACAAACATAACAACATAAACTATACCCAGAGCATATACAGTATATCACGGAACCTTTTATAGATTAACTGTACGAATATAACTTTTTGTTACAGTAAACACAAATGTCAGTTTCTCGAAAACGTGGTAGAACTATTCACAGTGCTGAATGCAATGTAATAAAATGTTGTGAAATTGAAGCTAAACAAAAATGCCTTTCCCTGCCTCTTAACTAAAGCCATGAGCGAGTGGCTAACTACTGTGATGTTTCTCTTTCCACAATTTCTAAAAATAAAGAATGAAATTAAGGACGTGAGAAGCTATTCTGTAACAGTTTTGTTGACACCTGGTAAAAAAAGAAAGCTGTTAGGTAGTTACTAGAGAGACTGATAATGGAAACGCCGATGACAGCAATAGTAAAGAAGGCGATTCATTTGTAATTACAGTAAATCAAACATTTCTAGTCATGTAATTAAGCTATAGGCAATATCACAGATCATATTTATTTCTTATAAGTTTTATGAAGAAAACACTTTCTCTGAATGAACCACAGCTTACAAAATGTATCTAGAAACTGCACGGTATTGAAATGTACGAGTAGTGTCTCACTGTTGAGGTTGGCAGCACTGCAAATATTTCACTTCCCTTCCTCACAGCCCATACAAATGCAAAAGGCAATCTCGTGACTTCAGTATCTAGCTATGTGATATCATCACTACATGTAAAGTTTTAAGGTAAAAATGAAGGGAAACTGCTTTTCAATTACAAAAGACACTTCAAAATTTTAGCTTAATTTTTACATTTTCCAGTTCCGAATGAACTAAACAAATGCTCTATTGCATGTGACATCACAGCTACAAAATTACTAATCAATAAATTTTAAGAATCAACAGTCAATTTCCAGTGAGATAGGTTTTTATCCAGTCAAATTCTGTTAATGAATTTATTAAAAATTAGAATTTAAATCCTCAATTTCAATATCCCTAACATTGTCCAGTAACAAAAATTCATGTTCTAAAAAAATTCCAAATCTAATTTTGTAAAGATTGTTTTTGTGTAATAATCATAAATATTGATTGTTCTAAAACTTGACTAAGTGAATTTTAAGACTTAAGATTCAGCTTTTACATTAGTTTGAACTTATTTATGTAGTAGATACAAACTATTATTGGTTGCAATCCTTAACATCTTGTCATCCTACAAATGTATGATTGTGAATTAGATCCAACTTCACAATCATTAAAATTATTGTTTAAAAAATTAAAAACTAACTAAAATATTTCTTATCCTGGTAGTTGAACAGCACAATTTTTTCATAATTTCTCTAACAAGATTACCATTACATGAAAATTACAAACACATACTGAACTGATGTAAGGTAGACCTACACATGATGGCACATTAGTGCTGTCCCCAAACAGAATTGATACATTGATTGAAAAATAGGAATGCACAGATTAAAGCCACTAATGGAACCTAAAAATATTTGTTATATTTTCAAAGGTTAAAATGACTATTCATAAATATGTTTTTAATGGTTTCCTATGGTTGTAGATGCCTCCAGTCCCAATCCATCCAGTTGTCCTCCACTCAAAGGCCTCTCTCCATGGCAATGTCTGACTGAATAAGGACAATCGGAGTCTGACTCTCTTGTACCTCCCCACTGGACTCTAATACGTTACCTGCATGATTCAACTGTCTCTGTAAGCCCTTCTCATGCCCATAGCATATCAGCCTCTTTTCCTTAACGTAACTCAAAAATCACTCTCCTTTGTATCTCCTCGTTGGTAATTCAGTCCATTCTTGTCAGCCCACAGCATCACCTCCAGAACTCTACTTCAGTCACAATAATTTTACCCCATTTCTCTTATTCACTATCCAGCTTTAACCCATATAAGTCATTATGCTGCTTACTATTTTGTTAAATATTCGTTTTTGTGTTTTGTTTATCCAACAGTACCGCAGTTAAGTTGCTTTATTGATGCGCTGGCCTGCAATTCAATTTCTTCTTTACTTCCTCCTCTGTTTTTTCGTTCTTTGAGATTGCAAATTCAAGTATTTAAATTTTGAGTTCCTCTTCACTGTCACTCATACTTTTATTCCATACTTTGTGTATTCTCCCTCCAAATTCTGCATAAAAACTCAGATCTTTATCTTCTTGGGCTATCATTATTTTGTCATCAGCAAAAGTGAACATTCACAGGTAATGTCTCTCGTATTAGGATACCCATTTCCTCACATTTTCTTTATCGTAGTTTCAGTGCCTTCTTCAAAAATATTTTAAACAGCTTTGGTCATGGAGAGCAGCTGTGAAAGCAGACTTTTAGTTGTTGTGAACTTGCTTGTTCTCCACTTTTACACAAACTTTGTTCTTTATGTAGTTGTTTTTCACTAGCTACTGTATATCCAGACATCCCAGTTTCTTCCATAGGTACCCATAATATAGGACTAATTCCTATGGTTTTCTTTAATAAAAAATTCCAGGTGTACATCTTTGTTTAATTTTGTCCTATGACTTGTGCAGTACAGATGCGATCTGCATATGATCTTCCTATGCAAACTTCGGAAATCAATCCAATCTTGCATTTTTATGTGGTATTCCAGTTTTTTCTTTATTTCATAAATAATATGCTAATATAAAAAAATTTAACTGAACACAATTTTTTTTTATAACCTTGTAATTTACATGCACTCTAATTAGTTATAATTTCTCAGTGCCATCAATTCTCATGAATGTTTGACAAAATGCCACCGGATGAAATTTCCGTATCGAAATTTTTTTTACATCGAATTACCAAATTCCAAAACTAGCTTTGCATAATGTTCTTTTGTACAGTAGTCCAATAAGTAGTTTTTAATAATAATAATTCTTTCTTTTGTTTAATTTTCATGTGTACGCAAAGAACATTTTACTTATCACAATGAATAAATTAATGAAAAAGAGAAAAACAAGTTTTTGTATTAAAAAATTGTTTTATTATAATCATAAATAAAAATATTTATGGAATTGATTTAATGTAACAATATTTTTAAATTAACTATTACAGATTAAGGTATGCTGAAATAAATATAATTTTTCAAACAAATGTATAACAATGTCAAAGGTACAATTATTTTGTAATGCAATACATAAATATTTTATAATATAGTATTGAACAACTTATTATTACAAAGGTCAAGATCACTCACGAAAAGAAAATTAATAACAATTTTTGAAAAGTTTTGGTTCTTGAGTCACTATTGCTTGTATACTTTTTCCCAATTTAGACCTGTATAGAAACAAATGAAAGAAAATTTTGGGAATGTTAATACCATTTTTATAAGATTAATCTCATCTATAATTCTTGATTTGATTTGAAAAAAGATACTTCATGACAATGGCCACAACATTACGCATCTTACGCAATTCTTTAAGCTTACCTTTTTTAATTTTGTAAACAAGTCGTACAATTATAATTTTATACAAATCAATTAAATATTAACTCCCTGTAATTGTTCAATAAATAATAAATTGACACTCTATTGCTTGTAATTGTTCTGACAACAGTATTTCGATCAGCCCTCTCAAAATTTGCTTTAGTTATTTCATAGTAACGTCCATCACTGCAGCACATGTAAAAAAAGAAAACTATATAAATAATAAGACAAGGTAAAATTTCTATCAAAACATGCTTCAAAACATGCCATAAAACATGCTCCCATGCTAATTGTGTAAATACAATTATTTAACTTGAAAATAATATATTAAGTTGCCCCAAAATTTTAATATTTAGTTCTTTTCTGCTATAAGAAATTCTGTGCAATACCCAAGACCTGTGATGTTTATTTTCTTATGATGTTTAAAATGCCACCTGAATATATTCATGTTTTTCCCCATATTATGTACTTGCGGCTGTATTTTAAAACATTTGTGTTAACAGCTGCCACAAAACTAATTTAGCAATAACTAGGGTGTCAGAAATATGAAAAATATGAATCATTAAGAAGTGCACTCCTTGTGATTGCTCCAAATCAACTAATATTTAAAACTTATGTAGTGAGCTACAACTTCAATGACAGAAATACCAACCCACCAAGTCAGCTGTTTAACAGTTGATTTTCGGAGACGAAGGTTCCTGGTTCAAATCCTAGTAAAGGTAGTTACTTTTATATGGATTTGAATACTAGACAGTGGTTACCGGTGTACTTTGTTGGTTGGGGTTCAATTAACCATACTCTCTCAGGAGTGGTCGACCTGGGTCTGTACAAGACTACACCTCATTTATATGTCATACACATCATCCTCATCTCATTGGGTCATGGGATTGCTTATTGTTCTGAATTGAACAGATTGCAACTTACACGCATTAGGGATAAAAACAAAAAAAAGTTCATACAGTGAACAGTATTGTCAGAACTGAACTCTGATGATGTTGGTTGTCAAGGGAGCAGTTGGAGATGTTCAGCAGTAATATTTTTTAACTTATTTTACTGATTTGTTAGTTTTGTTCATTACAGATGTAACAATATTTTTTTATAAAAAATAGTTTATAAAATAGTGAAGTTAACTGATTCAGCTGTCACTGCCACATTTAGTAAGTATGTGTTTATCACTGAAAAACTTATTTTTAAATGTTTAGTAACATTCATACAAAAAAAATAAAAAATCAAGGTAAAATTTTACCAAAAACAATTTCAAAATCGTGCTACTGAAATGTAAATAAATGAAAATAACCCAGCTGTGGTAGGATTTGCTCATTCAGACTAAGAAAAAACAGGTTACCACCATTCAAGAACAATCAAAATATCAATGCAAAATACAGGCAAATACTCACTCAGGAAAGTAATTTAAAAAAACTGAAATTTATGATTTTATATATTTCTAGCTTTACTCATTCAGGTAAACAAAATCAAACCAAATTTGGGCCCACATACAAGCTTTGTCTTATATTTTGTCTTTTGAATTTGTCTTAGCTTTTAAATTTGTCTTAGAGGAGGAGCTAACTTTTTTTGTGTGATGATGCCTACATAAGCCTTGGCTTACACACCGGTATCAGGCGATGCAAACATGAAAAAATTTTACAACTGGCTGGGAATTGAACCAAAGACCTCTGGCATAATTACCTCTGGCATAGACTCCTTTCTGCCAACCTTTACCCCAAACATTTTCTTCTTTTATTTTGTCAATAAAACAAAATAATCATACTGAAGTAAAACAGATTAGTCCAAGCTTGTATGTTACCCAAAATATAAAATGACAAACAAATATATCATACTGGTGGGTACTGTTTTTCAGGCAAGAAATAATGCATAACAAAATTATGTTAACAAGTTAGGGGGAAAACAATGTACTGTTGTTGGTTTGTTATTCACAATGGTATTGCAAAGCCATAGTTATCTGCGTAGAATAAAACTGAATTATAATAATAGTGACAGTATAAATATTTTGTCAAATTGTATTTTTTTCTTAATGAGATTGTTAGGAACAATATAATTGTTAAATTTTTTATTAAAGCTAACTACACACATTTTCTTAAAAACCTTTTTGCAATTTGTCTGTCAATATAATTTACTTATACTTTGTTAAGATATTTTCACAAATTTTTGAACATCAGGACTTTACATTCACTGGTATTTTCGCGCTTATTCACCATATTAATCATTACAAATCAAATTTTTTTCTTTAGTTTATTTAAAATCACATCAACAGCTTGGTCATTAGCAACTGCTATGGGTTTTGTTACTGTAATAGTGGGTTTTAACATGTTAAAATTTTCACACCGTAGCGGGAATTGAAACCAGGAACTTTTGCTTTTTAGACTAGCGTGCTAGACACTACACTGTGGAGGAGGTCACAAATTAATTTCTCTTAAATTTAAAAATTAATTTTTACTAATGTTCAAAGTTATAAAACCTCTACAGAAACACATCTTAACAGGTTAACCTTCCAATAAGTCATTTCCTCCATACCATAAAAATTTGACCTTCTGCAAAAGTACTTCACATGAAAACTAAAACATTGAAACAGTAAAAATATTTCATCCTAAAATATTGAGATAAATCTATTCAAAAATAATAATTTTTTCACGTATTCACAAATAAATTGCAAGAAGATATTTAAATAACATGTAGTGAGCTAAAATTCTTAGAGTAAATCACAAGAAAAATTAATGTAGTTTGCCAGTGTGTTAAACCAATTTATGTACACAAAGTTGCAGTACTGGGTACTATTCCATGAATCTGCTCAGTGAAAAATGGAAACATCAGAAAAAGTATTTGATGAGGTGTATTTTTTAAGTTGTAAATTAATTTAATACATATCCACTAAGAGTATGTGGCTTTGTGGATAAAACTAAAAATTCAAACCAGTTTATTTTCTAAAAAAAAGTATACCAAAAATTAAATCTCACGTTGTTGATCCTCATCCCTTAATTTTCATTTTATAAAGTAATATTTTTAATTAAATATAAGTTCCTTGTAGTTGCTCAACAAGTAATAAATAGAAACCCTACAACTGGTTATAGATCGGACAACAGTCATCCTGTCTGCCCGTTCAAAATTTGCTTTTACCACTTCATAATAACGTCCGTCACTGTATTGAATGGAAAAATAATAACACATAAATAGACAAAATTATTAAAGTAACATTTTTAGAGCTCATGCAAGTATATAATAATAATTTGTTCTTAAGTAGTAATAAGTACAGGTTTACATTCTAATGTAATTATTATACAGAGGATTATTAAAAAAAAAAATTTACAATGTTTCATTACGAATAAAACTTCTTGAACTATTAAAACAGTTAGACACAGCATTTATATTTATTAGAAGAGAGAGGAGAGTTTAACAAAGAGAATAGATATAAAAGAGAAAATCCTCAAGAAAATAATACGGTTTAGAGAAAAATTAAAAAGAGGAATATAGGTTAAGAAGTAAAAGAGATTATTACAAACTGGAGGGACAGAAAAGATAACAGATTCTAAGAGAGAAGGAAAATTGTTTTATGGATATATCTATAGAGAACAGATCAAAAAATATTTACAAAATAGTTATTTGATGAACACAAAATTTACAAAACAGAGTAGATGATTTATAGAATCTGACAAAGATAAGAAGGAGATTAAGGTATTAGATAGGATAGAGTAAAGCAGTAAATATTTTTTTAATATTAAAGAATTTTAGGTGTTCCAAGAGAAAGAAAACATTTAAAATGACGACAGAATAGTGGTCAGGAGAAAGAAATAAAGTGTTAAGTGTAAAACTGTAAAAGATAAAAATGAGAATGGAGAAACAAAGCCGTCAGGATGTGAGACAAAATCATTTAATATGGTTCTAAATTGGTTAAACCAACAAAAATTAAGAAGAAGGAGAAGGAAAATAGGACACCATTTTTGTCAAGGATAAATACTTATATTTATTTATACTTCTAACAAGTTATATATTTTAATTCTGTTAATAATGATACTCTATGTGAAAACAGCTTCTTGGCGTAAATAATAAAAAAAAGGATTCAAAATTTCATCTCTGATTGGCTAATTATTGAAAAATAAGGATGTAAACTTTCTGAAAATACAAATCACTAGGTAGGTAACAATAGGAAGACAGGAGTAACAATAATAATAATAATAACATAGCAATGAACAACAATAACAAGAAACAATGAGTATACAAGATTATACAGTTGAATATTATACATTACAAGAACAATCTAACATTTCATATATCAAAACCTAGAATAAAATTACCATAGTCCAAAAACAATTTGTGCAAGCAAACCAAAATTTTAATGATTCTTCTTAGATGCAGAACATAATTTTCTGATACAAACACATACATACATACATGAAACACATTTTAACAAGGAAAATGCAATTTTTAACCATAAATTTAATACGCAGAAATTCTCAAATTCTTAGGTACTATCACATAAAATGCACAATACATGATGAACATAGTGTAACCATGAAGGACATCATAATTAACACACAAATGAGGGCTTTTTAAATCCTATTTTCAAAGTTCTTGACCATTTAAATTTACTTTAAAATACTGATTCATACAATGATGAGAATTTACAAAAATGTATATTCGATAGATGAACCTGTCTCCTACCAAATTTTTCTTTTTCACAAAGCAAAAACAATAGGTTTAGTGAATTATACAGTAAAATTTAATTTACCAATATTATTCCAAAAAATGTTTTATGGAATAGCAAAAAAAGCTAACGCAATAATTTCTTGAATCAAATTAAGAATTTCCTGAACAAACTTGCTCTACAAAATAATTGAAACAGGCTAATCTTCAAAAACCTTGTGTAGTTTGTAATTAACAGAAAATTACACAAAGGAATTTTATAAACTTGAAATATTCATTACAGGGTTTAAAGTATTGTATTACAAAATACAAGAACATAATATTCCGTACTTACATGAATTGTAAAATTCATGATGAGAGCATGATTCCTGCCTTATTACCCAATGTTTTATACTATTGCATTTAATCTACCTAATTTTCTATTGTTAATACATCCTAATTTTTTCCCCTGTGCTAGTTTCCACTAGGCTACCGAAACTAGTGGCGGTTCGCCCACGGTGACTCGTTTATCTTTACAATTAATCACATCGGAGAGGAAACGCCGAACAAGAAGAGTTTCGGAAAATATATAATACAATAGCAGTTTCCACAATTTTATAATTTTATGGAAGTGAAACATGAGTTCTGAAAAGTAAGGATGTAAGTATGATTCAGACAGCAGAATTGGCTTTCTTGATGAGCCTTTGCAGGTTGAGTAAGAAATGAGAATATTTATGCACAACTCAGGGTTTCTGAGATCCAGAATTTTATACGTCATTACCAACAAGAACAGTACCGGAATATTCAAGCTTTGTAGCAATCTAGTATCCTGCCAAACAGAGCCAGTGAGATAACCAAGACTTGTTTTTTTTTTTGGAAAACATTTTTACTGTGCGTTTGATTGTTCTTTATCATTTCACATACTCGTAAAATTATTTTTTGTTTAATTATAATACTTTACAAAACAATAATAATGAAATATATATTTCTAAACCACCAGAATACGGTAACAGTAAACACCAATGTTTAAATTCCTACTCCTACCATGGCAGATAAGGAATGGTCTATTCTTATATCTAAAACAGTCTTGCCAACTTAATCAGTGGTCGCAATGATTGTAATACATATAATATACAGGTTAAACCACCAGATCGTTCAAGAAACGGTTTGCAGAACAGTATTCAATTGATAAAAAAGCAACCGAAAATTCTCCAATGTAACTGAACATATGAAGACTGTTTTAGATATAAGAATAAATTACTCCTTATCTGCCATGGTAAGAGTAGGAAGTTTTAAATTTTAAAGTAATTGTTTTTAACATTACTGAAGATGTATACAAGGTATATGAAAATGCTTTCAACATTGGTAAGTGTTTACCATTACCATATTCTGGTGGTTTAGAAATGTATATTCCAATTTTAAATAATACAGTTGTTGAAATCCTACAAAGGATGTTTGATAAAATAGCAATAATAATATATTTATGATACCTTACACCAGTACAAAATTTCACTTACCTTAGAACAAGACATCGTAATTTAATAAGTTTAACTCGAAGAACATCAATAGCTTTCTGACTCTTATCAGAAAACCTAAGATTATCAGGATCCCACCTGAGTTCAAGACGTTCAAGATTTGGACAGTTATTAGCAATACCATCCATTAATTGATCAACATGAATATTTACTCCTAATCTTTCTTGTGTCCCCATTATGAATATCCTAAACAAAAGTCAGGACATTAAATTATATTTTTTTAGTATTTAATAGATACTACATTAAATAGAATAAATACAATACATACTTAACTATATAATAGGCTAACTTAACAAACTTAGTAACATAATATTGATTTGAACTTAACAGTCTTCATACCAAGTATAATGGTACATTTTGTCAACACTAACCATAACTCGAATTCAGAGTTTAAATCAAGATAGACACATTAGGTTTTCACAGAACTATAAAAGTTACTAGACTAAAATTTAATCTCCTTTGCTTGCAAGTAGTACAAATTTGTGTAAAATATTTATAGAGCGAGTGTTTTTTCATGGATCATTTAGTTTTCCTTGTATGTGGTGTCTTCTGGTGTAAGGCCAACTTCCTTCAGATCCTCTCTTTTCCCTGATCCATCTGCATCCCTGTCATGATGTTTTCAAGTTGAAGTTGCACAGTACCAGCTATTTCAGTTGTCTCCAATCTTGTATCCTCATGATATGTCCAAAGAACCCTAGTCCCGTCTTACAAATGGTATCAGTAATGGGTACGCAACTTTGTTTGGCACAATCCACCACTCCCTGTACTTCTGGTACTTTTTGTTGATGTATATTCTCCCAATTTTTCTTTTGAGAAAGAGTCTATCAGAGTCTAGAGTCTATCAATCATCAAGTTTGTTCATGTAAAAGAGTGTCTTTGCTGCGCGTGTGGCTTCTGATTGTATAATTGTATTGTAATGTCTTGTTTTCACATTTATTGACAGACTTTTTACTGTACGTGAACCAGGTTAATTTTTTCGCTTGAGCTAATTTATTTGTTCTGGACTGTTTTGAGGTTTTCAATATTGAACTTTCATATTATATGTATTATACCATTAACATTTATTTGAATTTAAAAGTATCTTGTGATGGACTCTTCACTTTTTCATTTTTAAT
Source organism: Catonia carolina (assembly GCA_035578175.1). Classification (NCBI taxonomy): domain Eukaryota; kingdom Metazoa; phylum Arthropoda; class Insecta; order Hemiptera; family Achilidae; genus Catonia; species Catonia carolina. The sequence continues at coordinate 63,350,620 of JAQMRL010000001.1, read as the reverse complement.
GAAAAAGCTTCGTCTCATAATCGTTGAAGAAGCAAGGTATCTTTCAGCAAAAAATTATTTTGGTCAGCCTACATTAAAGTTTTATTGAAGTGACCTTCCACTGAACTGTACGAAGGGGCACCCAAAAAGAACTGGACTCAGAGCTGCCATACGTAGATATAGTAGAGAGTTCTTCTGCTACATGGGGTTAGTAGAGACCTTCAGAAAACAAATGCCCAGACGGTGTCATTTTGTAGGTTAACGTTTGATCGTAGAGTTGTGTTTCTCTTACTGTTGTCACGTTCCACCTGGGACATCATTAGGCGTGAAGCCAATATTCCATTAGCTTGACACTTGATTGGTTTCTGGGTCATACTCGTAACACCAACTCTCATCACCTGTAATGACTTTTTTCAATCTCGTTTTTCAAGTCCTGACTCAAATTCAATCGAATGTTTTGTTGATTCTGTTTGAGGTGAGGAACAAATTTAGCGACAACACAGCTCATTTTCAAATCCTAAGACAAAATCCATTGGCACGAGCTCTAACTCACACCTGTCTCTTCAGAAATTTTGTCAATCTTCAAACAAAGATCCTTGATAATTTTTGGCAGGTTTTTGCAAGTTTTCATTGTTTTGAGATGTTGAACGGCGCCCAGAACAAACATGGCCTTCAATACTCATCTCACCATGTTTAAAACACCAAAACCACTTGAAAACTTCATAGCAATTTCCTTAAAAGCCTGTTGAAGCATTTGGCAAGCTTCCATTGTCAATTTTTCAAGCTGGAAAGAAAATTTTAAACACAGTCTTTGTTCTTTTCTGCCTTAACAACGTAGCAGATGGAACACTACAACCGTAAGAGAAACACAACACTACAATCAAATGTTAACCTCCAAACTGATGCCATCAGGGTAATTATTTGTTGAAGGTCTCTACTAGCTCCATCTAGCAGGAGAACTCTCTACTATGTCTACAAATAGCAGCACACTCTCAGTTCAGTTTTTTTTGGGGTCCCTCTTGTACACCACTATATCTATGCAGTTTTCTTCGTCAGTTTTGTCATTTTCTTATTCATTTTTTTAAATGTTTAGCAGTCAAATATTCATTACAATAATCTTATCATTTGCAGAAATCCATTCATCTAGTTCTTCTCTTACTAGTACTTTCGTAGAAACTAATTTTGTTAATTTTCATAACAAGCACCAATTCATAACATTCTCATTACAAAAATAATACCTGAACTTGCCATAAATTACATTGTAGGCAACTACAAATGAGATAAAATATTATATCTGACAGAGATCTACCCAATACTGTTCTCTTCTTTCGAAATGGTAAGATCGTAAATATATATAAAGTCATAAACGATAATGACGATAATCAGATTACTGAAGGTTTCAGTTTAACATGACCCAACTGTACCTTAAAATTACATTATCATGAAATGAAAATTTTCTGTTTCGAAACACACAATATTTTTTCTTAATGTACTTACTTGGAGTTTGTGAGAATTGGTAAAACAGCTTGCCATAATTGATCTGTGATATGGGGCATTCCAGCTAATGACACACCTAGTAGTTGATGACCATGTCTCAATAAGAATTTATGCAAAGCATCATCTGATAAATTGTCAGACATATCTAGATCAAGAGCTATCAGATTTCGTGGATTACCATGCTCCATCCAAGCTTTCAACACCTGAATATCATTAAAAAGTCTTTTAATTTTTCCACAATTTCCAGAAATCAATATTAATGGGTCACATAAAAGATTATATAAACAAAATAATAAAAAATATCATTTATTTATTTATGGGAACTTCATACTACTACATCCTTCAGTATGGTATTCTGACTAGGACTCAAATTTTCATTGTAACCTTGTAAGAAACATGCATAACAATAAACAAATAAGTGTAAAATTGCAAGCACTGCAAGGAACATTGGTGTTACATTTTTGTTTTTATCACATGTACCCTGCACTAAAAATCATTAATTATGGTTATTAAAGTTTTTATTTGTAAAGTATTTGCTCACTGGGTTGGTCTACTTGTAATATCACCATAATTCAGCTGTGTAACAGCTGATTTTTGGAGACAAAAGTTCTTAGAAAAGGTACTTTATGTGGTTTTGAATACTGCACAGTGGTTACTGTTGTACGTTGATGGTAGGTGTTCAATTAACCATACTCTCTCAGGAATGGCCGGCCTGAGTCTGTACAAAACTACACCTCTTCAACACATCATACATATCACCCACATATCATTGCGTCATGGGGTTGCTTATTGTTATTAAATTGAACAGATTGCACACATATTAGGGATTAGAAAAAATATTTGTTTTCTTATCCATTACTATCGATTAATTATCTGACAGTGTGTTAAGGAAAATTTGAAAAATTCTTCAATTATTAAATAATTGATCCAAGAGATAAATTAAATGTCATCCATGTATAGAAAATATTGTAATAAAGGTTTTTCAATGGCTTTCCTTTCAAGTAAATTCTAAAATTGAGCCTTTTGTTTGTCGCTCATGAAAATGTATTTTAACTGACAAATTTATTGATTTTATATATATATATATATATATAAAACTGTTAAGTTTAAACATTTTTGTTTAGTTTGCTTTAATCATCAGTCAGTCATTTTGAGTTACATTTGAGTTTTACTTGAAAGGTTTTAGTTTATATATAAATATTGAAGCTAAACTAAGGGTTGTAAAATTAAATGCTTGAAATTAAAGTTGTAGGTTTTTCAAATTCCTGCAGCTTTAATTGTATATACTTTTGTTCTAAAATAGATATTAAGGCCGCAAACTTAAAAACACCATTAATTGCCATGGGAGCACAGCCCCTTCAAGAATTTCTGCAGACATACTGCTTACTTTATCTTGTAATTACAGAAAAACTGCAGAAAATCACAGAAGTGAAAAATTCCATGAATAAACTACTACTTCCAGCAGACCAATTTTGGATAAACTGTTCATATTGGGTCCTGTTGTGGTATCTAACTTAAGTGCTAAATTTTAACTTTGTGTACTATTCCGTTCTTGCAATATTTTTTTCACACACATACACACAATAACCACTAAAAACATGTTTTTTGATTTAGGGAGACAGGAAACGTTTATTTTTAGTAAAATAAATTGATTTCAAAAAAATCAACATGATAACATTATTCTCCTCTATTCTGTACAGAGTAAGAGAAAGTAAGAATAAAAATTGCAGTTGTAAAGAACATAAAATTGTTTTGTTGTAAAATTGTTTTTGTTTTGTTCAGTTGTAAAGAACGTAAATGTAAAAAACATAGAGTCCAATTTACCCAGAGTAACTGTTCATTTTCATCAGAAAATTCAGAGTTCCTTGGATACTGATTGCATGAGGGAGGCTTCTGAAGAACCAACAAAACTTTGTTGGTACTATCAAAGTTGGTAACGTGCTCGCCTCTCATCATGCGGTCTTGGGTTCGAATCCCATTCAGGCACAGCATTTTTTCATACGTTACAAAAAAAATCATTTCATCATTCACCGTCTGCATTAGCAGTAATTGCAGAACAGTCGGACGTTAAACCAAAAAAAAAATTTGGTTCCAATGAATTACTTAAATTCATTAAAATTCTGGGGATGAAATATCAACTTTTCTTATGTTCCTTTTAAGACTGACCTCGCTGAAATTTTCGTCTTCTTTTACTTTTTATATTTTCCCTAACTTGTAAGAAGGTGCAGCTCATTAATTCGAGAGTTTTTCCTTAAAATTCATTAGATTGTAAAGTGGTGATCCTGCTGATAACATGGACTTCAAGTTTTTTTAAAGTCATGTAATTCCATGTTGTGTTCATGAATGTTATTAGAGCACAGGCAAACTGCTGCCCGTCCCATGGAGTAATTATAAGATATTCCTCAGGTGCCTTTCATTTAAACTCAACCAAAACGTAGCCCATGGATACGCTCAATCATTACTGATATTTAGTCAGCCTCCATGTGAGTACGTCCTTTTAGAAAGAACTTGTGATTTATCTTTTCAATCTGAAGGTATTTGAGTCCAAAAATAACTGATTACAATAAAAGAGTTTTTACTTTAGCTCGAACAATCCGGTGCAAACTGTAATTTCATCAACAGATGATTTTGGAATTGCGTTATCATCCCATTTGCTTATTGCTGAACCGATCTCATTTCCCCCTCAGCACAGCTTACTTTTGTCTCACATTACAAAGTGGGCAGAACTATCCACCAAGGAAGTTTCAGACCTTATATTCTGTTTGAAGTTTGTACTTCTGCTCTCAAACCTGTCTAAATTTCAAAAATGTAACATGTATTACAAGTAACCCCAAACAAAGAGAACTGTCAAAGTCTATGTTTAGCTATCTTTAGGGGTACAAATTTTTTTACCAGCTAAATATTTTAAAAGATTTATGTGCTTACAGAATCATTGAATCCATTTATTTGCCCAGCCATTAACATTCGGAGATTTGGTATACGTGTCAGCATATCAATTAAACATTCTGTGGATAGATCAGTCGCTGTAATATCCAGTTCTTGAATATTTGCTTTTTCCCATTCAACAGCCATAACATGTTCACTTAGAAGATCTACAAAATATTAAAAAGTAATTACCATATTTACCCGAATACAAGACGAGGTTTTTTCAAAAAAAAATCTCAAAATTGGGGCTCGTCTTATATTCGCGTAATAAAAATGGTAAGCTCAAAAATTTCTACATGGTATTGCGCGAATACTGAAAAGCAATAGAGATGTAAAAGGACTCAAGAAGTGAAAGAAGACATCGAGAAAGTCAATAACGGTCTTGTAATTATTCCCGGAGGTATGACATTGCAGCTGCAAGTCTTAGATGTTGTTGTAAATAACTCATTCAAAGACGCTTTGAGAAATTGTTATAATGAATGGTTGTTGAAAGGAGATCATGCTATTACTCTGACAGGAAAATTAAAGAAAGCTTTAGTTTTCATACTAGAGAAATGGATTTTGACAACATTGAACAGCATTTCTTCTGAATCCATTGTTAAAGGATTTATGAAATCCTCCAATGACCAATGCAATCGATGGAAGTGAAGATGACTACTTGTGTGAAAACCTGCCTTTAGCCAAAGACGCTAGTGAATGTTTGGATGAAGAAGACTTTCACTCCAATGATCCAGCAGATGAAGATTAAGTTATCACAAAATTTAAAAAAACTTTAAAAAATTTCAAAATATTAAAAAGGGTTTAGTGATATAAGTGTGATACTAGAATAAAAACTAAATTCTTAATGTAAGTTCCTACTGTTACATCAGCATGCAATTAAATAATTTTTTATTATTTTAAAAAAAGTAATTTTTTTTCTGACACATGTACTTTAAAAATGGGCGTTGTCTTGTATTCAGAGTAGTCTTATATTCGGGTAAATACGATATTGTATTATTGAGATTATTTCATTTGACAGTAAAACAGACTGACATATGAAAATTACATAAAAAGAATAAAATTTATTACTTTTTTTTAAAGATGGACAGAGGGAAATAAGGACAGTGTTGAGAGAAGAGTATACATGGAGCAGCAAGTTAAGGAGGAGTAGTGGTGAGGAGGTTGAGGTAGATGGAGAGGCGTTGTTAACACCGAGACTCGGCATTAGCTGAAACAGGATCTAGACAATATGTACATACTGTTATAGAGCTGAATATAACTAATTATTTTATAACTACTGCACTTTGACTGAGGAAAGCATACAAGCATAACAAAAGTCAACACCCACTTGGCCAAAAACATCACAGAACTCTATTGCTTTTTTTGTTTTTTTTTTTTTTTTTTGAAGTATGGTGATGGATGAAACAAACATTTATCTTTTTTTAATGATTCAGATTTACTAGACACCTTAAAAGGGTTAATTTTATTTTAGACAAGCAATTCGATTTTATTTTTTGTAATGAACTAAGTCAATTGACAATCAGTCAATCAAGAAGTAGATATATTATTTTTGTATTGGTGCTCTATTTTGTTAACTACCTTTTGCAAAAGTAAGCATATTTCATTTCTTGTTCATAACAAACTGAACTAAAAAGCAGTATTTGTTTACCTTACTAATTAATCTACAAACTAGAATAATAATAATAAAATTAGTTAATAATTCTGTAAAGTCTTCGTGTGTAAGTACAGACGTTACCAGATTCCTTATTTTCTTCACCACTAACCCATAAACTCATTGTGTCTTTAAAACAACAAAAAGTTTACTTCACACACTGTTGTCAATTTTTATTGTTTTCGTCAGACAACCACTGTATTAACTTTTTATTTTATTAATAATTTGAACAAATGCTCTTACTACTTCTGGTTGCAATAAACTATTTCTCTCTTGCATCAGAAAAACAATAATATTAGTTTTAAAAGTATCATAAATGTTGTACTGAGCAGTAGTAATAGTTTTCTTTTCAAATAATTGTTAAAATGATTCATTATAAAATAAAATTAATTTACTACTTACTAGTCTGGTTCATGAGCAGACAAGTTAGTCGACGACTTCTTTGAAATAAAGTCTTCATTGTAGACCCTGTGACTTTGGAACAATAATTAACTGCAAGACATTCAAGCTGAAACAAGTTGATGTTGATAATTGATTATACTAATAAGTATTAAGAACATATTTAGAAATAATTTTGTACCCAGCAGTAGCACATAAAAAAATGTTTTAGTAGAAAAAATATTAACACCTTAGACTAAACTTCCCAGTCCTTCAACCCACTACACTTCAGCTTTCAAATTCAACTGTACGATACATTTTAAAGTTTTTTGTACTTAGAGAAGAATGTTTCTATCAATTTAAATTTTGACCTTGTCTAGTTATGCTGATGGAGGTTAAAATACAACATGTACATTCCAATTCACTGGAAGTAAGGAGTAAGGTACATTCTGATGACTGGTAGGAAGGCATAATGAGAAACAGGATGCATACACATTCTGTTTGCTAAAAATCTGCAATTACTTACTGTCATCCTCTTTATACCTCTGCAAAGTTTCCTTAGAGCCCAACTCAACTTTTCTCCACCATTATCTATCACTGGACCATCTCTCCTCTACTACTGCTCTCTTGCCATTGCATCTTTTCCCCAATTTTTCTGTAACCAGAACCCATCTACTTCATTCTTGGTCTGTTCTTTGGTCTTTTCCCCTTCCATCTCTTTCTATTGCAGTTTCAATTTTCTTATTGTTTTTAAATTAAATCACATCAACATCTCTGGGTAATTTTCCAAAGAATTTTGTAATTTATAAAAAAATAATTTAAACTTTAGCAGGGAATCAACCTTGTAGTTAGCAATTGAATGCATTCAATTAGTTATTCAATTGAATCACTAAGACATTCAGGTACTGCATTTGATTTAGTAAGAATTATTTAAACACCTTAATTACCTGTATACAGTTGGAACTAAAAGCATCAATGTGACTGTCATCAATGAAGTTTATTCCATACAAATTAATAACTCTCAGATTAGGTGTAGCTGATTTTAATTTGTGAACGTTAATAACTTCATAAATTTCTTCTTCTTCCTCTTCTATTTTTTCATATGTTCCTAAAAATAATATAAATTTTATACAGTTAAAAGTTTTACTTTATTCTCATTTAACATATAAAATAAAGTGTACTTTTTGTAATTTATTTTAAAAACTTTCCTGATGAATAATGAAGCAGTAAATTCAACTATTTGCGACATGTGGATAATATGATACATGTGGATATGATACAATAGAAAGACTTCAAAAGCCGATGAATAAAATTACCGAAATAAGTACACAGTGTAGCTTGGACTTCAACTCCAGTTAGACAAAATTCAAGATCAACAGCGGGGAAGAAATCTGTGACATGCATCTCTATATAAATCAGACAAGAATAAAAGGAGTCTCACAATATCTATACCTGGGTACCATTATCAACAAGAAATGGGACAACTCACAGGAGATAAGGTGTCGAATTGGGAAGACCAGAAGTGTCTTCCACACATGAGCTCAGCTTTCGAGAGCCACGATCTAACCCTAGAGACCAAACTGCAGCTTCTGAGATGTTGTGTGTTTTCAGTTCTTTTGTACAGTGTGGAGACTTGGACCTGAGACAGGGCGACTACATATAAACTAAAAGCCTTTGAACTCTGGTTTTACAGACAAATCATGAAGATACTATGAATGTGGAGGGTCAACAACATAAAAGTCTTACAAAGACTGAATAAACGTCCAGAGGTAATCAACATCGTCAAATGTCAAAAGCTTCAGCACCTAAGGCACATCATGAGGAAACAAAAAGTATATGAAATACTGCAACGCATCCTGCAAGGAAGAAGAAAAGTAACTCCTGGTCAAAGAAGAATTTTCTGGCTTGCGAATTTGAAAACCTGGTATGGTAAGAGCTTTGCAGAGTTGTTCCGTATAGCAACCAACAAGATTAGATTAACCATGATGATTGCCAACATCCGAAGTGGATAGGCACACTAAAAAGAAGTTCAACTAGAAACATTGGTGGTGTTTGGAAAACACCAACCCCAAGTGAGTGCGACCACAATAGCCATGTAAAACATTGAATATCTCCAAAATGTAATTAGGTAGGATTTCACGTTAAAATATTTTAATATTCAAAACTTGAAATCTGACAACCAATAGTGCTGAAATACATTTAACCCTTCTGCAACAGCATGTTTTATGTCGTATAGTGAATGTTCAAATCTCAAAACAAAATTATGTAGTAGAGGTAAAAGGATAGGGTTTATAATAGGCCATGAAATAGGTCGAGGGAGCTTTGACAAAGAAAGACAATGTTTATTCTCAGAATTTCCGCATACCATGCCAACAGTTGCATGTAGGATGAAAAGGTTTGATTTTATAGCATTTTTACGCATTGTTCTGATTTAGTAGGTAGTTCTACGAACCTAATAATGAAATATTCCATAAGTTACATTGTCTTGAAGATAGGATAACTTCAAAAGTAACTTGGCAACTTACAGCCATCGTTTCAACCTTGTTATCAATACATTTGCATTGCGTTTTATATCAAATTATGGAGCCATTCAAGGCACTTAATTTGCTACATGAACCAAACAAATCGCTTCATAAATATGTTTGCTATAGGCTTTAAAAGCTGGTAACTACCAGGGCAACTGAAATTGCCTCCCATAGCAGAAGGGTTAAAACCTTTACAATAAAAACTGGAGGAGGATATACAGTATTTTGAACAAGTCAGAGATGTCAGATGACTGGCTTGGAGTTTGACTTTATCTTATAATAATATTATGACCAACCAGTTCAACTTGAACATCCACTGGTGTTCTCAAGAAGAGGAAATGTGTTACCAAATTAGGTTTTTTTAAGCAGCAATTTCCAGGTTATAATAATTTACTACTTAATATTATTTTTAGATAAGTATATAAGTTGTTCTCATGACATGATGATTCATTTTTAATGCATGTTACAATATAGGACGTATAATTGAAAATGAAAAAATTGTTCTTGTGGAATACGTGCCAGAAAACTCCTTGCCAACAAAAGCTTTGATTTTATGTTTCATCCAAATGAAAACAATTAATGGCTCATCATGCATGGTTCTTAAAAGATTCATTCAAAATTGTATTTTATACTACAGAAAAAAATGTTGTCTGGAACAATTTAATAGCAAATAAATTAAAACTTAATTAAAGAGAAAGCTATACTGCAATAGTTTTCCTACTTTGACAAATTTCAAAATAGTATGTGTAACATTTTTAAAACAAATTTTGACCTCAAATAGGTAGCAGTCTATTAAGTTACACATAGACTAAACTTACCAATTAAATGCAAAACTTCCAGTCCATTTATGAAGTTATAAATTTTTCTCATGAAACCTTCCATAAAGATGACTTCTGACAGACATACACACATATAACGCAACTTTGTAGGAAATGCCTGAAAACCATGAATGTATTATTTCTCTCGCTACATTGTAGTATCAATAATGTCAATATACCTTATTAAGGAGGATTTACCTATCTATATTTTATATAAATCCAGACTTTTGTTTAAATACTCATATAGTTGTATTTATTTAATCCCTAATATGTGTACATTGATATCTGTTCAGTTAAGAACAATAAGCAACCTCTTGACCCAAAAAGATGAGGAGATATTTACAATGTGTAAATGAGATGTAGTCTTGTTCAGACTCAGGCAGACTATTCCAGAGATAGTATGGTTAATTGAACCCAATTATCACAGTACACCAGTAACCACTCTCTATTCAAATTCACATATTAACTACCTTTACTAAGATTTAAACCATGGAACCTTCATCTCCGGAAACAGCTGACTTGTGCCAACAAACTTACTGCTAGAACAACCCGATAGGTCATATACTCTAATTCAATTTCTAATACGAGATTTCTATCTACATTAGTTGATTTCTGGTGTCAGTGTGAATTTTTTCTATAGAATGTTGGCAACTGTAAGTCTATTCAGCGTATTGTTTTTGTCTTCGGGTTTAATTTTAAATCCAATACTTAAGTCAGCTCAGTTATGCAGCAAAATTTCTTAGCTATTATTAGGTAACAATGTGGTATAAACAATGATATAATCAAACACAGATTTGATTTATTGAGATTCACGTAACAAAGGATTCATGACTGCATGCATTGTATTCATAATACATAAAGTTGTAATAAGTACAAATAGTCATTCTGGAGAGAACTTTATAACAATCTGGCTAGAAGTGAATTTAACTTTTTTACTGTATCTTATATTGCTGATTTTACAAAATATTTAAGTAATTTACACATCTTGCTTTAATAGTTTTATTGAATTTATCTAGTAGCTATATCATTAATTATATACCCTCATTTTCCTACTTTACTTGGTTCCTGTGATCCATTGAGACCAAGCAACTTACCACTAATACACTGCATTCTTTTTAACAAGGAGCAAATGTAGTCTACATTATAATCGAGTGATCAAAAGGCCTTTACTATAACATACAAATATCACAAACGTTTATGAGCATGACACTTACATTTTAATGAAAGAGGAAGTCTTTAAGGACTAAATAATATTATCTCAATAAGATATTTTTATAGCTCTATGGTTAGAAAAACAATGTATATTATGGTAAGATCTAACATTTTATTCCCATTTAGATCAGTTTTTCTTCTATAAATAATTAAGTTTGTAAATAAATAACTACAAATAGCACCTCTCATCATCACACCTGCATCTCGCTAAAGTCATGCAATTGCATAGCTGTAGAGAAGTCAAGGAGCATATGTGTCAAATTTGGACATTTGTTAGCCAGCTCATGAAGAACAGTGTGTGTTATCAATTCTATAGGAAGCTCAATGTACCTTAAAGATGGGCCGAATCTTATACTGAAACATATTAAAACATATTAATTAATATGTTTTGCTTATTCTCATATAGAAAATTAATACAGCAACAGAAATTAAAAGTTACTTATACCACCATTAAAAAAATAACTGACTTTTAAAACATTTTGGCGATCAAAAATTTTAATAAAAAATTTTTATCATGCTATATATTTGGTTATTCCACAAAGTATTATCCATCCATGACAAAGTGAGTTCTCAGTTTTGGAAGTAAATAATATATTAAAAGCATCAATTCCTGTCTGTATCAGAAATTAGCATCTTATTAATCCATGATGATGGCTACAGAACAAAACATTGGTTTTGAAAATTATACTGCAGTACACTTCTACAAAACTGTAATTTATTTGGAAGAGGTGTTGCAGGTAAAATCTACAGATTGGTCCATTAAAAAAGTCACATTGGAATGCAATACTCTGAATGTATTCAATGGGCAATTACATTCTGATATCTCTGTTTGACATCTCTTTATTCCTGATTTGTGTTAAATAACTAATTATCAGACTATATATTTACCCTCTGAGTGAATAAAAACAGATAATAAGGTCAAAAAACAAACCAAATTATTAAAATTTTTAGGAACTGTTGCTGTCCATTTTTGTTCATATAGATTAGAATCATTTCTGCGTATTTCATTAATTATAAATAATGTTCTTTGAATGGGTTTGTGCCCAGAATGTAATTGTTTTAATATGAGGTATTTGTACCATTTTAAGATTTACTTTCTTAATTAAATCACAATAATTACCCAACAGTCTGACCACTATGATTTTCGATGTCTTATTAGGGTAAACATCTCAGTATTTAAGATGTTAAAATAAAATCAATGTCATTTACACGTCTGTTTACCATACACATCCTACTACAACCCTTAATACGATCACTTCTGTAATAATGTTTAAATATGATTTCAACAGATACCCCAAATCACATCATATAAGAGTTACCATAAGTAAATATTGTCAATCAGCCCTATAATGATTTTTACGGATGATAAGCTCTGCTGTTCCACGCATTTAGACCAATCAGAATGTTTGCCAGTGTTGTCAGATTGTGAGAATGTATCAGCGTGACGAATGTAAAGAACGCATGCATATAAGCGCCACAGTAGTTCACAACTGTCTCGCATATTGTAATGAACACATCAATTGTAGAGCGCATTAACATGTAATACTTTATAATATAATCAGCTGGTTGTATGTTTATAGGTTATAATTTTTAATGAAAGACCAAAAAAATGGCTGATGAAATATACAACAGAGCTACGAGAGCAAGTATTGGCAACGTTGCTGGCAAGTCATTGGCTAGGTATGAAGTGGTCAGGGCGCAATGCTTGTAATATGTTCAGAGCTCATCAGCTTTGAAAATTAGTTTAAATTGCTGATTTACTTAGTTCTTCTACTACTGATAAAAAACATATTATTTTACCTTATTAATGCTAAAAGAGATTCCAGTGATCCAACATGAAGACCAGATATTTCAGGGCGAAGTGATACTGACTTCCACAGTCTTGTGTCATAAGCAATCATACGCCATTTTTTACAAACTCTTGCCATACGACAAATTTCTCTGTGACTGAGGTATGAGAAGATGTTCAGAAGTACTTTATCCGGTAATTTCTCAATAGTCTAAATAAAATAAACACAAATCTTTGTTAATTACATTCAGTAACATGTAAAATTTAATCTTCTGAACATTCAATACATGAAATTTAAAAAAATATCTCCAAAAGATGAATAACTTTAAAAGGCTTACCAGATTTTATGACTTTGTAGGTATTAGTTATGCAGCTGATTAGTTCTGATGAAGGCTAATTCAATATATACTAAGAGTTTAGAAAAATTTGGCTTCTTTTAAATTCCATTTCAAAAAATATGTTTCTTTACCATTTCTTTTAATTCAATCTTATCAGCTAGACTAAATTCTTATTATCAGTTCATATCATTTTCATTAAAAATGGATAAATAAAGTTTATACAATGAATGAATCTCAAAAAATAAAAAGCTGATAAAAATTTGAAACAAATAATCAATATGAAATAAGAAGAACATTGAGAGAAGAGTAAAATAAAAAGATTAAAAAAAAGATGAAAATATTAAGAAATTTTTAAGTAGTATAAGAAATTAATGAAACATGGGAAATTAGTTGATCTGGTATTCAGTAATTTCCAAAGAGAATTACTATGGCCAAAGACAAAGATGTATTCATGTTTCCGCATCAATGAACAGCTCTGGCATTTTATATGTCAACATTGCTTAAAAATTATGATCCTACATAAAAAAATTATAATGTAGTACAACCCAATAAATAATATGGCAACTTAAATAACTTTACAAGTAAGTAAATTACCACTCAACATTTTTTACCATTTTTTCAGTTGGTAAAATACTCGTATTCAAGCACCAGTATTAACTTTATCTTGTTACTTAATTTTCCTAATTGTAGATTTCTGCGTTGGTTGTTTTAAGTATTTAAAATGCCTCAAGTAAACATGGATGTTAACAAAATCACTTACAAAGGCAACAAATACACATAGAAATGTTGTTAGATGTTTTCTTAGGAAGTTCAAGAATATCATCTACACATATAAGACAAAAAACCACTTTTGGTCAAAAAACCCCTTCCACAGGTAGGAGAATTGTAAATCAAAAACTTTTTTTAAAATTCCAAATATTATTTTCCAGTGCCTAACCTTTTCAACTGAAGTGAGATTAAGCAATAAAAACACACCAATATGTATTTTTTATACATTAGGTATCGCTCTTCGCAGCATTGGCAACATGTAGTTACTATAGCTGAGCTTTTTACTATAGGAGGTTTTTTTATTGTTTTATACCATAATTTGGATTTTTTAAATATATTAATGGGGTTTTCTGCCCATACAGAATTAAATCATTACAGGTGGAGTGTCAAATTATTTACACTTAATCTGTCGATTGCACGGCTAAAAAATAAATTGTTCCGTTTCTTACCACATGGTTAGCCAATTAAATGACTGAATCATTTAAGAACAGAAGAAGTAGAGGTTTAAAAGACACTAATTAGAGTTATATCCTCTGAGAGTAATGAATTTCATTATACAGCCAGACCCTATGGTGAATGAAGTGAAGGTGTCATTTGCAGAGTGGAAAATATGTGCTTTTCAGAGGGCTTGGCATGCTGATAAGCGTACTTTACCACTCAGTGAGGAGGACAATGGTAAACCACCTCACTCCTTGTTTTACTTAGTAAAACCTCTACAGGTTCAAACCAGCCTTTCAGCTGATGATCCAAACAACACAATGGGGTTTTTTAGGTTTTAGTAATTGTATTGTAAAAAACATTTAACAATCTGAAATTCTGTTTCTTGTCAGTACTTACGCTTATATGCAGTAAAGTAGCAAAGAAATACAGAAACCCAAATATTGTAAAATGTAAGCAACACCTATGGAAGTTTGAATTTGTGGTGAACAAAATATCATGTTTTGAGAGGTTTTCAGAAGAATGCTCCGGATTTGTAGAAACGTCAATGTTTCAAGATCTGTGGGTGTCAGCCATGAGTTGATGAGCCCAATAAATCCTCTCCAAAAGAAGAAAGGCTGCCTACCATGGTAATTTATAGAGGAATGATAATGAGCTTTTAGACTTATTCTCAAGAGTAAAGTTGAGGGTAAGCACAGACCTGGGCAAAGGAAATGCTCATAGTTGAAGAATATTAGAGACTGAACTTGAGTATGGATATCCTTTTGAGGGTAGTTCATGAAAGAGAGTGATTTACCAGAGTTGTAGTCAGTCTTCAGTGATGGAGCTGACATTCTAAGAAGAGAAATATCATACTGTATCAGGAATATGATGTTACAAAGATCTGGCCGAGTGAACCTCAACTGCATTCAAAAATCACAGACTTACCTGTACAGTTTAATTCTTCACAATTCCCCATTTTATTAGTGAATATGTTCAAATCTTACCTGTCTCCTTATAAATTTTCCTCTAAGAGGAAATGTATGTATATACATATATTACAATATATATAATATTATTATATTGTATTATATATTACAGTATATTTATATATTTTATAATACAAAAGTATTAGTATTAAATGCAGTGGGTGAATTTTTAAAACTGACCGTATTTGCGAAGGGACTCCTCTTCGCTCCAGTTCCATCATCCACGTAGAGTTGATCCATTTCAAGGGCAATTTGCCCCCATACCTGAGCACAAGTTCATCCATCACCTGGGTGTTTCAGTAACTAGACTGTCACTGATTATGTAGCCTAATACTTCTATGTCTGTATTATAAGTAGCAAATGGGTTTTTGACAGAATCAAAATATTTTAGTGCGTAATGAATTGTTTCTTATATATTAATTATTACAATTATTTTTATATAATAGTATTGCAATGTTTTTATCATTATAAAAAGAAATAATTAACTTAATTTTGTTTAAAACTAAAATAAAAAGTGCAGAGAGTCTTAAATTGGATTTAGAAGTTATCATTTCAAAAACAAAAACTATGGTTTTAGGCAGGGATCCTCAGGAATGTGTTACAGTCAATATAAGAATAAACAGTGTTACACTTCAAGGCACATGAAGTTATATTTACATAGACAGAAAGGTGAAGTCGATAAAACCATTCCTCAGAAATGCCAGAGAAACTGAAGTCACCAGAGCAGATGTTGTAGATATGCCCTAACTTGAATGCCCCCTAAAGCTGTCCACTGCAATAGACTGAGTACACATCTATCTACTATCACTAAAATCAGGAAGACAACATATCTCTGTCAAATAAGGAGCCACTGAAATTCTGAACACATTCTACTGATGTAGGTCAAAGAAAGGAATAGATAGAAAATGATTACAGTTACAAAACATCAAAGACTGGACCTGCTTGTAAAGACACACTTCAATGTATCAGACCTACAACAGAGAGAGTATTGTCACAATAGTAGCTAACCTCAACTGAGGTTACATTGAGGAGGAAGAAGAAAAAATAATTGAGAAAGAAATATCAATACTTATATGTATTAATTTGCTATGATAAAAGTTAAAATAGCACTAAGATCTCTGTGAAGTTTTAGAAATCGGTCTTTTTAAGGAAAACACATAAGTAAAAATACTTGAAGGAAAGCAACTTTTAAAGAAAATTATGGTTAACAATACTATTGAATAATAATTCATATTCAAGAAAAATTTGAGATAAGAAGTTGATAAGCAAGGAAATTTTATATTACCCACATTTTTACCAGACAATTTTTATTTAGTTCATTAAAAAAATCTGTCCAAACATGTGACTAAAATGTTTGTTATTTTTGACACCTAGCAGAGTCCATTTAAAAAACTTAGTCAACACCAATAAATAAATTTGCATGTCCTTGTCAGATAAATAATGTTATATAGATTCATGACTGAATCAAATATTTTGATTTGAAAACTTAAATATTTTGTGTTTTCTTAATATTTACCTAACTTCATACTAATATGTAATGACATCTGCATTAATTCAATTTTTTAGTCTACAACGTTAGAAATAAAGATTTAAAATATTGCTTCTAGTTAAATATTAATTATTTCTTGTATTAAAATTTTACTATATCTTTTACTTTTACTTTTATACTACATCTGTTAGTTTTTAATATAAGATCTTTATATTATAGTATCTGCCAGGAATTTGTTCGTGATTTAAATATGATTTCAATATTAGACCTATTTCTGGACTTTATCGGACTCAATCATATGTCTATTTCAATAAGAAACACAATTTATTTAGAAAGGAATTAAAGTGATTGATTGGAACATAAAGAGACATTTAAAGTGTATGAAATAATTAACTAAATGTTAGATTATTAAAATCTTTTTAATAATCATAAAAGTAATAATTAAATCTAAAGTTTACTGTTCAAAATTATCTATTATTATAAATATTCTAGTTATGTTTTAATATTGTTTAATCACTTGTTCAGCTAACCGAACATTCAAGTACGGTTGAAATAATAAGATAAAGCTAAATAAGACTAAAGTTGTGATCTGGGGTCTTAATTAAGTTGAAATCACTTTTAGTTAAGGTTATTTTGACTATTCTTTTATTAATAAAGTTTAAATAGATTCTTGAATTTGTTTATAATTGGTAAAGGTAATAATATAAAATATTGACAAGTATTGAGGTTATAATACGAAATCTGTTAACAATCATAAATAATTGGTTTTCTACATTTTTTTTATTTTTAACTGTCTCATTTAACTGAGTAAATGTTTTATTTTTTATAGAAAAATTTATATTTATTTGATAAATTCACAGTAGCTTCTCCAGTTTATTGTATCACAATGTGTTTTTGTATTCTTGAATTTGAACTAATAGAATTTTTCATTTGCACAGTAGATTTAATGTTTTAATAGGATGCAGTCTATCTCCATTATTATTTAATTCGTTCATAGGGATGATGTTCTACATGAGTGGATTAAACAGTTACCATTTTATAACTCGGACTTTGGAGTGGCAAGAAGCATCCAAAATTTACTTTTCGCTAATGACCAAGTTATCATATCTAAGAATGAGGAAATTCTGCAGTATTATATGAACTCCAAGAGAGCAAAAATATACAACTTAATTATTTCCAATGAAAAACCTAAAGTGATGGAACTCTTAGTAAATTTCCTGATCTAAAATAGTTGTAGACTATAGTTGTAATAATAGAAAACGTTTACTTTTTAGCATTTTGATATGTGATGTATCATGTTTGAGAGGTTGATGTATTTAGTAAGCTTAAACAATTTAATGAACTAAATGGAACGATTAAGAGTATTAAAAAATTTTGTTAAGATTTGGGAACAGTATTAAAATTTTTACAAGGTTTTGACGGTTCTACCTGCCTGTATGGCCGTCGTGGATGCTTACAAGCCAACAAAAAAAAAGGTTAAAGAGTTTTGAGATTTTGAGATAAGAATGTTGAGGATAGTGGCTGGTTACACCTGATGGGATAGAGACAGGTATATATATTTATTTTTACATAAGAGATGAACTGAATTTTCAGCCTCTAATTTATAGAATTTGTGAAGTATAGTGAGAGATGGTAACATCACATACTGTGTATGGGGATGTAAGGATGAATTCGATTCCAAGAGGAGATGATGTAACAAGAAGTGATGCTGTTGCCTTACTTGTTAGGTAGAAGAAGAGGACCAAGATTTTATTGGTATTTTTTATTTTTTGATCAAACATGGTAATAAATATCAAAAATATGTATATAAAATTATTGTCCTAGTATTTAAATGACATTCAACTAATTGTTGTTTTTTGTTTTTTTTTTATATATATATATATAAAAATTTGAAAGTCCGTATAACGTATATACGTTATACGGACTTTCATATGCTCTAATAGAAAGACGACCTTAGTGAATTTGTTATATCACTCTTACCAGTTTTTTATCAAAACAAGTAACAGGCCCGCCTGATGGTACTTATTGTATTTTAATATTAGCATTTACTCATACAGTATACAAATGTTAACCTACTAATAAACATTTCATTAAATTTTGTTTTTGGTTATCACAAAAATGTTTAGAAGAGACCAAGTAAATTAAAACCCAAACAGTTTGATATAATGAAGTTCTTTTGATGTTATTAATGTATCTCTTTGTTTATCTCCCTCATTTATACTTTGCTATTAACTTATTTTTAAAGCAGACTACTTAAAAAAAAGCAAATCTGGGATTAAGAAACTAAATTCTTTTTAGAAAATAGTTTACATAATGAATAATAAACCCACTAGATTTTAATCCAACATATTTTATTTATTTATTTTTTATTTTTTGTCTATGTAAAATGAAACAGTATTAAATGTTCAATAATAAAATAAGTATGTATTTTTACAACTCACTGTAAAAGTAAAACAACCAAATTTTTAGATTTGGCAATCATACAAAAACTTTTGTTGTTTTCTCATAAAAGCAACAAAATATGACAAAACCATTATGTGCTACAGTAATTTATCCATTGCATGAAACATTGTTTTATTTAAAGTGAAAAGATTGGTTTTGAAATATATGGCTCATATGTAAATATTACAAAAAGTAACATTCTTAAGGTATGAGCTAATTCACTACCTATTCTAAAATAGTTTACTATGCTACATAGACTTTCTGTGTTATTGATTTTCTGAAGTTACATTTTAAAGTCAATATCTTAGCCTAAAATATTTATTTTAGGGTATCTTTGCTATTTATCACAAATTGTTATAACCTCAAAATTGCCGCTACATGTTATCTTACATAACAAAAGATTTCAGAAAATCGAAGATGTTTTTTAAACTACTTCGGTTTACTGAGAAAAATTACGAAAGGCTGTGAGATAAATTAAAATTCAGAGCAATATCTGATCATCTAAATATACTATGAATTCAATTTTTGAGTTATAAAGAATTCTCTATAAAAGGATTACTTAAATGTTTTATTATTTTGTAAAATATATGTTACAATATCATATTACAAAGTAATTTAGTTTAAATCCTTAAAGAAATTATAAAAACCTTAAATTTATTTTAGGGTCCTAAATTTTTAAAAATACTTTATTTTCGTGTAAGCCTGAAACAATAGAATCCTCTTGATTAAAAAATATTACTAGTCTGAAAGTCAGTCTCCTAAAGAATGCCAAGGATAAATTTTTGGGTAACGACCGGAGGAGAAGGCCAAAATCAGAGGAATTTCATCAGTAGCGAAGTGTTTCTTAGCCCTGTCGCAGTTGAAACTGATATTTTGAAAAAGTTTAACTTAATTATGTGTTTATTTAATTTACGAAAACGAACATTTTAGGTTAATTATTAGTAGTCACATTAAAATGTTATCGCTTTGTTTATAATTATAATTTACTTATTTAAAAACTCGCATATTTTTAAAATAAATTTAAGGTTCAATTCAATTGTTTACTACTAGTATTTTTAGTTATTACCCAAGAAAAAGAAATCAAAAGGTAAAATTTTATGATAGAACTGACTGACCGTTGGATTAATCGTAAACGCATTTTGTATTTGCAAGGTTGAATTAGATTTATTCTGGCGATTTGAAAAAAACTAAATGCGTGCATTTTTATGATTATTTATATCAAACGAAATTACTAGAAAACGGCCGCGCTTAATATTTAGCAAATAAATCGAAACACATTTAGAGGATGAATTTCATTTTTAATTAATTATTTTTCCTTTTGACAGATCTAACTCTGATAGTTTTATTACTAAGGAAGTATTAAGTAACAAGCTAGAATATAAAAAGCAATATTGTATGCTGCCTTTGTATCTAAATAAACTACTTTTAAATTGTTTTAAAATGTTTAATTGAGAATTAATTTAAGAAGTTTGTAGGAAATTCAATAAATTGGTACAGGATATAAATATTTATGGCAGATATTTTATAATGCTGATCAGCACAGGGAACCCGCAAATGTAAAGGTTAAATTTAAAGGACAAGTAAATTAGGTATAAAAAAATTCCCTAATTTTAATTAATGAAGGACGAATTTGTTTGAGTGACCCTAATCAACCATGTGTTTCATTTATTTCTTGAAACACAGTAACGTGAATAAACCATATTAATTGTTTACAAAGTTTCTAATAAATGCAATCCATGCATTTAAAAGAAACAATTTTTATCAAAAGATAGGCTACACCCCAGGTGATTACTGACATCTGCTCCCAGATCCATGATGAACGGTGAGTAATAATTAAACTAAAAAACACACTAGTAACAAAACTGTTCAACAAAACACACTAGCACTTCACACTTCAATACTTTGTGTTACATAGATTATATCAAAGTAAGAACAGCACAC
This sequence comes from Catonia carolina, assembly GCA_035578175.1. Classification (NCBI taxonomy): domain Eukaryota; kingdom Metazoa; phylum Arthropoda; class Insecta; order Hemiptera; family Achilidae; genus Catonia; species Catonia carolina. The sequence goes on along the minus strand of JAQMRL010000001.1, from coordinate 63,329,462 downwards.
TTTTTTTAACACGTTAACAATCACGATCAAAAGGTTGTAAAATAAGAACGATAATTAATTTTTTGTAAGTAACGTTAGAAAAACATTTAATTAGACTAAAAAAGTTGTGAGTTTGTTTAACTAGTCAAGTCTCAATGATGACCCCGCTCTTACAACAGGAGACAATTTCAAAACTGAAAATAACTCGAAGCCCCTTCTCTCTCCCCATCACCTGCACGGGATTTCAGAAATTAGAGCGAATATAACATCCTATCAGTGTTACATCTCACCATTTAATTTTTATTTATAACTTAGTCCAATATTATTTTTACTTATTTATTTATATTTTCCATTTCATGCGTTTTCTCACACTGCTCCAAAATAATGACTATATTTAACAAAGGAAACATTACTTTCAAGTTCAGAGTTGATGTCACGTATCCCTACGCTGAATCAAGGATATAATCATTTTTAGAAAATCATAATTATTTTTGTCATAATTTGTATGCTAAAACATGTAGGCCTACTTGTTCTTCAATTAATTAGTTTTTAATTTATTTGTTAAAAGAAACTCACAAAAAGTAATAAACAAGCTTAATTTATTTTTTTTATAAAAGAAAAACATTTGAAAATTATCGAACTAATTTTCCGTTTATTTAATTAGACATAAAAATTTAAATACTGTAATACCTAATAAATATGTCAGCAAATCTTTAAAAAAAACGAAAGAAAATGTTTCAATTTCACTGTTTTAATTTTGTAAAATGAAATCTTATAAAAATAAAGAACTCAGCAAAAAATGAAGCGATCAAAGTAGATACAACTATTAGAAGTGATTTTGGAAAAATTAAAAACAAATTGCAGCAGTATTTGAATGCAAAATTAATGAATTAGATAAATTAAATGTATCTACGAGAAATTGGATGTCTTGAAGAATAGGTCGCAGGAGCATATTTGAGATTATTTTTATTAGAGTAGTGTGATAATAAAAAAATTATTTACTATATAATAAATATTGTTAAAAGAATAAACAGAAAAAGCAGGACTACAGACTTCCTTCGAGAAAACTAAATATTTAACGAACATCAAAACCGCACCGCGTCACCTAAAGACACAATACGGAAACATTGGGAAAGTTGACAGCTTCAAGTATCTCGGGGAGATAACACAACCAAAGACCAATACAACAAAAGAAAGCTAACAATAGCAGTCGACGAAGATGGCCGGTGCACTTCGAGGGAGTCACCACTTGTATAAAAAGAAAGTACTCAGAAGCCAAGATTAGACATCATAATACTGTGATAAAACCTATGTATCTGTACACGAGTATAATATCATTTTTTCATGGCCGGAAAGACTGGTCTAAGAAGCAGAGAAATTTGAAATAATGATTTTCCGCAAGATAATGGGCTTGAAGATAGTAGACGGACAATATAGGTTACGAGAGTTTAAGAAGAACTGTAGGCCTACAAGGAAACGAACGAAGAATGGAAACAATTTGAAAAAGAAGACTAAAATAATTTTACGGACACCTTAATAGAATGGATGACAACTGGTTGAAAAAACAAAATTTTAAGACACTAAATAATAGAACTAAGTTATCGGATAAATGGTTTTTAGAACTTAGAAAGGATATTAAGAAAACCGGAATAAACCGAGCAAAACTTAATGAACCGAACAAAATTCAGATAATTAATTACGGACTTTAAGGGCTTCCATAAATAAGAAAAACAAACACTGGGAGGACAGAAGAAAGGAGAAAAGCCGATAGTGAGCGAATGCTAAGAATGTGGTTTGGAAAAAGAGCTTCCAAAAACTTTAAAAGTCACCTCACGTGGTCTAAAATTGGCCTTACCTATACAAGGAAAAAATTATTATAAATATTGTATTGTTCACAATTAACTTGACGATGATTGTCATAATTGTTATATATTTAGCTTCAAATAAAATTTACTCTGTACTATAATCGTAATCATATTTTTTTTAAATACCACTACTTTTGATTTTTTAACCGTGAATTCTATACTTTTTCTGCGGAAGCCACCAAGAACTATCTTCGCAACGATGACTTTAGATGCTGCAGCTCTATACAAATGACTGAAGCTACACAAAACCCATGATCTCAAGTTGTGTAGCACTTCTACCCCAACCTCTTTTGGCCGTAATTTTCCCCTGAATTATTATGTGGAGTAAGCCGTAATTCTTCCCACTCATCACATAACCCAAGTATTGCAATTTACGTATTCTTATAGTACTTACAATCTCTTTCTCCTTCTCTATCATTGTTATAACATTATTTTTTATGACACGATCCATCCAGCTCAACCTCTAACCTCAAAATCCTTCGATATTGACCATTTTTTGAACGCCTCAAATTTCTCAGTAATGTCATTTTTCAAGGTCCAGGCCTCAGTCCTGTAAAACAACACTGGAAACACATAACACCTAAGAAGTCGAAGTCTTAATTTCAATGTAAGGTCTCTACTGAATTTCCTTCATCGTTTTATTGAGAGCAGTTCTAGCTTGGCCAATTCTAGCTTCGATTTCTTTAGTGCAGTCGTAATTCTCATTAATGATCTATTACCAAATATTTTAATTTTGAGTCTTTGCCGACTCTTTCTTCATGAATTTTTAAGTTTCTCTGCTGTTGTTGTTTGTTCTTAAAATTGCCATAAACTTAGTTTTGTCTAGGTTAATTTTTCTGAGCAGCTGTATAAGATGGTCGTGATTGGCTCTATCAAAAGCCCTTTTGTAATTCAGTAAACAAATGTATACGTAAATGTTGTTTTACAACCAAACATCTTTAAATATTCGTTAGAATATTTATAGAATATTTGTAGAAGTAATGCTGGAATCAACTTTTAATGGTTATCTGGAAGTCGATAAGAATTGTGAGCGGGAAGTTCCTTTCAAAATTTTACTCGTTAAGAAGTTTGTACGGTGTTAGTTTATATTATCCTATGATCTACACCTGTTGTGTAAACGTAGAGAGAAATTTATTAATTTTCCGTACAACCAAAAGGTTGGTAAGTATTAATAATTATTATTGTATTGTAGCATAGCTCCCAACGAAGTACACAAATAGAGGTAACAACAATAATAGCACAGTAAGCACCAAAGAGGGGTGACAGCTGAAGCTGGTCAAAATCAAAGCCCCCTTACAGATGGGTGTATTTCATATGACTTGTAGAAAATGGAAGCTGACTACAGTCGTTGCAAGAAACAACTAGTATAGTTAAGGATTAATTTAATTTACTACTTGTGAATGCCAATTTATTTGTTTTAAACATGTTTAATTATCATGTATACATGTTATAAAATAGAATCCCGTTCATGAAATATAAATACGTATAATGACATACAAAATAAACTTATTTTGATTGAATCATTAATGAATGCAGTATGATAAATTAATACACGTTGAATGTGAGTAATTAGGTTACGTTTTTGGTAAAACTAGTTAGAGGCAGGTGTATAATTTTTCACTTATGGCAGGCAGGCAGTAGGGCAGTATTATTCATGCGGAATGGTGGGGACAGATTCACAAGCCAATATAAAATGGCACCATCTACATATTACATTAGTATCATAAAAATATGTGTACAGTACTCAATTATGTTTTTAAAGTCCTAAGTATTTTACACTTAATCGGTATTTTAATACCGATTAAACATTAAAACCAAGAGCAAACTTCTGTGAAACATCTGGCACAAAGAGATGATTCTTAAGAGCTTTTTGTTCAAAAATTCCTATTAGAAACTCCCGATATCAAAAAAAATAAAGCAAAAAAAATAAGAAGTAGATCTACGAGTATAATTGACCAATGCAAACCAAATCACACCATCATTCTGAAAATGAATTTTTACATGCAAAATGTCTTAAAAACTGAAAATTCTGTTTGAAGTACCGTGGTTTTTGATAATCTCTTGCTTGGTCTGTCCTCTCTGTTAAATGATGGAGCAGTAGTAACCCCTACCGAGAGGGAACCCCAAGAGTCCATTCTTCACCCTGTAAAAACCAAGATTCTCAATGACCCCCTAATCTTAGATCCTTTCCACAAAATACAGTTTCATTCCCAAATCAGTAGTAGAAAATAATAATATTTTTTTAACAATGGAGTTCCTTTAGTTGTGTTTATTTTACAATTTTGAATACGCAATTGTAATTGATTTCAAAAAATATTAACTGTGGCCGTCTTCGAGACCCAGTGGTTAGCGTACTACGCTGCAAAGCGAAGGTCCCGGGTTCAATTCCTAGCTAGGTACAGAAAATTATTACACTTTCAAACCCACTGATCCTTAAACCCAAAATTTCGTCAAAATTTTGATTTCATGCAACTTTGATTAAACTATAAAATTTAACTGTAAATAAAGTAAAATAATAAATTCAAACTATCGTTTGATGTAGCGGTTACAAAGCTTCTAGACAAAATTTTGAAGGTTTATTCCTGGCAGAATTTTAAACCCTGGTATCTCATAAGAAATAAAATAACGATTTAAAAGAGGGGTTTCCGTTACTCAAGTGTTTATGAGTGAATTATAAATCAGCAAACTTTAAACTTTTCGGTTCTTGCCATCTGTTAATAATTAATTAATACAAATATATTTATTAAATTTTACTTTTTAACACATATCATTGAAACTAAACTAGAACGATAAAAGTAGGTAATTTAAAATCATAAAAATAAAGCCGCTGTTAAAAATTTAAAGACAAAAATATAAATATTACATTGTTTTAAAACCCATATTTTTTTTAATCCCTAATATGTGTACGTTACAATCGGTTCAGTTTCAGAACAATAACCCATGACCCAATTAGATGAGGATGATGATGAGATGTATGACATATAAGAACGTGTAAGTGAGGTGCAGTCTTGTACAGACCCAGGCCGACCATTCCTAAGAAAGTATTGTTAATTGAACCCCAACCATCAAGGTACACCGCTAACCACTGTCTAGTGTTCAAACCCGTATAAAAGTCATGGATACAAGAAACCTTTACTAGGATTTTTACCAGAACCTTCGTCTCCAAAAATCGGCTGTTCCGGAAAACAGTTACTCGTGGAGACTTTACCCAATAGAACAACCCGTGGGTCAATACTAAAAATTTGTACAAAAGTTTTTGTATAAATTTGATACCAAACCAAAAATATACAAACTAAATTTTAACTCGTTAGTAAATCACAGCTGCCACAATGGAAAAAACTTTTTAAATTTAAAATTAGAGTAATACGTATTTAAATTCTGAAATCGGCCTGGTAAACTTAGTTAATTTTTAACCGTCAGAGATGAGAAACCAAACTAAAGGTAATTCTGACAACTACAAAATTATTTGGTGTTTTTCCATAAAATGAATACTCAAATTGCAAGTGACTTAATAAGACGAATTTTCTGAATACTTTTTGGTGAAATATTTTCAATGACAAACGATATTTGAAATCAGTTTGAAGTACTATTTTCTTAATTAAATGACGGTATAAAAAAGTATTTTGTGAACTTTCTAAATTTATAGTTATTTAACGAATCTTTTAATTTAAAATTTACTGTTACTAGTTTTTTAAAACTAAGTTCTTCTTCAACAATATTATCCCCTCCAAAAAAATATATTTTATCTCAGCAAAATTAAAATTTTCCAGACCTTAGAAGGAAATCGAGTCCAGAACTTTTAATTTTTTAATGAACCCATACTACTGCGTCATTGAGGCAATCATAGTTTTATTGGTGGTTTTAGTATCGCCTCCAATGTTTATTAATCCGTTTAAAGTTTTTTTTCAACTCTGCAAAGGTATGACATTGATTTGGAATGTCTGAAAAATCAAAGAAAAATGGCAGTTCTTGCACTAGTTTACTTTGATGCAACTGTTGATACTTTTTTCAATAGTCATAAATGTAAAATTAAATATAGGCCTAATGAGGAAAATTTTACTTTTTAAAAAATATTAACATATCTTCCAAGTTATGTTTTATAATAGGCTACATCATCGATTTTAGTCAAATTGTAAATAATTAAGCAATAACTTTCGTAGTTAGCCTAATGATTTTGTTCCCTTTTCTTCCAGTTTTATTTTATCTAATCAACTACTTGGTTAACATCAACCACGATGTATACATAACAGAACTAGTGAGTTTACGTGACTAAACATTTTCCAGACCTTAGCTGGCAATCGAGCCCACAACCTTTAATATTTTAAGAACCCATACCACTGTATTTCTTTGAAGGTTTTTCACAAATCACTTTTGTGATATTGTGAAGAATTCCAGGTCTATCAGTGAATCGAACTTGAGACTTTTGAATTAGCATTCGAGTACTACTTCAAAATTAAGGCGATCATTTTTACATGCTATTCATTTTTTCTTACATATATGAGGGGTAGAGAAATTTTGTACGTGAAAACACATTTTATGGAAAAAGAGTTTATTAGTGTATCTTCCTTATTGCACACAACTGCCTGTATCTGATACACCCTAAAAAAGTTAAACTAATTATATGCTTGTATATTTCTGACCATATTTCGAGGATGATATTTTTGGGTAGTTAAACATTAAAATAAAATCAGGAAATCTTTAATTCTTAAAAGCTATTATAAGAATTTTCTTTGAAATGTTATGCAGTTTAACAAATTATTTTTATACAATTTTTGGGGGGTGCTTCACACCAAAAGCAGCACCATTTTACAGCTTGAACAGACGAATCGTATCTATGAACCACATTTTAGTTTTACACGTACGAAAATGTGCTTATTTCAAATTTTTAGTTAATAATGCGTATTGATAAAATGCTAGTAAAATGTCTCTAACACAGATTATTTTTTTAAAAAGATTCAGGTCAAATTGATTATAAGAATTCATGAAATTTTTCTGCGGAAGTGTCAGAAACACGAAAATCCTTATTTCAATACCACTTAAAACAAAAGCTAATGTCTTAGACAATTTGCAAAATATCTTCTGAAAATTTTGTGCATTTTATCTTGAAAAATGATTAATTAACAAATGGATAAAATAAAAGCCATTGAGATAAAACAATCTTGATGTCTTAATCAATATATAATTAATGGAGTAATCAAAAGTTACTGTTCAAGAATGTTCAAGCTCTGAGAACTTATATTCGGTCCGTTCAGAGGTGACTTAAATATAAAATATGCAATAAGATAAAATATAAGCGTATTAGAACATAACTTGTCAAAATAGATTTTATTAATTTGTGACTTCGGAATATAGTTTACTCCATGCGAAACCACAGAAAAGTTACAAAAATGCTATTTATTTACAATTTTTAACGAAATAATCTACCTAAATACAGTTCGGTCTCGTACAATGTTTCAAAAATTGTCGTGGCTCCGCCTCAGTGGTGTAGGTGTTTTTAAATATTCCAACATTTAAGTTTTAGGTTATGAACATATTAAATATTGTTCAAGAAACAATTTTCTGTACTCAAGGAATATTTTTAAGTTTCCTTATATTAAAATTTAAAAAAATCCACGGTAGGTCAGTAAAAAATTGATTGAGTGTTAGTGCTGTACGTATATAAACATTGTTTATTATGAGCTTTGTTTATCATGATGTACTCAAAATTACTGAGCGTCAATAAAAATACTTTGAATAGAAACAAGCCTTAAGATTGTTTTCTAATTAAGCAAACAATAACAACGATATTTATTTTGCCGTACGAACTTGTAATTAACAGACCTTAAATTTATGAAGAGTTGAAGTTCTACCAGTCGTTGAAGTAAACACTACACTGGCCTAATTTTTCTGCTCATGTTCGGGCTTATTTTAGTCCGTTGTTTAAAACAATGCCCGCCTCCTGGGCTGCACCAATATTTACTTAACTGTTACAAGAATAAGAATTAAGAACTAAGAGTTATAGATTAACTCTTGGTGTGGTCTTTACCTGCTTCCGGGCGGCCTGTTCGACTTATCTGTCGATTGGGGACTCTAAAATTGGATAAACTATGTTTAGCATTTGTTGCCAAACAGAAAGTTAATTGGCCCTTTACACTATTTATTTCAAGCCAAAACATCTTATTAAATCATTGTTATTATTTTACTCCACTTAATAATATTGTGTTATTTAAGCTACCTAAATACCAAGATTTTATAAGTATAACAAATCACATATAATTTGTATTCTGAGTACAAAAAATTGTTACTTGTCTTCAAATCCTAATAACTTTTAATTTCAAAGAAAACCTTATTTCTAGAAACAAACTAAAGCCTTCATAGGAAACTTACGGTATTTCGTCATGTAACAGAATTATTAGACAAACCCTCATTAAATAATATTTCGGTTATAACAAGAAAATAATTGTCACCTAATAATTCTTATCCTTCTCAACCGTAGTACTTATCATAAGCTAGCTCATTAGGAATGCCAACTAGATGTTATGTACACTGACACTATACTAGTCTGCACCAATTATCATTATTTAGACTAGGTGTAGACATGATTTTAAAGCTACGTAGACTGCTCTGAACAGAAATTAATTTTTCTTTTGTTTATCCTTCTCTCTGAAAATCTAGAATGGTATTAACAGCAAAGTTATTATTTACTAAACTCTGTCTAAAATATTTTAAAATTAGCCTATATTGTTATGCTTTCAGAACCTAGCTGGGAAGTGACCCTTGATATTTGCCATAGCATATGATTGCGCCCCACTGGCTGAAACACGGAAGTGATTTTTATTGAATTACCTCTACAGTTTAATTTATTTAGTTTATTTATTTATTTCGATTATATTAATTATAATATGTACAATTTCTTAGCTAACTGAACAATTACTTTCCTGAATAAGGCTTAGTCTGTGCTCAGGAAAGGAATCAAAATAATATTCCATGTTTCAGCAATAGTATCAGCCTGCAGTTATATTGAACAAATTGAATTGTTTAAGTTGTTTTGGAATATTTCTATGACTGATTTCAATTCATTTTGGTTGGCCTTAGGTAGTATATCTTATTCAATAAAGTCGATCCAATATCATAGACAGGATAGCATATATGATGCATGTTTTAACGAAGACACTAATTCATAATAACTAAGAAAAATCTAGTCATATAAATAATTTTTGGGCATCTACTCGATGTAGTGGCAGAAAAATGACCAGTTACAAAGCGTTCTAACTGTTAAGGGATGGTAGGATTTCAAATCGTTCAAACCCACAGCCATTGTTCACTAACCCTTCGTACTTACTCTCGAACAACCAAGTAGTATTTACGATATTAAACAAACACAAAAATACATTATAACTTATATACATCTCGTGAATTCAGAGTTAGAAAAGAAACATTTTATTACTCGTTACAAAGAAGAAATACCTTGCCCTATGAATTTTATAGATTTCAATTTTTTTTTTTAACTGTACTTATTTAATCATTTAATTAAAACCCATTCCATAAAATTTGTCCTCACTGCCTCCGTAGCGTAATGGTAGCGTACTAGCCTACAACGCGGAGGTCCCAAATTCGATTCCCAGCTAGGGTCTGGAAATTATTACAAGTAAAACCTACCGTTTCAGTTAGATAACCCATCGTAGTCACTAATGTTCCAAGCTGTTGAAGCGACTTTAAATAAACTAAAAAAACTTGCCATACTTTTTTAATTCAACAGAAACTGTTGCCACCCACTCAAGTGTTTTTCAACTGATTATAATCGTTAAAATTTCCTTCTTTCAAGCGTAATAAATGAAAAATATTTGTATAAATCCATTAATAGTTTTACATTATCTACTAATTTATTCATTACGTGCTATCAAGAGAGAGAAACTGTACACTAAGTTGGTAAGTGCACTAATATTTTATGAATGTTTATGTTTATTTAACAGAATATTTATGTAATTACTTGCGAATATTACTTACTTTGTAAATAAACCCCCGTATTCTACTTTCTTTCTTTTCTCCTTTTATTTATAGCTACTTTATTACAATATGTTCTTTCTATTTAAACAATAGTAAGTAAATAAGTAACTGATATACTGTTGCAAAGGAAGTCAAACATAAATGTCGATCTTTGATCTCTGTGATATTTACAAAAAATTTTTAAATGAATAAATAAAACACGAAAGATTATTTATTACAGTAGTTATGAAGCAGGCCCAAAAAAATTCAATTTCTTCAGCGTTTAATTTTCATTTAAACTCTTTTTTAATATGAAGATTAATAAATGTTTATGTTCGTGTAGTCTATCCAATATATTAAAACTAAATTCTGAAATTTATTGTTTTTTTTTTAAGTTAGGATTTCCAATAATAGATTCGTTGCTTATGCACCTGTCATGTACTTATGTAATGTTCAACACGTGACTGATAGTCTTTAACTGGAATTGTTCTAAAGTTTCGATGTTGGAATTTGCAGATGTAAAAGAAATGTGTACCCCATTATGTCCAATTCTGTTTTAACACTGAATTATACCGATTTTTTTTTGTTTGATTTTGACAGGAGATATTTATTGCAGTAAACCTACTTCACGAAAATTTATACCGAGTTCTTTTCTTTTGATAGATACGCGCAGCTTCCATGTAAGGCTACGATCCAAAAAAACCGAATTCTACTGAAAAAAGTCTTATAATTACATTACTAAACCTGTAATAGGCAAGTACACTATTTTATTCACAAGTAATTCTCGTAAAATAAAAAAATTCAAATCGAACTCATAACTTAATCGTTGTATACTCGAGTGCTGAATTGGAGAACCCAAGTTCGATTTTCTGGAATTCTAAAAATTGTAATACATTTTTACATTGATAATTTGCATCAGTGCAGTTGCATGATCCATACATTGAAGATTAATGTTAAATGAAAAAAAAAATTAAAATATTTCGTACCACTTTAATACCTATACACCGTAAGGTACGAGCGCTTGACAAAAAACAAAATATTTTATTTTTTTGTAAATAATCTATTAATTTCCAAATCGCTTCCGTGAGGTATTAAAAAATTAAAAACTGCAAACAGAAATGTGATATAAATCTGTTTTGCTACAACAGTGAACACAATTTTGATCCGAGTTAAAAATTCAAAGCTCTTAAAATAATAGAATACTCGCCTACTCTTCTTGATTTATCTGCACTTGAGTTGTATTTTCTAATAAATTATACCAGAGAAACATTCAACATTATTTATAAAAATGGTAAACCTCATATAAATTTCTTTATTAAACAAAATATTAACGATCAGATCAGCGACCAGATAACTGCTCACACAAAATAAAGCAGAATATCACGAATAAAATATTAAGTAATAATAGGCCTTCATATTTAATGAATATTATATAAGTTAAATAAATAATAGCCCTAAATATTTGAAAATGTAGTGAATCATCTAATTTTAAATTTTGTATAAATTATTTCGTTCATAGTTTTTCAATTGTAAATGTGGTTATAATAATTGTCAATGGATGCTTAGGTATACTAATAGATTTATAATAAATATATTAAATAAATGTAGGTAAAAATAATAAATAAAAAAGTATATTTAAATCTTACTCTTGTTTGTATCCAAAATCACACAAAATAGTAATTGTATTTAATAACAGTTTTCATTTCCCATTGCACCCACTGAACAATCACAGGCACGCCATTCAATTCAAGAAATGTAGTAACAAGATCATCATCTTAACCATCACTACTCATTAGTTGTATACACTAAATGTACATCTCTTTCTAGCGTCTTCATGTGCCAGCAAATTAAAAACTGGTCAAAGAGTAGAAGGGGTACTGTATTTCAGATGGGGATGCATTTAGAGCACAATAGCATTACAAGTAGGTAGTTAACAACCTCTCCGATGAATTTGATCAGTAGGTCAAGGTCGTTTTAGATTTACCTGATTCTACTGTATAGAATTCAAGATACCACTGAATTATTTGAAGAATTATAAATATTTCTCAGGGAGATTTGCTAAAATGATTCTTTTACAGAGTTCGGACCATATTTTACTCCTTATGAAAGTATATTTTAAGAAAATATTTATGTTGATCTCCAATCAAGTAGTTTTCAGAAAGCACAATTCAGGTCAAACCAACTTAAATATATTCATTAAACCAATTATTGCCCGTAACGGACAGGTGGAGTGTCAAAAATTATTTACACTCACTCTGTTCGTTGCAGGGCTAAAATAAATAGTTCTGTTTCTTATCACATGGTCAGCCAATTAAATGACTGAATCATTTAAGAACAGAAGAGGTAGAGGTGTAAAAGACACTAATCAGAGTTATCTCCTCTGAAAGTAATGAATTTCATTATACAGCAAGACCCTGTGGTGAATGAAGTGAAGGTGTAATTTGCAGAGTGGAAAATATGTGGTTTTCAGAGGGCCCGGCATGCTGATAAGTGTACTTTTCCATTCAGTGAGGAAGGCAATGGTAAACCACCTCATTCCTCGTTTTACTTAGTAAAACCTCTACAGGTTCAAACCAGCCTTTCGGCTGATGACCTAAACAACAACAAACCAATTATACCCGAAGCTAACAGGAACATACTCTTAAGGGGCCAAGGTACGTTCAAAATCAAAAATTTTCCACTGGGTACATATGTAATTTATTTATGCGTACTTTTTCAGTCAAATTTAAATGTATATTTTACATTATTAAATTCCAAAATTGTGAGCTCTCTCCCTTACTAGTATTTAAAACTCCTGATTATTAGTAGTAGTATTTTTAACTCCCAATTTTTCAAGGCGAGAAATGGTTGTCTAAAAAAAATAATATTTAAAAAGTAGTGAAAGCAATTAAGTACTTTTCTTATGACAAATTTCTTAGCTTTTTTTGATATTTATTCGATAAAACTAACAATTTACTTTTATTGGCCCAATATTACAGTTTCTTAATTTTACCTCCCAGACAAGATTCCCTTTTTAGTGAATGTTTTACATATAAAAATATTCTGAATTTTGTCGGAAGAAAGGAAGCTGATGAATGTCAGTGTAAGCCAAGATTCTGACACACTCGTTACCGGAAATGCTTCATTTTCAAAATACCGTAAGTGAAAAACTTTCCTCCTGATCTTTTCATTAGAGAGCACTGAAGCTCCTGTGACACGAATTTCGGAAGTAAATAACAAAAACCTGAAGAAAATTATTACAAACCCCAAATTTTGTAGTCGAAAATACACTTTTTCAGGTTTGGTGATAGGCTACTGTTTTTTCGACATTAGAATTGCAGATATCATACTCTTTTTTTTTAATTTTAAGGTGAAATCCTAAAAACTTGGCACAAGTTTTTTTAAAAAACGAAAAATAGAAAATAGACGATGGTGAATTTTTTCTTTCATTAATGTAACCATCACATTAGGTTGCACTTTTTACTACGTTATTTACCTAAACCCTAATTTTTGTAGCTAAATAAGCTCTACGAGGTTAGGTGGTACAATTTTCCCCTCATTAAAAGTACAGATCTTATTTGTTTCATTTTTTCGGTAAAAAACCATACATAACCATTAATTTATCCCATAATTCATCTTGCTGGAATTTCATTAAATTCTGAAAAAGATAACCGTTGGTTAAGTGTTTCGTTCATAAACCCCCCACTAATTTTTAGTTTTTTTTTAAGAAAACATAAAATGTTTCAATTCTCATCAACTTTTTATGAGAGGCTGAACAATCACGTGAGGTTAGGCTTCATATTTTAACATTTTACAAGCCTACTAGTGCGTACAAAATAGGTTTACGTATTATCAACTAAGTACAATTTCTTCTAGTCGAAGAAGGATTCAGCGGCTAATTTTCAGTTAAGTTTATCTAAGATTGTAAAAATTTTAGTAAAAAAATTATAAATAAAAAATAACCATGGCAAGAGGCGTCTATCATAAAAATGTAAAGGGTTTTCAGCAAATTAGAAATAAATAGTGGAATTTATTCAAGTGAGTCAATTTGTAATAACAAAACAATTTTTAAAGATTTCTTCAAACCAAAATTAAACTTTGTCGGATTGAGTGAACTTAAAAAATTCGAAAATGAGTTTCTTAATAAATAAGAACAGAATGCTAACTATAATAAGAAGTTTCTTTCTTACATATCCTAGATCTAGTACATTAAGATAAATTCGTAATTAGTTGTCAAGTTACTTTCTGGTTTTTTAAAGTTTTTTATTAGTGCGTTACAATATATATTAATCAAAGCAGTTGGCCCTAATCACAAAGAGAAGTTGTCACTTACTAGGTACTGTAATACTAGTGTAATAGTAAAGTATTATTAAGAGATACTTACAGTAAGATTATCAATTTATGTCGTCCATTACCACACAGTAATTAAAATTCCAAAAATACTAATCTATATCAAACAACACCGACGTATTCTAAGAACGTGATTGTCTAAATCACGATCGATGTCGCTAATATTTTAAGTTCTAAAAAATGTATTTTTCTAACAATATTTATATTTAACTTTTGGATAAAACTTTTCGATTGATATAAGTAATAACTAGTTTTTCTAAGTATATAGTACTGTACACTTACCTACATTACTGGAGAACCCTTATCTGGATGAAATGAAAACTTACGTTCTGACTATTCTGAATTAAAAACGTTAGTTTGTAGGTGGGTAGGTAACGGTGCGTTACGAGTAGGTTATAACAGCTTTCAAGAAAATCTTCATAGAATAAGAATAATTTTATAATTTCAATTAATTTTAATAAATTTGACATAAGTGTATTTTTCATTGTAAGAACTATCAAAAGATAGATACTAGTTGAAACGTTTGCAAAATACTAACAAATGGGAAGTTTTTAAATCCACTAATTATCAGAAAATAGGTTATTTGAAATTGTAAAAACTTACTGGGACTGCACAATGACATATAATATTTGGGTGAATCCAGCAATAAACAGATTTGAGATTAAGTAAATGTTCTTAAAATTTTAGATGTTTGTATTTTGTTTTTATAGCTAACATTCTGTTATTAGACCTATGATTCGACCTATGAATAGAAGAAATTTCTAGAATATTTCCAGAAATTTCGTAAAAATGTTCTTAAAGTAGGTTCAGAAGGTTTTAAGAAATGTGTTTGTGAATTATCTTAATGATTAAATGAAGAATATTTGCGAATGTATTTGTAAAATATGTTTTTAAAGTATTTCTGGTAAGAAATACTTTGAATTTTCCTGGATAAAAAATAAAAACATATTTGCCAAGTCTGAGACGGAGGATATTAATTATATTCGACAGAATTGGGTAAGCTTATGTATGTAAATTCAGTGATCAGTGTCGCAAAAACCAATGACAGAATTTTATCTTCGTTAAAATATCATTGGTTTGTGGTAGGCTATTAAAACTTACCAGCAAATTTTAGTTAGTAATACGAGTAAAAATACCAAATGTTACTATAAAAACTACTACTGCTATGTTACTATAAAAATGTTTAATATTTTTGAATTGTTAATTGATACCGTAGCCAGCCGGCGTCTTCGACTACTTGAATGATGTCCCTCATTTCTGGAGTGAAGAAGGTCCTTGTCTATAGTAAGCATCTGCCAGCTTGAAAGCCGGCGATCCATTTCCTGGACACAAAAAAGAAACATAAAGTTAATAATTTTATGTAATATTTGAAAGATGTAGTCTATGCATACAAAGATAAGCTTGACGTTTCTGTATCATACAGGTAACTAAAGTCGTAGTATTAAATTTCCGCCTAACTAAAGCATAATATAAGAAACTGTCACTATACAGTCACTATACCATTTAGCTTGTTTACACGATATACATCGTAGCTTTAGAGTAGGTGTGCAGGAACGAGACAACCGAAATATAGGTTTTATGGTTTTATAATATTTTTTGTAGAAATCTTAAAAATAATTAGGGAATAATTCAGTTTTTACTTTTACACAGCCTTTCGTCTGCAAGGAAGCTCATACAGTAACCATAACTGCCTACAATTTAAAAATGTTGGTTCCGCATTGATGAATTTAAAAGGTTAATTTTATCAGTATAAAAACAGGTTTCACCACCAATAGAACGCAGACTTTCGCACTTAAAATAAAGAAAAAGAAATAACTCAAAATTACTTCTTAAATATGTGACTTAGAGATCCCAGCTCTGCCGATCATGTGGAGTGAAAGAAACATAAGGCAAATTAGTAAACTTTACTAGTCACTGACAAAGGAATATTAAAAAATTAGAATTTCTTTAATATAGTAGGCTACATAATTAATGTTACGCACAATAAAATTTTGGTAACACACTTCAAAATGGCTAAAAAAAAAACAAAAACCGAAAATAATAAGTGAAAGAAACATAAGACAAATTAGTAAACTTTATTTTAGTCGCTGACTAATGAATATTAAAAAATAAAAATTTCTTTAATATAGTAGATAAACTTTTGTAACCCACAATAAAAAAATGTGGTAACACTTCAAAATGGCTAAAAAACGAAAAACCAAAAATGAATTATTCTTAGACCATTTAATTCCGAACGTTAAATTTTGATATGCTTATTTTTTTTATTTTTAAGATAATCTGCTCAGAAAACGATTTTAAATAATTTGAGAGACTTGATCAGCTGATCAGCTGGTGTCGACATAGTGAATAACATTCATAAATTTATTTTCTGATTTTCTGTGAGAAACCATCGAAAATTAATTAATTAATTAATTTCACAAGAAAAAAAAGACTTTATTCTTATTGGGAAAGAGAAGTTTATTTTAAAATACGGTGAAGATAGAATATCAGACACGGAAATTGTGCATATGTGTGAGGTTATGTTTGTGTTTCTGTTTACATTGAATTTTTTGTATAGTTCAACCGCTCTAAGTTTGCTCCTACTGTCAACAAACCAAAACCAGCTACTACAGGGTGCACGCTAGAGTCCACCACTTTATGGATGTCGTATTCCTATTAAGATAACTTATTTTTTAAATTATAAGTACTTAAAGTACTAAAAACATCGGTCGTGATATCATGTAGGCCTAAAAATTTCATTTATAAAAATACTTTTAAAAGTATTTTGTATTTAAATACTTTTGAAAGTATTTTGTTGTTACTTTTTAATCAGTGTGTACACATTTTTACATAATGCGCATGCTCAGTGACGTCATTATTTGTTTACATTAGGAGCAAACTTAGAGAGGCTGGACTGTAAGTATTTTTCATAAACTGTTGTTATATGTGTAATAATCCTCCCTGTTTCCATTGACTATGGAGCAGGGAGTTATGGACAATCTCTTCAATCACGAAGAGAACTTGAAGGTGATCAACGCTCACCTAGATGTCGCACCTGAGACAACTGGTACACAGAAAATGGCATGGACTAAGGTCATGTCTAGTAAAAAACGTCCGTTGGATACGGAAAAGAGTTCCGCTGACTCGGAATTGCCTCCTTCTAAGTTTCGAGTCCCAACAACAAATAAATACGGACCTTTAGAATCGTTACAAGAAGACTCTTGCAAGCCTCCACCAATTTATTTAAAAAACGTAGAACTGCGCGACTACAAAAACTTAATGTCTCAGTTGAAGAGTACAGTAACTGGTGACTTTGAATTTCAAGCGACCAACAACGACGGGGTAACCATTTACCCAAAAACATCCGAAACATACCGTACTCTTGTACAACGATTAAGAGAATTGGGACGCAATTTTCATTCATATCAGCTACCCCACGAAAAAGCATACAGAGTCGTGATACGTCATTTGCATCCTAGTATCGATCCGTGTGAGATCAAAGATTCTCTGTAACTGTCTTTTAAGGTAAGAAACGTTGTAAATGTTTTACAGGCTGGCACAAGAGTGCCCTTACCATTATTTTTCGTTGATATTGAGCCTGACAAAGATAACGAAAAAATCTTTAATGTTAAATCCTTGTTAAGCACACGCATTAAGGTTGAAGAGCCAAAAAAGAAAAGTGACGTAGGTCAGTGCAAAAGATGTCTACGATTTGGACACACCCGCTCGTACAGTAATCATCCGTTCAGATGTGCACGCTGCAGCAACTCTCATCCAACTGCTGATTGTCCAAGAGGTGCCAATGAACCCCGAGTCTGCGTTCTTTGCAAAGGCAATCATTCGTCCACGTACAAAGGATGTCAAACATATAAAGAACTGAGAGATAAAAGAAATTTTAATTTTGGTAAATATTCTGTTAAAAAATCTCATGTAATGTTGGAGCCTCCAGTCACTGTTGCAGTCCCCGTGAGTACCTCGGTAAAGTCAAATCATACACAGTCCACTCATACTAACACCGTCCCCCTTTCTCGTGACCCGAGATTGAATTCACGGTCATACGCTCAGATGGCTGCTCCTTCCCTTCGGCAGCAGCCATCTCATACTCGGTCATCTCAGTTATTCCAGCCCTCTCAGCAGCCATCTCAGCCTTCCATGACATTCTCAACTCTTTCATCAACAGATCCCTTAACGACTCAGAATCCTTATGATCATTTTACAGCCACTCTTAACACTTTTTTTACACGCTTTCAGGACCTTTTGACACCTCTCATTACTACGCTTAATATGGTCGTTAACAAGTTGCTAAGTCATATCAATGGCTGAAACCAGCAGGTCCCTCGTCGTTGCTCTCTGGAACTCAGCAGGTCTTGTACGTCATATTCACGAACTCAAACAATTTTTACATGACAATCGGGTAGACATTGCACTTATTACAGAGACACACTTTAAGGACACAACACACTGCCATATCACTGGTTACACACTATATCGAAGTACACATCCAGATGGAACCAGCCATGCAGGGTCGGCTATTTTTGTTCGTAATAGTATTAGTCATAATTCGTTCCCTCCGTACAGAAAATCGTACATTCAGGCTACCACGGTAGAAGTATCTTTAATCACTCATTCCCTTACCCTTTCTTCTGTGTACTGCCCGCCGGATCATAATATATCGCGCGAACAATTTACACATTTCTTCAATTATCTAGGAAAAAATTTCATTGCAGGTGGTGACTTTAATTCAAAACATCAACAGTTTGGATGCCGAGTTACAAACCCGCGGGGAAAAACTTTATATGATGTTTTAACTCACAAAAAATATTTTTATTATGCCCCTGCAGAACCCACTTACTATCCCCACAATAATCGTTGCCTCCCAGGTATTCTAGATCTCTTTGTATCGTCTAAATTCTTCCCCTACTACGAACTTGAAACTCTTCCTGATCTATCATCTGATCATACACCCGTAATACTTACGTTAAACTCTCAACCAACCAAATTAAGGTACAGACATTCCCTAACATCTGGTAAAATAGACTGGAATAAGTACCAACGTATATTGTCAGAAATAACAAACCTGGGAATTTCCCTCAAAACCCCTAGTGAAATCGAGCGTGGAGTGGAAATCTTCACAAAGAATCTACAAAGCGCAGCTTGGGACAGTTGCGAAGGAGAGAACATGGAATTTAAACACATACCTAACGTTCCTTCTTACATCCGTCGAATGATAGTTGCTAAGCGCCGATGTCGTCGTTTATGGCAGAGAAACAAATACCCCAGCGTTAAAGCAGAACTTAATAGGCTAAATCGTCGTTTACAGGTTGTCCTTTCGCGTTACAGAGCAGATAGATTTATGGCTTTCACTGAGACACTCTCTACTCAAAACAAAACACTTTGGCACACGACAAGACGAATTCTTAACTATAACAATCCTTCATTTAGTCTACAACGACCTGATGGTTCTTGGGCGACCACCAATAAAGAGAAAGCAGAAATGCTTGCTCAGCACTTGCATAACACATTCCAACCACACAACCTACAACACAAAGATCATCCGAACATAGAAAATTTCCTTAATGCTCCTCTGCAACTTAGCCTTCCCCCAAAGCCAGTTTCCCCCGGGGAACTCTTCCGAGCAATTCACGACCTGCCATTAGGCAAAGCCCCGGGATATGATCTTATTACTTCAATACTTTTGCACCATCTTCCTAGGAAATCCATCATACTCTTAACTCACATCTACAATTCCATTCTCCGAGTCACTCACTTCCCTATTCAGTGGAAGTACTCTATCATAATTCTCTTCTTAACCAGACAAACCACCTCACCAACTAACTTCTTACAGACCAATTAGCTTACTCTCTATTCTGTCCAAACTATTTGAGAAACTCCTTCTACCACGCCTAGTACCGTTTATCGATGCTTCAAACACAATTCCTGATCATCAGTTCGGATTTCGTTCATCTCATTCCACGCTTCAGCAATGTCACCGACTAATTGATATAATCTCTTCAGCTCTTGAAAACAGACAGTATTGTTCGGCCGTGTTTCTTGTTGTATCTCAAGCCTTTGATCGGGTCTGGCATGAAGGACTCCTATACAAATTGAAACTAATACTTCCAGATAGCCTGTATCTAGTAATAAAATCGTTTCTAGTGGAACGTTACTTTAGAGTAAAACAAGGTGACGAACTTTCTGGAATGTACGAAGTCAATGCTGGTGTACCACAAGGAAGCGTACTTGCACCAAGGCTGTTTTCTGTAAGCACCAGTGACATACCAAATTGTATCTATACAACTATGGTTATGTTTGCTGATTATATGGCAGTTCTTGCGGTTGATGCCGATCCTGTAATTGCAACTCGAAAGACACAAAACCATTTACACCAGATAGAGTCATGGCTTAAACTTTGGAAAATTAAAATTAATGAAAACAAATCGCAACAAATGACGTTTACTCTTAGACGACAAAACTGCCCAACCGTTTACATTAATAATATTCCGCTACCTCACACTACTCAAACACGCTACTTAGGCTTACACTTGGACAGAAAACTTACATGGAACGCACATGTTACACACACACGCCACAAACTCAAAACACGCTTCTATCAACTAAAACGCTTACTCGATAGACGTTCTAAATTAAATATGTCACACAAATTAACAATCTACAAGACAGTCTTAAGACCAATCTGGACATATGGAGTTCAACTTTGGGGATCTGCTAAACCCTCACACACGAAACGTATACAAGCGATTCAGAACAAGATTCTACGAACGATAACGCAATGCCCCTTTTACATCACAAACTCAATGTTGCACAAAGACTTACAAATGCCATACGTAATTGATGTCGCGAAACAACTATACAAGACGATGCATGACAAATTTGAACTACACGACAACCCTCTCATACAAAACATGTACACTAGGGCGATACCGGGTACTCAGCGCAGACGTTTGAAGCGCCTCTGGCCAAGAGATCTTCTTGGCCAACTGTAGGACTGTGGTGATGACTGCACGCTCCTTCAAGTAAATCAAGTTTTGAAACATTAGCTTCACATTTAGAAATTGTTATATTAATTTAATAACAGATACTAAATTTCAATTAAAAGTGTCAAAAAAAATAATTTGAGCAAAAATGGTGGATGTTGGAAAAATTTTAGCAGAATTCATCATTAACCGCTAAAGCTAGAAAATTAAAATATTTTTATACATATCCGTTAGGTATCATAGTACATTAAAAAAATTAAAAGCTTTTTAAAAGGTTTTTAAAAGTTTATTTATAACAAATGGTTTATCAATTTCTACTTATTTCCTTATAGCGGTTATTAGTGTTTATTTTTTAAACAAAAGAGACGATTAATATAAAACTTAATTATTAGATATAGTTAACCTTATTAATTATTTATCTATTGTGCTAGAGGATAGATAGTTTGTCTTTCGTTGGAAAACATCAGAAAAAATTACCCCACTGTAAAAAATGTGAAGTAATTTCATATACTGCAGCATCGACTGTTAACAGCATTATTCAATTCGAGTGATATTTTAAATATTCATTTAATTTTATATGAATAAAAATTTTATATTCTTCTACAAAAATATTTAAAAACGTTTTTTTAATTGTCGAGAGTAAGCTTATTACATTTTTCATTCATTTTCCCGGCAATTCAAAATCTGGAAATTTTCAAAATTAAAAAAACCCACAGTTACATATTAAACCGTAGTCGCTAATGACCGAGCTGTTGATGCGAATTTAAATAAAGTAAAAAAAAAATTGTCAAACTCCAACGGTCTATGTGAGGGAGATCATGGTAAATAATTAAATTAAATTAACGTATAATATCGCAAACATTGAGTAAAAGAAAGCGTGTTTCATAATCTGGTTTATCTTTCATTTGACTGAAGATTTACGAAGTGTATATATTTTACCTGGTTGGCAACCGATCAGCTTTTCTTCTGTATAACAAAGTAATTTACTGCAACAAGTGGTGTAGTAAATTAGTTGAAGTACAATTTATCTTAACTTTGTTTTGAAATAAATTACAGAAAACATTATCTACTTCATTTAATAAGTTTACGATATTCCAGCAATTAACTCCATGTTTCTTGAGGGTTACTTTCATCAGTAAAATGCCCACTAAACATAAAAATAGTTTAGAATTTCCCAGTTTTCCACAATTCTCTTTATCTGAATGCTTTAGAGTTGGTATTGACAGTGATGGTAGCTGGCTATGATACCTAACGGATAAGCCATGCGTAAAAATATATTTTACTTTTCTAGCTTTAGCTTTTTTATAGTTATTTATTTCCCCATTACGTTACAAAAATCATTACAATGCAATGGTACTTTCCTTAATTATAAAAAAAAATTAAAAATTATTTATATTAACGTAGTAGAAAAATTGATCTACCCTATGATTTTACCTATGATTTTCTTCATTTAATGCTTTTGAATTTATTTCCTACCACTGCAACTACGATTATCTATTAGTGTGTAAGTAATTACAAACTATTTGTTAAATTACTTAAATACTAATTTATCTACTAAGAAGGTTACTAAAATAATGTGCTATAGTAAAATATGAGTACACGAAAACGAAACCTAAAAATACAAATAAAATACGAAAATCAAAGAATTTATTTACAACTAAAAAACGAATCATCGGACTGGTAAACGAGCTCACAAAATTATTGGATTCCTGGTGTAACCATTGTTTCTCTCCCTACTTCTATTAGACACATGGTAACTCTTTATACTTTTATCTCTGTTTCACTCTTTATACTTTTTGATCTCCGGTATATGATTGGGTTCTCCTAAAATTTTCGAATTTATTTTTGGTTTTGGATTTTTTTAGCCGTTTTGAAGTGTATTACTAAAATTGTATTTATGTATGGTTATCTATAAATATAAACACTCATTGCTAAATATTTCTTTGTCAGCGACTAGAAAAGTATACGAGTTTGTCTTATGTTAATTGTATTACCTATTATTTATTATTACACATTTTTTACGTATGACCTCTAGTTTGAACTTCATAACAAAAAGTATTTTAGATTGCATCAACATCATTGGTACTGATAACTCTGCGATTCAAGAAAAATGTGCCTGTTCTAGCCAGAAATCAAACCCAGTATTCTTCTTATTCAAGTACGTACCGAATGAACCACCCCAAGGTTTTGGAATGAACACCCAAGGTCGTGAAAATTATGATTTTTCATCATATCATTATAATGATGGATTTAACTTACGGTAACGTTTGTTACTAACATCGTAGTAAAACTTAATTTTTATATGAGTGATTCATTTTTTACAGATAAACCTTGGCTTGTGAGTAAAATTTTAATAATGAAATAAAGTTTATTTCAATTAAAATTTTTCATTTTTACTACAAAAGATTTATAGTATATAGTAGAAGAAATATTCTAAACAAATAATTAATATTTGTTTTAATTTATAATAGCTTTGCAAATACAGTAGTTACAAAAAAATTATTTTATTTTGATTTAATCATTCATTATCCCTGCTAACTGATAATGCTTAGTAAAGTTGATGGTAAAGTTATGACTTCGTCTATTATTAAACCTCGTGTTATTAACGTGTTTCTAATAAATTATTACACTTGTTTTCAGTTCCGTTTTTTATAAATTTTAAATACCTTAATTTAAGAACACATATACCCGAATAAAAATATATTAATTGTCCGCGTCAGTGGCTCAGTTCTTAATTTAACTGATATGGGAAAGGTCGTGGGTTCAGTTCGTGGCTATACTCTAGAAATTGTTAACACTAGGAAACTCATTGTAATTGTTCCATACCGTGGTAATTAATAACCAAACAGTTGCTCCAACATTCAAAAATAATCATTTAAAAAGTATTAATAATTTTTGAGTTAATGTAAACTGACAGTTAAGTTGTATGACTGAAATTTTTAAAATAATTAACATATAGCTTATGAAAAATATGGTTAGACGATCACTCATTGTGTCACCTAACTGCAACCAATGAAAAAAAATATTATTATATTATATTATATTCATTATATTATATTATATAATTATCATTATTATTATAATATCATTATTATAATATTATATTATTTTATATATTATATTATAGTCTATCTAGTTAGATAGACCCTGAACGAAGGCCAGCTCAAGGTTTTTTTTGGCGCATGCGAGATCAGGGTTTTGCACCCCCCTTATGAAAAAAAAACTTTTTGTGAAATTTTTTAAAAAAATTCTGACTGTTTAATATTTTAATAAGTTTTTAAATAATGGGATAAGTATTAATTTGATTGCTTATTACAAATTAAAATGAACAATTAAATACATTAGTACAAAAGGTTATATAAATAAACCAAACACGTTAATTTTGTACGACATAGTTATTATTAAATTTAAAAAAAAATTAAAATGTAATGGTACATACATATCAACGTATCATTATAATGTGTTTTAGTAAATTGCACATATTTATTAATGAAAACCCTAAAATACAATAAAAAACATAGTATCGTATTTAATGTTTACTGGCTCTCTCGTCTGACTGTTTTGAAATTTATGCTAATGCAGACGGTGGAGAATGATATATGAAAATGAGTGATTAAAAAATGCCAGACCTAACCGGGAATCGAATCCGGGACCCCAGCGTAGAAGCCAGTTGCGGTAACCACTACACCGACGGGCCGGCCAATATTTGCTGTACATTACATAAAAACTGACTTATAGAGTAGTAAGCATCATAAAATACATTTTTGAACAAAGAAAATAACAAATACATATCGTATATTTTATATTAACAAATAAAAACTTACTAATAGATCAACAGTCTAATATACTATAAACTTTGGCGCCCCTTATTTAAAAAACGCAGACGAATATCCTGGTTAAGAAACCTGAGAGAAGCGTTTAACTGCTCGTCGCATGACCTGTTCAGAGCAGCAGTGGACAAGGTGCGACTGACCATGATGATAGCCAACCTTCGTAACGGAGAAGGCACCTGAAGAAGAAGAAGATTTAAAAAAACTCAGTATTCTTACATATTAGGGCGTTAAAGTTTATATTTAAGTTTAGTTTTGCCGCAAAATCAAAATTATGATTTTAGAACTAAAAGGCCGCAGGGACGCATGTTTCCCATGGCCCTTGCGCCGGCTCTGCCCTGAGCTCAAGAATTTTCAGCCCATGAAAATATTTTACTCGTATTGATTATTTAGTGATAAATATTTAGCGATAATATTAACCATATATAGACATGTATTATTGAAATTTCTAGATTATTTATAGTATACTGAATTTCATGACACAATTTCAAAAATTACTTCATAGTATTTACTTATTTTATTATTTATTAAATTATTTTTTAAGTCCCATAAACCGACATAGGATTAGGGAATACTGTGGTTAATAAATTGATGTGACTTAACCTTCATTTTAATTTTCCAGACCCTAAACGGGAATCTAACACAGGGCCTTCTACTTTGTATTGTAGCTTGCTAAGCACTATCAAGCAACCAATTTTATTTTACTTATGCTATTAATAAAGTTTTCTATGATTCTCAATTTATTGTTTTATATTAGTTAAGACGGAATATTTCCATCAATTTAACGGTTATAGCTTGAATGGTTAAGTGATATTCTATCCAGTATTAAGTGAATAGTTATCCCATTTATACTACTAAATCAGTTTGGATTTATAAGGATAAAATACGGATAGGCTACATGATATTAGCCTATATTTTTAAATATTTTATCATAAGTTAAGAAACTGTAAAAATGAAAGTTTTTATTCATAATAATGTACATATTTAAAAGAAAATCTGGAAAGATATTACTATTTAAATTACTCTATGCAATGTGCCAAGGTTATTAAATTTGTAATGGATAAAATAATCTGTACGCTATGTGCTTTACAAACGCGAAATTAACTCACTGACTCAACACGAATTTTTTAGAACCACAAGGCCTAGAAACTTGCAATTTGATATGCAAGCCCCGATTGGATTGTAGGTGCTCGCTAAGAAACAATTTCGAAAAAGCCTACTTCTAAAGGAAAGTAAGTACGTAGAAAATTCATGAAAATTGTTGAAAATGATTTTTTGTTTTAAAATTTCGGTTTTAAGGTATATCTAAGAAAAAACGAAAATAACAAAAGTTAAGTTATTTTTTAAAGAAATATTTAAATGGTACAACGTTTGTATCCAACGGTTTTTCAACCAATGATGCTTAGTAAAAAATTTGAGATTTTTTGCAAAAACATCGTTAACCTTGAAAAACCCTCAAGATTTTACGGCTTTAAGATAGGTATATTACGTCAAAAATGTACATCTTTAAATTTTTTAAATTAAAAATGCTAAAAACATACTCAATGTTCTCTCGTTCGACGCTTAGTTCAGCGGTAGTACCCGATACTCGACAAAAACATTAAAATTAATTTTTCCGAAATAACAGCCTTTCTCGTAAAAATGAATAAAACCAAAAGTAAAGATAATAAAAGAAATACAATTTCTTTCGAACTTTTCGATTCTACACTAATTTTAGCAGAAATTTATCTTTTGTAAAAAAAGACGCATAAAAATCGGTTCTTTTATTTGGCCGATATATAATCACTAAGTAAGGAAGTTTTGAAGTTTTTCAATGGGGTGTACGATTCGTAAATTAAATTAAATATTATTATAACCGCCTCCGTGGCATAGCGGTCAGGGTATACTGGACAAGTCGGGAAGTCCCGGGTTCGATTTCCGGCTAGAATCTGGAAACTACATAGGCCTATTAGCTACGCGTTAAAACCCATCATTTCACAGCTAAAGGTAGTTGCTATTAACCAAAATGTTGATACGCGTTAAAATAAAAAAAAAATTATGAATACCAAACAAGCAAGGTTACTAGTTGTACATTAAATAAAAAGAAATTACTAAAAGAAAAATGACTAAGATAAAAAGAAATGACTTACTAATAAAACGAAATGGAAAAATAGTAAATAAAAATTTGAAAAAATAATTTTCATATAATTCTGTCCTTCTATTTCTTCATTGTAATTTTCTGAAAGCACAATCACTATAGTATGTAAAAAGAATTATATTCCATGAAATACATATTATAGGAATTAAATTTTTCAGGGATTAAATATACAGTACTTTTCTGAAAAAATTGCAAACATTTTAAATTATATAAATATTTTTTAATGTCAGGTCGATTAAAACCAAACGGTTTTAATTTCATTAAGCCATTAATGTAGTACTAACACATTATAAAAATTTATGAAATATTTTCAGAAATACATTTATGAGACTATTAGATTATTTAGATAATTTTATTAAGACTTGAAATAGTAGATACAGTATGGTAGAAAAACTAATAATTTTATTATTAAATTCTCGTGGAGAAAAGGTATTTAGTGAATTATAAGTATTATAATTTAGTAATTCTTATATTTATATGTCAAGTAAATAAGTAGCCATAATACTTTTTGGATGCCTTTGTAAATACATGAAACATCATTACGTAATGCCACTGAATTTTTATTACAAATTGAGACAACTCACCATTGTTCCAGAGAGTATGAATGCCTTTGTATCACTAAACTGATTCCTAGTTGGCTTTAAAACATATGGATCACATCAGCAAGGGGTTTCACTTTGAAACTTAACATCTGATCTAAGTTTGACAGTTCGACGAGTCACTTATTGTTCGAATTAATTCAACAATTTATAGACATTCTATTAATACAATCAATACTTAAATAGATTATTTTAATGAAATAAATTTACTAAACTAATTGTGCATTCACTATACATTATGAAAATTTAATGAATTTTTTTAAAAATACATTTATGAGAACCCTTGTCGTTTAAAATTAAACTATGCTGTCTGGTATACTAATAATGTTTATTGTTATGTTTGAATATTTTCTTTTAAAATAACCGCTCCCTCCTTGAAAAATGTAATGGCTAATTTGATTTTATAGTGCATGGTAATGACTTGTTGGTTTTATTATAAGAAATATGCCATGTGATATTTCTTCTGTTGTTTTTGGCTGTACTACATTTAAGACATAATCAGATCGTTTTATCATTGATCTCTTTTTAACATTTGTTGAGCAAAAATTATCAAAATATTTAAATATAAACTTCAAGCAAAAAATCAAATGCGCCTTAAAATGACTTTTAACGCCTAAAATGACTTGACTGACGATTATAGTAAACTAAACAAAAATTTTTAAACAAAACCATTTTATAAATGCATAAAATCAATAAATTTGTCAAACAAAATATACATTTTTATGAGCAACAAACAAAAGGCACTATTTTAGCATTTATTTGGTAGAACATAAAACAAAAACCATGGGAAAACTTTTATTACAGCAATTTCAATTTATGGATTACATTTTAATTTATCTCTTGGATCAGTTTAACATATTCATTGCTGAGCAATTATGAGGTATCTCTCCTGTCGGGCTGATTACTCATACAAAAAGTTCTCCACTTGCTTTATATAGGGCTTACTACTTATGTTACTTACGTTTTTATAGATTTATTTTATTTGCAACCTATAAATTGATCTATGTTTGCTAATAACATAGAAGTAAACAATTCAATTTTTCTTTTAGGTTTATTTTCACCAGTTTTATAACTGGTGAAAATAAACCTAATAATTGTATTTCTTACCTGAATTTTCCATTTACTGTTACAATTTACGCTTAATTTCTTTTACAATTTTAAACTATAAATAATATATTTTTAAAGTAAATCCTTAAGTGTAAGCTATTTTGAATCAATACCTGCAAAGATTCACGGCTTCAACTGTTCCTTGAAAACCCATTAAAAATACTAAACGAGTATACTAAAGAGGGTAGAAGATTGTATAACAAAAATTCAAAAACGAACTGCAGTTACAAGAAAAACCCTTGTTGAGGGCTATATAACAGCTACAAACTGATATCCGGCAGGTGGTGTCCCTCCAGAATTACTTAAAATCATAACAAAACAGAACCTGCTTGGTGAGATAGCAGCATGGCGCTAACACCTACCCATGACCTGCTGGGCGAGTCTGTAGCACTGAATGTGTTAATAAATTGAAGAATATTTCAAAGTTTCTTTAACACACTTTCAGATAATCGATAGTAATAATAAGAGAATTAATAATCATTTTCTTCTTCTTCTTCTTCAATTCATGGATTAGGCAACTTGGCCTGTTTTGGAAATCATCTCCATCTTGGGCATTCAACACTCCTCTTACCAGTGGGTTTGTACTCGTAAGCTAAACAGAGCAAGCGGTCCTCCCTCATCCATTCAAAATGGCTACACCATTCTTGCAAATTTTCATTCACTCATCTAGGCTACTTATGCCCAACTTCTTAAGTACATCCGCATTTCTTAGCTTAGCCTCCCAGGTACAGCCCTTCACTGCTCTCAGAAACCTCATTTCCGCCCCTGCAACTATTTTTTTTTTCACTTCGAAAGTGCCCACACCTCACTTCCATATAGTACCACAGGTATCACCATCATTTTATACAACTTTAAACGTGTTTCTTTCCTAGTCCTGTATTTCAACATTTTATGTTTTGTATCACAAACATTATTAAACTTAGTTTATTTATCACGTCCTGCTTGTTTGCAAAAGATATGTCACATCCCAAATATATAAAGTTGGATATCTGTTCCAAAATGTTTCCATTAATTTCTTTTATTGACCTTACCGGAAATTTTCCTAGAAACACCATTACTTTCATCTTTTGAGGAGATATTGTCAAATCTGCGCAAATGTTTTTTAGCGTAAATACTCCTCTTTGTAATCTTTCCTCAGATTCTTTAATAATTGTAGCTATTCATCAGCATATGCTGCAATGTTAAGTACAACATTATAATTCAGCTGCAATTCAGATTTAAAAACTTTCCGCCACCTGTGAATGGTGTCATCTAAATAAATGTTAACAAGTGTAGCAGAAATGCAACAACCCCGACTCACACCCTTATTGGTTCTGAATTTGTTTGCAATCTGTCCATCTGTACCAATTACTACCGTCGCGCCCTCATATAAGCTCTTAATTGCTCGTATTAGATTGACAATAATTTTTTTAATCCCTAGTGTGTGTACATTGCAATCTGTTCAATTTAAAAATAAACAACCTACGACCCAATAAGATAAGGGTAAAATGTATGACAACATATAAATAGGGTGTAGTCTTGTACAGGCTCAGGCCTGTACAATTCTACTATTCCTGAGAGTATAGTTAATTTAACTTCAACCAACAAAGTACAGTGGGAACCACTGTCTAGTATTCAAATCAATATAAAATTAATTATCTTTATTAGGATTTGAACCTTGGAATCTTTGTCTCTGAATAGCAACACCTTTACCACTAGACCAACCCGGTGGGTTTATAATAATAAATGTGGTTTTATTTTACATTTTACAAATACTAAAAAATTTTACAGTATTTTTGTAAAATAATACAGAATATTTTTAACATTATTAACTTGTACTTATATACTGAACAACCCACAAAAATGACATGACCATGGTCGTCTGCCAGGTTGACAAAAAAAAAATAAACATTTTTTAAAAATGTCTTCTTAATACAAACATAACAATAAATCAAATAACCTTTAAAAATTATTAAACCTGAAACTTAAAACCTCCTTATTGGTTCTCTTTGAAACCCCACAAATATCCCCAAATCCTCCCCATTTAAAAAACCTATCTCTATATCCTCCGCCATCACTGTACTGCCAAAACACCTTCCTCTAACGCTAACTAATATCCTACACCTAATCATGAAATTAAAGGTATTCTCTACCTCTCACAGATTGCACATTGAACACAATCTTATCTCTTCCTCTCTCATACAATTAAAATTTAATCCTAACTGTCCTATTCTTCCATTAAATAAAATACCTACGTATAAAATGTCCACTATATTTAATGGCTATGTATGTCTTGTACCCAGTACCCCCAGTTAAGTCCAGCATAATTCATGTGACATGCTCTTTCTATCTTAATTCCCCTTATTGACTCCCTCATTTTTATTTGTTACAATTTTAATATTGTTTTCAAATCAATTTTATAGTTAAAGAACTTTTTTATTATCCTTAACACACTGCCAGATAATTAATAGCATTTACTACTTTGTTGGACTGTGCTAACGACACGTGATGGCAACAGTTTAGTGTATTTTTGTCACTTGCCAAACCACCAGAATCAAACTTTCATCCTTATTTACACTGACATCAACATACCAACTTAAACACCAAATCCTTAAACATATTTTTTCTATTTCTATTTCTTCTACTATTAATAACTTTTTCCAAAAAAAATTACATATTACATCTTTTAATACACCATAATAGTAAGAAATCAGAAATTATATTGTAAGATGCACTGATGTAAACATGTCTATATTTAATATCTAATCACCAACTACCAAAAAATATTTTCAAAGGTTTTTACATTCTATTTATTTATTACTAATATGTATTTTTTCAAAATAAGTCACATATTGTAGC
Organism: Catonia carolina; assembly: GCA_035578175.1. Taxonomy (NCBI): domain Eukaryota; kingdom Metazoa; phylum Arthropoda; class Insecta; order Hemiptera; family Achilidae; genus Catonia; species Catonia carolina. Next base: position 63,297,839 of record JAQMRL010000001.1, on the reverse strand, counting down.
TTTTAATATGCAATAATTTTAGGAAATCGGAAAAATTATTATTATACGACAAAGGGAATAATTTCAAGAAGATAAAAACAACAGCAAACCTCAGAAATGAAATAGTCCTTTGGTTTACAGATTAGAACAAAATTTATTTGACTTCAAGGACAATATAAATTTGTAGCCATATATGTGTTTTGAATATTATACCATAGTCAAGTAAAGTAAAGTAAAATAGGAAAGTAAGTACATAGTAAAGTAAGTAGATAGTATGTGTAAATATAATTTTAAAAATTTACCAGAATTTAATGATTTAATAATAATAATTAATTAAATCATTACGCAGGAATAAAAAAATAAAAAGATGTAGCCCTAAATCAATTTTTTATAAAGAGTACTACCCTCTACCTACAAAGAATATGAAGGGAAGAGATATTATTATTAGCTGGGCATACTTTAAAAAATAAATTAAATAAAATAGGGAAAACATACTTTCACACACTGTACCAACCTTACCTCAATAGAACTAAATCATCATTATAATTTTGAATAGCATTGACACGTAACATTATACATCCTTCTTAGTCTTTCTTGCTGAAGGACAAAATCCAGTACTTGAGTTTCCTTTTAAATATGTAAAACAATTTAGAGTTACGCACTTCATTAGACATTTTGTAGTAGAACTATTTGCCCATAACAGGCATTGTTGGAGTGTTAAACTATTTGTACTCGATTTGCTAGTTACAGGGCTACAAAAAATAGTTCTGTTTCTTATCACATGGTCAGCCAATTTTATGACTGAACCATTCAAGAACAGAAGAGGTAAAGGTGTAAAAGACATATGAGAGAGTTATCTACTCTGAGAGTAATAATTTCATTATACAGCTGGATCCTTTGGGGAATGATGTGAAGGTGTAATTTGCAGGATGGGAAGTAAATGCTTTTCAGAGGGTCTGGTATGCTGATAAGCATACTTTTCCACTCAGTGAGGAAGGCATAGGTAAACCACCTTACTGCTCGTTTTACTTAGTAATCCTCTAGACGTTCGAACCAGCTTTTTGGCTGATGACCTTAACAACAATAGAACTATGGAACAAGGAAAACAAAACTTTTCTGAAACACAGTACAATGACTTAACTAAATATTGTAATTACTGCCTGGTCATACAAAATGTAGATTATAGATTAATTACCAAAATTAGAAACAAAATGACCTCTAATTTTGTAGAAAATTAGTAATTTAGATGAAGAAAGAAAAATGTATTTAGATGATATACAAATTGAAAAATAGGTAGAATAAAAAGGGATTGAATAACGGAAATAAACTCTCCTGTTAACATAACTATGTTTTCTACAACTACTTTTCTCTTTTTTTTGTATTTCAATGAATAAAAGGTAAAATATGTTTTGATGTAGTAAAGAATCAATGATTTAACCTATGTTAACAAATTGACTAAACAATTAGACCAAAACTAAAAAAAATTATCTTTAATGGGTACCTTAATATTGCTGTGAATACTTTGTTATAAACCACAAAATCATGAAAACTGTTCTAATGTGAAGGGTCAACCACTTCTAAGAACATAACATAAAAGGGAATGCATGAATAATAGTAAACTGGAAATATCATGTTTATTAACATTGGATGACTCATGAAGGCAAAAAGCGATATCATTTTATATGCATAATAATGCAATAATCAGAGAAAGAGATAACATGGTATACTGTACATTTTTGGTTTTTCCATTCCTTTTTGTAAACTAAGGAATGTATTTTTCTAGATTTTATGTGGCAAACAGTTTATTACAAGCATAAACAATATTCTAGGAGCACTGGATTTTACTTTGAGAATGAGTAGAGAGAAGAACCCATTTTTACTATTTAAACACGTTAAATTTGTAATGTTTCTTCTTTTGTGTTTTTCTCAAAATGTGGTATTTTAGATATCAAACCCATTATCTTATTGACTAATGAAGCTATGGACTTGACATTTTTAGGAGGTTCTCACAGTACTGCTACATTGATGGAAGGATTTTCACTTTCTCTTGTCTTATATGAAATATAGGGAAGGAAAAATAGGTACTGTTTTCATGTCGATTTTTTGAAATTGAGTTTTTACCATAAATAAATATTTTCAGGCCCCCGAACCCAAAAAAAAACATGTTTTTAGCAAATGGTCTGTATAGTGTATGAAGTTGAAACTTGGATATCAACTTAAGAACCACAAGGGGTAAACTAACACAAGGGAACCCAACACAAACATTTTAATCAAAATTAGTCAACCAGAAGTAACAGTTTATTCGTGCACTTTTCTAAAACCAGCCCCTTCAATTTTAACAAAATCAATTGATTGACAACATATGTGTTTATCTACACACAAATGCATCTTTCTCTTTCCATCTAAATGCCATAAAATTATGGTTCATGATCAAACTATTTCCCATTCAAACTATCTCTGCTACACAATCTGCACCTCACAAATAAAACTAAACATACATTATTGTTTTAAAATCTAAGTTTTGTATTTTATAAAAACAAAGAGTTGGCAACAAACTGAGATGGAAAATGGTATCCTCTAATATTTCAAAAGATAAACTGATGATACATATGAATTTAATGTATGAAAAATATTAATATTAAAAATATTTATAATTAATTGCTGTAAATGTAAAAATTGAAATTCCAGTAAGCAAAAATAACACATAAATGGGACACATTAAAAATCGTTCATCATTTTTGACATAACACTTACTTCTGTGTTGACATAACATAGAAGTTTAAAAACAAAATTAACGTCCACTCTAATGAACTACATGTGAGGTGACAAACAGTGTGACGTGAAGATGTACTAGTGTCATATCAGAGGTTACACTAAGCATACTAAAATGTAAGAGGTGTACTAGATGGCAGATGGTTTAGACAGCTAAACCACACACGCTTTGTGGACACATGAGTACTATTGAACTAATCTATTATGAAGTAAGACAATATTACATTCTTTACAAAAATTAATAAAATCCTCTCTTAAAGACAAAGATTTACTGCCTACAGAAAATTTTCTTCATCAAAATAACCATTTACTCTTCATAAATCAGTGTGAGAACATTCAGAATATACAATCAAATTAATTCTTACTATACTACATTGTTAGTACTTTCGCCCAAAAAATAATCAAACAAGTTTTAATATTTATTCAAGAATTAAGATTATGTGTCTAGTTGAATTGTCTGATAAACTACTTAACCTACATGGATAGTTAAAACATAACAAATTTTGTACCACATAAATATTTCATTCTGTACTACAAGTTAGATATTTCAGAAAATCAAACAATTTTTGGAAATAAGCAACATGAGAACAAGTCCTATTGTTCTTGAGCAAATAAATGTAGTCAGAAGAATGACACTTCTAATTATTTAAATTACCCAAAAATTACTAATATTTTGTTTTCAATATTTGTTTGTGATTATTCATTAGACATAATTACTATTTACTGTACTAATGATTTTCTTTGTAATGATTAATTTTATTAATTAGCTTACACACATTATTATACTTCAAGTAAGCAATCCTAACCTAGAAACATTAATAAACATATAACTTAAACATCAAAATAAAATCACATAAAAACATTAAAAAATGAGCGATTAACAACATAAATAATTTAGGATATTATAACAAAATGAAAATGAAATTTTACATTAAAATTTAATAGTTAGATGATCTGTTATAATTGGAATGAAATTTTAATTTAAGTTATAAAAAATAAATTATCTTTCTCGAGTAAAAGTTGTTTATATTAAATTTATATGAGAAAGTGTATTTTAAATAGATTAGTAAATTAAAGCATAAAAATGATGATTAATATGAGGTATTTAAAAATGATGGAAATTTTAAGTATTTGTGGAAGCGAGAAAAAAACTACTGTCTTCTCACAACAAGGTGAAAAAGAAGAAGATATTTGCACATCTTAGTGACCCATTATTAGCCCTCCCTCATCTCAACATTCATTCAAATTGTTTTGTTGGTTTACAAATTTGAGGCCCCACCTTTGGCAAGCAGTTCCCAAAATCCCAGACAGTCTTCCAATTTCTTGGCTCAGGCACAACTTGGCTTAGACTGGGACAGCTAACAGTCACTCAGCCTGGGAGAGAACATGTGGTTATATTTAGAACTCATTCGGTTGCTTGTACTGTAGTGCATTACTGTTAAAGTTCAACATTGCTCTAACTGACATCCTCACACGCAGGCTAAAATAAATCACTTTATATTTTAATCACATGAAACATTCTCAAAAATTTTGTTCTTATAAACACAAGTTGTAAATAAATTACAATTTCTTTCAATAATATTATTTAAAGATAATAAAATACTTTTAACAGCCATTTCCATGGTGCAGTGGTTAGCTTGATAGATTACAAATCAGAAGATCCTAGGTTCAATTCCAGGCTAGGGTCTGGGAATTTTAACACACAACTTATTATTCCATAACCCTCAGGAGACATCAATGACCAAGCTCTTGATGTTGATGTGTAAATATTAATAAAATACTTCAATTAAGTTAAATAATTATTTAAAATTAAAATATAACAACATAAAAGATATTGTATGTGTACAATACAAAGAAAATTCAGTTTTTACAGGTGTTTTCTAAAATAACACAAATATGCTTTGGTGTAGCAGTCAGAGCAACTAGCTTCTATGCCAGAGGTCCTAGATTCGATTCTTGGTCCCATCTAGCATTTTTTCATTGCTCCTTTTCACCTGTCACCCTTCATCATCTACTTTAGCCTTAATGCGCAAACACAAAAAAACCACAAATATCTAACTAAAACCACTTCTAATTTCACACAAAGCTCTGCTGAGTAACTACTCAGTTACAATGTAATTGCATCCAGTTATAACTCATGAAAAACTAATGAATTTTTACCAAGACCATAGAGTTTACAAGAATAAATTTAACAAATTGGACTGGACCAACCCAGGTCAATCAGCAGGTTAAGTTGTTTTTGTTTTCATAAGAGAAATTGGCTGAGTTAACCAGTTCATAGCTGAAAGCCAGCTATGAAAATACCAATAGATACCATTGTTAGATTCAAGTAGTGATAGGAATGAGTCACACGAAATTGATATTTTAAACCTGATACAAGCGGCACACTAGCAAAAGGTATTCTGAGCAGCAAAACTACTCACAACATACATTATGTATCAGCTACAGTTAGTTACCTGTTAATCAAGACAAATTTTAGTTATTTTTACAAACTTAAAGATTTACCAAATCAATAAAGAGTAAAAAAGTTTGTATTTAAAATGTATTATTACATTTTGTACAAATTATAAGAGTAAATCAGTTTTGAATGGTAGGGTAGAAAGAATTGACAAAATAATGAGAAAACTCCAAATAAACAGTGTGCTTGATGTAACTATTATCATTTCTATTGTAAAATTATTGCACTTTACACTGACCTTTTGCAGGAGGCTGTTTCTTAATCTCTATGATTTTATTTTTTCAACTTACATGTTTCAGTGACTCCACCATCAGAGTACATGAATTATTAAAAACACTGAAACTAATTTTGTTTAAATCTTTCCAGAAAATATCTTCAGTTATACAAGTGACTGAAGAAACATCTTGAAAAATTTTGACAAAATTAGTTTCAATTTTTATTTATATACTCTGATATTGGATCAACCATCAATCTAGGTTAGAAAAGAAAATCATAGAAAAAAGGAATAATGTAGCAGTTATTAAAGGTTAGTGAAAATTGCAGTAATTTTACAATATAATCACTTATACACTACAGGAGGCATTATAAAAATTTATGTGCAACTATTATTATTGGTGTATTTAGCATGAGGTTACTGTATGGTAGATGAGAGTTGATTGGGCATGATAATAGGATAAAAACCACAGTAGTACAGTCGGTCGGATGAATACAAAAGCTTGATTGATTCATATTGTACTACTGTTTTCCGTAACAATAAACTTGGTCAGTAACCTTGTGTTTGTGAGCATAATTAATCTTATCTTTTCTCTTATGTCGATGATATGAGTCAAGTCACAATTCTGATATAATTTTTATACTATTGATGTAAACATTGTTTACATGACCAATTTAAATTTACAATTTATGACTAATGTGTCGTAAATTGGGGAAGTTTATTTCGCAAACCTGTTAGAGCTACTCAAATGTACAAGTGATATTTCAAATAATAAACAAAAATACTTTTTAAACAAATTTTAAATAATTTTTAAATAATAGAACGTAGATGTAGGATCATTATTCTTCAAGTAGAGTATCAGAGTTAATGTCTTGAGGTCAGATAGTAAGACGCTGTCTGGTCGTAATGTCACAAGCTTTTATATTCATCCGATGAACTGTAACTAGGAAATGTGTAGCTTTAACAGTTGTTCTTGCACCAATCAAAAGTATAGGTTTCCTACGATTCGCCTCATCACTGGTTCTGATTGACCCGATTACAGCAAGAATAATCCTTCTTTGCTCAGCTAGTATTTTCTTATTGGTATCAAAAAGTATCAAGTACTTTGTATCACTTTTACTGTTCAATACTCATACTAAGCTATATTAGGAACAGAAAAATGATGTTCCATTCCACGATTAGATTCAAATCTACACCTGCAAAAAAAAGTGTACAGTAGCAACACTGAGTGGTTGTTGCCAATCCACAGTTTCCAATAAAAAATAAGAGGGTAAAATTAAAATTGATATGATAATAATTTAAACTATCGATACAGTCAGAGCTAGTGATTGTTTAGTGGAAAACACAAAATCATACAATTAAATATTAGGAACATCATCAAGAATACATAATACAAATAAAAAGACAAAATTGTCAGTAATAATATATTTTATTACATTACACAATTTATATAAATATATACAACAATTAATACTGGAATAATTAGATTAGAACTGTATATGTATATCAAATGCAAAAGAGTATTCACAAAATGTCTAAGAAGTCATAGAAGAAAAACTGCGGCCATAATTCTTAAAGAGGCACAACATACAAAATCAAAAATTAAAAAAATATGAATAAGAATATAATTTAATTTTCATCAATTTTTATTTTACTAAAAATATTTAGTGGCACCGTTAGAACTACATAATACATAAAATAAAAATTGTTTGTCCCTAATTTTCTTGAGATAGGTAGTTTACCAGTACTTTACCAGTTATTGAAAAATTAAAAAGATTATTTACAGTTCACATTTTTAAATTTTGTGTTCCTGTTAGAAATTTTTCCTAATTACTACATGTTGGGAATGTCAATAATTTTTTTAGGAAATGTTAGTACATTAAAAATTAGATAAACAGAATGAATAAATGAATGAAGACAACATATTATTACAAAAGATACTTTTTAAATTTTCAGAAATATGTATTTTCTGTAATATGTATTAACACTACATATCATACACTAATGCACAATATTGGACACAGGGTCATTAATACAAGTGAAGGTGCCTTGGAGAAAAATGTACATGTAACAGTTCAGAGGTGCTTCAAAAAACCCATCTAAGGTATTCAGAATTGATTTGAAAGTGACAGTTATGCAGATAAAATACTAAAATGATTGATGCAGAAAAATGTACAAAAAACATACATAGGCCACACTGTGACAACAGTGCAAGATTGTCCTGACAGGAATTTCAGAAGATGAACTACTACTCGAGGAATAAATGAATTATACTGCCTTTCCTAATCCATGATATAAAAAAAATTTATTTAGCTTTAAGCTTATCTTTCTAATTTTAAACAGTATAAAATAGCACTTTTTATATATTTTTTAAATCAACAGATTAATCTCTCAAAAATGAAATGAAAGTTAAAAAATGTTCAAAGAAAAATGTTAAAAATGTTAAATGAAGTTAAAATGTTCAATTTAAAATTTAGGTTACCATCTTGTCAACACTGTCTCAAAACAAAATTAAGCACCTTAAAATACTTTACACAACAAAAATTAAATTAATAATCAAAAAATAAATTAATTAAGTAACCTAACATAACATAGTTTAGCCACTCTGTTTGTTCCAAATTCCTTAAAATTACAATCGGACGTAGAACAAAATAAAATCTTTAACATCCCTAAAATGAATATCTGATTACACACATTGCAGGGATTCCACAGAGAAACTATTCATTTCTAGTACTATTTGATATTTATTTTTATTTGATATTCTTTTACTATTACTCACCTACATAAGTGTATAAATACTGTTTATTTAAGAATGTATTTTGCAAATTACCTAGCACATTTTTATTAAGTACTGTATTGAAGAATACTTGTCTGTAACTTTGTTTTGATTTGTTTTGTTTTGATTTTGCCTTTTACCATGCAGTTACACATGTAAGCAAAAATTACCTACTTACGTGAATTTTCAAAAAAAAATTGTGACCACATTGTACTTATATTTTGCTAAATGTAAACAATGAACTACAAAAATAACAATACTGTAACAAACATAGGCAGAAAATCTCTTTAACCAAGAAATATATGACTGAACTAAGCATAAGCATGACAATACAAGATTGTACCACCAGTCTATGTTGTTACTCAGTGTAGAAGACATGCAGAGACTAAAGCCTCTGACGACTCACTGGAATGATATATATTTCAAACATCCAGTGGCAATTCCCTGCCATGTGTGTAACAGAGTATTAATAACAAACTATACGTTAAAATTTATAAACTTTCACATTTAATTAGAAATAAGGGAAGCAGAGTACCATAATAACTTATAAATCTAGCACATAGGACTGTTGTAACCAAATCATAACATCATTCCTTCTCTTAATGTAATAAAGAAATTACAAACGTTAACCACACATATCAGATAAACATAAACAAGTGAGTTTAATTTTGTATTTTGTGCCTCAGAAAGAATAAAGTAAGCAGAAGACAGCTAACTAAAAAAAATTTGGCACACTCCAAAAATATGTTTGATTATATTAAGTACATTTATCAGTGATATAAATTATAACGTAGAAAGTGTACAAAATAGTAAAAAAAACATAATACTGAAAATCCCTGTTCATTTAGGCTTGAATATGTCATCCTAAAATCAACTGTACATTGGGTATACCCAACTTAATTAAAAGATCCTTATTTTTTAACCATACCAGTTAAATAGGATTCTACTAAAAAATTAAAGAGAAATTAAACAGCATTAGTATTTTCAGCAAAAATAAGATCCTCAAAATAAATTGTCATGGTGAGCTGAGTTACAAAAATTCATCAAAAACTTTTTCAAATAATTTTTTTCTAATACAGTGAATACATGAATTTTACACCAAGAACAGAGACATTTAGATATGATTAATGTAATACTATTAAATAATTATTTATACAAAGGCAGACTATATTTTTCAGTTATTATTCATGCAGTGGCTGCTCACCTAAATGTCCATCAGTTTGAATTATCACACAATCACTGCCTATAACTCATTTGCATACATGTACTAAGTATTAAATAAAAACAAGCATATCTCAAGTAATAAGCAATAACGCTTTTTTAAAACTGAACCATACTTCATTAGTTTCAATGGTATTTTCAGAATAACCAAGAAAATAATTATACAGTAAAAAGTATACGAGGTAGGGTCAAAAATTTCCCGGAATGGTCGCTTACAGTCACGTATTTGTAAGCTGAAAGGGAAATTTTTGTTTGTGAGGTTGGCATAACTGGTAGTGAATGTGCTTTTGAGGTTAGCAGGCAGTTGTAGTTGGTTCCGTGCGTTCGGTGTTTAATATTGTAGATCGTAGTTTCTGTCTTTCGTCGGATTGTGCAATGTCGTCATTAGAGCAGCGTGGCAATATTAAATTCTGTGTGTTGCTGGAGAAATCACCCTCGGAGACTCTTGAGATGCTAAAAAAAGCATACGGAAATTCTGCGATGAAGAAAACAGCAGTTTACGAGTGGCATAAGCGTTTTCGCGACGGTCGCACAACAATTGAAGATGACGTTCGGACTGGGCGGCCTTCCACTTCCACTACAGACGACAATGTTGAGCGCGTTCGACAAATTGTGCGTGCGGACAGGCGAACAACCATCAATACTATTGCCTCTGAAGTTGGTATTTCACATGGGAGTGTTCACAGCATTCTTCATAATGACTTGAACATGCACCGTGTTTGCTTGCACATTGTTCCAAAAATGTTATCCCCTGAGCAAAAGGAAATGAGAGTGACCATGTCCAGGGACTTGATTGAAATGGCTGATGCAGATGACAGCTTCCTGCGCAAAATTGTTACAGGTGATGAGACATGGTGCTTTCTTTACGACCCTCAGACAAAACGGCAGTCCGCTGAATGGAAGTCAAAAACTTCACCAAGAAAACAAAAATTTCGCTTGGACAGAAGCCGGGGTAAGGTGATGTTGGAGGTGTTTTTTGATTACCGTGGAGTGATTCATTATGAATTTATTCCTGAAGGGAGAACAGTAAATAAAGAATTGTACACAGAGATCTTAAAACGGCTACGAGATGCAATTCGACGAAAACGACCTGAAAAATGGGCAGAGAATGACTGGTATTTGTTGCACGACAATGCCCCAGCACATCGATCCCTAATGGTGAAACAATACCTTGCCAAGAATAATGTTACCACTCTGGAACATCCTCCATATTCTCCCGATCTCGCACCACCAGATTTCTACCTGTTTCCAAGGTTAAAAATGGCATTGAAGGGACATCGTTTTGCTGATTCGTCAGAGGTGATTGAAAATGCGACGGAGCGGCTGAAGGAACTTTCAAAAAACGGCTTTCAAGAGTGTTTCCAACAATTATATGAACGGTGGAATAAATGTGTAGATGCAGGAGGAGAGTATTTTGAAGGGAAATAATGTAAGAATGTTATAAATATTTTTAATAAATTTTTAATAACCAATTCCGGGAACTTTTTGACCCTACCTCGTATGATGCAGTTTTTAAAGACAAATTCAATAGGAATGAATGGTGTTTAAGGTTGCAGTAAATAGCTTAGCACTGTAAAACAGCCACTGTAATAATAATAAACGTTACAATTATTAAATTTGATAATAAATAATGAAAATAAAAAATACGGGAATGAGTGGGTACATGTACGCATGCAAACATGGATACATGTGTACACTATTCTGCCAATGTAAAATTAAATTTATATAATTAACTTTCATTAAATATTAAATAATTAGTTTCTTAAATAATTTTTTATTGAATATAAAAACGAAAAATGATAACTGAAATAACTGAATGAGGAACTACAAATCTAAGTACATCAGTCAAATAAAACTGATGCATGATCTTGAAGATTTGTAATTCAAAAGAATTAAAGAATCTACAATAAAGGTACATACAAACATGGAAAAATGCAATAAGCATAAACATTTAAATAATAAATTGCTATATAAGCTAGTTCATTTAAACATTATTACATTATTTGTTTTATTTATTTATAACAAGCATAAGATATTTTACTTAATAGGCCTAAATACAAAAATTAGTACGATTTATGGAAGAAAAAGGTAATTATTACTTGTAAATTAAAACAGAAAAGATCTTATGGGTTTTAGTTTCATGAATGTTTCAGCATGTCAATCTACCAAAACTGACAGGCTAATAATATATTTAGTACCAAACTTTAATATGTATAATTAGTTAACTAAATCATGCTAATAAACACGATGGTTATTTCTCATTGGGAAGAATATTTCCTATTGCAATGATATTGTTTCCAAATTAAACTCCATTTACCTTACCACACTCTATTTTAATTAATTCATTTAACCTTTACAAAGTTACAAAGTAAACAAGAATATTATTTCCTATATACTGTTTCATAAACAACCAAAATTATGTAATAAATACAATTTACAAAAATTATGACAAATATGTGATGTGTATATTTTTTAAATTCACAGTGGATACAATTTTTTTTTAATATTAAAATATATAAAAGCACACAGTAAAAGTTAAAAAATTATTTTATGGAAAATCACAGCTTAAAATGGTGAATAAGTTTGTAAAAAATACTTAATTAAATAATAAATTAGTATTTAAAATTATGAGGAAATATATATTCTAAAGAATAAAATTTAATTATATTTTGAAGAAAAATAAGACCTTTTCCGTTACTTCACATCATCAAAAGATTGTGTGAATGCACCTTTACTGTTCGACCAGCAATCGCCTGTTTTTTTTATTTTCACTTGTTTTCATTTTTGGTTGTTTTTTCCTTTATTCTTTTATAAGTTTTACAAACTATTTACAAGCTTTATTTTAAAAATTACAAAACAATTAAGATCAAACAATAATACAAAACATTAAAATTTAAAAATAACACAAATCTATTAAAAATTACATCTTCGCACCATTTAATTGATGCGTATTCAGTGCACCAACTGTAAATGAGAGAATGGTTGTTCGATAATCCAACTTCATATTAGCGAGATATGTGTCGCTTCTTAGAGGTTTACTAATCCTTCGGATTGCTTTATTACACACCCAATGATCCTGGCCAGTGGTGTTGAATATCATATCGTGTCCATTTAAACAAATGCTCGGATTATGCAGTATTCCTTTCTCTTGAAGGAAACGTATAGTTCTTTCCTTAGTAGAAATAATAAGAGCCAATTCCAAAAGATTCATTATGTATTGAAAAGAACATGTGCGAAGCAAAGAAGCAACTAATGTGTATTAATAAACATGCAAAAAATATCTACAATTAATAATAGTGAGTGGGAGTAATCAGTAATAATAGTAAAGATGCGTTTACACGAGACGACTTTAAGGTTACAGATGATGTGATGTGAAATAACGGAATAGGTTTGAAAAATACATGCACATTGCTCATGAGTATTAAAAATTGTAGTAAAGCAGAATTTGGTTAATTAGTACAGGTATGTTCAAGTACAAACTGTCCCAATAAAACAAAGTGAAAGATTCTACAGTAAAACAAAAATGAAAAATTTAAAGTAAGGAAATCAAACATAATCTAAGCTATTTATAAGTAATACAGTAAAACTTGTCTAAACCGGAACCTTAATAAAACGGAAAACTGCCTAAACGGAAAAAAAATCTGGGTACGGATATCTTCCCCATGCTTAATACCCTGTATAAAGCGGAAACTTGTATAACCCGGAAACGGAAGACGAAATTAAGAACAAAGATATTGTAAAACGGAAAAAATTATTGCTGGGTTTGCTCCCAGTTGATTTTCACGCGTAGGCTAGTGCTAATGTACAAAGACCTACACGTTTATCATATACTACATACTATGTATTTCCGGTAGTGTACAATCTTACGAAATGTGATTACTCTTATCTACAGTATTACCGTACGATGTTTTTTTTTGTATTGAGAGATAAGGAAATTTGGCTATGTGATTACTTATCGCTATTAGAGCGATTGCGATAACGGTTTTCCCACAAACGATCAGTTCAGCCAGTAACCTAACTGCCAGTGAGTTGTGTATTGGTAAAGTTTTGTTACGTGTTTGTTTTGACTTGAAGTTTATTTTTTTTTAAGTTTTATTTCGCTTAAGTGTTTATTCCTGTAACAAAAGTTTAGTTTTAAAAATTAATCATGCCAGGCGGCAAGCACATAACCTTATCTCTTGCAGATAAAGTAAGGTTAATTGAAAAACACGAAAAAGAAAAACGATCGGCGAAGGAACTTACCGTGGAATTCAAAGTAGGTAAAACTCAGGTTTATGACACCTTAAAAAATAAAAATAAGATTATGGACGAATGGTTAAATGGGACTGCGGGTCAAAGTAAAAGACTAAGTAAAAGTACTCCAAATGAGGAAATAAATAGTGTCGTTTGGGAATGGTTTGTTGGTGTTAGAGCAAAAGGATTGCCACTTTCTGGGACACTGATTCAAACAGAAGCATTAGAAGTAGCCAAGAAGTTGGGAAAATTTGATTTTAAAGCGTCAAATGGCTGGCTTGACAGTTTTAAGTCTCGTCATAACCTCGTTTTTAATGAAATTTGTGGTGAAGCTAATGATGTAGATAATCAGTCTGTTAGTGAGTGGAAAGAAAAAATTCCAAAACTGATCGAGGGTTACGAAACCAAAGACATTTTTAACGGTGATGAAACGGGCCTGTTTTTTAGAATGTTGCCAACCAAGTCGTTAGTAGAAAAAGGTGATAAGTGTGTTGGAGGGAAAATGTCAAAGGAGAGGTTAACTGTGTTTCTTTGTGCCAGTATGGAAGGCGAAATAGAAAAACCACTAGTAATTGGGAAAGCTGCTTGTCCACGGCCATTTAGACATCTTGACCGAAATTCCTTACCAGTTCATTGGAGATTTAACAAAAAGGCGTGGATGACTGGTGCAATTATGGAAGAATGGCTAAATATGTTCAATGAAAAAATGAAAATCCAGAACAGAAAAGTGTTATTGTTTTTGGATAACGCTACCTGCCATCCTCACCTTTCACTGACAAACGTTAAGCTTGCTTGGTTCCCTCCTAACACAACCTCCATCACTCAGCCTTTAGATCAAGGTGTAATATCCAACTTTAAATGCTTTTACAGGAAATTTGTTTGACAATCACTTATTGTGAAGTTGAAAGACGTTTCCACAGTCTCAGAGCTGTGTAAATCTATAAACGTGCTTGATGCCGTTTGCTGGATAAATCAAGCGATTAAAAAAGTAATTCCACAGACAGTTAAAAAATGTTTCGTAAAAGCCGGGTTTCCTAGCCAGGAAACTACCGAAGTTGATATCCCGAATAATGAAACAGAGTGCGAAGGTGAAATCGCTGTTTTATGTCAGGAAGCCCATCTTCAGTTCGAACCGGATGATGTTGTTCACTTTGATGATGATCTCTACGTATGTGAAAATGTTAGCCATGCTGTCGATTTATTGGAAGATACAGAAGCTCAGGAAGATGATGATGATAATGGTCGAGATGAAGAGGACGTAAGGGAACTGAAAATAAAAACATTCAATGAAGCGCTATCTGCAGTTAATGACTTGCACGAATTTGCAGCTTTTAAAAATTGCCCAAAACTTATTGAACTGATGCAAGATGCAAAGGAAGTTATTTTTAACAGTTCTTTAAAATCTACGCGGCAGATGACTATGAAAGACTATTTTCGTAAACAACAGATGTAGTGGTATTAATTTTATGAATTATTTTTAATTTTTCAGTCTAAATAAAGATACTGTAGATTAGTACTGCTATTGCTTTATTTCTTAATTTTATAATTTATTTCTAAATTAATTTGTTCCGTCTAATTAAAGACGATTTAATAGGGCCTACTGCTACTACTTTTGCTATTCGTTTAAGTTAAATTTAGCTACCTAAATGTAGATATACTGTATAAAACGGAAAACTGGTGAAACGGAAAAAAAATTCGAGAACAAAACGATTCCGGTTTAGACAAGTTTTACTGTAATTTGTTAAACATTGTAGCATATGTTCACCGTTTAATGAATTTATTATATTTTATTATAAATATATTTATTAAAAATCACCAGAAACAGTCAAAGAATAAGTAAGAACACTTACTAATTAAAAAGTACTTTCGTGG
Organism: Catonia carolina; assembly: GCA_035578175.1. Lineage (NCBI taxonomy): Eukaryota > Metazoa > Arthropoda > Insecta > Hemiptera > Achilidae > Catonia > Catonia carolina. The sequence goes on along the minus strand of JAQMRL010000001.1, from coordinate 63,282,314 downwards.
CTTTACAACATCAGCTCAATACAAACATATAAGTACATTTAGTTTTTCAGAGATGTAAACCTCTGTCATATGTCATGATAATTACAGAAAAAACACAGGTAATTCCATGTTTTTTCATACTTTTGGAATGTCAACAAATTTATAACACCCAACTATCATTGCACAAAAATAGTCAGGTTTCATCAATAATGTTAATGTCATCGGATACAAACTGTTGCACCAGATTGTCCAGCATTATACTTTACTTTTCCCACTTACAACATCAGAGCTATCCTTTTCTTCTTTTGGTTTTTTTCAGTATAACTTCATGCCTGACTTTAAAACATGAAACCAACCATCTTTTGTTTTAAATTCAGCACAGTTTAATTCTTTTGTGAATTCCTCTGCTTTCAACTTAACTTAAGCCCCATTTACAGGTACACCTATAAAAGTACCATTTGAAAACCAATAATTTAAAGCTTCTTCCACATATGGATTTTTTCATAGTCATGTTTTCAGTTTTGTGATGTCCCTAGTTCTCAATCTTTTGCGACTCACTCTTTTCATAATTTATCTTTTTCTAAATGAGTTTGTGAAATTGTTAATTTCAACAAGTTGTCGCAGATTTTAACCAGGTGGTAAAGCTTTAAATTTTTCAATCTAAAGCTTTCAATCAACTAGAGAATAATTTTGACAACCTGAGAGCAAGCAAATTGCAATCCAACACTCATACAAATTGGTTTGTAAGAGTACATCAACCTGACCATTATTGCCAAATAACCACTCAAGGAAGAAGATGAGTCACATTTTCTGCATGTGCAAAGCAGTTGCCTGTTCTGAACAATCGGCACATTGTCCAATACAACCGAAGTTAATTTCCATTGTCCCCTAAAATTTGTTTTCATCCCTGTTTAAACAGCTGTCCCAATAAACCAGTGTCCATTTTAACCAGATTCCACAGTACTATCATTTCTTCATTATGAAGAAATTATTATATTATAATAAAAAAATCAATACGCTAGATAAAAAGTACAATATTAACAACCTCATTTTTTCTTATTAATTAAAAATTAGCTTTTTATTATAATGCTATTCATTGGTACAATAAAAACAGAAACTCAAATATTTGTCATATTCAAGGGCTATAGGGAAATAAAAGTAGAATAACAAAAAATAACGGTTGCTTGTAAATAAATGTATAAAATAACATTTCTCAAAATAATTGTGTGAATAATTTAAAAAATTACAAGGACTTAATTGCTGTTTCTAAAAATAAAAATTCTATATTTTGTACATTAACTCATATTTATACAATTTTTCAAAGCTGATGAGCTCTGAACGTATGCATTGCTCCCTACCCACTTCAGAGCTAGTCAATGACTTGCCAGCAACGTTACCAATAGTTGCTCTTGTAGCTCTGTTAAATATATTTTTACAGTCGTTTTTTTGGTCTTTCAATTACAATTTATAACCTATAAACATTCAACCAGCTTAGATTATTTATAAAGTATTGTATGTCAACACACTTTACAATCGATATGTTCAGTATGAGGTGCAAGACACGAATTAACTACTGCGGCATTTATATGCATGCGCGCTTAATGTTTGTCAACTGATTGCTGTTAGCTGGTAAACGCTCTGATTGGTCTAAACCCATGAAACAGCAGAGCTCATCACTCGCGAAAAGCATTAAAGCCACACATTGTTTAACACAGTTTTTACCAGATGCTATTAAAATACTATATAAAACTTGATAAACTAAAACTGAAATTTGTATTTTGTTATCTTTACACGTGGTAAAACCCATTTTACTGTTCATTGGATTAATTTTTGTCCTTTTTCTATCATCAGACTGTTGTTGTTTAGGTCATCAGTCAAAAGGCTGGTTTAAACCTCCAGAGGCTTTACTAAGTATAATGAGGAGTGAGGTGATTTGCCATTGCCTTCCTGCAACATCAGCAATTAGGTGACTAGTGTCATAAAAATTACTTAGTTAAGACTTCAATTTACATCTCATCCAACAAAAATATTTTGTTCAATAATTCCCTAATTTGTTCAAAACATTTAGAATTTTATACTTATTTTTTTAAATCAATTTACTGTTTATTGTATTACTGGTGATTTTACAAAACTATATATTTTTCATATTTTATTTTTTTAAATAGTTCTACAACCAAAAAAAAACTTCCTAACAGTTATTTGTGCTTGAACATCATAACGCTTCACATAATCCTACCCTATATTGTACAAAATTTTGTTTTTTTTTTTGAAAAAAAAATTTAATTAATACTATACCCTTGCTTATGACGATTAATTCTAGAACATAATGAATTATTAAATAAATATGTGAGTTTCTAATATTACTAAAACAAAACAAAAATAATAAAACAATTTTTCAAAACATTTTTATACATGATGCAACAAAAGTAAAAATATAAATTAACTTAATTAGCACCTAATAGCAAGTATACCTGTATAAACCTTTTTATTAAAATTAAAATTTTATTAAAATTGATATCATAACAGAAATTTATTATTTCTGTCACATCATAAATTATATTAAAAAATAAATACAAATTCAATTTTTATAAAAGTTGATCAGTTAAAAAGCTTAACAGTATTTGGTATGATATAGATAATAGAAGATATTAATTACTAGACATTTACCAATTATCAGTAATATATTAAAATTATTTTATATGTTCATTAAAAATTTATACATTTGATAAAAAAAATAAAGAAAAAGTGAGTTTAGAAAATGCACCATGTAAAATTAGAACCTTTTGTTTAAAATACACCAAAATTAATATTAAAATAGTATGAAGATTCAGTACTAAGATACAATATCTAACGGAAAGTATTATAAACTAGTTTATAAAAAAATAAAAATTATAATATAAATTTAAAAAATAAATAATTTTATAATGCAGTCGATAAAAATAATAAATAACTAAAATAAAATTATAATTAACAATAAAATGACTATAATTCATAAATTATATGATTAATGGTGATATGTTAACATTTTTTATAGGTTACATGTACAATATTATTATAAATATAAATTTCAAAAAGGGTTATAAAATTTAACGATAAAATATTTAAATTTAATATAATATTTTGAAGTTTAAGACATTTAATAAAATATACGATAACATTTACAACAAATAGCCTAAAATAATACAACCACAAGTTAATGTGAAAATGTTTAAAGAGGGCAGATAATAATTGGAAATAACACATACCAGTATTTACAATGATATCTATTATATTTAAATAAATAAAAACACATATTATTATTGTTGTATGTGGTGTTTTGTTAACTGTTTTTAAGATTACTTTCACTGTCATGGAGAACTGCCAGGTAAAATTGCTTCTGTTCATACATTGCAGCTGTTCACCATGTTTACCATTCAAATGCACATTCAATACAGTCACCATATGGTGAGCATACAAGGTAAATCCAGCCAGTAAGAGTACTCAAGTTTTTAAAAACGGAAAAGACAATATATTTTTTAATAGTTGACAAATTTGTATGCTTACTAAAACATTATTTTTTGACATAACTGCCTTCCTTCTCAATGCACTTAATCTATGCAGTGAAAAGCCGAGGGATTACCTTTATTATAACTTCATCAAAAGTCTTCTTAATGCCTCTTTAAACATATCAAACAAACCTTTCCACCTTTCCAGCCATAAACAATTTCAGAAAAGTATAAAAATAAAAATCTTAAAGTGCCAGATCAGGGCTGTGAGCCGTTTGGTTGATAATCTCCCAACCAGACAAGTCCAAGAGTTGCTTCGTGGCGTTGGCTGTAAAGGGATGTGCTTTGGCATGCAACGGACACACTATCTTTGTTAAAATTTCCCTTCTTTTGTTCTGTATTGCCCTTGTTAGTGTTTTTAGGACATCACAGTACCAAGCGGCATTAATTTTCCCCCTGGAAATCATTTCTTGCGCGTATCATTTCTTCAATTTTGTTCATTATCTCACCGTCACAATTGATGGAGATTCACTCCTTGGTTCATCATGAACAATCATTCTGCTGGCTTTAAACTCACAACAGCACTAGTATTGATTAATACAGTTCATGACACTACCCCCATTAACATTTCTTATTTTATAAAAATCTAAAACGGCACGTCTCCCTTTACAAGGAACAACCGGATTACGCTCCTAAACACGCAGCAGGTGGAATTCAAATCAAAATTCTCATTTCAACACACCTATAACAAGAGGTTTTGACCAATTAAAACAAACACGCACACACTATATTCCCAAGATTTTTACCTTGAATGCAGTGCTGCAACTTTTGCTAAAACATTTTCTTTAATCACAGGCTCAGTACTCTTACTTTTGAATTTGCCTTGTATGTGAAGTAGAAAAAACTATTCATAAATTTTATAAAATGAACAAAAACAACTCTTTTTCTTAAGTTAGCTTTTCTGAATTCATGCAAATTTTCATTTATATTAGCCTAATACCTAAATAAATTGTAAGTACAGAAGCTAAAAGCATAATTATGATAAAACTTACTCTTTACCACTCGTAACTTTGCCACTCCTCAGTGAAGCAGAGGGATAAGTCATTTCCATACTGCCATTACAGTACATTAGGTTCCCAGGGTAACCATATTATAACTAATTACAGTTCACTAGGAAAAATTTGTTTAGCCTGCCAGTCGGCCAGTAAATTACTATAATCTGTTTGACTACCACTAGCTTTGGCAAACAATGTTTTTGGTTACAATAGTATAACAGTATAACCCCTCGGCTATCCTATGCACAATACAGATGTATTCATTACATTCCTTCTAGAGGCAAAGTAACCAGCAATATACAGATAAAACTCCTGATGTTATTAAATACATGATTCAAGAATATTTAATTATTTAATAAAAACTTAAATAAACGTGCCATCAAAGAATAGAGATGAATTGATAACAAAATGAAATAAATACAGAAAATAAATTAAATATTACAGACAATTCTGCATCATTTGATCAAACAATATCATTTAATATAATATTAGAACTCTGGTTTATTTGACAAAATCATATAAAGTGATAATTTCAATAAGTTTTTATTTATTTTCAAATTATTTTCATTTCAATAAGTCTTTATAATAATTCAATAAGTCAACAGTAAACTAAAGAACAGAAAGCAAATTCAATATCTTGCCTTCATATTGTAGCATTAATGCAAGTGAACAGTTGAAGTAAACAAACTTTAGCATATGACTACCGATAAACTTTAATGTTAAAAATTAAATGAATTTGTATACCTCACTTAAACAATTCATATTTATCTAACTTAAATATGATTTTTCTTCAAAAAAACTGTCAACTACAAGTAGTTTGACACGTTTAGGAAATTTACATTTATGAACATAATATGATGTTAACTAGACACCAAAAATAAAATATCACCACAGCAAAGAATTACATGTAAATGGCTAGATACACACTTAATGCTTATTCATTAGTCTACCAATCTGTTCCTCAAACCTTTGGCCATCTTTACAATAACACCTTGTCACATTAAAAAAAACCTTATCTTCAATTAAACACATTAGTTTTTTTTTACAACCTACTATTAATGAGTATCTTTATGCATTTCCAAAATATTAATTAATTTCATTACTCAATGATTACATGTAATACTTACTTTATCATTCATTATTACTGATCATAATGCTTTACAATACAATTATAATTACACAATTACCTTAACTATATTTCATCTTACAATATTCAAGCGATGCAATAACAAGTTGAGAGCATTCAATGTCACTTCTTCACCAACAATAGTTAAACAACAAATCTGTCAACAGAATAAAATTAATTAAATTTCAAAATTAAAAATACCACATAGTTTAACATCAAATATACGGTATATATATTATGGTATATATATATATTACAGGTCAATTATTATTATTAAGAAAGTAATTCTTTTACAAACAAGAATTTTAGAATGTGGAACAGTAATACCTTTTCTCTTGTTTTCCTTTTTCTTGCTCTAATTTTGATTTAATTAAATAAATAAGTACTTCCAACATTGTAGAAAATTATTAATTAAACTTACAAATTATGTAACAGCCTTATTAAACAAAAAATTAAATTAAAATAACTTAAATTTTTTTAAATGCAAAAATCATAAAGATTCATTAAATGTTCCAAAAAAAAAATTAGTACCTTCACTATTTCTATTTTTTATGGGGATGACCCCCATTAGTAGGTGAGAGTTCAAAACTATAATTGTTTTTTCCTATCATTACTCTTCCAAAAATCATGGCCAAAATATAGAATAAAGTCCACTTAGTAATTATACTTTACTATGTATTTTTGCTGTTGTTCTTCAAGACACAAAACATTTAAGAAGTATCTGTGAGTGAAAGTGTATTCATAGTGAGTACAGTGTATATAATTTCACTTTTTCTGGTTACTTTGCTGGTTTACTTTGGTTATTGCTGGTTACTTTGTTTCACTTTTTTTAGTAAACTGTATAGACTTAGGTAAGTACAATTAGATAATAATTATTTTTAATCAAATATGATACATAAATGTAGATATGAAGACGCAGGATCGTTTTCAGTATACATCTGTGACAATAACCAGATCACTGGGTAGAAGAATTTGGAAAGAAACCATGTTAAATTTCTACAAAACTATGGCTGTTTCAGTATTGCTGTACGGTAGTAAATGCTGTATGGTAGGGTACTTGGGACTGAAGATGAAACCAGATCCAAGCATCAGAAACGCAGTCCTTGAGAAGAATTTAGACGTGTAGTTTGACGGATCACATTCAGAATGAAAAAATGTACTTCCATTTAAATGTCTCCTCAGTCTTTGAAAATGTTGGCACATAAAGAGAGAAATAGGAGGATCATTTGATACAAATACGTGAGGACCAATGGGCGAAACAAGCATTGAACTACATTCCTGATGACTAGGAGATGTAGGTAGGCCGCAAAAAGATGGGCAGTGAGGTTGGAAGGTCTAATCCGTGACAAGAACAAGAATAACTATTTATAATCAAGCATTTTTAACATAATGTTAAAAATAACATTAGAACAGACATAATAATTAGACAGGAAATAAAAATACAATTTTGTTGAAATCTATAGTTTTTAATTCTAATTAAAATGTTTAAATGGTGACTTCACTCAGAGTTTTCCTGATTTTATACATGCTATAACTCAGTCTCCTTGCAATACACACAAATTTTTTATTTTAAAACAAAGCTTTGTGACATAAGTGTAAAATTTTTATCTGTGACCCCAAACGATAACACATTTTAAAAAATTGCACAAAATCTCAAATTTGTAATTTCAAAGTTTTATAATAAAAGAGGAGAATCAGTTTATGGGCCTAGATACTTTTATTAACTGTACACATTGCTCTGTATCTTTAAAAATAAAAGTTTTTATTTATGTTAAAAAATCCTTGTAAAAAATTTTAAAGATGGCAAGATTTGAAAATGTTCAGTACAAATTTCATATGTAGATTGCACTTGTTTGGTGTCAATTAAATATTTCATTAGTACACCAATGATGTAGCTCAGAATCTGTTAATTTTTTTTTTTATTCCTAATTTGTCTACGTTGCAATCTGTTCAATTTAAAACAATAAGCAACCCCATGACCCAATGAGATGAGGATGATGTGTATGACGTGTAAATGAGGTGTCGTCTTGTACAGACCCAGGCTGACCATTCCAGAGAGAGTATGGTTAATTAAACCCCAACTATCAAAGTACACCGGTAACCACTGTCTAGTATTCAAATCCGTATAAAAGTAACTACCTTTACTAGGATTTGAACCGGGAACCTTTGTCTCCGAAAATCAGCTGTAAAAACAGCTGATTTTGGAGGACGACTTTACCTCTAGACCAACCCGGTGGGTTTCTGTTAAATTAAAATCGTTTTTGTTTCAAGACAAACCTGAAAAAAGTTAATTTCTCTAAAGTAAATGCTTATAAAATTTTTAAAAAATGCTGGCAGTCACAGTAGACAAATGGCAATAAGTTTTTAAAAAGAACAGATATTAAAAATAATTATAAATTTGAACTCTCCTACCACTAGAGTAATCATTCGAGTAAAAAATACTTTTAACAACAGTTAAGCAACCAATCACCACCTCTGGACCACTTAATATGAATATTTGGGTCATATGTGGCATAATAAAAAAAAAGAATTGTGGTTAACTGGTTGACGATCATTGATACGACACATGGAACAATAAGTTCCAAAATAAGAAACACTACTTTATTTTTTACAAAAATACTAAAATAATAGTCTAATAAAAATTAGAAGAGAATTCACATTACCTTCTGTACACATAGAACTCATCTCTGGATACATTAACAACAACAATTAGTCTAAAAGTTGAACGTAATTTGCTGGAAAGAGACCAAAACTGCCATCTGGACCCATACCCTGCCACCATCCTGCGTCAATCTGATCAATGTGCGTTATTATATCTCCCGGATCGAATGAAATTTCTGTATCATCAGCTGAAACAAAAACAGATTGCATAAACATAATTTACTTTATTTGCATGAATTTTCTACACTGAATTTCTGATGGAAATACATGCTCTTTAAAATTTAATACCAAACAATTAAAAAATCTCTACATAAAACAATAGAGAAAAAATTTAATTTCTGTTAGAGTAAATCAAAGAATGGTTAGAAGCAAAGGTTATTTCCCTCTATAAAAAAGGGGGTAGAACGGACCCAAATAATTACAGAGGTATCAGTTTGCTGGACACCACCTATAAAGTATATGCAAGAATAATCAATTCAAGACTAAGGAGGATTGTGGATAGTTTGATTTCAGAGGAACAGATGGGTTTCAGAAAAGGAAGGTCATGCTCAGATGCAATTTTTACCATGAACCAAATTATATCAAAAAGACGAGAGTTTAACCTTGAAACTCATCTAGCATTTGTAGACTTTATGAAGGCGTTCGACTCTGTCAATCGTAATCTCTTATGGTCTATACTTGAATCTAAAGGATACCCAAAGCATATTATTCAAGTTATGAAGGGATTGTATGAGGGGACAACAATCCGTCTGCAAGTAAATGATAAGGTAACAGAAGCCATCTTGGTAAATAAGGGAGTTCGACAGGGCTGCAGTATGTCGCCGACTTTATTTAACATATATATAGACGACATGTTGCAAACATGGAAAATAGGCATTAATTCAGGAATACAACTCTCAGAACAGATGAAGCTCAATCACATGATCTATGCAGATGACTTGGTATTAATACAACAAAGCGAAGACGAGTTACAGAAAGCGGTTTTTAGGTTGGACAAAATGTCTGAGAAATATAATTTGAAAATATCGCAGACAAAAACTAAAACTATGGCATTTAAAGGAAAATACACCGTAAGAACTAAAATAGAATTAGGAGGAAGAGTGCTTGAACAAGTCTCTCATTTCAAATATCTTGGTAATGATGTTTCGTATGACTTTGACAAAGATGTGCTTTACAAACTATCTAAATTTCAAAGCATTTGTGGTAATATACATAAATATCTGAAACGGAAAACAAGAAAAGATACGAGACTTAAGTTTTACGATACAATTGCTGTCCCTACTTTGATGTATGGCAGTGAGTCCTGGATACATACGAAAAAGGTAGACAGCAAAATCCAGGCTGCAGAAATGAGATTCTTACGAAGTGTATATGGATGCAGCCGAAGAGATAGGCTACGAAATGAAGAAATTAGAAAAACACTGAATGCTTTACCGTTGCTAGACAGAATCAAGCAGAACAGGAACAGATGGTGCAGCCATTTGAATCGCATGCCAGGCGAGAGAATACCAAAAGCCGCCAGAAACTACAAACCTACAGGAAGAAGAGATATAGGACGACCGAGGAACAGATGGGTACCGGAACAGGTTCAAGAAACCTAATCCTTGGAAGTGAAGAAGAAGAAGAAGAGTAAATCTGAGTTACTGACACCACAGTTAATTTATGCAGTTCGTACTTTCTGCCTGTATACAATTACACTACCTATACAGATATACTTGTCCAGAGTACATCACAGGAATGGAGTTGACAGGCGAAAAATAAGTATTTACAGGACATAAAAGCTGGCGAAATTGTATTTACGGATAAAAAGTATTTTCAGGACGTAATAACTGGCAAAATTAAAACTGGAAATGGATTATATTCTGAGGAGAACATCTATATTAAGAAATTACATTATTTGTTATTCCTTACCACAGTGAAATATGGCAAGAATCAAAAGAATTATACATCATTATAAACAAAATGGTATTGTCATGTAGAAAGACAAAAAAGTCACATTATTTTTAAATTAAAACAACATTAATTTTATCAAAAAGCTACCTAGTCCAGTACAACCTACCAATCCAGTACAGAGAATCATATTTAAGAACTAAGTTCAAAATAAGAAAACCTAATAAAACCTCAAAACTGGATACTTGCACACTCTAAGGTAATTAAAATTTTAAGGGTATTTTACCAGAACCTTAATATAATAACCACAAGAATTAAACCTAATCATTTTTTACATTTTTTTCTTTTTTTTTGTCATCAGTCTCTCGACTGGTTTGATGCAGTTCTCCAAGCTGTTCTATCTTGCGCTAGTCGTTTCATATCTACATACCTGTAACACCCTACATCTTTTGTAATTTGTTTTATATATTCTAATCTTTGCCTCCCTCTACAATTTATTCCCTCAATATTACCCTCCATTATTGATAGCCCAATACCTGGATGTCTTAGGATATGCCCCACTAGCCTATCCCTTCTTTTGGTAAGATGCTTCCATATTCTTCTTTTTTCATCTACTCGCCTAAGAACCTCTAAATTACTTATTTTGTCCACCCACCTAATCTTTACCATTTTCCTATAACACCACATTTCAAAAGCTTCTATCTTCTTCTTTTCTGCAGCCCCTATCACCCACGTTTCACTTCCGTATAACGCTACACTCCAAACATAATGTTTTAAGAAATTTTTCCTAATCTGTAAATCAATGTTTGTAGTCAGTAAGCTGTTTTTCATTTCAAAGGCTTTTCTGGCTTGAGTAATTCTACTCTTGATATCACTTGTGCTTCTACCATCCTTTGTTATTTTACTCCCTAGATAGCAGAATTCCCCAACTTCCTGTATGTTTTCGTTGCCTACTTTTAAATTTCCCATCTCTTCTAAACCACTCTTGCTGCTGCACAACCCTTTCGTTTTGTTCTTATTAATTTTCATGAAGTAATCCTTTCTCAAGATCTCATCCATTCCATTTAAGGCATCCTCTAGTTCTTTTTTTGTCTCGGCTAATACTACTATATCATCGGCGAATCTCAGCATTTTTATTGTTTCTCCTTGAATTTTTATTCCTGCGTCAAATTTCTCCTTCACTTCATTTATAGCCTCTTCTACATACAAGTTAAAAAGTAGTGGAGACAAAGAACAACCTTGTCGAACACCTTAAAAATTTTCTTAAAAAAAATTTTTCTTAAAAACTTTATTAAGCTGGAATTCATAACCGGTTTAGTCAAACAACTCCTATCCATTAAATCAATCTTACATTTGTTAACACCCCCAGTAACTTAAATCTTTGCGTACAATGTATTATTAAAAAAAGTAAGGTTTGAAGTACTATAGTAATGGACATGTTTAATAGCTAGTACATACAAAATTTTCATACTTTATGTTTAAGCTTGTTTCGTTATCTTCTTAATTACTTTCAGGAACAATTATATAGTAAAAAGTTACCAAAAAGTTGATGGCTGCTGGGAAGTTTTTGATGTGAATACTTGTATTGGAAAAAAACACTCAGAAGTTTATGTTCATAGACAATTGGCAGCTGTTCTTATTACTAAGTTTCTTACCCAACCAAAGAAATTAAATTTTTTAAGCCCATCAACCACCTGACTGACTGAACTTTCTTTTTTTTTAGCATTTAGACAAATATACAAAATAATTGAATACCTGCTTGATAGTCATAGAGTGCTTGTGCTCGTAATCCTAGACCTTCATCATCTTCAAGAAGTAAACCATCTCCTCCTCCATTAGTGTACAAAGGATCAACAAACGGCTGAGCCAGTTCAATTGCTGAAACATTAACATGAAATCCTTACATTTACTTCAACAATACAAACCTCTCTTCAACAACTTTTTAACCAATTTCAAAATTTTATTTTAAGATTTAATCAATTTAAATGGGTTTTGTTCACTAAAACTTTGTTTCTAACTTTAAATAAAATTTGAGACAATATTAACAGTAAATAAAATTACAATTTATCAACAACTTTAGCACTTTTTTTGAATTTCCAATAATTCACAGTTCGTAGTATTTATAAATTATATCATACCTACAGATAAATTTCATTTTAAAGAACATATTAGAGCATATAAAAACAAAAAGATAGATTTTTCAACTGTAGCTGAACATTTAATTTCAAATAAACATACTAGAACTACTATAGAATAATATGGCATCTCGGAAGTATGAAATAATTATAAAAAAACGACTCAATTGGAAAAATTTAATACATATATATAAATACACAAATTTAAATACAAATTAATAAACCACCAGGTAAAATTTAAAAATGATGAACTCTGCAAGACGGTAAACCTGATAACATAGTCATCTACTTGTACTTAATACAATTTTTGATATTGTCATGACAATCTGATGAAAGTGTCCAGGCACTAACCTTTTATTACTGCAACTGAAAAAAGATATATGATATCCGAAAGGACCAATTTCCTTTTTAAATCAGGTGAGAGTCATCTATTGTATATTTGTTTTTTGTTTTTAGAATATATTATAATGAAAGTAAAATTATATAAATAAGGTAAAAAACAAAAGTGATATAACAAAAGTGAAAAAATTAAATATTTTTACAATAAGCTTAAGTTGTAAATTTGAATTAAGCGACCATTTTAGTTTTTTGATCTTTTATCTTCAAAATTATTTTATCCGAAATCCAGAAAATAGTTTAATTTATCAGATAACTTTCACTTGACATAGTTTTTATCAGGGATTTACGGGAACGCTCCATACACCCCCATATACAACTCATTCTATCTAATTCTTCAGGTTTTATAACTGCACTGCAGTGTCTTAATCTACAGTTTAATGATTTCTTACAACTCCTTCATGAAAGACATAGTTTTAAAAATTATAACAGCATAATTTAAGTTCTTTACCCAAACTGTCAAAAATATAGATAGATGATACTGTTAACTTCTTTTAGCAGCAGCATTTGCAGTAATTAGCGTAGGAAATCAGAACTATGTACTTTAGATACCACCACCTGTGGCAGAACAGTGCTGAAGAGCCCAGATGACTGATCACAGAATAGATTAGAAGAAATCATGACAGAAAATCAAACTTTGAGGAAGCTGAGATACATCAAATGCTGAATGTAGTATTTCCATTAGGTATTTATGATGAAGGACTTCAAAGTACAGTCTCTGATATTACATTATATAAGCAATTATCAACCTTTGAACCTTTGTATTGCGTTATCCCTAGACTGAACTGAACTTTAACCCTTCTCTTATGGGAAGCAATCACCGTCACCCTGGTAGTTACCAGCTTTAAAAGCTTACAGCAAACATATTTATGAAGCGATTTGTTCGGTTCATATATCAAATTACATGCCTTGAATGGCTCTATAATTTCATATAACACACAATACAAATCCTATTGATAGCAATGTTGAAACAATCGTTGCAAGTTGCCAACTTACTTTTGAACTAGTCCTATCTTCAAGACAATGTAACTTAGGTAATATTTCATCCAAAAGGTTGGTAGAACTACCTACTAAGTCGTAGTGACACGTAGATGCTATGAAATAGAGGTTTTTGTTCCTACATGCAACCATTTGCGTGGTATGTGGAAATTAAGAGAGTAAACATTGTCTTTCTTCATCAAACCCTTCGACCTTTTACATGGCCTATTAAAAAACCTATACTTTTACCACTACTATATAATTTTGTATGTTTATTTGTAACTATATAATATACAAATACAGTTATATGTGTTCAATGTTAATACTATTCACACATGTATTGTGAACAACAGGGTGTGGGGGCGGCAGGAATTTGACAATGCAACACTGTTCACACATTCTATTCCCACTTTGTGCGTACCATTCTATGTGTTTGACCCACTGTAGCTAACGAAAAACACTAACGATTTTCATGGTTTTTATAATAAAAATAACCGTACATGTTTTATAAAATACCTGTAATTATTTCACAATTTTTATTCAGTAAATAACTTAATACAAATATTTTTTTCATTGCAATCTTTCTATAAAAAATACAAAATTGCGAAAAAATTTTGCAAATTTTCAAACTGCAATTATTAAGGCATTATTAATGTTGCTCAAAATTATATTATAAAACATGGTTTTATTCATGAAAACGTCTTCTACAAATTATGCAGTGTACAATTTTATAATTAACTTAAATTTCACCATGTAAAAGCCAAAAATAAAGTAACCAACAAATTTTTACATGCGAAAGTGTTTCGCCTGTTGTAGCTAGCGAAAAACTAAAACCAATTTTTATGTTTTATATAATAAAAATAATCGTACGTGTTTTACAAAATGCCTGTAATTTTTTCACAATTTTCTATCAGTAATGGCCTTAGATAAATGAATTTATTTGGGAGCGTATTTTGATATTTGAAGTTTCACTATACGACTAGAAACATGCCGCATCAGGAGGGTTAATAAAACTTAAATTTTAAGTCACATTTTATGTTTCAGTATGTAAGATACTTACAGCTATTATTCTGAGCAATTTCTTCTTTAACTGGTGAAGATGGTTGTATAACATTATGTTGTGTCTCCAACTCTGTAACTTCTTCTTTCTAAAAACAAGGAGAAAAGAATAATATTAATGAATGAACAGTATAATACAACTATAATAATAAATAATATAAAATAATAATTATGAATGTACAGTATATAAATTGAACACTGAATGATAAAAAAAATCCAGTAGTACTTTTTAACAATTAAAAATTTTTAATTATTAATCTGTACAAAATAATACCAATGTACCTAAAAATAGATTGATGAATTGTATCGAATATTCTTATAATTTAAACTAAAGGGTTTCACCCTTGAATACAGTCTAATTGTCTTGCTGGCAAATTTGTGTGCATTTCTATTTTTTTTAAATACTTTTCAAGTAGGCTTTGTCAGTACAAGAACAATGAACAATGCTGTATCTATGATTTGATTATTTAACTATACTAATATCACATTAATCTGTAATAGGTCTATTAATAAGAAAACACAGTTTTCTTTGTTTGTTTATAATACGTAACCTCTGAAACTACCCAACCCATTTCAAAAAATGATTTCAATGGTGGAAGCTAAGAGCTTCGAGATTAACACCAGGCTACACAGCATTACATCATTTTCAAATTTAAAAAAAACACTGCAATTGGTAAACTGACGTCAATCATTTCTTTTATTTAATTGAGAAGGGGAGTTCTTTTATATATTGTTAGACTATCAATCTACTGTACACAGTACATTATATTATACACTCAGGTATCAGATAGGTACATTAATTACTATCTACAATATGACATCTTCCTTTACTCTTTTCTTTTTTTAATTTTTGAAAAGTATTCACAGGATATATCAAAAAATAATATCACATCCAATTTACGTAAACCTTGAAAAAGTTTACGTAACCTTACGAAAGTTACGTAAACCTTGTAAAAATCAAAGAGGTCACACCATTTTTCTTAAAAAATGGATTTTATCGTACTGTTTCTTATAATACATATTCAGTTACACTCAGACCATATATCTCCCCTTTCACTAGTAATTCATACTGATGTCAACAAAATTCCTGTTTCCAATATTAATTAACATGTAAGGTAATGTAAGAAGTTACAACGCTTGTAGCAGTTAGATTTACCTGCTGACAAGTGGAAAAGCTGATTAATCAAATCAGGTGTTAATTTCAAAATGAATTATTTACAAAATTCATAGTTTGATTAATTAATTTTTTATATATTTTTTTAAATTCTATTTTTATAAAACAAAAATGATTCATATTTAAAGTAAAAATTTGTTTATAAACTCAATTGGTAAGGTACTGTTAACTTTTGTTTGTTAATTTTAAAATAATCTTCCATTATAATTAATTTATTGGTGGAAAATATAAATTTGGTTAGAATGTCATGGATAAAATTCTTTAACAATGAAAATGTAATTTTTTTGTCGGCAGTTGGACACCGAACCTACCATTTCATTTTATGGCGCTGATTAATAAGTTTTGAATATTTATGCATTACATATATTAATTATAATATTAAGAAGAATTGATAAATAGAAAACCTACAAAAATATATAAATACAAATTAGAATAAAATATCCACATAGTCTACAAACAAAAAGATTAGATAAACGATTACCGAATAATTAACATAACTGTCGCAGTAGACACAAAAAGATTTTTTTAAGGAGCTAAGTTCAAATTATACAGAATTCATTATTTATTTTTAAAATCAAGATCAGATATCAACGGATACAATGTGTGTGGTAAGGTTTCAACTATCAGAACAAATTAATAAATTAATTATTAATATTTTCCAAATTTAAATTCAACATTTAATTTTACAAATCAAACAATAATGTTTCAATAAAAGTTTCTTAAATGCGAATTCATTTCATTTGATATTAATTTCTTTTCATGTAGAGAGAGTGACATCGTAGAGATAATTACAAATTTGTTTTTATTAATTTTAAATGTTTCCCCACACACAGCTGAGTTTACCTGGACAAAGCTCATTGGTTAATGATACACCACACTGTACGCTTTAAATTTAGTTTGCCTTGAAGCACCGCAAGTAGGGGTTTGCTAGTAAATAATAAAAAAATACTTACTTGGTTATTGCTAATCTGTTCCGTATTATTAACAGTTGGAGAAGTTGGTTGTTGAACAGCCTCACTAATGTTATTATTATGATTATTTGTAGGAGGCCAGGATACTTTATTAGTGACTGGTGATGTAACATTTGTATTTTCTGAAAAAAAAATTATTTCTGTATAATGGTAAATATAAGCTTCACAATAATTTACACAATAACTCTCTAGAATTGCTATTAGTACTTCTTTGTACACTCGTATTCCATTGTTTATTGAAATTTTAAAAAACTAATTACAAAAAATACTTTACCAATTTGATTAGAAGCTACAGGATTAGAAGGAGTATTATAGGAAGCTCTCCTTTGAAGTATTTGACCAGCTGATGTATTTTGTTCAAAAACAGCACGGGCATCAATCGTACGTTTTGAAATAAGACTCTGTGCTTCCTGAAAAGTAAAAAAGTTTTAATCTCTATACTATTTTTCAGCATTGTGAGCTCTGAACATATGCATTGCCCCCACCCACTTCATATCTAGCCAATGACTTGGCAGCAACGTTACCAAAACTTGCTGTTGTAGCTCTGTTATACAGTCGACCTCGGTTAGTACGCCCTCGGTTAGAAAGCTATATCGGTTATAGCGCTATTTTCAAAATGTCCCCAGTCTTCTATATTAAGTTAACATGTATTTAGGCTCGGTTATAACGCTTTGTGAACTCGGATACAGCGCTGTTTAGAATAGAAAGGGGCCCTTTCTTAGAATTTTGTTGCAGGCTACACAAACAACGTGAGTTGAGTCATTTCCTGCCAGGCGTTCTCACGCTCACACAAATGTCTGTATGCCTTAGTGAGAATTCTTAGAATTTTGTTGCAGGCTACACAAACATCGTGAGTTGAGTCATTTCCTGCCAGGCGTTCTCACCCTCACACATGTCTGTATGCCTTAGTGGGGAGAAAGCTTCAATTCAATCTTCTGAACCCACAACAGTGTGCCCATGGTGTTGCTCGTATACAGTATATTCTGTTAATAGTCCGTGATCGTTACGTTTCAGTTTTGCGTTTTGTATTGTGCGCTAACATCATGGCAAAAAGAAAAGCCTTATCATTTGACTTAAAACTTGAAGTGATCGCGTGCTTAGAGAAAGTTGAAAAACAAATCGATGTGTGTCGAAAGTTGGGGTTGGCTGGTTCAACAGTTTGTGGCATATGGAGTTCTAAAGAGAAAATTAAATCAACCTACTGCAGTTACGACAACAACAAAGAATCTAAAAGAATGAGAACAACGAAGCATGAAGACTTAGATCAAGCCCTATTGAAGTGGTTTAAGGAGCAGCGCAGTTCCGACACACCACTTAGTGGCTACATTATGTTAACAAAAGCTCAACAGTTAGCAGAACTTATGAACTTGGACTTGGTGTGTAGCAGTGGTTGGATTGACCGGTTTAAGAAACGACATAACATTGTCTTTGGTAAAATATGTGGTGAAGCAAAGGAAGTGAACCAAAGTGTACCGCGCGAATGGATTGCAACAGAGTGGCCGAAAATTATAGACGAGTATGGTAGTGAAAACATTTTTAACGGGGATGAGACTGGCCTTTTTTTTAAACTAGCACCACAAAACACTTTAAAATTCAAAGGGGAGAAGTGCATTGGCGGAAAACTATCAAAAGAACGTAGCACTGTGTTCGTGTGTGCAAATATGACTGGAACAGAAAAGCGGGACCTTTTAGTGATTGGTAAATCGAGAAATCCCCGATGTTTCAAATCTGTAAAACGATTGCCTGCGAAATATCGATCAAACAAGAAAGCCTGGATGACTTCAGAGATTTTCGAGGAAGAAATTAGAAATTGGGATGAAGAACTAGTTAAGAAGAGAAGAAAAATTGCCCTGCTAGTAGACAACTGTACAGCGCATCCAAATATCAAAGAGCTCAAGAGCATAAAACCCATCTTCTTGCCTCCGAACTGTACAAGTGTACTCCAGCCAATGGACCAAGGAGTTATCAAGAGCTTAAAAGCTCACTACAGAAAGAAATTAGCGGTATGTATTCTTCAAGAACAAGACACTTTAAACTTCGGAAAAGTGACATTACTTGATGCTTGTCGGTTTCTCCAAAAGGCGTGGATTGAAGTTTCAAAATCAACGCTGTTTCAACCACGCTGGCTTGTTTACAAATCCAGAAAACCTTGATGACGACTATGACATGCCATTGAGCGAATGGATTCAGCAGTACAACATACCTCAAGACCTACAATCATTCATTTCTTTCAACGAGGATGTTGTAACCAATGGAACTAGCACTGACCAAGAGATTATCAGCCAAGTTCTACAAGCAAATAACACCGACGAAAATGAGTTTGAAGAAGAAGTAGAAGTGGAAGACGGACCACAAGAACCTCCAACGTACACGGAAGCTCTAAACCAAGTAAGCCAGTTAATTTCATTTTATGAGTGCAAGAGGGAAAATGACAGTGACGATACAATTTTATTAAACTTGTATAAAATTTCAAGTGATATAGAACAAAAATTTTTACTTTCAAGAAAAGTACAAAAAAATATCAAAGACTTTTTTAAAGTAGTGTAAAAAAAATATTGTGTTGGGTAACTTTTAGTTTTTAAATAATAATTTGTAATTGTGTGTACTGTAATAATTATGTTTTATTAGTTTTTATTAAATATTTTTAAATATGTAATACTCTATGTGTAATAAATTGAAATAAACTAGCCAGTAACTAATTATAAAGTACAAAGTATGCTTTTTTAACCCTACATACAGTATTTCCGTCGTTTACAAACTCGTTTATTGTAAACTCGGTTACAAAGCTACCTCGTTTATAGCGCTCAAATACGTTCGTCCCTTCAACCACGTTATATCCGAGGTCGACTGTATATTTCATCAGCGCTCTATAATCGACGTGTTCAGTAAGACGCAAAACATGAGTGAAATACTGTGGCTCTTATATGCATACACATGTAATGTTTGTCAGGCTGATACATTCATACAATCTGACAATGCTGGCAAACGTTCTAAAATTGGTCTAAATATGTGGAATAGCAGAGCTCATCAATGGTGAAAAGAATTATA
Source organism: Catonia carolina (assembly GCA_035578175.1). Taxonomy (NCBI): domain Eukaryota; kingdom Metazoa; phylum Arthropoda; class Insecta; order Hemiptera; family Achilidae; genus Catonia; species Catonia carolina. Next base: position 63,262,357 of record JAQMRL010000001.1, on the reverse strand, counting down.
GAATAAATTCAAACTTAATTAATTTTTAAATTCAATCATTAAAAAGATTAAATTAGTGACATACAAACACACACAATCATTTTGAATAAAGAGGAATCACTGACATAAACAGTAAGTCACGTAACAGGTACAATTACAATGAAGACACATACCTGAAAATCTGAAAAGGAATAAAGGCGGATAAAATTACTAATTCTACTGTACTAGTTTATTTATTACCGGTTATTTATTTATGTATTTATTTACACACGCAAGATTTTTTTTGTGTCTGAATTACTTATTAAATGGTCAGTTGACAATATTTTTTAGACATATATTTATGTATAGTTGCCTTAAAACACTCCAATTCAAAGCCATGATGAAGTTGACAATCTTCCAACAAGATTTGCCTTTCATATCTCAAAAATTATTCATGGAAACTCCATCCAAAAGAACAAACATATGTGATCTTTTATTAATACCAACAAACTTTACCCTTAAACTATTACTAATATTAAATACTGTGAGTCACATACTTGATTCCTCTGTTGCCTTAAAACTTCACTTCGTGTTCTTCGTTCAATTTCTTGTTGTTCTCTATCATCATCTTCATCAGCTGTTCTTTCTTCTATTCTTTCCTGTCTTACATTTTTCTCAGCTTCTCTTTGAACTGTTATACTAGCACTTCTTTCTTTTATCTTTGCTTCTCTAACAGCAGCTTCTTCAATCTAGAATAGAGTACAAAAAAGAATGTTAATTATTGGTCAATTTATTTATAGATGCAAATTGTGGGGACTAAAGCAAGACTAGGTGGGACTCTCTATCCCACAGCTTCATTGTCAACAAGGTTCCACCTCCCATGTTTTCACTGGCAAAAACTAACCATCCTTCTTATATTTTCTACCATGTGGGTCAGTCCACTTCAAATCAACCAAAAAATTAATAATTTGACACCCAAGTCCTTAGATTTTGATGAAACTTGGTATTATTGTTCATTTTTTGCCTCAAGTAACCACATCAAATATTTTTCTGTATCTGAACTATCAAATGGTATTGCCGAATTTATTCTTGCAAATAAATTGTGTCGAGAGCTTTGAAATGCTTAAGGTATTAATTAATATTATACTAATTGTTGCCAAATGTATAGTTAGCAGAAATATGATATTTTGAATAAAAATGAGAAATAATTTAACTATGTTCTAATTTGCTGTGTAGTCAATACAAGGATAAAAATAAAAATGACTAACTTCTACCTTTGAAGTAAAAATTTTAATTGAAGGAATGAAAATGCCATCAATTTTATTACTTCAAATAATAGAGCAAACTTTATACAACAAGTACATAAAAAGAGTTTTTTGATTACTCTTGACCCTTTTGAAGATATTGCTGTTTCCGTAAAACCCTGAATATCAATGAAAAACATGTAAAAAATGATCTTTAAGGATTTTTTTCACACTAAAAATGGTTACTTGTTCAAAAAGTAGCATTTTTTCTCAATTCCTTATACATTACAGTATCCTCATAAAAAATTTCATCATTATTAATTGGTAAATAAGGAAGCTATGAATTTTTTTTGTCTTTTAAGGTCACAATAATTGCGTTCGTCTGCCCGATGATCAAAAACCATTAAATAACAAAAACTTCAATAAGCTGTAAAAAATAAACCATTCAACATACTGCAAAAATATTTGACATGGTTACTTAGAGGCCAAAAATGAACAATTATACCAAGTTTCATCAAAATCTGAGAACTTGGGTGTCACGGTGTGGTTGAATTGACATGGATTGACCCATATACATATATCACACAAGGAGTGCCCATTGCTCAGCAATCATCCCGGTAACTGGAAATGACCATATTCAGACTATCCTATGCAAGTACAATGAGATCCGGTAGCAATCCAATCCACTTAATTCTGCTGCCTTGTAGTCTACCCACAGCTTGCCAACGCAGCCATCCAAGGTAGCATTACTTCGTATGGAGACTATACCAAAGTCCCAACAATATTCAAGTTAGAAAGCTGTAACCATAGACATAAGAAACATGCCTAATTATATGTTTACCTCTCTTTTCCGTAACTCCTCTTCTATTCTAAGACGTTCCTTGACCCTTTTATTATTTTCTTCCTCTATCCTCCTCTTTTCCTCTTCCTCTTCTTTCTGCCAAAATTTATCCCTTTCACTCGTGTTTATTTCCTGCCTAGGAATAACTCGTTTGTAAGTTGTACCCTAGAAAAATATACAAGAATGTAGAAAGAATAAGACAACACAAAATTGATTTTTTGATAATTCTGTTATGCTTTAACCAAGTAAGGAAGCTCCAGAATTTTATTTTTATCTCTTTTATTGTATTTTCATACTATTTCATAAATGTTTAATTTGTTACTTTCCATTAAATAATTAAAAATGAGTTTCTTCAAAACTGAATATATCTTTCAAAATAAATCATATGCAATGGATTATTTAACAATTTAATATCTCATACATACCACTGGACCACTTTCTTTAACAGTTTCAGTCCTCTCCTTAAAACTGTATGCAGAACCGGTGGATTTCGAAAGTTTTTCAATGATCAACTCTGTATCAACTTCCTCCTCAGTTCGTGCGTTTATTGTAATGTGAGCGCCTTTCAGGATATTTGAAACATCTCTTATATGATTAGCACATGTACCCTTTCGTAAATTTGGAGCACCTTCACCTTGCTGCAAAAGTAAATGAATAAAATTTCATTCTAAAATGGACAATGCAACGGAAAATGATTGAATTTTAATCCTAGTACTAAAGTGTAAAAAGAAAATGTTTAATATACACACACTTCTGTAAAAATCAGACACATAGATGGAGTGATTTTATTGGATGGATTAGGTGGTTCTTTTAGTCACCTAAAGATACTGCAGATCACTCCTAATTCACTCAGCAAACAGTTCCTACTCTTGTATAAGTTTTACAAGACTGCATACCATGTATTTCTGTAGGAGATTGTTCTTCAGGTTGATTTGTTTGAAGAGTGAATGCCTCTTATCAGTAAATGCTTTGCAGTCAAAGATATAATAGAAGGCAGATTTTTCTCTCTCCCCATACAACAGCACTAAAGATCACCATGCTGCATAGATGTTTCCTAAGGTGATGATTCCCCATTAACAGGCCTATAACCAACCTAAGCTGCTTTCTGCCTAGAACAAGTACTGTTGAACCAAGATTATGGGATATTACGCCCTTCATTCTCTTACTGTGCTTTGTTCCAGCAGTTAAGATTCCAATACCTCTAGTGTACCGCACTAATCCACGACTGTCTGAGAGAATGTGATATGGCTACCCTTATATTACTCTTCAAATTCTCATACACAGATAATACTAGCCAGTACTTCCACCTAAAATACAGCAGTGTACAAAGAATCTCCCCAAAGAAACAGATATGTCACTCCAAAGGGGAACACCATGTATTCTAGCACCTAAATCATCATTCACCGTAGGAGGTATATCCACCCATATACCAAACCAGGCCTACTCATTCAGTGAGTCCCTTGATATCATTTTTGTCAATCCATTTGTAACGTAAATGGTCTCAAAAAAAATACTACACAGGTATTACTTAATAAACAATGTCCAAAATATGGTGTACGACCATTTCAGGAATCACAAAATTTCCAACACGTGGGTTTTACCTCCACATGCTGTTGATTCTTAGCCTTTAAGTCCCTATCCTTGCCTCACCACCATTAACAAAGTCTAGAAGTAACCAAGGATCACCTCCAAATCTGCAGTCGAAACACCAGCAACAATCCCTGTGGTATGTAAACAGGCATGCTATTTGAAGACTAGCAAGTCTCACTGCCACCCAGAGCTGCAATACCTAAGGCCACCATTACAGTCTCCTTTACATTAACCTGGTTTATGCACCAAAGAATCACACACACTTGTGTACATGTATACACACATACTAAAAACCAAATCTTAAATTAGACTTTTATTAATTTAAACAATGCTATTAGAATTAAAGCAGTTCTACAGTATTGTAGAATTAGAATATTATTGTAGTATTAGAATTTTACAGTATTGTAATTAATAAACAATATTTTGATTATTTCATTTTATATATTCAAAGATTAAATTTGAAAATGTGAAGACCTCATCTACTAAAGATAAGTTGTTAGTCAACAACCTGATTCATTTAGGGCCTAGTTTGGAAAATGAAAATCGGACAAGGAAAACGACTTGTAAACTAAGAAATTTTTATCTTTCTTTGACTTTCTTGTAGCGTGTAAAAAATTTCATGGTGTACAATTATGGTACTTAGGTTCAATAAATAACATTTCCCAATTTAATCCAACAACTGGCAACCAAAGATTAAGTTGTACAATTAAACCTGTTACTATTAAAAAAGTTACAATCGTTTGCAACTCTGAGACTTTATCAACATATCTTATCACTGTTCACTGGGTACTAGAGAAGAAACAGAAATGGAATTGTTTTCTACAATTCCATTCTAGGAAGTGGATAACTGAAACATAATTTGTCTACAATGGACAGTATTAGGCCCTAGTTATAAATATTCAGAAAACAAAAAACAAATAGTGAGCTATAGAATTAAGTAACTGTGTAATAGAAGGAATTTATTATGACAAAATTAACAAATATCATTAATCATCAGGTCATATACACATACAAATAAACTACAAAACATCTACAGTATTAAACATTGAACGTAATATCTTAACAATAACTCCCTACTAAAAATATAGGCCAATAACTAATAACATAAACAGAGAGATGATAAATGCACTTTAAATAATTTATATTAGGCCAACTATTAACAAAAATAATTTTATTTATTACAAATATTAAATAACAATTCAAATAGTCACTGAAAAATTTTAAAACGCAAATAATTATTAACAATAAAGAAGTATAGTAAGAAAAATTTTAATATTGTGTTTAAAAAAAATAGTTACCCAATTAATGAGAACAAATTTGTGTAAGCTTGTTTTTGGATCTAATACTTTGCAAAAAGCATACATTATTTTGCCACTGTTCAAATCCTCACGTAGTTCATCAATGCCACAATCTGCAAAAAGCAATTACATTTGTTATCATCTTGAAAATTACCTGTAGCTTGTTAAAATTATTAGGTAAATCTGAGGTGAAATCACTTTATATTTAAAAAGAAATACTACATTTCTGCTGAAGTTGTACCCATGTGAATTAGTTGAAAATACACACAAAAAAAATTCTATACGTTGCACTTTCAAAACTCATAAAATTTCAAAAACATTGGATTGTCTTCAAGTTTTTAAAGTTTACAATAAACGGAAAGTATTTTTTATTTCCTAGTATATTGTGTATTATCTTTTATAGTTAATGGCTTTATATTATGATCACGTTATTTCAAATACTTAAGACCTTTTGTTCTAAATTTTTGTATGCATGAAACAGGCTCAGATCATATCAATTAAGACAAGACTACATACAAATAGTTAGCACTTTCATTGCTACACAAAGTATAACCCGTGTGCTAAATTCTTTTTGTCAAAATGTTGTAGTTAAAAAATAATTACAGCCAACGTGAAATTTACTAGTAAAAACAAATACAAATGAAGCAAACTGTAGTGTACCAAAACACTACCAAGCATTCCCAGAATGAAATTGAACAGTACAAATTGACCTGACCTGAGAAAACAGCCATAAAAGTAGAAGCCTCCATCACGTGCTTGATGCGTGATCAGCGGTGAAAATGGAAATTAACAAAATAATGAAAAGGAATCGTATTCACAACAGGTAGGCGTGTAATGAAAAATCGTAGAGTTTAAGGCAAAATTTCTCTGTTTATATTAAAAGGTCTTGATGAAAGCAACTCTAGTAATAATGTAAAATTTAGTTTAAGACAAGGTTACATAAAGATACACTATATCTTGCTAAATTACTGAAAACTACTGCGACACATAAAACAGGATAAATTTTATATCATAACCTTCTTAAAATATTAATTTAGTTTTGTGTTGACTTACGAGCTACTCAATTTTCACATTATTTTTTACTAAATGATAACCATAACTATTTCAACAAGATAGTAATTTAATTTGTTAATTCCATTCCAAAAACAAACTATTCATAAAAAAGAAATTGAATATGATAGATCTAATAACATTATAAATCCAATGTTTACACACACATTAAAAAGAACGATTAAGAGCATATATAAATTATTAGTTCTACGCATTTTTCACTGAAAGTATTAAATTGATAGTAATTACTTTTTGAAAATTTAATAAGTTTTAATAATCCTTACCGCCTTTGCTAACAACTTTGAGATCATTTGTCTGCCCTTCATAACCAAACAGTGCCCTGAAAACAACACACAAAATAACAAAAAGACATTCAACTACAATAACAAGTAACAGTGAGAGATGTAAAATTATTTAACCATTAAAAACTTGATCATTCCAGACTCAATGTAATTCGCATTTTACAATGTAAATAATGTTGCATCATATTAGCAAAGAGAAACCACAGAAAAATACTTCGGTAAGCACAATCATTTTTTCTAAAATAATATTGCTAACGGCTTTAACATTAGCAGTATTGAAGGAAAATGTCAGTATTTATATGTGGTTTTAATAGCACTTAGTGCACACAAACAAAATTTTTAACATCTCCTAAGAAAAAATCAATACTCAGTATCAATCCTAATGTACGTGTTTCTCATCTTTATGTGGACCTTTTGATTAATTTAACAAAACCTTAACAGTGTCCCAACAAATGTTGATCCTGCACACTATACTGTCTGTACACCTGCACACTTAAATCCATTTTAAGAAAAATACAACTGAAGACCTTCACCAAACATCAACACAACACAAGCTTAAATATAAATTTATATGATGTCCTGAGCGTAAAATTTAAATACTTTTATAGGATAAGCCTAACTTTTGAAAATCTACTTAAGCCTAACCTAACTTATAAAATCTGTTTTTCATGAATTTCGAGCACCTATATGATCTCTGTGAAAACTTTCAGACATATCTAACTTTAGTTACGTATCAAGGAACTGATAAAGTTTTTTAAAAAAGAAAACGAATTGCTTTAACTTACATGTGTCATAAAACACTAGCGTTGTATTTCATTACCTACGACGGTTTGGGCTAACTAGAACAAATTCAGACTTTAAGAAATACTGTGTAATACTTTGGGTAACCCCTATTCTACAATTCGCAGACTATAACATATTATAACAACATTTACAAAATTTTTTATTTCACTACTATTTATGGTCATTAACCTAGATCTGTTTATCGAAATAAAGGTCTTCAGAATAAAAACATTATAATATAACTACAAAAATTCGTTAACACAAAGAAACTGATGTTAGTATTATACATCATTATACAAATCAACTACAAATTATTAATTTTAGCTTAAAAAAGTAGTGAACCATAAAAAATATTTCTAGAATAACAAATTAGGAGAAACTCGCCCAGTGTTCTAGAAACATGAAAACAAAATCAATTGCTCACCAGTCTGTTTTCGATTTGTCATCCACTACGTCTTTCCAAGCACCCAAAATTGATTCTTTGTGTTTTGTCAAATTAACTGCCATAGTTGTAAATACATTAATTTTATTTAGACTAAATTAAAAATATAGATTTGACTATAACCGGCTAGGAGGTTAAACTTCGGTCGTTGACATACACTTCTACCAACATGAGACGTCAAAACAATAACATCTGGTATGTGCTCGCCACTTGTTATTATTTGGGAGCAAGAATTAGCACGTTTTATTTCAGCAGCGCATGTTGAATAATGTAGTACGTAAGAATCTAAAAACTACTCAACAATTGTTATTCAAATTTAACGATAATATTGTAAAAATTCTTATGAGTAAGCGGTTTTTTTATTTTTTCCATATATAGAATGTCCATAAATTTAAAACTTTCTGTTACATAGTGGTGGGAGTTGTTTTGTCCGCTTAAAAGATCATCACAACACGTTATCCGCTAGCATTTGGTTGCACATGTATAGCGGAATTTGTATTTACATCTTTTATTTGTTCTAATTTATCATTTTTGTTTATTGAAAAGTTTCTTGTTTTGTCTCGCAAAAATTAGTTAATGCATTAATTTAAACAATAATTTCTCTTCTTTGTATAATTACACTTTTTATAAAAAGATCCTCTTACTCTATGGTACTATCAGAAAAATTTATCAAAAGTTTCTTTAGCAGAAAAAGTTATGTTTCTTATTCTCATCTTTATGTTAGATTTATTTTTTTATTATTGAAAGCCAGTTTTAGAATATTCCACACAGAAGAACTTTACTAATGTGTACATACCTTAAGTTCCCTAATAGTGAACAACAAAAATTGCAAAGAAAATCCTGAATGCCTTACTCTCAGGAGTTACCAAGGTTTCAGCTGACCATCCCACCATGTGGCCATGGTGTAGTGGTCAATGCAACTGTCTTCTATACCAGGATTACCAGATTCAATTCCAGTCAAGTCTGAAATTTATTTCATCAACACTTTTTACCTTTATTGTCTGCATTTGCAGTAATCTACAAAACAATTGAATGTAAAATCCAAATAAAATACTTTCAAATGATTTTCCTGTTGCCACAAGAAATAAGTTAAACTCTGATGTAGATTTACTCATTGAAACTAAAGGAGAAGTTCAGTACACAGTGATTAACAAGCATGTGCCTCTGAAAATGGTACTATCAAAAAATAAATTGTTAAATAAATCGTGTAGGCACTCATTAATCAGTTCAATTAATATTTTAATGTGAATCTGCATTCTTAGGTGAGTAAGCTTCAGTTCATCCATTCCTCTGTGATGGGGTATAGAACCAAAATAAATTTGTTGTTAGGTACATCTTGTCTTCATATTTCTGAGAAGGGTACAAAACAGGGGAAATACCTGCAAAAATATTTCTTTAGTTTTAGATTTATTACATGGGGTTTATAATATTGACAAAAACCCAATTTTATCTCTGCTTTTTACGTTCTGTTTTGACTTTTGTGACTTTGAACATGGATCCGCAGTGGAGTTTGTTCATTTGTAAACTGGCCACAATACAAAGTTGCTTGCCCAATCATTACCCTACCGTCAAATGGGGTAAAGTGGATCATAAGGGGTAAAGTGGATCATTGTCTCATTTTAGTAGAAGAGATCAGCTGGTACTGCCATCTTGTGGCAGAATAAAGAACCAATTATAGGTTATGTTTCTACAGGCTTTATGTATGAAATTCTATAAGAAAGATTTAAAAAATATCATCTGGAAAATTGTAATTAATTACTTTTATAAAACAAAATATTCCTGATCCAAATTGAATAGTAAAAACTTTGCACTGGAATAAAATAATTTCAAGTTGAAATTTAAAGGTAAGATGTCAGTTTCAGTTCTTAATATTTCATCTAGCCAATATGTTAATTTCAATTGTTTAGGTTATGTTTTGATGAAGTTACAATAAGAAACGTTCATTATTGTCACTTTCAGGGGTAAAGTGGATCACAGTAGAAAAAACTACAATGGCCTTATTTTATTAACTGATTTTAAATTAATTTTTTTTATTAAAATACTAAATAGTAATTTTAGGTTATGAGACTAAATACTAGCTTTTTTACAGGTTTCACATAAAGGTTAATGCACCGTTGTCTTAAAAATGCCAAGAAAATAAAAAAAAAAATTAGGTGCTAAAGGATTCAAAAATTATGATCAGAAGTATTTAGAAGAAGCAGTAAGGAAAGTGAAAAATGGACACATGTCTATTCGGCAAGCATCGGAGACCTTTGCTGTTCCATTTACAACCTTACGTAGATGGGTAAAAGAAGGAGACAAGCTTCTAAGCTATGGACGTCAACCAGCATTAACTGATGAAGAAGAATTGCAGCTTGTAAAAGGGCTTCTTTTGTGTGCTGATTGGGGGTTTCCTCTTCAAAGCAAAGACATTAGGTATATAATATTTAAAATCTTAGTAAAAAAAAGCCTATCCGCATGCGTGAACTGAAGACTGGAGAAGTGTTCTCCCTCCAACTGCCTCTTTGTGTCTGCGTTCAAGTAATCAGAGCGCTCTCGATCATTTCTCATTAGCCACTTGTCCTATCAACTTCAAATAGGTACCAACAATTAATAACTATCTGTAAATAAATTAATACTCGTAAATCTTTATTTGAAAAAAGTGCACGGAACAAATTATAAAAGACATTAAACAATGTTTATGTTCATTCAATTTTTTAAATATTTACCTAAATAAAACGAAATGATATTGTTTTGAAACCTATCGTAATAAATAATATCGTAATGTAATGCACAATAATTGTGTATTTTGGTTTTGTTATTGCTCCATATCACTGACGTAAATTACTGGTTTTCTGTCTCGTCATTAATGTGATATGTCAACATTTGACTCATTCCTTGGTCACGTACATATATTTTCACGTACTTATTAATTACTTTGTTCATAAAATGTTTGATTCAAATGCGCTAAGCAGTTTTAAAATAAACAATGAAACACATGTTCGTAGGCTTACATTAATCAGGCCTCAGTATAATATTTTAACTGGTGTAATGCAGTCATTTAATATTTTAGCGTGCGTGTTTATAATACACATATTATTAGAATGTTAAATTAATTTTTAGTTTTAGTACAGAGTGAGTGATTTCCGTGTGTTAGTGTTTGTATACCATTTTGTGTGTAAGTTTTCTTGGCTTTAAGTTCGACTGTTGTGTGATATACTCGTATTTAAATATTTATATATATATATATATATATATATATTACCTATTTTAATTTAAGTGTAGCTATAATAAGGCCATGGCATCTACGTCAAGTAGTGTATCAGGCAGGCCATTAAGGGGGCAAGCTCGGGAAATTGTTTACAATGTTGCCCAGTATTTCCAAAATCTGAAAGAGACGAGTGGTTTAGCGGAGATTAATGTCATTAATTCGGCAAGCGACGCAACTGGAGTCTCAAAAAGTTTAATAAGAAAAATCCTTGAAGAAGGAAAAGAATCTTCGGCTAAGGGTAAACTATGCTTTTCTACCCCAACAGGAAAAAAATCTTCCCGGAAAAAACATATTACGGTAGACAGTTTTGTCGAATGCGCTATTCGACAAAAAATTCATTCCTTCTACGCCGTACGAAAAGAAGTGCCTACAGTAAGCAAATTGCTGACAGCGTTGAAAGAAGACGATGTTATTGACTGTAGCTCAGATTATTTACGACGTCTAATAAGAAATCTTGGTTTTAGATGGAAACGATGTCAATCAAAACGGAAAATTCTTATTGAACGGCCAGATATTTCAGCGTGGAGAATGCGATATCTGCAGGTTATTCAGAGGTACAGAAACGAAGGCAGGAATATAATTTATTTGGACGAAACGTTCATTCAAGAGGGTCATTCTGTGGAGAAATGCTGGCAGTCAGAACAAGAAGTCGGCGTTACAAAAAATATCGGGAAAGGCAATAGATTAATTATTATTCACGCTGGCGGAGAGAAGGGTTTTGTGAAAGGAGCGTTGTTAATTTATAAATCAGGGGCGAAAAGTGGTGACTATCATGAGTCGATGAATTCCAACAATTTTTGTAAGTGGTTAAAAGAGTTACTGATTAAATTAGAATCTCCAAGCGTGGTAGTGATGGATAACGCCAAATACCATTCAGTTGAAAGTGACAAGAAACCGACATCTGCAACCCTCAAAAATGGTATAATTCAATGGCTGGATGAGCACAAGTTGACTTATGATCAGTCCTATACAAAAGCACAACTCCTACAAGTCGTAAATAATTACAGACGTGACAAAGTGTATGTCGTTGACGAGATAATTATGGAGTATGGACACACTCCTTTGCGGCTGCCTCCTTATCATCCTGACCTCAACCCAATTGAACTGGTTTGGGCCAACATTAAAGGTCAAGTACGCAAACAAAAGATTAATTCATCGCTACAAGAAAAAGCGGACTTTTGCCAACACCTTTTTAATGCATATACTGCCGAACAGTGGACGAAATGCTGTGATCATGTCAAAGAAATTGAAAAACAGTATTTAAAGCACGACTTTGTGATTGACACAGAAATAGATCGTATTATCATTAACTTAAATTCAAATTCAGGTTCTAGTGATGATGAGTGTTTGTCTAATGAGAGTGATAGCGTGAGTGAGGAAAGTGACGATTGAATGTTGGCCTGGCCCACAGTATGTGCGGAGGGGAATAGTATCAAGGCGCAGAGTGGGGGACACACACACAACGCTAACAGAGTAAGTCAACCGCCTTCTGTTCTTTTTGTAGAAATTAGAATAATAGTTAAGGTTTATTTAGATAGTAAAGGTGTTGTAGAAAAAAGATTTCAAAACAATCTCCCAGGATTAGACTGGTTTTCTGCATTCATGGGGCGGCACCCAATTTTAACAAAAAAATTGTCCGAAAATGTAAAACGACATCGGGCAGCTGTAACAAAAGAAATGCTGAATGATTATTTCAGTAATTTAAAGGACTCATTGGATGGGATTGCACCTTCCAACATCATAAATTACGACGAGACAAATTTTACTGATGACCCGAAATCGGTAAAAGTTATCGTAAAACGTGGGTCAAAGCATTCAGCACGGATAATGGATACATCAAAAGCGAGTACCAGTGTCATGATAGCAGGCTCAGCAGATGGAAATATTCTTCCGCCTTATATCGTATATAAAGCTACCAACCTACACGATTCTTGGACAGAAGGCGGAATTCCGGGTGCAGCATATAATAGAAGCATCAGTGGATGGTTCGATGCACATATCTTTGATGATTGGTTTAAAACAATCATCCTTGCGTATGTAAGAAGGTTGGAGGGCCCAAAAGTCCTAATAGGTGACAACCTTTCCAGCCATGTCACCCTGTCTGTAATTAAAGCATGTGCTGATAATGACATTCGCTTTGTTTTGTTGCCACCAAACTCGACACATCTGTGTCAACCATTAGACGTAGCCTATTTCCGTCCCTTAAAAAGTGCTTGGCGTACAGTCTTGGAAGGATGGAAGATGAAGAATCGAGGAGTTTTTCCAAAAACAGTCTTTCCAGCATTGCTAAAGGCTACATTTGAAAAAGTCTACATGACTTCCGCAAAAAATTTGAGATCTGGTTTTGAGGCTTGCGGGATTGTACCCTTCAATCCAGAAAGAGTTCTTCGAAAACTCCCGAATGAAGACTCAATGTCTGTCTCATCAGATGAAGGCAACACCTCATGGTTGACTGCTTTTGTTGACCATCTGAAGCAGACAAGGTCTGAGGCCACCTCAAGAAACAGGCCAGCTCGTGGGAAAAAAATTAATGTGCCTCCTGGCAAAAGCTTTCAAGTTGGAGACGTAACTGGGAGCAGAGAAGAAGAAAAAACTGAGGATGACCCTCCCGAAGTTAGCTCTTCACAGGCAACCACCAGCAAAGTTGATCAAGTTGAAATAGGAAAAGAAAGTGATGCTATTTGCGTAGGTGACCACGTTATTGTAACGTACAAAACTAACAAGCGAGACAGAACATTCGTAGGTAAGGTGGTGGCTTATACTGACGATAGCTATACAGTGATGTTTCTCAGGAAGCGTGTGACAAAAAAAGAAACATACTTTGTCTTCCCAAACATTGAGGATAGACAAAAAGTAAGTAGGAGAGACATTGCGAGAAAAGTAAATGTGCGAGACTTAAGGAGGGGTCGGTTTGTAGTTTTAGGAATGGACGTTGCATTATTAGAGTAGGCCTAGTAAGTAAGAAATTTTACATGTAATTATCATCCCATCCATCCTTTTTACTTGTCTTTTTGTTGTATTACACTCATTTTATAATTGTATTATTTCTATATCTTTTATTTATAATTTTAGTTTGTGCGAAATGTAATAAATAAAATTGACACATGTTAAGTGTAAAATAAATTATAAATTTTTTTTTAGTTTGAATATATATCATGTAAATATTTAAAAAAATGATTTTTTGTGATCCACTTAACCCCTGAAGAAGGGTAAAGTGAATATATCATTAAAATATATGGCTGATCCACTTTACCCCGACCTATGGGGTAAAGTGGATCACATGAAATTCTTTTTTTGACAAGTCCGTATAAGGTTTGGGTTTTCTAATTTAATGTGAAAATAGTTGAGAATACTGTACAAATATAAATTATTTTTTTTGTATTTTTCAAACAGGTATAAAGATCTGATTTACTTAAAAAACGTAAAATTTTGATCCACTTTACCCCATTTGACGGTACTGAATTTTAATAAAATTTAGAGAAGAATTTTGTAATGCTTCATTAGAGACCAACTATGAATTTCAACTGTTTCGTCAGAATATAGTATTTTCGTTTTGAATGTTATTTAAGTAACTGAGAAATCATTGCACAGTTTTTTTTTACCACATTACATGGTTAACCACAAACTACATCAGCTGAGATTATGAATAAAAGTTAACTACATTATTAAGTATGCAGTTTTTTTTTTAACATTTTCCTGTGTATTGTCTAGATTAACAGAGTGATTTTTTTAGTCCCATTACCCAATTGTTAATGTCTGGTAATTTTTTTCTAAGAAAGGGAAATTTTGTTTTAGACACAAAGTTGGTACCCCTACTCCACCAGTATAGATACGGCAATGTGAGTTGATTCTCCTTGAGCTATGTAAAAATGATTTTGTGCCGTTTCCTATCGTGTTACAAACAGAATGTCTTTTATCCTAGAACAACGGGTTTCATTCTTGAACAATATTTTGCTACGGAATCGTAGGCGTGTGTAAAAAAATAATTTCAAATTAAAAATGTTGGTGTTCCTCCACCAGAAAAAAATGTCAATTTTTAGGCTAGCAAACCGATTTTGAGAGATAGGTAGTGTTTGCAACAGAAAACAGAGTGGTCGACCAACTCTCTTGACAGATGACGTTTTAGAGAATGTGAAAACACTACCTGTCTCTCAAAATTGGTTTGTTAGCCTAGAAATTGACATTTTTTCAGAAGGAAGAGCACCAACAAATTTAATTTGATTCTTTATCACTTGCGTACGATTTTGTAGCAAAATATTGTTCAAGAATGAAAATCCATTGTTCTGAGGTAAAAGACATTCTGTTTGTAACACAATTATTGGAAATGGCACAAAATTATTTTTACGTAGCTCAAGGAGAATCAACTCACACTGCTGTATCTATTCTGGTGGAGTAGGGCTACCAACTTTGTGTCACAAAACAAAATTTTCCTTTCTTAGAAAAAAATTACTAGACATTAACAATTTAGTAACAGGACTAAAAATCATTCTGTATAGTACAAAAAAAACACCAAAATGCTGAATAGTTGACTCTCACCTAATTAATAAAAGCAATAGGCCCTTTCAGATATCATGAATCCATCTTCAGTTCTAGTAATACGAGGGTAGGCTGATAAGTAATGCACACATGCTTGTAGAAGACGAACAAAAAGAAATAGCAAGATGGGGTAAATAACAAATTAAAGTACAAATCTTAACCTACCAAATTATCTATTTATTTTTCAATATAGTCACCGTTAAGCATTACACATTTCTCCCAACGTTTAACAAGTTTTTTCATTCCGTCACTGAAAAATTCTTCCGACTTTCCTCGAACCCAGGACGCAATAGCTGCCTTCACCTCATTGTCCGAGCTGTAATGATTACCCTTAAGGTCTCTCTTCAGTAGAGGAAAAAAATAAAAATCGCAAGGCGCAAGGTCGGGAGAATACGGAGGGTGTAAAATTGGTTGAAACTTCAGGTTTCTCAGAGCCTCTCCAGTTGCACGCGAAGTGTGTGGACGAGCATTGTCGTGTTGCAAAATTATTGGCGCCAGGTTGCCTCTAACACGACGTCGGAGGTGTTTCAGAGTCTGTATATACTGAGCAGAATTTACCGTTGCCCCTCGTTCCAGATAATCAGTCACATAAACTCGGCGAGCATCCCAAAACACAGTCAAAAGAATTTTTTTTGCGGACGGTTGTGTTTTGAACTTTTTCACAACAGGAGAATGTGGATGACGATATTCAGCGCTCTGCCTTTTTTCTTCGGGATCGTAATGATGAACCCATGACTCGTCCCCCGTCACAATATTCAAAAGAAAGTCGTCTCCTTCGTCACGGTAGCGCTTCAAAAGTTGTTCACAGCATTCCAGTTGACATAGCACCAGAACACGACGCCATACTTCCACTACTCAAAACAAACTGAATGAAAGCAACGCCTTCAAACTGCGCAGGCTTGTAGAGGAGAAATAGTACTTCCACATGCCACCAGGCGCGCTACTGAAGTTTATTTAGTTGTCTTCTACAAGCATGTGTGCATTACTTATCAGCCTACCCTCGTACATAGAAAGGGCCTATTGTTTCTCTTTTTTAATCAGGTTAGAGTCATCTATTTTGTGTTTGTTGGATTTTTATATTATATAATATATACCAACATGTTTCTTCAAAGAGAAGAGGTAAATTAAAAGTAATTAACTCCATGATTATTGACAAACTATATTTACAAAATACAAGTATATTAGGTACTATTTCAGAAAGTCAGATATTTTTACTTGCTTCTCGAAGTGCAGTCTTTGAATTTTAGGATATGATTTCAACCTATTAATGGATAAAAAATAGAACTTTCTATATTAGGCTGACCTCCAAAAACCAAAGTTCATACATACCTAGCTTTTTTCAGTAGGTTGGTATTTTTTTCTTATTATTCCTTGTTCTTTTCATCCCCACACAGGCTACTCTATTCTCACCTTGATTGTATTCCATCACTTGAGTAATGCTGTCCAACATGTACATCATTACTCAAGTAAATCAAGTAAGTAAGTTATACAAGTTTTTTTATTTAATTTCTAATATGTGTACATTGCAATCTGTACAATTCAGAACAATAAGCAACCTCATGACCCAATGAGATGAGGATGATGTGTATGACATGTAAATGAGGTTTAGTCTTGTACAGACCCAGGTCGACCGTTCCTGAGTATGGTTAATTAAACCCCCAGCCATCAAAGTACACCGGTAATCACTGTCTAGTATTCAAATCCGTATAAAAGTTGGTATACATTGGTAAAGTTGGTGTAAAAGTTGTTACTAGGATTTGAACCAGGAACCTTCGTCTCCAAAATCACCTGTTAAACAACTGACTTGTGGCAATGACTTTACCTCTAGACCAACCCAGTGGGTCATTATAAAAGTGTGTTTAATATGATAACTGACACAGTTATCGATACCCACATCTTGGTTCATGTTAACTTAGTCCTCATATAAGATTGATGAATAAGAAGTTGTATCTTCTCAATCATTGACAGCTGGATCAGTTTCATTTACGTTGTCTCCTACATTTACACCTTGAGTTTGTTCCTTTATAAATCCTGAATTAGAAAAACATATCTTAATGGTTCTCTCAGTAACCTTATCTCGATGTGGTTAACAGTTAGCTATCGTGCAATAACAGTCTTATTAACCCACAAGCTGTGATAACATTACTATCTACACAACACACACATTCTCACATAGATAATTTCCTATGTGTGTACCTTCAATTCCTGTAATAAGTAAATTTTTCTACTAATTATTATTATTTTTTTTTTCTACTACATTTAATTTCTCAATACTGATTACTTTTATCTGCAGATGTCCAAAATTTTATTTACAAAAATTTTATCTACAGAAGTTTGTTCAATTATACAGTAGTATATATCTCTTCAATGTTAGCTTAGTAAATTTTGTTAGACCTCAGTAATTTTTTTAAATTATAACAGTAAGTTAGGACAGGCTTGTGTGATTTATTTTCACCAGAAATAAAAATATTAATTAGTGAAATAGATTAATGCAGCCAAAACAACGACAAAAGCTACTTACCCTCATGAACCTATTTTAAAAAATCTGATGCGATTCACTCACCCGACTTTCTCTTGCCAATGTAAATAATGAATCATATACTTTAACATTAGTAAACAACGTAAAATGAAAAATGGTCCCCTCCATGAAGTAGTGGTTAGCTAGCTAGCCAACTAAGTGGAGGTCCCGGGTTTGATTCCCGGCTAGACAAAATTGTTTATTTTCCACAAAACCAGATGATTGTACTTTAATCAATGTGAATCACACAACCTGATTAATCTTCAAACTAATTTTACTTTTTTAAATGCCACAATATTTCTAAACAAATTAACTTCAGTCCACACACAAAAGCAACAGTAAAATGTTTTATGCACAAGTTCTATCAACTTATGGCAACTATATTCAATGTCATGTTGGACACATCTATTTTAGAAATAAGAATACAAGCTTTTCATGGCAGTAGATTTTTATTTAACATCAATACAGTTAATTATTGTCTCATAAGTTAATATTACACATTATACCAATTATTGTCTTTCACCAGTAATGCTGTAATTACTGATTGTATTATTGTTACTAGAGATTAATTATTTGTCAAGAAAGTAATGTTTCTTTCACTGTCATTGTATTCCCCAAAACTTTTGTACAGTTCCAAGCTCCGTGAATTTGCGGGGTGAAGGGTATGGGTGAGGTATATTGAATGAGTGACGAATGCTGGGAGAACGATTGTTGTATCACTCTGATACAAAATATTCGTTTTCAAACTTTCTGTATTTAACATTGTTTGTATTTAAAACATATATTTATTTACATATTTTGATATAAATTGGAAGTTAAATATTATGAATCCAACCAAGTTAATAACCTGGTAGGTATTTGTTAAATCTGCATCGGATGATAAGAATATTTTTTTAGTCTAGTTAGTACAAGCTACCACTGCAAATGCAGCAGCAGTGAAACACTACTATCACTCATTCATTCTCCCATTACTATAACAATGCACTACATTCCTTCCAACTACACAGAGCTGGGACTCAAGCAGTACACGTGTTGAATAGTTTGAAATGTCCAATTTATTATCCAAAATTTAAGTTCTAATTTTAATCTCATTATTTTAGATCCAATTGTTTAAATTTTCCTATTGTTCAGTTGAAATTAGACAAGAAAGTGAAATAAAAGAACAATGTGCAGAAATTACAGAGTAAAATGATACTAATGATTTCATAATAAAATAGAATAGCAACATCAATGAGTAATCTAACTAAAAGTATTGGTTCAACTAAAAGCAGAAAATGTTTACAAATCAAGATTGATATGTTTAACCAGAGAACTTGAATACAATAATTTTAATACTTACAAAGTAATTAAACTCGCCCGAATATCTAATAAAATATTTAACATCTAACAACACATTGAGTTATAATAGAACATTATTAACAATAACAGAATATTTTTATTATCACTATAATATTGTATTAGATCTTCACATAATTTTAGACATTCATATTTTTGTATTTGGGGTTTATAACATAATCATATAAATATTGATTACAAATAAATCGTGATTCAATTATTGCTATTGAGACAGTATTTAGTATCATTAGACAGTATCCATTAAGACAGTATTTGATTGCACAAAAATATAAGATGCAGAGATGTTTCATGATTTTAATTATCACCATTTCCGTTTAAATTTTACTCTTGGTAAATAAAACAATCTTAAACATATTCATAAACACTGGAATTTACAGAGTACATTTCAGATGACTAATGCTAAGGTTTGGATATATACATCTGATCTGGTGCGTGGAGACTGGAAGTAACAGTCTACATTGTTCATGTTGTTCTATACCCTCAGTCCTACGCATCTACATACTGTTTCCAAAACTATATAGACTAAAATTTATTACCTCTTCCGTGATAGAAGAAACATTTTTTGTCTTTATTTTATGACTACATTCTAATGGCATACAAAACTCTTGTAGAAAGTAATAAGCATTTTATATCTTTTAATTAAAGAAATATTTCAGGTAGTACCAAAAATCAAAAGATTTATTCTTTTCCTTTTTTGTTTCAGTTCCATGTTACCTTAGAGCTAAAATAGACTCCTACATGATACTAGTACTGTGAAGAACAGTTCTTATCAAGGTGAAAACAAACATATTTTTTAGTTTGTATAAAAGTACTAAAACAATATAATAAAAATTTATATTCATATGCAACATAAAACACTATCATTTATAATATTATTGGTGATATATTAATTTTGTCATTTATTATGCAATCATTTCATAAATTCAGTATATTTCACGTGTATATGACAATATTTTTATCTATCAAAACTTCAGGGGATCAATTTTTATACAGTGAAGTATTATATTGAATTACAACTTTTTTTAAAAGGTAGTATACTTTTCCTTTCAACAGGATATTTCAGTACGTGACAAGAAACTGGCCAACAAACAATGTCATACTATTTTACTACTATAAAGTTAATTGAGGAGTTAGGTGGAATAAGGGCAATATTGCAAAAGTGTAGTTTTGAGAAACTGAGCTTTGAATATTTCATATATGTTAAATAATAGTATTAGTACTTTTTCTATCTGTTAATGTTCACAATACAATATTATTGAAAGGTTTTTGACACAATGTAATATGTTAAATCAACAAAACATTTTTCAACGTATTATATTAAATTATTTTAATGAAATGAAATATTGCCCTTCTTTGATGGAACAATTAAAAATAGTGTTAGTATTTTAAATATTAAATAAATTACTGCAGACAATATTATTACAATGAAATTCTTTATTGATAACAATTATTTAATAAAATAGGCCATTAAATACATTTTTATTAAACCATTCTTGCCCTTCTCTTGATATAAATGGCATAAGCGATTTTATGTCTTTCATCTTTGCTTCATTTACTTTTACTTCTTGATAGTCTGATGTTGTCTCTACAAAATTTGATGTGACTCGAAGAATTTTAAAAGGAATATAGTCATTATCACAGTAATTAAATTTGATAATGCAGTATCCACTAGAATATTTCATTACTGCATATTTTTGGATTTTCTATTTATGTACTTTGGTTGATGGTACTTTCAAAACATGATTTTGTAACATACTAGTCCAATTTTTCAAAAGATCTGCAGCATGAATAGTTTTAAATGGATAAGGAAATTTTCTTGATTTTTTAATAGTATCGATATATTTTTGTGGTGTTTCGATTACTTCCAGAGACTTCATTTTTTGAGAATATAACCCAAAGTTACGATCACACACGTTAAAAGAGTGACCACGCACAGGATAGTAATGGTCTATCTGCAAGCGTAACTGTTTTGAAAGCCATGATAAAAAATGTGTTACAGTTATATTTTTATTCTGCCCACCAGCAGCATCCGAATATAGCACTATCTTATTCACTTCGGGTCTTGATTCAAGAATTCGTGATATACTGTCATAAAGCATAGAGCACACTGCGTTTGAGTTCTTTTCACCCTCTGTCTCTAAATACCAATACATAAGACTGATGCCATCATTGTGACAATGCACATTGAAAATATATAGCCAAAGTAGACGTTTATAGAACTGGCTATTTACATTGACTTTTGGTAAAGGTCGATTCTGGGCAAAATCAAACTCCAGAATAAGAGTCGAATAATCAGTCTTACACTGATTAAGAAGATTATCTTTAATTGATTTATATTCAGAAAATTTCTGGAGATGCAAGTTATACTCATCTTTGCAACTATTATATGGATCTTCCTCTAAAATAACCTCACATTTACGACAGTAGTCACATATATCAGTTCTGGGTTTATGAAAACTATAACGGGAATGTGTACGAAAATGTTGATGGTAAGTTGAGTATTTCATTTGTAAACTCTGCCCAGTATTTTCAAAAAAATACTCTTTAAAAAGATTATACAGTTTTGTCACACTTAAATCAGGGTTATCGAAATACAGTTTTTTAGTCTTATTTAAAGAGTAATGACTTTTGCTATGAGGCAACGATGCTAAATGCTGATCAAAGAGATCCCACACATTATTTGAGATTTTTTTGGGCCTGTTTGAGTGCTGACCACGTGAATCTTTTATTACAGTTTCACCTGTTTTAACTTTGTCTTGGATAACACGCACACGTTTTGGAGTAATTTGAAGTAATGATAAAAAGAAAATTCGACATACAGGATAAATATTATGATTTATTTTGATTTCATACTTCCAACTGTATTGTTGAAGTTTACATTTACTCTCTTGCAATCTTCTCTTTGGTGCACAAGGCTTTAAGCAACTCAAAATAAAATTGTCTTGTAAATTTTTGTCCCCACATCTCCAAAACTTTTGAAAAAATTCAGTTTGTTCACGTACATTTATTAAACTTCTGCAACTTTTAAGACAGCATTTCTCTATTAATTTAAATTTTTTACCTGTATTTGATTTCCCAGTCACACCAATAAACTCTTTACCATTATCCTTTTTAATTTTACTGCTTCTTCGTTTCCATAAGCTAGATAATCTGTATTTCTTTGAACCTTTGTTTTCAGCTTTTAAAATTCTTGCAGTTTCAATTTCACTGAGATCTGAACTAGATACATCTTGGTCACTGTCACTTTGCATTTTACACTTATTTTATTAAATAATTACATAAAATTAAAACTTTAAAACACACTTGAAACACTACAGAGCAGTAGAAAACTAGGTTATGTAAACGTGAAGCCAAGCCAAGTGAGGGTGGATATTATGTTCTATGGAAAAAGGGCAATATTTCTTCTTTGCACAAAGAGGAATAACTTTACAACCAAAAGAGATATCACAATAATTCAAAAACCCACCGATAGAGAGCAGCAATCTACATCATTATAACACTTTTACTGAAAAAGGGCAATTTTGCCATATTGCCCTTATTCCACCCGGCTCCTCAATTACAATTTAATACAATAACAACAACCAATACAATACATATATTTATTTAATAACTGCTAAATATTTTTAACACGAGTCAAATTAAATGTTTTTTATTTGTAACAATTTTTAAAAATTGTTAAAGTACACTGTATTAACTAAATCCATGCAATTTTAATTTAATGGAGTTATAACTTTTTAAAAGTCATAAGACATAGATAAAATTGGAAGTAAACAGCAGCTTTGACATAAATATTAATTTAATAAAAATTTTGTTCACTTAAGGTTCCATTACTAAAATAGTTACTAATACCATAGTTTACTATTACTAAATAGGCCAACTCATACCTATGGATACAAGTATACTTTATACAGAACATAAGAAAAATTAAAAAGTTTTACAGTTTTTCATAACTGCAAATATAAAGTCAACAAAATATGAAAAATAAAATCAATAGATTAGAGTATTTTTATTCAAGTATTTGGTTTCAAAATAATTTCAAATAACAATTATTCGTGAGTGCATTGCTTTTAACTACATTGGCATAGTTTATCTACATGATAAAGAAAATATGAATCAGGATTACATTTGAATTTTATTTCATAATGCTGCATTAATAATATAATCTATTACTAGTAGGCATGTTTTGGAAATTGTATGAATCTACATTATTATAAGTTATAACTAACATCATCATGACTGTAAGAACTTAGGATGATCATTGCAGGTGAAATAGTTACAAGAAACAAAAAAAAAACATAAATAGAAAGAGACAAAAAATTTTTGGACTTTGTCACTGTTTCTGAGATTACTGTACTAATATAGATAGTGAGTCACAAGAATGACTCTTGCATATTATGCACTAAAAGTGAATGGTTGGGCTGTGAGGAAGGGAAAAGAAATCTGACAGTGCTGCCTACCTCAATAGTGAGACACTATATTTTACTACGGTGAAATTGCACCATTTATTAACCACATGTTGCTTTTCAATTAATATACTTCGTTGTGACTGACAGTTTTTCCACTTAAAACCCATTTCCTTTAAAATTTTTCTTAACAAATGAAGTTTCCAACTAAAATTTAGCCGTTCTTTCAAAACCGGTGATAACTTTTCACATGTGAGCATCACTTTCTTATTGATAAAACCATTCCTTTTTTAACCAGGTGTCAAAAAACTGTTGATGAAGAATTATCTTCTTCACTGTCTTTAACTTCCTTCTTTATATTTTGAATTGTGGAAAGAGAAACATCACAGTAGTAAGTCGCTCGCTCACGACTTTTGTTAAGAGGTACAGAAAGGTATTTTTGTTTAGCTTCAACTTCACAGCATTTTATCCAATTGCATATTAGATTTCGTTCAGCACTGTGAACAGTTCGACCATGTTTTCGAGAAACTGACATATCCATTTACGGTAACAAACAGTTAGTTATATTTGTACAGTTAACCTACAAAAGATTCCGCGATATACTGTATATCCTCTAAGTATAGTTTACGTTGTGGCAAACTGCCAAAACAGTCGCACATGCATACTGATGCTTTCTCATCTTTATCACTCATTAAAACCAAAGGCAAACTCGTGACTCAAGTAACTATATCTTGTTATTCCCCCATTTTATCTGTATGCTATACATAGTTTAACTAAACACTTTTTACTCACATGTGTAGATATTACTTCAAAAAGAAACAGTAAAAAAAATTTAGCCTATCTTTTCATAATTCAATTTAGAAATTATTTCTCAGAATCTATTGCTTTCAAACTGGTTATTCAGTAGTAAAATAATTAAGCTTGTTAGCGGGAACTAACTCAATGGAATGTAATTTAAATTATCTTATCTAAACATAAAACAACTGAACTTAATAAACTTAAATTTTATGAATAAATTAAAATACAGAATATTGTAATTAACATTATAAAAATTATTAATTATAAAATACAATATTTCTCAGTTAAGCTAAACTAAATCACAATACTTTTTGCAATATAATTAGTACATATTTTACACAACATAAAAAATATTTACAATAAAACATAATATACATAAATAAAATATTACTCATATTAACTTAGACTACTTAAAAATAAATCACAATAGACTGTGCAAAACTTTCTCACAATTGATTGGTAATACAAATTTATAGTTTAATTATATAGGTTGTCCCACAAGTAACCCGACATACTTCTGGGGTGTATTCCTTTCATCAAAATAATGAAAAAAGTTCTTACAAACATAGGTCCGGAATTGCTTCGTTAGCGAGTTACAGCTGGCAAAAATTTTTGTCCGGGTTTCAGCTGCCCCACAGAAATGAAGCCTTACAGAAATGTTTAGAACATTAATTAAGTTGCGAAACTAAACAGATTCTATGTAAAAATGAATAAAACAGGTCCCAGATCTGTAACTAAAGTACCTAGTTTTTGAGATATCCGACAAAATACACCAAATTTTGTCTTGAGAAACTGTTTTCTACAGTATAATAAAAACCCATATTTCTACAGTTTGAGTTTGTTTCTTATTGGCCTATTTTACATCATTTTATGCATTTAAAAAAAAGTCTCTTTAGAATTAAAATCTCTAAAAGTTTTGTTTAAAAAGTTTACATGCTTGTTACCCATTTAACAAAGTTGATGTACTTTAAACCATAAAGAAAACAGTTTTTTGAGACAAAATTTGGTGTATTTTGTCAGATATCACAAACACCATTCTAGTTACAGATCTGGGACCTGTTTTATTCAATTTTTCATAAAATCTGTTTAGTTTCACAACTTAATTAACACTCTAAACATTTCTGTAGGGCTTCATTTCTGCAGGAGAACTGAAACCTGGATGAAAATTTTTGCCAGCTATTACTCGCTAACGAAGCGGTTCCAGACCTATGTTTATATAAACATTTTTCATTATTTTGATGAGAGAAATGCACCTCAGAAGTATTTTGGGTTACTCATGGAACACTCTATATAAAATTCTTGTTGCTTAGATCATAATAAAATCTTTGTACTCACTTTTCGAGAAAGAAAATTAGCATTTTTTATAAAGAGGGGTTGAAACTAAGTTTCACTGTGTAACTGAAATACATTTACGTTGTATTTTATGAATACTTAAATTTTGTAAGTGAAACTAAGTTTCAGTGTGTAACTGAAATATATTTAAGTTGTATTTTATGAATACTTAGATTTTGACTAATAATATTTTGTTCTGAAACTTGTGATTTGGAGTATTTTATTTCCAAGGATTTTAGTAGCTATGATAAACCAAAATATTATTATACTCGTATTGTATTACAACCTTTTGTCAGGACTGGATCAAAATCGTTAAGATGGTTTTAGAAAAAAAACTGGATTTACCCATTTTTGAAATTTTTCGAGTAGTACACGTTTTTTAAATTTTAAACGGAATTAAATTTGTGGACATTTCAAAAGGGGTTTGAATTTGGTAAATAACTAACTCTTTTTCTGTAAAATATAATTCAAACAAGTAAATATAAAAATGAAGGTTAGATAGATACCTCTAATTAATACGAGTACACTCTCATAAAATTACATCTAAACAAAAATTTGAAATATATGGTATAAATATTTTCAAGTAAATTCCGTCAAAATTGTTATAAAAATGTTTTTAGAAAATTTAAATTTAATGTTTAACCTCATATTTCAATACCTTCAGCTTGTAGTTAAATCAGTAATATGGAAATCTACTAAAATATTTCACCCTTAGATTTATCAAGAATAATTTGTTAGTTCTGATTACTTGTTTTTGTAGACACATTATTTTTTATATGCTACTAAACATATTTTTTTGTTCAGTTATTCAATTCAATTTTTTTATGTTTGTTAATAATTATTTTTTAATATTATTTTGTAACAGTTTTCTGAGTTTAATGTGAGAAAGTAATAATTATTGTAAACTAATAATAACTAACACTTGATATTACTAATAAATTAACAATTATTGCAACTTTTATTGCACTGCTTTAAAAATTATTGGCAGAATCTCGTGGAAGAGAAATATTTAAATATTTGAAACTAAATAAATAGTATACCTATTAAGATTATGTAATATACAACAACGCCATCATCATTGTTGAAATGTCATTAATTTTACAATTACTATTGCATTGCTCTAAAACTACTTAACAACAGCTGTATTATAGGCCTTTATTGTAAAAACCTACTTTTGGCGACGGATTGAGTTTCATCGCAGTTTGCTGTAAACAAAAACAAAAAAGTATTTTTATGTTATATAAATTTTATCTACAAGAAGACAATGTAACATATAAGTACAATATAAAGCTAAACATAAAAATATTAAGCTGAAGAAAAAACACCCTGTATGGTTAGAAATATTTTTGGTAGGGATGGTGTACTGACTTACCAGTTGCATTGTTTTCATCATTTATTTACAATTTGCGTTATTCTATCATTTTTTATTATCAATTAATTTTTGTGGTTATTATATGAAGGTCTTATTCTCAAATAATAAACTAAAGCTTAATTACAAGAATAGAATTTTTTTCCCAACTGAATTTTCTGGAGGCTCCAAAAGGGAATATAGGACATGTCAAAATAAACTGATAAATCTAAATTTTAACAATATATAAAATTCATTACTTACCAATAATTTATTACCACTACTAACTTGCTTACTTCAGTAAACATGTACAGGTCATTTGTTCTAGCTAGAAGCTTTCCCTCCAACGCTCTGTGCCGCTGAGCTGTTCTGTTTAGTGTTTGGGGAAGCACCTCGTAGTTGTAACAGTAGACACAGGTAGAAAGAGAGGGAATGATCATTAAGTGAGAAGGAGACAACACTTGCCCCATTGAAACTATCCCTACTCTACCTACTTGCCCTCCCCTTACAAGCTTCTTCCAAAAACAAATGCACTATATATAAAATAATACATAATTTTTCTCAATGTTTAATTAAAAGTTTATTATATTTTTCAAACAAAACTATTTCGAAAGAAATCCTTGTACACTAAAAAGTTTCATCAGTCAAGTTTTATTTTAGTTATTAAAACAAACTTAAATTACCACAACTTTTTAAAGCTTGTGGCAATTTATTGGTGTATTTTCTACCTGAAAAAGTAGGTTTTTGTTTAAACGATTTAGTGTTGTGATTAGCAACATAGTAATAAATTCTGTTTCTATTGTAGTGGTTGTGGACATTTAAATTGTGTAAAAAGGTATTTTGCTTTACGTACATTATCACTTCAAAGATGTACAAAGAAGGAACTGTATGTAAGCAATAAAAACTCCTTAACTAATAAACTGCATGACGTTAAGTGGTTGACTCCCTCCAGCTTTCTTCTGAATTTTAAAAACTCTTTCCATGTTACTCAGTAATGAATTACCCCGAACTAATATGCCATACCAGATATGAGGTAAAATGAAATCATGGTAAGCTGCTATTAGCAATTTTTTATCATTAATTCCGGCAATTTATAAGATATTTTACCACAGATTTGATCACTATTATAATCCCACAATAAAATTCTATCTAGTGACACTTCTAGAAACTTCACTGTTTGCACATGTTCTAGGATATTATATTATATAGACATTTCTCTGTTCTCCCTTACATTAAATTTGTTTTTGAACTGTAAGTACAGACACTTTTTCCCATTGACTGTAAACATTAATTTATTCAGAAATTGGACAAAAGATTCAATGCTATAGAAAAGATGTTAACTAACACTCATTTCAAATATTCCCACTAAAGGTCATTAGCTGCAAGGCTGAATTGAACCTCTAGAGGCTTTACTAGGTAAAACCAGGAGTGAGGAGGTGGTTTACCATTGCCTTCCTCACTGAGTGAAATAGTATGCTTATCAGCATGCCAGACCCTCTGAAAAGCAACTACTTTCCACCCTGAAAATGACACCTTCACTTCATTCACCACAAATCTGGCTGTATAATGAAATTCATTACTCTCCAAGGAGATAACTCTGGTTTGTGTTTTTTACACCTCTACCTCTTCTGTTCTTAAATGCTTCAGTCATATAATTGACTAACTATGTGATAAGAAACAGAAGTAGTTTTTGTACCCCTGGAACTAGCAGATCGATTGCAAATAATTAAACACTTACCTGTATGTAATGGCAACAAAGCAGTATACCCAATAGTTACAAAAAACAACCTGCAGGATATCTATTCTTGAATAGTGTTCGCAGAGGAATTTTTGAACAATACTCACATTTGACCCTTGTTCGGCAACACAGAGCGTTTTAGCCTATCAGACTTATTACATCATTTACTTTATTATTTCAGATTTATCCCACTTGGAAAGACTGTAATCTTTATGAAAAAAGTTGTCAGAGGTAGGACCATGACCAGAATGTTACATCCTGTTTTGTAGAGTAATTGCCTTGTGGCACTATAATCTTCCATTCTTTTCTTAAAAGTTATTGTTTGCTCCAACCAAGATTTAAAAGCAGAATAACAGCTATGGAAATGAGGTTCTGAAGAATAAGTGTTAGTTCACTGTGCTAGATTAAGTTATGAATAAAGAAATATTATAAATGGTTGAAAAAAATTATTATGACAAAATGAATTCAGAGAACCTACTGGTACGGTCATCTGTGAAGAATGGAGGAGGACAGGTTGCCACACAGGATTTGGCCATGGGTTCCAGCTAGATAGAGGAAACAAGGATGACCTAGAATGGATTGGACAGTGCTGTTATGAGAACTATGGAGAGGCTGAATCTAAGGGATGAAGAAATGTTCAACAGGCACATTGGGTTGCGATAAATGGCCTAGTACTATAGAAAAGCCGCTATATTAATAATACATTATGCATATTTGTTACAGATGACTATATTTTTAGATTAATTAAAGTACTATAATAAAAAAAATAAAGAAATATATAATTTTAAAACCCAAGAACGTAAAGTATGTTAAGTTTTTGAAGTGATTACTTCTTTTGGTGCACCTGGCGTGGTTTTCCATGGAAAACATTTTTGGTTTGCCATCACATCATGCTCAACTATCTTAGTTTAAACTACAGTTGGCCACAACTGTAGTGTCAATTTAAAGAAATAGTGACTTCTGTCGGTCAGCCCCGCAACTACTGTTTTTCTTTTTGTTACAAGTTTTAATAAATAATATCTTGGCTCAAATAAATTACCTGAATATCATCTTCTAGACGACTGATGTTGATGGAAACAGTTTGTGAAAACAGAGCACAACACATTGGGGTAGAAAATAGTAGGCAGAGACCTATAAGTCCAGTATTTAATGGAACAAGACTCTTTGGATACTTCTTAAAAAAACCACGTTGATCAAGTCTGTCCAGGAATATTGGGAGTACAACTGTAACAGAAAAACAAAACGGAACACATTAACTTAAGGTATTATTTCATTGTTTTCATTAGGATTACTACTGAAACATTTCATCTACAGAGGCATCATAAAGGCTGTGCAACTACCTGGATCTCAAACTAAAAAGTAGTAAAAATAAATCATATATAGAACAAAGTGAACTTGACTATAAAATATAATTTAAAGAACTCATCTACATCTGATTTACATAATACAAATATCAAATAAAAATTTCAATAGATATCGTTCTGAAGAAATATACAGAATTTATTGCAGAAATTGGTAAAAATTTATCTAATATTGACAACTTCTATCAGACGGAAAATCAATACATACAAATGAAGATTAAATTTGCTAAACAGATTACTAAAGTTGTCATACTAGTATTACTCTGTGTAATGAATCTAGTAGTCAGAATGCATCTGAGGGTATGGTGTTAGAATTATCTGTACTTAAACTACTCCAATAATACAAGTAAATCCAATTTTAAGAGTTACACTCCAATGAATATGTTTTGAATAAAATACAACACAAATAATATAATAATAGTTGACCCAGGCATTCAGCTTTGGAATAACGTATTCCTAAACTCATTGCTGTACGCAGATGACACTGTTATTATTTTTGACACAGAAAACAGGCTCTAATATGCCATTTATAAGTTGCACAACATTAGCGCAGAGTTTGGCATGAGAATATCAGCGCAAAAATCAAAGATTATGGCATTCAAGAGAAGATGGCTGGTTCACTCAAAAATTAAACATGTAACCGAACTATAAAATATGTTTTGAGATTTTTAATATTTAGGATGCAGGATTTTCTATGACAAAGATGATGACGTGAGTGAAAAACTGACAAAATTCAGCACTGTATGCAGTTTTATTCGCAGGACTATAGGAAAGAAAATGAGACAAGACACCGAATTGAAATTTTATAGAGCAATGGCTGTACCACTCATAACATATGGGAGTGAAACATGGATGTCATTAGAGGAATGAATCTCGTATCCAGGCTGCTAAAATGAAATTTTTGCAGATAGTCATCAAAGGTTGTACCCGGTTAGATAAAGTACGTAACAAAGCTACACACGCCGAGTTAAATGTTTAGTCACCGTGGGAAATGTTAAGAATATATAAGAGAAACTGATCCAACCATTTACTTTGCATCCCAGCACACACACTTCCTCTGCGAGCATAGAAATATAAACCTTGAGGCTTCCCTCAAGGTTTATCAAGGGTTAATTATTTATTATTTAGGGTTAAAATAATTTTTATTCTCATGTTGGCCCAACCCTTACTTTCATTCTTTTTTCAGTTTCCTTATAGCAACTCCTGATCCTTCAGGCCTCAGTAAATATTCAAAGATTCTTATTAATATGACAAAAGTCAACAAAAAATTAAGCCTAATGTGTACAGAAAACCAATATTACCAGTAACTCATCGATACACCCCTTTCCATCAAAAAATGATGGTATACCAGGGTATGATTCATAGAGCACTTAAATACCTAGATGAGGAAAAAAAATTTAGAAATCGAAATTTAATACTATAAATTCATTGCTCTTAATAATGGATACAAAATATAAACCATAAATAAACAAATCAATAGAATTTTCTTTAAAATAAAAAATACCTATCACTCCACATTACAGCCTATCAAAGAAAATAAATATTTACCATTTACATACATATTATGACAATAACACTTATAATTTTATTAAACATTGTCTCAAAAATTATACTATAGCTAATAGGATTAATAATAAAAAACTTAGTACGGTCATAAACAAAACAAAATTTAATATTGCAATATTTTTATTTTTGGAAGAGTGTACTAGGCTATGCGAGTGAACGCAGTAGAATGGGGCTCATTACTAGGCAACAATGGTCTAGACAGTGATGTCAGATCTATGACACAGCATGTAGGGTTTATTCAGTGTTCGACGGTTGTACAGTAAAATTATTTTCTTCTTTTTCATACATACGATAGAACTGTTTTTTTTTTCAATACAATTCTTTCTTTTTTTTTCTTCAACTAAAACTTTATTTTTCAAAACAATTCTTTCTTGTTTTTCTTCTACTAAAACTGTATTTTTCAATATAGTTCTTTCCAATTTTCTTCTACTAAAACTGTATTTTTCAGTACAGATTTTAAATACAGATAAAAGACTAAAATTTTACAGATACCTGTATAGAATGGATGTTGACAAAACACATTTTTAAGACACTTACAATTACACGACATTATGTAGATTTAAGGTGTTGGATAAATGGTTTAAAGAAGCAGAAAGGATATAGAGAAAACCGGAATAAACCGAGAAAACTTAATGAACCGACCCAAATTCAGACAACTAATTACGGGCTTTAAGGGTTTCCATCAAGAGAAAGAACAGAACATCAGGTGGACAGAAGAAAGGAGAAAAGTCTACAGTGAGCAATGCTGAGAATGTGGGTTGCAAAAAGAGCTTCCAGTAACATTGAAAGTCACCTCACATGGTTTAAAATTGGCCATATACAACAAAAAATAAAAATAAAAATAACATAATAAAATTTAAAAAAGTTTGTAGTAGATAGCTACAAACGCGTTTTATAATAACTAAAAAACAAGTTTACATATGCTGTGTTTTTAAAAATGCTTTAAAAACACAAATAATAATTAAAACATGTAATTACACAAAGTACAAATTAATTTAAGTGTTTTTACAAAAATATTATAAAAACATGTTATATGACGATGTAGTAATGAGGAATAGGCCTGTTGGTGACGCGCGCAATCGTAAAATGTGAAAACACAGGACTGGATCCCCTCCTTCCAGGACTCTTCATTCAAATAGAGATGTATAAGAGTAAATCCAATATTTATGAAAAATCAGGCATTTATAAGTGTGGTTCAAGGAATTGTAATAAATTCTATACTGGCATGACCTCTAGATCTTTTAAAAACCAATATCATGAACATCTGCAAGCTTATAAAAATATGGAAAACAAAAATCTAGTTATGCAAACATGTTTAAATAAATAGCCACAATTTTTTTTAAATTAGAAGACATTACTGTTCTGGAAATAAATGACAATAAATATAACAATCAAACATTAGAAAAAATGCATATATTAAAAAATATTAATAATAATGACTTAATAAACGAACAGGTACAATTTGACAATAGTACTTGGTTAAAATTAAATAATAAATTTTAGTTTCCAATTTATGACACAGATAGCAATAACAGTAGATTTTTCCATTTCATATTCAGTTTGATTCAAACCATTGACAAAGGAAGATGCAATCTTTGTAAAATTATTTCTAGAAGCTATTATTATTACCCAAAGAAGCGGTGCGCACCGCAAAAGTGTTTGTAAGGAAAAGAGTATAAGAAGCAATATAAGGTAAATAAAAAAAAGTTTTCTTTTTGAGGATGTTGAGGTGGATGCAGGGAAAGACTAGGAAAGATAGGATACGGAATGAGGTGGTAAGGGAGTCTGTGGGAGTGATAGAAGTGTCCAAGAAGGTTCAGGAACGAAGGCTGCAGTGGTATGGACATTTGATGCGTAGGGAGGAGGAGTATGTGGGGAGGGTTGTGGATGGATTGGTGGTGGATGGGGTGAGAGGGAGGGGGAGACCCCGGAGAAGATGGAGAGACGCCGTGGCGGACGACTTGAGGGAGAAGGGCCTGAGCGAGGAGGATGTGGTGGATCGGAGGGAGTGGAGGAGAAGAGTACGGAACAGCGACCCCTGAGGAAGGGAAAAGCTGAAGAAGAAGAAGAAGAAGAAGAAAAAAAAGTTTTCTTTTATATATACATAAAAAGACAAAACATTAATATGGATTCTACTAGTAGTCTACTAGTATTAATACGATGCTAACTAGTTACTTAAATAATCATCAAAGCTGTAATAACTCTTTCTCAAGCCATCCATAGAAGTTTTTCCTTTCTCTCAGTCCTAAATTTAGTTTAGGAAGTTAATTTTAAATACATTATGGTATTAATTAAAAAATCATCATTACTCATGCTAGGTGTTGCCATGAATATCCTGCTGACTATTACTTTTGCAATACCTTCTCTTGCTGCTTTCTTTGAATTACCAAGTTTGTTATTGTTGATGTCGAATATTGGGACACCTTCTCTTATTTCCCTGTAAAACACATTTACAGTAAAAATATTAATAGTGGATCAGTTGATTTACTATAGGCCTAATCTATATAATTGAAGAGTTAAATGGACAAAGGTGCTACATAACATTTTTTCAAAAACTGAATTTTTATGATCAATGATTGTGTTAAGCACATATTTAGTTATGGATAACATAGAATACTCTATCTCTACAGTTCAAAAAATTTTTAACAGATTTCCGACTGTGTACATCTTAATCTTACAAGTCTTAATGTACAAATGTGTTAAGAAGATGAACATTATCTTTTTTTTTAGTTTAACGTCTGACTTTTCTGCAATTACTGCTAATGCAGACGGTGAAGGATGAAATGATTTTTGTAACGTATGAAAATATGCCATGCCTGAATGGGATTCGAACCCAAGAGCGCATGATGAAAGGCGAGCACGTTAGAAACTACGCCAATGTGGCCGGCAATAATAAATATTAAAATTGTGGTAATAAAACACAAAACCTTTTTCTTGTAATATTCAAATACCGTTCAGCAATTCTCAGCTGATCTATACAAAAGGAATAATAGGAGCATCCTTATGAATGAGCAACATTAGATTCTTGCTAGCACGGAAGAACAACTGCAAGAATGGAAGAGATATATAAAAAATCTCTTTGTGGATGATAGAAGCGTCTCACATGATATTACTGCACATGACGGAGTGGATATCACTAAGGCAGAACTTTTACGCGCCATATCGGGAGTAAGAAACGGAAAGGCACCGGGACCAGATGGTATACAGACTGAGGTTTTGAAGACTCTGGAAGACGATGGACCTAATGCACTTCTGTTGGATTTGCTAAATTGTGTATATAGGACAGGAATTATCCCCAAAGACTGGCTCAAATCAACTTTTGTTGCACTACCAAAAAAGGCCAATAGCAAGTATTGCAAGGAATACAGAACAATTAGCTTAATGAGTCATGTGTTGAAGTTGTTCCTAAAAATCGTTCATTCAAGAATTTTTACCAAATGTGAAGAAAACATCGGCAGATCCCAGTTTGGTTTCAGGAGTGGTTTCGGCACGAGGGAGGCGCTGTTTAGCATTCAGGTTCTTGTACAGAGATGTCGGGATGTGAATGTGGATGTATATGTCTGTTTTGTTGACTATGAGAAGGCGTTTGACACTGTTCAGCATGAAAAGTTAATGGCTATACTGAAAGAGGTAGGTCTGGATGGGCGAGACATTCGGATAATAGCCAATCTGTACTGGAATCAGACAGCGGACATTAGAATTAACAACCAGACATCGGAAGAAATTCCTAAAAAGAGAGGAGTTAGACAGGGCTGCGTGCTCTCTCCACTTTTGTTTAATTTATATGTGGAGAAGATCTTCAGAGAAGCGGTAGAAGACAGAGCAGAGGGTATAATTGCCAATGGAATAGTCATTAACAATTTGAGATACGCTGAT
Organism: Catonia carolina; assembly: GCA_035578175.1. Taxonomy (NCBI): domain Eukaryota; kingdom Metazoa; phylum Arthropoda; class Insecta; order Hemiptera; family Achilidae; genus Catonia; species Catonia carolina. Next base: position 63,226,767 of record JAQMRL010000001.1, on the reverse strand, counting down.
GACACAGTTCTGCTGGCAACGGACAGGGATGATTTGCAGGCGCTCCTACATTCAGTGACGGACCATAGCCAACAAATGGGTTTGAAAATAAACATAAAGAAAACCCAATGGATGGTGATCAGCAAGAACAAAAATATAGCTAATAACTTGGCAGATATTGTGATAGATGGGGACATAGTGCGAAGAGTGCAGGCATGCAGGTATTTGGGCTGCTGGGTGAACGAGGAGTGGGACTTGTCGCAGGAGATTAAATGCAGAATAGAGCAGGCGAGAACATCATTTAGGAAAATGCAAAGGGTACTAACAAGTAGAGAGTTAAAACTTGCGCTGCGAATACGCTTATTGCGCTGTTATGTGTTTAGCATTTTGTTCTATGGGATGGAAGCATGGACCCTCACAGAAGCAATGTGCAGGAGGATTGAGGCTTTCGAAATGTGGGCTTACCGCAGAATGTTGAGGATATCGTGGATGGACAGAGTGACGAATCAAGTGGTAATGCAGCGGCTAAACAAAGAAAAAGAAGTGCTTAATATCATAAAAAGAAGGAAATTAGAGTACTTTGCCCACGTGATGAGAAATCCGAAATATGGAATGCTGCATGTGATCATCCAGGGGAAGATAGAGGGGACGCGCGGCCCCGGACGTAGGAGAACGTCCTGGCTTAGGAACCTTCGCCAGTGGTACGGGGTGAGCACCACGACACTATTTCGGTTGGCTGTGGACAGAGTGAAGGTCATGCAACTGATCGCCAATGTTCTAGGAGGACACGGCACTTAAAGAAGAAGAAGAATTCTCAGTGATTACAGTGTACAGTACAAATTTTTAGTGGAAAAATGAGTTACTTACATGAGAAAGTTATACGAGAAGTGATTATTGATAAGTTGAATTTTTGTTTAGTTTTACATCTGATTGTTACTCACATTAATGCTAATGCAAACCATGAAAGATAATACAGTACAACTTCGATAATTTGACACTTTGTGGACTTAAAGGTTGTCGAAGTATCGAAATGTCGAACTATTTAGAGAATACGATGCTCTGGATCATGCTCATATGGCATATTATATGTAGAAAGCATTAAAAACACAATTTTAGTATCAAAGTTGCACAACTTTAATAAATACAAACGAACTAACGTGCCCTTCAGTACAATACTGTACTTAAGGACAACGAAAGGGTATGGGGATGACGAGAAACTGGAAGGGGCTGACCTGCCTGTCAGATCACTACTTACACCACATCATGTCGGCTCGCCATGAGCCGTGTCGAAGTATACAGAGTGTCAAAGAATCAAAGGTTTACTGTACATGAAAATGAGTAAGGAAACAATGGCTCGACCAGAAACGAACCTAGGACCCCTGTTATAGGAACCAGTTGCTCGAACGAGTAATATTGAATACTAAAATTTGAAGAAACTTTTATTTTACACAACATAAATCTTCGTAAAGGGGTAATATATAGGTATGAAAATGAAAGAAATCAGAAAATTAAAAAAAAATGGGAACCTTAGAACTCTGATCGTTTTTATCTCAAAACTATGCTTTTGTTATTTAGTACCTTCATCCACTACGCTCTTCAATTATAAATTAAGTCATTTTTTCAAAGAAAACATAAATAAGAGTAGACTTACTGAGGAAAAGCAACAAGAAACTACGCAGAAACATGATGCACTGTTTTAGCACTGATTGTTATTGAATTAATAAAGAAAACAAAGATAAGTCAATAGTCAATAGTTATAGTTTACGAGCTCTTGAAATATTTTTGAGTATATTTACATTATGCTTACACTAGACGTAGTGAAGCATGTTTTATACTTGCATGATAAGTAAATAAGAAATGCTAAATAAAATTTCTGAAACAAGTTGGCTATGAAGCAAGTTTAAAAGTTATAACAATGCATCCAAAAAAAAAAAATTAAAGTTGAAACTTTCTAATTTTTTGCTCTTGGAATCTTTTAGAGGCTTCTTTACTCTGTGGTTGGTTATCTTAACTCTTTCAGGCTTAGTGATTCATATTTTGCATCACGCATTTTGTTACAAGTGCAGCACAGTGATGCATTTTGTGAATCACTTTAAGCAAAGTCTTAGTTCTATTCACACAGCGATGCAAGTTTTGGTACACATACTTAATAGTTACCAAAAGGTCCGACAGACAGCGTCCGTGTCATGAAATACTTATGTGACGTTTAACCTTATAGTTTACTGTTCAATAATCATGTTGTGTACGTGTTAAATACTTATGAGCACAAATTTTTTTGTGCAGCACAGGGTTCAAAAACGTTCAAAGTCCTGTGCCTGAAAGAGATTTATAAAGACTTGATAGAAGCCCTCTTACAAAAATCAGTAAACAAGTACATAGTGTACACAAAAATTTAGTTTTAATAATGTACACAACAAACATACTTATCAACCACTTTCCACAATAACTACATTTAATTCTATTTAAACTTTATAATTATCATTAAATTCCATACTTCATACGCATGCACGGTATGTTAATACAATTGGCAGCAGCTACGGCAACAAATGGAACCCATCGTCCAATAATGGGTGGTAAATTCTGTAACAAAGATAAATGTGATAAATATAGTACAGTAAGTTATAACTAGATTCACAGATTTGCAAGCTTGCATGTAGTAGCTATCGTTGACATTTTACAATCGCAGCTTTTATTATTTTTGCTCTGTGGGAGATTAAGCGATAAAAATATTACATCATCAATATGGGTTTTCTCATTTATTTCACAGCATTTAATTATAATTCTTACATATCGATTCAGTTATCTTTCCTAACTGTAATTGATAAACAGTGCGAGTTCAGTTACATATGATTTCAATGTTTATCATAATACAAAAACATTCAGTCTCTTTCTACTTTTTTTATTTCTCAAACTGGTTATTTTGAGAAGCTCTTATTTTATTATATTAATATAATTAAATGCTTTTTGAATAAATGGTTAAAACTTAAACTGTCTTTTTACATTCTAATGTTTGGTAAGTATAATCTTTATTTGCTTTTATTTTCCTCAACATAATAATAAAAATTGCAAGAACAATAATTAACAAAATGTGGTTGTATAAATAAGTACTGATGAGGAAAAGTATACCCAAAACAAATTTATACAACCAGACTTCTGCATTGCAATGTATGCAAGATTGATAAATTAATAAAGCAACAATGACGATCAAAGAGAGTTCCAATTCAGCCTGGGTAGACTAATGTAATAAATAGAGTAACAAATCTAACGCGCCTGCAATTGCAGGATAGCTTGCATTCCAGTGATTCCAACTATAGTAGCTGACAAACATTATTAACTAATCTAAACATACAAAGATGGGCTTAAAATTAAATTATCACTTCTGTTTCCCATTACTCCATGAATAAGTGATGACTCAGTGGATGTAGACTGTAATGTTTGACCATTAGTCATGTGGTGCATTGCACAGTAATATAAAGCTGCAGTTTAAAGTTGTGAGATTATAATAGTATTCATTTAATAGATTGCTGACATTTTCCCTTTCTTATTTTGGATAAACAGTTAGTTTTCATAAAATATACTTCTTTCATTACTTTTACATGTAATTGAACTCCAGTCAGTCAACTAATAGAAAAATGTTATAAGAAGTTAAGTTACCAGTTTGGACAAGTGACTCGGTGAGGGTATCAATATGAACAAATAACACTGCATGTCCTTGTTCAGTTGTAAGCCTCCACACCATAAACCTTTATGAAGTAGTAGGTAAATTAAATAATTTTTAAAATTGTAACAGTTCTCAATAACAAATGTTAAATAAATTTTGGTAATAAATTATATTTTTATGAATTTTAAGAATATTATCTATAAAAATATTATCTATTACTATAGAATTTTATCTATTAAGAATATGTATTATCTATAAGTAATATAGATATGTAATTATTATTATGTAATATGTCCTGTGCCAATACTGACTTATAAAGCAAAAACATGGGCACGTGAAAGGAAAGTAGAGAGTAGAATGTAGGTGGCAGAAATGAAGTTCAAGAGGAGTATGTTAGGAAAGACAATAAAAGATAGAGCGAGAAATTATGTAATTAGTGAAAAATTGAGAATGGACAGCCTGACAAGGAGAGTTAGACAAAGTACGGTGGTTTGATCATGTCAGTAAGATGGAGGAGGGTAGACTGCCTGAAAGTATACTTGGAGATGAAGGAAAAGACCAAGGGGCAGAACAAGCGTCAAGCAGGTGGGTTCAGCTATGGATGAATTACAATTCCAAAAGAGCAATGGAGGAGAGATGACTCAATGATAAAGAGAGGTGAAGAGGAACTGTTTTGGGCCCAACCAGAGGAAACTTGGAACAGGGATAAAGAGGTTATAATGAAGTAGTTATTAATCAATTTATTGTTTTACCTACACTTATAATAAAAAATTGTTAGCTAATGGTGAACCTGGACAAACAGATATTCATAAGATAAAAAATGACAAAAACACTTCTCCTTGCTTCTTTCAGAATTTGCTAAATCTGTGTGTTGTTTGATTTCCATCTTGAAATCATTATAGTAAATAATACATGAAATAATTTTGTAAAACTAGTTCATTTCATCACAGTCTTAAGTTATGACAGTGGATTTAATCAATTTCAACTACTGTTCACTACTAATCAATCTGAGCCACAAAAATGTGTATATTTAATTAAGTTTATTATTTTATTAAACATTATTTTTTTGTGTGTGTTAATTATGTTTATATTCATGTGATTGTTGTTTAACTCTAAGATTGAGCTTATTTAATGACTTTTGTAAAGCTTCTGAAAATAATACAGTGAACAAAATACTTACCTTTACTTGCTTGTTCAGAGATAATGCTGTTACTAAAGCACCACCTGTGGCTAACACATAAGATGTAGCCAATTGCCTGTAAAAAAATACCACAAAAAAATTGAATAGAAATTTCTCAGTTGCCTTTTTTATGAGTCAAAACAAAATGTAAGATTGGTCAGAAAGTTTCAGCCTAGTTTTTGTTTCTTAATCTCTACTTGTTATTTTTCATTAGAATAAAACTATTGTAAGATTTTTTTATTTTTATAGCTTTTATTTTTTACTGGGAACAGTACGTAATATACAACCACCCAAATTAATCATTGGTTTTTGCTGTATTTTTTTAAATGCAGCAACTCTGGAGTTCTGCACTTTCTAGTTTACTCCAAATGGTCCAAGAATATCAATTTGTAACAAACATTGATAAAACTAAACTGTAATATTTAACAAATAAAGAAACACAAGAGTGAATAATACAGTGTAAATAGAAAAACAAAAAAATGTGAGACTAATACAGTCATCATACTTGTCAGGCATGAACAATTTTTTGATTACTCAACGTATTAAATAACGTAAACACTTTTAATAATACTCTTCTGGCAACTAAATTTGAAGGTACAAAATGGTTAACCCTGTAAAAGAATTGGAAAGAGAAGAAGCCACTCAGGGCTTTTTGATGTGCCTGTGAGGCATGACAACAGTTTAGTTAAAACAGTAGTTAAAGGTTAACAAACAAATTTATTAATTAATACAATTTGGATTCTGTACCAGAATTTAAAAATAGCATACCAAAATTATAACTTGATTTACTTACTGAGGGGATATTGATGTATCACCACTACGATTAGAATAATTGACAGTAGCATTGAAAGACTGATTTACCCATTGCCAAAATATAACTGAATATTTTGATCTGAAACAATACAAAATAAACTATCTCAATTTTTTAGCTCTACAATGATGAACAACCACATTGCTCATTATTATTCTTCTCTTTTGATTGGTTATTTCACATACATTATGTTTTCACTACCTCGTTAGATTAAAAGATCAAATTGCATCTCTTATTATTAAGTAAGCACAATATGAACTAAGTTATCCTTGAGCAATGGGCACACAATAGGGTAATTGGTCATGAAGGGAGGAAGCAGAGTCATTAGTCAGAATGAGAAGAGTAAAGGTATTTTGGTATGAAATAGCAAATCGCAGTCACAGTACTGGCACTGAGACACACAGTATAACTGGGAGCTCACTTGATTGCTAGCGTAAAGAATTCAGTTGGAGAGGATTGTTTGTACGATTCCCCTCCTCCTATATATAACCTAGTAGTAGTAATAATACCATTAGTATACACTGTTCTAAAAATATTAGTCACAAACCATTTCGAATAACTACTGCAGTACCAAAACATTCTAATTTTTATTAAAATTAGATTTTAAACTAATAATATTCTAAAATATTTTATTAGTATACTAAAATTTTGTTATAATACCCTAATAAAGTCAAAAAAAATGTATCAGTTTTTAATATTTTACTACTGATTGTTATATTTTGTATCAGTTTGTTTATAAATAGGCCGCGTATAATACAAAATTAGACAACAATATTAGATCACATACAATAACTACAAAATAGATAACTTTATGAGCTGTGAGCGTAATTAACACCACTACAGTGAACAGTCTTACAGTAACACCTGACAAATATGAAGAGTAAATATTTTCAAAATGTACAGTACACACGTCGCCATGTGGATTTAAAGCAATCGTTGCTATGACAATATTACGTCTCACTGTCACCAGTCTCCCTTGCCAGTCATCCCCCACTAGCAAACAAGTCAGCTCCCAACTTTACATGTGTGTGTTTAAGTACACACAAACACACACACACACACATGCACATACTAATGTGTGCATGATTTCAATTACTATTAATGTTCACTTTCTTTACTGTTCAGTTACAAGTTTTATGGAAGCTATGTAGTTATTCTTTATTAACTGTCAGTGGGAAAAAGTTTCAATAGTTGCAGTTCAAAAACAAACATAATTAATAGAAAACAGAGAAGTGAATGTGTTTATTCATAATAATATCCTATAACGCAAATACAAACGGTGTAGTTCCTAGGAGTGTAAAATATATATTCATTAAGAAATTTTTATATAAATAAAATTTATAGAAAAATATTATCTGGGGTGTTTGCATCAAAACAATTTGCCAGACTAAATGATAAAAAATTACCATGGCAGATTATTAGGCATGAATAGTTTATTTTCTTATACCCAGTATGCTATTTTCGTGTGGGGTAATACTTGTACATACATAGCTACCACCAGGTCTGGGTGTTCACCAAGCCTCTCCATTTTCTTCTGTCCATCCACCATTTCTCCTCCTCTATTCGTTTTCAGTTGTATCCCCATCCTTCCACATTCCTCTTAACTTCATCCTCCCATCTTTTTCTTTGTCGTCCTCTTGATCTTGTTCCTTTCACTCTTCCTTCTTCCATCCTTTAAGGTAACCTTTCCTCTCCCATTCTCTTCACATGGCCATACCATCTTATCCTCATTTTCTCCACCCTCTCCCTCATAAATTTTACATTTAGCTCCTCTAATCTCATTATTCTTTTTCTAACTCTCCCTTGCCCTACCCTTCACTCCTCTTTTCCCCTCCCTCCAAACAGGGAGTATAAGACCTTGACGTGGTGGTGGAGCTTGCATGTTCCAGGGACCCAGAGAGCTATGCCAGCGGTAGCATAGCTACTGGTAGAGTCGCCCAAGCCGGACAGGTTGATGAGTAGGAACCAGACTAAGAAATACTCCAACGACTAAGTTAGGCCTAACAAGCCAGTAGTGTAACGGAAAAAAGGAAACTGCTTTCAAAAACAAATTCAAGCCTCGGATAAGGACAGGCAGTAAGGTGAATAACAAAGGGTAATTCTTGTACACGGATCTTTAAAAAGTTTCTTAAATATGGAAATGGTCTTTAAACTTTAAAAGATAGCTAACAGGTGTGTGGTGGGAGCCAACCACCTCATTCCATGGCAGACTACTATTAAAGGAGCTTAAATTGCTCATAGTTCCCTCACTTTACATTTTTCTAAGGCGATAATGCTTGTTAGGCAAAATACCTATGTACAGAATCTTAATGTCCACAATCACAACCCAAGAAACAGAAATTAATATTATGTTGCGGACTACAGCAGTAAATTTTTAAAGAAAACCTAGTCATGCATGTAGATAATACATTAATAGTTTGCGACAATGTTTAAACAGTTATACTGATGTGCATTTGTTAACAAAGAAATCTGAAAAATTACTTGCTCAATGAGATCGCCCCATTGGCGTAGTGGTTAGCGCAACTGGCTTCTACACCGGGGTCCCGCGTTTGATTCCCAATCAGGCTTGGCATTTTTTCATCTATCATCCTTCTCACCGTCTGCATAAGCAGAAATTGCAAAACAGTCAGTCTTAAACCAAATAATGAATTTCAAAAATAAGACATTTTGCCGCGCACAAGAATTCCTTTCTTAATTCATGCAAATCAGCATGCGGTTCAGTATGTAGGTTCTTACTCAACCTGTATAACTCTTAAAACTTTAACTTACTTTCAGTAAATAGCACTACCAAAAATAATTCTTACTTGTAAAAAATTAACAAGCCAGCTGTAATCATTGTGTTCATGGGCATCTGAGCAGACATCCGGCCTATTACAATATTCTTCTCTCCTGTCTCAGTATGGAATGCAGATTCATAAAGATACTTTGCTCGCCAAACATCATCCATTGTTGTCCCTGGTGGTAGAGATTTACCAGCCCTTTAAATATAATTGATGTTTACTATTAATGTACATTAGTAAATTGTAAAATAAAATAAGGTTTTTCTCAGATTTTTAAGTAAATCTTTTGGGTACAAGGTTAGTTTTATTTAACTTCAGTCTTTTTTCTTGTATAGCTTGTATAATTGTATCCTAATCTAATATAATTATTAAAACTTTAAATTAAAGAAAAAAAGAGTCAACTGGAACAATTTGTTAAATTCATAAGTTTTAATGAGCTAAAATGTCTTTAAAATTTTGACACTTGGTGAAAAATAAGGGAAAAATCAGCTAGATGTCTGAAGGATGTTCCTGAGCCTTGAGGTGCGTGAAAATAATTTTAAATTGCCCCCACTACTTTAAATTACGTATAAGTTTCTTATACCAATTCATTGTAGTGTAAAATCTAACCTCGCCATTTAGCCTCAAACAGAGATCCTGGTTCAGTGCGCATCTTCCAAAATCCAAAACAGCGAATGCGAGTGGAATTTTTGTAATAAGACTTATATGGGATTATGGTTTGTTTGGCTACTGGATGTTAAATGGAAAACATCTGTACCTTATTCTACTTAACTTAGGGACTGATGCAAACAAATCATATGAGCATACAGCCAAGCACCAGTGATGAATCACATTATATCAACATATTTTTATGTGTATATCTGCTTCTGGTACTGTAATAGGCTACTTCGGTGTTTCAAGCGTCTATATAAAATATACACTTGTATATATAAAGTTTATAAATAAAAATGATTCTGCCTAAATATGATTTCAAATAAAATCAATTTTTCTCTGCCATTAGGATAACCTTGTACTAAGCATTTTCTGTAACTACAAACAAGCATCCAGCCAATAGCAGAGAAGAGCAACTGTTTAAAGCAGTTCCAAAGATAAATGGAATGATCTATAACACAAATTAATATAATTACTCATTTTATTAGCAAAATAACACGCAAGAGCAGAATTAAACAATATGGTGATTGAGTAAAGAGCACAAAATGAAAAAAATAATACTCTTGAGTTATTGACAGTTATTTAACACAAACTACTTTACTAAACAATGTTTTACTACATGCAAATATACGGTTTTTAATTATGTTTAGGGCACTATTTTTTGTAAAAAGTTCTGTGTAAAATATATGTAAATGTAAGAATATTGTAGAAATTTCTGTGTTCTTTAATTCATTCAATAAATTACAACTACAACACTGGACTTTCAGAAATACAGTAGTCATGAAAATTTAAGCAGAAACCATTATTATTCTGCTTAAATTAGAATATTATTATTATTATTATTATTATTATTATTATTATGCTTATTCCAACCAAGTAGGAATACAAAATTTGGCAAAAGCAACCATGTCAATTTTCGAGGTTGACTACTTTATAAAATCCAGGGTTGAAGAAAACTATTGACTTATCTGTACTACAATATAAGCAGATGTCTGTCTCTAGTAATGTAGCTTGACAATAATTTTTCCATTAACTGAGCTTATGTGAGATCATTAATTGAACATGAAATACTTTGATTATTTATGTCAAATTCTGTGTTTTCATACAACGAACTTCCCTGACTATTAAAATAAAGGAAGTCATAAACAACCCTAGTTTTCTGACAAGAACTTAACCTATGTTTTGATGATACAGTACTTGCTGCTACATACCTGTACTTGTCATAAATATCCTTAGCTCCATTTAATTTTGCACTTGATGCAAATACATTTATAGGGTTGGTCAGAACAAAAAAGTGTTTTGCTCTTCCCATATAGGTAGATTGATCCCATTTTGGTTTAGTGATATCAACTCTGGGAAGATCTGACATTTTATTTTAATAGTTCAGTTAAAATAATTGTATAAAATTTAGCGAAATTGATTTAAGATGCAATAACCTAAAAGAGCTTAGGAGTCATAAAACAATCGCTTAAAAGGAAGTAGTTTATCAAACGCTTTTCCAGTAACGATGACTGATGGATATTAAAATAACACATTGATTTTCAAAATCAAATGAATACGCCTGTTTCTTTCTAGCGCCATCTCGAAGCTATGAAAATCGATACTGTATTTTTATTTTGTAGAACCCACAATGAATGTTGTTTGGATTTTATCGTGTTTGAAACCGATTAAGAGTTACAGGTATTGTAAATAATATCCCAGGGCATAAATACAACCGTAAATTATCTATTGTTATGTCATTTTTTTTATATATTTCAACTATTTGCCCATGCGTGTTATACAAGCATAATTTATTGCTTAAATATGTAAGTTAGTGTAAATTTAATAACGTTATTTGCATATTTTAAAATACTATCTCTAACTAATAACCAGTTTAATTTTAGAATGATAATAAAATGATTTGTCATTTTGATGTTAAATTAAAACGATAATGCAAACGATTGATTGTAAAGGCAGTGGTTAGCTTCGTAGCGGACGACAAACTGTCAGTTGAGCGGTTGACATTGTATTAATTAATTTGTGATTGGCGTAATGGTCTAATAGTCGCTGTAAAGTATTTGAAGTGTGCTGAGTGATTTTGGTCAGAACGGAACCGAAAATAATGTTTTTCAGTTTTGAAGCTCTTCGGGAGGAATTCAGCAGAGAAATCGCCTAGAAAACGCCATTTTCCCACTCCACCACACCCCGTCTGATCTACATTGAAGTAAACATCTTTCATGGGAAAGGGTCGAATTCGGCCCGGGAGACGGGAAATCGAGCAAACTGGAACTCATGGAATTGGAGAATATCGTCGCGAACACAGTTTATCTAAAAGCAAGAGAAGGTAAATTGTTTTTGTTAATAATTTTCGTTGTTTTATCCTCCAGGTTCGGGTGACCTGGAGAAATCAATACTGACACATTTAAAAGCCTAGGCCGTCCTTATAGGCATTAGCGATTTCTTTGCATTTTGTATTCGTACTAGTTTTTTAAAGTATTTTGACTTAACTGTTTCTATGAAAAACCACTATTTGAATGTTTAGATATTTTCATTTGTCAGGTTATTTGTTTTTATGCATTTCTCCTCAAGTCATTCCTTATTTGGATATTTATAAAGCACTGTTCTTGATAATTTAAGTCCGAGTTCATATCTCTGGTGCGGTTGCATACATTTTGTATACTATATCGTGTTAATGTATTTTCAGTTTTGAAAATTTTAGTGTTTCTGCAAACAAACTTTGTGATACATTCTTAATGCAGAAAGCATTAACAATTATCTAGCTTTTTTTATGTTTTCTGGGTTGTAAACCAAATATATCTCAATTTTTTAATATCTTTAGATAGTTCGGAAGTTCAAAATAATGGCTTGTAAAAATCTGTGAAGTGTATCGACTAAGTATTTCAGATACATAGGTTAATTTAGTCTGTCTGTATACTAGTTCAGTAACAGTTTCCAAAATGGTCATCTGCTAACAACCAAATTACATCTCAAGTTAAATATTGTTATTCATTCTGGTGAGCGATTGTATTCATTGGTCGTTGCAATTGTATTTAGTGTTTTTGTCATGTGAGTGATATGAAAAGAAATACGGTGTATGCAATGGGCAATACCTGTCTTAAACAATTGGTGGCTGTTAATGTAATTTAGAACAATTGTGTTTACATTTATGTACTTGTTTAAAGTGATATACCAGCTATATAATGACATCCTAATGATATTTATCATGTATGTCTTATAACTTTTATTGTTCCCACAAAATTTTTGTGTAGGTGTGCAGTCCACCTGTTTGTGATTGTTTTAAATGAAACAATTAAAAATGTCAACATGTTTGACTGAACTTAGTTTTGCTCTGTTAATAGAATTTATTTTCTGGAAACTATTTCTTGTCAAAACCTACCATAGGCAATTTTTTAGTGTGTTGTGGATTGTTGGAGGTATAAAGTATAATTACTGATTGCTTGAAAACTTTATTACTGTACTAAATAGTTCGGTATTTGTATGACACATGAACTCAATTTTTGTATTATTATTGTATCCATAGGCTACAATAAATGCAACCATTATTTAAAACTCTTCACGTGTGTTAATGTGGGAGTCTAGTGGTACATACCTTAGTCCCTGAATTCAAGATATATCTCCCACAAATATGTAATAATATTACATATTATGCATCAGCTAGTATAAAACTACTTATAACACTTGAATTTATATTTGTTTACTCAGTAAATAGAGTGTTTTATTGAGGTATACGTTTTATTTGTCAGTTGAGAATCATCTAACGTGTATTTGGTAGTTTTTCCTATAGCCTATTATGCAATTATTGTGATAGGTATAAAAAATTATGTGTTGTGTTCACACTGACAAGAAGTTTAAATGAAGTAGGTCGACAACAGAGAAAGTGTAATTTGCTGTATGTTGCAAAAATGTCTAGTATTGAGCGATAAAAATAAGTAAGCTTGTTAGTTTTTTGTCTTTAAGTGACGTGTCGACTTCACCAATGCATTACGATCACTAAGAATGCAGACATAATTTGTAATAGGCTGAATTGGGTGCAGTCTAGAGCAACAAATGTTAACATGTCTAAAAGAACTGGTAATTATCAGAAAATAAATCGTTCCTATGAATTGGCCCTTAAGAATGGAAAAATATTATTACGGTAGTTTTCTTGTATATTACAACTTTTTATGTATTTCTTTAATAAAAATATTTAGTATTTCTGAGAGTAAGTTAAACTCCCCTTGCTTTACTACATGTTGAGTCAACATTTCACAAAAACTTTCATACAAATACATAGAAAATTCTCTACAAGTTTTATGTAAAAAGTTTACATGTTTGTCACCCATTTAACAAAGTTATGGTACTTTAAACCATAAAGAAAACAGTTTTTCTTTATGAGACTTAATTGTATGTATTTTGTCTGATATCTTAAAAACTACTCTAGTTACAGATCTGGGACGTGTTTAATTCAATTTCCAGTTTATTTTACATAAAATCCGTTTAGTTTCACTATTTAATTAACGCTCAAAATATTTCTGTTGGGCTTCATTTTCATTATTTCGATGAGAGGAATACACCTCAGAAGTATTTTGGGTTACTCGTGGGATACTCAGTGTAAGAAAGGAAAGTATAATTTTCATGTCGATGTTTCAAAATCGAGTTTTCACCAGAAATATAAGTTTTCAGGCCTCCTTAAGCCAAAAAAACATGTTTTTAGCGATTGTGTACATATGTATGAACAAAATATCTCAAGAACGGATATCGTACAAAGTTTAAACTTGGAAAATAAGTTAGGTACCACTGGGGGGCTCAACATGAACATTTTCATTAAAATTTGTCAACTTGGAAGTAGTTAATTTGTGAAATTTTTCATTTTTTGTAAAATTGCCTCATTAACTTCATTTTTATTCTCAACAAGATATATTAAGCCCCTAGTCTGCTGAAATTCTTCGGGAGGCTGTGCTTTTGTGGTAAAAAAATGTTTCTTTTAATGATTGCAACCTTACAGAGCTTAGTTAAGTGACAGTTAGTGATTTTTCCGTATTTTTAAGTCGAGCAGACTTTGATTTTTATTTTGGGTCATTCACTCGTGATGAAAATTAGTTTATATTAATTATTTAAATTGGCGAGAGAAAGTCATTCGAAGGAGTGTTTCACACCAGATTATTTCACTTTGTGTTTTTGTTTATTGCAGGTGGTGCAGATAGTAACAAAGGGAAAAGTAAAAAATGGAAAAAGATCCTTCAGTTTCCACATATTTCACAGTGCATAGATCAAAAAAATAAAATCGGTATGTATAATTGGTGCCTTTGGCATTAACCAAATGTATCATTTTAATGGATATTAAGCAATCAATACTGTAAATAAACTTATTTTTCTGAAATTAATGTTAAAATGATCTGTATCATGTTTACAGAATTGACTTAAGTATTGTTTTACAATAGAATTTTTATTTTTTTTACTAATTATGAGGAATACATTTTGGCCTTTCTTTCATTTTTTAATTGTTCTAATAGATTTTTGATGTTGTTATTTTTAGTTTTGTTTTAATGACATTATGTACAATTTTATTTATATTCCTGTCCCTGGGGGATTTTCAATGCTGCATATTACATGTGCCATTTGTTTTATTAAAATTGAATTAATAATGTGAACTGAAAAAAGGAATTCTGTTTAGGCATGCATCAATGTTACAGAATGCATGTATGTATTAAAACTTTTCCCTAATACTAAATTATTCATGACAAATTGCATGTTAACGGGTGATGAAAATGGTTTGTAATAATATACAGTTGTCAACATTGGGTTGTACAGCTACTACCACCTCCTTTTTTAATCAATTGGCTCCCACGGTTAACCCACTAACCCAAATTATTATCATTATTACCCACATTAGTAAATATATTACTTTAATCAATTATTAAATTAATGTAGTTATTAATTACAAGTGATGACAACCACCTTGGTTTTTCACCTGAAAAAATATTGTATGTTTAAAGGTTAAACATTTAGGGATTCTTAACAAAATTAATTGAAACAACAGCAATTAGTTCTACGAGGGCGAATCAAATATAAACGGTAATTTTTAAAATTATATTTATTGAATAATATTATACAAAAACTATTCCTTCAACATTTTTCAATATAGTCTCCTGCATTATCTACACACTTCTGCCACCGATTTGGAAGCTTGAATATTGCCTGTTCATAAAAAGATTAAGGGAGAGTTGTCAACCAATCGCGCACGTGCTTCTCGACATCTTCATTGCTTTCAAATCGTTTTCCTCCAAGTGATTCTTTCAGAGGCGTAAACAAAAAGTAGTCACAAGGGGACAAATCTGGACTGTAAGGAGGGTGTTCGAGAGTTTCCCAGCCCATTTCTTCCAATTTATCCCTTGTCAACAATGCGGTGTGAGGCCTTGCGTTGTCATGGAGAAGGATGACATCTCTAACGGGCACACCTCGTCTTTTGTTTCGGTAACTGGTTTTAGCCGACTGTAGCACCTGGCAGTAGTAAGCCGCATTCACTGTTCGTTGATCGTGAAGAAAATCAATGAGTAGAACTCCCCTTGAGTCAAAGAAAATTGTTGCAAGAACTTTTCCGGCTGAGAGACGAGTTTTGGCTTTCACTGGGCAGCCTTCATCCTTCCTTCGCCACTCCTTACTTGCCATTTTCGATTCGGGAGTGTAATGGTGGACCCACGTCTCATCACATGTGACGATGTGCCTCAAAAAATCTTCACCTTCTCCTTGAAATCGATGCAGAAGTCTCCCGGCGATCTCCGATCTGACCTGTTTTTGATTTCCGGACAGCAACCTCGGAACCCATCGAGCACTAATCTTTCTGAAGCCAAGGTGGTCTGTGATTGCAGACTGAACACTCCTGTAGCTGATACCAATTTCTGACGAGATTTCTTGAACAGTTAACCGGCGATCACCTTCAATAAGCTCTCGAACGGCACTAATGTCATCTGTGAGACTTGACCTTGGGCGTCGACGGTGACTTTCGTTTTCAACACGTTCTCGCCCACCCCTAAATTCTCTGGCCCACGTATACACTCGATTCTTAGACAGAGTAGTGTCCCCAAACTGTGCCCGCAAACGAGTAGAAATTTCCGAAGGCTTAACACGTTCATTTGCTAAAAATTTTATGACGATTCGTTGCGCAACAGATGGATGTACCTCTCGCTCGGTCATGGCTGTACTGACGGCAGAACGCAACAATGCTGCGAAGTAAGCTGTTCCCCCCACTCCTATTAAACAAAACAACAACTGCTCACCGCCACATCTGGTCCGAACGTGTTTGGTACAGTCAACAGCAAAATTACCGTTTATATTTGATTCGCTCTCGTAAAATATGAATTTTTGTACATTTTTTATTACTAGAGATGCAATGTTAAATTTCTGTTAAGCAACCACTAAACTTTAAGCTAAAGAAATGGTCTTTTTAAAGGATTGTCTTTAAATAGAGTTGAAGCGAAAATGGTAATTTTTTTATAAATACTGCAAGGATATTGCTGAATCAAAAGTATGTGGTTGTAGAACAGAAATACATTTCTCAGTTAAAAAAAGTGTCAATCATAAAGTTTCTGTGAATGTAAAAATTTAGTTTATATTTCAAATAAAATAGTAGTTTGTGTATACACTATTAAATAACTTTCTAGAACATTTAATTTTTAAGCACTATGTATTGAAAAATTGAAAATTTTAAGTTTAAAGTGCTGTACTTTAACCAGCACAATTGGTTTTCATGCCAGGTGACCTGGGTTTGATTCCCGATCAGGTCTAGCATTTATTCATCACTCATTTTTATTTATCACCCTTTATCATGTGTGTTAGCAGTAATGTGCAAAACAGTCGGACATAAAACCGAAAAGAAACAAACATTTTAACTTATCAATCTGTATGTATTTCTATTATTAGGCCTCATATATTTACTACAAACTGTACTCTATTTTACTTAAGTTATCAAGGATATTGTTTTGGCATAATTTAGCACATTTTGCTTGTATTTTATTTTCTCTCAATTATTTTTAAACAGTATTAGTACCAACATGAGGTATTAGTTTTTATAGTTAAGTCAAGACATTAACATAGCCATGTGGTACTAGGTATAATTCATCTACAGTACTGTTTCATTGGATGCAATACATTGCTTTCGTAAAATAATATTAACATTCATGAGCCCTAAAATCCATTTTAAACTCATACAGTGCTCCAAATAACACTGATTATTACTTTGTTACTGAATTTATTCCCCAGATAAAAATTCTAACCAGTCTATAAATTTTAAACTTTTAATATTCCATGATCACAACAAAAATTCCCATGACATGACAGTCATTGTTCAAGAAGAGGAGAGGTCACTTAAGGCAGTGGCTCTCAAACTTTGTAGACCCGTGGCTTCCTTGATCTACAGAACATTTCCTGTGGCGCCCTTATTATGAATCAACCATTGTACAGTACAAATTGTAATTATATTGCAACAACCATTGCACAGCACAAATATCATGTGGGTGATTTCATTTCCAGAGAAGGAGATAAGAAGGTAAAACTTGAAAAAAATGATTGTGTTTACCGAGGCATGGCACCCTTGGCAATGTTTGGCGTGCGCAAACTTTGAGTACCACTTACTTAGGGGTTAAAAGTGCATGGGCCTGAAAGGCTAAATAAAATTGGTTCTCCAAAAAAAGTTTTTATTTCCAGGGGTGATCACACTGGATAGAGATGGTTGTAAAGAGACGTTCTGTTTATAAAAGTCTAATTTTTCCTTGATGAATTTTGTCTGTACCCAATACTGCATCTACAAACAGAGATGTTTGATCAAGAACTACATTTTCATGGTTAGGCCTTTTTTTTACCATTCCTTACATGCCTTTCAGCTTTGGAGTATCCCAGCCAAATGCCAAGCTCCCTTCTGTCCAAACTCATAATTTTCTCCCCTGCAGCTCCCCTTTCATGTTACTTATTTTTCTATTAGGTATTTTTCCTATTTAAATTTGGGCCTTCTGATATTCCTCTTTCTGTTAAGTCTTTGCCAATCTTTCAACATGTATTCAAGCGTGGCGTAGTCAAACCATTTCAACTACCTCTTTTCTAATGTATCCAGTAGCGGTTCTTGTAAATTTCTTCTGATGCGGACATTTCTAACACAATCACTCGTAGTTTTACCCACTACTCCCCTCAGGAATCTCACTTCAGTAACAGTCACCGTACTAGCATTTTTCATGTTTACTGCCTAACTTTCAGCACCATGTATATAATATGTTGATGTTGATTGGTATACAGATTTATAAATTCGCTACTATCTAATAATAATGCATTTTCTTTACTACTGTACTGTTTAAGCAATGGTATGACTCACTAGTTTTTTAATTCTGTTAAAATTTTGAACTGAAACCATTCCAATCATTTTTGCAGTACAGAAAATTAACAGATTTTTAGTGCGCTCTGTGAACCATGTCGCAACTTTTTTTAAAATTTCTGTTGGAGGAGGAAAAAGATGCTTAGGATGTGACAAAGGGAACAGGAGTTATTGTGTAAGCCTACTGCATTTCTGAATGAAAGTCAATGCTTTAGAGACATCATGTTATACACTCTCAAAACATACATCCGAATACTGAAAAAAGAAAACTAAAGAAAGAGGAACAGTTCAAAGTGTACAAATAAACATTAATATTTATAATAGTTAGTTTGATTTCTTAATAAAACATTAGCTTTTATTTTATTGCTACTTAAAAATTATATTTGGTGTTTATTATAATAAACATATTATCATAATATGTGTTTGTCATAATGACACAACTTCACAAAAATATGTTGTAAATTTTTAATGTGAATTTTTGCATTTTTGTGTTTGTAGATGTGAGGTATAGCTATGTAGTAGATCAGCAGCCTATCGGCCGTTTGCTGTTTAGGCAGTTCTGCGAAAACTTCAAGCCTTTGTACCACAAATATAACTTGTTCCTTGATTCAATTGTAAGTATCTTGTACAGTCTGTTATGTGATTTAATGTTCTATTCTAATCAGAAAACAATTTTATCTGCCTGTCTAGGATTTGAACCATTGTCTATTATATTATTATTCAGATAAAAACAAAACACAGTAAACTGACTTAATTCAATTTTATTTTTCACAGTTTTCCTTCATTTAATATTTTGTGTGTGCGTTAAACAAATGCAATCTTGTTATCAGTAGTATCTGCTTTTTACTTTCTCTTGTCCTGTATGAATATATAGGGAAGGAAAGTATTGTTTTCTTGTTGATTTATATATATATATTATATTATTTTTATTATTTTATCAAACATCCTATGTAGGATTATACAAATTAACATGTATACAAATATACCAATAAAAGAAACAATAAATAGTAAATTAAAAATTGAAAAGTTATGGTGAAAACAATAATATGTGAATTATTATATTGAATTATAATATTTATAATACATAAATTTCCTTGATATAAAAGTACAAATTATAAATAATATAATAGAAACTGATATATATAGAAAACCACATGTTACAAATAACACAATACACAGATTTTCAAATCACCCATGGATACACAAAATAAACTGATACAAGAACATGATACTCAGAGCGTATATGTATACACAAATAACAATAGAGAAAAATTTGATAAAGAAATAAATTTATAATAAAGAAGTAGCACAAAATAATGGATACAATAATATATTCATAAACCGATTAATGAATAAATACTTACATAAAACTAAACAGAAAAAACATATCTATTACCAATAAATAATTAAGAAGAAATAAACAAAAATGGTAATAAATACATTACATATAATTACATAAATAATAAAATACATAAAATTACCAATTATTATTTTATTAAACATCCTATGTAGGATTTTTAAACAGCCGTATTATTTAAAATTGAAATATATATTTTTCTAACCACCAGAATACGGTAACATAAAACACTTACCAATGTTTATAGCGCTTTCGTGTATCTTGTACACACCTTCAGTAAATTAAAATTTATATCAAGTCAAAATTTAAAACTTAAATTAAGTTGTATTAAGATAAGGAATACAATTATTCCTTATCTATCATGGTAGGAGCAGGAAGTTTTAAATTTTGACTTGATATAAATTTTAATTTACTGAAGGTGTGTACAAGATACACGAAAGCACTATAAACATTGGTAAGTGTTTTATGTTACCGTATTCTGGTGGTTAGAAAAAATATATTTCAATTTCAAAATTACCAATATATACGATACATATGTAAATAACATATAAACCCCAGTTTCCTATAAAATTTATTTTACAAAAACATAATATTAATATGAATGTAAATGATAAAGAAAAAGAAAATAATCAAATCAATTCACGTGGAATTTATAAAATTAAAATTAATGAATGTAATGAATATAGGTAAAACCACCAGATCTTTTAAAAAAACTGTTTACAGAACACTATTCAAACTATAAAAAAGGAAACCGAAAATTCTCCAATGTAACTGATCACATGATCAAAAATAAACGTACTATGTCAATTATAAAAAATAATCTAGAAATATTAGAAATGAATAACAGACAAATTGAAATTGAAATTTTGGAAAAATATTATATTTATAAACAGTTACAGGGAAAAATTAATGAGCACACAGATTGAATATGACAATCAACTGGTTAAGTTGGCAAGACTGTTTTAGATGTAAGAATCGACTATTCCTGATCTACCTTGGTAGGATTAGGAAGTTTTAAATTTTGATGTGAAAAAATTTTAAAGAATTTTAATTTACTGAAAATTTGTACAAGATACACGAAAGCGCTATAAACATTGGTAAGTGTTTTCTGTTACCATATTCTGGTGGTTAGAAGTATAATATATTTCAATTATATTATTTATATATTAAGAAATTTATTATTTTATCAAACATCCTATACTGGTGTTAACAACAGCCATATTATTGAAAAATGAAATATATATATTTCTAAACCACCAGAATATGGTAACAGTAAACACTTACCAAGGTTTAAAGTGATTTCGTGTATCTTGTACACATCTTCAGTAAATTTAAAATTTTTCACAATCAAAATTGAATTGTTTGCATTAGTTATTATATGCTGTTTGCAATTTGTGTGTCTTTTTGTAGTGTAACTTCTAAATAAGTTAACAAAATGTTAAAATTGCACTATTGAACAGATAGAGTGTTATCAGGGCTATATTTTGTTTTTGTTAATTTCTATAAGTCCTCGTGAGAATTTGAAATAATTGGCTTTTGCATCCGTATTATACTTAAAAACCACAATTTCGCAAGCGTATAAAATAAATTTCATAGCTGATCTGATCATTCTCTAGTTTCATTTGTTTGGTAGCTGTAAAAAATGACTTGTTCAAAATTTTTATAGCTACTAAACTACGTAAAAACATTTTATGATAAATTGATTACATGAATTTATATATCATTATTTTTAATTATTATTAAAATAATAACCAATCTTTATTAGAAATAAACTTGGAATATTAGAAGGATGAATTTCTTTTTTAAATGCCTCTAAGAATAAATCATTATATTGCGTATTCAGTTAATTGAGACAATTGGTGTGGATCTGACACTACTACAACAACACTCATTCATCGAATTAAATAAAGTTGGTTGTGTTAGTGTGCGTGGGTGGCTTACTTGATTTACATAACAGTTGCTTGTAGTAACCAATGCTTGGTACATTCTGAGTCATATTGAAGTTATTACAATGATTTACCAACAGAATTAATTCTTAGGTTTTAATATACTCCCAACTATTATAAGGTAGTTTTCTTACTTGGTGCTTCACATAAGAAAATTTAACTATTGTGTTACAGAATTAAATGTTCTACAACTTTAGTTATATACACTTTTGTCATAAAATGTGTATTAAGGCCGGAATATTACATTACAGATTTTCTTGAAAAAATAAACAGAAAATCGTTGTACAAAAAAAAGCGCTAAAAATAAAAGTTATACGTTTTTAAATGTTCTAACACTTTTTATATACGTTTTTACCCTAAAATGCATAATAAGGTCCCAAACTTAAAAAAAAAAAATCTACAAGAGCACAGCCTCCCCAAGAATTTCAGCAGACATAGTGCATACCCTATCTTGTAGAGCATAAAATTTGTAGTAGTCGAGGTGATTTTTTTAATGAATTATAGCAGCTGTTTTTTTTGTTAGAATATCACTAATAAGGTGAAAAATCGCACAATTTAACTACTACTTCCAGTTGACCGAATTTGAAATAAATGTTCGTGTTGGGTTTTCTAGTAGTACCTAACTTAAGTTCCAAGTTCCAACTTCGTACAATATTCTGTTCTTAAGATATTTTGTTCACACGCACAGTCCAATTGCTAAAAACATGTTTTTTGGGTTCAGGGGGCCTAAAATGTGTTATCTGGTGAAAACTAAATTTCAAAAAATTGACATGAAAACGATACTTTCCTTCCCTATTTATTCATATAGGGCAGGAGAAAGTAAAAAAACCTATAGGTACCAATTTTGATGATCTGTTTTTTGATTTTGATAAGTTAATTAAAAAGACAGATATGAAAAGTTACATTTTTAGTTACCAAAATTTATTAGCTTATATGTTTTATTAATTTCTTTAATAATAAATTTATTAGTTTTATTTTATTAGTTATATATATATTTTATAGTTATTAAATAATAATTAGTATAATTACTATAATTTTATTTCTATTTCATATAATGAATTAATATAATAATTTCACTAACCTTCTTTTTAAACTGCGTCACCTTTATTGTAATTTCTACTTACACGTGTTTCGGTGGATCCACCATCATCAGAGTAAATGAAAAATTGAAACTAAAAAATTTTTTCACATTTATTTAAAATTTACAGAAGATGGTACATCTTCAGTCACTTGTATAAAACTTTTATACAAGTGACTGAAGATGTACCATCTTCTGTAAATTTTAAATAAATGTGTACAAAAGATGGTACATCTTCAGTCACTTGTATAAAACTTTTATACAAGTGACTGAAGATGTACCATCTTCTGTAAATTTTAAATAAATGTGAAAAAACTTTTTTTAGTTTCAATTTTTCATTTACTCTGATGATGGTGGATCCACCGAAACACGTGTAAGTAGAAATTACAATAAAGGTGACGCAGTTTAAAAAGAAGGTTAGTGAAATTATTATATTAATTCATTATATGAAATAGAAATAATTTCAAACTGCAGGATGCATTATAAAGATTTATTTTTAAATACTATAATTTTATTAGTTTTATATGTGTGCATGATTGATCACATGAATGATATTAAAGTGATATTCAATTTCAA
Organism: Catonia carolina; assembly: GCA_035578175.1. Lineage (NCBI taxonomy): Eukaryota > Metazoa > Arthropoda > Insecta > Hemiptera > Achilidae > Catonia > Catonia carolina. The sequence continues at coordinate 63,203,408 of JAQMRL010000001.1, read as the reverse complement.
TCATTTCCTGATATGCAGTTTTGACAGCTCCTGTTATATAATGCTTCAGGTATTCAATGTCATAAATTATTCAGAGTCCCTAAAAAAACAGCGAATTTTACTTTGCCAGGAGGCCAGGTAATGGGCCCTCCTCTTCCAATCTAGCAATTATCAAAGTTGTCATTTAATTCATATGTAACATTCAAAAATAAATGAGAAAGAGCTTATGCTCTTATTGAAACAATGGAATCAACTGATCTTTCTCAGTTTGTTCAATTTGTGGAAAACAATAATGTTTTAGCATATCTGGGTAATTGTATTGTGTTACTGTTTCTTTCATGAAAGAAAATGAACCTGTAATATCATGTTAGTGTAATGCACACCAAACATTTTGGGGCGTTACAGGTAAATTAAGTGTCAGATTAGGCTGTTTAGAATCCAAGATTCGGCGTTATGCTGATTAACCATTATAGTCCAGTCAACCTGTGTCGAAAAATACCCGATAGAGGAAAAAAATAGTATAAAGCTAATTTTTTTTCCATCGATTACTATAGTTTAGACAAGTGTACTGCCAAAAGTCCCCACCCCTACCCCCCTTGCTTCCCCCCCAGCGGCCCCCCAAAGTTACAAATTGCAAGGGTTTCGTAAATCGCGTTTATCTCAAAAACTAAACAAGGTATTGGATTACATTTTTTTTTGTTGTCTTTCTTATGATATTTACTACAATTAATGTCCTAATCTTTTTTATCGTATCTTTTACCGTTCGGTAGTTATTCATAAAAAAGTTGCTAAAACATCATAAATTTAATTATGTAATTTTACTTTTTGGTTTACAACTTTTTACACTTACATTTTACACAAAAATGCTCGAAACAAAACTTTTAGTCCTTTTTAAGATCTATAAAATGATATATAACAGTACTTACTTTATTGTAGTAATATGGCAAAACCAGCCGCTGCAATGTTGAGTGCTCAGTTGTGGCGGCGTGCGGTAATAGAAGGTCGGGGCCGTCAGTTGCTATGTTGGAGTTATAACTTTTCGCGTAATTTAAGTGCCACTGGGATATTTTTTTTTAAATTAATAAACTTATTTCACAAGTGTCTTAGTATGTATTTTGAAGTGTAAGAGCGAACATTTATGTAATATAAAAAGTTTCCGTTTTTTCAGACTACATTTAAGAACTGTATACAAAACCATTTTTAATTTTTTTTTTTAATTCATTTATTTAACGTCGCATCAACTACAACGGTCATTAGCGACGACGTTGGGGTGTAACTTTTTGTACAATGGAGGATGAAATGATTTTTTGTAACGTATGAAAATATGCCATGCCTGAGTGGGATTCGAACCCAGGACCGCATGATGAGAGGCGAGCACGTTACCAACTGCGCCAATGTGGCCGGCCATTTTTAATTTGAGTTTAAGAATATGATCAGGCCTAAAGGCTATTTATTGTCCAAAAGATTATGCACGAGGGTTATTCAGAAAGTAAGGTCCGATTTCTAAAAAAAAAAAAATAAACAATGTAAGATTTTTTCATAAAACCTTTTTTATTGTAGTATATTTGTTACATCTTTCTTTATTTTTCCACATAGTTTCCATTTTTATTTAAACATTTATCATAACGTTCAACAAGCTTTTGTATGCCTGTATCGTAGAAGTCCACCACCTGTGAGGATAACCAGTCTTGAACAGCTTCTTTCACGTCATCTGTGCCGTACCGCTTGCCACCGAGAAACTCCTTTAGGTAGTGGGACAACTGAATATCACTTGGTGCCAAGTCTGGACTATACGGCGGGTGGTCAACCTGTTCCCATCCAAATGATCTGATCAGATCTTGCGGTCGAATGGCAGAATGGGGCCTGGCATTGTCGTGCAGCAACAAAACTCCAGATATCAGTAGGCCACGGCGCTTATTCTGTATTGCGCGGCGAAGATTAGTCAGAGTGGCGCAGTAAGCGGTGGAATTTATTGTTGTCTCTCGCTGCATAAACTCGACTAACAAGACATCCCAAAATATAAGATTTAAGACTATCCCAAAACACTGTAGCCATAATCTTGCGTGTTGAGATTGTCTGCTTGTCCTTGACATTGACTTGCGATGACGTGTGACGCCATTCCATAGACTGACGTTTCGACTTTGGGGTAATGTGAGAAACCCATGTTTCGTCCCCTGTGACAATATGTTCTAAAAGTTCATCATCTTCTCTATGGTATCAGTCCAAAAATTTAAGAGAACAAGCCATTCATTTTATTTTGTTATCCTCAGTAAGGAGTCTGGGAACCTAACGTGAATACAATTTGTGAAATTGCAAATCTTCAGACACAATTTTGTACAAAGTTGTTCTGCTCACATTCAGAAACTCCAATGATAAACTTGAAACAGTGAATCGCCGGTCTTCACGAATCTTTTCTTCCACGGCATTAACGAAATCTTCTGTCACGACTGATGGTCGGCCTGGACGCAGTTCATCATGGACATTGTCCTGTCCATTATTAAAATTTCTCACCCACCTACGAACTTTGCTGTCACTCATCGCATCGAGGCCGTACACTTCAGTTATCTGGCGATGAATTTCTGCCGCTGAAATGTTCTTTGCTGTCAAAAACCGTATAATGGAAAGAATTTCACAGTCAGCGGGCTGATCAATTGTTTGAAACATTTTGAACTAATACTGTAAACAGCACATGGCAACATACAACAACGACTATGACCTATCACCGTGGCTCTTGGAGACGTTTATTGCCCTTTCAACTATTTCAATATCTGCATCTTCTTTAACAACAAATGCGGAGATATTTTCTGTTTTGTGGCCCAACACGGAAACACACAGCAGAATCATTGAAAGATAATTAGACATCGTAGTCAAAAGGTATGGGTAGCATTGCCATATTGTGTTTGATGGCTAGATTAAACTAAATTAATTGTGTTTGATGGCAATAAATGTCTCCAAGAGCCACAGTGATAGGTCAATAGTTGTTGGACAAGACACTGATATTTTTGTTTTATTAATTGGTCTACCACAGTGTGAAAAACTACAACTATTCTTCCACAAACCCTCTGGTACACCATCAACATATGATATCAGGAAAATTCGTAAATAGGTAGGAGAATTGAAGAATGTGGTGTTGTTTATGTATGCTTTGACTGGATCTGACACGTCTTATTTTTTTTGGAAAAGGCAAATTCAACGTGTACAATATGCTAAGTACTTCTGAGGAGCTACGCGCGAAAGCTGTACTGTTTTATGAAAAGGAAGCTAACAACAGAACTCTTAAAAGAAATAGGGGAGAATTTTGTACCGAAACTATTCGGATGTACTAGGTCTAAAAGTTTAAACGAAAGTAGATATTCCTTATACCTCAAAGCAGTTGCAAAAAATGTCATTAAAATCCAAATTTAATGTGGCCTCTCTTCCTCCAACATTTAATGCTGCGGAGCAACAATCATTTTGAACTTACTACCAGTTTCAAAAATGGATTGGAGATAAGAATATGGCTGCTACGAATTGGGGTTGGACTATAACAAACAACATGTTATATTCGGTTCACTAAAAAATCACCACCGGTACCTGAAGAAGTAATAAACTTAGTTTCCTGCAACTGTAAAGTGTCATGCAAAAGCAAATGCAGCTGCTTTAAGGCATCCCTGGATTGTACAGAAATGTGTGGGACTTGTGGAGGATTCTGCAGTAACGTCACGGTCGTTGAAGTCAAGGATGCTGAGAAACATCTCATGGATGTTTAAGCCATCATATACGTACATAATTTTTTGGACAATAAATAGCCTTTAGGCCTGATCATATTCTTAAACTCAATTAAAAATGGTTTTGTGTACAGTTCTTAAATGTAGTCTGAAAAAACGGAAACTTTTTATATTACATAAATGTTCGCTCTTACACTTCAAAATACATACTAAGACACTTGTGAAATAAGTTTATTAATTTAAAAAAAAAATATCCCAGTGGCACTTAAATTACGCGAAAAGTTGTAACTCCAACATAGCAACTGATGGCCCCGACCTTCTATTACCGCACGCCGCCACAACTGAGCACTCAACATTGCAGCGGCTGGTTTTGCCATATTACTACAATAAAGTAAGTACTGTTATATATCATTTTATAGATCTTAAAAAGGACTAAAAGTTTTGTTTCGAGCATTTTTGTGTAAAATGTAAGTGTAAAAAGTTGTAAACCAAAAAGTAAAATTACATAATTAAATTTATGATGTTTTAGCAACTTTTTTATGAATAACTACCGAACGGTAAAAGATACGATAAAAAAGATTAGGACATTAATTGTAGTAAATATCATAAGAAAGACAACAAAAAAAAATGTAATCCAATACCTTGTTTAGTTTTTGAGATAAACGCGATTTACGAAACCCTTGCAATTTGTAACTTTGGGGGGCCGCTGGGGGGGAAGCAAGGGGGGTAGGGGTGGGGACTTTTGGCAGTACACTTGTCTAAACTATAGTAATCGATGGAAAAAAAATTAGCTTTATACTATTTTTTTCCTCTAAAAAACACAGGTTGACTGGACTATTAAATCTGTCAAACGAAACAATTTTTCTTTACAGATTCGTGAACATTATTCTCTAGCAGAAAATTAATAGTAAATCATGGCTGATAAAAGTCATTATTTTTCTTGAAGTGACTTTCTTGTCCCATTAATTTGTAAGGTAGATTATAAGAATAGTATGAATTTATTGAAATTAGTAATTCCATTCTGTCTAGGAGCACTATGAAGTGGAAAGTGATGAAAATAGAGCAGAAGTTGCTAAAGCTGTGTTCCAGCGACATATTCAGAAAGATGTGAGTTATCTATTTTCTAACTGAACCATTTTGTAACATTTGAAAAACTCTAAAAGTTAAGAAAGTTCACTTTATTTTTAAGTTAATATTTATTGAAACTATATTTCGTTTTAGTTTTGTACCCAAAGGTGAAAGAAATTAATTGTTCCAACAGTTTGAAAATTGTAAGTTAATAATAATAATTAGCGTAAACTCTAAACATTTTGTTCTTTGGTTGTACTGAATGGTTTGTACAGTTAGAGTTAAAGGTATCTTTTTATGAGATTAACTTATATAGACATTTTTAATACCATTCTAAACCGCATATGGAAAATATTTTAATTGCAAAAGTTTGGAGCTTTACGTGCCAACGTAAACGATTAAAAGCTTATTTAAGCAGCATGTTTTAACAAGTGATCTTCAAAATACTTCCTTTGGGACTTCACCCATGTAGTCCTGTGCTCCTGCCAATTTTTGAAAAAGTCCGGAAGGCCTCTTTTGGAATGACGCATCTCGTTTTGCATAATGTCATTTCTGGACTCAAATTAGGACCCTTTAAGGGAGGGAATAGCCAGAAGTCGATACAATAGTTTTACATTAAAGCTAGATTTTATGCAGTCTTAAAATGTCCTGAGAAATCTTAATTTGCGTTCCTTCTGTTCTGCTGTCAAGTTCGCCAGTACCGATTCCTACCTCTTAACTAGTTGAAAGACAGTAAAATATCAATCCTCCATCACCAAAACACAAAATTGATCAAAGACTTTATTGTTTTGACTTGCTGTTGGTCTGTCAGATCAAGGTTGATTTTCCACTGAAGTGCATTAATTTTTAAACCTGATATACCTCTTCTCTGTGTGACACTCAAAGCATTCTCTACAAAGGTCTGTTAAAGTTTTTGAATAGTTTCAATAAGAGAATAAAATTTTTGAAAAAATTAATGCACTGTTGCTGTTCAACCTATGTGTCATACTACATAAGACGGTGTTTAGTATTTTGACGCTCTTTCAATAAGTGATGGACATGTCGTGGTCATGTGACCTGCCAATGCATGCACGCTAGAGTCGACAGCATTGATATGCCAGCGTATACCAAAATTCGGATACTTTTTGAGTAAACCTTATATGTGTTATGATCCTGGAATAAAAATATGTACCAGTGTGGATACAGGCTGTAATACGTGTTGAAGTCAGGCATCTTGATTATTGTATTTCTTTTTAGGCTACTTCACTTTGACTTACAGTATACCAGCTATTCGAGATTTAAAGTAACTGTTGGAAAAATACATTATTATTAACCTGCTGGTTCATGATTAGTTCTCATCGATTAACAGGTTATTAAAGTTTGTTTTGAGGAAGGCAATGGTAAACCACCTCACTCCTCGTTTTACTTAGTAAAACCTCTACAGGTTCAAACCAGCCTTTCGGCTGATGACCTAAACAACAACAACAAAGTTTAGTTTGTTTATTAGATTAACACTTATAATGTTGGATCTATTCCTTTGTATAATATACTAATATCACGTTTATTTGGACTAGATGAGGTTTGACTTGGTCCAGATAAGCAGAAGTCTGAGCTACCTGAAAATGTAAAAACTATGTACATTACAGCTTACTGAAGTAATATTAACCCTCAAAGTGGCAACCGTTGCAAAATCGACACATTTCACAGTCGTAGAAGTGGCATCGTCGATTTTGCACTGCTTTATAAATCGCTTGTTCTTTACTGTACAAGTCATATAATCTTTGGCAGACGGCAGCACTAAAAAGATTTTAATCATTTTTAAACCTTTAGTTAAATTTTTTATCGCAATGTTGTTGTGGGGCGCTAGTAAAATAATATTTTTGCCATCTTCATCAGCTGTGTTTTGATTTTTTGTTCGTCGCCATTTCTTGTATGCAACACGTGTGCATTTTTGTTGTGTATTTATGAGTATATTGTTTATTTATTTATTTGTATATAGTATTACAGTTTCGTTTAGTAATATTGTTAGGTTTTAACTTTATTTTATATGTAAAAATGAACAAAGAATTTTAAAAAAGGTACTGATTATTTTCTTGTGTGACTTCACACATTGTTTTACATTCTTAAGCCATAAAAAACTCCTTGAAATGTGGGTTCCAGTTTTGGAAGATTATTAAAAAATTGATTGGGCAACATAATGTATATTTCGGATTTAGGTATATCAGTTTACTACATGACTTATTTGGTATCTTAGCTGACACAAACATTTTAATAGCAAAAACTAATTATATAATCATAATCTGCGTACTTTTCTGAATAATATGGTGTACAATACTTAGTATTTAGTATATATTCAGATAACTGAGAGTTATAACAAAACTGCCTTACACCTCCTGTAAAATAGGCTGCCAATTTAACAAAAAGTTGCTGCCACTTCGATGGGTAAGAGTTAAAAATTGATTTATACCTGTTTTATTAAATTGGTTCAAGTTCACATTCAACATTTTTTATATGGTAGGATACAGTTATATGTTTGGATACAATTTCAATTCAGCATTTGAAAAACCCCCTTCCCTTATCTTAAAGATTTAGCTAAATTTTTTGCTGCTGTATTTGTAATATTATTAATGTAACCAGTTCATTAGCTCGTTTCTTTCAACAGTATTTCAAAACCAAAATTATAGTTTAAAATTATAGTTTAAACCAAATTGTTTAAAATCAGCCACTTTTAAGCAGTAATTGTGAATGGCGGGCAGTATGTAATACATAACATATTAGTGCAGATGGGTTGAATATCTGAAGCTGAGCAGTGACAGATGGACACTTAGGGTGATCCAATGGAGAACTTGTGGAATTAGCAGAGGTATTAGAAGACCACAGATGAGATGGGTGGATGATGTCAGAGGGACTAATAGGAAGGGCTGGAGAGAACAGCTCACAACAGGGAATTGTAGAGGAAATTAAAAACGGCCTATATCCAGTTGGATGGGTAAAGGCTAGAGATAAAAGGAAAATCATGTTAGAAGTATTTAATAATGAAGGTGTTCAAAGTATTGAAATGTTCCGATTATTATCGAAATGCTCAGTTGAACTGGGTCCAGAGAAGCAAAATTGAAATGTATTAAAAGCAACAACTGTATTTAAAAATCCGTTTGTACAATTACTTAAATATAATTTTGACAATACAGTCCATCTTCTTGGTGCATGTATTCATTTTGGATGTTGGTGGTGATTGTCATGCTATTTTGGTATTGTTAGTTGCTACCCTGAAAAATTTTGCATAATTTTTAGCCAACCAGACCCTCAGATTGGCAAGCCAGGAAGTTCTTTTTTTGGGCAGGATTCCTTTTTTCCTTCTATTTTCCCTTGCTGAATGCGTGGCAACAGTTCATATCTTTTATGTACTGAAGCTTATGACATTTGATGATATTGACTAGTTCTAGGCTTTATTCATTCTCTACAAGACTTCTAGTACCATAATTATCCTTAGTGCTTAAATGTCCATTATGCTATTTGATTTAACAGATTATACATTATTTTTTGTATTTATTTATTTTCCATTACTTTACAAAAATTATTTAAATTTATTTCCGTAATTTACAACTTAAAATGTAAATTTACTTAAGTTAACTTTGTGTGGGGATAATTAATCTATCTTACTATGGTTTCCCATGTGCAATTTAGTGTTTCTGTTTATTTTTTTACTACTACTGTAGTAATTTGTTTATAACTGTCAATATTAATGAAACTACTGGTATAGCTATCAACATATTTTGCTATAATACCCAGAAAAACAAAATTCATTTTTTACTTTATTTATTATTTCATTTAGGGGCCTGAGTTGGATGACATGCTGAGCCCAGAAATTATTGAACAATGTAAAGATCAACTGACGTCAGGAAATCGAGAATTATTTAACAATTGCAGTGCAGCTATAAAGACTTATTTAGCTGGTACACCGTTTTCAGAATTTGAGAACTCTATGTATTTTCATCGATACCTGCAATGGAAATGGTTAGAAAGGTAAATGCCACAAATTACATTGTTTTTATTTCATTTCACAGGTTATTGGAGGCAAAGAAGATTTATTTTCAGGTGAATTAGGTATGTTGCCATGATGGCTTGGTTGACTTATAAACCAAATATGCTGTATTGTTTTATACAAGAGTTATTTTTTACATAAGGTCTGTTTGACAATGAAGGTGAGAATTATGTGCGCAGAGTGTGTACGCATCTGTTTGTAGCATGTGCTGTATGCATTTGGACACCATTGGCAGCCATATTGTCTGTCTGTGTGCTGAGCTGTAGAAGTTTATTATGTTTAAGAAAATTGAGTTGTCTGCTAACTGTGACTTATCACCTGTAATTTGATTCCTGAATGCAAGAAACTTAGTAACACTGGAAATTCTTCATCAGATTTGTGAAGTTTATGGTGATAATGCTATGAGTGAGAATAAAGTTTGATAGGCATGGCCTATTGACCTCCTGTATGATGTTGCTCCATGACAGTGCAAGGTCACATGTTCTTGCACAAACACTAGGTCTAATAAACTCTTTGGATTGGGAACAACCGGATCATCCATCTTACCATCCAGACCTTGCACTCAGTGATTTATTTACAAGTAGTTTATACATTTTGGTAATACTTTTCCCCTTCAATACTACTACAACCCGTTTTGTTTGTTATTGTTTTCATATTTTTTATTTATGTTCAGTAAGAATTAATTAATAAAGATGATACTTAAATATTAGATTATAATGAGAAAATTTAGTTAAACCTTGCCCATAACAGACAGATGGAGTGTTAAATTATTGGCATTAATCAACTAGTTATAGGGCTACAAAAAATAGTTCTGTTTCTTATCACATGGTCAGCCAATTGTATAACGAACCATTTAAGAACAGAAGAGGTAAAGGTGTAAAAGACATTAGACAGAGTTATCTCCTCTGAAAGTAATAAATTTCATTATACAGCTGGATCCTTTGGGGAATGATGTGAAGGTATCATTTGCAGGTTGGAAAGTAGATGCTTTTCAGAAGGCCCGACATGCTGATAAGCATACTTTTCCGTTCAGTGAGGAAGGCAAGAGTAAATCACCTCGCTCCTTTTTTTTACTTAGTACAGCCTCTAAAGGTTCAAACCAGCCCTTTGGCTGATGACCTGAACAATTAGTTAAACCATTGATTTTAAAAGTATTGTATTTAATAATAAAATCACAGCTTCATAAAATAATATATATGAAAAATTTAAAAAAGTAGAAAGAAACTGATTGTTTACCTGCAGTGATAACCATTAAAACCATGTATGTATAAATTGTACTGTTTATCAGTTACGAATTAGGAACCACACTAAATCAATAAGCAGGCATTTTTAATGATATGTAATTAAAGGAGAAAAACAGTATTAGTGTGGTAATATTATTATCGCTTAATCTTCCTCAGACAATCGTAGTATACAGCTCTACATAAGTATGGCAATTTCCACTTTGTAGGATTTATACTATAGAAACCTATTCAAGGAGCTTGAATCAAAACTCTCTGTACAAAATGCAAATTTATTGTTTAGCCTTTGTATTTCTGTCACATTTCTCACTGCATCTATGTTAATATTTCTCTATAACAACGCTTTTTGTAACAATATTGCATTGTTTACAATATATGCCTTTGGAAAAATGTTTTGACAGTGTATCCAAAGTCTGGATTAAGCAAAACCCAGATCAACAAGATTTTAATATATTTTTTTGTTTGTGAAGCGTTTATCATTGTAAATCATATAATAAATAAACGTATGTATTATTTATAAAATATAGTTCCTTGTACATTAAAAATTAGTGGGTGTTATGTATGAATTTTTAAATGTTATAAACATTCATTGTAAGGCGTGTGTTAACCTCCAATTGATTCCATCCATCCTCTGAACGGTTTTTTATTCATCATGAATCGGTTAATGCCAGTCTGTTGTACACAACCATTAATCAAAGTGATTCAATCTAGCAGCTTTTTCTTTTGTTATTGGTGGCAATTTGTTTTTGTCATCTATCATTTTGTCCGCCCATCACACCCAGATGTCAGAAACTACAAGAGATAGCAATAAACGGTTTTTGGATTCGTAATCTACACTAAAAGTTAGTGGGCGTAAATTGGGTTTAAAGTGTTTAGGTTTGGACCAGAAGTCTAAAAATCAAAGTCAAAAACTACAAGACAACAAATGGTTTTCGGATTCATAATCTACACCAAAAGTTAATGGGCCAGAGTGGGCCTGGATTGCAGAGAAGTTTCGGTTTCGACTGGAAGTGACCCAAAACCGGAAATCAAAAAATCAGAATTTGGAAAAAAGTGTCATTCGATTCCTCTTAAAGCTAGTACAAACAAAAATCATTGGGTTTGAAATTCTGGGTTCAATCCCAAGTCAAGAAATCATATTCGGAATTTGGAAACAATAATTGTGTCATTCAATTCCTCTTAAAGAGTAAACCACTAATGGTTTTTGCCAAAAGTGAAAGGTAAGCCTTTTTAAAAATTACCACCAGTCATGAGACGATCATCCTATGAAAGGGATTTTTTTAAAAACCAATGATGTATTTAAGAGCAGGTCAAAAATTTATAGATCTATAAAGTCTTACCATATTAAATTTTTTAATTACATAATGATTACTTAGGGCACAGAGTTTTGTTTTATTTTTTATATTTTTATTTTTTACTTCTGTTTTTATAGGTTTTTCATTTTTCTATTTATTTTTTTAAGTTATTCATTTACATGAAATCTAGTTAATTTTTAATTATTTTACCTAATGTGATCTTGGAATTTCTTTAGATTCTTTTCATGGTAAAATGTAAAGATGAATAGTACTTATTTAATTAGGTACTGTTTACATTTTATTCATTCAGTGTTTTTTGCAGAATTTTTGAACTGTTGATTCAAATGTAAATAAATGTGAGGGTACTAAAGAAAAAGATATGTCGCTGTACCATAAACTGGTAAGAAATAAATAAGTTGCTCTTTTAAAAACTATTCAACTATTTATTGTAAAATACTTAATTAACTGTATATTGACTGGGTTATTTGTTATAGTTGTATTTTATTTGTGTAATATATTAATTATTTGTTGTAAGTAATCAAGTACAATGATTTCTTATGATTTTTTAATAAGTATACTAATTAATTCTGAGTTTGTTTAGTTTTTTTACATAAGCGACTGTATCTATGTAGTTTTTTAAGTATAGTTACCATTTTTACGTAATTAAATATGGAGAATTAAAGTAGGTAGTTTTTCATCTGTGTTGTAAAAGTTTTGGGCAAATTGGTTTTTTGGTTACCAAAGTACAATCAAATTTCTAAGGTAGTTTTAACACTTAACAAATTATTTTACATTTCAGTTTGTTGAATCTCACATTGATTTTTAATTTAGGCTCCAATAAGTCTGATTTATTTTAGAATTTTGTTTAGTATTTTTTAAGCAGCGAAGTGGTAATTGTGTATTGAGGTAATCTTCCTTTTAAACGTTAGGATCCTGGTGTTATTTCTAATTGTGTGGTGTAAATAGACTTCCAGTGTTATTATATTACTTACTGCAATATTTGCTTTAAGTTGTAAATATTTTGAGCGTATGTAGTTTATATCACACGATTGGTTTTTCTATTTTTTTTTTTGTCAACAGTCTCAAATGGTTTGATGCAGTTCTCCAAGTTGTTCTATCTTGCACAAGTCGTTTGATATCTACATACCTGTAACACCCCACATCTTTTGTAATTTGCTTTATATATTCTAATCTTTGCCTCCCCCTACAATTCACTCTCTCAATATTACCCTCCATTATTGATACACCAATACCTGGATTTCTTATGATATGCCCCATTAGTCTATCCATTCTTCTGGTTAGATGTTTCCATATACTTTTTCTTTCATCCACTTGTCTAAGAACCTCTAAACTACTTGTTTTGTCCACCCATCTAATCTTTAACATTTTCCTATAACATCACATTTCAAAAACTTCTATCCTCTTCCTTTCTACAGCCTCTATTACCCTTGTTTCACTCCCGTATAATGCTACACTCCAAACATAGTGTTTTAAGAAATTTTTCCTAATCTGTGAGTCAATGTTTGTAGTCAGGTTTTTCTATATTACTAAATTATTTTTAACCCTTTCCGTTTATATTACTCAGATCTTTCATCTGTTTCACTCGTATTTATTTCAGTGGATTTTTGCTTATATTTTGTTCTTTATTTTAAAATTATTATCTCTAAATATTGACCATTTTCCATCTGGTAACCCTATCTAACATTATTTTCAACCATATGAACATGTAAATTGGTGTACTTAATTTGAAATTCCAGCTACAGTACATAAACATCATCTACAAAGATGACACAAACAAAACACTGATGATAAATCTATAATGATGTACACATTGTGTTCTATGTGATATATTATTATGTATTCTTGTACTAAAACATAAACATACTGCAAGAATTTTTGAAAGAAAATAAATTGGCAGTCACACGTAAACAGAAACTTTTAGCCTGTAGTTGAGACCAGCTGACAGGCAAAATGATGTGTGACAACTTGGGTGCTTCATAATGTGAGCCAACGCATTTCGGTAAAAAGAAGAAAAAAATAACGAATAAACTGTTACCAGATGGTGACATTATGTGGCATGGGGAAACCTTAAATATTCAGAGCCCTGAAAAGGGCCATTTAAGTGGTGGTCGTCTGGGCGGGAAGAGGCGGTCGAGGGGGTGGGCGACATGGCATGTCGTTGTGCACACTGATTGGAATCTGATTGACGTTTGATTGGAATCAATGATTCCAATCGGTTACAAGCCCTCTCCCATGCTGACACAGGCTACTGCCCCTGTTGGAACTATTGGTGGCTTCCCTCTGTCGCTGAGTCGGAAGCTTTGATAACCGAGAGCACAGTACCTAATCAAAGGAAACGACAGTTACAAAATATTTGTTACTTTCTGAACACCCTGTAAAGGTTTTATAGTTCATTCAACAGAGAGTAACTCTCAATTGAAATTCAAAAAGTATTAGAAAAATATGTTGTTGTGTATAGCACAACAAATTTCTTCCCAAAGAAAAACAATTAATTGAAAAGAGTACATAAATGTGACTGTAAATTAGTCAAAAAAATACATAATTTACATTGAAATCAGCAAGAATCAAGGAATCCAGGGAAGTAAGGGAAAAAGGGATACAAACACATAGTAACAGCACAGAAATTTACGTATACGCATATCTGGTGACAAGCAAGTAAAACCAGTTAACACACTTATACTTTTCATACATCATGTACAATAAGTAATCGGAAATTGATATCCATATTAAATTCATGTGTTTTAAAGATTTTAAGTTTTACACTGTATGAGAACTACTGATATCAGATAATTTATATGTTTAAAAATAATATTTCAATTATACCAGGTTTTCAGATTAAAACTAACTGTTTGTTATCAGTACTTTTGTAGAATATTGCACAAAGAGAAAAATGTGCAAACGTTTAATTTCATTAGAATAAACTAATTTAAACTTGTATAATTTTTGTCCTGTAATGTAATTTTCTATTTTGTTACTGATACAATGAAAGGCTTAAATTTATTTTATTAATACAAAGTTAACTTTTGTTTTTCTTTTGTATTTGTTACAGTCAGCCAGTAACATACAAGACTTTTAGAATGTACAGAGTGCTTGGGAAAGGAGGATTTGGAGAGGTATGTGCATGTCAGGTTCGTGCTACGGGTAAAATGTACGCTTGTAAGAAACTAGAAAAGAAACGAATTAAGAAAAGGAAAGGTGAAGCAATGGTTCTTATCGAAAAACAAATTTTACAGAAAATTCATTCAAAATTTGTGGTAAGTATTTTTACATGTGTACCATTAATTTTGAGCAGGTGAAATTTTTCCAATCATCAGTTGTGTGACTAATTTGATATATTCTCCAGGTTTTTTTGATGTGCCAAATGCACTTCATTTTCATGCAAATAAAAATATTTTATAATTCCCTGATGGTTTATAATTTCCCAGTTCCCATTATTAATTTCCCATTTGTATACATCCACTTTATCAAACTGTTTGCGCGATTTTAGTATTGCTTCTTGAACACTATTTCATAAGTTTCTTCTTTCTATATTTATCTGAACCTCTATGTTTTTATTGTTTCCTGAATCTGTTTCTCTTTAACCAACTAATATTATGTATTTCAAATTTTATACTTGTTACTAAAAATTATACACTCCCAAGTTGATATGTAAGAGAATAAAATATGTTTTTACATGAAAGCAGAGCTCTTTTAAAATATATGTGTGTTTGTGTTGTAATGAAAAGATAGATGGTATAAATACCAGTTAACCATCAGTAATCTGATTATTTTTCTAACAAAGTTTCTATTTTGAATACTTAGCCCCTAAATATTGCAATTCTTTTAAAATTTTATGTATCAAAAATTAATTACTCACATAAAGTAAGAGACTTCTATTTTATATGACGGTGTAATCAGAGTGTCTGAAAATGTTTGTGGCTGCACCAATCTTGTGCTAGGTTTCTCCTAGTTAAAATAAACATTTATCTGAATTACTGTAATTTTATTTATTGTGTGATTTGGTTATCTATCAAACTCACATTTTGTTAACACTATAAAAACTCAGAATTTGTTGTGCATAAGCGAAAAATTTAGATAATGATCATATTTGTAAATTCAAATTTTCTGTAAAATTCAATTTTTAAAACGTGTGAAAATTTTCATCTTTCTTAGACCCTGATCGGTTTTTTTTTGTTACAGGTGAGCCTAGCGTATGCATATGAAACAAAGGATGCTCTGTGTCTTGTTTTGACAATCATGAATGGAGGTGACCTTAAGTTCCACATATACAATATGGGAGGTGAACCTGGGTTTGATATACAACGGGCCAGGTTTTACGCTGCCGAGGTACGTGGGAAAAATATACTAAGAAGCAGATCAAATGGTTATTATTTTAATGAAATGTCCACTTGTGTGAGCATACAGAAAGGATGCTGTAAACGTTATCCTTTCTGTTCAAGCTATATTCCTATAAAATAAAAAATTAAATTTTATAAATAAATATGACTAAAGATTGGTTTTCTCAGAAGTTAAAAACTTAATTTTTTTTTAGTAACCCTTATTATTTCTTCCATTAGGTGTGTCCACACTCGTGCGCTTTCTTTTTGAACTTGCGATGTCGCATGCGCTTGGAGACATACCACCTTCCCGCACTCGTTTGAAGAGCTTTATCTCAAAAAAAAACATAAATATTTTTGAACAACACACTAAATTAATGCCTGTTCTTTCGTGCATTGATTGGTTTGATTTAGATTGTTTTATTTAGAAATTATTCGAAGATAACTCCAGCAATTTATGCAAAAAAGTACTCAGTTTTTAGCCAGTTTTTCGTTAATGTGGTTTTTAAACATCCATTACTCCGTCCAGGCTTTTTATCAAAATTGGCGTTTAAGTATGTTAAAGATCAAAATTTTTTCTATAATATGAATATTTTAAAAGTTAGATCTCAAGCTCTGTTTTAATATGCCAGCCATTTTTTAAAAAAAGTGTTTTTTTTGGCTTCACATAAAGGTAGGGAAATGGTTTTTGGACTGAACCATGCATTTTCATAGCAGTATTATGTCAAGCAAAGCGTTTTTTTTTATTTTTAATAAAAACATTGTTAAATAATTCAAAATGAGCTATGGAATGAGTTACAGCAGGAAAAACACAACTGTTCGGTTTTCTAAACGACTATACTCGGAGCGGATACCGCTGTAGAGCTCAGTTTCCTCTCAAGAAGTTTAGAGGCTAATAGAATTTTCTACTAACAACACATATCTATTTCTGATTACAAATGCAAAATACGATACATGCACAGTACTGCTGTAAAAATGCATGGTTCAGTCCAAAAATCATTTCCCTATCTTTATGTGAAGCCAAAATACACTTTAAAAAAAATGGCCAGCATTTTAAAATGGATTCAATGGATTCTATTTTAAAATGTTCAAACAGAGAAAACTGTGATCTTCAACGTACTTAAATGCCGTTTTTTTATGAAAAGTCTGGACGGAGTAACAGACGTTTAGAAACCACATTAACGGAAAACCGGCTAAAATCTGAGTACTCTTTATTATTTAATATTATTTAATATTTAATTGCTGTATCTCCGAATAGTTTCAAAATAAAATAATCCAAGTCAAACCAATCAACGCAGGAAAGAACAGGCTTTAATTTAGTGTAGTGTTCAAAAATATTTGTTATGTTTTTTTGAGATAAAGCTTTTCAAACGAGTGAGGACAGGTGAAATGGCATGCCTCTAAGTGCATGCGATGTAGCATGCTACATCGCACGAGTGTGGACATAGCTATTAGGTTTTGAGTACTACATGACAAACAGGTAACTGAATCCTGTCTCATTTCTACTTAATCCTAATATTATATGAAATAGCTTATCTGTGTTGATTTCTAAACCTCATTTTTCAATATTATTCATTTGCTTTTGTAGAATGTATGAAGCTTAGGTGGAGAGCAGCATTATGTATATATTTATGTCTTAGAAATGTGGTCTGTTAGTAGGAGCATGAGGAATAAGCAGGGCACAATTATGATGGTGTTTTGGCAGAAATGTTGCCAGCTTACTCTTGTCAAAAGAATTTCAAATGAACAGATCATTGAGAGGAGTCGCAGCTTCTGTGATATGACCATTTGAGGACGCCAAAGGATAGATTGTCATTGTCATTTCAGATTTGAAAGCGGGTTCCAGCCAACAAATGAAAAAGAGGAAGGCCCAGGAAGATTTGGAATACTGGCGTTGCTGGGGTTGTGGAAAATACAGCATGAGTGAAGAGTTGGTTTGTGATTGACAGAAATGGAGATTCAGAGCAGAAATTGGGAGATGCTACTGTAAATATCTACTAATTATAATAAATAGTCTAACAACGATATTAAATCATTTACTGTTAAAATAGTCCTGATATTAACAAAATCGAGTAAAGTGCTTTCTGATTAGCCAATTTATTGTCTGTGTTGAACAAACTTATGCTCATAATATACATGCAAGGTAATAACATTTTGAACTCACTGCTTATTATGTTAAAACTCTTGCTTTAGTTTTTGGTCTTCAATGTATGTGAAGTACATACATTCAAAGAGTTGTTTTCAATTCAATCTGACTTTAGCTGTCCGAGTTCTGTTTGTTTATATGAGGAATATTCTGACAGTAAATTGATCATATTCAGTGTATTACTAATTCTCGTAGAGTATGTACAGTCTTCATTGTCCAACCAATTAGAGCTATTAATTGAAACATGCAATCCGTAGATGGATTGATCGATGGATACATATATTAAACAGTGCCATTTTGTGTGTAAAATGTTATTTATTCAAAAATTCTAGTGTAGTGGATTCACTGGCAGTTGTACAGTCACACATGTTCATTAATAATTTGTTTTCAAATATCAATGTTTTGTGTTAATTATACATTTAAGTCTTATTTCAAGGTAGCTGCATAATGATGTTTACCTGGCAGTTGATATGTTTTTTTTCTTTTAATGGGTTATTTCATCATAAAGAAACATTTCCTCACTGCATTTCTGTAAACATTATTCATGTACATTGT
Organism: Catonia carolina; assembly: GCA_035578175.1. Taxonomy (NCBI): domain Eukaryota; kingdom Metazoa; phylum Arthropoda; class Insecta; order Hemiptera; family Achilidae; genus Catonia; species Catonia carolina. The sequence continues at coordinate 63,185,059 of JAQMRL010000001.1, read as the reverse complement.
GTTTTTATTTGATACACAGGTGTTATGTGGTCTAGAACATCTTCATTATCAAGGACTTGTATATAGAGATTGTAAGCCAGAAAATATTCTTCTTGATGACACGGGACATGTTAGAATATCAGATCTTGGTCTTGCTGTAGAAATACCAGAAGATGAAATGGTTAGAGGGAGAGTTGGTACTGTTGGTTATATGGGTGGGTGAAAAATATTTTATTATATTATTATTGAAGTAATGCAATATATTATTTACATCAGCTATTTTTCATCTTTTTGTTAAGGACTTTTGAAAGATTATGTATTGTTCAGGATTTTAAAAAACAATGTGACTGCAGAAACAAGAAAAAATGATTAATCTAATATTCTTCTTCACTAAATTGTGTGCCAGACAAAAACCCCTTCCAAAACTAGAGATGTGATAGTATTTACATTATCTAACTAGAAAATTATTCATTTAGATTTTTTAGTCTTTAAAAACATCCCTTGATTTACCATCTAAACCATAGATTCTTAACCCTAGAACTGATAGTCATTTTCCATTAAGTGATAGGCAATTTTTAAGCGTACTGCAGACCGATTTGTAAATTAATATAACTAAATTAGTAACATTCATAAGTACATCATGTAATATATCATTTTATTCACAAAATTCTGAATAACATGCTTAAATGTTTACAAATTAACTTACCTTAATTTTATATTAAGGAGACCTTGAAAATATTTCAGACAAAAAACATTTATGAATTTTTTTAAAATTTTCAAATTACACAGTCATTTACAAACAAGTTTAAAAAAATTTCAATATATACAAAATGTAGAAAATTTAATTTCAATTTAAAATATACTACATAACACATGCTAAATATTCACACTCAATTTTTTTTTAAATTTTTAATACGTAGTGTTACACACATAAAATAACTAAAATCATCCATGTTCGATAATAAACTACTTTCTAATAATGTAGAAATATCTTCCAACGTATAAGGACGCTCGTTACTCATTTTAAAATATAAAAAGAACAAAACAATCGCAAAAACAAGCACAACTTAAAATGTAAACAAACTACAAAACACGTGGCAACACCGCACACAACACAACTACATGCACAACAAACTTCAGTTGAATCGGTAAACGATATCGGTCACAATGAAAAACCTACCGGAACATAAAATAAACATGGAAAATCTTTGAAATCTCCTCTATCGATTGATATATATATTGATAGGGATCAACCTAGTCATTGTGTCGTACTATTGAATTTTCTAAACGTTGCACAGCGCGACGCTATCACTTCAGAAAGGGAAGACAAGGTCGCAATTGCGACGTTTATCTGTTCTAGGGTTAAACTTTTTTGCCTACTATTCACATTGAGAATCAAAAAATTTTTAGCGCCCCAAAAATGTTTAAACTTACTATCTGCTAATTAATAATTGTATGAGCGATTGTACTTGTAATCGCTATTTTTAAATTGGGCTCTTAAATCTTAAAAACAGCATCAAAATGAAATACTTGGTGACTGCTAGATTAAACAAAGAAAGGTTTTAACTTTCATTAGTAAAAAGTAGCTGTGTAACAAAAGCTATAAATCGGTTGTATTATTTTATTTTGTACTACTGGTATATTATAATAGGTATTTAATTTTAGTTTAAAATATTAGAAAAACTAAATTTTTCAATCAGCTGTCACCTTCCTAGGACATCTGAACATCCCTGATTTCCTGTGACGTTCTACTGCCCTCTCCCTGAAGGCCTCCAGCGCCCACAAGCGGGCGTTATCGCCCAGTTTGAGAAAGGTTGATCTAAACCAACGACATTAATATGCATGGATCATTATTTCCCAATAATCCTTTTATAATTCATATGTTTGACCAGAAAGCGATCTGCATTTGTTCAGACTAGAATTAATTCTTGGTTCAGAACTGTGGGTGATAAAGTATGGGTTTTACACTATATTTTAAGTTTATTGCAAATAAACTTCTGTAGTAAAGTTTTAAGTTGTTACTGATCGATATTATAAATCTCTTTTTCTTAGCATTATTTGTATGTTTTCTGTCTTGTTTTCTACTTTATGACCATTCTGTTATAATGAAAAACATTCTCTTTTATCATTGCATATACTTATATTCAATGTGTCCTTTAAGTTAACTTGATAACGTTTGAAAGTGATTCAGACACCCAAATAAGAAAATCAGAAGTAATTGCTCTATCTTAGTTAATTGTTTTTTTAAGTTGGAGTATGGTAGGTTTTGTTTGAGGCCCAACAGTTACCATTGCAACACAATCGTTTATGTAGTGGGGAAAGCCAGCTAGTCAGTTAACTTCTACCAATTGAGCCATCAATAAGACGAAAGAATGTAATTTCTCTGAAAACATTGTCTAAAAACAAAACAAGTGTAAATTAAGCCTACATAGAACTGTTGTTTTTTTAAAGTGTCTATATTTCTTATGTGTTACTTTTACATATTATTTATAGCTTTTTAATTACCATAATTACATCTATATATAATGGTAATTCATTGACTAGTGAAACGTTTATGTTTAGGATGTCTCATTTTTCGTTTGGCTATTATTTTGTAGAGTTGGTTAAACAATAAAAAAGTAGTGAATAATTTCTAAATATGCCTTTTCACCCAGGCCTCAAACAAAACCTGTGCTATACATACGTTTTTATTAATGTTTTATTATTGGACTCGGTTTAGTTAATTCAATATTAATAAGTTCTTTGTGAATTAATTTCAGCTCCTGAAGTTATTGACAATGAAAAATACACATTCAGTCCTGACTGGTTCAGTTTTGGATGTTTAATCTATGAGATGATTGAAGGGCAGGCACCTTTCAGAGCAAGAAAAGAGAAGGTAATTAACATAACTTACTGACAGAATAAAAGTACTCTAATTCTTAACCAGTTTTTTTTAACCTTGTTCAATCTTTAGGCGAGAAAAAAGTTTTTGACATTTGTGCTTTAAATTTTATTTGGGCTATACCAAAATCAGATTTTGGTCTAAAGATGGAGTTAGCGGGTTAACACCCTTCATCAATGATTTTTGAGATGATAAATGTTCTTTTTTTTGTTAAAAATTTTCCTGTGTATTGTTTAGAATTATATAATATAGGAAAAATACCAAAATACACATTAGATGACTCTCACCTGATTAGAACAGTCAATAGGTCCTTTTGCTTGTCCTCTCATGACAAGTGGAAGTGTGCATGCATTAATATATTTATATTACCACTGATTCATGATATCCAAAAGGACCGATTGACTGTTCTAATCAGGTAAAAGTTGTCTATTGAGTATTTGTTTTTTTTTTTTTGTACTGCATCCAGGAGACTCAGAAAAGGAGTACAGAACATGTCAATTGATGCGTGTACAAGTCATATAGATTTTTTAACATTTGCTCTAGAGAGCTGAAATTACAATCTTAATTTGGCTTGAGGAAAATGCAAGTCATCAAATTTTTAATGTGTCTATGTGTGATTTTCATGATCCACATAGCCATTTAAGGTTTTTTACTTTAATATAGCCAGATTTCTTGATTTCATGTTTTTGGCAATGTTTTTTTTTTTTGTAAAAAAAACAATTTAATATAAATAATTATAACTTTTCAGATCTATAACTATTATTTATTGGTTATTTTATTTATGATAATATTTTTTTAAGTTTGATATTTGAATAGTCATATTTTTAACATAACTCAAAAGTTTGTAATATAGTAGTACTGTATCTCTACCTCTAATGTACAGACCTTTACAGACCAGATGTTTGTATTTATCTATAACATTTAACGAAATATTAACATATTAGTATTTTACTTTAAGCTTTCAGCTAAAAATTGTTACAAAGTTCATGGAATTGAATTTAACGTTTGCTTTGCACAGGTAAAGCGTGAAGAAGTTGATAGGAGAGTAAAAGAAGACCAGGAGAAATATTCACTCAAATTCACTGATGAAGCAAAAGCTCTTTGCAGACAGGTAATCTAATGTTGTCTGTTATATTAAATAGTTCTTTCTTACTTAGCTACTGATTAAAAGAGATGTTTTAAGAAGATAGATATATCGACCATTTAAATAGATAGATGTCAAACAAACAAAAAATTGGTTTTGTTTTATATCGAGCTGTTCTGTAATTACTGTTAGTTCAGATGATGAAAAGGGTGGTAGATGAAAACATACCAGAACTGACTGTGAATCAAAACTGGGGCTCCAGTGTAGAAGCCAGTTGCACTGAATACACCAAAAATAGCCAGCCAAAAATAAAAAACAAGATTAAATTGACATTTTACAAAATGACCACAATTTTCCTTGGAGATAATAATTGTATTACTTGAATATTTTAATGAAGCCTATTAGAAGTCATTACAGTTAAAGGGTGTTGTAGGCAAGAATTTTTTAAGTATTTTTTATTTTGTTTTAATCTTTTGTGTAATTGACTGTAAGTTTGATGGATAACAATTAGGAACATCATCCGCTTGGTCATTTGTGCCTACAATGTGCATGTTATTTTTGGCAATGTGATACATTATGAAATTTTTTTCAACTTACTATAGTTGTAACTGGTTCCACCACCTCTGTATTTACTAATGACCAGGTATTTTGTTGTGTCTAAAGAAAAATTAAATTAATTTTGATGTTCTGGTTTTTATCAAAAAATCTTAAAATTATTTGTAATATTTATACCAGTGATAAGTTATTTTTTATTTTTGTAATTGAAGTAATATTTCCTTGACTTCTTGAGCATTTAGTTTTTTTCACTTAGGTATAGCCCCAGTGCTTTATTTTTTCTTGTAAGCTATAAAATTATTATATATTTTTTTAAATTTCAATAACTTAAGTCATAAAACCTTCCGCTTTGTTATTTTTCATTCAGTATATTTCCTGTCAATTAAATTGTGAAATAAGAGCTTGCAAGTTCTCAATCTCAACCCTCAATCAAAAATACCTGTTTTGTCCGTGATATCAACATTGACACCTAACCTATCACTACCAGTAAATTTGTCTTCATGATTTCACTTATCTTTCTGATGATTCACTTTAAGTTTTATGTATTTTAAGTATTAACTGTATAGAATCATCAAAATTGCTAAAATTTTCATCGCTGAGTAAATTATCAATATCTTGTTGACAAACAACATGTGGCTGGAATCGCTGCCCAATGAAGACTAATTCCTAGTATAAAGAGAATTTTTTTGTTTTACGCCTGACTGTTATGCAATTTCTCCTAATGCAGACAATGGAGAATGATAATATATAAAAATGAGTGATGAAAAATGTCAGGCCTGACAGTAAAATAGAAAAGACTATCAGTTACATTCATACTTGTAATCCTAACAGTCAGCTTGTAAAACAATTTTTAATTATTTGTTTTATAGCTATCTAAATCTGACATTATGCAATGGGAGACTTTTCAAAAACATTTAAGGGGTTATTGATCTCCAAATTTATTATAAAAGGGAAGGTCCCATCAATTCATAACCCTTGTAATCAGTATTGACAAAGATGCTGATTTTACTGCAAATAAACTAGAAAAATCCTTATTGATTTAATTAATTAGCAATGTCTTTTTTAAGTTCATGTCTAACAATTACAGTTGGATTGGTTTTTTCAAAAAAAAATGTGTTTCATGAGTTCTTTAAAAATTCATTTAATTCAATTTATTTATTTTTTGCTTTCTTTTATTTAAAGTTATGCAATTATGTTCTCAGTGTGTGTCAGCTGTTATTGTGAACAATAATATAATCACAATCTTTAAAGTGATGAATAAGAATATTTTCTAACATACATTTGATAAACATTCATTACACTACAACACAAACATTTTACTCTTAAAACACAAAGTTTTACACTACGGTAGGTGTACAGAATTACTTCAATTTAAATGGATTAATTGACTATTATTCCACCATTTTATATATCGTTCATCTACAAAATTCAGGTACAGTTTTCTTAATTTTGCATAATCTAATTTAACAACTCTGGATCACTGTGAAGCAGAAGAACAGAATTTATTATAAATAGTAAATTTAAAATTTGTGTTATTTATTCATCTTTTAAATATTGTTTAACCATTTTTTTGTTCACTTCAAATATTATTTTTCAATTTTTCAAATGTGTTTGTTAATTACTTATTACCCAATTGGAATAGTTGTCATTTTCTGTAGGTAATACACATTTTCGTTGTGAACAAATATTCATTACTTTCTGGATGCATACCGGAAAAATGTTGATTATGAAAAATATTATGAGAATGTTTAATGGTCAATTATAGTATAATAATTACTATTATTATTTAAGTGATTAGTTAGCATCTTAACAGTACTGGTAACACACTACAAGTTGATGTCAGCGAGTGTAAGAGTGGACTATGTTGGGAGCTGGAAGTTCTGCTATGTGTGCTTTTCTAAATACATCATAGCAATAGCTCTAACCATAACATCATGTAGTTATTTACTCTTACACTGATATGTCTACGTTTACAACTGTCATTTCATAAACATCCGATTGTATTATTTATGGATCATTAATAAACTATCATTCTAAATGAACCATATTACTAGGCCTAAGCTATATTTAGTATTCTTTATTAGTTATCAGCAGAAACTAAATAACTGCACTCTGACATTTGTAGTGATCGACTAATTAGTCAGTCAGTGACATTTTGAGTTACATGCTTGATACATCTTGCCTACCTAACACCTTCATGTATACTACCTTTATGTATACAAATTTCAAGTTTTGTGTTAATCAGTCTGTAGGTGGTCTATGGACTAGTGATGTGATGCTCATGAGCGAGTCTTACAAAAGAGCTAGCTCTTTTAACTGAGCGGTGAGCTACCACCTCTTTTATTTTGAACAACCAGCACACCGAGCGTTTCTCCCCATGCAGCACGCTCTCCACACAGAGCTGACTTGTTCATCCCCCTCCACGACAAAACCACTTCCTCTAGTCACATCATAGCAAGGGCTACCTAAACGCTGCATATATACTTTTGTTTTCATGTTGGCTGATGTTATTCCCCTCCTTCTATAACTTAGTAGTAGTAATAATAACATTAGTATGCACTGTTCTAAAACAGCTGCCTGCCTCACGGGTAATGGCCTAGTATATAGGAGACCTGACTTCAATAAAAAAAATACCATTTTTCTTATGTTTGTGACTTCTTAATCTAGTGAAAGTGTATTGTAGGACCACTCTGTATCTTCTAAGAAGTATTTCAATAATACAAGTTTTCATAAAGAAATTTTATTTAAAGACCTTTTATTGATGAAAATAAATGTTTATTACCGCGGTTAACTGTTATTATTCTAAAAAGAACATATGTATGAGATTTTAATGCTTTCTGGTGAAGGTGTGTAGTAATGATCAATCATTTTTATTCACTACAAAACATGAAATAAAGTAGGCCTACAAAGGCCTGTTATCCACTAGTATTTCCTTAAACAGTAGATAGAACATTTCGTGACTTTTACCAAACTAAATATGCTCATAACACCTAGAACAAACTTGACACCTTAGAAAAATAAGTTTTTGAAAAATGTTAGCATAACGCCTTTATCCACTCTCAGTTCTTCAAATTACTAATCATTTATAATATATGAGTTTTGGAATTAGAACACTTAACACTGTTAATAACTTTTAGTGTTAACTTGTATTGACCTCAAAAGGATGTTCAGTGACCCCTTTAATATTTCTGTAATTGATGACTGACTGAAATCTGAAAAGTTCCTATAACTGCCTATGATAATAATGATGATTTTCCATGATTGAGAAAATCATCAGTTTCTATGATTTTCTTGATAGTTCTATATATTGCATCAGAAATTTTGTGACCAAATTTTGTGTCGCTTAATAGTTTTTTTTTCTTGGAGGAAGTAACATTTAGACAGTTGACACTGTACAAAATTTTTATTGTCATTTATCATTTAAACTACTGGTTAAATTTCAGTGTACTTTTTTTATAGTTGCTGAAGAAGTCTCCAAAAACACGGTTGGGTTGCCATAACGGAAGATATGGTGCACGTGAAGTCAAACAACAAGACTTCTTTAAGTGCCTGAATTGGAAGCGGTTAGAAGCTGGAATGTGGGAACCACCTTTTGTACCTGATGTAAGTATTGTCAATGAAATGTTTAGATGTGGTATGACTTAAGGTAGTGATAGTTAATTCTCAGCAGGACAGGGAATCTGTTACGTAAAGCAAATAAATAATGCTGTATTACAAGGTTGTTTCGTTTTTTGCATTGATGACAGTTGTAAATCATGTTCTTCCTTTGCTTGAAAGCTGTGATGTGGCTGTCAACACCCACTCCTATTCCTTGGCCATGCTAGTTGTCATAAATGCTCACCATTTTTATACAAAGTTGTCAAATTTATTAAATTTGTTTATACTGTCTACCTTTGCAAAACTTTTTCATCTTATCTGCCTTACTGTATATTTCATTTCGAAAACAAGACTTGACTTTTTGTTTTTTTTTACCAAAGACACTTTAAATGTCTTATAGTTCCTATCCATTATAGAAGTTGACATCTATATTACCTATAATTATTTTGTTGATTGCCACCCTAAATATCTGTCGTAGTAGTGGCATACTAGTTACTAAGATTTTTTTAACCATGAGATTTTTTTTCCATAACCCTTTTCTCGACCACCTTTCCTTGTAATATTATTTGCAGTAGTTAATGTTATGTTATATTCTCATTCCGCATAATGCAATACTAATTTTTTGGGTTTTTAAATTAGTGAAAGTACTTTTTTAATTTTTCTTCATCCACTCAAAACCTCTAATTTGTAATATGAGCCATTTACGACACCAATAGTAAAGGCACATTTAAAATGCTCCCAGCATTCAACTTGCTGCTTCCTTTCACAGTCTGTGATTCTAAACCATAAAATAACACAGAGGTTTAGCAGCTGTTTAAATTCTCAAAACTTTGTATTCATTGTTAGGTAATTACTTGTGAAAATTCCTGTCGTTCCATTAAAAATAGTTCTGGCCATTTAGTTCAGACTCTACATCTCCTGCTTATGATCTTATTGATTATGATGCTGAGATACTCTGCATGTATATTTTTTCTGGTGTTCACCTGTTTGGTAGTTTATTAACCGGTGTCATTTATGTATGCTATCTTTGCTACACTTTAAATTTACAAAGATTTATGTTTTTATTCAACTCTACTCTTTGTATGGGGTAAGTTGGGGTACAGTTACACAGATAGCTATAATCCTAAATCCAAAAGGTGTTAAAATACTGCTCATTTGCAAGAGAGCGGAGCTTATGCTTTCTGAAAATTTGTTGAACATGTAACTGTGACCTAGCTTCTAACCAGATAAAACTAAAGAAAAATCTTTAGTAATTAGCTTTCACTGAATTCCCCATTAGCCTAGCAAAAAAATCAGTTCAGATTTTTAAAATTGTTTATCTTTTAAACAAATGCACAGTTATTGTTTAGTATTAGTTGTAGTATTTGTTTCATACTAATTCTATTTCAAAGTAATTTTCTTCAGTTTTTAGTAAAGCAACAATATATGTATTATCAGTGATTGTTTTGTTCCTGATTATTTAAAATTTGAAGTTTTCTTTTGTAATGGATTTACAAATCATCATCCTCTTTACCCTTCTATCGAGTTTCCTTGGAGTAGGCCCAACACTACTCCACTCTCCACCTCTCTACACTGATCATCTCTCCTCCATTGCTCTCTTGGCATCACATATTTTTCCAAATCCATCCATAACTGACCTGTTGCTTCACTTCCCATTGGTCTTTTTCGTTCCATGTCCAAGTACAGCATCCTTTTAGACAGTTTACCTGTTCTTTATTCTACTGACATGACCAAACCATCGTAGCTTTGTCTGCTCAACTCTCCTTATCAGGCTATCCATTTCTAGTTGTTCCCTGATTACACAAGTTCTCTTTCCATCTCTTCCTGTCTTTCGTAGTGTACTCTTCAATTTCATCTATGCTGCCTGCATTCTACTCTGCCTTCCTTCAACTGTCCATGTTTTTGCTCCATAGGTCAGTATTGGCACTATAAAGTGTGCACTACATATAATATTTTTACCACGGGTAAGAACTTCCTGATTCCAAATTAAGCTTTTCACACTTAGGAAGAAATCTTTGGCACTTTCTGCACTGTTTACATAACTCCGTTTACAATTTTCTGTCTGATAAGAAAACAGTCCCTTAGTAAGTGAATTATGTAACTTCTCTAGCTCCTTACCATTCAGGCTTATTAGATTATTAGCATGACTCACACAGCTTCGCACACGAAACATGTGTAGGACCCTAATAATTTTTTTTAAAATAAATATGAAACAGAAATTTTCTAGCTGCTAGATCAACTGTATATATACTCCAATATACACCCACAAATGTTTTGATAAATTCCCCTGTGTATGTCTCTTGTTCGTCTCCCCTTTCAACTATCTACTTCAACAATAAGTATACACACACGCACATACATACATATTTATGAAAATCTTCATTAGGCCCCTTAGGGTTATCACTTTTGTAAAGAAAATGTTGCTGTATGAATATAAATTTTTGAATATGCTGTTAAAAATTTCATGAAAATCATAGTTTTGGAAATTAGCCTGCACAAAAAAAACACTCTTTGTCTTTATAATATTAGTATAGATATAAATAACCTTATGTAGATGTGTAGAAACTAACTTATATAAATTTAGAAACATTTTATTATATCTGATTGTATTTGATTTATTGGTAGGGAACCGAAATAATGTCACACCAATAATAACCTTCAGTACATTTACTCAGTGAACCACTACACACAACAAACAGATACTGAGTACAATTTTACAGAAATACTACAAAAATGTTCAAATTACAGTCAATTTTTAAACTGGTACCATCAGTGAAGAATGTATTTAATAGAGTTGGGTTGGCTCAAAGTGACAAAAATTTTGAACCACTTACATCTGTCACAGTAAAAGAGTTTGGTACTGGTACATGTGGAGAAGAACCAAATGATAAAATTCAATGTCAAGCAGGGCGGAAGAAGAAAAACTGTCTACCTTTAAATTTAACAGAACCACCACCACCCCCATACGATATTGGATATTGCAAACCACCATGCCATAAACCAATGTTGTCATGCCCACCAAGGGGTGTTGAAAGTGCCAAAAAAGAGAAACAGAAAAAAATGTGTTGTCAGCTGAAAAGCCGTCATTATAAGATGCATCCTTGCAAAAATCCACCAAAGGGTTACTCCAGGCCCAAATAGTTTCTTAAAAAGAAGTTATGTGGATGAACGGTATGTTACATTAACATATTAATTGTATCACATATTTATAACTTACATTTTACAATAAACACACATGATTACTTACATTCTTCTTTATTTTATATTTTAAGTTTAAAAATTAGTAAAATATTTCATAGAATGGTAACTTAACCCTTTGAGGACTGATGTAACGGCACTCACATGCCGTATATAGGGCCATGTTAACCGGATCAATCGATGTTGGAAAATGACTACTAAAGAACATCTAGTTACCCAATGAAGGGCTCTTGGGAAGAACAGGTTCAGTCACATTTAACAATTTTTAACGTCTCCAAGTACACCACTTCTCTATTTTAAATATTTTTCTTTGTATTAATAATTTAGCGTACACCTACAGATATTGAAATAATATTTTGGTTGATTTTTAAGCAAATGATGACCTCACATAGACATTACAAAAATGATTAAACTCTTCATACTACAAAAGAAACCACGGTAAAACAGGCCGAGTCCATTGACTCAGCCTGTTTTTCTCCTGTACATCAGGTCAAAATAAATGTTCTCATGATATTAATGGACTTTTTAAAAGTTATTTATTGTGCAAAATGTGTAACCAACATCTATGGTACTCAATACAACTTTGTTAATTTTAATATTACAAATTTTTCTTATGATGATTTTTTTAGATATTAAAAATTTAATGAAAAAAATTGAAATAATCAATACAGATAAAGAAGTTTTTTTTGTTTGGCCTCTTAGAAATTTTTTCTGAATTTACTGAAGTGTTTTTGGGTTAGTTTACAGGTTGATTTTTCGTTTTTAAGTCATGTTTAATCTTAAGATTAAAATATTTTAGCCGTGACTTAGCCTGTTTATGTGTAACACAGATGGACTAAGCCTGTTGTTCCCCTGCTACATTTTTCAACTGTTATTACATTGGACATAACCTATTTACTAAAAACAAATGATAAAATAGTTCATAGAATTATCTAGCAGATGTCAGCAAAATGTGATTTTACAAAAATTGTGATAGTCTGTTCTTTCCATGAGCCCTTCAAATAATCTAACCTAACTTAAAGAATCAAATGTGGTGCTAATAAACAGTTGTAGGGAGGTGTATCTTCATGTTCAATTTACAGGAATCCCTTGGTTAGCGCTGTACCTGTGTAGTGCTAATTTAATTTTGCACTATTCTTGTTTTACTACCTGATATCACTTAATGCGGTATAAAGTTTCACTGTTACTGGAAATGATGTGTCATGCATAGATACAGGGTGGCGCATGTAAAAGTGCCCCGTAACGTAGCCGAGATTGTATAATGTTTATGCCGAGTCAAGGAAAATTCTCCTATTTTTTCCTTCCCATGTACAACCTGCATGTTTAACCTTAAAATGTGAATGTCACAGTAGCTTAGTACACACGCCGGATGTAGACTGGTTAGTTGTTACAATGCTGTCATATTCAGTGGAACAGAGTTTTTATTGTAGAGTGCTATGTTCCAAGCGGTTCAATTAATGAAACGCGTGAAAAGTTTCGTGAGAAATACCCAGAGAGTACTATTCCTGCCAAGAGGATGGTTTAAATGTTGTTACAAAAGTGGCGTAGTACGGGCTCAATTGAAAATAAATCTAGAAATAAGCCTAATTTAATTTGAACACCTGAAGTTGTTGCTAACATCGCAGCTCATATAGAACATAGTCCATGTAAGTCCACTCGGCATTTATCACAGCAAGTTGGTGTGTCACGCAGATCTTGTCAAAGAGATTACGCTTTGAAACTGAAACCTTACAGAATCAGTGCTGTTCATGAACTTCTGCCAGCAGATAAAGGTAATAGTGACATACTGTAACTGGCTACTTCAAAAAGTAGCGGACTGTGAAATGGACCCATATCTTTTCTTTTCCTCTGATGAAGCATGGTTTCATTTGTCAGGTTATGTTAACGCCCAAAATAGAAGAATTTGGTCTGCCATAAACCCGCATGCCTTTCATGAACAACCACTACATGACATGAAAATCGGTGTTAGTTGTGCCGTTTCAGCAGAACAAATTGTTGGGCCACTTTTCTTTGAGACAACAGTTAATACCAATATCTACCTGCAGATTTTTGATCAATTTATTAATCAATTAGCACCACACGAAATTACATATTCTTTTTTCCAACAAGATGGGTCAACTTGTCACACATCTCGCAGATCACTGGCTCGTGTGCGTAGTGTTTTTACCAATGAGAGGACTACCTCTTTAAGCTTTTGGCCGCAGTGATCACCGGATTTGTCTCCTTGTGATACTACTTATGGGGAAATTTAAAGAATAAAGTATACGCCAGCAATCCAAAATCCATTGAAGACCTAAAGATCTCTATCACAAACATCATACACATCATTACAGCTCCTGAACTCCAGTCTGTATTTGCCGCGCTATCTTATGTGTACAAGCTGACTGATCACTTTCAATTTATTGTGTAATAACGTAACAATATTAGACTATTGAGTAAAATAATAAAAAAAATTATTGGTATTTGTAAATAAACAGATTTCATTTCAATTGTGTTGCACTTTATTTACGGGGCTACTTTTATGTGTGCCACCCTGTACAATCGTGATGAATTATGTAAGGCAATGTCATTTTAGTTATAAACATTTCAGAGCGATAAAAAAATTAGTCATCACAAGTTTTAACTAGTACCTAGTTCACACAGAAGTGGAGTTCACTCTTCACTTGCAAAAGATAACACGATTGACAATGAATAACCTCTTCCTTCACTTGCTGTTAAAGAGCTACAAACAACATTTGAACATTTTGAAAAAATGTACGATTATTTCCGGGAAAATGATCGAGACAATGTTTGCAGTTCTAAAGTTATGCAGAACGGACATGAACTAAATTATTACAAAGCAATATTGAATTAAATTTAAAAAAACCAAAACTGCAAATATTAATTCACTCTTTTTTTGACCCAAAAAACCAAAGGTTGACGAAGTAGAGCCATCACAATAGGAATAGTATCAGTCTTTACGTAGTAGGCTTAGTTAGTGTGTATACGTATGTAACTTACTGCATGTATGTACAGCAGTTTGCTTGTGCTTTCGTATAAAAACATTATTGTGTACAAACAACATTATGAACTGCAATTTATAAATTTTGTAAGCAAGTACAAATTACTATTTTTTTACTAAGTTTTTATTCTACGTTAACAGTTAGTAGTTGAAAACAGCTATTGATTAAAATTGTACGTACAGTATAGTGAAATGCCCATATAATATTTTGTTTTTGTCCTTATAGGTAACCTAACCTTGCTTAGTGCTGTTTCAGTTAGCACTCTGTTTTCGCAGAACCAATTAACAGCGCTAAGCGAGGGGTTCCTTTATTTCCTAATCACAATAGAAACTGTTAAGCCATCTAACTAGTCGGAGCTTCAAATGAAACATCTCATAGTATAATAATTTAAGTAATCTTGCATTGATTGACTTCAACTATTGAATATAAATTCCATCACTGTAAACAGCTGATGTACCAACTGAAAAAAAATGGCTGTTACATTACTTATAAACAGATTTTAAACTACAATTGTTTTTTTCTTACAAACATAAAACTACTAAATCGTGAACGATTCAAGAAAAGTCACAAGATGTAGCTTTATCAAAACGTGAGCAAGTGTCATGAAAAACCTATTGCATAAATGAATGCTTCTTTCCTGTAACAACTCTGTACTCAAAGGTTTATAAACACTAGTGCTGAAGGAGATACTTCTTTGGTGATGTGTGTTAGAATTGTTACCTACTACAGACTTTCATTTTTACTGTAATAATATTTCATTAATACTGTAATAGTTTTAAACAATTAAATTAAACTTACCGTACAGATACATTCGAAAAAAATTTATCCACCCTAAAGAGAAGAGACCAACTGAATATTTTTGTGACAAGTAAGGAATAATATCATATTCGTCATATTTTAAAAATGCTTGTATGTGCTCAGTTTTCTGGTGGTAAAGTAGTCAAGATTTCAGAATGAAATGAGCACTAGTGATTGTAGTATTTTATGTTTCTGTTCTTCTCTTTATTGCTTTGGCCAGCTAGCCTGTTCCAATATCTAAGTATTTTATTTTTCATTAGAAAGCTGTATTCAAAAACTCTACTTCCAGCGCTGTAGAGGTCTTTGTAAGATTCTTTTTTCCTCAGGCCTGTATTTCAGAATCTGTTATGGAATTCTATACCCTTTCATTCTTGGAAGATGCTCTATCCATCCATTGTGATAATTCTGTTATTGGGAGTAAAATTTAAAAAATCTGGGGTGAAACACTTACATGACTTGCTCTTGCTGATGCAAAAAATGACCAATATAACCTAACATTAACATTGGTAATAAAACATAAGAAATAAACAAAAACCAACCATATTTTAATCATGAGTGAATGATGCAAAATAAAAACCAACCTTAGTTTGCCTTAATAATACGGGAAATCATTATTTCATGCTAAACTAGGTTCTGTAGAGAAAAATGCTTGAAATAAAAGTTGTAGTTTTAATTTTCTATAAATTTGATGTTATACATTTTTGCATAAAATGCATACTAATGCTGAAATCTTGAAAAATCAATTTTTTACTGATTTTCATGAAAAAAAAACAAAATCACTAATTACTGCTGAACTAAGCATTAGGCTTATACAAAGAAATGTTTGAAATAAAAATTGAGGCTTTTTAAATTGTCTACAACTTTTATTATGCACACTTTAGCGCTTTTTTTTGTCACAATCTTAAAAAACCATTTTTTTCTACGAGAGAATAGCCTCCCCAAGTATGTCAAATGACATGGTGCCTACCTACCCCATCTTGTAGAGCATAAAAATGTAATAAATGTGGCGATTTTTAAAAAAATCTGAGCTGTTTTTGAGAAAATCGCAAAAAAGTGAAAAATTACACGAATAAACTACTACTTCTGGTTGACAGATTTTGATGAAAATGTTTGTGTCTGGTCCTCTCGTGGTACCTAACTAAAGTTTTAAGTTTCAGTATGATGTTCTGAAAACTTGTTATTTGGGTTCAGGGGGTCTGAACACGTGCATATCCGGTGAAAACTCAATTTTGAAAAATCGACATGGAAATAGTACTTCCCTTCCTATAGATATTGTCGCCGACGGCATGTGGCCAAGCCTCACCTTGCATGGCGGTTAGCCCTGAAAAGGGCAGTTTCTTCTGTAAACGGTGTTGCTGTTGGTGGTGGGCGGACTCGTCAAGCTGGCGTGTGCCCAAAGGGTGATGACTTAGCTACCAGGTTTAGGCCTAGCCTTCCCTCAGTGGCAGTTGGGTCCCCACTGCAACGTGGCAGTGGTGGCCCCCAGAGCCCCACAGTGTCAGGTTGGCGTAGGCCGTCCACAGATAGCGCGGCCAAGGCGGTTCCCTCCAGGCCTGCACTGGACTCACTCTTCACCGTGGTGTCGGTCAACACGCACGGGCGTTCTTCGGCTGACCGGTGCAGGAATGTGATATCCGGTCTTGTCTCGGCTGGGCTGGGCTTCCTCTTCTTTTGTTGTTCTTTCCTGGTCGAAAGGTGGCGAGTGAGTGATACTCGCGGTTCAAAACACCTGTTTATATACCTCGCCAGCGAGTCCACTTCAATTCAGCAGGGGTGGCACTGCTTGCTGAGTGTTGGAAGCGCTCTCTGTGGCAGGCTCCAGGACAGTCTGTAGATGGCAATATTAGTGGGGCAGCTGGCAACAATTTTCATATCTAGGCAAGATAAAGTAAAAACTTGCTATAAAAATAGAAACTTGGTATTCTGCGTATAACTATGCCTAAACCATTAAATTGTTAATCTAAGAAAAATGTAGCAATAAAAACAAATTACTTACCTAAAATAATCTGGAGGGTCATATAAGGTAATTGCAAATACACAAGCTTAAGGGGGGGGGGGTCTCGTATCCCTATACTTCACAATGTTAACGTTTGTACCTTTTTGTCAGGAACTACATAAGGTGGACAATTATTTTTTTATTGTCTTTCAGATCATTTTTTTTGAGAAAATTTTAAGCATAAGAAATGTTAAATTGATGAAGTGAAAATTTTTGCAATTTTTTTTTTAAATACTTTTGGTGATAATTTTAAAACTAATTTTTAAACGCTCAGAATAAGCAGGAAGAAAGGCTCTTCCAAACAAACAAAACATTCGCTCAAACATCTTTAGTAGGTCCTGAGAAAAATGTACAAATTGGTAAAAAAACCTAATTTTCAGAAAGTCATTTTTTCGTTTCAGTGTTAGAATTTGCAACAGCTGTAGAAGTTAATGAAAAAATATGTATTTATTGTAAAAATATAATATTTACGCCATTTTTAGAGGAAATTACAAACTAAATTATTTATCAAAAAACAAACAATCATAAGTTTTCAAATTTTTTGGTACGTGACCGCCTTAAAAAATGTTAAAATACATTTCTCACATACAAGTGATACAAAAATGTACAAACCTTCTTTGCCGACAGAATGTACCAGTCGTTAGAATTGAGTATAGGAGAATATTTTGCTCTGCACTAAACATGTTAAACTTCTTAAATAATTTTAAGTATATATGAACATTAAGTTGGAAAACACAAAATTGTTAAAATATTACAAGAAAATAATTATTTCTGTGGTACTCAGTTTATTATAGATTATCGTAGCAAACACCCGGTATAGATGAAAGTTGATTTTCTAAGGTTGTAGCACCTTAATTGTACAAAATTTTGTTTATACAAAATTACAGAATCTGGTCCATTGTGAAGAGAGCTAATAACAGTTAAAAAAATTGGTTAAAAATACTGATCAAGTGAATATTTCAATTTATATTCAATTTCAAATTTATCGACATTGATTTGCATAGTGGGGTAAAAAAAGTGAACAAATGCTGAGCATGTGGGCTTCAAAAAGAGCTTCCAGATATGTCTTAAGTCACTTCACTTGGTCTAAAATTGGGCTTATACAGAAAAAAAATATTGTTGCTACTATACAACTGTAAAATTCTATAATTCTCTGATCAGAGTATACTTGAGATTGGCTTGTCATGGCACAATATGGTTCTATTGTTAAAATTATTCACTGATATTTGAGGTGTAGAGTTTTCAGAGTTTTTTTCTACTTTAAAATAATTTAAAATTTTACTTTAGTTAAAAATTTTTCTTTATGACTATCTTCTAAAGGCGGCCACTGTTTTACTGCTTAAATAGACTAGTTTACTGTTTATAGTCATTTCAGAGCAGTTTCATTGAACTATTAAGGAATAATATCAATATTTAAATAATACAATCTAACCTAGTCCTTTATAGTATCCTATTCCTTTATTCTTTCTTATGAAAAAATACAAAAACTAGTTTACATCTTTCATTATAATGTTCTAATGAAAGATAGCTTTTCTTCTAAGATTGTTTGATTTTGTATGTGCCAAGAAAGAATCATGGGATTTTTATCAGAACATGAGACAGACTTGGAGGATACTTGGCAAAGCATCTGGGAATAACATAAGTGCTATAAAAGTTCAAATTTTGAAAAGAAGTGAAGGTTGAGACAAATAGTTGGATATGAAGTGACTTGCTCAAGATATGCAGTCATGGAGGCATTTATGAAGCAACTTTCATGATTTATGACTGAAAACTCATTAAAACAAATTAACCCAATATAATACAGTAAACTTCTGCATACATAAAAACATGAAACATTTTTAAAATATGTTTTTTCTAATATTTGCTTATAATTTAAAAACTTCTCAATAAAAAAAATATATTGGTCGCCTCCGTAGCATAGTGGTAGCAGACTGGCCTACCTTGCGGAGGTCCCAGATTAAATTCCCGGCTAGGGTCTGGAAATTATAACAAGTCACAACTCAACGTTCGATAACCCACTATAGCGCTAAGGACCAAGCTGTTGATGCGACTTTAAATAAATAAATAAAATATATGTATATGTTTCTTTTATGAATTGGTAATTTTATTTTTTTCAATAAAATTTGACATTATGAGATTTAGTGAAAATTCACAAAAGTACAGTAATTTCTCTTTCAATCAGATTTTATTGGATGGGAAACAGTCTGAATAACCAAAAATCCGGATGAACAAGAATATATGATTTAAGTAATATGTAAGTGACTAAAATCACTGTGCCCTTTTGAACTGAGAAACTTGCTGTGGTAAACTATCTAATAAAAAATATCTAATTTTATGGTACTAAGTCATGAAAAAAATTTATTTCAAACAATCAAAACATAAATATACCCAGGCCTTCTCAAATATCCACACAAAGAAATTTTCTGTTCACGAGTTAGAACTCGTGATTTAGCTGGTTCATCCAACGAAGCCTGGTGGTAGCTACTTTTTTCATTGTTTCACATTAGGTGATTACAAGATAACCTCAAGGAAAATTACATTTAAGTCTCTTTGTAAAGTTATTGTATTTTTTTAAAAATAATCCAGTTAGTTTTGTCCTGATTATGATAATTATTTTTAAATATCTAAACATCATTTTACATTAATGTCAAGACAGGTGCTCCTGAGCCCTGATATGCACGAAACGAATTCTACATTACCCCCACTATTTTACATTATTACTTTCTCCCATAAGTGTGTAGATTCTAACCTTGAACAGAGGTCCCATATCTTTCAGTGAAGGTCTAAAAATAAGTGCCTGGGATATAACAGAGTTTGAATAATACATCGTGTATTTAAAAGATAAGGCCAAACTCTAGGATGTAATTGTGTTGCTAAAAGTAAGAAAAAAATCTTTATATAAATTATAGGTCTGGAAACGCTTCTTTAGAGAGTTAGAGCTGGTGAAAGATTTTGCCAAGAATTCAGTTATCCCCATGAAATGAAGTCATACTAAAATTTTTAGGGCTTTCACTGAGAGCCAAAATTGATTGAATCTTGTGGTTTTTTAGCCTGAGAAATTTAACAAAATCAGTCCCTGAACTCTATCTGCTATAGTGTTCAAGGTATGCAATATAAAACTTTTGTGTTTTAGGCCCTACATTCTGTATTAGGGGTCAAAGATAAGACTTTTTTAGGTTTAACATTAAATAACTGTTAAATGGTTTATAAATTTGTTGACTTTTTAATTGGTACATAGAAAATTAATGTAAATTATGTAAGTAAAAAATAAATACAAGATACTGAAATTTAACTTTTAATATTAACTAAACCTGGCTAAATTCTTGCTAAAAAATTTCAGTTTTTCAACAGAATGAAATAATGACAAATAACAAATCATAACGGGAGGAGTATCCTTACTGCATGTTCCTCGTAATGCTGTATCCTAACTGTTACTGCAGTTTTTGGAAACAAAAATGGTGTCATTCAATTCCTCTTATAGAGTAGATATAGAAATCACTAATGGTTTTTGTCATACGTCAAAGGTAAGCCTTTTTCACAATTGCCACCAGCCATGAGACATTGTCTCATGAAAAGGATGTTTTTTACTGAACTTCTTTGTTGCTGCTTAAATTTTCTTTTGACCTATTATTCTACACATTTAGTTCTTTTGGTCCACCATCAGAGTTAATAAAAATAATTAACTGAAATATCCATAAAAGTTTTACTAAAATCAGTTTAAGTTTTTGTGGTTTATACATACTCTGATGATGCTGGATCTACCAAGACTTGCGTGTAAAATAATATGTAAAACAAAGACTTAAGCAGCAAGATTATAATATTTTTACATTTGGATTATTACAAGCTCCAGGATATATTTTAAAGATTTATTCCTAAATATGTAAGTAATAATGTTACCCTTATTTTACTCGTATGTTACTCTTGTACAGACTCGGATAACTATTCCTGAGAGAGTTTGATTAATTGAATCCCAACCATCAAAGTACACTGGTAACCACTGTCTAGTATTTAAATCTATATAAAAGTAATTACCTTTATTAGGATTTGAACCAGGAACCTTCATCTCCAAACATCAGCCGTTAAACAGATGACTCACAGCAACAACCTTACCACAAGACCAACCCAGTGGTTAATGTTACAACAAACTCATAAATACTGATTGAAATACATCTAACATTTAAAGAGATCATAAAATACAACCAAACAAATATGAAACTATAATAGTTTCACAGGGTTTTTGTTAGGGATAAAATCAATTTTTTTTTCAATTTGTAAACTTTGTAATTTCACTTTCACTGGTTAAATAAATTTAGCAATGTATGTTTTATTATTTTTCAGCCACATGCAGTCTATGCGAAGGATGTCTTAGATATAGAGCAATTTTCAACAGTGAAAGGTGTCAATCTGGATGCCACTGATGATACCTTCTATAGCAAATTTAATACGGGTTCAGTTTCAATACCATGGCAGACTGAGGTAACATTGTTTGTCATTTTCACATAAACTATGAATTTTTTAAGAAAAATTATATTTGTTTGGTCTTTAAATGTACGCCATTTTGTGTGTGTGATTTTTTTTTTACTTTATTAAGAAATTATTTCTATTTTATTTAATGAATTTATATAATAATTTCACTAACCTTCTTTTTAAACTGCGTCACTTTTATTTTTACTTACACGTGTTTCGGTGGATCCACCATCATCAGAGTAAATAAAATAACTGAAACTAAAAAAAATTTTATCTCACTTATTTAAAATCTATAGAAGATGATACATCTTTAGTCATTTGTATAAAACTATTTGTGTTAAGAAACTATTGTTTGCCTAATTTGTTATTTCATTATACTGCAAAAATTCATGGAGTCCTTGCCGGATCTAATCTTATTGATTCTTGTCAGCAGTTTCCTTTAAATTATTTGTTTTTGACATTTGTAGTGCATTCTTTGTCAACCACTGTGGATTGCCTTTTAGTGTAAATGTCACAGGATTATCTGGCGTTTTTTTCATTAGTCTAAAATATTATTGTGTAATTTAGCTTTAATAGTATTCCACGTTTGAGTTAAAGAATTAGGAGTGTTTTGGAGTAAGTGTTCCTAATGAATGTTTAAATAAAAAATTTTGAAAACCTTTTTTCAATATATAATATAATGAATTATTTTTAAAAAATAAGACTTAAAACCAACTTTTTCACCATTGGTGGAGATATCCCTCTGTTGAATTATGTTGTGATTTCAATTTTTTGTTATGTAATTATTGTTTAAAGAGAAAATCTTAATTCTTTTTCTTTGGATTGTGAAGGCATCCGTTCACAATTCCAGCTGAAGTGAAGTAGAGGCGACTGCTTATCCGAACTAATTGGGATCGAGAGATGTTCTGATTAGCCAAAAACGTGCATAATAACAGAAAACAGTATTCAAAAATAGTTAAATTTAAAATACCCATGCATTATCAGAATGGTGTTGGCCAACTGTGTATAATTAAGCAAGAATACAACACACAACTGCACATGTAGAATAGACTTCAGTTTACAGATGAAGAAATAGTTTTCATTATTATGCTGGCCTCCAGTGGTAGTCCAGAAAATCTGATCCAATATGTAACATAGAGTGGCTTCTTTGACATTCAGAAATAGAAAACCAGCACATAGGACAGCACAACAACGCTATAGACATAGATGTCATATGTATGTGAAACATACATCATTATCAAGGGTTGCAGCATCATAACGGTCTACAAATTAGTAATTTTATGCAGCCAGGCAATAGTGAAAATGTATAATTTCCTATAATTGCTAATGAACTAAAAGAAACATTTATATTGAGAACTTGTTTATGTTAATTTTATATTCCCAGCTACACTGTTTATATATTTTAATTTAATGTTTATAGGTATTTAAAAAGACGCCTATTAAAAATATCTTTTTCATTATAAAATTACTGATGTTTTTATTTTAAAACTTGTTTTATTCGTAAAAAGCATGTTAATAAATTAGAATTCATTTCAGATTAGCAGGCATGTTGTGCACAACCTTTATCTATTTTAAACTTTACATATTTAAACATGCTACAAAAATTTAACTTGAAATATTACAAAGTCTTATTAAATTACAGATGATTGAAACAGAGTGTTACAAGGAGTTGAATGTTTTTGGGCCAGGCAATACTCGCTCATCTGATCTTATACTAGATGCTGTTCCAGAGCCAGAAAAGAAAAGTTGTTTCCCATTTAGAAGGAAGGTAAGTCAGTAGTTGTCTCTTTTATGTTAATTTATAGGATGCTCCATATGTAATAAACGTTCCACTGACTAAAATGATTAAGAAAAAAACAAAAATGAATATTTTATTGAAAATCTAATATGTTGGTATTTAAAATGAATTAACTGAAATTAAATTAAATCACATGATTGGAAATTTACATTTTTAATAATGATCTAGTAGAATTTCTACAATTTGAGCTTTGCTGTATTATATTAATATTTTCTTCAAAAATAAATTATGTTTATTATTAAAATGGATTTGTATCCTTGTATATTTTATCTTACATTTATTTGATATTTCATCTGCTCTTTCTTCATTGATTCTTTATCATATATCTTCAAATATCTTTTACAAATTAAAAAAAAAAAATACTTCAGTCTTGTCCAGTTGATGTCTACTGACAAACCTACATTTATCTGTTCTTAATTAAATTAATTTTAATTTTAAAAATACAAATTATATTCTATTAAATTTTAAAAATTCGTTATTTATAACTTCCATCTAAACACTCTTAAAATGTTATGATTATTAAAATAATACCTAATTTGAAGGTTTCAAGCCTCACTTATTAATTTGATATACATTTATAAAATAATATTTTTTTACAAATTATTACTATTTTATTTAGTAATTTTACATTATGAAAAGCTTTAGATGTTTCAAACATTAATAAATAGAAAACGTTATCTGAAATCTTAAGAAATTTCCAATCAGCTGATTAATATTATGTATTTAGAGTCGTATTAACAGCTTGGTTATTAGTGACTACAAAAGTTTCTAAAAGGAACTAGTATATATAATTCCCATACCCTAGCTGGGTTTCAAACCCAAGACTTTAGCGTTGTAGGCTAGCATGCTACCACTACACTATGGAGGCAGCGATGATTAAAAAATCACTTATAAATTTTTTTCATAATTTAAAAATTGACTACTTAGCTGGTTGCTACAAGTATGTTATAACTTAAGCTTGCACATATAATTTACAACAGCAGTAATCATTTAGCTGAAAAACAACATACTTAGGAAAAACTTAGTTTGCAGTTCACATGAAAAATATAGATGTTTGAATATGAGTCCATAATCATGAGTATTGTGGCGTAATCTTTGAATGTTAATCAGATATTGATTGATTATCAAGTGATCGTGTTTCACTGTTGAAGTAAAATATCATTTAAATGTTTGTATTTTTCATAAATCGTCTCATAGAAGAATATTTGCTTCAACTCATCAAATAACCATTGTATTTTTCTGTACTTTTGTTTCAGTAAAGATGCTTTAAATATGTCAATCCTTTTTCCTTGTTGTTTTAATTTTTTTCTGTATTTTGATGTTCTCATTATTCTCAGTTTCCATTCTTTTTCTGTTTATGAGGTTCATGTAAAAGGTATTTAACCTTATTTTTTTTGTGTGCAAGCCAACGACCTAAGTACATTATGCACTTACATATTGATTTAGTATAACAAACACAAGTAGGTAGATCATCACGACATCGTATCAGTTGCCTGTAGACAGCTTAATATTAAGCTGCATCCAGACATGTAACATAGTCGTGTAACAGAACAGGGCATCGTAATGTACAGGGATGCGTAACAAATGTTCGTAACATTCTGCCATTCCGTCCATGAGTTCTTGTTGAGAAGCTGTAGACTTATACTGGTAGTTTGCCGAAGAGAAATATTGTAAATTAAATTATTATTATAAATATAGATGCTGCTGCAGCAGCCTATATAGTCATGGACTATTTAGTTAAAAAGAAGAAACTTTAAAGATGATGGTGGCATACGCAGTGTATAATAGAAGAATGGATAGTGGTAACCAGTTACTTTTAGATTTAAAATTTCAATCTGTTAGTGGTCTCTAAAAAAATTTTACTAGAATGTCACCAATCGAGTTTCTAATTAATTTAATAGGTCCAAAGTTGAAAAACAGAATACCAAGTGGAGACGAGCTATTTCCGTTCAAGAAAGACTAGCATTAACAATTTGATTTTTAGCCACTGGTGATTACTTAGTAAATTCGTAATATCTGTTTATAAACAATAAGCATTATAGTGCTGGTGTGTAAAGCTGCAGTGGAAGTAAAGAAAACATATATGTAAGAAAAATGTATTTATTTTTAAAAAATATGTAAATTAAACCAAAATAAACTTACTAATTAATAATCTTTATATTAAAGCACTCCAATCCATGTTGTGTACTGGCAACTGGTCTCAGTTTTGTTATCCAGTTCCATCAAGACGTAAACAGAGCATGCGTATCATTTTTCTTTGATGCGACGCTAGAAAACCGACTAGCAACGGAACGTTACGGTGTTACGCTACGCATCATCTAAATGTATTATGTGACAATGTTACATGTCTGAACACAGCTTAATACGTTGTCTCGTACAGTGATATGTATTGAATCAGATTTTGCCAAAAACTTGGTCATTCTCAAATTGAAACCACTTGAAAATATCAGCTGGCTTTGAGAGATAGTGTCATACAGATAAAGGAGTGGTACAGCAAGTTTAGAGCTGCAGCATCCAAAGTCATAGTTGTGGACATGATTGCCAACCTTCTTATAGAAGAAATCACCTAAAGAAGTTTTTAGAATTACTGGAATGGAATTGAGAAAATGCTTGCCCTACTAATTTAATCCTACTTTCTTTATCTGAAGTAGTCAAGCTGATATTACACTTTTCTAATTGTGTAGTGTACGAGGAGGTACCCAAAAGAAACCGGAATTATTTTTTAAAACTATTTATTTTTAATTTTTTTACTAAAGAACCTTATCCTCTTCAAAATACTCTCCATTACAACTAATACATTTGTCCCACCGGTGCTTCCACTGTTCAAAACATTTTTTGTACTCCTCTTCAGTGATGGCTGCCAGCTCATCCGTTGTTTTTTTCTTGACATCATCAACGTTGTTAAATCGGAGACCTTTCATTCCCCTTTTCATGCGTGGGAACAAGAAAAAATCACACAGAGCCAGATCGGGTGAGTACGGTGCGTGTGGTAGCAAAACCATGCCGTTTTTCGCCAAAAACTGGGTAACCGAGATTGCCGTGTGTGCAGGCGCGTTGTCGTGGTGGAAAAACCAGTCCCCTGTCTGTCACAAATTAGGTCTTTTACGACGAATGCTGTTTCGTAGTCTTCTTAACACTTCAAGATAAAAAGCTTGATTTACCGTCTGGCCTGGTGGAACGAACTCTGAATGGACAATTCCCCTCACATCAAAAAAACAAATCAGCATTGTTTTGATGTTCGATCTGACTTGACGACTTTTTTTTGGTCGGGGTGATAATGAAGTCTTCCATTGACTGGATTGTTGTTTGGTTTCTGGGTCGTACCCATAGCACCAAGACTCGTCCCCCGTAATGATCTTTGACATGAAATCTGGATCAGTTTCAAGCTGTTGTTTCAAATCACTACACGTTTCAATTCGACGTTCCTTTTGAGTGTCTGTCAGAACCTGAGGCACAAACTTGGCAGCGACTCTTTTCATTGTCAAGTCTTCTGTTAAAATGCGTTGGACTGAGCTCCAAGATAACCCACTAACCTGTGATATTTGGTCAATGGTCTGTCGTCGGTCTGTTCGTACAATTTCTTTCACTTTCACAACATTTTCGTCTGTTCGGGAAGTCGACGGTCGTCCAGAACGAGGTTTGTTCTCAATCGACATGTCACCATTTTTAAAGCGCAAAAACCACTCGTACACTTGGGTTTTTCCAATAGCGTCGTCTTTGTAAGCTGTGTTCAACATTACAACTGTTTCCGCGGCGTTTTTACCAAGCAAGAAGCAAAATTTCACAGCCGCACGTTGTTCATTAAAACTTGCCATCATGAAAAACGACACGAGCACAAAACAGCACTAGCGAGAACAATCACTGCACGAGAACAGAACAAGCTAGATCAACGAACAAAATGGCATTGAACTGGCAATGAGTAGCGCTACAAGCAGCCTAGTGGCGGGAATTTGTACTGCACAAGCTCCGCCCACAGCAGAGCTATTCCGGATACTTTTGGGTACCCCCTCGTATGTAATGAATATTTAATATTTATTTTTTGTATATTTACAGAAGAAGCAAAATTCTAGGACTAGACCGATTCCTATAGCAGATCATTATTTGAAAGCGAATTCAAAAGCGGAAGAAGTAAACAGCTGATGTACAACAGTTGGGAGCTAGCTTTTTATCCAGGTTACAGCAACAACTACTACTACTACTACTTCTACTATTACTACTACTCCTTTATTTATAGTTACAGCCCTGTACCAACACCTCTGTAAAGGCATTCATGCCCTCAGATTTGTTATGTGAACTTGATTGTAATACAACGTTTAAAAGTGATTATTCCATTTTGTAAGTGAATATCGCACATGTTGAACCATAATCATCAGTCTTTGCCTGCAAGCTGCTGATTATCTTATACGCTGTGGATAGAGTAATTATAGTTATTAATAACCATTTAACACTTATGTTAAATAAATTTTTAAAATTGTAATTGTAGGTATTTTTTACAACAATCATATCTCATGAGCGTGTTACATTTATTACTTTAAAAGTTCACAGTTATTTTATTTTTTGTTTATATTGTATAATTGTATGGCTTGTTATTGACCAATTTAAAAGGTTGTTATCCTATCAATGTTTGCACTTTTTTGTTGTACACATAAAAATATTTTTACAGAATTTTGAAAATTTATAAGAAACCTTACTTTTTTGTCAAATGTATACAGTACTGGAAGATACAGTCCATTCGAAATAGCATGATAGTGAGTCTCTGAATGGTGTCAACATTTCAAAATAAAAAGTCCCATTTCAAAAGTAAAATTTCCCTTTTTATTATTCTTACAAAATTTATAATATAAATATTTGTTTTGCAGTTTTGAAAATCACATGGAATTAATTATTTTACTGGCATTTGTTATTATTGCATTCAATACACAAGACGTGATTAATTAATAAATTTGATTTCCATTTTCCGTGTGTTATTGGAAAAATCATTATTTTCTCTATCATTAATTTTTAGCCCACCGGGTTGGTCTAGAGGTAAAGTCGTCGCCAAAATCAGCTGTTTAACAGCTGATTTTCGGAGATAAAGGTTCCTGGTTCAAATCCTAGTAAAGACAGTTTACTTTTATGCGGATTTGAATACTAGACAGTGATTGCCGGTGTACTTTGATGGTTGGGGTTTAATTAACCATACTCTCTCAGGAGTGGTCGACCTGGGTCTGTACAAGACTACACCTCATTTACTCGTCATACACATCATCCTCATCTCATTGGGTCATGGGGTTGCTTATTGTTCTGAATTGAACAGATTGCAACGTACACATATTAGGAATTAAAAAAAAAAAAAAAATTAATTTTTCTTTTAAAACGTTTTTATTCACTAACAGGGAAGTTAACACAAAGAAAAATTTTTTAAGTGGTAGCACTGATACATAAGCACATTACAAAATTCCCTCTGTTCTTTATTCCATTTAAGGAATACTATCATGCTATTTTGAACTGTTCTTTTAATGACTACAATGACATAGATCTGCTAAGATGGATGATCTGGAAATACTTTTATTTTATTGCTTTAAGTTTTATGTAAAAAAAAGAATTATAATGAAAATTATGGCGATGTAAAAAGTGATACCCACATGAGAGATAAGTACAGTATCACAAAAAAATTGGAAGATAAAATACTTTTTAAACTGTGATCCGGATCTGAGTACTATATGTAACAAAATTTCTTTTAACTGAGCATTACTGCTAATGCAATTTTTTTAGAATTTTTAATTTTTATGCAAGTGCTTTTTTCTGAATAATAATCTATTTGCGTTATGTAATCTCATTTTATTTGTATGATTGGTTTTGAATTTAGATAGAAATTTTTTAGTCAATTATTGTTTTTCTATTACAGTGAAATGAAAGGTTGTAGTTTTCATGTAAATGTCTTGTGTATACTGTTCACATAGGCTTGCCATAAGATCTTTTTTTAGGTAATTGAAGTTAGTGAAGCTCAGGATAAACTGCAGCGCTTGATACAGGCTCATAATCAGTTCTTTTCATTTTTAAAAAGTTTTTTAAATTTAATATTGGTATTAAATCAAATTTTATTATCAGTTGGTACAAAATTTTAATTAATCCTTTCTTATTTTTTTGTATTTGACTGACTACACTTAAAAAAAGCTATATCAATTTTTTTGTTAGTTATTAAAAAATTTGAAAACAACATCTTTTTTTAAAAATTGTTATAAATTTTTATTTTGAATCTTTATTATTCATAGCCTTGTACAGAAGTAAATCAAATTGATTAATTACACAAGGTTTTCTGAATGTAAAATTTAATTCAATCTAGGTATGTTATGGCAGTTGTTATTATACTTAATAGCTGGGAGGTCTTTATCTGTGAACCAAAATGTCAACATTTTATGATTTTTTTTCTTAGCCAACGATGCACTGAGGTTAAACCTCTAAAAGGCAATGGTTAACTCAATTATTTGAAATAATGCATACTTGAAGCTTGTTAAATTATTTAATACCTGCTCAAAACACTTAAATAATTACATTACACTGTAAAAATGTTTTATAAAAATATTTCATTATTAAATCTCTTTTGGTAATTATTACAGTCCACTTACTGTATTCAAATAATTATGGGCTTTGATATTTTTTTCTTTGTTATGTATTGTGTGTATGTGTCTATATATTAAAATTTTATGAACTATTCAGTCATTTTTTTTATACATCAATTACATTTTTTAATAATCTGTTTTTACGTTTTCATACTATCGAAGAAGATTGTGCTTTGTAGAAAGGTTTATTGGATTTTATCTGTCCATTTTATAAAAATATTATGGGACTGTTTATAGAAAAAGTGTGATTTTCATTCCAGTTGACTGGTGTGATTGCTTTTTGATATTTTTTTGTTTTCACCATTTTATATTTAGTATTTTTATGGTAACTTCTACTGAATCATTTTTTATTTTTTTTTATCATTAGGGAGGTGAAATTTTGTAAATTTATTTTTGCTTTAAGTTTCTTCATATAAAAATATTACATTAACCATTTAGGAGGTTTTGAACAAATAAATTTTAGTACATTTTAAGATTCAGATTTTGTTCTCAAAATTGTTTCTATTTTATAAATTTCTCCACTGTACATGTTCACATTATTATATAGTATTGTATTAACATTCTACTACATTTATTACATATTTTATTGCATTTATATATTTGATTGAATATTATTATTTTTTACCATTAGCAGAATGTTTTAATACCTGTGCTTTCTTGGACAATATTATAAAAAAATATTAAATAGAATTAAAATAAAAATGTTTACAACTGGAGATGAAAAATCACTACAAATGTTAGTTCACAACGAAAAGGTTTAAATGTTTGTTGAAAAATTTGATATTCTGAACCTTTCTTTTCTTTTTGTTTATTTAAAGTCCCATCAACTGTTTTTGGTAATAAAAGCTGTTATGGGTTTAGTCATGGTGGAAAGAATACATGGTTGTGCCGATGTACTTGTTGCTGTATCATCACTTCGGAAAATTGTACCTTATCTCACCTTAACAGAACTCAGGTCAAATTAGTTTTTTCTTCGTATAATTCAACTGTGTATTTTTCTGTAATTTTAAGTTGTAGGTGCGTTCTTTAAAATAATTTTCTGCTATTCCAACCGTGGGTGACAGTGTTGTTACTGAAGCTAACCTAAAAATGCCTGTCTGTGAAATATTTGGTTACAACACTGTCTAAAGCAGATAAGATTATGTGCAGTTGCGTGACCAGACCAAATTAAACAGAGAAACGAGCCCACTTCTGTAGTCTCTACCGTAGGTTAATGTATGGTATTTGTGGGTTTTAACATGTAATGGTTTCCTGACCCTAGCTTGGAATCAAACCCGAGACCTTTCACTTTACATTGCGACACTTGTAGTACTCTGGTGGTAGACTGTACTGCAACCACTTTGGTGACCTGACAATTTATTCACAGAGTATAATTCACTTTGTATTTAAATGTAATATTTGTTAATATCAATTTATTGATCATTGTTTAACCAGAAAAATTGTCAGAATTACAGTGGAAGTTATATAAGTATTAGATACCAGTTTTAGACCAGTTATCTTACAATGTACTAAAATATTCATAATTTATTTTTGTTAACATACTAGAATTTTTAATTCATTACGGCTTTTTTTTAATCAGTAATTGAAATATCTCATTTTATTGCATTTATGTTTATAAAATAGGTGAGTGTTAGGGAACCCAAAATAAAAAAAAAATATTTTTTTCTATAGTTTAAATCATATTTGTTTGTTGAATTCTGATTCATGGAAAAATCTGTGCATAAATATTTATAATTTTATATTGTTTTTCTATGTAATAGTATTTTGTTATGTAACAAAAAATGAATGTTACATTATCTGTCATGTATAAATATATTTATGGGTATCCCTTATTGTAATAATAATATAGTTTTATAACAGATAATTTATTTTATTTTTCTTATAGTTATAGTTTAATTTGTATTATAATGAATGATTAAATCTAGCCCCAACTTTTACAGTATTCATTTTTTTGTAAATAATTTATTTGAATATTATAACAAAGTAAAATAATACCAGTATTGTTTATACGTGTTCCCTCGCGTTAATATTGAAATAACGAACAGTAATTTTTTTTAATATTAATTATTATTACGATTATAATATTATTATCTTATTGTATTACAATGTTAGTTTGAAATATATTATTATAAACTAAAATGGTTTGCTCACTTAGTTCTGTTAAATGTTTATTATTATTAATATATGTTTGTAATATAAATATACACTTCTATTGCCAAATAAACAAGCTTTCTTTAATTTAAAAAAATCGCACAATTTTTTACTTTCTCGTGATTCATGGAAGTACAGTAATCATTATAAAAATCTTGTACCTAATTTTAACAAAGCTGTATGTTATGTGAATGCTGCCCACTAAAACTGTGGTTTTGTAAAGGTGTTTGTATGTGTACCATGAATAAATTTAAGGAAAAAGTAATTTATTTAAAATGCTTGGATTCAATTCAAATTTTGTACTGGATACAGTGCCTGAATCGGTAATACCAATAGCAGAAATATAGTTTTGGTGAAAGTTGTGTGAAATAGTTAGTGGAGTTTGTGGTACCATCTGTATATATATTAATACCGTTTTAAAATAATTTTTATAATTGCACAAGTATTAGAACAATTTTTAAGATAAAATACTCATTATTTTTTGCCAATTTATAATTATTTTCCTGTTTTATTATATCGGTAATATCAACATCAATGGAATTCTTGTAGGTTAGAATATAATCAGCTAAACTGGAATGAGCATCTTAGAGACTTCGATCGTAAATTATCGAAGGTTTGTATTGTAAAAATGGTCACTAAGCTAAACTCTTTAAAACTAGCATGTTGTACTCGTAGTTGCTTATTCAATAATACTTTGATGGTCATAAAGTAGTATCCTTTACAAGATCTTTCTGATACAGAAATAAATACTGTAGTGAGGTTTGGGGAAGGTTGGGAATATTTTTGGTGTGACTGTAAAATTAAATTAAATTTTCTATACCTTTTATATTTATTATGGGGTCCGTACTGTAGGAAAAATCAGTAAAAAGTGATGGTTTGTTGAATGGCACAAAAAATGGCTACATTTTATTTTGTGGGATTTCATAGGTTGCCTGTTTACAAAAAAAAAAAAAAAACGGTCATGTGTTGGATTATAATTAAAGTCCTATCTTCCACAAAGGTTATTGTGATTTGTTATGAGAGAAAATATTTAAATTTGAGTTAGTTTACCTAATTAAAAGGTATACTGTATGGTGCTGGAATTAATAAATTATGTAGTTTCATTTTCGTATAATTTTTTTAACATTAATTTATTTTGGCAGTGCATGTTTATCGCTCAAAGATTTGTTTTTTTTTTATTGTAGTGGATAAGTAATACCACTTGATGTACACTTGTGTCAAAAATGTAATTGTTTTGTATATTTTAAATGTTTTTGACGTATCTCTTGATGGATATGTTGCTTAAAGTGCAGTATTTGTATTTATATCTGTTGAAATTTATATAAATTAGTGAAGTTTAATTGTACTGGAGCTTCTGTCCCAATGTAAGAGATAGATTTTATCTAACTTAATAACATCTCATGGCGGCCTTTCGTGAAAATTGGTTCATTAATCTTTGATTCAGATTAACGAAACAGCCAGATTTGTCTCTTAATTCATAATTGAAACACTGAGCTGGTAAATAATTATGTATTGGCAAACGGTTTTGTTAATGTTTGTTTATTCATCGACTAAAACATTTTGACACTAATATTTTTTTAGCACAACGATATTTTAATTAAGAAAATTATTACATATGTGATATATTTGGTTAGTTAAAAGTAAAGTAATTAGTTGTTAGAATCATATTCTTGTTTGTTTGGCTATCTTTGTAAGTAATTAAATGTAATTTTTATTAAATTAAACGTTGATTAATTTAGTCTCTAATTATATTAATTAATAATTAAGTAATTCTCATTTATTTTATAGCCTTTATGTTTTATAAGTTATTGAAAATATAGCATATTTTTTAATAAATTAATATTGCAATTTTTTAAAATTTCACTTAGGTTTAGTATATGATATATATTGTACCTGTTGTCTTATGTGACAGTTACATAAATATAAAAATATAACTGAAATCATTTTGTTGGAGCAAAATTCATAGTTACTCCAATAAAATTTTGTGCCAATTATTATAAAAAGTATAATATATAATTTTAGTGAATATATAATTTTTTTAAGAATTGTGTATATTCTATTTAAAAAATTGTTATAATTCAGATATGTTTTTGTTATAATGAAATTATATAGAAATATTTTTTTTTAGTTCGGGTGATTTGTGTTGTATTCAATAGTTTAAGTACCATTTAACTAATTTGTTGGGATTTGAAATTTTCTTTTTCTTTTGTATTTTACACATTCTGAATGTTTGTTAACATATTTTTTGTACCTTTCCGATTGAATTTGAATTTCTTTTAAGTTAAGGAATGGTGGATTAAACTGGTAATAATTTTCCAGACCCTACACAGATCCAAACTTGGGAACTGTTTGCTGTTTGTGGTGTAGCCTTGCACTGGTTCAAAGAGATGGCAAAATATAAATTGATTTATTTTTATGAATATATATTTGAACACGTTAATGTAAAAAGGTACCTAAGTCCATTTCTTCTAGTTCTAATTAAAACAAAAAAAAACTGGTTTTTGAAATACAAATGTAATATATTAAGTGTTATCCTATATAATATAAATTACATATGTAATATATTCAATACAATACATGTTTATTTCAAAAGCCGTTTTTTGTGTTTTTCTCAGAACTAATTGAAACAGACTTAAGTACCGTGGAACGGGGTGAAATTGATAATTTTGTCCAGAAAACATCAGTTATCAGCTATTAAAATGCTAATAATGTTTGTTTTTTTGGTTGCAAAACCTGTTTAGGAATGGTAACTTACAAGTAATTAACACTGCTCAAAGGCTGTCTCTAAATACGCAGACAAAATTTGAATAAACTGCTTTGTCAAAGTCACCCCATTGATTGGGGTGACTTTGATACCTTGATTCAAACTACATGAAACTCTTTTACTTGGACATATAACTATCAATCTCAACCATCAGCAAAATATTCTAGGTAGTTACATAAGAAAAAGCAAATAAATTTTTGGGGTGACATTGATATGCGGGGTGACTTTGACAATACATTGGTTTAAGATAGAACATACATAATTAATACCCAAAAAATTTGCTTAAATTACTTTTATTGTGATTTCAATGTTACAGTACAAAAATATTAACACTACATTGGTTAAAACTTGGAAAACAATATATACTAAAGGTAATAGAAATTATGTAAAATTTTAATGGAAAAAGAGCGCACTAATTTTCTTTAACGTCAACTGCTGCATTAAATTTATATTTAGGCCTATCTTTAGCTCCTTCAAGAGCTGGTTGGGGCAGCACTGCTAAAATGTCACTCTTATGCACAACAAAAATATCATCGTCAATCTTGCGGAAAACTGTGTGACTCGAGTCAACAGACTTCAAACCAACCACTTCAAATTCATCTCCTCCTATATTGTTTTGAACTTCAGAAACATAGCGAAAAATATTACATTTTCTCTTACCAGAGAGAACCTTAACAAGGACATAAACACCCATTTTCACATTATCATCACTTGGCTCAACCATCTCAATATCATTTCTGTTTACTTCATCGCTCTCATTTTCACTACTGCTTGAAGATGAATCCAGTTGAACTTCATCTTCACTTTCGCTTGTTTCTTCCCCATTTGCAGCGCTGATACTCTTTCCTGCTTCAACCGCTACTTTAGTCTTCTTCTTTCGTGGTTGTCCATCACAACCAAATCTTCTCTCTTTCAAGAAAGACGTTAACGAGTCTGTCAATAAGGTTTCAACGTCGTCTTCGGACTGCCCAGGAATTTTTGCAAGAACTTTTGAGGAATCGAGTGGTACAATACCACAGGCTTCAAACCCATTTATTATGATTCTTTTTACAGCAGATTGTTCTCTATCACCAGCCTTGA
Organism: Catonia carolina; assembly: GCA_035578175.1. Lineage (NCBI taxonomy): Eukaryota > Metazoa > Arthropoda > Insecta > Hemiptera > Achilidae > Catonia > Catonia carolina. The sequence goes on along the minus strand of JAQMRL010000001.1, from coordinate 63,149,107 downwards.
GCAAGGTTTTTGCTTTAGTTTTATCCATTACAGAAAGACATTCCCTGATTAGATTAGGGAATCGTTCTTTTGATATCCCACTTGTTTTAGGATTTTTAAATTTATAATCAGTCAGAGTAATTCGCCAATTGGTTTTTAAAGATTTAAAAAATGAAACATCTAAAGGCTGACAAATGTGTGTAGCATTACTAGGAAGACAGACAAAATCAATATTATTTGCACAACACATTTCAATCACATGATCATTAAGGTGGGAAGACAAATTGTCACCGATCAATACTTTTCTTCCATCCTGTCTATTTGCATGTGGCAGAAAAATTGTTTCAAACCAATCTGTGAATGTCGGAGAATCTATCCAACCACTCTTAGTACGGTTGTAACGACACCCACGAGAGCAGCACGGCTGATCACAGCAAGGTAAGCCCTTGGGCCCATTTTGAGTCCATGTGTCCCATAAATGTTCACTTTTATAAATAATGTATGGTGGAAGCAAAGTTCCATCTGCTGAGCAACTGAACATGATTGTTGTTGCAGATTTGCTATGGTTGCAAATTTTTTCAGGATATTTGATTCCTCTCTTAAAAATAAGTTTTTTTTTCCCTGGGTCATCGCTTATATTGGTCTCGTCATAGTTATAAATATGACTTGGAGGAACATTATCAACTATAAATTTCAAATTTTCAAAATAATTCTTAATAATTTCCCTCGATACAGACGCACGAGATGTTGTAATATTTGAAGAATATCTAGAAGAAATTACATGCGAGTGGCGCTTTACAAAACTATCGACCCAATCCTTTCCAGGATAGCATCCATTTTTAAACTGCCTAATAACTTTACCAACTCTCTCAAGGTAATTCTTAACGAATAGCTGAACGTCAAGCTTACTCAATGGAAAACCCCAATTGGAACATTTCAATAAGCACGCCACAATAGCCTTTTCTTCTTCCTCTAATAATGCTGGTTGACCACCAGCTTTTCTTCCGTGAACCCCCTTAAACCTATTGTGTAATGTTCCATAAGGAATACCAAATTTTTTGGAAGCACTAAGCAATGTTGCCTTCCCATCTGCAACACAATTAAGAGCCTCTTCCAGAGTCTCTTCAGAATAATCTGAGTATTTCCTAGAACCGGGCTTTCTAACATACGTTCTTGGCATAATTACAATTTTTGTAGCACCTGTATGTCTGAAACACACAAGATAATAATTTCCATGTAATTTCAAGGTCACAAAAAAATAACACGTGTATGAGATGATAATGATATCATTATCAAAGTCACCCCGTGGTAGCTATCAAAGTCACCCCGCGTTACGAAAAAATAAATGCACGTGTTTGTTTTAAGGTTAGATTTCAAATGAGACCTTCTATCTATAGTTAAAATATACAAGAATTTACCGAATAAACTTAAAATTATTTGGAAATCATACCTGAATCTCTGCACTGAGATTTTTTTTTCTTCAATAATTTCAAATTCAGAAACACCCCTTTTCTAAACAACACAAAACGTAACCAAACCATCCACCATTAACAGTGTCAATTCAGTGATGCTCTTTTACATCCAAACATGCGGTCTAGCGAAGAAGAAAATTTCCCTGTGTCCCATAAACATTTCCCTGCATCTAAAATTATTTCCCTTCTCAATTGTCAAAGTCACCCCACATTGTCAATTTCACCCCATTCTACGGTACCTTTTTATATGAGTGTGTTCATTTATATAATAGTAACTTTTTATAATGGTAAAGTACATATACTCATATTTTCAGACTTTTTATAAAAATATAGCATAAATAAATATATAGATTGGTAATAATATTAAAAACTTAACACTTCCATGATAAATTTTTGAAACATGTGCTTTGAAATTTATTGTGCGAGTATTAAGGCTTTTCTATTTTTTAACAAACCAGATTTTACTTTTGATTGAATTATATCCAGGTGTATTTTAAATTCTCTGTGAATATTGAAATAATTCTTTTTTATTATTATGAATTAACCTTTATTGATAAATTATGGACTTGAACTGTCAAAATTATGTTTTTGAAACTAATATTAAAAACACAAGTTACCTGTATGTTAATTTATATTAATTTTATTGTTCCTTAATATGATTCATTAAAAGAAGACTGTGTTTTTTTTAATCCATTAAAAGAATTATGGTTTGATTATAAAAGAAATTTTTAAAGTTTTCTATTCAAATTTTTATATTGGTAACATATTTTATAAGTAAATAAAAATCTGCTTGGTAAAGAACAATTTTAAAATAATAAAGCATTGTACTCTTGCATTGCATGATGATCTTACTGTTGATTTTATTTAAGAAAAGAATGTTAGGATTTAGATTAAGTAAATTGTATAAATAAATTTAATTGAAAAATTTTGATTCAGTAAGTATCTGTGGTTTTTCAGTCTGTTCTTGATTTAATGACTTTTATCAAATTTTACATATTCATTTTTTTATTACATAATGTAAACTTAATTTTTTTTCTGTATCTAGTGTGATATGGGAGAAATTGGTTTCGGAAATAGACCATGTAGAGTGTACCGTATTTTATCAATCAACCTATTCAGGTATTTTTAACAGCCGTATTATATTGATAATCAAAATATATATTATTTCTTGTAACCACGAGTAATATGGTAAACAATAAACACTTAACCAGTTATAGCGCTTTCTTGCATAAAATTCACATCTTCAATAATTTCTTTCCTTTTATGTTATTTAAAATTTAAAAAATTCTACTGCCACCATTCAGTCCTTAAAGGATTCAATCCTTTTCTACCATAGTGGAAGTAGGATGTTTTAAATTTTAAATTACATAAAAGGAAAGAAATTACTGAAGATATGCATTTTATGCATGAAAGTGCTATAATTGGTAATTGTTTACTGTTTAACATATTATTGGTGGTTTCAAGAATAATATATATTTTGTACCGTACATGTACATTAAAAATGTAAGTTGATCAAATTTTTCTTTTTTATGTTTGTTAATAAATTGAGAATCTTTTGATTATGTCAGGATAACGTGAGATAATATGAAATGATACTAGGAAAAATAAATATTCCTACTTTATTTATGTATATTATAGCATTTATGGTACAAGCGGAATGCCCTTTTAAGACTCCAGACCAATAATAATCTATATCTCCCTGTTATTTTAATATTGGTTTTTAAAGTATTGTAAAGTTTTGGTGAACTTGTTTGTACAACAATTCATTAAAAATTTAAGAAGTATATGTTTAGAAAAACCAAATATGACTAAATAAATTTAAATAAAAAAGTACATGTGTTATACTTGTAATACCTGAGGTACTGGATTGGATATCTGACTTAAGTATTTTGATATGACCTAACATCATACCAGTTGAATTTTCATTACTCTTTTATTCAGTATGTTTCTTAATAATCTCATTAAAAATAATCTTAGCTCAATGTTAAAAATGATATCAGTTACATTTTTAAGTAGTTGTTTTTTCAAGTTGTACTCATTTCTAATAATCGTACTTGTTTGATATTTTATTTATTTATTTCGTACTCTCATTATTAATTTCTTTTTGTTACTATTATTGTATTTATTTTTATTGATTGTTTATTTGATATTTTCATCGATACTTATTCTTTGTCTAAGTGCCATATATTACAACAGAAATGTATATTTTTCTTAAGTTAATAATTATTTGAAAATACTCTTTGTGTGTTTTTCTTTTTTATATACTATACTATACTATATATTATAATCACATTTTGTTTGTTTGGTCAGTTGTTATGCTTAGTTATCTTAATCTTTGGGTTTTTGTTTTAATAATATTACAAAATAATATTTTTTAATATTATTAAAACATATTATGTTTAAGTAACTGTTGATAAAAATAGTTTTTCTATCATATTTTTTGGAGATGAGTTTAATTGTTATTAATTTATGACCTGTTTAGTGTATAATTTTATTTTTTAGTTTATTTAAAGTTGCATCAAAATCTTGGTCATTAGCGACTATAATGGGTTTCAGTACTGTAACGGTGGGTTTTAATATATTAAAATTTGCAGACCCTAGCCGGTAATCGAACCTGGGACTTACCGCTTTATAGGCTAGCGCACTAATCACTATGCCACGGAGGCGGTCATATACCTAAATTTAATTTATTGAAACTCAAAATGAATGTTCGATAAGATCATGATGGCAGAAAATTAATAAAAAATTTTGTAACCAAATTTTTATTATGAGTAACAATTTGAATTACTTTATTAGAAATAAAAAATTAATTTTATTTTAAAAATCCAACATACATTAAAAAAAATCACCAAATTGAAGCTATGTGATTAAATAAATATTAATAAAAAAGTGATACATTTTATATTTTCAACAGCGATTACTTTATTTATATTAACTTTATTTTATGCAGTAATAATTAATAATGTATGCATTTTCATTTTATCATTTTCTTTACTAAAAAAGGTTAAATTTAATGCTTGAACAAACTAACCCTGAAAATATTGCAGTTTAAAAATTGCTTTTTAAATTAGGTTTGATGTTTTCTTTTGACCCATGAAACTGGCAGTTCATTTCACAATTTTTTTTTAATCTCTTGGAAGTTTTTGTTTACAAGGCATAAAAGTTATATTGTAATTTTTTTTTTTTTATTCATTGGCCTGAGCAAGTATCTAAAAACCTATTTATTATGTTATATATCATTTCCCTGGGGTAAAAGGTTTGTAATTAATTTTTATGTCCTTGTAAAAAGTAAAATTTAAAATTTTTTGTAACCTTTCCTTTGGTGGTGCAGTTGGTAGTTTGATTAGCTGACATTAAATGACTGTTACGTCTAAGCTTCTGGGTTATTTTTTTAAGTTCTTAAATATTTTACAACATTATTTCATTATAAGGTATTCATATCTCCTTATTATAAATAAGTCTGCATTTAAACAAAATTCTAGAATACCTTAGAATAGGATATATTTATATCTTGTAGGATGGTTTCGTACTTCCAGAGTATCGTTTAGATTCTATTCAAATGTGAATCTAAAAATTTACTTTGAATAAAGAGAACTTAATTACCTCTTTGAATAATTTTTATTTTTTTAAATGTGATTGTTAGATATTTCACTAGCAATCTTCAGGTTGTATGTTTATGTTTGTGATATTTTTTACCAAATTGATAATATATAAAAAATACACTGATGTAAATTTTTTGTTAAGAAAAATTTTTTTTGCAACAAGTTTTGCAGACATTTTTTAAAATTTGGAAATGGGGTTACCTCTGTTATCTATTTTAAAATATATGCTATTGATTTATGTGTTGCCTTTTTTTAATTCAAGTATTATGGTGAACTTGTAGTTTTTAAGTTGTCTAGAGAAATAAAGTTAAAATGCATTTGACCAACATCTGGATAGAATTTTTTTGTAATGTCCAAATTCATTTTGCCAAACTATTCACAACGAAACAAAACTAAAAGTAATTATTGATTTAAATTATTTGACTTTGGAAATTTTAATAATAGTAAAGTATCATTTATAATCAATTGTAACAATGTTTTCATTATCAACAACTGGAAAAGCATTTAGATAAAAACATTGTTGCTGTACCATTAACTAACATTGTCTAGATATTTTTAATTATGGTTTTAATTTAAAGTCTGTTCTGAAATAATTATACCAAGAAATTGATGAAAGAAAAGTATGTGATTATTAATAGGTACCTATGTTTGAGTAATTTAGGCTTGTCCGTCCTGTGGGGCCAATCAACAATAAAAAAGTAAAACAATTAGTTCCCATCCGTCCTAAGTATTTAAATAAATTTTTATTACTTATATTGTAGAATAATATCTCTTATTATAAAAATCAGTGATTGTTAATATTTAATGTTACTTTATTTTTTATTAGAAGCAGAAGAGATAAAGAGAAAAGTATTAGATTTATTTTTTGAGTTTAATATTAGAAGAGTGTCAGTTTTTATTTATTATTGATGAAGCATATATTTTTTATAGCATTAATGATACCAGTCATAAAAAAGTCTCTTAGTTTTCCCACTGCACTACCTACCGTAACTTAGTCAAATTATCCAAATTGTGATTGAAACTGTTACTTCTACTAAAAAATTGGGGAGTTTTATTTTTTTTTTTACTGTTATAAATCTGAAACCTAAATGCCTTACAGCGAATTCAAGACCCTTTGTTTTTTCCCAGTAATCCATTTTGTTTCCTCATACTCCTATCATTTTTAGAAGTAAACATGGTAATTCCTCAAACATTCATATTTATGTATTTTTTATTATTTATTTATTTATTACTGCCAATAGATTACTACATTTCAGTATTGACATGGTTAGATTTTTATGATATTTTAAACTAATCTCTAAATAAATTGATGAAATTTTGTGTTAACTAATCAAAACTGTGCAATAATAACTTTTTTTTAGTTAATCAATATTTTGATGCTAGAAATACACATTTATGTAATCTCAATACTTGAAAATGAGATTATGTAATTAATTTCTGGTTGATTTAATAACTTGTTAATAATTTGATTAAAAAATTAATCTATGATTGTAATAAATATAGTTATTTGTTTATAAATTTTAATTAGTTTATTATATTGTTAGTAATATATAATAATAAAATACAGAGATTGTTGATTTCTTTATATGTTCAATTTTGAATCAAAACATATTGTTCAAAATATTATTGTTAGATAAGAAACGACAGTTCTGGAACGATCTTTAATTAAATATACTTCGATTGTCCAGCACCTAAATTTTTGTACTACTTGTATTATAGATTTTTGAAATTATTTATGCCTTTAAATTTTTTCATGTATTAAGTATATATTTGTATTAATTTATTATTTTTAATTTTGTAGTGCTGTTTAATTTATTGATTATATATGTAGCTTGGAAATCATGGACATACTAAACAATGATTTTATGTATAACGACAAGAGGTATGCTTAATTATCTTCATTTAAAGATTAAATTACTCATTAATTTTGATGTGAGTCTCTGATATTATTTTTTAAGGCCTTATTCTGTAGTTTTAAATTCTGAATTTTTAGTTTATTTAAAGTTACTTCAACATCTTGACATTAGCGACTACTGTGAGTGAAGAAATGATGGGTTTTGGCTTTTAATAATTTATAAATCTTAGCTGGAAATTGAACCCAGTACCAGCTGTTTTGTACGCTGGCTCGCTAACCACTATGTTTCAGAGGCGATCAAAAAATTCTGCATTTATTATATATTTATTTAAGGAAAGATTGCAGCGTGGTTTTGAATAAAATTATTGTATCAATCATCAGTTTTTGTTTTTGTTATTATTTATACTTTATACTGAAATCCAAAAATTTTACCTATTCTTTATTATAAAAGTTTATACACACTGGCATTTTGAAAGATTTCAGCATGCACACATAAAAAAGTTAAAGAGTTGTTTAAAATTGCTAATTATTTTATTTATTTATGTATTTATGAACCTTTCTGTTAATGTATACGTATAAAATTTGTTATTTTATTTTTAAACAACCCAGATCTGAAATGTGAAAGTGCAGTTTTTATGCATTTTTTGAACTTTTATAAATTTTTTCATTTGATATATATTAATGAAAAAATTTAAATTGTTTGTATCACAAAATGATTAATTTCAATTTGTAGTTATAATCCTTTTCACGGTTGATGAGCTCTGCTGTTCCATGCGTTTAGACCAATCAGAACGTTTGCTAGCATTGACAAATTGTCAAATATTTCAGCCTGACAAACATTACATAAGCATGCATATAAGAGCCGCCTTAGTTTACTCGTGTCTTGGATCTCGTGCTAAACACATCGTTTATAGAGCGCGTTAACATGCAAAAGTTTATAATATAATCAGCAGGTTGTATGTTTATAGGTTATAATTGTAATTGAAAGACCAAAAAAATGGCTGACAAAATATATAACAGAGCTATGAAGTGGGTAGGGGCAATATGTACATTCAGAGCTCATCAGCCCTGAAAAATAGTATAAGTGTGTCCATGTAACCTAAACCTGTAGATGTTGTTACTATTATTAACTTGTTATTAAGTTTTATTCCTTGTTATGTATTTGTTAATAATAACAATTATGTATTGGTAATACTTCAGTTATTATTATTATTATTATTTTTATTATATCTTGCCAATTAATTTATTTTTGTGTTCATTTATATGTGTGCAGATGAACAAATTATTTATTTATTTATTTATTTATAAGTAAAATAGATTTTTAGTAAAGCCTAATAATTCTTCATACATAATCATAAGTTTATGGTTGTGTATATATACTATATAACGTATTTATATAAATATATATAAATTATTTGTATTAGATTTATAAGATATTATTAATTATAAATATAATATTTAATATGCAGTACATTAAAATCATATTATATACATACATATATTTAGTCAATCTAACTCTGAATGAACATTTATAATTATTGTAATATTATTATTATTATTATTATTATTATTATTATTACTGTTATATTGTATAGCTTTTTTTATGAGTTAAGTACAAATTATTGTCAATTTTTCAATTGTTGTATATTATGCATACAATAAAAACAAGTTATGCATGAAGGTGTATCAAAATAATGGACATAATATTTAGTGTCAGATATGTATTTTATTTTATTTATTTTTATTATTATTTATAAGTATATGTTAAATAATGTATTGTTATTGTGTATGCTGAAGCATATAGCGTGAATAATTTGCATATTGTTCTAGGAATGCTTTTATATTTATATTAAGAATTTTCACCCTTTAAAATAGTTAATTTCTAGTGCAATAATTGGTTCATTCATTTTCATTTCTCTGAACTTTTTAATTAGATGTTTTTATTACTTGTGGACACTAGATTTACTCTTTAATATCTCTACATAAAATACTACTAAAACCAAAAATACATTTTTGTAATTTTTCTCTTTTTGGCAATATTTATATTTTAATTAAATTATTTGTCGAACACCAGATTTGTTGGGTAATGATGCCTACAGAAGCCTCGGCTTAATTGTAGTGGCTGATGTGAGATGATAAGACAATGAAAAAGTTCCAGACCTGACTAAAAAACAAACCCAGGAACACTGAATCAAACTGGTGTATTTAAATAAACTTTGATTTTAAAATAAAATAATTTTGTTGGCAATTCCAAAAATAAATGTTTTGTCAGCAAAATGGTCTTCCCAATATAAAACATCACAGTATGAAAAAATTCAGTAACTTTAAGTTATTTTACACTTTTTTTTTAACTTGTACCTAGGAAGAAGAATTATTTTTAACGAATTAAATTTGACTTAAGCATTATAATGTGTATTTCATTATCTCTAAAACTAAACAAGCAATTTATTGATACTGCAGACAAATATAGTGATAGTACTTGTTTTAATGAACTCAATGTATCGTAAGTACATGTAGTTAACTATATTTTAGCATAATTTAATTTGTGTACGTTTTTGAGTGAGAATTTTTATTGGTGTAAATTTCTTTATGATATATCATGAAGTTACAAGCTAATTAACAATATAAAACCTCAAACAGTACATTATTTAAGGAATTTTTATGATTGTCTTTAATGAATGTATTATTACCACAAATTTAGTTAATTTCAAATGAGTGAAACACCATAGAAACTGAATATACTAAAATTTGTGGATTAAAAGTTGATGATCTGAACATAAAGTTAAATTTTTGGAGCTACATTTCCATTAAAGTTATTGTTTTGACTTGTTTTCATAGTAAAAATTTAAGTATTTTTGACCACTTTGAATCGAGTTTCATTTTTTCATAACATGTAATACTGCACATTTCTGTCAAGGTTTTATGTACACGTAAAGGGTGGATTGCTTGGTGTCTGTTAGTGATAATGTTTGAAGTTCAAATTTCTCAAGCCTTTAGGAGTAACTTGATTTTTTAGCAGGTTGGGATATAAACTACCTGAAATTTATCTTTCTGTACATTTTATGTTTTTTTGTGATTACTATCCAAATTTACATGTGCCAGCACAACAGTTTATAAAGATTGTCAATATTACTGATCTATTTGTAATACTAGAACTATGAATACATTAAAATTACTTTTTTAACCAAAATATTAGTTAATACAGATAAAGAAAGCCTGATTAAACATCCATTTATATTAAATTGTGTTTGTTCTCTTAAAGTGTATTATTTGTAAGAAAACAATTTCTTTTAACAGTCACAGTTGATGCTGATGTATTAGCTGCATAATTATTTAAGAAAAGTGTCCCATTTATTAATTAACTCATTAAAAGATTACACTTCATTACTACATTGTAGTTCATTTTGTAGTTAAATAGGATTTTTCTGGCAAAATGGTCGACGACTGCACACTTTTGAAAACGTCATTAGTTGCTTCATACCCACCATAGTTCTTGTTAACTATAAGTAGTTGATGCAGCTTTTAAAATAAAATAATAAATAGTATGTATTGTAGGTGCCAGGTTTTTTTATTAAATTAATTAATAAGGTTAAAATGTCAGATTGTTAAAAAAATAATTTTCATGAATTTTTTTATAAAGTATTTTCCTGGAATAATATGCGTAATCAATTGTATTTTATTTTTCTCAGGGTTTAGTTGGAAAGAATACTTGCCGTTTTAACCAAAGCAAAGTATTACGCAATATATATAATGCATTGAAAGGGTGATCATTAAGATTATAAACAGTATAATTATATTACTATCCAACATTGTTTTTATATAGGACATTTAGTAAGAATGGTATAATAATTATAAAGTGTTAAAGGTATAAAGAATAGTGTTGATTTTGTCTGGTATATTAATAACCTTCACAGTTTACTCAAGATACATTAAAGTAATAGTAACCATTGTCATAGACTGTGTTCTGCCAACATTTCATTTTGTAACAATTGTAACAAATAAAAATATGTTTATACTTCATTAATGCTCTAGCCACAACAAATTAAAAACGTAAATCAATTTTTTAAGAACTAGTAATTCACATTCAGTTTAATGTGAATTTAAAATATAGTCATCAGGCACTTCGATGAATGAATTGTAAAACAGAATGAAACTTTTTCTTTGCGTTGTTGCTACTGCAGAATTTAAATTATTTAATAATTAAAACTGTTCTAATTGTTTATGTTGAAGCTGGTTATTGTTTGACAGGAAAATATGTCATATTTCTTTGAAAAATCATTCATTAATTGGTTAATATCTTAATAAATAACAAGTAATAAGAATTTACTATTATGAAATTGTGTTTTCTATTCCCTCTAAAACATTGAATCTTATATTTTGGATTCTTATTACATCAAGATATTAATTTAATGAGTTGGTGGGTTGCTATTGTAAGTCAACATCTAAAGTAGTTTTTTCAGAAATGGGAAACATGTCAAAATTGTTCTCACCTATAACAGGATATTTTTCATCCAAAATAGTACACTGTAATGCCAGCATTTGTTATCCAAATAATATCGTGTAATTATTCAAACATCTTCAGAAAATATTTGTTTAAATTGAAATAGGAAGTAGGATGTCTTGTTAGATCTCACTTTTTTTAAAAGTTTAAGGTAGATAATAGCTTTGTTATGGTCAGATCTTTCATTGTAAATCGAAACAGCTTACAAAACACAGTATTATATTTTAGGTTTCAATATATTAAATATCTTTTTTGGAAGATGTTAACTTAATGATCACCTGTGTTTGTTAACTAATGACAGTTTGTGTTCATTAATTTAATTTAATTAAAAATGAAATAAAGTGAGATGTGTATTAATGTGCTGTATTTAATATGCTTCCATACATACATTGAAATAATCAGTGACATTGTGTTTATGTAAATACATATTGTACATAAAATGTTTGTGTCTAATAACAAAAGCAAGCTATCTTACGCTTGTCTCTCGAATGGTAGGTATTGATTGTATGTTATGTGCTTTTGTGTAATTAAAATAAAATGTATTATTATCTTAGATTAAATAAAGTACTGTTTTAAATTATTTTACCTTATTGATGTACTATTTTTAGTTATATCCATTCTGTATAATTGTCCATGCTGAACAAAAAGTAGATATTTTTACCATCAGATCAAACATTGGTTTGAATCTTAAAAGCCAGATCTAAGCAAATAAGGAGTAAAGTAATTCACCAGTCCATGTTCCTGAACACATTTTTTCTTCATGTACTCTGATGTATATCTTGTACCAATACTTCTCTTTGTAGTACCTATTCATTATCTGATTACAAGAAAGAATTCTCATGTACAGTTTAAATTAGGAGAGATCAAGAGTAATGCCATTACAACATATAATGAAGTAAAACAACTACCAGTACATGTCCACCTCCACCTCTACTAGTTCAAGTATTAGACCAGATCATCTCTTTCATGATCATCCAACTTCTCCAGGAAACAGCATGGGCATTATTATTCTCAACAGTTCACATTCATGAATTTAGATTAGACACACCAAGCTTGTTTTTTATGGCAGAAACACCAGAAGGTTTTACGAGGGCGAATCAAATATAAACGGTAATTTTTTAAATTATATTTATTGAATAATATTATACAAAAACTATGCCTTCAACATTTTTCAATATAGTCTCCTGCATTATCTACACACTTCTGCCACCGATTTGGAAGCTTGAATATTGCCTGTTCATAAAAATATTGAGGGAGAGTTGTCAACCAATCGCGCACGTGCTTCTCGAAATCTTCATTGCTTTCAAATCGTTTTCCTCCAAGTGATTCTTTCAGAGGCGCAAACAAAAAGAAGTCACAAGGGGATAAGTCTGGACTGTAAGGAGGGTGTTCGAGAGTTTCCCAGCCCATTTCTTCCAATTTATCCCTTGTCAACAATGTGGTGTGAGGCCTTGCGTTGTCATGGAGAAGGATGACATCTCTAATGGGCACACCTCGTCTTTTGTTTTGGTAACTGGTTTTTGCCGACTGTAGCACCTGGCAGTAGTAAGCCGCATTCACTGTTCGTTGATCGTGAAGAAAATCAATGAGTAGAACTCCCCTTGAGTCAAAAAAAATTGTTGCAAGAACTTTTCCGGATGAGAGACGAGTTTTGGCTTTCACTGGGCAGCCTTCATCCTTCCTTCGCCACTCCTTACTTGGCATTTTCGATTCGGGAGTGTAATGGTGGACCCACGTCTCATCACATGTGACGATGTGCCTCAAAAAATCTTCACCTTCTTCTTGAAATCGATGCAGAAGTCTCCCGGCGATCTCCGACCTGACCTGTTTTTGATTTCCGGATAGCAACCTCGGAACCCATCGACACTAATCTTTCTGAAGCCAAGGTGGTCTGTGATTGCAGACTGAACACTCCCGTAGCTGATACCAATTTCTGACGAGATTTCTTGAACAGTTAACCGGCGATCACCTTCAATAAGCTCTCGAACGGCACTAATGTTGTCATCTGCGAGACTTGACCTTGGGCGTCGACGGTGACTTTCGTTTTCAACACGTTCTCGCCCACCCCTAAATTCTCTGGCCCACGTATACACTCGATTCTTAGACAGAGTAGTGTCCCCAAACGAGTAAAAATTTCCAAAGGCTTAACACGTTCCTTTGCTAAAAATTTTATGACGATTCGTTGCGCAACAGATGGATGTACCTCTCGCTCGGTCATGGCTATACTGACGGCAGAACGCAACAATTCTGCGAAGTAAGCTGTTCCCCCCACTCCTATTAAACAAAACAACAACTGCTCACCGCCACATCTGGTCCGAACGTGTTTGGTACAGTCAACAGCAAAATTACCGTTTATATTTGATTCGCCCTCGTATATTATCCAGTATGGAATTGTACCCTGTTTATAATAATCATTAAAGAATACAATGTATAATCAAGAACTCGGATATAAAATGAACTAAACTTTCTTAATCTTTGGAGATGTGTGCTGTTGTAGAGAGAAACTATTAATAATCATTTGAAGATAATCCAACATCACTGTCCATCTGTTCCTCTCTCGTACCTTCTTCGAAAGTCTGCCAAGATCATAAGTTCTTCAGGTTAATAAGTTTGTTCCTTTTGGAATGATAACGTAAATAGTTTTTAGCTTGCAGTCCTCTTATGATAATTAATTATCCTCCCTTTTTTTTGTTCCTTTGAAAACATCTAGATTCTTTCTTCTAGAAGGTGTATAACCAAAAGAAATGGTGTAACGTTTTCAGAGCTATTGAATAATGACAGTGGCAGTAAAGAACACCAACTGCATAATAAAAAAAATCAAATTTTTCAAACATGTTACTTAATACTACTTAAATAACATGTTCATGTTACTTATGTTTACATGCTACTTAGGAACTCAAACAAGGCTTAATATAAAGTTGATAATTAAAATATTAGTCAGGCACAGGTAAGCACCATTTCATTTTTACATATAAATCCGCCAGAGTATTTTATTCCAGATATATTAAGGGAGCTCGTCATCACAATCATCTGTCAAGGATTAGGCTCAATGGCCTGTTCCAGCATCCATCTATTTTTAGGTCTTCCCAAGTCTTGCTTCCCTGTGGGTTTATATTCCCATATATACATAGAGCTCTTCTCTTATAAAAAAATGATTTTTCTTTATTACAGATTTAATGCTCATTTGTGTTTGATGCAACATGAAGAAATAATTTTCTGAAAACAGGCTGGCCCATTGGTGTGGTGGTCAGTGCAGTTGGTTTCTATACTGGGATTTAATTCCCGGTCAGGTCTGGGATTTTATTCACATGTATATATAGCCCATAACAGGCAGGTGGAGTGTTAAATTATGTGCAGTCGATCTGCTAGTTCCTGGGCTACAAAAAATAGTTCTGTTTCTTTTACATGGTCAGCCAGTTATATGACTCTGAAGAATTTAAGAACAGAAGAGGTAGAGATGTAAAAGACACTAGTCAGAATTATCTCCTCCGAAAGTAATAAATTTCATTATTCAGCTACACCCTGTGGTGAATGAAATGAAGGTGTCATTTCCAGTGGAAAGTAGGTGTTTTTCAGAGGCATTCTGATAAGCATACTTAGTTCCACTCAGCGAGAAAGGTCGGTAACCCATCTCACTCCTCGTTTTACTTAGTAAAACCTGTAGAGGTTCAAACCAGCCTTTTGGCTGATGAGCTAAACATCAACATGTACGTATATCAACCACGTATCATTACCGACCGCCAAGCTAAGGCTTACTTAGTTCATTACCATTTAAAAAAAATTCTACAATTTTTTTTCCAAAATATAATATTCTACAGTGATTAATTTAGGAACAGTTGATGATGTGCTTTTGAAACCTGTAAAATTGGTTAATTTATTCCAGTGTTTGAATATCGGAAATTATAATTTTGTTATTATGTTCTTTAAATTTTAGAGTGCTACATGGGATTCTTCATAAAAATTAGGTCAGAATTTTAAAAAAGTTATAGAATGGTGTCAGAACCACAATTATGAAATTTACTTAGTCTTATTTTTCTTGAAGATAAATTTATATGCAAAGTATAAGAATTCTAAAAAGTCTGAGAATTATAAAATTTAAATTTTTAATGAGTAAATGTCGTGTTGATAAAATAATAGATAAGGAAAGTTATTATTTAATTTACGTGATTAATTGACGTTATTTTGTCATTTTAATCCAAAAAAATAGATAATTGGATGAATGATCTAGTTGTAGAATTATTGTGAGAATGAAAATGAAGATTCATGTCTGATTTTTTAACATCAAGGTCCTTCTTCCCACTTGGATAATGTTTTATAAAATGCACGCTCAAAGACATTATCTTAATATTTATAGGAGGATTATTAAATAAATGACCCTGAACAATGGAAGGGCTTAACCACTCACTCACTTAAACCACTTGCTCAGTTTGCATTAATATGGTTATAACGGTTGGGTAGTTCAGTTCAGTTTGAAAAGGATGGCTCGTTTAGCAATTGACTCAAATCATTGCATCTAGTCTTCAGATTAGACATATACTGTTGATCTGACCTATTTATTCTTTTAAAAACTACTAATTCTACAGTTTCAAATTAACACAGGTAGTAATTTATTAATTGTATCTTATACAAATACATGTTTGTCTTCTTTACTTTAATTTTGTCCTTTTTGTAAATAGCATTTATTCTGTATAACTTCAACTGCAAATCCAGAATGATTGTTTTTGTTTTGCACATTAAGGTTATGCCATGTTTGGATTTACTTTTGCCTAATATGGTTGGGCAACAAAGACTATTCACAAAAGATATTTATTTTGTACCCTGAAAAGTAGTTGAGTGGATATGAAAAAATAAATAAATCCTCCAAAACTTTCAAATAAAAGAAGATATTTTAAGTTTCCTAGAAATAGTTTCTTCTTTCACATGTAGAGTAAGCATAATATTAGAAGCCGTAGTTTATAATTAATCTATGCAGTTTAGTCCATTAATTATTAGAGAATAAATTGTGTTTTGGTTAATTTGATTTTCTGTAATCTTTTTTTTTAATTTATGGAATAAATGAAGTTACTTGATGTATGGAATTATGTTAGCCCTGGGTTACAAATTTATGTGATTTGAATAGTAACGGGTGTTTTATTAAGGATGCAACCCTGATTATAAGAAGATAGAAGTAATACATCGGTAAATTTTCTGTCCCCCAATCGGTATGTTGGCAACAGTGTACTCTAGGCCAACTACCTAAGACAATTAAAATGTTCCAGTCAAGCATTAGTGTGGTGACAGCAATTGTTTCGTTTTATTGTGTCAGCAATGGTTTTTTCCAAGGAAGAATGCATGTTTATTGTAGAGACTTACATAGCGAGTAAATCTTACAAATGTGTGCAAGATAAGTTTCACTCCATATTCTACAGTTCTGACTATTCACATAGCTATCTAAATGAAACGAAGCCTCATCACTAAAATAAAAATGATCCAACCATTGAATTCCATTTTCTTCAACCAAAGATCAAAACCACCAACAATATTGTAATCGTTTCTGATGATCTGTAGCTTTCAGTTCATGAGTTACGCCAACGCGATAAGGATGCAAATGTAACTTTTTTGTAGCTCTGAAAACAGTAGTTAATGTTATCCAAGCTTGCGATGATAATCTTCTAAGCGATTTTTTAGGTGATTGAGTCAAACGATTTTTCAAATCTTCGAGAACTTCCGTGGTTAACTTTATTGGCTGGCGAGGTGGTTTCTCATCGAGTACACTCCCAGTTCTACAGAATTTATCTACCAAACGCAATATTGACGATTTATTCGGAACAGCAAAACAGGGAAATTTCAACTGAAACTTATCTTGCACACATTTGTAAGATTTACTCGCTATGTAAGTCTACAATAAACACGCGTTCTTCCTTGGAAAAACCATTGCTGATACAATATAACGAAACGACTGCTGTCACCACACTAATGCTTGACTGGAACATTTTAACTGTCTTAGGTAATTGGCCTTGAGTACACTGTTGCCAACATACCGATTGGGGGACAGAAAATTTACCGATGTATTACTTCTATCTTCTTATAATCAGGGTTGCGTCCTTAATAAAACACCTATTACTATAGAGTAGACAAAAGTAGGCCCAAAGTTGGGGTAATTTTGGCCGAAACTTTAAAAATTAAAATTGGTATTTACAAATGATAATGAAAGTGAACTAAGCATGTTGTTAAAACTCATAACTCCGATAACAGCAACAAAGAAATACTGTAATATAAAAGTCTTAGTTTTCCATTTTTTATTCAAGAAAGATTGTAAAATTAAAACTAGAGAAGTGGGCTAAAGGTTTATGGTTAAGCAGAAGATGAAGGGTAATAGACAAAAATGAGTTAACAGAAAAATGCCAGACGTGGGAACAAAATCAAACCAAGACCCTGGCACAGAAGCCAGTTGTGCTGACCACTATACCAACCACTCTGGGAATAGTAATTGCTAAATACTGACTCCAGTTAATTTTTACTGGCTGTTACAGTGCCTACTCGTATAATACACTATCAAAATACCAATACCATGGGTAACAACTATACACAGCACATTTAAAAGAACTGATTATAAGATTCTCTGAGATATAATGTGTTGAATGCTCTGAACATGAAATGATAAGAAAATTATTATTTGTATATACTAACAAATAAAGATTATTGATCGTTGAAAACTATTTTCTGTAATATAATGTAATTGGTGAAAATGAATCAGGGTTGAAAAGAACTTGACGAGCGTTACTCAATACATATGTGTTAGTTCTTAAAACTGGATTAGATGCCTACTGTATATTAAACTATATTTTTTCACACTAGTGCAGCAAACTGGTAAAGCTAGGGGAAAATGTTGGCTCAATAATTTGATGCCAACAATTCTTTTCCTAGCAGATCTATTTTATTATAGGTTAATATACCATTCAGAAATTGAACTAATGATTTTCCATTAAAAGTTAACTAGAACAGTGATCCATTTAAAATACCATTATATTATAAATATCTCATAATTTTTCCTTTATATAATTTAATTACCTGCACACAATGAAA
Source organism: Catonia carolina (assembly GCA_035578175.1). Lineage (NCBI taxonomy): Eukaryota > Metazoa > Arthropoda > Insecta > Hemiptera > Achilidae > Catonia > Catonia carolina. The sequence goes on along the minus strand of JAQMRL010000001.1, from coordinate 63,130,633 downwards.
TATGTTTCTTTATCTTACATTTGTTTTAAAACTGAATAGAATGACTAATTTTAACGAAACAATATATTTTCAAAAAGTGATGAACAAATTTAGGTTCTAAAGCCAAGACAAATTTAACAGTGTCATTTCAAATGTAATGGTTCTATCTCGGAAAAACAGGGGTGAGAACCTGAAATAATAATAAATACTGTAACAATGATTTTTATCATAGTCACAATTTTACTAGGGGAAAATATATAAATCTACGTCTTGACAATTCTCATTAAATTTGTTAATATTTTTTTTGCCCATAACAGGCAGGTGGAGTGTTAAATTATTTGCACTCGATCAGCTAGTTCCAAGACTACAAAAAATAGTTCTGTTTCTTATTACATGGTCAGCCATTTACATGACTGAAGCTTTTAAGAACAGAGAGGTAGAGGTGTGAAAGACATTAGTCAGAGTTATTTCCTCTGAGAGTAATGAATTTCATTGTACAGCCAGACCCTGTAGTGAATGAAGTGAACGTGTCATTTGCAGATTGGGAAGTAGATGGTTTCCGGAGGGCCTGGCATGCTGATAAGCACAGGCTACTTTCCCATTCAGTGAGGAAGTCAATGGTAATCCACCTTACTCCTTGTTTTACTTAGTAAAGCCTCTAGAGGTTCAAACCAGCCTTGCAGCTGATGACCAACTAATATTTTTAAATAGAGGACTGTTATCTTTAGTGAATGGAATATAAAAAACACAAATTTTGTTGATTGATGTATTTTATATATTAAAATTTATGACAGGAATGAATAACATGAAATTAAACAGCTTAACTGTAATGTGGCACCTCACACACAATGCAACATTATTACCAACTCAAACCCCTGTATTTCTAAAAACAAATGATGGATGTTAGTCGTATCCATGTTAATGTGTTGCATGTTAAAATCATACCTACTAAATGTTTATAACACAATTCCAAAATTTTATCTTGTTTTTGATAAACATAATTTTGTTTTCACTCTTAGGTTAACAAGAAAACAAAAATGTATTTCAGCTGGATTGACTGTTTGGTATTTGCAGTGATGCTTATCTTATCTGCTTTGATTGGCATTTATTTTGCTTTCTTCTCAAAAACTCAGCAGAATTCTGCTTCTGAGTACTTAGTAGGTGGTCGGAGTATGGGAATATTTCCTATCACCATGTCTCTCATTGCTAGGTAAGTTAAATTATGTCTATTATTGTTTTGAATTTTTCTCAGTTAATATGTTTTTATTTTTATATTGTGTATTAGCCAAGAATTTCCACAATTACTATTTTCAGAGTTACTGTACCTTAGTGGTACTGCAAAATTTTATATATGAGCCAGTTAATAATGCTAAAATACAGATTTATTTATACAAAAAAAATATGTATATTCCAAATGTTACATGATTTCATTTATTTCCTTTGATGTAACGTAATTGTGTAATCAATAAATATTTAAAATGTATCCTGTAGCTTGTACTTAATTCAAATGTAAAAATACTTTAAGTTTTCACTAACCTTACTTTGCTGCTTTCATTTTCCTTTCACATATTCAACTTTCCCACACTTACATGTTCAGTAAATCATCAAAGTAGCCTATATAAAGCACAACAATTAAAACTAATTTATTGAAACCCTTAAAAAATACCTTACGAACACTTTTAAAAAATTATTGGAAAAAACTGGTACTATTTTCCCTGTCAATGGAAACTTTATATAATGAAACTTTATTACATATATATGATTACATTTATATAATGAACTTTATTACATGAAAACTCTCATATTTTCTGCAGATTTCTATACAATTCAAAGTTATTTGAAGCAACCCAACATAGGTAGTATTTTTTTCAGTTTATTTGTTTTATTTTTATAAGTATGCATTAATGCATGAAATATCAACTCAAAAAAGGACTAGGTTAAATGAAAGAGAGAGGTTCTGCTGATGTTGCCTTCCTCCTCATTGGGTTTTATAGCTGTCACTAAACATCATAATGCCAGATACAATAAAATACTCTTGTTATTTAAACCTTTTCAGTTATCATTAAATCTGGTTGTAATTAAATAAATTTCATTATTTTAGGAAAGAGAACTCTACTGGAGATCTCCTTTTGTTTTGTTATAATAGAGGCATTGGAAACTATACAAGACAAAAGAAAAACAGATTTGTGCTAGCTAAATTAAATGTAATCAAATGATTCACTTTTAAAAACAAGTAAAGTGGCATGCAATAAATTATTTAAATATTTGTCTGTTACAGTTATATATCAGGTATTTCTTTGTTGGGTCTGCCATCTGAAATGTATGTGTTTGGAACGCAGTTTTGGTTGATGTCTGTAGCAGAATTTATTGTTAGTTTAACTATGATCTATATTTATCTGCCTGTTTTCTACGGACTGCGTATAACATCTTCTTATGAGGTTATTATATTTTTCATTCTTACTAGGAAGATATTAAATTTTCTGAAATCCCTTTAAAAAAGGAAATTAGGAAAATTTACAAAACAGTACACATTTTCCATATTGTAATAGATAAGTGTGGCAAAATCCTGAAGAAATTTGAAGTGGTATATGTAAATACTATTTTATCCCAAGTTTTATCCACTAGGTAGAATAATAAACTCCAAGGCATTGAAAGAAAAGTTCAAATAATACTAATGAAATTTTGTACGAAATGAAGAAGCAAAAATTAACAGGTCATTGTAATGAATATGAGAGTATGAAAAGAGGCTGAAGTAGAAAGAGGAAAAAATAGCATTGAAGAAGGGAAACAAAATTCTAGTAACAGAGTTGGAAAGGTAAATGAAAATGAATCTCAAAATTTGATTGTTGTATACAAGATTATAATTCACAAACAATTTTTTTTTAATGCATCCTGCCAACCATTTAATTTACAAATCACAATATAAATAAATTTGTAGCTTACATTTCCTGTAAAAGGTAATTTAATATTACTCTGAAGAAGGTGGTACCACTGAAACATATAAGTTGTTTAAACTAAAGGGTAAGCAAAAAAAGGTAAGCGATAAATTCATTTATTTGTTTAAAATTTTAATCCTTACAAAACTCAAAAAGAGTATAGGATAAGCCATTATCAAAGATATCATCTCTTAAAAAGCATTAAAAAAAAGATACATCACATAAAACAAACTGTCACTATCAGTCACATACAATATACAACACAAATTTAACCTCCACTGTTTATAAATTCCTGGATTGTATAATATGACTTTTCAACCAGGTAAGACTTTAACTATCTCTTAAATCTTTTCTCGCATTCAATCACAAACAACCTATGTGGAAGATGGGACATCGATTTTGATCCAGTATATGATGGTTTTTCTCATAGAAAGACAACCTATGAAACTCGGCAAAATCAGAACGGTGCCTTCTTGTGAGATAGTCATGACGTTTTACCATCAAACCATCATGTCTTACTGACTTTTCCCACAGTACAGATTCCATAATAAATAAGCAAGGTATAGTGAGAATTTTATTTTGCTTAAATTTGTCTCTACAAGATTTCTCCCGACCTATCCTATATATTATATATATACCTCACTACTCATTTCTGCATCAGAAAGATCTCCTCAAGCTTACTAGCATATGACCCCCAAAATATTATTGAATATGCGATGTGTGTATAAAAGAAACCATAATATAATTAAGTGCCAATTTCAATAAGTTTAATTTACTGACCTTCTTTCCAATGAAAATTTCTTTTGACAATGTAAAATTAAGATCCTTGAGATATTCATTCCAGCTTAATTGACTATTCAAACTCCCAAGAATGTATATTGTGATTTGTAAACAAGATTATTATTTTAAATGTGTGATTTTTATGGATTACAAGTGTATTAGTAATTCTGCTCAGTTATTTTCTTTCTTTTGCCCATCTACTTTCATACGTGTGAGGAAGTTATAACATTGATACCAAATGACTTAAAATAGGTGTTTTGTTTGGTCACAAAGAACTAATTTATAAATAAATTATTAGCTGCAGAGGACTTCAATTTTATTAATTTATTGAAGTGCCACGATAATTCTATTTAGCTAATTGTTTCTTACTTTATTTTTTATTTGTTTTAAAATACTAATGTATGTTTACTTTGTTTGTGCTTAAATAGTACCTGAACCTGAGATTTAATTCTAAAGTACGCATGCTTGGCTGTTGTCTCTTTCTGCTGAAGATGGTAGGTACCTGAAGAACAAATATCCATTTTGATTAGAAAATAGCAAATATAATATTTATTGTTAAGGATAGATTCATTCTTTTAGGCAACCATTTAAAAATTATATGGAAAAACTGGCAGTGCTAAATCAAAATTTTGATTTAAATAAATTTAGTATTTTTTTCTGATAAAGAAGTCAGAATTTTGAATAATTTTTTTAAAGAGTTATTCATTAAGTTTTATCAAATTATATTTTTTCTCGTCTCTAAATACAACATTCTTGAGAAGGTTGAAAAATTGCTGAACATTTTTAATAAATTCATTAGTTATGATCCAAGTTGCATCTCTTTTTTTTCACTGGGATGACATGGTTGTATTCATGCTAAGATCATTACTACTGTAGTTTTAAATTATTTAACAATACACTAAAGGTGGGTGATTTATTTCCAGGACTCTAGTTTGAATCAAACTAGAGACCTTCAGCTTTACTGTCAAGCACTCTATCTCTGCATAACTGAGATTGTTATAAATACTTTTTATTGCAGTTATAAAAGTGTATGATATGAGTACGGCTATTATTGATGGAATTTTCTGTATAGATATGAGTCACGAGAATGCTTTTTGCGTATGGATGGGCTGTGAGGAAGGAAGAGAAATCTGCAGAGCTGCCAACCTAAACAGTGAGACTATATATTTTACAACTGTGCAATTGCACCGCTGGTTAACCATATGTTGCCTTTCAATTAATATACTTCGTTGTGACTGACACTTTTTCCACTTAAACCAATTTCCTTTAACATTTTTCTTAACGTACAAAGTTTCCAACTAAAATTTAGTCATTCTTTCAAAACCTTAATAACTTTTCACATGTCGGCATCACTTTCTTATTGATATAGCTGTTTCTTTTTTTTACCAGGTGTCAAAAAAACTGATGATGAAGAATTATCTTCTTCCCTGTCTTTAACTACCTTATTTATATTTCAAATTGTGGAAGAGAAACATTACAGTAGTGAGCCGTTTGCTCACGGCTTTTTTTAACAGGCACGGAAAGGTATTTTTGTTTAGCTTTAATTTCACTCCATTTTATTACATTCCATGTTAGATTTCATTCAGCACTGTGACCAGTTCGTCTGCATTTTCGAGAAACTGACATTTCCATTTACGGTAGCAAACCTTTACATATGTACAGTTAACCTACAAAAAGGTTCCACAATATATTGTATGTTCTCTAAGTATAGTTTACGTTGTTGTGGTGGTGAACTGATACCAAAGCAGTGGCGCATGCACAACCCCCTTGATGCTTTCCCCTTTACCCCTCGTTAAAACAAAAGGCAAACTCATGACTCCAGTTACTATAATTGTTTAATTTTTTTAAAGTTTCTAGTTGAACCTGCGATCACTTTTTTTGTATCTTAGAGCAATTAAAATATTTTCTAATTTTTTTCCAGATGCTGTATATTCCTATAGTAATTTATGTTCCAGCATTGGCATTCAGTCAAGGTAATTTATTCATTAATATTAAAGTTTATGTATAATTTATAAGCTTACACTTAAAAAATTTTTATTTCACTTGCATAGTGAAGCTAATATTTGTCACCTTCTAAAATATTAAACTGGTGATTAGTGATATGCTGTTCATGAGCGAGTCGCACATCGCTCTTTTAACTCAGCGGTGTGCTACTCGCTCTTTTATTTTGAATGACCAGTACACTAAAACACTGAACATTTCTCTTTACGCTTTCCACACAGAACTGAGCAAGGTTTGTTACATATAAAAATGTAACTCTGCCTTTGTAAGGAATCCGTATGCAGGCTAAACAGGACAGCAGGGTGAGGGGGTCATTATTCCTTCACACTGCTATGACAACCCAGAAGACACGTGTTGGTCATACGATTCCTGTAATGTACTGGAAGAGCAGCAGGCTAAAGTCTACCACTTCCTCAAAATGACCAATTGTACTCATAGATACAACAACCTAAACCAAACATATGTGGAGAAATGGGTATTGCATTAATTAGAAAGATGGACACGACAGACAAAATTGTTTGTGTGTGGGAGTGTATGAACATTCAGATACTTCATGCATGCCCAAACACTATGTACTGTGTGTGAAGTGGTGAGTGAGTCACACACCACTCACTATCTGCTTATTTACTACAGCTCAGTACTGTGCTTGAATCTACTAGCTCACTTCCATATTTCATCCCAGTACTTCAATTGAATAGCTTGCTGTGTGCCATTCCCCCATGTTAGCGGACCGGGGTGTGTTAGCTCACCTTTCTTTACCAAGTCATTCCATGACTACTGCTGAATACTCATTAACAGTCAGGTTCATAAGATTTTTCTGTCCAGATACCTGTTAAGATTCTTAAATCTCTTAAGCAGTGTAGAATATTGTCCAGTGTAACATGTCCGAAAAGTAACGTTTAAAACAAATACTAAAACGTTTTTTCGAGCTAATATTTTTTTTTTACATGAAAGAGCATACCTTAAACTATTTATCAAAGTAGTTCATATCAATTTTCAGATACTTATTGTAGCGTATGACCTTTTCATTTAAACCTTCCTCAAAGAAACATACGGTCAGTGATGATAGCCATAACTCCAGAGCATTTTCCACCTCGTCATCACTTTTGAAGTGCTCACTACCAAGCTTCTGCTTCATGTACAGAAACAACTAGTAGTCAGACAGTGCTAGGTCTGGGCTGTATGGCGGGTGATCAAACTGTTTCCAACTGAACTGTTGAATTAATCTTTAAGTGTCACCATATTCCTCTCCATTTATTTTTAATTATACACCAAAGTTTTTTCAAAGTCTCACAATATCATACCACATTGATGGTTTCATTTCTGGGAAAGAATTCAACAAGCAAAACCCCTTTGCTATCCCAGAACACAGAAGGCTGCTCACTCCATGCTTTGTCGTAAATATTCATTCGTCCTTTATTGCAAATTATTTAACAGACTAACCCACTTTTCCAAAATTCCGTCACTCATAGGATTTTCTTCATAAATATTTATTATCTAATGATGAATTTCAGCTGGGTGAATATTCCTTCTGTTCAAAACCCAGATAACAGAACAAATCTCACATTTTTTAAATGTTTATCAATTAATTGTTTTAAACAATCACAGGAAACAGAAAACACAAGACAAGTAATATTGTTCTAGCGTCAGTAAAGAGGCAAATACACCAGTGAACGTAGTGTGCATGTGCAGAGTGATGACAATAGCACAGTGGTCTCATAACAAAACAGTACTTACTTTCCAGACGCATCTTATACAAAGAAGATGCTTTTTATGTTATAAATAAAATTTGGTATTTGATTGCAACTTTTCAAAGTAATACATCAGTGTTTTAAAACAAAATTAAATATTTTGTTTTTAATCTGTACAAGGCTTTTTTGTTTAAGAAAATAATCTTCATAGTTATTAATGATCTATATCTTTACATTGGTTGTTATCCGAGACAGAAGTTTATCTGGTTTTATTACTCTTGAATTTAGATTAAATCCTATTAAATTATTTAGGTTTTCAATTGTAATTGTTACTGTAATAATTATTATATTTTACAGTGACAGGAATTAACCTTCATCTTGTCACACCAATTGTTTGCATTGTTTGCATATTTTATACATCTTTGGTAAGTAATTGGAAATTATATTAATTTTTTTATTTCTTTTAACAGTGTATTCCTTTTGCAATCAATTTTTTTATAAATATTATTATATAAACTTTAACTAAATATGAAAAAATCCGACATCTTATCCGATATCAACATCTTGAAACACAAAGTTGGTGAAGTCGAGGATGACCATAATAGAGATGATAATGATGGTGATTATGAGATGACAATGATTGGTAGTAGAATTAGAAAGAAAAAAAGATAAATGATTAATAAAATCGTAAAGGTTAATTGATTAGAAATGAAAATTTTTTATCACATATGAAGAATACTTTAAAAAGTCAGATAACTAGATGTTGACATATTTTCTGAGCAGTATTTGTAGAAAAGTGAAATCTTTTCAAGAATTTTTGCATTGAAATCACTTTACCTGTTAGATATACAACTTAAATTTGTGATTTTTTAATTTGCTTGTTTTTTTTTTCTTTGAAGTTGCTTGAGCTGTTATAGTTATAAGTGACTATTATGGGTTACGGTTTGGAACTGGTGGGTTACAACATGTAACAATTTCCAAAACCTGAGACATTCCACCTTATAATGCAGCACAGTCTAGAACCATGAAAGATGGTTCAGTTAAGGATGAATTGGGAACAAGATACAACGCCAAAAAAAGCTATGGAGGAGAGATGGTTCAGCAATAGAGAGGTAGGGAGAGTTGTATTGGCCCAACCCGAAGAAACTTGGAAGAGGGATAAGGAGGATGGTGATAACATTTTTTAAATGTAACTTGCAAAGTACATTTTTATTATTTGGTTTTTTTGGACATTTGTTTCAGTAGTTTCTTTGAACAGATAGTACATGGAAAACTAAATATAGGTTGAGGGGGGGATTTAGTTTACCTCTTACACTTTGTTCAAAAGAGCTTAAGCTTTTACATCTTGTGCTTTTTAGTTTATCAACTTTTTGTTAATTTAACAGCCCTCAGAAATTTCAGTAATCTGTAATACTATGGTGTTCTCTTTACAGGGTGGTTTGAGAGCTGTGGTTTGGACTGACAGTTTACAAACAATTTTGATGGTTGGAGGAGCACTTGTGGTAGTTTTTCTTGGATCATGGGATCTGCCACCATCAGTTGTCTGGGAAAGAAATTTGAAAAGTGGACGTATTGAGTTTGGAAAGTAAGTCAATTACCTTACACTCAGACTAACAACCATAAAGATTAAGCTTTGCTAAATTTTTTTAAAAATATCACAGCTATTTGACATAGGTCTACTTCATGTAGTGTTGAAAGATTATGACTTAATCCGAAGCTGGTGTCCAGGACCTCTTGTGCGGTAGCCTACATTAAATTTACAAGACCAGCCAAAAATGAAACAGGAATGAAAAAATATTACCATAATTTATCCTCTTTATATACAGGAACAAAATTTAAGCCGTACAGTCCTCTGTATTAGTTTATTATTTTTGGCTTGTTTCTGCTTAAATTAAACCACAGAAAATCTATGGTGGATATTCATAACTAGCTGTCAGCTGGTGATTGTGCAAAGTAATTTGCCTAAAGTCATTACGTTATTTGTTAAACTTCTATTACAAAGCTTCTTAACGTAACTTTTAGGCCTGCTGACTGTCCAAAGGTCAAGTTTGGTTGCAGCAACCAGATTTATACATCTTATAATATAACTTGCAAATGTCTCAGAATAATCTTCTTAAAAATAACATCAGAATTGGTTGGTATACCAAAAAGTAAGAGAACATACAAGCACACACCACAGACAGAGATTCTTAACTCCTGTTTTCTTCTTCACATGAAATCTGGAATTAATTTTATTTAAGTAATGATGCTTTTTCTTACAAAATAGAATAGTGAAAAATATGGCTTTCATAATGTGTATTTTTTTACAGCTGGGATCTTGATCCAACAGTCAGACATACTGTGTGGACTGTTATGTTTGGTAATTACTTCTACTTTCTGGCTGCATGTTCTGTGAATCAGGCGATGGTGCAACGCTGCTTATCTTTACCAACATTGAAACAAGCTAATATGTCAGTTTTATACTATAATACTTAATGTTTTAAGATATTCCATTTTTATTAATTCCTAATTCTTTAAAAATAGATTTAAAAAAATTTTGCCGACACAATTTTCTACTGTTTTGTCAAATCATAGACAAATAGTAATAAAGTACATATTTTTATTATTCGTATATATTCAGTCTAAATACAGTTACAATTACAAATTGAAAAAAACCAAAATTACACTTAAAAAATAAAAATTATCTTAAAAGCACATTCAAAATGTAACATGAAACTGTCTTAATCTCTCTGAATATAGAAAATGGCATGACCAAAGTCATCTGGTAGGTTTATTGATCATTATTTCATTATTAAGATGAAATTTAAAACAAAAATGATAAAATCATTGTTTTTTTTATAATTTTATATTTCAAACTATATTGAAGGCATAAAGACCAAACAAGAAAGAACACAGATACCCAGATTAAACCTGTTAATCTCAGAAGCAAACATATTACACAATGATTTAATAATTATCTTTCTTCACTCCTCAGATTGTCCCAAATAATCCTTATGTACACCCACATATGCCTTAAATGCAAAAAGTAAGGGGAAAGAGACCTGCAATCACAGTAGAGATCCAATACAAATAAAATAATACTTAAACATTTGTTTTACTCATAATTACAATAATTTAGTCTGGAGGATTTTCACAGTTACAATGTTAACTCAAAGACAAACTCTTAACTTAGATAAATCATAAATATTTATAATTTAGCCAAAGCAAGCAAGGATATTCAAAATGAATGCCCCCCACCCAATAACATTTACATGATGAATTTGCACAATAAATTTTACTAGTGAACCCGTGCGAATAAATTTGCACAAAGAGTACTGGAGTAGTATAATTATTCTATATATACTCATATTTAAATTATATTCTTGCTTTGACAACCTTTAATGGTGGCCTGCATTTAAGTGATTTAGTTACAGTAATACCTTGTTATACCGGGCTAATGACTGGATATGCCCTTCCTGGTATATTCAAATTTGCATTGCAGTTCAACAGATATTTTTTATTGCCTCCATACAAATGTGTAATAGAGTACATAAAAGGCATGTTTAAACACAACATTAGAACCAAAAGGAACAAATGACATTACACTATTTATTGTGTAATGTGCTTCCTGAAATTTTTGTTTAAGAACTACAATACAATGCTAATACTTCTTTTATTCAGGAAGACTAACCTTACCATTCGAACAGCAAATTGATAAATCACCTAGAGATGTTTTGCCCAACCGAAATTCAAGGCATTACAACTAATGCACTCAACATTCATTTTTCCAATGCAGCATGAGGAAATGTTTGAATTACAATGAATTGCACATTTGTAGCTTAGTTCGGTAACAAAGTCTTTAAAATTTTTCTTTGTAACAGATCTTCAACATTTTTTACGTTCCTTTCTTCCTGTAAGGGTTTTCCTCTGACGTTTTCGTTTGGAACGACCTGTACGGACTGAAATGGGGATGAATCTCTCTCATCATTAAAAATAAGAACGTCACAATTACCTGTATCATAGTGACCAGAAAATCTTAATTGCAAATATGCTTCCAAACCTAAAAGTAGAAATAATATTTAGATTTTCAGAATATATTCTAAACTGGCAATGGGGAAATACTTTTGAAGCAGCTGTATTCAACATCATTGGCGTACAATGTGTCTGTAGATATAAGGCATTTGAAGTAACTGACATCATATTATATTATAATTACATACGAGAGGTCTCCACAAATGAAATTTTGGTAGCCGTTCCATTGATTAGTTATTTCTTCAACGAATTGAAGCCTAATTTCGAGGTGATGTGTATCAGTGTTATTCTTGAAAAAAGATAAGCATCTGAATAAAAAATTCCACTTACCGACTTCACAGTTATATTAGCCATAATGAACAGAAATAGTAACAAAAATATAATCTACCTGTATATTTAAAACACATATAGCCTATAGGAATACAGTAAAGTATAATGAGCAGGTATTTTCGGGCCTATGCCCTAGATCCACATTAAATATATTAGTATTCAGTTATTGAAAATGCGGTCTTGGGTTTCAAACCCCTATCATTAAATAAATGATTTAAGCTGTTAAATAACAAACTTTGTTCTTAGAACAGTGAATAACGACTAAAACACAGTAGGTAATACAATAGTGCTACCCTGAAAAGAACGGTTTTAACTAAAACTTCTCATAAACTATTTTTACACAATGACTGCCTATAACCGACTCATAGAGTAAGACAAACTTATGTACCGACTGAACTGGGCTAAACTGACCGAATGAATTTGTTGTAAAATGACGTATTATTTGTCCTGTATGCTTATGGAATATGGCTATGGAGGGGGAAATGTGGGAGAACCATTCTATCGAAGCATTACCGTTGTATTACTACAACAGTGTATACAACATAATCGCTTATATTAGCCTATATTATCGGTTTGTTTTTTAATAAATTTACTCTTAATAATTTCGTAAAATGAAGCTCATAAATTAGGATGAATTTCAAGTTCAGAACTAAAAATTTATAAAAATCAAGAGTTAACAAAATTTCTATTTAAAATACATTGGAAACTATTTTGCGTTTTAAATATGTAGGCTAGATGTGACAAATGTTTTGTAAATTTTTACAAAGAGGAGACTTTTTTTAGTTAAAAGTCGCATCCAACATCTCAATCATTGGCGACTACAGTGGGTTATAGAACTTGCATGGAGGGTTTTAACAAACTCCAGACCTTAGCCAGGAATCGAACCTGGAACCTTCCGGTTTGTAGACTAATGCAGCAACCACTACGTCATGAAGGCAGTCAAAAATAAACTCATTGAATCTGCAGTGTGATGTTTTTGAATTTTTTTAACAAAGTTTTCTTTATTGTTTTGCTTAGCAATTAATCTTTGTTGAGTAAAAATTTGGATTCCTTGCTATGGGTCAGTACACAAGTGGTATGCTTTCAACACAACGAATACTGCAAGGTCGTGAGGGATAACAATTTTAACCAGAGTACAGTACAAATACATTTAAATACTGAATTTTTCTGCTGCAAATGTAAAATTCTGGCGTGAAACACTCACACAACTTTCTCTTACCAATGCAAATAATGGACAATTATATCCTGACATTAGTAATAAAACATTAGAAATAAACAAAAAACGCATACCTTATTTTAATCATGAGTGCTGTAAAATGATAACCAACCTTAGTTTCGCTAATAATATGGAAAATCACTCTTTCACACTAAACTAGGCTCTGTAGAGAAAAATGGTTAGGATAAAAGTTGTAGAACCTTTAATTTCATATAAATTTTATTATGATAGGCCTATAGCCTACACTTTTGTCATTATATGCATACTAAGGTTGAAATCTTAAAAAAATCCATTTTTTATGGATTTTCATGAAACAAAAACAGAAAATCACTAGGGTCTTTTCCGTTTTCTGTAGGCCACGATCAAATCCGAATTCCCTGAAGGGTTGCACACTTTTTCATATCTTCCACTCCCTGCCTTACTGAATACTTTTACTGAGACAGACACACTGTACGCGTACACACGTCCTTCCCCGTCCTGGTGTATAATACTATGTAAAACAGAACGTGTACGTTCTGTTGGTTTTATGTCATATTAAGATGTTTTATTTTGCTATTACTACATTACTATTGAGTTACCTATATTTTAAATGAATATTTTGCTATTAATAGGTTACATTATACCATTACGTTATATTTGTTAATTATTTACATTGGGAAGAGAAAGTCGAGTGTTTCACACATACTTTTTTAGTTGTCACATCTTCTGGGATTATGTAATAACCCCTTTTCAAGAAGGAATTCTGCAGCATCTTTCTCCGTCCGAATATTATTAAGTAACAACAAAATTCATAGCAGACTGTGTAGTTACTAACTGTGAAATCGGAGAGGGGTTGACATTACGCAGGAATATTCCTAGTCAGATTGACGCGCTAGACGCAGGAGTGGGAGAATTGTGTAACCCTTCAGGAAATTCGGATTTGATAGTGGCATACAGAAAACGAAAAAGACCCAATCACTAATTATCGCTAAATTAAGTGTTATACAAAGAAATATTTGAGTTAAAGTCGTAGATTTTGAAATTGTCTACAACTTTTATTAAGTACACTTTTGCGCTAAAATGCATATTGAGGCCGCATCTTAAAAAAAATTTTCTACGAGAGAACTGCCTTCCATTTCAGCCGACATGGCGCGTACCCTATCTTGTAGAGCATAGTAAATGTAGTAGGGGCAAATTTTTAAAAAAAATCGTAGGAGCGTTTTTGAGAAAATCGCAAAAAAGTGAAAAATGACAAATAAACTACTACTTCTGGTAGACCGATTTTTATGAAAATGTTCGAGTCAGGTCCTCCAGTAGTACCTAATTTAAGTTTCAACTTGGTACCATGTTTGGTTCTTGAGATTTTTCATACACACACAGACCAATCAAAACATATTTTTGCGTTCAGGGGCCCTGAAAATGTGTTTATCGATAAATGTGAAAACTCGATTTTCAAAAATTGACATGAAAACAATACTTTCCTTCCTATATATTCTTATAGGCAAGAGAAAGTAAAAAAGTATCACGCAGAATAGTTATGAAAAAAATTATTCTCACTAAGTTTTTGTATCATGAATTTAAGTACCTAGTTTTTTATTAAATTTTTTTTTTTTAACACTTTTGTTGGTAATACAAATAGGCAATTTTGTTTGTTGTCAGACAGAGCTGTTGGTATATTGACAATTGGATTATTCTTCCTCGTTTCTATTAGCTGCTACACTGGCCTTCTTATTTATGCATACTATCATGACTGTGATCCAGTACTTACAAAGGTAGGCCTAATATAAAATATTTCAGTTTTCAAAGGTTTAAATTCTTCATGCTAATTCAATCTGTATTAAAGTTAATTTTAAAAAATTAATGAGCTACAGGTCAACTAATGAGAACAATAATTTTTTTGTACTTGTGAAACAGATTTGCCCATCACACACACACACGGAGCGCTGAAGTAGTTGCCCCCAACCAGGTAGTTCTACAGCTACCTACAAAAAAGGAGTTTCCTTTCTTGTATATTCAAACAACCTACAGACAATGAAGGGTGACCTAGAAGAAAATGAGCGAAGAAAAATGACAGACCTGCAATAAAGTTAAATAATGCTATGATCATTACAATAACAAGTACAGTATTCAGACGAACTAAAGTCCCCTAGCCGTGGGAGTGAGAGAATGCATAACGCTCTCACTCGCACAAGCCAAACACGCCATTCCAATAACATTGTTTAATTTTACTCATTGTTGTGAGCAAGCATTTATGCACGCAGTAAATTAACAAGCTATATAACGACTGTAGTATGTTTTGAGATCTGGATTATAATAGTAAAGACCTTTGGGCGCATGCATAGTTATGCCACATATCTCCCTCTCACTCGCTCGGCTATGGGACATTAATTCATCTGATATCTGTATTTGATGTGCAATCAAAAACTGCAGCATGAGTACAGAGGACAGGACTTCTAACACCTGTGCTAACTTTTTTCTGTCATCAGTCTCTCGACTGGTTTGATGCAGTTCTCCAAGCTGTTCTACCTTGCGCAAGTCGTTTCATATCTACATACCTGTAACACCTTACATCTTTTGTAATTTGCTTTATATTGTGTTAACTTATACTATTATAAATATATAATTTAAAAACAGAAATACATATTTTGACCTTGCTTTTCCTTAAATCAAGAAACAAATGAGCTGAAAAGTATTTTACCCTTTATAAATTCTATTATTGTTCCTAATTACTTCATAATTATTGTTTTTAGCGTATTCAAAAAGCAGACCAATTGTTACCATTGTACGTAATGGAAGTTCCTGGTTCAATTCCTGGCCTACCAGGAGTATTCATGGCAGGTGTCTTCAGTGCTGCTTTAAGGCAAGATTGTACTTATTAATAAATAAATTTACGATTGTGCTCATGCAGTCAATTTTCTACATTTGTAAGAATAATTTTTTTTTAAATATATCTATTTCAAATGTTCAAATGGACAGTTAGTGTAAAATGGTTGGACTAGATTACTTATGTTATTTACATTGCACCGATGACAGCCTTTATAATTATAAAAATAGTTTAAATGTAAAGGTTCTTAAAAACTCGGAAACATAAATTGTCCAAAAATGAGATAAATGCAATTGCCAGACACAATTTTGTTCATCCTAGAACATAGGATGTAATGTGAACATTTTGTCCAACTTTTTTGAATACTTAAAATTCAAACTATTTAGATAGCTTGGTCGTTATTAAAGTACTGAAGTACTACCAATTTTTCACTTGCTGTGCGAACTAAGCTGAGCATTTAACTTCTCACACAACCTTACTTGTTGAAAGCAAGATCACACTGTACAAATGAAACCAATTAAATCTGGAAACCGAAATTTTTGTTTACATCAGTATGAATTACCAATGGAAGGGAAAGAATATGACTAGAGAATAACGGAATATGATGTGTTGTAAGGAAAAATACTAACATCTTTTTTTTTAAATGGTACTACTGCTTTGATTTTGGAAGGTTTACAAAACTTTCTATGCAGAAATTGGATGTGACATTTAATTTTTTGGATATCTTTCCCATAAATAATTTTGAAAAAGGAAAGAGTAAAGGATGATGTTATATTGTGGTACTCTACCATACCTTTTATTATCCGACTACATAATACAATACATTGTACACAATAAATGGTGTACAATAGAATAGACACCTAGATAAAAAAACTAATTTTTTCAAGCAATAAAATGAAAGTTGACTTCATTTTACCAATCACAAGTTTTTTCAAAACTTAAAAATTGTGTTGCCTAATGCCACATAGCCTGCCTGTGTTACTCAGGAAGCTGTAAGCTTCCAACAGTGAAAGAATTTTTTAAATCTGTTCTGTAGTTTCTGAGATAGCCTTGTAGACACAAGCAAACATTACTTCTTTATGATGTTAGTGTAGCTTATTAATTAAGTTTTAGGTTTCAGTAAAAAGGTAAGAAAATTGATTTTGAATTTAAAAACTAGCTTCTTTTGAATAACAATTGAAACTGATTAGGGATTCATAAAACTGAATCAATTTATTTTATGAACAGATTCTAACGAGATAATCTGTTAAATTTTTTTGGATTGATTTCTGTTAACATTTCTTTCCACAGTTATATTAAGGGTTAATGAAAGAGTGTGGTGGATTAAAGTTGAAGCATGCTGTAACAGTAACTGGATGATGATGCAATTGAAACATAAATTAAATATCACTCCCTGTGCAGTTCAATGTCAACTGGTCTCAATTCCATGGCGGGAGTCATTTATGAAGATTTAGTCAAGCCAAATCTATCACGACCATGGTCAGAAGCGAATGCGAGTCTGTTCATGAAGGGCATTGTAGTTATCATTGGCACTATTTGTACTATACTCGTTTTTGTTGTTGAAAAATTGGGAACAATGCTTCAGGTAAGTACAGTAAAATATTGTTTATGAATATTAATTTATTTTACTGGACAAATTTTGGTGTTAAAATAATGTATCTTTTAACAGTTAAAGAACTTTAATTTTGCCATGTTCTCCAAGTTCCAGACTTACCAAAAGCAGTTCGATTTCTTCTCTAATTCTCAGGAAGAAAGAATAATTTAACGACTTTAGGAACAGAAGAGGAAGATTATTTTTTGTTTAACGTCCGACTGTTCTGCAATTACTGCTAATGCAGACGGTGAATGATGAAATGATTTGTTGTAACGTATGAAAATATGCCGTGCCTGAATGGGATTCGAACCCAAGACCCCATGATTGATGAGAGGCGAGCACAGGGGATGATGATGAGAAGAGGAAAAGATGGAGATAACTTAGCACTGCCATCTTCTTTGAACACAGTGAAATTCACTTAACAGACCTAACCCTGGAATGAATGAAATAAATTTCAGATAAATTAACTAAATTGTATGTTAGGAAACATTGTTTTTCAGAGTGGATAACACGCTAATAACTCATCATTTTCTTTCACCCCATGAAAAAAGTGGTGTAAAACTTTTATATTTATTTGAAAACCTTTATGGCACAAAACATCCTTCTTATTTTGACTTAAATCAAGATCCTTTAAATAATTTTTCATTGGTAAAATATTTAAAGCTGTATTAATAAAATAAACTAACAGCTGAAGAGTATTAAATAAAAAATTAAAATGAATTTAAGTCTCTGAAGGATTGTAGTAACAAAAACAGAAAATCGAGACATTTAACAAACGACTTGAGCTACAAAATATGAGTACTATTAGGTTACAGAATCATTGCCTTTTAAAAAACTGTAAATATTACAACTAAATGAATCTTCTCCACTGTCATTCCTTTAAGTTTTCTTAATAAAATACATTTACGTACATTGTCAATTTTTTATTCACACATAGATTTTTTAGTTCAGATCAGTTTTTAGTTAAATAATTTTACTGTGAATAGTAAACTAAGTATTAAGAACTAAATACAATTGAGTTAGATATTGTAGTACTAAATTTTCATTCCAAAATTTATCTGATTTGTTTTAATTTTTTTTAGGCTGGAAAAAGTCTGGGAGCTATTACAGCTGGTCCGTTATTAGGAATGTTTTCACTCGGAATGTTGGTTCCCAACGCTAATGCTGAGGTTTGTGTTCAGATGTAGGACAAATTAAATTATAACTAAGTAGTTCTTAAAATGATTGCCTATTTGTTCAACACCGTGTGAACACAAACACTGTTGTAGAGATGAACTATGACAAAAATTGTTAATTTTTATTATATATTTCAAACTTGTAGTTAGATTGTAGGTTTTTAAAAAATAATATGAAAATAACTTGCTGAATGAATACTGTGTGAATAGGAAAGTTCTAACTTTTCTACTAAAAATAAACTTTTATATAAGGTGAAAGTACTGATAGTTTTGTTTCCCAAAATAGTTTACACTAAACTTTGGATACTCCATGGTCATAACAAAAATAAAATCTAAACTGCATGGTGGTTATTGGTCAGAAGAGAGGTGGTTACTAAAGATAGTTAAAGTACATTGGACTCATGTAAAAATTTAATTTATTTATTCCATTTAATTTATTCTACAAAAAATTATTCATAAACAGAGCTGGTTGTTAAGAGATGTTTAATTGTGATATAGTCAGATGTAGACTGCCTAGCAGACTGGGGAGCTGATTGCATGGGAAGTCAAACTGCAACGTTAATGGCAAAGTAACAGCACCACTGAAACTTTAAATCAATTACTTAAAATTTGTTTTTCAAAAATTACGTTTATGATGGGCCAGATTTACTCTATTTTAAACTCTAGTAAATCAGCTTAGTTTACAGACTCTACCACCATAAGGATAATAGAAATTAATCAGTTAATAGTACTCCAAAAAAGTACGTGTTCAAATCGCTTAAATTATGATTTACATGTATAATAATATATTTACATACAATTTTATGTTTTTTTTTTTTATTTATTTATTTAACGTCGCATCAACTGCAACGGTCATTAGCGACGACGTTGAGGTGTAACTATTGTGTACAGTGGAGGATGAAATGATTTTTTTTGTAATGTATGAAAATATGCCGTGCCTAAGTGGGATTCGAACCCAGGACCACATGATGAGAGGCGAGCACGTTACCAACTGCACCAATGCGGCCGGCAATTTTATGTTTTATAATTCCATTTTTCTTTGTTAATTTTCAGGGTGCTTTGTGGGGAGGATTTACTAGTTTAATATTAGTAGGATGGGTGTCAATAGGGGCACAATCAGCAATTGCACGAGGAGATTTAATGTTTGATAAAAAGCCGGTGTCTGTCTCTGGTTGTCAACTATCCAACAATTCTTTTATTCAGCTCAATACTACTGTGGATTATAACAGGTAAGTTTCTTAAGAAAATGATTGCCATCATACTACAAAAAACGTACAAATCAAATTAAATCCCACATACGTGCTGGTTCTAAAACCCAAAATTTTCTTCTATGTTGGATAGATTGTTTTTCATTTTTCTCATTAAAATATGCTTATTTATTAATAATATACAAGAGTTGGTAAAAATTTAAACAATACTTTTTTTTATTTGGAAAAAAAATTATGACAAAATCTTGCATCAAGTTCATTGGTTGGCAAAGCAGTCTCTTGAAGGAGACCCAGAATTCCTATACTTCTCCATGTTAATATAAGGAATATTTTCTCAACTTCTATCAGACATACATTTGTCAAATTTTTACCAGTGATTTTTTATACAATTACTTAACTTCTCATGGTTCCGAAGACGAAAAAAATTTGCTTGTTGTTTAACAAAACGTTTTTAGATCAAGTTACAAAAAATCTTTAAAACTGCATGCTTTACTGTTAATAATTTCAACAGATCTTATGTATATGAAAAATCCCACTGTGATCTTGTGTCCTTATTACATAAAACTACCCTGAACATTTCAGCTCAAAAACTTCACCTGTTCATGAGAAAATGTTCCTTTTCTACAAGAATATAAGCTTTTCGGAAAACAGCAAATAACTTTATAAACGACACTTACCGTAACACATTCCTGTACTACATACTGCTAAGTATGAAGTGCTTATCACTTCAAACTTTCTAGTACTTTATTGTTTACTTTTTACTGACAGCGCTACCACTGTAAAGAGCATGAAATACTAAACAAAACAAAAAAAAACATCACAAAAATCAATCAATTTGTTCAAAAGTTACATTTTTTTTTAAAATTTAACTAACCAAAACACACAATATTTAAATTTTTAATTAACCATTAATTAATGAATAGTAGTAACACAAAATTATTTTTCAAAATTTATTTAATATTTTATTTTATTTTTCCTATGATTCCAAAATTGTAATTTACAACAATGTAAAAAATCAAGGTTGTGTAAAACTAACCATCAAACAGGACACATGAGTTCTTATTTCACGTGATAGTTTAATAATAAATTTTAATCAGAAATATATATTAGTGGGATTAGTTAAAAGGGAATAACCGCTACAAACTTTACCCATTCATAAAAAAAAGTTCCTTTTGTACAAAAATATAAGATTTTCGGAAAACAGCAAATAACTTTATAAACGGTGCTTACCGTAATACATTCCTATACCACGTACTGCTACGTAAATACTTCAAACTTTCTGGTACTTTTTTGTTAACTTTTTACTGACAGCACTACCACTGTAAAGAGCATGAAATACTGAACAAAACAAACCAATCACGAAAATCTATCAATTTGTTCAAAAGTTACAACATTTTTATAACAACTGAGTTGTCGAGTTGTGAAAAAACTGGTGCAAACTATTTAAAAACAATTTATTTTACGTAAAATTTAGTAACAGAATAGCAAGTATTATAACTCACTGAATTCAGAAAACCATACGCTATCAAACGACGCTAAAAAATAAAATTTGATTTTTTTGTAATTTTTTTTTGCTTTCTAGGTCCCCTTAATACAAAAATATTGTTATCACAATTCTGTGCTGTTTTTACTACTTATTATGATATCACATGTTAATAAATATATAATTTGCAGAAGTTGGGTTTCTAGGCCTATAAAGTAAATAAATTGCACAAAAATTTAATGCTAAGAACATACTTTTTTCTAACAGTAACATCTCTTACTCCTAAATTAACAAAATAAACGTAAAACTGACACTTGGAAAAATTGTCCCTGCAGTAAACTTCACAATGTCAGAGAAAATATTTTTGAAAACTACCCAAGCAATTCACCAACTGACGCGATCAAGTAATACAAACAAGACTCAGAATTGGACATACTTTTCTCACACATGGACATCTACTTACAAGAAAACCTCACAACACCTGCAATTACTGTCACTCCAAATCACAATACAACATATCTTTACTGACTGTACATCTCTGGAAACGTTTCGACATACATTTAACTTGCCACGCAATTTACATGAATGTTTTAAGGACGAATACAATACATCCAGATCAATGGATTATATTAAATTCTTGTACCCGCGTGGTTTACTTTAAAAACTGAATAGAACTTTTATCAAGATTGTGAATGTTTATTTGTGAAATTGCTTATATTTTGTTTATATTCTTTGTTATTAATGTTAGCTACATTGATATTTTGTTTTTTGTATATATAAAAAACTTTGTAATTTACCTTATACTGCTTTCAAAATTCTTCTTACGAGTACTTACGTGGTGCACACCACTTCTTCAGGTAATGATAATAAAAATTCTAGAATATTATGAAGATTGCATCTTCCTTTGTCAATGGTTTGAATCAAACTTAATCAAGCAGTTTAATTCAAACCATTGACAAAGGAAAATGCAATCTTCATAATATTCTAGAATTAGTACTTGTAAGAAGAATTTTGAAGCAGTATAAGGTAAATTACAAAGTTTTTTATATATGCAAAAAACAAAATATTAATATGGATTCTACTGCTATGATGCTAACTAATAACTTAAATAATTATAATTAGTCGCATTGTTAGTTTTTAAGTTTCTAAAAGTATATTATTAATAATCTGTTGTAGAATAATATTCTAGAAGTCACTAAAAACCTGGTTGTTGATGTGACTTTAAATAAAGTAAAAGAAAAGAAATACAGTAAAACTTTTATTTATAATAATCACATGTATTAACAATAAAAACAATTAACGTGTATAAACAATAAAAGGAATTTAAAATTACACAACACTATTGTATAATCTCATATTGAAAAAATTACTATAAAACAGCAAGGCAATGTTGTGTACAACAAACTACCTACTGTAATGAGCCTGTATAAGATGTATAGATACAAAACAATTGCCCTATCACCTATACTCAACCGATAACATGTTGATGATTCGTTCTCCAGTCATATCGACTCTTTGGCAAAGATCGCATGATGCGTTGTTGTATCTTGTTGGCCTCAATGTATAAATCACATTTACAAGTCATCACAGCGTTATTGTGTGGCAGCTGCCACATCACATTATTTTACATAAATCTTATTCTAAACAACTGTTTTCTTTTTTTTTACAAAATAGGCCAAATTTATTTGTACTTAAACCCAAATAAATTAGACCAATTATTACTGTAATGAATTTCTAAACAACTTTACTTTTTTACCTACCATACAAAATACTGGATTAGTTATACTACGGTAAATAAATCTTAGGTATTTTTTAATTACAAATATGTACACACAGCAACTACTGCTTACTTTGCTTCAATTTCGTAAAGATTTGTTTTTACTGATTGTACAACACTGCGTATTGAAATATTCTGGAGAAGCATACTTTTTAGTAAATTTTTTACAATGTTCAGAAGAAAATTGAAAACATCCCGGAAAACTTCTTGAGTATGCAATACCTGTATTGGTACAATGGATATTGATCCAATGAATGAACCAATTTTATAGAAAAAATTGCATCAATGTTGTTTTCTTTAATTTTAGTTTACACAATTTTTACATTAAAAATTGATTTTTATGATATTTTTATAGAGTTGAGCATATTACCACTAAAATGAGTGTTGGATAACAAGCCATTTAATACAAAAGATGGAGACAATTTTAAATTTTCTTTCATTTTAGTTATGTGCGTTTTTGCCTTCAAATGCACCTTATAGCTGTGATTTTTAAAAAAAAGATTTTAACAAGGTTTATGGAGAAAATTGTAAATTATTCTTAAACTAGATTCAGAAGTAAAAACACAGAACAAAACAGTAACTGTATAATAGAATTTCTTACTCTCTTTAACTCTTGTCTGAATTTTTGGCTTAAAATAAACCTTACGCTGTAATTATCAAAAACGTGATTTCTCATTTTTTCCTGTAAAAGTAGAATTTTTCAAAATCCTTTCTTAGAAAGCACTTAAATGGCCCAAATCAAATTACAAGTTTTTACTTTCTCTTGCCTATATGAATACATAGGAAGGAAAGTATTGTTTTCACGTCGATTTTTCAAAATCGAGTTTTCACCGGATCTACACGTTTTCAGACCCCCTGAATCCAAAAAAAACATGTTTTTAGCGATTGGTCTGTGTGTGAACAGAATATCTCAAGAACAAAATATTGTACGAACTTGAAACACCACTACCTGAACTGAACTTTAGACACCACTACCGGATCCGACACGAACATTTCAATCAAAATCGGTCAACCGGAAGTAATTAGTGGGAAGTAAGTAGTTTACTCATGTGATTTTTCACTTTTTTGCGATTTTCTCAAAAATGGGTCCTACGATTCTTTTTAAAATCGCCTGGTTTACTCAATTTTTTATCCTCTGTAAGACAGGGTAGACACCATTTCCGCTGAAATTCTCAGAAAGGCTGTTTTCTCGTAAAAAAATTGTTTTTTTAAGATTGCGACTTTAATATGCATTTTACCGCAAAAATGTATAGAATAAAGTTATAGAGCATTTAAAAAACTATAACTTTTATTTCAAACATGTTTTTGTATAACGCTCAGTGTAACGGTAATTAGCGATTTTCTGTTTTTTTCTCAAGAAAATGTGTGAAAAATCAATTTTTTTAAGATTTTAGCTTTAGTATACATTTACGACAAAAGTGTATATAATCAAATTTATAGGAAATTTAAAGATCTACAACTTTTATTTAAAGAATTTTTCACTACAGAGCCTAGTTCAGCGTGAAAGAGAGATTTTTTGTATTTTTAAGCCTAACTGAGGTTGATTTTCATTTTGGGTCTTTCACTCATGATTAAAATTAGGTTATGTTTATTGAGGTTAGGTTTTTTGTTTATTTCTAATGTTAGGTTTATTGCTAATTATTTGTATTGGCAAGAGAAAGTTGTGTAAGTGTTTCGCACCAGATTTTTATATCTTGTGGTACAGGAGAGTACCACAATGAATGGAGTATGAATGAGGAGGATTTTGCTTTCATACATTAATATATTTTACAGGTTAGAAAATGTTCCAGTAATGTACAAATTATCATACTTATATTACACACTACTTGGTACAACCATCTCTTTAACTGTTGGAATTCTAGTCAGCTATATAACTGGTGGATCAGAAACGCAAAATCCTCTTTTGTATGCTCCTATAGTCAACAAGTTCCGATCATTTAAACGAAAGGATCAACAAAATAAGGCAAGTAAATTTGTTTACTCCATGTGCAGTATTAACATGAGAAGTACACTACATGATGAAACCATTTGAAAATGGAAAAGTACACTAGTTACAAGTATGTATAAACATGTATTTTTAAGGAACTCAAATATTAAATGTAAGAATATAGAGTAGATTTGGTAATTTTATTTTTTTGTTTTGTGTCTTTGAGAAAATAAAAAATAAAACAATAAGTATGTTGGATGAATCAAACTGCAGAATTAAAAGTACAGGCTTACACACAAAGAGTGAATTCAGAACTGTTCATTAGCAGAAGAATGAAGAAAACTTTACTATGTGCAAGTGTATGTATGAACACTCCAAAACAAGACAAAAATGTTAGAACCCAAAAAGACAGAAAAAGGTGATTACAGATTGAAAAATACAGAAGAACTGTACAAGGACAAGGAACTAGAAATAATTACCGATACAAAGAGAAAAAGAAGAACTAAATTTTATGGTACATATTTAGTATGAATTATAACAGATTAACACAACAAATTTTTTAACCAACTACATACAAACATAGAAAAAGTAGAAATCGAAGACCTCAAAGAAAAGAATAAAACACGAAGAAAACAGCAGCCATTCTAGAAAAGAAATTGATAAGTTTCAGAACTTCCAAAAAAAGAAAATACAGAGATAAAAAGTGGAAGAAAAAGTTAAGACAAAGAATATAAGAAAGCTGGGTAAAATGAGAAGCAGAAAATTAAAATCTAGAAAAAGTTTACAGTCTAGAACAAATAGAAGTAACATTCCATCTTCTATCATCTTAGAAAGAATTTTGACAAAATGAAAAACGCTCAAATTTGTAAGAAAAGAAAAATGAACAGTTACTCTATGCGATTTGTAATGTCCCTAAGAAAATAACACAAAAAGTTTTTACCTGTGGTAAGTTTGTTTCAATGTTCATCTTGCTACAAACTTAAAGAAAAATACTACTTTTAATCTTTAATTTTCTTTATACAACAAATGAACAATAGTATTATTTTTTTCAGACTCAAATACAAGAACATAAACTATAGCAAGGTTTGTAGAATCAACAAATAAAAAAGGATTAAAAAATAACTGGCTCAAGTTGTTTTAGTGAAACTGTGTAAAAGGCTTATAAGTACTGCAAACAATACGTTTAATGAACAATTTATTATTGTAGAAGTTTTAATAAACAATTAATTTATTTCTATACAAACTGTTGTTTTATAATCAATTTCCTAGTTGGTATTTTATTCTACATTCATGTAAGTTAGATCTTGCTCTTGAAACAAAAATGAGACATTTAAGATGTTGTCTTCTCTAAGCTACTGTATGGTGTAAAGTCCTGGACCTTGGATGAAGCTATCACAAGGAAACTGGAGGCATTTGAGATATGGCTGTATATTTTAAGTGTCATGGACTGTTCAGAATGGTGGAAAGTGAAGTGAAGTGGAAGAATGGTGGCTTTCAGAGGACCAGGCATCCTGATAAGCATAATTTTCCATTCAGTGAGGAAGGCAATCGTAAATCACCTCACTCCTCATTTTATTTAGTAAAACCTCTAGAGGTTCAAATTAGCCTTTCGGCTGATGACCTAAATAACAAAAGACTGCTCGGATGACAAAGTAAAAGTTCTCAGGATAATAAAGAAAGATATGGAAATCATTTACACCATAAAATGTTGAAAATACCAATACTTAAGAAATGTCATGAGGAATGTATCCAGATATTCATTACTTGAAGCCATTCTGTAGAGGAATATATGTAGAAGAAGACTGAGCAGAAGGGTGCCGTTGCCTTTGAAATCTGAGAACTTCGTATGGAGAAAGCTCAGAAGAGCTATTCCACAGCATAATATACAAAGTGAAAATTGCTGACGATTGCCAACACTTGGAACAGATCTTATTTCTTCAAGTCCCAGAAAATCTGTTACCTGAAGGAGTTAGATCTAATAACCTCTGTGCTAAATTGCTAGTTACTAACACGCTCTAGAAAATAATAATGTTCTCTTTCTGAAATCATTTGATCCATCATTCCCTACACCAGGCATCCTGATAAGCATAATTTTCCTAACCTAACCTAACCATATGGTCAAACAAAACTAAAACATTTTTGGCATGCTCTTTTTTTAGTACACATCTCTGCTAAAAACAATCCGTATATATGGCTGCTTTGTTGTACACATTAGTAACAATCACAATTTCTAGCCCTCGAGATAACAATTTTGCAATGCAGTAATGTTAAATATGCTAATTCATGTAACTAATAGAATTGGTCAAATTCCAATAGCCATTGCAAAACCACATTAGTGAGACACAAAGCATGAAGTGCAAATCCTAATGCATGTTTTTGCCAAGCATGTGAGTCATAGTTCTGGCTGCCAACATAAGACAACACTAATTAAGACATGTATTAATGAACACTTTAGTAACTTGCTCCATAGAGCACACTTTGTTATCTTTCAGTCATACATGAATTTTTCCTATAGATGAAGTTCAATATGAAAATCTCACAGATATAATGAAAAAAAAAGCTCGCTCTTTGAAATTCAGAATATAAAGACATGTTACAAAAAGACCATCGTGGGATAAAATGGTGAATACCAGATTTTTTTCACTATTGATAGATTACACGGGTTTTTCAAACATTATTGATATTTACACCTTGTAACAAATTATTCTACAATATTAGCCTATCATCTGTCATTAGATTAGCAATCCTCCATAGTACATTAGATTTTGCCAAACCAGTTGATTTTCAAAGGTTATTATGGACACTTGGAAGTTATTGAAGAATTTCTGTTCATATTCCTGTAGTTCAGAACAGAGTCTCTGATAAATTACATTGCAATTTATCTACAAATATAATAGCACCCAGAACTTCTTCTGACTTTGGCTACATTGTCAGCAACAACAGAAAAAAGCCTTAAACACCTGAGTTCTATCACAGACATATGAGCTGTTTCTTCACAACATACGCTCACTCAACCTTAGTTTGTAACTTTAACTTGACCAAGGTTTACCAAAGAAACTATAGAATTTAAAAAACTGTAAATACAAAATTTATTCAAAAACTTCTATAAAATAGTTTATTAAATTATTATATTTTATTAAATGTAACAATGTATTTCTCACATAACTATACAAAACATCAAAAAATGTTGGCCCATTAATAAAATCTTATTTACAAATATAGAACTTAAATAAACTTCAGAATGTAAATGCAAAAATATATTTTATATATAAATTCAAAATTTATTGTTAATGTGATTATTTTTCTCTTAAATGGATTACTTGTAAAAATAAACTGTAAAATGAATGTAACACATAAACTGGTGATTTCCAATTTACAAACAGGAACTGAAAAAAAATTTAAATAAATTATTGTTGATGGACACCTGTCTCTTTAAATAGATAACATGGATATTTCAACCCTTTCCACTCACGTCTCATCTGTACCACAACATTGTATTCATCTCAACTTTTTGAACTTCTATTACGTGTTGCTCACTATAGGATGAAATCCTAATCTTTTAGAGTGCATTCAAAAAAAATAGCAGATGCCTATTAGCTGTTTTTCTTTCTTCTTTGCATCAAAATGTGTTGTTGGCTCACACCATAGCTCCAGGGCCGTTGAATAAGGGATTCAACGGCCCTGCGATTGAATAAGGGATTCCTTATTCAATGGCCCTGCCATGCCTCATGGTTTAGTCAATGTCATTTTGCTTGTTAGCTGATCAAACTGAGTTTTCATCTTTGTTTACATGTCGGCACTCTTTTCTCTTAGAAAAATCTTGTAGTCTTATTTTTCATTATAAGAATAAAATAATACTTCAGTTATAAAGGAAATATTGAGAATATTGTTGTACAATTATTATCAGTTTTATTTATCTTTATATTTATAGGTGGTACCAGTTTTATTGTAGTTCCCAAAATTTATTAATGTAAATACACTGATTTACATATACTTTCAGAAGGTTGACACTTACAATAAATAAGGGTAATAGATGGTAAACAGTCCATATGCACAAATTTATAAAAATAACGCACAGAATAATAAAAACATTAATGTAAATATGACCAGATATTCATTGAAATAAATAATTGAGGAACACTGAATCAGTTTCTGAAAAGTATGAATGGAAAAGGTTAAAATTATATTTATAGTTTTTCAGAGTTAAGTGACAAATATACCTTTTCATTAACCTTTTTGATCCCCGGAAAATATTAAATGGTGCACACCAAAAACCCCCACCTCTTTTTCAAGATATATGAACACTGTTTTTCAAACCACTATCTTTCTACCTATTAAAAATATTTTGATCTTTTATTTTTTTAAATTATCTTTACACTTTTAACACAATACTTTGCTGGTTTAATATACATTAATAATTTGCCTGAACAACTTATATCTAAAACAGAACACACAAGATTTAATTAAACATTTGAGTTTAACTAAAATTACATTTATTTTAAAGAGACCCACCATCTAACAAAAAAGAGGATTTAGTTCTGAAGAAGACCATATACTGAGTATTTTCTGAAACAATCTTTAAATTCTTCTATGTATATATATATAACCAAAAAATTAACTTTTTCACCCTCTACATAGTGGTTGCTATTGGTTCTAGATCCTTTGTGAAAAGTACACAGATCAACCAAAAAATAGTCAGAAAAACCATTCAATTTATGATGAGCCAATTAAAACTAGGAAGTGACTTTTTTATAGACACATTTTTCTAAAGTTAATATAATTTTTTAAATATAATAATATCATTATTATTTTTTAAATAATATTTCTCATGAAACTAAATATCACTGACTAACATTAGACTTTGAAACTATAATAAACTGTAAGTACATCTTAAGCTTAGAGGCCAACTTAAACATCTGATAATAATCTGAGATAAGAAAATGATAAATTTAAAAATCCTAAGTTTTAAAGCATACAAGCTGCTAAGGAGTGGACCAATAGTCATAAATTTTATTCAGTTTAAAAAAATACACTAGAAAACCAGAAGCTAAGAATTTAGTGATTGTAAAAACTGCAGTAAAGAAAAATTAACTATACAGTAAGACCTCGACATACCCGAGGGATGCGTTCCGTAGAATCATCACGTAATGTGAAATTCGCGTAACTTGGATTTTTCCGTTTAACCTTAAAACATTCGCTAATTGTCCGTACCGTTCACATCCACTAATTGTCGTTAGTATTGATTCACTAAACCCAGTCGTTCTTTTTATGTTCTTTGTTTTTTCACCCCTTTCGTATCTTTTAATGACATCTAACTCTTCCTTTAAAATAATTGCTTTCTACAGGTATCCATTTTTACCTTTTTATAACCTTTATTTGAACTCATATTGTACATAAAGTAACAACAAAAACAAGAAAATAAAAGATTTACAAGTTGTAGCATAATTAAAATCATGATTAAATGTACGCATCCATGTATGCTCGAAATCAATAATGCACTAAACAGTACTAATGTTTAAAATGAGCAAATCAAGATAAAATTCCTAAGTAAAAATGGAGAGGACAACTATGAAAAGGATTTCGAGAGCAATTAGCAACACAATGATCATAAATATAAACATAAGATAAGAATAACTACTGTACACAAAATAATATAATGTTCAACAAATTTGTGCTAACGTGAATTCGCGTAAGTTGAACTCGTGTAAATCGAGGTGTTACTGTACCTCTATCAGAATTAACAACTTTCCAAATTTTATTTTAAATTAATGGACCACAATAAACTAAAGAACATTTAAATAGCCTTCCTTATATACTGATATAACTATTTATGATATAAAAAGGAATGTGAATTATTACAAATTTACAAATAAATACAGTAACCTTTCATTGTTGTGATGATGCTTTCTGAATATGTCTCATGGTTAACCTATCTGGTATTAAATCAGCAGTGCTGAGAGGTTGAGAATTTCCACATCCAGAATAAGGACACCTGACAAAAGAAAAAACACATAAGTCAAATTGTTTTTAAAAGAAAACTCAAACAGCAAACAATTTTCACATTTTATATCTTATTACAACCATAGCCAACTTGTTCTATTATCCATACAAAAATAATTGACTAATTCGGAGCAGATCCATTGGCATGTGTAGGTTTATTACTCGCTGCCATCATCGCGACTACTTTTCAATTTAGTATGTACACATGATGGCAGTGGGAGTATTGTATGTATATTACAGTCCAACCCTGCTAATCTGAACTAATTGGGATCGAACTCTGTTCAGATCGGCAAAAAGTTCGGATTATCCGGGTTTTTCCAAAAACATTTATAAAATGTACCTATTACATGTTATATTAGGCATAATGGTGGAAACATTAATAGACTACTGAACTAGTAACCAAATACTGATAAAGGTATAAATAAAATTAAATAAACTTCTCTAGCCATTTAAAACAGAAAAACAAGAATGTTTAAAACATTACCTACAGTAATTACGAACTGCCCCTCTGCCCGAGGCAGCGATTGCACCATTTCAATAGTTTTTGTTCGTTTGCAAGTGTGAAGGTCATCGACAGTCGCCGGCGTGCCCTATTATGTTATTTATATCTCAACAGTCACTTTCTTTCCCTATGACTGTTGTTTACATTCCACAAAATAGGTTTGTCAATGCTCAGTCGTGTCGCAGCTACCGACCGTTGCTTAGCGTGTGTGCTTCATACATACTGTACATATTTTTATTTTATCTTAGACTTATCGTTAATAATCTGCAGTTTTAAGTGAATTTTATTTTAGATTTAATTAAAATGGCTAGTAAGCGAAAACACAGTAGCGTTACATTAAAAGATAAAATCACAGTGTTAAAACGTTTAGATAAAGGTGAAAGTGGAGCAAAGTTAGCTGCAGAGTTTGGAGTGGGGAAAGCAACTGAGAAAATGACACAGGATGGTAGAAGCACAAGTGATATTAAAAGTAGAATTACTCAAGCTAGAAAAGAATTTTAAATGAAAAACAGCTTACTGACTATAAACATTGACTTACAGATTAGGAAAAATTTTTAAAACACTATTTTTGGGGTGTAGCATTATTCGGGAGCGAAACATGGCCGTGATAGGGGCTGTAGAAAGGAAGAGGACAGAAGCTTTTGAAATGTGGTGTTATAGGAAAATGTTAAAAATCTGGTGTGAAACACTCACACAACTTTCTCTTGCCAGTGCAAATAATTAACAATAAACCTAACATTAGTAATAAAACATTAGAAATAAACAAAGAAACTAACCTCAAAAACATAACCTTATTTTAATCATGAGTGAAAGACGCAAAATGAAAATCGAACTCAGTTTGGCTTAGAAATACGAAAAATCACTCTTTCTCTCTAAACTAGGCTCTGTAGAGAAAAATGCTTTAAATAAAAGTTGTAGATCTTTTAATTTTCTATAAATTTAATTATATACACTTTTGTCGTAAAATGCATACTAAGGCCGAAATGTTAAAAAAATTGATTTTTCTCACGTTTTCGTGAGAAAAAAACAGAAAATCGCAAATTACCGCTAAACTAAGCGTTATACAAAAAATGTTTCAAATAAAAGTTGTAGGTTTTTAAATTCTCTACAACTTTTATTATATAAATTTGTGCGCTAAATTGCATATTAAAGCCGTAATCTTAAAAAGAAAATGTTTTTACGTAAAAACAGCCTTACGCAGAATTTCAGCAAACATGGCGCCTACCCTATCTTGTAGAGCATAAAAAATTTAGTAAACCAGGCGATTTTTAAAAAAATCGTAGGACCAGTTTTTGAGAAAATCGCAAAAAAGTGAAAAATTATACGAATAAACTACTACTTCCGGTCGACCGATTTTGATGAAAATGTTCGTGTCGGGTCCGGTAGTGGTATGTAACTTAAGTTTCAAGTTTCAAGTTCGTACGATGTTCCGTTCTTGAGATATTTTGTATACACACACAGACACACACACACACACACACACACACACACACACACACACACACACAGACCAATCGCTAAAAACATGTTTTTTGGGTTCAGGTGGTCTGAAAACGTATAGATCCGGTGAAAACTCGATTTCGAAAAATCGACATGGAAACAATATTTTCCTTCCTATATATTCATATTGTAACACCTCGTGAAAACGATACTAATTGAGGTGAACATAAATAAAAAACACAACAATAAGTAAAAAAAACAGGAAGCGTAGAATTGTGTTTTTTTATTTATGTTCACCTCAATTAGTATCGTTTTCACGAGGTGTTACATAAATGGTAGGCAGAACGTGGTTTGGAACTGTCATCTTTGTTTTACAGTTTTCCAAAACTTTGACCATATTTTTTGTGGAAGTGTGGTTGTGTGGGGAATCTCTTTGTAATTGTGGGGGGTTTCCAGGTTTGGCTGCTGATGTTCAGTATGTCTAGCAAAAATAAACCCATATCTATAGATCATCTCACCAGAGATGATTTATTGTTTGAGCTTCGCTGCCGGGGTGTTTATGTCGAGGGGTTGGTGTGCGATCTACGTATTAAATTAAGGCGTGTTTTGGCTCAGAATATTGTGTCCTCTACCGATTATTTAACTGTTTTTTCAATTGAAAATGAACTACAAATGTTTACGTTGAGACTGCACAGTTTTGTTCAGGAATTAGATAACCTGGAAGCACCTGTCACCGCGAGATTCTATAATGGTTTAAAGGGTCGATTTAATTCTGTGATAAATCGATTTAATTTACTTACGGTTATGTGTGGTGAAAACCCAAGTTTGTTAGGGCAAATCGCTGAATTCGAAACCCACTTGTCATCTTTAAAAACTCCTTAAAGGCGGTAGCTACTATGTGTCCCGCCGACCCTCTTCCTTCGGGTTCACAGGGCGGTACTACAGTTCCTGTAAGTGTTGTTAATTTAGATGTCTAATCGTACCCGCCTGTCTGTTCAGAAGTTTTGCCTGAAGGTGTCAGGTCATCTGGTATTGTTAGGTCGTCAATATCTTTATATGGTAAATTACCACACCCGGCTGAAAAGTTATTGAATAATTTGCCGGTGTGCAATGGTTTTGATGTCGACAGTTTGTTGAAGCTTTTTAGAGTTTCTATTAATCTTTTAGATTTGTTTCCTGACGTTCGACGTAGTATTGTTTCCTTATTATTGCCTTACGTTGTTAGTCCTTTACGAGATTTCCTAGTAAAACATATCGACACTCAAAGTTTTCAAGATTTTCAGCGTGACGCTTTGTTGGCTTTTGTTCCAGCTAGACAGTTGGTCGAGCTTAAGCAAAATCTGTTTTTAAGATGCCAACGATCAGGCGAGGATTTACATCGCTACATTTCGGATGTGAAGGAGGCAGCCGCTATTTTGCAACTTGGTCTGAATGAGTCGGAAATTGTGAGTACCATTTTAGATGGGCTATCACCTGAAACACGTTCTTGTTTGGTGATGTGTACTAGGCCGACGAATTTTATTGAATTAAACCAGATTTGTGTCCAGGTAATCAATACTATGTTTACCGATAGTCAGCGGCAAAGAATGACGCTTGATCCTGGTAGATCGGTTACTCGAGGCAGACCCATCCCTGTATGTCATTTTTGTCATCGACCCGGACATGTGGTCGCTAGTTGTTTTAGGAAGGCTTCGGCTGATAATAAGAATAACAAATCTAGTGTAGGTACCTTTCCAAAAAACTAAATTGCAACGGGATTGACCAAGTTAGCCTTCCCCGTTCATTCTTGACTAAGTCTAACTTACCTTATAAAATTTTACCTGTCTGTTATTTGTGTAGTGTGCATGGTCACTATATATGGCAGTGTCGTTATTTCACTGGTCGTTTTCATAAAAACTGTAATGGGTTTAATAGGACTGATGGTGTCAGTCATAAATTTGTTTCTGACACTCGTGTTGTCAATAATTACTCAAGATTGGTGAAGTGGCCCAAAAATGTGGCGAGTATTTTGCAACCTAAACGTAACAATATTATTGATGTTAATAGGGTTAGTAGTCGTCCTAGAGTCAATCTTGTTTTTGATTCCTGCGAGATCCCAGCGTTGTTGGATTCTGGATCAGTTAGGTCTTTTATGAGTCTTTCCGTTTTTAACACTATAAACAATGCTCGTAATATTAAATGTGTAAATAAATCAAATCTGTTATGTTCTTCTGCCACCCGTTCTAAACTGGATATCATTTATGAAGTGACTTGTAAAATTAAAATTGACGATTTTACTTGGTGTTTCCCTGTACTGGTTGCCAGTAATCTTGCCTGCCCTTTTATTCTTGGTTCCGATTTTTTCATACATACTGGTCTTGTTCTTGATTTACCCTCTTCCTTATTTTATTTCAAATTTCGTCCCAAACTTAAATTTGGTTTAACCGCTAGTCCCAGTATGTCCTTTTCTGAAGTTCAACCTGTAGAGTCGCTTGACTCTGAAGATTTCGATTGGCGTAATTTAATCTCCCACTTGGAACCTTTTCAACGTGAGCGTGCTGTAGTGTTGTTCAATGGTTTTCCCGATGTGCTTACTACTCGTTTGGGTTTGACCCATCTCGTTGAATATGATATTAAGTTGACCGATAGTACTCCTGTTAAGTCTCATCCCTATGTTCTGGCTCCCCCTAAGATGTTGCTTTTACGCGGTCTGATTGATAAGATGCTTGAGCAAGGGATTATTGAACCTAGTAATTCTTCTTACGCCAGCCCAGCCTTTGTTGTTGCTAAAGACGATAAAAAGCCACGTATGGTTATTGATTATCGCAAGCTTAATAAATTTGTTGACATTGAAGCTGTTACGCTCCCTAATCTCCATTCTTGTTTTGATTGGTTCGGCAAGGCCAAATATTTCTCTGTGCTTGACCTGAACTCCGCTTATCATCAGATCCCTTTATCCGAATCTTCTAAGCATGTCACTAGTTTTTGTACGCCTTGGATGTTGTACCAATTTAAGCGTATTCCTTTTGGTTTGGCTACCGGTGGGCAAGTTTTGTCGAGACTGCTTGATAAGATTTTTCACGATGTGAAATTTAAATATGTGTTTAATTTTCTTGACGATGTCTTAATTTTTTCCGAGGATTTTGATTCCCATATTGAGCACGTTGGAGATATTTTAAAACGTCTTTCTCTTGCTGGTTTTACGGTTAATCCCAGTAAGGTTAAATTCGCTGTGGGTGAAGTTGGTTTTTTGGGTCACCTAATATCAGCTATTAAGGTCGATCCGGAGAGGACTGTAGCCATTAAAAATTTTCCTATCCCCAAGAATCCTAAATCTGTATCCCGTTTTATAAGTATGGTCAATTTTTTCCGTAAATTTATTCCTCGCTTTTCAGAAATTGCTGCGCCACTAAATGCTCTCCGTGGCAAAAGAACTAAATTTTGTTGGACCAAGGAGACTCAGGAGGCTGGCTTTCTTAACCTTGAAGGATGCTATTAGCAGTCCTCCGGTACTCCGTATCCCCGATTTTGAAAAAGGGTTTATCTTACAGACTGATGCTAGCTCTAGCGCTCTGGGAGCAGTTCTTTTACAGGAAATTGATGGTTCGCGGCAACCTATTGCTTACGCTTCGAGGAGCCTGACACGTCAGGAGAAAAGAGCCTCGGCTTACGAATTAGAGTGTCTGGCCGTCGTCTTCGGCATGGAGAAATTTAGCCCGTATTTGGAACATAGGAAGTTCGAACTGGAAACTGACAACCAAGCGTTATCCTGGTTACTTGCTAGACCCAGGTCTTTAGGCAAATTGGGAAGGTGGATCGCGAAGATCATGTCCATGAAATTTAGTGTAACGCATATTAAAGGCACTCGGAATATTATTGCTGATACTTTGTCGCGTATGTTCGAGGAAAGTGAAGAGTATGGCGATGAAGACAATTTGGAATGTTTTCCTATTCTCAATGATTTTCCGTTAGCCTTTTCTGATATTTCCCAACATCAAAGTTCTGATCCTGTTTTGTCTGGCCTCATTAAGAATTTGAAGGATGGTAACTCTTCTAACAAATATTTTCTGTCGAGAGGTGTTCTGTGCATTTCCCCTTTTGGCCCCTTTCCGTCACGTGTTGTTTTGCCCCAGAATTTAATTGATATGGTGTTCGCTTATTACCATGACTCCTTATTAGGTGGTCATCTTGGCTTTATAAAAACCCGCCGCAAAATATCTCAGCATTTCTATTGGCCTTCTATGTCCCAAGATATTGAACACCGTATCCGGTCTTGTAGTACTTGCGCCACGAGTAAACCTTCGCGAAATACCAAGATAGGGTTTTTAGCTTCTACTGTCCCCGTGCGCTCTTTCCATATTTTTCACATTGATCATGTAGGCCCATTACCCCGTACCCGTGGTGGCAACCGTTATATTCTTGTTATCGTTGATTCCTTTTCTAAGTTTACTTGGTTATGTCCCGTGCGTGAAGCTACTTCTTCAGCCACTATTAAGGCCCTGAGGGATTACGTCTTTCAGCATTTTGGTTTCCCCGAGATCCTTATTTCAGACAATGCGTCTTGCTTCACGTCAAACCCATTTAGGAAGTTTTTGTTCTCTCTAGGTATAAAATTTTCCACTTTGTCCCCCTACCATCCTCAACCTTCAAATGCCGAGCGTTTTAACCGAAATTTGAAAGCGGCTCTTATAGCTTATCATCACGATTCTCAGACATCTTGGGATCTCTCCCTTATCTGGCTCCAACTTGCTTTTAACTCTTCTTTTCATGAGTCTATTAAAGATTGTCCTTTCAATGTTATATTCCGTATCCAACCTTCGTGTCCCTTATCTAATATGTGGAAGATTAGCGATCTTTTGCCTCGTAACCCGCGCACCGTAGCTGAAGTGTGGGGTAGTGCAAAAAACAATTTGATTAAAGCACGCGAAAGATTCGCCAACAATTACAACCGAGGAAGGAAAGAGAACATGTTCAAGATAGGTGATTTGGTGTGGTGCCAGAAACACAACCTTAGCTCTGCCATTAATAAGCAGTCAGCGAAATTAATTACTCGTTGGTTTGGTCCTTTTAAGGTGCTAAAATTCTTGACTCCGGTTTCAGTGGAATTGAGTCGTCCCGACAATGATACTTGTGTTAGAAAGGCTCACATTTCTCAGTTAAAGTCCGCTTACGGTCCATATCGACGTGTGGAGGACTCCGAACAGGAAAATGATGAAGAAAGTGTGAATGGCGATGTTTTGAAGGTATCATCTGTTTCCCCGATTTTGTCTTTCCCTGATTTTCTACATTTTGATGTACCCTGATTTTTCTGTTTCTTTTGGTGTTTGACTTTGTTTTGGATGCGCACGCTTGTCCTTTTCTCTATGAGTTTTCTCACGTTTTGTCTTTGTTGTGTTGGGGTTTGTCTTTGTACTCCCCTCTTTTGGGATTACGTGGAGACGTCCATGTTCCCTTTTGTTCGTCGTTTGGCCGACGTTGCTGGGTTTTTGGCCCATTTTGGACATATCGAGTCCTTTTCTATCTGTCATTTTGTTAATTAGTTTAAGTTTTTCTGTGTTTCGGTTTGGTTTGGTTAGGACTTTGGGTGTTGGTTTTGGTGGTGTTTTTAAATATATATGTGGGGTGGCTGGTGCTCTCTTTCCTTTGCCGGGCGGAGACAACCAGCGCCTTCACTATGGGTTCTGGGTGTCTTTCGGGATTTCCATTCTCTTCCCTTAGCTGGGCGGATGGTAGAGGTCGTTGGGAGTCATCGGGGCCCAAATTTTTCTCGATTCGTCGTTTCGGTCGCGCGAAGGAGACGACCTTAACTACTCCTGTAGGGTTGTTTTGGGGGGTTCATGTCAGTCGCGTTATGGGACGACTTAAAACTCCCCGTTTGGCTGTTTGTTCTTCTCGACATGGGCAAACTAAACCTGTGTTTCAGGTTTTGTTTGTCCTTGGCGGGGGGAGCAATGTAACGTCGTCTCGTTACTTGGAAGTTCGTTTCGTAATTTGAATTTGTCGCGGCGTTGTGACGTCACCTGGTGTAGTGCGCTCTTTTGGGGAGTTTCGCTACCTGCCTGATTCTGATTATTCATTCTGTTGTAAAATGTTGTTCGGAACGTTTTGCTTGTATAGGTTATGTACTGGAAGGTACTGTACTAATATTTGTTGGTGATATTTTCTTGATTTTTGTTAAATCAAATGATTTATTATGAGTACTCTTTTTACCCTATCCGTAGGTAAGTTCTTTGGTTTATTTTTTTTTCTTTAGAATTAAGCAGATAGCCTGGAAAGTCTCACAAATATTCTTATGAATACGATGTTATTTTCTAACATCTAACTTTGGAAATTATGTTGTACAATTTTTATTTTTATTTTTGAAATGACTTGTTTTCAACTACTTATATTATTTACTATTCTCTGTTTTCTGAATATGATTATATACACCTTTCTGTGGGACTTAAGTTCCGTTTATTTTAATAAGTAGTGCAGTTTTCCTTCTGGAAATTTCTTCAGACAATTCTGTGACTGTTTGGTACATGTGTTGTAATTATTATGCACACCTCTGTATGCTTTATCTTTTTACTTGTTTCTCTTTTTTTTAAATAATTCAGCTAGTGTTTTTCAAAATTAAAATTTTTCTTTAATTCTGTTTATCAAGTTTTTTTTCTTAATGGGGGGGCTTTAAAATGTTGTTCTCTTGTGAGTGCAAGATTTTAATTTTGTTTGGTTTTGTAAATTTTCAGGGTTCTACTTACGGTTTCTACCTTTGGTTTCTAACTTTGGTTTCTATTAATGGTTTCTAATAATGATTTCAACTTCTGTTTTCAACATTTGATTTCAACTTATGATTTCAAATTATAATTAAAGAAATGTAAAAGAGCATGCGTTTGTATTGATGGCTTATTATTATTCAAAACACTGGATCTGGTAATGTACACTTTTAATATTTTTATATCATTATTGGATATCTTCATCGAGTAGTTTTTGGATATGACTGGGTAAATCTACCTCACCGATATAAGAAGGGGTATCGCCTAATCAACTACTTCTACTATTTTTGGAGACTTACCTTTTTTTTTTAAATTAACTAGTTTTGTAAAAAATATAAAGTGTTGAATTTTTATTAAATATTTTTAATAAAAATTTATTAAAATATTAATAAAATTATTAATTATTAAATTTATTTAATAAAATTTATTAAATTTTTTAATAGAAATAAAAGGAAAATAATAATTATGTGATATGATAATCTGGTTATTTGATATTGTATGCCGTTCTATAAGATGAATTAATATTTTTTTTGGGGTTGTCGACAACACAATTTTGTTAGTTTTCGCAGGGTGCACCCACCTTTTGTGATTAGTATTTTTTTTTGTAATTTTGTTAACATGGAACGACTCCATATCTTGTAACAAATCTATAAACTTAAAAAATATTTTTATTGATGAAATTGATGATTTTCACATAAAAGAAATCTTTGTATTGTGTCTATTTAAATTAACTATTATTATAAATTTTTGATATTATTTGGATATAAATTTTTGGTAAAATTTTGAGCCATCCATAGCTTTTGCATGCATTTTTTTATTTTTATTTTTTTGCTCTTTTCTTGTTGATTTAATTTAATATTAAAATTTCTTTTGGTGCAACTATTACTTTGGTTAATTTATGTTTTCCCTTAGCAACCACAATTCTACGCTTCCTGTTTTTTTTTACTTATTGTTGTGTTTTTTTATTTATGTTCACCTCAATTAGTATCGTTTTCACGAGGTGTTACAATATAGGCAAGAGAAAGTAAAAATTAGGTGGGTGGACAAGATAAGTAATTTAGAGGTTCTTACGTGAGTGGATGAAAAAAGAAGTATATGGAAGCATCTTACCAGAAGAAGGGATAGGCTAGTGGGGCACATCTTAAGACATCCAGGTATTGGTCTATCAATAATGGAGGGTAATACTAAGGAAGTGAATTAAGCAAAGGTTAGAGTTTATAAAGCAAATCAGAAATGATGTAGGGTGTTACAGGTATGTAGATATGAAACGACTTGCGGAAACCAGAACTGAACTGCATCAAACCAGTCGAGACTGATGACAAAAAATTTTTTTTAGGTTTTTTGAACCCCAGGGCAGTCACACCTCGATTTTGGATCTTTCGTGAGGATTTCAGAGGGCAAGGAACAAAAAAGATTCTTATCATTTTTTCACTCCGAGGCCCCCATTATGGGTTAGAATTCCCAGACAAAACTACAAACATTCAGATTTATACGTATAGATGTGACTGATATTGACAGTTTGTTTTCTGTAATGTTTCTTTTCAATACTTTTTAAGAGAAGAAATGTTTGATAAAATTTTAAAATAAATAAACATACTTTGCACGATCTTGAAAAAAATTTCATTGAAAAAGTATTTGGGGCGACTAACTACATGTGAATGTTTAGTTTTCACATTCCAAATTTCACCCACCACATTGCAAGAAACACATTATACTAATAACCAATCTTTTTGATCCTTTCTTAATATCTCTCAACTGAACATGGGTACCTTATTTTTTACCCCGATATTGTCAGGTTAAAAGGTTGATATTATCAGGTCAAAAGGAAAATGTGCGGGGAGACATTTTACCCTTCTTAACCAAATGTACTCTTTTGACAAGTTATACCATCAGATTAATGGGGAGAGAGGTTCAACCGATCTGTTCATAGTTCTTCTCCAGTTAGAGTCTAGTTAGATTGTATACTTTTTACACGGGAACACTTAATCAATGTAAAAATGCCACATACTTTGTAGCAATAGATTAAAGTAACTTACATAACAGGTTTATTTCTCTTAGAATTAATGTATCCAGTAATTGTATCTAAATCATACGTGTGGTTACAGTATGTATTCTTAACGGGATTCTTCATAATCAGTTGACTAATTGGATCAATTAAATTCACTGTTGACTGAGTTACAATGATATCATCATCTCGAGAACTATCTGTAATCACAAAATACAATAAATACAACTAACGGATAAAAACACTAAGTAAAACTAATTAAAATGATATAGTTAAAGTTATATTACTGCCAATGAATAAATACTAACTTCACAATATTATAATAGACCAAAAAAGAATTCCTTATCATTAAAACTAATTTTATTAATATTAGACCATGACTATTTTCTTAGCAGTATAGCAGATATTTCAATTATGCAAAATGTTGGACAGGGATGTCCAATTTCACCTGCCTTGTTCAATATTTATGTGAACGAGCTTATGTTTGTGTGGCAGCACCAAGTTGACAAGGGTATTTCTCTCACCCGAAATACTTACCTGAACCATTTAATGTTTGCTGACGACACTGTAATCATACAGGAATCTGAGGACAAGCTGCAAGTTGCGATGCATAGGCTCGGCCTCATAAGCAAATACTTTAATATGAAAATAGCAGCAGGAAAAACAAAAGTCATTGCTTTTCGTGGAAAATGGCCTATAAGATCTAAAATAGTAGTCGAAAACAAAATCTTGGAGCAAGTGTCAAATTTTAAATACTTGGGATGTGACATAACGCATGATTATGACCGGGATCCTCAACAAAAAATATCGAGGTTCAACATGATATGTGGGGCAATAAACCGATCCCTCAGGAGTAGAGCTAGAAAGAACACCCTGCTCAAATTTTATAAAGTAATGGCGATCCCAGCATTGGCTTATGGAAGCGAGACATGGGTCCTTACAAAGAAACAAGAATCAAAAATTCAGGCAGCAGAAATGCGATTCCTGAGGCAGGTGAAAGGTTGTACAAGAGAGGATAGAATCCGAAATGAGGAGATAAGGAGAGAGTGTGATGCCCAGCCACTCTTGAGCATATTGAGAACCTACAGGAAAAATTGGTCAGATCATGTTATAAGAATGTCACAAGACCGCCTTCCTCGATCTGCGCTGCTCTATAAACCAATCGGAAAGAGAAATATTGGTAGGCCGAGGAAAAGATGGACGCCGGAACAGGCTTGAATAGCCTAATCCATGAAGACGACGACAAGTAGGATTTAGTTAATTTAAGTGCGAGATAATCAAGTTAATAGTTAAGTTCATTTAATGTCATTAATTTATTATTTATTATAAGTATCTTGATTGCCGTTAATTGCAATTTATTAGCAGATTTAAGTAAGACCATTATTTGTAATTTAACACTTGTAATAAATACTTCTTACCACTACAAACGATCGTTTGTTAATTATTTATTTTATCCCAATCCCGGAAGACTTTAGCAATATGTTACAATATAAATAGTGGCCCTCATATAACCAAAGCAAAATACTTCAACTGATTCCCAGGAAACGATACAATAGTGAACAAAATGATAACACAACAAAAATCATTAAACACAAAATTTTTAAAATAGAAATATAATCGATTCCGGATAATTGGTCCACTGGTTAATGGGGGCAGCCGGTTTTTTGGGATAGTTCTTTAATGATCAAAAACAGAATGGGATTTTACATTGATAAGTACTCCGTTTATTTGGTCCATAATGAGGCTTATTGGGGCCAATCTGATGTAAGTACAGTATATGTTTTATTAAAACCATTACAGACCAACGACGAACAACACGTGGTTCTAAGAAGCAAGATAAGGTAATGGGAAGGATAGAGATAGTAACTGTTTAACGAACTACACGTGGTTATAAGCAGCAAGATAAGGTAATGGGAAGGATAGAGGTAGTAACACTGTTTAAGAATCACAAAAGGAGGTTATACACTTGGATGATGCCAGGTGACAAGGGAAGATACCAGATAGATTACATAATGGTTAGACAAAGATTCAGAAACCAAATTATGAACTGTAAAGCCTATCCAGGTGCAGACATAGGGAGTGATCATAACTTAGTAGTAATGGATAGCAGGCTTAAACTTAAAAAACTGAAGAAGGGGCAGGAAAATGCTAGGTGGGATGTAGATAAACTAAGAGAACAAGACAACCAGGTAGGTTTCCAGGAGAGTATTCAAAAAGGGATAGAAGAAAGGGGTAATGACACAAGAAATGTAGAGGAGTGGATAAACTTCAAGGAGGTGGTAGTGAAAGCAGCGGAAGAATGGATAGGACATACTAAAAGAAGAGGTAGGAAACCGTGGATTACTAATGATATTTTAGAACTGATGGATGAGCGAAGAAAATATAAAAACGCAAAGGATGAGAGAGGTAAAAGGCAATATTGCTACTTGAGAAATACCATAAACAAAAGGTGTAAGAAAGCGAAGGAAGAGTGGATCAGAGCGAAATGTACGGACATTGAAAGTAAAATGGCAGTTGGTAAAGTAGACGCAGCTTACAGAAAAATACGGGAAAACTTTGGAGAACGAAAGATGAAAGCTGTTAATTTACAAAGCGCAGATGGCAAACCATTGTTGAATGGCCAAGAGAGAGCTGAAAAATGGAAGGAATACGTAAACCAACTCTACAATGGAAAAGAATTAGAACATGATGCGATAGAACAAGAAACTGATGTTGAAGAAGATCAAAGAGGGGACCCTATACTAAGAGAAGAATTCGATAGGGCACTTAAGGATATGAATATGAATAAGACAACAGGAATAGATAACATACCATCGGAATTATTATTACAATGTGGAGAAGTTGCTCAAAACAAATTATACAAACTTGTGTGCAGAATGTATGAGAGTGGAGAGGTACCATCGGACTTTAAAAAAATTATTATGATTCCAATACCAAAAAAGTCAGGAGCGGAGAAGTGTGAACATTACAGAACCATCAGCCTAACATGCCATGCATCCAAGATACTGACAAGAGTTATATACAGAAGAATAGAACACCGAGTAGAAGTATTGGACGATGACCAATTGGGATTTAGAAGGAGAATGGGAACTCGAGATGCAATATTGGCTCTGAGACTGATTATTGA
Organism: Catonia carolina; assembly: GCA_035578175.1. Taxonomy (NCBI): domain Eukaryota; kingdom Metazoa; phylum Arthropoda; class Insecta; order Hemiptera; family Achilidae; genus Catonia; species Catonia carolina. Next base: position 63,085,914 of record JAQMRL010000001.1, on the reverse strand, counting down.
GAAAAGGATAAAGAAAAATAAAACTACTTATATGGCATTTGTAGATTTAGAGAAAGCATTTGACAATCTGGACTGGAGTAAAATTTTTAAAACTTTGAAAAGGCTAGGAATTAAATACAAAGAAAGGAAAGTTATCTACAGTCTGTATAAGAATCAAACGGCTGTTCTGAGAATCGAAGGGTATGAAAAAGAGGCTGCTGTAAGGAAAGGTGTACGACAAGGTTGTTCTTTGTCACCACTACTTTTTAACTTGTATATAGAAGAGGCTATAAATGAAGTGAAGGAGAAATTTGACGCAGGAATAAAAATTCAAGGAGAAACAATAAAAATGCTGAGATTCGCCAATGATATAGTAGTATTAGCCGAGACAAAGAAAGAACTAGAGGATGCCTTAAATGGAATGGATGAGATCTTGAGAAAGGATTACTTCATGAAAATTAATAAGAACAAAACGAAATTGTTGTGCAGCAGCAAGAGTGGTTTAGAAGAGATGGGAAATTTAAAAGTAGGCAACGAAAACATACAGGAAGTTCGGGAATTCTGCTATCTAGGGAGTAAAATAACAAAGGATGGTAGAAGCACAAGTGATATCAAGAGTAGAATTGCTCAAGCTAGAAAAGCCTTTAAAATGAAAAAAAGCTTACTGACTACAAATATTGATTTACAGATTAGGAAAAATTTCTTAAAACATTATGTTTGGAGTGTAGCATTATACGGAAGTGAAACGTGGGTGATAGGGGCTGTAGAAAAGAAGAGGATAGAAGCTTTTGAAATGTGGTGTTATAGGAAAATGTTAAAGATTAGGTGGGTGGACAAAATAAGTAATTTAGAGGTTCTTAGGCGAGTGGATGAAAAAAGAAGTATATGGAAGCATCTTACCAAAAGAAGGGATAAGCTAGTGGGGCATATCCTAAGACATCCAGGTATTGGGCTATTAATAATGGAGGGTAATATTGAGGGAGTAAATTGTAGAGGAAGGCAAAGATTAGAATACACAGTCGAAATCGCTTAACGTGAAATCGTTGGGGCCGGAAAATAATTTCGTGTTAAAAGAATACAAAAAAAAATTAATGGTTCGGACTATGTTAATAAAATCATGTTAGCAATTGGAACTGAACTGCTTTATTATCTATACAATAGGTCTAATAATACATTTTTACCACTATTCCATAAAAGAAAACAAATGTAATACAGAAACAAATAATTTAGGTACACAGACCTACCTAGTCTTTTATGAAAAAGTCCGTGATTTTTTTTTGTACACGATTCTTTAAAATTATATTTTCTATGAAATGTTCCAAACCGTCTATACTCTGCAATAACTCTACACCGTCTGAATTGGCTTGAAAGAAGCGCCGTACATTTTGCAACGCGGATAACGTTTCCGCAGCACTTGGAACTCCCAAATCATTGTCTGTTGCGGTGTTTTCCCCATCATCTTCCTCACTGTTTTCTCCTGTTTCACTAGCTTTCAGGACGCTATCTACGATATCAGTGTCTGTGAAAACTGGTGTTGTCGTAAGATCGTCGTCAACGTTGATGTATTCACTTAACTGCAATGAAACGTGATTAGCCTCTGTAAAACGATTAAATAAATCCTCAAAAGTCGGTTCCGCTTCCACTTCTTCTTCTTCACCAACAAAATCGACAGTTTTTAAACAAAATCTTGCCTTACGAAAACAATTTTGTATCGTTGTAGGAGTCACAAGATCCCATGCAGAACGTACAATATTACATGCGTCCAGAATGTTAACGCTAAAATTTGTTTTTCCATCAATCGCCGTCAAGTACTTTCGAAGAAGTATTTTTCTGTAGTGATGCTTCAGATTTTGGATGACTCCTTGATCACAAGGTTGTAAATACTCGTTGTGTTGGGAGGTAGAAATATCAATTTAATATTTTTTAGTCTAACGTTAGTCGAGTGAGCAGTACAATTATCAATAATTAACGCTATTGACTTTTTTTGACGAGAAAAATGTTTGTCGAGAGTCAGCAGCCAGTCCGAAAAAATTTCGGAAGTCATCCAAGATCGAGAATTCGCTGTATAAGTAACTGGTAATTGTTTCACGTTTTTGAAGCAACGTGGTTTCAGACTTTTTCCAATAACTAACAGAGGCAGTTTAATGGAACCATCTACGTTGCAGGCGACAAGTACTGTGATTCTTTCTTTAGATTTTTTCCCACCGGTACACTTATCTCCCTTAAATGTTAGTGTTTTGTCCGGTAAACAACGATAAAATAAGCCGGCTTTGTCAGCGTTGAAAATACACTCAGGAAGGTAGTCCTTTAATAAAGCAGGTAATGTTGAACTGAGCCATTCCGATGTCATTCCTGGTGTTACAGATGACGATTCACCGCATATGTTTTTGAAAATCATACCATTTCTTTTTTTAAATCGTTCGAGCCAGCCAGGATTTGCAGAGAACTTTAAACCTAACTTTTCAGCAAATACATTCGCCTTTTCCATCAAAAGTGGTCCAGAAATCGGAGCTGTTTGTGACCTAGCCTGCTTACACCATGCCACAACTGCAGTTTCCAAGTTCTCGTGATTAGCTGTCCTTAACCGTTTGCGATCGGGATCAAATTTACTAGTTTCATAATTTTGTTTTATTTTTTCCTTATTTTTTAAAATTGTAGAGAGAGTAGAATTTGGTACATTGAACTGTTTACAAATTTCACTTTTTGTTTTCTTACCTTCTTCAACAGCATCGAGAAGCGCCATTTTGGTTTTCATGGATAACGCCGTTTGTTTACGCTTTCTTTCCATAATTACTGACCGGTGCTCTGCACTGAACTTACACACAATTGCACTTTAAAATAAAACCTACACTCAAAACTACTGTTCAGTTTAAAATAACCTGCTTTTGTTTTGCATAACTTAGGAACAACAGATCGGTACAACACTACTGTTTCGGACACGCACTGAACGCTAACTGCACTGTATTGAATTTAGCTTAACATCGAAAACGGTAGGGTTTGGAATGTGGGCGTGGTAACTTGTAGGGCAGGGTTTTGCTTTGTTATCGCTCTGTACTAGTGGACTCCACAATGGGATCTTCATTTCCAGCGATAAATTCATTACATAATTCCCAGAAATATTTTCTCAAAATCTATTTCCTGTTTTTAACTCTTGATATTTTTTCGTGCTAACCGATATTTCAGTATAGAATTGTTCGTGTTATCAGAATAAAAACGTATAAAAAATACATTACGCTTAGTAGGGACCAGAAAAACATTTCGCGTTAACCGAATTTTCGTGTTAACCGTTTTCGCGTTAAGGGATTTCAACTGTATAAAGCAAATTACAAAAGATGTAGGGTGTAACAGGTATGTAGATATGAAACGACTTGCGCAAGATAGAACAGGGTGGAGAACTGCATCAAACCAGTCGAGACTGATGACAAAAAAAAGAGGTAGTAAACATTTTGACAGATAAACAACAGTAATCACATATCAGTCATAATAAAGATGTTATTTAATTACAATGTGTAGGCTACACAATCATCATTGCACAAATTTCAGTGAGTCATATCCACTAGTTATGCCCAACCTTACAAGCCGTACAGCCTCCTTGCAACTTATGGTTAGTTGTCACTTGTCATACGTATATAGAACGTTTGTAATTCCATGTTTTTCATCAGTTTTTGTGATTTCATGAGTGTACTGTAACACAGTTTCTTGAGTTGGTTGTTTTGTTATCTGCAGGCATACTTTTTTATTTTTTTAATTCCCATTCGTTTCACACATCATGTTCATATTTTTATGTGTAGGCTTACAGTACAGTACCTACTATCAACATCTTTGTGAGTTAAAAGTCGCGTAACAATATGACTGTGTGAATGAATAAGGCTTCTCGACAAAATAAAAACTTATCCACCTAAATTAAGCCAACAAACTATTGGAACTAACTGGTGTACTGAAAATTACAATATCTTGTATTGTGCTCAAAGAAAATTAAAATACGCCAATAGTGGGCATTAAAAGATCATAGCCATCTCAGAAAAGAAAACATAAAGGAAGGATCCATTTGTTGAGAAGCGTTGAAATTAATCGTTCGCCATTGTAACTTTGCAAGATGTTAGTGTCAATGGTCCAATGCTTAAAACCAAGGCAAAAGGTTTTGCTAAAATGTTAATCATTGTTCTGATACCCTTTTATTTTTTTTCGTGTGTATATGGATGGAACTTGCATGTAAAATTTATGTACGTGATAATTTTAATAAAATACAGTATCGTATACACCATAGTTTATGAATTTGTTTATTAGGGCCAGCCGTTTAATTGGGCCAATATGCTCCGGTCCCTATGTGCTCCAATTATCCGGAATTGACTGTATATAATTTTTAATAAAATGTCAAGACAGCTGACTAAATTTGTATTATTTACATCTGACTGTTTTGCATTCACTGCTAATTCAGACAATGAGAAGGCTTATAGATGAAACAAATAATGAAAAAATTATTGAACGTACATAGTGTTCATAGACTTACTTGCTCTCATTAGACTGTTCAGTTTGTCATCAAATTCTTTTTCAAATTTTTTCGTATGACTCATTCTCTTTTTAGAGGTTGATTCTTCTGACTGCTGATATTCCTCTTCATACATCTACAAATAAAGAATTGTCTAATTATTAAATTTTTTAACTAATTTTTCTAAGACACCAATTAAATTACTGCATTAAGGACTTCTTCTTTTCACTGAATTTCCTAGTAATTTTACATCAAAGGATACTAGAATACTAACAGACAAGATTATTTAAAAAAATTTCAATTAAAAACAAAATTGTGATATTTCTTTCAGGTTCTTTCAGGATTCCGTTATTTATAAATAACAACCTCTTTTTAAATCTATAACAAACATTTATTTAAATCAGTTATTTAAATAATGTTTACAGTTATAACAACTACAAATTACACTGAAATAATTAACTTAATAACAGGCTAAATTAAGTCAAAATGTTTTAAAACTTAATCAAGACTAAAACGAAACTAAAAAATGATATGGCCATTTAAAATCAATGATTAATTTATTTCTACATTAATAATTAAACATTCCTCATAGTTTGCATTTCTGTTGGTTGTGCAAACCAGAATGTGTAGGCCTACAAATTAAAACTTCTCCAAATATCTCTCCACTGGGTACCAAATAACTTGAATCAAACAACATGAATCAACACATACAGCTGTTCGGTTTAAATATTCCATTGATTACAACAATGAGGCTTAAAACTTTTAATATCAAATAGTTACAGCGAATGTAATGTGAATAGCTTATATTCCAGAAAATAAATGTCAGATGCTGCAATGGAAAATACAAGATTACTTGCACAAAAACATTTCAAGATCAAAACATATTACTCATCCTTAAATGCTTATTAAATTGCAACTGTTATGTAGAATCATAAAAAGTTCACACAGTTCATTTTGTTAAAATTGAGTTTTGTAATAGATAAGTAAACACTTAGAATCGAAATACAGACAATTCTGGATAATTGGGGCACATCAGGACCAGAGCATTTTGGCCCAATTAAACGGCTGGCCCTAATAAACGAATTCGTAAAATGTGGCGTTACGATACTGTATTTTATTAAAATTATCACATACATAAATTTGATAAGCAAGTTCTATCCATACACACACGAAAAAATAAAAGGGTATCAGAACAATGATTAACGTTTTAGCAAAACCTTTTACCTTGGTTTTAAGCATTGGACCATTGACACTAACATCTTGCAAAGTTACAATGGCGAACCATTAATTTAACGCTTCTCAATAAATGGATCCTTCCTTTATGTTTTCTTTTCTGAGATGTCAATGATCTTTTAATGCTCACTCTTGGTATATTTTAATTTTCTTGGAGCATGATAGAAGCTATCATAATTTTCGATACACCAGTTAGTTCCGACAGTTAACGTTGGCTTAAGTTAGGTGGATACGTTTTTATTTTGTCAAGAAGCTTTATTCATTCACACAGTCATATCGTTACGCGACTTTTAACTCACAAAGACGTTAATAGTAGGTACTGTACTGTAAGCCTACGCTTAAAAATATCAACACGATGTGTGAAACGAATGGGAATTAAAAAAAAAGTATGCCTGCAGATAACAAAACAACCAGACTCGAAAAACAGTATGTTAGAGTACACTCATGAAATCACAAAAACTGATGAGAAGCATGGAATTGCGAATATTCTATGTATGTATGACAAGTGATAACAAACCATAAGTTACAAGGAGGCTATACAGCTTGTAAGGTTGGGCATAACTAGTGGATATGACTCACTGAAATTTGCGCAATGACGATTATGTAGCCTACACATTGTACTGTAAATAACTTTTTTATTATCACTGATGTATGATTTCTATTGTTTATCTGTCAAAATTTTTACTATTTCTATCCTGCCCATTATCTTATCTTGCCGTTTAGAACCACATGTAGTTCTTCGCTGACCTGTAATGGTTTTAATAAAACATATTTTTACATACATCAGATTGGCCCCAATAAGTGGCATTATGGACTGAATAAACGAAGTACTTATCAATGTAAAATCCCGTTCTGTTTTTGTCCATTAAAGAACTGTCCCAAAAAACCAGCTCCCCCAATTAACCAGTGGATCAATTATACAGAATCGACTGTACTTTACAATATTTTTTTAACACCCAACATAATTACATTATCAATAGTTGTTATCCTAGTAGTTACAACGCACAGGGTCTGTCCCTAAAGTTCTGGTAATGAATTTCCATAGCCAGCTACTTACACTTGCGCAGTGCGGCTTCTGATGGAAGAAATGGTAGAGGGTCTTAGATAGAAAATGCCTGTCAACAGTCACCTGCAGCGGAAAATTTGGAGCATTATAACACTACTAAATTAAAAATGGTGCAGATACGCTAAAAATGCTTAGGCAAGCCTTCGTGGAGGATGCAAAATAAAACTGAATCAAACTTTGGAGTGGCACAAGAGGATTTAGGAGGGTTGCGAAACCTTTGATGACAAGCGCTCAGGGCACTTGTCAACGAAAAACTGACGATACGGTCCAAAGAGTGCGACAACTTTTGAACTGGAAATGACGAATGAGTATCCAGGTATTAGTCGAAGAAAGTGACGTATCCAAATCATTTGTTCACCACATTTTAACAGAGAATTTTGACATGAGAAAGGCCAACACCTAGATGGTGCTGAAAGCTTTCACTGACGACATGAAGGAATAGTGCCTGTCTAAGTGCCGGGAATTGCTCGAACACTACAAAACCAAGCCTGAAATTTTGACTTGGAATCAGCTGAATTCTGTATACACAATAGAAATAACTCTGAAAGGACACCACCATGGGAGTGGAGAGGGTAAAAGAAGCTTCGATAGCCTATCTAAGAGGTCCCCGTTGAGGCCTTTCAGGGAGCCTATGAGGAGTAGATGAAGCCTTGAAAAATGTGCATCGAGTCAGGAGAAGAGTACTTCGAAAAGTTCTAAAGAGATTGTAAACTTATGTTCAATAAAGGATAAAAAAAATTACCGGAATTTTTGGAACAAACCCTTTCTGTAACAAAAAAGCATGCACATGTTCTCTATTGATATAAAAAACATGAAAAGATTAAATTTTTTAAAATATTTAAAAAATTATTAACCTTACTTGAAACACATTAACTGGTGAATCATTTCCATCCATGGCATCAATTTTTTCTTTCACAGCGTGTAATGCATTTGTAGCTACAACCCACTCTGACTGAAGACTTTCATATTCAGTGGCAATGCTCCTTATTTCTTTAAGCATTCCTTCTTGTTCATCAGCTGAAAAAATTAGCCACATATTTTCAGTCATCCATCAAAAGAAGCATTTAAAGCTAAGAGCAACTAAAAACTAGTTTGAGAACTAGAGGCCAGTTCCACGAAGCTATTCTACACTCTGAGGCAAAGTTTGCACTCCACAAATATTTTGGATTTTATATTACTATTCCATGACAATTACCCTGGAAAACAATAGTAAAGAATGCATTATTATTCCAAAGCGGAAAAAACCACGCTTAAACACCTAATCTGCATCTTCAAAATTATGCATGAGATTTTGGTCTACAGTAGTTGTATTTGCACGAAACATTAAATAAATTACATAATTAATTAGTTTAAACGATTTTCACCATTAATTGTTAAGAAAAGATGTTGTATGTACTATTTTTTTTTTCTAGAGAAGCTGATCAAATGAAGTTGAACAAATCAATCCCATAAGAAATTATTATTATTTCAGTATTTTCAAAGGATTGGAAGTGTAGTAAATTAATAATTTTGCGTAAAAAGGGTAGTAGGAAAGAAATAAAAAGTTATTGCCCAAATACAATGTGTGGGCTGGGAGGTATATACTTTTTCAAGTATTTTGAAAAACAGGATCATTAGAGAAATATATGAAAATCAGCCTCTAGAACCAGCACAATTGAGACTTCGTTATTCAACATCTGATCATCTTCAAATATGTAATCAAATATCTGAAAAATTGCTGGAATCTAGCTTTCCTATCTACGTTGCTTTTGACGATTCTAATGAAGCATTTGATTCCTTGTTCCTAGAAAAGAGAGGGAGGGAATTCAAAATAAGTAGAGGGTTAAATGAGGATGGTCTTTATCAACAGCTACCCTATATTTTAACTGTTTAATATATTTAAAAATATGGATAAATTAGATAAAGGTTTACACGTAAATGACTGCTGTCTTTCAAATTTGCAATTTGCAGATGATGTATTGTTAATGGCCCATTCAAGTCACACAAATTTAAGAAATGTTGGAAGAACCGGTAACGTGAAAAAAGAAAGGCTTAGGCTAACTCTAATTACACTAAAATTCTAATAAGAATGTAGTAGTGACAGATAATGTGGTAGCAGAATACGTAGATTATAAATTATGGGCTGATTATGTCATTCCAACAAAGAAATATCGATCACAGAAGGGGTTTGATAATCGATTAATGGGGCAAAAATAATTGCAGATTCGGATTGAGCACACAAATTGAAAAAAAAATTAAAATTGTAAAAATCGGAGGTTTGTAAACTACAATGAAGACAGTTACCGAGCGGAGCTGGGAAAACAATTTTTCACAAGTTTTATTTATTCTCAACAGTAACCATGCAATTATGCGACTACTCCCTAATATTCTAAATTTCACCTTTTTAAAATTAACAATGAAAGAAAATGAATTTAGAAATTCGAAAATGCGTCTGCTGATAACTGCTGTTTACACCTAAACAATGGGGACATAACCTTAACTAGTGACACCATGTTATTTACTGTTCAGAACCTACCGGTAGAGTATTTAACAATTTGTTCCACTATTGCATCTACTGCCGATTTCCCTTGATTATACAACCTCGATCGTTCGCAGATGATATCCATTCCGTACTCGTATAAAATTCCAATACAAACACTCAATACACACTAAACCTGCTTTACTTGAAACACTTCAAAAAAGTAGTCAGTAATGTTGGTAATCGATGTGTAGTGTAGTCCGCAGTCCGCTGTAGTCCCAATCCCAAGCTGTTTGTTGTCTAGCAAGAGCGGTAAAATTACAATTTGGTAAACAAACAATAAAATAGCCTCTACAATGGGATGATGACGTCACCGTTAAGAGCTGTTACGTCAGTGTAAAGAACCTGTGGTGTCAGTTTCTTCCTTGCAGGTAGTGTACTTATTTATCTCTGTAGTGTACTAAAAGGGTTCTTCACATGTAAACACTCCCATTTGCTAGCACTACCATTTTACACTACAGAAAGCTTATTTTGTGATCTCATCGTTAACAGATACGATTGCAACCTTGCAGAATTTTTAAAATGTCCCACACATGCCAATCCAAATAAGGGGAAAAATAAAGACATAACGCAATAGAACATCGCAAAAACGACTAGTTGCGACCATTATGGTCGTGATATTAGTAGCTGCAATATAGCTAGCCGAATTCATTCAGATGTGAGGTGGAACTCGAAAAATTAGTCGATATTGCGTATTTGGTCAGCGCAACTGGCTTCTGTGCCAGGGTCCCGGGTTCTTTCCCCCGGTCAGGTCTAGCATTTTTCATCGCTCAATTATCAAAGTTCACCGCGTGCATTAGCCTTACATCTTTAATTAATGTGCACAACCTACGTTAATTTAATACACACAAACATCTTGCAGGAAAAACAAAATTGTTAATTTCTTTCGTTTTACTATTCTAAGCCTTTGGAATATTTTAAAATATAGGTTAGAAAAGAATAACCACCAAAATGTTTATTATTCACGAACTAATTATTTTTATTTATGTGGTATAAGTCAAGCCCTTCAGATTAAAAAAGACGCATTGGTAGCCTATTTTTCTCAAGTAGAAACAATTTTAATTGTTTATTTATTTATACACTTGCTTTCACAGCTAAAAATCTCTTCTGCGATTTTATCAGTTTTCTTCACAAAAACTTTCAAATTTTCTTTTAGGTTTTATATCTTCTGCTTCCAAATTCTAAACTCTTTCTTCCATTTGTTGTAATTTCGTTTTAGACTGTCTCCTTCGGAATCTGGACCATCCTACAGGACTATCTTTGTTTGCACATTTTGATTCACTTGAACATTATTTTTATTGTTAGGCCTACCACTCTACTCCTTGAATCTAAGTTCTTCCAATTCGTTGTTCTAATCTATATCCTCTAATGAAATTTTTGTGCCGAGTAGATTTTCTGTTGGAATTCCAACAGATATTAAATTTCCAAAAATTTTCAGACTGTACTGTAGCAATTTGTCCTTAAGAGTGGTTATACAGCAGTTTAGAGTGAAGTATTCTGTGCAGATAGTAATATTTTTAATAATTTATTTATCTGCCCTTTTAAAAGAATTTACCCATGAGCTGAAGGGTGGCACTTTCTTCCGGAAAACTATGACACTTATTATTCGGTACATTCGCTTACGACAGGCGGTTAACTTCAAACGTACACGTCAACCATAAGTGGCAATTACTAAATGACAGACTGAAGCAGTTATGAAGACTATTAACCAAACGGTCAAAACTACCCATGACTTCAAAATTTTTAACATACAAGCCGATGCTTCAACCGATCTGGATGTTTGGTAGTCAGATTTATGGTGTAGCAAAGCCATCGGTCATTTCACGATTACATTTCCAAAGTAAATTCTTGCAACTCATTACTAATTGCCCGACTTATGTATCCAACAGATACACGATGACCTATGCGTCCCTTACGTTAATGAGACATTTCTAAAATTGTACTGTAGGTTCAGAGACAAACTTCAGAAACATAATAATCTCTTGATACACGACACGAATTCTCCAGACCTACTGGGAATACCACAAAGCGACTGAAACGCCGATAGAGTATAGACAAGATACATTAACACAACTCTTAAAACAGTAATTATGTGTACAAAAATATGAAATCAAAATTTAACACATTTTTCATTATCTAGAGAGCTACCACTGGGTGGTGTCCTCCTCAAAGTCATTAAAGCGGTTTGTCAAAAAATTGACATAAAATGTAAACCTTTTTGCTGGTAGTATTTTTACAGTTGCAAAATGAAACAATTTCATGGATGGACACAGTGACCAACGAAGCTGTATTGGAGCGGATGAATAAGGATTTGGAAGTGATGAACACCATCAAGAGCAGGAAGCTTGCATATTTCGGCCATGTCATGAGGAATGAAGAAAAATACGGCCTGCTGAAATCCGTTCTCCAAGGAAAGATCTATGGCAGCAGAGGACCAGGAAGAAGAAGAATGTCATGGCTGAAGAACCTGCGTACCTGGTTCTCCAAGACTACAACAGAACTTTTCAGGATGGCTGTAGATAGGATAGCCATAGTCAGACTGATCGCCAATATTCGGAACGAATAGGCACTAACAGAAGAAGAAGAAGAAAATGAAACAAAATGAAAAACGAACCCTGAATAATATTCTCCGATACGATTCCTTATTTGTGAACATGTTGTTAATCCTACTGTTTGTAGGATCCAATTTGAACAATTAAGAACAATAAGCAACTCCATGACCCAAAGAGATGAGAATGGATATGTATGTAGCCTTATGCAGTCTCAGGCCGACCATTCGTCAGAAAGTTTAGTTAACTGTATTTAACCATCAAACCACTTTCTAGTAAACGTGAACATGTGGAAAAATGTGTTACTTCTATAACAATCTACATCCTTCTACTTTCGTTACTAGTATTTCACTGCAAATTCATCAGACAACATTTCAATGTCCCATTTTTTTTTCTCTGCATAAAATTTTTCTGTAATTGTATTTAAAATCTCAACAAACTAAAATTATCAAAACGGTTTTCCACTTGCAAAATTTGATGTTTTGGGTATCATTTCTCGCTTGAATTAAAAGCTAATTGCCTATTGGCTGTAAGATTTTCCTTGGTTGTGACTGCTAACTAGAAAAACAATCTGGCCAGTCAGCGTTGGTCCATGTTTTCCAAACAAATTTGACTGTAGTATCAATCCACAATCGTGTGCCCATACCCTAAGGCACTTATATGACCTAGAGTAAAAATATTTGGAACATAAATTTTGTATTAAACGCACATAAAATAAACATACTTTCAAAATGTCATTTTCTCTGTTTCTTGAAATTCAGTATTATACTCGTAATTATTTGGCATTTAATAAAATTGTCTATGCAGACTAGTTCTTTTAATTGCAGCCATGTGATCCTGGAAAGAATTTATAGCAGCACTTATAAAATTATGTAGAACCCAACTATTTCATAAGTAAAGATTAAATGAATCAGCAGAGTTCATTGACATTCTCACAGATATGCTTTTCCTAGCTCACTCTTTGAGAGACCAGATGTATCCAAAGGAAACTGTACAGTACTTGCTTCAACTAAACAAACTACTTTATACATTTTATTGCAAAATACAAGTAATGTAATTTGCAAAATCAGCACTGTGGAACTTAATCAGAAACCTAATTATTTTTAACGCTGTCTTAAACAATAATCTCAGATTTCTGCAACATTAGGCATCCAACAAAAGAACAGTAGCCTATATAAAACCAGTTGTGGCTAATTTTAATTTTCACCTTTTGTTATTTGCACATTGCTTCTAACATGTTTTTAGTAACTAGATTTGAAAGAAACACGATTTAACATGGTTTTTAGAAAATTTCAAGTAACTAGCATACCAGATTTGTCAAAAGCAAAAATTGTTGCTTCATTGTCCTAGAATGAAATTGAGGCTGCAATTTTCAGTACGCTCGTAATATAACATCTTAATGATTTTTTAAAGATTCCATTCATGTCTTCCCTCTTGGTAAATGGGATAATTTCAATATTGTCAAACTATCTTGGAGAATATAATTACCTTTTGAATTGTGAAGCTGTAAACACAATTACAGCCACATTACCAGTTCTGAGAAAATTCTAGTGAATAGCTTTAAACCTTAGTCTACAAATTAAGTCCAATTGGAGTAGTTTTTGCTCTGCAATGAAAAATTTTTATGTACTACTAACAAATATGCTTTTAACAAATTTTCACTTGTCACTTCAACTGATTTGGTAATGAGGCTGCTATGGGTTATGTATCAGATACAACAAAAAAACCAGACTTCTGCTTTACAGTGCAATCCAATACTCTCCAATAGGCCATGGAGGTGGTCGCCTTAGAGAATTACATTTGAAGTTAAAACTATATTATTTTAATACTGGTTTACAGCCTGACTGATCATAGCTCATGAACAATTCAATTAACTGAGCTCTGGCTCGTATTAATTTTTCATCATTGAAATTGCATTATATGATACATCACAAACTCGATTATTTTTACTAAACATATTTAATCCATAAGACTTTGAGATGTTAATTTTTCTCAAAAATTTCTCATGGTCTAAGTGCAAACAATTAAAAAACATCCAACTATTTAAATGTTTAGTGGTTTTGAGCATATTTTGAGCATTTAAAAAGTTCTTAACATTTTTTAAAATAACAGAAAATTGAAACAGCAAATCAATTGTTTCAGATAAATATTTAACCCTAACACCAGGATTCTGCAAATAAGATTGTAGTTTTTAATTTAAAGAAAGTTTGCTTTGAAATTAAATATGGCTGCCTACTTGGCCAAGTGGATAGCTTGCTACTCAGCAAAACAGAATTTCCAGCTAGGGTTAGGAAAATTTTATGTTCTAACACATGGTTCCTTAACCCAAAGAAATCACTATTGACAAAGTTGTACAAGATTCTTTCAATAAACTAAAAAAATTAATTATTTTATTTTTTCTTAAAACCAATTAACTATTACTTGAACTGTTTTTATTGTACAAAATATGTTTGAAAAAACCAGCTGGATATTTTTTAATACACCTTTATACAAATACGCTTATTACAAAAATAGTAAAATACAAAGACTATTGAGAGTTTGGGTACTGAATAGTTTTACCAATTCAAACAAAGGTAATGAAACAAAAAAAAGCTTTTTAAAACTAATTTTTATTTAAAAACCTATTTAATACTTTAAGTTATTGCTAAGAATTACAACAACAAAAAAACTGGTCATACAGAATTTAAAACAGATAAGAATTTTATAATGTCAACAGAAAATAAATACATACAAAAAACTTAAGTTTATAAAATCTATAATAATGCTATATGTGGAAGCTGGTTTTATTTATTAAATATTAATATAACTAATACCAGAAGAATTCTCAAATCCACTGGCCATATGGCTTGCAGCCCAAACTGGTCACTCATTTGTACAGCCATTCATGAGAATTATAAGTTAATGAGTAGAATATTACGTTTGTAAAATATTAGTAGTATACTAGAAAACAGCAGAAGATTCCCTGATCTAAAAAAAATCTTAGACATCCACCTTCTGAATCACCAGGGATCATTTCGTTAAGCATTTAAGACTTTTACACTCTCTTATCACCTTCACCATTTGTTAAGTGGGCAAAAGGAGTTTAAGATGTAAACCCACAAATAAGAAATTTTGCTGCTTGTTCTACAAAGCAGTGATACTTAGTCCTTTAGGCCCCAAAAAATCAAATGAAGCCTTCATTCAATATTGCTATAGGAAAATTATTTCATAGTAAATAATTAGCATAATCAAATCTGCTAGCAATTTATCTTTTAAAAATCATATTTTGCTACTATATTTGGGGCTCTTCACAGGTGTCTGCCACATATCAATAGATCTACAGTTCCATTGTAGTTTCTCATACAATTTCTAATGATGTTTATTTACTTGTGAACCAGAGAGTGTGAAATGACAGAAAATGATTTTCCAAAAAAATAAGCTAAAGCAAAAAAAAAAAACAAAAAAATGGCTTCTTATGAGATACAACACTTGTCTTAGAAAGCAAAGTACTCAAAAAGATGAAACAAAACATTTTAACAAACAAAAACAACTTCTAACACTAACTGCTTGACTAAAGGTGTTATGTTAAAACACAATTCCAGCAGTAGTTTTCTTTTCAGTATATAATTTACAAAAAAGCAATTCTTAATCAAGTAATAAATAAGGTAATTTAAAACATTTGAGCTCAATACGACAAAAGCATCCAATACTGCCACCATGATTTGTTCTGTCAATTCGTTCCTAAATTATCCTACAGATTGTACAATACATAGCCCTTTTTTAATGTACACGGATCCTTACAAATGTTTAAAACTTAACTCAAGAATAGTGTGGGAAGAGCCAACTTGTTGCCATAGGTGGTCTTCTGTCAGCATTGGCAGGACTCATCTTGCAACTTTTCCATTAAAATTCTATGAATGGTGGTCCGGGAAACCTCAAAAACCAAAATACATAGATCATCCTGAAGTGATCAAAGATCTGCCGATCTTTACGGGTGGTTTGTTAAACCTTTGCAACAGTCTTGTCGAAAATTGTTGGTCTCCTACGCTTTCTTCTCCGTAAACTTCTGCACGACTTCTAGCTGCAAACTTCCTACACCACTTGCATAAATTTTTGACATCCATGAATTACTTTAATGTGATTTTACTCAATTGGTAACGAATTTCAATCAATTTAATGTTTACTGCATTCACAAACCAATACTGCGTAACTATGCACTTGGTGGTAGCTCCACTGGCTGCAAAACTAAAAATGAGCCTCCCAGCAAGGTGCAGGCAGGCTTATTAGAAGTGGGAGAAACAACAAAGATTACAGTGTTGCCAAAAGGCACACAAACAGTTTTTCTGAGTCCCGAATGCTTGAAGACCTTGCTTGTGGGGTTACCCTCAATAATTTTTCCCGATCAACAGAATTAAACAATGTCTGTTCAGGAAAAAGCAATTTAGTAGCATTTAGGAGTGAAGATATACCTACAATACGTATCACTGACCTTCAGGTTAGCAATTTTGTGCCCGTTACTACAGTATATTTATTTAAAAGACATTTTAAGATTACAGTTCTAAATAATAGCGTATTGTGTAACTTCAAAACAAATTTTTAGAAAACAATAATAAATAGAATAAAAATGGTTTTTAAATTTAAAATTATATCCTGTCACTAGATCACAACACAATGAATATTTTTATAAGCTTCTACTTTGAAAATATTATAAAAAATTAAATTTAATTAACATGGTAATAAAATTACTTTATTAAATTGTTTCTATATTTTGCTACCGTACACAAAAATAAACAGGAGTTCAAATAATGCTCTTCAATCGAATTTGAAAACTAATCAGTTCTTCTTATATCTTCTTCATGATCATGCGTAAGTTACGAGGCGGTGATCAAACAAATTGGTTACAATTTAAAAACAACTAAAAATTTTTGTTGCCACTATTCAGCCCAGGCATCAACCAGTCCATGTTTTTCAATGTATTTACGCCTTGCATCAGCAATAAGTTTTGCTTTACGCTCCATGAACGATATCATAGTTCCTTGGCCTTGACTTGAAGACTGCAACAAACACAAACAATTATTTAAACGAATAAAATTACCCTACTGCAGTTATACTTAAAATTACATTTTTGTTTTGCTTTCACAAATTAAGAGTTTAATATCCCTATTGGCACTGACCTATCAGAAAAATTTTCACTACGCCCTTTCTGAAGGAGTAACTGTCTTGGTAGTCTGTTTTCTATAGCTCCTAATGAGACTTGCATGCATACAAAAGGAATATTAACAGCAAAAGATGGTATTCCTCCAGTCTTACTAAATCAAAATTCTTAATATCTTCAGCAATAACAAGTCTGGTAATGGATAGTGATATTGATGAGGTTGATATGTACGACATGTTAATGAGTTGTAGTCTTGTACAGACTCAGCCCGACCATTCTAGAGAGAGTATGGCTCATTAAAACCCAACAAAAGTACACCGATAACTACTATGTAATAATCAAATTCGTATACAAGTTAGTACCTTAACTAGGATTTGAACCACAGAACTTTCATCTCCAAAAATCAGTTGTTAACAGCAGATTTGCGCTTTACATTCAAAAAATGATCAAAAAATAACTGGCTAGAAAAGTTTGCGTGAACTGTGAAAAAAGGTAGTTAGAGTTAAGAATATTATTTCTAACCTTATAAAATCCAGTCACTGGTTTTTATTAACCGTAACTGTTGTAATTACTTGAGGCTTGAATGAACCACAACATCTACATTTACCTGTCTATTGGCTAAACATGATTATTTTTTAATGATTCACTCTCCTCTTCCTAATAGATCAAGAAGTACAATTATTAAAGCCAAGTTTACTGCTTAAACTTTACAAATAAAGAACTATTGATAACACTGAAACATACCATTAGTTTATGCAGATATTCTACAC
Organism: Catonia carolina; assembly: GCA_035578175.1. Taxonomy (NCBI): domain Eukaryota; kingdom Metazoa; phylum Arthropoda; class Insecta; order Hemiptera; family Achilidae; genus Catonia; species Catonia carolina. The sequence continues at coordinate 63,068,176 of JAQMRL010000001.1, read as the reverse complement.
ATCCAGGAAAAAATTAAAAACTATAAAATTGATAAGATACTGAAATGATACCTCTACTATACGATTTTACCAACACTTGAAAACATACCAAAAGATATTTGTAATTTGCAGTACATGTAAACCAAACCGTTCAATAAATTATCTGAACAGCATATGTTTGTATAATAATAAATTACACCAACATCCACACATTCAACAAAATTAGGGGGAAAACACTAAGGAATAAAAATTAAGACTTACCACAGGATGATTTTTTGTTTGTGCTACGTTACTAGGAACAGGATCAGGACGTATTTGTTGCTGTTGAACAGGAGTAAATGGAACACTTCCTTCCAAAATATTTGATATTGTTATATCTACACTATGTGTTCTACCTGAAAATAAAATACATAAAAAATGGCCATGAACTCAAGACACTATGGGCAGCTACTAATAATACTAATTCATTTGCAAGCTTTTCTTTTAATGATTAGACTTGGAAGACTGTGAAAGTTACCAGAATTAAATCCATTTTCGATACACCATATTGCCTTATCAGAAATTTTGCTTTTGTTATTACACTGCCTATGCAGTGCACTGCCTCTGCTTATGCAGATCATCTGTTAATATGCACAATATCATTTAGGAAAAATTTCTACAAGAAAGAGGCTTTGCTGAATGTGACGACTGCATAAAATGTGTCAATACTACATTACACACCATTGTGAAAAAAGTGTACATACTTAATAAGTACTAAGCAAAAATGCTTATCAAACCAGTGTGTAGACAACATCAAATAACTGCATAGTTAAAAATTAAGTGAGATACTGAAATCTACGTAACCCATGCAAAATTTTGTTTCCAAAAAATTATTGTGTAATAACGAGTAAAGTCAAATATGACGTGAAATACTCACACAAGTTTCTCTTATGTAAATAATGAAAAATATAACCTTAGTTTAATCGTTAGTAAACAATGTAAAATGAAAAACATAACCTTATTTCAATCATGAGTGTGTGATACAAAAAGAAAATCAACCTCTGAAGAACTTCAAAATATGGAAAATCACTAATTGGCGCTAAACTAGGCTCTGTAGGAAAAAAGGTTGAAATAAAAGTTGTAATTTTTTTTTACTTCCCACAACTTCGATTACGCACACTTTGGTTATAAAATGTATCCTAAGGACGCAACCTAAAAAATCCTATTGTTTTACAGATTTTAATGAAATACAGACCATCACTAATTATTATGTATAGTTTGTATACAAACTTAGTTTTATGTATAGTTTGTTGTATAACCAAGTGTCGTCGAAAAAAATGTTTGATAAGTTGTATTTTTTTTTTGGTTTAACGTCAGACTGTTTTGCAAATCGCTGCTAATGCAGATGGTGAAGGATGAAATGAATTTTTTTTAACGTATGAAAAAATGCCATGCCCGAGTGGGATTCGAACCCAAAGATAAGTTGTAGGTTTTATAATATCTTGCATCTTTAATTTTACATACCTATATGCTTTTGCCCTAAATGATATTAAGGCCGCAAACTTAAAAAAAATAAGTTTACTATAAGAGCACAGCCCCAACAAATTTCAGCATACACAGCGCGTGTTATATTTAGTAGAGAAAAAAATGAAGTAAAGAAGCTATTTTTTAAAAAAACTCATAGGAGCCGTTTCTGAGAAAATCGCTTCCAATAGACCAATTTGAATGTAAATGTTCATGTAAGTTACTCTAGTGGTACCTAACTTAAGTTCCAAGTTTTAACTTTGTACGATATTCCATTCTTGAGATATTTTGTTCACACACAGACCAATCGCTATAACCATGTACTTTGGGTTCAGGGGGCCTGAAAATGTGTATTTCTGGTGAATCAACATTAAAACAATAGTTTCTTTCCCCATAAATTGATAAACAACAAGAAAAAGTAAAAATATGTGGTGGAAAGTACTGATTAAGTCTATTTAAACCACAATATGGACAACTGTACAAATAAAAATTGACAAAACATTTTAGCAGTTCTATATAATTTTTATTTCTTATTCTTCTAGCAGTTTAAATGAAATTTTTTTATTACAAACACATTTATTTATGTATACTCAGGAGTTACTACACGACAATCTGCAATCCCTGCTAGTTGGTTGCAGAATTTTTAAAGATATATAAATGAGCCACCTCAATTCTCTACGATTCTTTACTGTTATCACAGATAGTCTCGGCCCAAATTACCTAGAATAATCAGAACTTCATGATATTACACTAATATGGTTTATACATACTGAGATCTTGGAGAATGACTGACATAGGAACATGAGGTAAAACTTCTTTAACTTGAGTTGCCATTTGTTGCAATTCCGCACAAGGTAATGAAGACTGTCCTGATGATGTTATCAAAACAGGCTGGTTATATTCAATTAAGTATCGCTTTTCATACTCTTCCTACAATCAAACAAATTGCAGATTGTTGTATAAACCATACATGAAAATTTGATAAGCATAAACAAATTCAAACAGATAAAACAAAAACATAGTTGTGGCGGCCCTTTTAATTCATATGATTTCCTTTGTAATTTGTTATTCCTGGTAATCTTTACATTAATTAAACAATGGCAATGTAAGAAAAAAGCCAGTGTACAGTTGAACCTTTATGTAATGACCTAGCAGGTCCTGGAAAACAAATCGTAAATTGAAACGTTGTGATCCTCTTTTTCTACTAAAATTTACACTAGATATTATCTTTCACAAGTTCCATTTAAGAAAGTATTAATCTGTAGTCAACAAAACAAGGGTAGGCCTACATAAATACAAAAAATATTTAGCATAACATACTGTGAATTTTATATCACAATACTGAGAGTTATGGACACTGAGTATGGCAGTCATTTCTGGAATGTTATTTTTGTCCCCATGTTCATTCTATACTACAAAAATATTCGTATATTTGCAAAAATATTGAGGCGGTGCACCATCTTGCTGGAAAATGAAGTTCTCTGGCTCTTCATCTTCAAACTGAGGGAACAGCCATAGCTGTAGAGTATCAAGGTAAGAAGCACCAGTTACAGTTGCTTCAACAAAAAAGAAAGGCCCATAAACTTTCCGCCAGGACATGGCACAAAAAATATTCAATTTAGGGGAGTCTCGTTGCACTAATACAATCGCGTGAGGATTTTCTGTGCCCCAAATTAGCACATTATGAGTGTTCACTTGTCCACTAAGGTGAAAGGTCGACTCATCACTGAAAACAACATGATGTAGAAAATCTTCATGCAACAACATTTTGTTAGCAAAGTTGGCACGTAAACCATAGTCTGCAGGATTTAGAGCCTGTACCAACTGCAAACGATAAGGATGTAGTTGTAAGCATCTCCGTAAAACTTTCCAAACAGTCGTTACAGGAATTGCAAATTCACGACTAGCCTTCCGAACAGATTTCTGTGGGCTACACGCGAATGACTCTCACACTTGCTCAATGCTCTCCGCACTAACATTTGGTCTTCTTGTACTCTTCCCTTGGCATAGGCAGCTGGTATCTTCAAACTGATGTTACCATCTACGAATGGTATTATCACCTGGAGGTTCACAACCGAACTTAATATGGAACGCACGTTGCACAGTAACTACCGATTCTGTCTTTGCAAACTGTAAAACACAAAACGCTTTCTGTTCTTTAGTCGCAATCTTTGCTACTAGCGCTTTCTAATGGCTGGTGGTGGAAACATTGCGCACTGCTGCCAACAAACAAAACTGCTTGAGTTGCACTTTTGTTTGATCTATCATTTATAACTGTAAATATAATGTATTAAATATTATAGAGCGTTAAAACCCTGCTATTTATTTATAAACACCCGGTATAAAACTTTGTTTTTGGAACAATGATTATTATTATGTTAAGTTCAATAAAAATGAGTCAACAAATTTATCAGTGCCTGATATTGCACTTAATTTATATACAAACTCTATTTATTTTTTACTACAATAGCATGTTATTTTTCGTGGGGTGAATACATAAAAATACATGCACATGTAGTTCTATGCACATCATCCAACCATGCTGGGCAAAGGGTAAAGGGAGAATGAAGAGAGTTTTGACCTATAAGCCCATATTGACATGCTGACTACACTATTTTTCAGGGTTGATGAGCTCTGAACATACCCATTGTCCCCGAACCACTTCATAGCTAGCCAATGACTTGTCAGCAAAGTTGCCAACACTTGCACTCATAGCTCTGTTATATACTTCATCAGCCATTTTTTTTGGTTTTTCAATAACAATTTTAACCTATAAACCATCTGATTATATTACAAAGTATTGCATGTTAACGCGCTCTATAATTAATGTGTTCAGAATCAGATGCAAGACACGAGTGAACTACTGCAGCTCTTATATGCAAGCGCGCATAATATGTTTGGTCAGGCTGAAACATTCATACAATCTGACATTGCTGGCAAATGTTCTGACTGGTCTAAACGCGTGGAACAGCAAAGCACATCAACTGTGAAAAGCATTAAAGTAGTGTCATGGAAGGAAAAATTTTAACCCTATCAACTTACAACTCCATACACAAAATGTTCTACTACAAGCCTTCCTTTTTTATAAAAATATTTTTAATGTTTAAGATAGTAATATTGTGCAATACTCTAATATTCTACAATTTATTTCTTAATGCTGGTACAATATGTATTTCAGTTTTGATATCACATGTGATAACTGATTGTGTTAACTTAACTCGATATTTTGGCCAAAAATGTATCATTGGAAAAAAGAATAACTAGAAACTACTATAAAAACTACTAATACCAGTGAAAGTTAAAAGATGCTTTTTGGGTAATTATACAGAATCAGGGCCCATCACCGATTGTAACAATTTTTGTTGAAATAGATACTTTTTGGGCACTGAATCCGAATATGAAATTATTTTCCCCCGCAAATCACCATGAAATTAGTTATAATCCTTTTTTATCATCTGCCGATATAACCTCACTTGTCCATATATGTTTCAATTCGCCATTTTATTTGAATTCATTTACACTTTAGATGAACACTAAAATGTTAAAATGTCCCTATTTCAACTAATATTACCTATTGATCAAAGATGTGTATTTGAATATTTGTATATTGACGAAATGCTAACCGACTAACAACTAACCTTTTAAAATACTGTGACGTCATTACAAGCTGTACGAAAATATTAAAATGTGTACACTAACAGATAACTTTTCATTTAAAACTGCGAATAACAACCAATAACCTTTAGGACTTATTTTCATAAAAAGATTAGCCTGTAAAACTGCATATAGTAACCAATAACCTTATTATGAGTAGGTTATCGGTTGTCATGTGTATTTATAACTGCGTATAATAACTGATAACCTATTTACCATTTACTAAATATTCAAGTTTAATTTACAGTGCACAATAACCATGTGTATAACCTTTAATTTAAAACTGGATATAGTAACCAATAACATTATCATGGGTAGGTAATCGTTGTTTAGTACATTTATAACTAACTGCATATAATAACCGATAACCTACTCACCATTTACTAACTAATCAAGGTTGGGTAAATTTTCAGTGGGTAATAACCTTTAATTTAAAACTGAATATGATAACCAATAACCTTATTATGCGTAGGTTATCGGTTTTTAAGAGCATTTATAACTGCATAGAACAACCAATAAACTACTCACCATTTATTACACAATCAAGATTAATTTTCGTTGTACTCCATTATGTGGTAGGAGTGATGACATCATAGGTTATGGGTAGTTTGAAATGTTGTAAATCATTAATGAATATTTTTTTTTTAATGATTAATAAATTAAATTTGTAAATATAGCGACATTATTAATTGGTTGTGAGCATTTATACGATAATGAGGGGTAATATAACGGCAAATTTGAAAATTACAAAAAAGTGAGGCTATATCGGCAGATGATAAAAAAGGCTTATAACTAATTTCATGGTGATTTGCGGGGAAAAATAATTTCAGATTCAGCGCCCAAAAAAGTATAGATTTCAAAAAAAATCATTACAATCGGTGACAGGCCCTGATTCTATAATATAATTACCACTTTTTGTTGTGACAACCCTTTCTGCCTTATCCATTGGGACTAAACAAATTTCATTCCATTTTTCTACTCTCTTGTAAAATTTTATGAAATGGTGTGAACGTGTTAATACTGTTAACTGATGCTGATGATATTACATATTTCAATGGTGTTATAAGAAGCAGTCATTTATGACGCTGCTGTAAATTGGTAGTCTAATCTATTCGCTAAAAATTATACACAGTAATAAATATAACAAGTCAAAGGAAGGCGTTTTTTCTTTCAACTTGATCTCTTGACAGATAAAAATGTTTGTGTATACCAAGAAATGATTTTATAAAACTAACATCCTGTCTCTTTAAAATAAGTTTTAAAACTATTTATGCAGTATTAACTCTTGACTGGTTTCTGCCAATTTGTTGTTTAAGTCAACAGCCAAAAGGCTTGTTTGAACCTCTAGAGGTTTTACTAAGTAAAAACGAGTAGTTTACTATTGCCTTCCTCACTGAGTTTAAAGAGTATGCTTATCAGCAAGCCAGGCCCTCCGAAAAGCACCCACTTTCCACCCCAAATGACACCCCTTCACTTCATTCACCACATGATGCCACTTAAAGATAATTAATATTAATATTTCATAAAATGAGATTAGAATAGAATATGTAAATAACAAAAAAACTATTATTTTGTATCTACCTTATCAGCAGCAGTGTGGCTTGTGGTTTGTACATCAAGATCACTAGCAATTGCCGATTCAATTCTTTCCGTAAATTTTTCATCGGTTTCATCTGGTTCTTTCTTCATAACTGGTAAATATCTGTTGGAAAAAATTGTTAGTTATTAACTAAAAGTCTTCTGTTTTAGTTAATAAGGATGTAGATGGCAACTACCACACATAAACAAAATAATTATGCATGATACAATCACTAAAGTCTTACAGAACAATAAAGTAAATATCACGAAGATAGTGTAAACAGTACAAAAACATGTCAGCCACTTTTTAATCAAAACTTTATTTTTTAACAGACATGCCCACAAATTTTTAAAACATTTTAAATGTCAAAACAAACTAAATAAAATCATATGATATTTTGTATTATGACTTAACATGTAAACAACAAAAATTTTATAAATAAAATAAAAATTTAAACACTGTTTTATGGTATGGATACAAAATTTTTATTTTATTTAAACACTTTTATTTAAAATTTTATAAATAAAATAAAAATTTAAACACTGTTTTATGGTATGGATACAAAATTTTAAGTTATTTCTAAATAGTGAATTTTTTTAAAAATGTTAAAATTATGTGGTAAGAAAACTTGTTGATTTACTCTTTTTACTTTTTCTTGCCCTATATGAAATACACATACGGAGAATAATATTTTATGTGAAGTTTTCACCGGAAATACACATTTTCAGTTCCCATGAACCCAAAACAAAAACATATCTTTACCAATTGTTCTGTGAGTGTGAATGAAATATACGAAAAAAAGAAAATCATATAAGTTGAAACTTGGAACTTAAGTTGGGTACCATGAGGGGACCCAACACAAACATTTTCACCAAACTCTCTCAACTGGAAATAGTAGTTTATTCATAAAATTGTTCATTTCTTTACAATTTTATCAAAAACAGTTTTGACAATTTTGTTTAAAATCACTTCAATTACTACATTTTTTTTATGTTCTATAAAAAAGGGTAAGCACCATTCTGCTGAAATTTGTGGGGGGGGGGGGCTGAGCTCTCATGGTAAAAATTTGTTCTTTAAAGATTACAACCTTAATATGCACTTTAGGGCATAAGTGTATAAAATCAAAGTCATAGATAATTATTAAAAAACTGACTACTTTTATCCTAAGCATTTTTTCTGCAGTTCTTAGTTGAGATTCAATTAGTGATTTTTCTATAATTGGATCATCAAAATCCAGACAAACAAAGGTTGATTTCATTTACCACCATTCACTTTGTGATTAAAATTAGGTCACGTTTTTCAATTTACCTTGTTTACTCACAACTAAAAATAGGTTATGATTTCATTGTTTACATTGGCAAGAAAAAAATTGTGTGAATATTTCACACCTGTTTTTCTTTTTTACTAAGAATTTACATGTATGAAATCTTTACCACAAAATCAAATATTAATTTTACAAGAACAAAACACAAAAATAATAGCAGACTAAAATGAAAGTAAATGAGCCAGTATACCTTAATGTAAATAAAGTCGTAGGTGAAAAAAGGAACCAGAACAATTCAGAAACAACTGTAGAGCCCAATACGTCACATGCAACTTCAGCAAAGGAGGGCCTTGAAGCTTCAATAACAACTGGTTGGACTTTATCACTTACTTTTGCCACCCACTGTGAAAACCTGTAACAGATCATAGTTAAAACCTGAAATATTCCATGCAGACAAATTTTGACAGGATTAAAATTACATGAGATTACTTAGACCAACCACTCAGTATTTAAATAATTTAATAATTTCAAATGGTTAAATTTTTAATGTGTAGAAATTACTTTTAACCTATTTATAAACCATTTATATCATCATCTAACCCTATGTAACTGCACACACAAACCTGTCGTCCTATTCACCATGTAAAATATCTCAACCATTCATAGTAAGCACAGAGTAATATTTTCACCTTATTGTCTAAACAGTGAGAATAATTGTTCCTTTCAGCAAACTGTTTAAAAAAAGGTTAATAAAACATTTACAGATTAAAAGTGCATTACCTTGAAATCGACTTTAGCAGACCTTTAGGTATCAATTAAACAAAACAAAAAACAAAAATTATGTTCTCATTCCCATTAAAAAAACTAAAAAAATAAATTTGCATTTCCGGATCTATTATTTAACACATTAAAGAACATACTTCTATCAAGAACCCTGATATATTTGTGACTTGTTGCACTAATGTCAGTTTTGGTTATTAATCCTAGTGCGACTGATAGGTTTGAGAATAGTAACTCTATGAACATTAATTCTGAGATCGCGCCGAAAGACTTGGCTTTTTTTTATCTATCATTAACACAACAAATTTGAAATTTTTATGAGACGTTAAGAAAACTTTGAGAGATGTTATAAAAATACAAACATGAAACTACGGTTTTTATGCCAGTTACAGTGAATTTATGAAAAATTTGTAGCAATTTATGCAAAATCATGCAATTTCTTCAAAATTTGGTAATTAATAATTTTTATTTTTTTAGTCTGGTATTATAAAAAAATGTCTAGTGAAAAATTTGATATACCAAATGCCCTCACTTATCACACTATACGGCTATTCCATTGTATGTGAGAGTCAAGTGAATATGGATTGTGTGGTAAAAGGAAGGCGGAAAAATAGCTCTCTTAGAGCTGCTGTCATTGACCCATTCCTACAGTTTTATATGACATATGTTATTATATGAAAGCACGGAATTTTGTGAACACATGCATGTAGAAAAAAATGAGAAAAGATAAATTAAAACACCCTAGTTGCATTGTGAAAAAATGTCTAGAAAACCGGCTATTCTACGAATCTTAGAGGGTTCATTCCCTTTTCCAGGTCATATTTGCCGGCTGCACTGGCATAGTTGGTAATGTGCTTGCCTTTCATCATGCGGTCTAGGGTTCGAATCCCATTCAGGCACAGCATATTTTCATACGTTACAAAAAATCATTTCATCCTTCGCCGTCTGCATTATCAGTGATTGCGCAACAGTCTGACGTTAAACAAAAAAAAAAGGTCATATTTAATTCAACTAGTTTTGTTATAAGCAAGATTGAACAATATAACTATCCCTACCATTAAAGCTTTCAAACATAGTCATAACTATATTTTTAGAAGAGATACGGCCTTTAGTTTTCTTTAAAAAAAAAAAATCAAAATTCAGTGGTACAACATTTACAAATCAATAGAAAATTTCTCACTAATCTGATTGTGTTTGTAAATAGCTTACTTTCTTCCTCATACATTCATTCAGCTACTATTTAACTATAATGTTTACTGGTGTGCGCGTACATTGACCTTCACTATTACAAAAACTGTTGAGTACTTACACACTCGTCATCTAACAACAATATATTGGCTATCCGATGGATAAGTGTTAATGTTATTGACAATTAAATTGTTATACACACCTAGAAATAATATTAATCAACTAATAACAAAAATTAAACATACTGGAGATAGATCAAGTGACTAAACTGAAATTACTTATTTCAAAAAATAGAAAGTTTTCTTGGAAATTGGAACTTATTGTCAACTATAGTATATATCACAGAACTATGCAGCAGATATAAACAGACTACGGATTGAAAGTCAGTAAAAACGATGTGTAATCACTCTACCAGCGCCTTCAGTCAAAACAACCAGCAACAGACCAGTTGTTTTAAAATAGACCTAGCGTATAAATTCTTTCTACTGGTACTACAGTATTACTCATTTTATTTTAGTCTACATCATAGCATTACAGTGTATGAAGTCTTATGTTATATTTAGTATATGATTAAATTAGTATAGTAAGTTTCATCTGACAAGCAAAGAAAATTGTTTGCAACTGAAATGGATCGCGCTAAGTTCAACACATTATAATACATTTATGTTTTGACGTGATGCATGGTTCCATGGGATACAGTATAGAAAAAAATATATTCCATTGTAAGTAGTAAGAATGATTTGGGCGTAAAACCCCCAAAAAAATAAAACAGTTTGCTTTATATTACTTAATATTAAGATTTTGGTTAAAATGAGAAAAACCACTGAATCAAAATATTAATAGCAACAATAATGTGAAAATGACTGAAAGTTATAAGGATTTATGATCTTGGAACCAAAGCTAAGTAACTGAAACGAAAGTTAACCTAAAATTAGGATGTAATATTGTATTACATGTGAAACTCATGAAACAACTTACTTTAAGAGACCAACTTTTCCACTAGTAGAGGATTCTTCTGGCTGTAGAAAAATGTAAGACTGACGTTTATCTAGATGTGCTCGTAATTTACTTATGTCTGGTTGTTTCCGACTGTTCTGACCCATGTATTCGATTCCTAACACCCAAGCCAAAGGTGATGGTAAATCCCACTGCAATTTAAAAACATGAATTATAATGATTAAAATATTATTTAGAGAATCTGTACCATATAATACTTTCAAAAGTAAATATTTACAGTACATCCTGAAATCAATTCCAATGTGTAAACGTTTTACTAACATTTTCAGTTGCCTTGATCTTTAATCCATTATGATCTACTTTCAGGTGATTCAAACCTTCAAAATACTGAAGGTCCTTCATCTCCTACAAATATTAAATAGTTTCAAATACTCTGATGATTGTGGATCCACCAAAACACATGTAAGTAGCTCATAAGGAATAAATATCAAGGAAGCTGAAAAGTTGGTCAAATATTTGTACATTATAATAGAATTCACAAATAAATTTTTGAAATGCATCCTGCCAACCATTAATATAAATTACAGTATAAATGACATTTATCACCTTACCTTTGGTTGCTTTTAAAGTTTAAAAAATGTACACGTGTTTTGGTGGCCACCTTCTTCAGAGCAATGTTATTAAAATTAAAAATTAAAATTTAGAACAGTGTTTCCATTCAGTCATTTAGATTATTAAAACTGTCTTAAATTTCATTCCTGTATTCGTTTATACTTATTACAATAGATGGCAGCAGCTTCTTTAATTAAATTGTCATTTTTAAATTTTAATTGTTCATTAATTATTTTATCTTTTTTTAATTTTTATGGATGTATATTTAAAATATTTCATTTGTATTTTATATTTATTATCATATGTATATTTTGTATTATATTGGAGAAATGTACATATGATAACAAATGTGATCCTGGGTTTGAATCCCACTCAGGCACGGCATATTTTCATACGTTACAAAAAATCATTTCATCCTCCATTGTACACAGTTACACCCCAACGTCATCACTAATGACCTTGCAGTTGATGCGATGTTAAATAAATAAATAAAAAATATAAAATACAAACAAATGAAATACTTTAAATATATATCCATATTAATTTAAAAAAAAGATAAAATAATTAAAGAACAATGAATATTTAAAGATGTCAATTTAATTGAAGAAGCTGCTGCCATCTATTGTAACAAGTATAAAAGAATGAAATTTATGACAGTTTTAATCTAATTGACTGAATAAAAACACAGTTCTCTAAATTTTTAAAATATTGTTTTGAAAAAGGTGGTACCACCAAAACGCGGGTAAGTTTTTAAATTTAAAAAGCAACCAAAAGTAAGGTGATAAATTTAATTTATATTATAAATTATAATCTATGTATTTAAAACACAAAATCGCTTCCAATGTTTTTAAAATGGGAATTCTATTAACTCCTAAATCCAGAATTCTACAGAACAGATTTTTATAATTTTTACATGGTTTTAAAGAGTACTTTTTCCTGATTTGCCCAAAAGTTCTAAATTTGAAATTCATGATAATATCAACTTCGTTTTACGAATGAAAAATGAGTAAATTGTTTTTACAACATAGCGAAAATACAGCGTAATGTAATGCGGATCTCCCACATGTACCCTCTCCATAGCCATATTCCATAAGCATACAGGATATGTATCATCTCTCTTCTCATCTCACAAATCACAACACACTCAATCAGTATCAAAAATTGTGTTAACGTTGGTTTGTTTAAAGTTTTAGTTTAAAACTGTTCTTTTCAGGATGAAACTACCATACTACTGTGCTTTAGTCGTTACTCACCGTTCTTCTAAGAACGGTTAAGTTTGTAGTTAAGATAAATAATTTATTTAATGATAGGGCTTTGAAACCCAAGACTGTGCGAATTTATTTCCACAGGTTCGCTATGTGAGTAGTGCTTTATTGTGATAGTTCATTTTCAATAAGCGTGAATAACAGTACAGAGGTAACCTGAATTATATACTGTTAACTAATAGCTATTCATTTTTTTATGCCAGACTGTTTTGCAACTGATGAGAAAGGTTATAGTTGAAAAATGCCAGAACTAACGAGGAATCAAACCAAAGACTCCCCCAGAGTAGTATTGTGCGGGTTCAAGTTCCGTGTAGTAGCGGGGTGAAGGGTACGGGTGAGATACATTGAATGAGTGACGCATGGTGGAAGAACGATCGTTATATTACTCTGATACAAAACGTTCATTTTCCAACTTTCCGTATTAAATATGTTTGTTTGTATTTATTGCATTTATTTATTTACATATTTTGATATGAATTGGTAAGTTAAATATTATGAATCCGACCTAGTTAATAACCTAGTAGGTATTTGTTAAATTAATGCGCCGGATGATAAGAATATTTTTTTAGGTCTAGTTAGTACACCCTACCACTACAAATGCATCAGCTGTGAAACACTACTAACACTCATTCATTCTCCCACTAATGTAACAACGCACTGCATTCCTTCCAACTACACAGAGCTGGGACTCAAGCAATACCTATCCAGAAACAACTGTTATGTTACAACAATAAATGAAGTAGTTTATCACATAATATTATTATAAAGAGAATTGACAATATAATCGGACATATTTTCATACTAAAGCAAATCTATTACCTTTTTAATTATATCATAATGGGTGTGCCCATTGGTATCATAAAGTACAAAATTGAAATAGTTGTATATTTCAGTTCGGTCTAAACATCTTAAAAGATTCTTTAAAACATATCAAGAGAATACCAGATTACTTCTTCTTAAAGTTCCATCTCCTATCGGAGGTTGGATATCATAATGGCTATGGTCACTTTGCTGGCTGCTGCTCTGAATAGTTGCAATGAACTACAGTTGAACCATTCTCTAAGATTCCTCAGCCAGGAGATGCGTCTTCTTCCTACGCCTCTTCTTCCTCGGAACCTTCCCTGCATAATAATTCTCAGCAACTCATATTTTTCTCCTCTGGTTATGTGACCCAAATATTCCAGTTTTCTTGTTTTTATACTCTTCATAACCTCTAACTCCTTATTTAAACGTCGTAGCACCTCAACATTGGTAACCTTTTGGACCCACTGAATTTTCAATATTCTCCTGTAACACCACATTTCGAACGCTTCTATCTTCTTTATGTGTTGTTTCTTCAATGTCCAAGCTTCCATTCCATATAGTACGATAGAAAATACATAACATCTTAAAGCCCTCAATCTGAGAGGTATCTGAAGGTCTTTGTTTGTTAGCATTGTCTTCAATTTTATGAATGCTTGCCTTGCAGTTTCAATTCGTACTTTAATTTCTTTGCTTTGGTCATTCTTGTCATCAACCCAGGTTCCCAGATATTTGTATGTCTCTACTTTTTCTATTTGGGTCTGCTCTATTGTTAATGTTTCATTTCCATGCTCTGCTTTCAAGACAATCATAAATTTAGTTTTTTTCTCATTCATTCTAAGTCCATATCCAATGCCATCCAGATTACACATACCATCAATCACTCAATGACACTTGATTTATTACTTTATCAGTGTTACCACTAGATAAGCAGAGCACAATGGCACATTCAGAAATAGCCAGAAAATGTCTAATTGCCTCCCCAAATAGTCTGACACTGAAAGCCAAAAAACCATACATGTTTAGATGATGGACAACTGTCCCAAAAATGTATAGCTGTCTGGATTCCATCTATGAAACACTTCACATACTTAGGTGACATGATACTTAATTTGTTGATTTTAATAATGGATCAATCAATGATTTCTATCCAGCTTTCTGTGATTTTTCATACTCCACTGAATTTGCAAAAAATTATAGAATCTTATAATATTTTTAAACATATTTTATTACCGTAATGCATCCTGTAGCTAAATGGACAACTAAAAAGTCGAGTTGTGTTACACTGTTTGCCACAATCACTTGAGCAGATTTGTCTTGGACTGACCCACTCTTTTCACTTACAGTGATTCCAAGCACCCCACATATTGTTCTTAATATAATTCTGAAAAAAACACCAATAAAATAAATGAGTCATTTTGTATTTCTATGTTTTTATCACTCAAAAACTGTGATGAGTTGACAATTAAAAAAAACCAATGTAATATTACTGACCTAAATTTTTTTAATTAGGCTTAAACTAAAAAAGTAAACAAGAGGGTAACTTTGGACAGTATCTAAAGTTACCTATCTTATAGCCTTCTTAGTGCTAATTATCTTTTTGTTATAAAAAATGTCATGTATATCTGTAACACAATAACAATAAATGAAATAAATACAAGTTTAGATTATAATAACTATCTTTTTCACAATAAATTTGTTTCAGGACTTTCATTTATTGTGCAGATTTAGGTAGGAAAATACGGGAAAATACAGATAAAAAATTAGAGGGTGGTAGTATGCCAATTAGACCAATAAAATCTTACCAAAGCTGCTGAAGCTGGGTTTAAAGCAACAAGGGTGGTTTCACCTAACAGAGGAAAGGTATTAAAAGTCACTCCTAAAGAATTAAGTAAACGATTCACAGATAAAAGTAATGGAAATGACAGCAAGGCATTACTTGATGAAACTTTTGAAACAGCCCTTTGTAAAATGCATAGTAAAGAAACAACAAAAACACAAAGAAAAGAACTAAAGTCAGCATTCCTGCTGAAATAAGTGTCACTCATTTAGAAGAACATGTTGAGATAGGACCAAGACTCAGAACACCTAGAGAGCAAAAGTCTGCTAGTGCAAAAACTAAGAAGAAAGCGGCTAAGGTTTTTCAGAGCCTCTTCAGTTGCACGGGAAGTGTGTGAACGAACATTGTCATGTTGCAAGATTATTGGCACCAGGATGCCTCTAACACAACAAACTCGACATCAGAGGTGTTTTAGAGTCTGATGTATGTACTGAGTAGAATTTACCGTTGCCCCTCATCCAGTTAACGTTGCCCCTCGTTCCAGGTAATCAGTCACATAAACTCAGCGAGCATCCCAAAACACAGTCAAAAGAAGTTTTTTGTGGATGGTTGTGCTCTGAACTTTTCAACATTGGGAGAATATAGATGTTGATATTCAGCACTCTGCCTTTTCTCTTCGAGTCGTAATAATAAACCCATGACTCGTCCCCCGTCACAATATTTGAAAGAAAGTCGTCTCCTTCATCACAGTAGCGCTTCAAAAATTGTTCACAACATTCCAATCGATGCTGTTTATTCTTGTCTATGAGGCGGCATGGTACCTATCGTGCAAAGATTTTACAGTACCCCAGTTGTGCAATAATGAAGCTGACGCATTCCTGGAATATTCCAATACGGTTTGCGGTACGCTGTTGAGTGATCCGCTGATAATTTTTAATCAAATCTTTGACAAGTTTGCGATGTATATTGTCTGTGACAGTGATTGGACACCCGCTGCATGTTTTATGAACAATTGAGGCTTTTCCAGGTTGGCAATTACAAAATTTTATTACTCATCGATTTACATTAGACCTATCAACAGTATCATCACAATAAACAGCCTTTAAACGACGATCCATCTCACTAGGAGTCACTTTCTCAGCACTTAAAATTTTGATAACAGCATGTTGTTTAATTCGCGTTGACACAGCACCACAACTTGACGCCATACTTCCTTTACTCAAAACAAACTGGATGAATGCAACGTTTTCAAACTGTGCAAGCGTATAAAGGAGAAATAGTACTTCCAAATGCCACCAGGTGCGCTTCTGAAGTTCATTTTTTTTCACATTCTACAAGCATGTGTGCCTTAGTTATCAGCCTACCCTCGTACATTCTTTAATATCTTGACAGTTGGAATAAGCATCTGTGAATATCAAACCACGAATAACAGCAAGGAATTACTGTAATTCTATCTTGTAAAGTTCCACCACTTAGAACTCGCAGAAAAATGTGAAAATCTGATATAGCATTATTAAAACTATTAAGATAGAAAACCTACAGATACAAATTTAAATAGCTGAAGTTTACACAACATCAGTCCTTTTTGTTGACAGTTGGGACATTAACGCTAATTCAGACGGTAATAATGAGAAAAGAAAAATATTCTATTTTTAAAAAAATATTCCAACATTTTCAATTTATTGCTATAGCTTTACTGCTTAAAAGACTCATGCAATCAATAACTTTGTATTGTTTTTGCCTGTACAGATAATTACCATTTCAAGAATTCCACTAATATGAAATACTACCAAAAAATTTTTAAATCTCACATTACATTTTTTTTAATTCATGAATTAAACTAACCTTTTTTTAAATAGTCAGCCATACCTAATAGATTATTCACTAATCACAAAAATGACATCATACTCATTTCACCTTTTTAATATGGTCTCAATAATTTTCAGTCAATTCAGAATGACTGTCGATCTAGTTAAAAGTTAAAAGTGGTGGGAAAATAACAAAGATTATTTAAATAATTTATATGTTTGCTTATAATAAAACCAATTGTATATTCAATTCTATTTTTATTAACTAAGCGAGAACTCACCTTCTAGCAGCAGACATTTCTGGTAGAATAACAGCTGCTATTAAAGCTTGAGCAGCAATAAAAATACGAAGAACTGCTAAAACAATACCGATCGGTGAATACAGAAGTAGTGATAAAATCTGCCATCCTGCCTTTGGAAATCTAAAACGACAAACAATATTCCTTGCTCATGGTTTTTAAACTACAGAAATATTTTTGTGGTATATAGAACAAGTTTCTCCATCAGAGAAGTAATATTATGTTCATGAAACAAATACCACAAGTGTTTCATTTAAATTATGTGGCAAGTCATCTTTTTAAACACGCATAAAAAATCCCCTTCTATGCATGAATAACATCATTACATTATAAATTACCTCCTTTAATGAAATAAAAAATACTGCAACAAAACACGAATAATAAGTTAATTTTGAATATGAATATGAAAACCTGCTTTCACAGTTGCACATACAGCAATACAAAAGAACAATGAAATTGTTAACATTGAAAATTAGTCATGACCTTCCTCACATTTTAGAAAGCCATAATTTAGTATTACTCACATTTTAAACTAAACTATACAAAATTACCCACATTTTGAAGACAGTCGTCTTGGTCAAGGTTTTTAAACATTTTCTTTAGAACAATCAAAGAAAATTTGTCTGGTTGTCTCTTTTTTTGCATTCTCTGTAGTAGTACAATCCTCTAACACTCTATTCCAAAAATTTCACACAATCTAATTTATATTATTAATTAGACAATAAATAATTCATTGTGTAGATGGTAAAATTGACTGTGCACTACTTCACACAGTATGTTAGTAATTATATGTCTCCCTTTATATTTATTACAAAAAACAACAAATTATTGTAATTTGCATTATGTGCTAGCACACTTTAGGGTAAAAACAAAACGGTGAGCATAGTATATTAAAGATTTAGAGTATACTGCATGTTAATAGGATGTGTAAATTATAGAGCACATAGCCTCAAATACAAAAAAAATTAATAGAAAATAGAAACAAAAAATACAGGCAAACATATAGATCGAATACTCCGGCTACTACTCCCACAACACAAATTTAATTTTGTCAAACGATATTAACTGAATTTAGCAATGACAAAAAATTAATATGATTACCTGTTTTTTTCGAATAGCTCCTTTATATCAGGTTCAGCCATCGTGAATTGTAGAAGAAATGTCAGATATCTGATATAAATAAGGTACTGGTAACCATATAAATATTATAATATGATAATCTAGAAAAACTTCAGCAGAAAAAAATAACACCTTGCACGACAACTCTGTGAGTCAACGATACAGCGAACATCCAGTCAGACGCAACATATGTGATAATTAGCCTGACTTTCAACAGGTCTGCCAACTATGTTAGAATTACAGGTTTAAACAGATGATATCATCGATTTAACTTTCTATATTATGCTGCATGATTACGTTATACATGATAACAGCTTTGGAATTATGTGTAATAATATTTAGTTGAATTTCTTTTGTTAACATCATATGACAAAACGTAGTAATTGCAGAGGTGGTTAAAAACACAATTTTGATATAATATCACCAGGAATCGTATATTTGTATAATTATATCGGTAAATAGTTAATCAATAGTTCGTCAGTCATAAAATATTTACTTAGAAAAGTCTTAAGTAATATTTTAATACGATTTTATGGTTAATATTTTTAAATAGTTGCATTAATGTTATCGCTTGCTGGTCGGCCGAAGAGAGCTTGTTTTCTTTGCTGATTTGTGTTGTTTTATACTATCATAATTCGAGGAAAAATCTATTCATTTTTTGTAAATGGTGCTCATAAAATTCTTACAGAATTATGGTATTATCTAAATGTTTTAATTTTTTCAGTTAGGTTTTTATTTATTAATCTTTGCCCTAATACATTAAAGTTTTGTGGGTGGAGAACTTTTTGTAATCTGGAAATGGCCGACCAAAGTGCCACAGTTGAGAATTTGAACACGAAAAATGGAAATTTTATATGTGGAGTTGTTGAAGGTAATAATGTTACTTAAACTTCTAATTTCGGTAGTCTCATTTAATATATGTTTTATCTCAAAAAGTGATCAGGAGTTGGTCATTGTATAGCTTATAGGCACATTATAAGTTGCTGTAGTTTAAAGGAAAGTGTCAGTTATGTTTGACAGTACTTGAAATTTCCAACTGTTTGTAAAAATTATGTGGATTTTGGTGATGTTTGGTTGAATGGCATTCAAAATGCCAATGGTTCACTCTAATTAAGATTGTAGGAATACCAATTGGTTGTTGAAGAGTGGAAACCTTCCATGTATGGAAACTGCTTACTTGGGTACCTACTGCAGTGAACTAGGCATCTGCAGTTTATGGTTTCCTACTTACGGCATTACTCTTTTATTCCTGTAAAGAAACCAGCACAGCCTATTCAATTTTTCAGCAATATAACAAATTTTGAGAGTCAATTATGGTTTCTCTGAACAAATTTGTTTAGCAATAATCCATTTGATATAGTTCATGATTATTTCAGTGCTTGTGTTTTCAAAGCTGGTTAGTAACACACAAGCTGATTTATGCAGCGTTGCTGCTTTTATTACAAACTATTGTGCTTGTATAAATGAATTAGTTGTGTTGATTTTTCCCTTTGTAACAGCTACGTGTCAAATGTTTCTACATAATATGAATTAAACTTTAAATTTTATGAAGCACACAATTTTTTTAAGTTTTGAAGTTTGTTTGACAAATAACTTATAATCTGCTCCTGAAGATATGTTATTAAGCCTAAACTCCTTTTTTTAGTTAAGATTTTGGTTAGCTCTTTTCTTTAATGTTATAGACTTCTCCATTAACTTAACTAATATATGCTATTATAACTGTTTTTTAAGGATTTTATGGAAGACCATGGACAACTGAACAACGAAAGGATTTATTCCAAAAGTAAGTTGTATTTGAGGTTTTAGATGCAATAATTTTTTCTTTAAATCATAGTATTTGCACTTTATTTAACCCTTTAACTTTATGAAAATTTATGGTTTTAGTAAGCTTATTGATGTGATGATAAAAATCATGCCTTTAATTGGTTAATTATTTTTAATCATCGTTGCGTGAATTTGCATTGACTGAATTTTACTGTTTGTATTTCCTTGTCAGATTACTTTGCTATTTAATAAATGTCAGTTAATATTTTGATTAATTTATTAATTGAATACTCTGACTGAATTTAGGCTTCTCTAAAAAAAAATATTTATAAAACCATTAGTATAAACCTTTTTTGGTACTCTTTTTTTAATTATGAATTTAAATATAATATTTTTATGGTTTGTATAGTACTGGTTAGTTATAACCATACCACTTAAAGATTATGTAATATTATTTCCCAAAATATTGTCTGAGACTGTGCCTTCTTGTTTAGAGCTTCATAATCCAATTCTCATAAAATGATTTTACAACATATCTTAGATTCCTATTCTATTATTTTTCAAAGAATGATTATGTATTTAATAAAAATACAAATAAATTACCATTGAATTCGTGCTACTTTCTCCGACCTCTTACATAGTTTTGACTGATTTTTAT
The DNA here is from genome assembly GCA_035578175.1 of Catonia carolina. NCBI lineage: Eukaryota > Metazoa > Arthropoda > Insecta > Hemiptera > Achilidae > Catonia > Catonia carolina. The sequence goes on along the minus strand of JAQMRL010000001.1, from coordinate 63,047,166 downwards.
AGAGTACTTTACATAACCATGTATCATTATTTAAGTGTGTAATAATGTTCTGGCTCCATTTCCTGAAACTTTACATGAGAGCTGATAAACTGAATGCTCATGTACTGAACTTAAACTAGTATTGTGTTAGCGGATATTGCAGAAAAGATTGTCCCATAAAAATGTGCCGTCTAATTATTGGAATTTATTGCTTTCTGGTAAGTAGACTCAATTCCTCTTTCTAACAATACTATCATAAATTTTTTGCCTAAAAAGTAAAATTGTTGAAATATTGATGTCGGACATTGTTTCACTGGAGCATTATTACTGGCAAGGTAAAACATTTAGTGTGTTATGACTACTAAGAAAATGATTTATAGTGTTAAGTTTTATTAACCCTCTGGTTGGCTTAATGGTAAAGTCATCGCCATGAGTCAGCTGAATTTCGGAGACAGGTTGCATGATTCAGATCCTACTTAAGATAGTTTATTTATATACGAATTAGAATAACTAGACAGTAATTACTGATATACTTTGATGGTTGGAATTCAATTAACTATACTCTCTCAGGATGGTTGTCTTGAGTCTGTACAAGACCTTTATCTCATTTACACATCATCCATACCATCCTCATTGGGTCCTGGGGTTGCTTGTTCTTAAATTGAACGGATTGCAACATACACACATTAGGAGTTAAAAATAGTTTTATTAATTTGCCTTGTTTAACTTTATTTTTTCAGGTTAAAAAAATGGGGTATGGATTCTTATTTGTACGCCCCAAAAGATGATTATAAACACAGGGCTTATTGGAGAGAGCTATATACAGTTGAAGAGGCTGAACATCTTACTGGCTTAATTGCAGCTGCTAGAGAAAATGGAATCCACTTTTATTATGCACTTTCTCCTGGCCTTGATGTAACATATTCTAGTGCGAAGGAAGTTACAGCTCTGAAACGCAAACTGGAGCAGGTCTCACAGTTTGGTTGTTCTGCTTTTGCGTTATTGTTTGATGATATTGAACCTGAAATGTCAGAGGCTGATAAAGAAGTATTTCAATCATTTGCTCATGCTCAGGTAATTTTACAGTTGTTCTTATTCAGTTTGTAGTCAACATTTCATTGAAGGAAGTATTTTTCCTGAAATTCCTTTTTTTACTTTCTCACATTATTAGGAAAGTAATGTAATTACTTTTTGCAAGAAGATGAATAGATTAAATTGAACGTTTGTCAACAGTTTGTAACACTGGGCGTTGCTCTTGTCGGTTGAGTGAGGCGGCTGTAGCACCAGGGAATCCAGTGGCGTAGTTTAGTTTAATGGGGAGGGGGGAGAAAGAACCTTTACTGCTGCCTCGGAGAGGAGCGGGTGCTGGCTAGGCGAGTGGAAGGGGGAGGGATCAGTGTGGAGAGCAAAAAAGAATATATTCAATGTTGAGTGCTTCAATTTATCTCTGTGTCTACCTTCCCGTGGAAAAGATTGATGTTGACTGCCTTCAACTAGCCGAGTCCCGTCATATGTGTTAGCTACTCAGTCGTACAAGCGCTGTGACACTATCTCGCGACAGCAGAAGCAACCACCTCACAGCATTCATAGTGCGTACAGCAACCAAAACTAACAATGCACCGGCGTAGAAACAGTGTGGTATCAAGTTTTGTTTGTTCTGTAAGTTAATTATATGTAATAATAGATTTCTGAAATTTATATTTTAATGTATTGTGGTTTGTGTTGTTAGGTTTCTATAACAAATGAAATATTTGAACATCTTGGTCATCCTAGATTTTTATTGTGTCCAACTCAGTACTGTGCTGCCCGGGCAATGCCGACCGTACAAAACTCAGAGTACCTGAATACACTTGGATCTAAATTAGCTCCAGAGATTGATATCATGTGGACAGGTCTGTAACTATATAACTAAACTATAATTAAATATGTTTTTAATTTTTGTAATAAAAGCTGATAATTGTATGCATAATGGTACCAAGTGATAGAAACCAAAGAGGTGACAAATTTCAGCAGATAATTATAATGTCAATCTATAAATACTACGATGGCCAAAATTAAGAAAATTAAATCATCTAAAAGTCAACGGATATCATGAGATAAACTATACTAACATTTAAAAAAAATTTGTTTGTTTGTACAAAATAATCTCAGGAACTACCCAACTGATTTAAAAAATTCTTTCACTGTTTGAATGCTTAGAGCTTCTTGAGTAACATAGATTAAATGGCATTTTTCATAATTTTTAAATTATGAAAAAGTTGTATTTTGAATGTTTTCAAAGTGAAAGATAAGTATGTAACTTTGTAGTTCATGATTGATCAATAAGTTTTCCCAATTCTTTTGAAAAATCTTACTATTAATTTTTAATGATATATTGTATGTTGTTGCATATTAAATTTTGAAAGGTGTTTCTAATTTGAGTTTTGTGTTGTTTTTTAGGGTCAAAAGTAATATCAAGAGTATTAACTGTTGAATCTATAGAAGAAATAACAGAAGTTCTCAGAAGACCACCTGTAATCTGGGATAACCTACATGCCAACGATTATGACCAAAAAAGAGTATTTCTTGGTCCATATCAAGGACGTTCACCAGATCTAATTCCAAAATTAAGAGGAGTTCTAACGAATCCGAATTGTGAATATGGAGCTAATTTTGTTGCGATACACACGTTAGCACAGTGGTCAAGATGCAGTGTTGATGGAAAACGGGAACTAAGTATGTTTATGTTTTTCATTTTAACTTACGTTTTTATTTGTTATTGTTAACAGAACATTATTGACTTCCACCCAATTTGATTATTTTTTTATGTATTTTTATAATGAGTTTAATTTATTGGTGGCAATTTTTTTAAATTGTCATCAGTCATTTTCTTTTATCTGGCCGTCACACCCAGATGTCCGAAACTAAAAGACATAGCAACAAACAGTTTTCAGATTCATAATCAACAGAAAAAGTTAGTGGGCCTAAATTAGATTTGAAGTTCTACTTTTGACCGGAAGTGGCCCAAAACCAGGAATCAAGAAATCAATTAGAAGCTACAAGATATAGCAACAAACAGTTTTTGGATTCATATCTACCCAAAAATTTAGTGGGCCTAGTTTGGGTTTGAAGTTCTAGTTTTGACTGGAAGTGACCCAAAACCGGAAGTCTAGAAATCAAAGTCGTGATTTGATAACAAAATAGTGTCATTCGATTCCTCTTAAAGAGTAGATACAGTAATCACTAATGCGTTTGCCATTAACCAAAGGTAGGCCCTTTGCCTTTTTTAAAAATTGTCACCAGCTATGAGGCAATTTCATGAGCGTTGTCTCATGAAAGGGATTTTTCTCGTTACTCTTCTTTTGTTTTATTCAATTCTCTATTATGTAAAGTCTATAATTATACATGGTGGATATGTTACTAAATTAGCAAAAAAGTGTTCCATAAATTAATTGTAGAGAAATATGTGTTTTTTGTTAATCCAAGAAAGTATAAGTGTAGGTGTTGGAGAAATTAAAAATATAATGGTCTGTTCTGTTACTGCTTAATAGGCATAGTTAAGTGAGATTTCTTTGTCATATAGAAATTTTATTTAAAAAAAAACATTATTTTATGTAATAAGCCTTTACTTAAAGATGTAAAAAATAAGTTTTTACGTAATAATCTTGAAAACATGATTATCTTGATAGATGTTTAATGTAGTGTACAATAATTTAATCACAATAATCTTGCTAGTGGTTGCACAATTGTGTATTTTATCATTGACCTTATATAGGTCCTATAATTGGGTATTTTTTGTTACTTTTTGTGTCTGTGGTTGTATTTTAGCAGTGGGAAGATAGTAATTGAATGAATAAGTTTATATGAAGTAATATAATGTTTAATGATTTGTAATGAGTACGTAATTACAGTGGTCTGATGGCTATGATAAAAAGCATAATGATAATTTAAGAAAAACATGAAAAAATACTCTTCCATTGTATGGGATGCCACTCCCTATATCAGATTTTTCCCGTTTAATTGCTGGGTTTTTAATGTGGAAGTGAATGCAATATGTGGGTATCTGTTATTTATAATCAAAAAACAACATTTGTATGTTTATATTTTTTTAATTGCATCGATTAACCTGTATTTCCACAAAACTGCCAAATGACCACCCTTGCTGTTTCTTATTTGTCTGGGCACCACGTTGTCATAGCACAACTTGCATGTCGCCGTATCTGTCCCAGCGTGTATTTCATTGCGTTCATAATTTGATAAATAAAATATAAACGGTATTAAAGTAACCAGTTAATTACTTTATGTGCGATAGCAGTTTGGAGTATAAGCATTACTTGTCTGTGTATTAACGTGTTTTGTGAGTTGATAATGAGATGGAGCAGCGAATGACAATTTGGAATCATCCCGCCTGTGAAGAAGATGCAGTGAATTTTTTCCAGGAACAGTACTCCCACAATATTAAGTCTGAGAGAAAGCTTAATAAAATGACTATTTACCTGACAGACAGGATGAGGCTTCAGTTTCTAAGATCTACCTTAACCATGCTGGTGAATTCAAGTTAGGTCTTAGGCTAATTAACTATGACTCAATTGACACTAAGATTGGTGTAAAAGTGAAAAAAAAAATCAGCAGAGATCAGAGTAGCATCCACATAATGTAATAGTACCGAAAAACAATTGCTTTCAGCTCCATTCTTAATTCATACACAAAAAAGATTTAGTAATGGATGTGAAATTGTAAGAAAGTTGATATCTTACAACTATATCATAAAAATAGTTAATTATACCATTATTATAGATCCAATAACTTCTTAAAATTTACCTCAAGACTGCTAATTTAGTATTTTCTCTCTTACAGGATCCATATTTCATGAAAATATATTGATATCTTCAATCTCAAGTTTGTAACAATAATGTAAAATTATCAGTAGTTTATTCTTCCCAAGCTAAAACATGTTTAGGTGTTCATGAATTTGCCTTCTGTAGTTTTTATAATGTAAAAGTAAATATTTGTTACATGTAATAGTAATATTTGTGTATTACAGTTTAAATTTTTATCAATATAAAATATTTGTCAATAATTAAAAACAAATTGACAGCTTTTGCCGAGTGAGTTAAATTAAATCTGAAGGCTGTCTTAATTGTGAAAATCACAGAAAATATACTCATAGTGGGAAAGCATTATTTTGCTCTTGAACTCTTTATTTCTAATTTTGTATCAAACATAGTTCATTACGTAATGAATGTGACCGACTGAAACTCACTCAGTATTAGAATAAATGAATGATGTCATGAAAATTTGACAACTTTTGCTCTTTCATGTTAGCTATTGTGTAGGGAACTGTTGGCTTACTGTTTCTATCTTTACGATAATCTCTAAACCAGTGGTAATCAACTGAGTTTGATCAAGGTCTGTTAAAAAATTTTATGAGACTACCACGGTCCAGCTAATTTACCTTGCTGACTAAAAATTTAGATAAGGCAATCATGCTAAATCTTAATACTGATTGTTGTTTTTGTAATGGTTTGACCAATAAAATTTATAAATAGTTTCAGACAGTACAAAAGTTGTAGTTTTTTTGTTTTGTAGCACAGCTCTATCATGAGTTACTTTCAGCCTGATTGTGGCCGTAAACTTGTCCAGAGAGCAACTCTTTTCAGAGAAACTTAGGTATGTCATGTTGACATCATCAGCTGATCTCGACATGCACACTGCCTTACCATAAAAAATATTCTCTTGAGCTTATGGCTCACCAGTTGGTGACCACTGCTCTAAACTAAGGCTCCAGTTTCTAATAACTCCATTGTGATTCATATAAATGTATTTTAATGGCAGCTATAAAATTATAACTGTACAGCTATCTTTATGGCATTATTAACCCTTTTGAGCCCAGATATATTTTAACTAATGTATACCAAAAACTCAACATTTTTTTCAAGACTTATGATTAACAATATTTTGTGTAATTAACAATTTTTATATTTTTACAATATGTGGACGATAAGTTTTTTATTTTTTAGAGTTATCTTTGTACTTAGCAACTAAAGCAGAATATTCGAAATCTGAAATATAACTATAGACTAATAATTAATAGTAAGACATTTGTCTCAAGAATACTATCTACTCTTCCAAAAAGTGGATCTAATTCTGAAGAAGATTTTCCATTTTTCAGGAAAAATTTTTAAATGTTTGTATGTATTTACTGACAAATTAAGTTTTTTGCTGATGTTGAGCTGATCATTGCAACATGACACTTGATTTTTGTCTTTAAAAAATTTACAGACTTTTGAGTATGCAATCTATGAACATGTTATGAATACTCATAGTTTTTCATGACAACTGGTTTAAAATAAGTGAAATTATGTATAATAAAATTTTATTCAGTGTCCAACTCATTTGATGCTGGGATCAAAAGTGTTAATCACCTATTTTAATGAAATGTGTGATTCTTTTTACAGTTCAGTTTAAATGATAAAATAAGGAACCGTGTAAATGTGACTTTTTTGAAGGAAAATTTGGAATTCTAATTGTTTATTTTAAATTAGATGTTTTAGTTATTGTTTTTTTACCGTATTTCAGGCGACAGTGTGTCTGCTGACATAAAATTAGAGACTGAGACTGAAGATGGTGGTACTGGAGAAGATGTGCCTGTGTCACTGCCTGCAAATACATATCATCCAAGGCGTGCCCTACAAAATGCTATTTTAGAATGGCTACCTGAGTTTCAGAGAAGTAAACAAGCATGGGGGCCAATCACTAAACCGCAGCCTGTATTACCACTTCCTTTACCAGCCATTGTTCCCTCCATCAATACATGCATGTCAGTAACAACTACAACAAATGTCACTTCTGCCACCACTCAACACAATACTAATCACTTACAAGCTCTTGCTGAAGTTTGTAGTACGGTAAGTTAACATTTTTTTAACAAATTTTTAAAATATAATTCTATTTGGTCGTCTCAACCAAAAAAGAAACCAATTTTAAGAAGAGTAGAGCTACATAAATTATTGAGATAGTATTCCCTGATAGTAGGGAAACTAACCTGTACTTCTCTTAGTTCTGTTTTAGTTTTCTTCTTGTCTAGTCATTTCATCTATTTACATCTGGTCGATCAACCCTCATTAGCGCCCTAAATTTTAAATAAATAAAATTGTTTTATAAGAGTGACTGAAGAGATAGATTGAACATTTTTAATATTAATTAGTTTTAATTTGAATGGTGTACACTGATGTTAGTGGATCAATTGAAATATGTTAATACAAATTAAATAATTTAAACATAAAAAAAAATCTGGTGTGAAACACTCGCACAACTTTCTCTTGCCAATGCAAATAATTAACAATATAATGTAACATTAGAAATAAACAAATATAACTAACCTCAATAAACATAACCTAATTTTAATAATGAGTAAAAGACACAAAATGAAAATCAACCTCAGTTTGGCATAAAAATACGGAAAATCACTCTCACGCTAAACTAGGCTCTGTAGAGAAAAATGCTTGAAATAAAAGTTATAGGTCTTTTAATTTCCTATAAATTTGATTATTTTTTATTAAACATCCTATGTAGGATTTTTAAACAGCCGTATTATTTAAAATTGAAATATATATTTTTTCTAACCACCAGAATACGGTAACATAAAACACTTACCAATGTTTATAGCGCTTTCGTGTATCTTGTACACATCTTCAGTAAATTAACATTTATTACAAGTCAAAATTTAAAACTTCCTGCTCCTACCATGGTAGATAAGGAATAGTCGATTCTTATATTTAAAACAGTCTTGCCAACTTAATCAGTTGATTGTCGTATTCAATTTGTGTGTTCATTAATTTCTCCCTGCTATTGTATTTATAAATATAATATTTTTCCAGAATTTCAATTTCATTTTGTTTGTTATTTATTTCTAATATTTCTAGATTATTTTTTATATTCGACATTATGTTTATTTTTTATCATGTGATCAGTTACATTGGAGAATTTTCGATTTCCTTTTTTATAGTTAGAATAGTGTTCTGTAAACCGTTTTTTAAAAGATCTGGTGGTTTTACCTATATATATTTCATTACATTTAATTTTATAAATTCCTCATGAATTAAATTGATTATTTTCTTTTTCTTTATCATTTACTTGCTTTAATATTATGTTTTTGTAAAATAAATTTTTATAGGAAACTGGGGTTTATATGCTATTTTGTATTTATTTTTATCGTATATATTGGTAATTTTATGTATTCTATGATTTATGTAATTATATGTAATGTATTTATTACCATTTTTGTTTATTTCTTCTTTATTGTTTAATGGTAATAGATGTGTTTTTTCTGATTGATTTTATGTAAATATTTATTTATTAATCTGTTTATGAAAATATTATTGTAACCATTATTTCTTGCTATTTCTTTAATATAATTTATTTCTTTATTAAATCTTTCTTTATTGTTATATGTGTATATATATGCTCTGTGTATCATGTTATTGTATGTGTTTATTTTATGTATCCATGGGTGATTTGAAAATCTGTTTATTGTGTTATTTGTAACATGTGGTTTCCTATATATGTCAGTCTCTATTATATTATTTATTATTTGTATTTTTATATCCAGGAAATTTATGTTTTTATCTTTTTCAACTTCACATGTAAATTTAAGTTTTTCATAGTAATTATTCAATTTTTTATTTATAATATTATGCTCACCCTTTATTTTTTCATTATAAATTACCAATATGTCATCTACATATCTTACCCAAAGTAAAATGTTGTGTGTGTGTGATATATTATTTACAATTATGTTTTCAAATTCTTGTATATAAATTTCTGATAGTATGGCAGATAATGGAGAACCCATAGCTAGTCCTTCTGTTTGATTATAAAATTTATTATTAAATTTAAAATAATTTTGGTTACAAATATTTCTTATTATTGTACATATTTTATTTATTATATTATTGTTTACCCAAAATGGTAATAAATACATTACATATAATTACATAAATCATAGAATACATAAAATTACCAATATATACGATAAAAATAAATACAAAATAGCATATAAACCCCAGTTTCCTATAAAATTTATTTTACAAAAACATAATATTAAAGCAAATGTAAATGATAAAGAAAAAGAAAATAATCAATTTAATTCATGAGGAATTTATAAAATTAAATGTAATGAATGTAATGAAATATATATAGGTAAAACCACCAGATCTTTTAAAAAACGGTTTACAGAACACTATTCTAACTATAAAAAAGGAAATCGAAAATTCTCCAATGTAACTGAACACATGATAAAAAATAAACATAATATGTCGAATATAAAAAATAATCTAGAAATATTAGAAATAAATAACAAACAAAATGAAATTCAAATTCTGGAAAAATATTATATTTATAAATACAATAGCAAGGAGAAATTAATGAACACACAAATTGAATACGACAATCAACTGATTAAGTTGGCAAGACTGTTTTAAATATAAGAATCGACTATTCCTTATCTACCATGATAGGAGCAGGAGGTTTTAAATTTTGACTTGTAATAAATGTTAATTTACTGAAGATGTGTACAAGATACACGAAAGCGCTATAAACATTGGTAAGTGTTTTATGTTACCGTATTCTGGTGGTTAGAAAAAATATATATTTCAAATTTGATTATATACATTTTGTCATAAAATGCATACCAAGGCATCTTAAAAAAAATTGATTTCTTTTATACATTTTCTTGAAAAAAAAACAAAGTTGCCAATTACTGCTAAACTAAAAGTGTTATACAAAAAAATGTTTGAAAAAAAGTTGTAGGATTTTAAATTCTCTAAAACTTTTGTTAAATATGTGTTAGCGCTAAAATGCATATTAATGTCGCAATCCTTTTACGAGAAAACAGCCTCCCCAAGAGTTTCAGCAGACATGGCGCCTACCCTATCTTGTAGAGTGTGAAAAATGTAGTAAATGAGATGATTTTTCAAAAAAATTGTAGGAGCCATTTTTGAGAAAATCAAAAAAAAGTGAAAAATTACACAAATAAACTACTACTTCCGGTTGACCGATTTTGATGAAAATGTTTGTGTTGGCTTCGGTAGTAGTATCTAACTTAAATTTCAAGTTTGTACGGTGTTCCATTCTTGAGATATTCTGTTCACACACAGACCAATCGCTAAAAACATGTTTTTTGGGTCAGGGGGTCTGAAAACTTGAAGATCCGGGGGAAACTTGATTTCAAAAAATCTACATGAAAACAATATTTTCCTTCCTATATATTCATATAGGCAAGAGAAAGTAAAAAGTAGAACAGTAAACCTTAAAGAAGGTACAGGTTAGTGAAAACTAAATTAATTCATTATAATATAGGGTGCGGCAGAAAGGATGGATGTTTTTAGAACAGATAGTATTCTGATCTGGGTAGTGGGAGTGGGGCGACTGAAGTGGCCATGCGTTCTGTAGATCATACCATTGTTTAGTCGGCATCATGGAGTCGTGGAGTGTGCAACATCGTGTGTTTACTTACGTCAGTTTTGTGCGTAATAACGAGAGTATCGTTGCAGTTCAGCGCGAGTTTCGTCGTCATTTCAATCTTGCGAGAAATGACAGTGTACCCACTCGTAACACCATTTTACGTTGGGTTAAATCATTTCGTTCAGTAGGAACAGTGATGAATAAACGACCGCCAGGGGCTCATCGCACTGTACGCACTCCAGAAAATGTGGAAAGAGTTCGGCAAGCCATACTCCGTAGTCCTCGTCGATCTGCTAGGAGACATTCTTCTGAACTGAACATCAGTGATAGGTCAGTAAGGCGTATTTTACATAACGATATAGGATTTCATCCCTACAAAATGGCCATTGTTCAACAATTGAATCCTGGCGATTATGTAAAGCGGCTAAATTTTGCTCGAGAAATGGAGGCCATACTTGACCAAAATGAAAACATCATTTTGTTTACGACAGATGAAGCACATTTTCATTTGAATGGTACCGTTAATCAGCAGAACTGTCGTTATTGGTCAGATGAAAATCCAAAATTAATGCATGAGAGACCATTACACAGTCCCAAGGTGACAGTTTGGTGTGCTGTGAGCAGTACAGTTGTTATTGGTCCATACTTTTTTGAAGACGACAACGGGACCACTGTAACTGTAACCTCGGAACGTTATAGACAGATGTTCACTGAATTCTTCCTACCTGAACTAAGAAGAAAACGTATTCCTATCCGGCAAGTATGGTTTCAGCAGGACGGGGCGACAGCTCACACCGCAAGAAATTCAATGGAAGCAATTCGGGCTGTTTTTCATGGTCGCATCATTTCTCGGTTTGGTGACATTGAATGGCCTCCTTGTTCCCCAGACCTGTCCATGTGCGACTACTTCTTGTGGGGTTTCCTCAAGTCACGTGTTTACCAGCATAAACCACGTACACTTCAAGAACTAAAGGAAGCAATTCGAGTGGAAGTCGAACAAATTGGCAGGGCAATGTTAGAAAGAGTAGAAGCCAACTTCCGAGAGCGGCTTGTAAAGTGCATCGCTGAAAACGGCCGTCACCTGGCAGATGTTGTTTTCAAACATTAATTTTCTAAAATGGTAAGATCATGTGAATATTATTCTGTAAATAAATGTTTTTTTATGCACAATTAACGACATATTGCTTTTTTGAAAACCGTTCATCCTTTCTGCCGCACCCTTTATTAGATAACACGTTAAAACAATCTTGTTCACAACATGACCCACCCAGCTCAACCTCAAAATCCTTTGATATGACCAAATTTTAAATGCCTCCAATTTGTCAGTAATGTTCTTCTTTCAGGTCAAGAATTCCATCCCTTAAAATATTACTCGAGGACAAATAACATCTAAGAAGTAAAGTTTTTAAACTTTAATGTAAGGTCTATACTGCACAGTACCTTTCCAATTTTATTGAAAGCTGTACTTGTCTGCCCAATTCCAGCTTTGATTTCTTCAGTGCAATCATATTTGTGAGCGATGGCACTATGCATTTGTAGTTGTCTTAAATGTCTGCCTATGAGAAAACATTACGTCTGCTGTCTGGATTAAATACAATCTTCAAATAAATGAGATTCTATTGTGTATGCATTTTACCAAGTGTATCTTGACGTTATCAGCTTCATTACCCTTCACATTTTTAATATTCTGAATTGTTTCATTTTGTGTACACTATTTTAAACAAACAAATAAATAAATATGAATTATTTGTTAATAATTACCAGTAAACATAATTGGTTTGTATTATTTAAAATTTTATTTTTCAGATGCAGATGAATGGTAATGAGAGTTTATTACAACCAACTAGTGTAACACAGTTGAATGGTATTGGTGTACCACCGGTTGTCATGAATTCTCTGGTATCAGAAAGTAAAGTGTTTCTGAATGAACCAATGGATTGTAATTCCACTCCTACAAATTCACCAGCTCATGTTAAAAACCCTTCACCTGATGTTCCTATGGTTGAAAATAATTCGGTGAGTTATAAATTTATTTTCTTTTAAATAAAGAACTGCTTTTTAGTATTTGTTGAATTAAATTTGTATATAATTATAATAGTACAAATATATTATATAAATTAAGATGGATTTAATAACCATAATCAACAAACACAGAAATGATCACAGTTCTACTCCCAAAAGCATTATACACAGCGGAAACCACACTAATTCATGGACAAACATAGACAAAAAAAAGTGGGAAAAGACAGAAAATCCTTATTAAAATATTTTGACGGTAAATAAAGAAGCCATATGGATTATGGATTAAACAATAGTGAACACATAAAAAGGATTTTGAAAAATCCAAGAATGGCTAAGAGGAAACAAGGAAAACATGAAAGCGTTCCAAGTTCTTTCTCTTAAATACAGAATAAACACAAAAATAATTATAATTAATTTTAACCCTTGAAACAGTAACACATTTTTGTAATGTTTTGCTAAGGCTTCTTGAAAAATTGCCGGTATTTATTTGGTCTTATGATCGGTACTGTATTTTTAAATTAATAGTTTCTTCACTGAAGTACTAAAAATTTCAAGTGATCTTCATGAAAAAACAAGAACAACAGGATTATTTGCCTTTATCACTTATCTGCGATTGTCACTTCAATAATTTAAAGAGAAAACCATATTCTTATGAAGATCAATTTATTCAGTAATTGCTTCTTTATCAAATAAAGAAAGTTAATTACTTAGTATTTATTACTAACATTTTTATTATCATTTCAGCCAAAGTACTTGTATGCACTTTCAACATTTGTGCTGATGTATATACTTGCCAGTAAATGCATGTTACGAGACCCAGAGGTTGAAATTGAGGTTGGGTTGAGGTTTTTGTAAAAATGTTCAAAAATATGAGTGTGTGTCTTATGTGGCCAGTGATGTACCAGAAAGTGGTTCGTGGTAGTATTTTTTCTGAATTGCCTAATTAGTGATTTTGTTTTGCAGCAGAGTTCTGGAAGTTTAACAATGCAGATCGAAACTGTTCCAAATAATGGTTCATTAGCAGCATGCAATATGGTTATAGATAATACTGTTTCTGAAAATAATAGGACTAATGATACTGATAAGTAAGTATTTTGTAGTATAGTCATTGTTTTAAACATTGTCATTGCTTAAAATAATATAATTATTAGGCCGTAGCCAGACAGCAAGCAGGTTAGAGCAGGCTAACAGTTCAAACAGGTTCAAGCAGTGGAGCAGCATTGAGCTGAGCTGGTACCTTGGCCGTACAGAAAGCAGTCAGCTGCTAACACATTTTTCATCTGCTTGTCACTTGGTTCAGTCAAGCCTCCTGTTTTGTCGCAGTTTGTGAAGTTATTACTTTTAAGTAATACTTTTAAGAAAAAGTTACTAATACAATAGCTAGGAAATTAGGTATCCTTTCTTTAAATTGCCTTGTCATTGTCATGTATAAGCTAATGTTGCAACCACTGTTGTCACTTTGGTTTGCAACTGAAGTATTGACTAACGTTATAAAGCGTGATACAAGTGAAAACTGTATTACAAAATAATTAATCTTGTGTAAAATTTTTTCAGGTCTACATCCGATAATAAGGACAAGGACAGGGAATTAAGAGTGCAGGACCTTTCTCTACTGTGTGACCTATTTTATTTACCATTTGAGCATGGTAGTCAGGGTATTCAGTTATTGCAAGAATTCAATTGGTTGAAATCCAATGCGCATCTAGTTACAACTAGTAAACTTTCTCATAATCAACAAAATAAGCCAGAGGTGTGTATATGCTTTTAAATTGTTTTAGTAATATTCAATAACTATTTTATATTGTATCTGTGTAATGTTTAAAGTGTTGATAAAAAAATGAAAATGGTACAGAAATTGTGTTAAAATTTAAAGCCATTTTTGTGAGGTGTCTTTTCTACCGATAAAATATCTTGTCCATATAAATTATAAACCATTTAATATTGAAATCGAAGCTTCTCAATTCTAGTTTTTATTAAAGCAAATTGTCCCTTACAATTTTTCTTTCTAAATAAACCAATTTTCCTGAAAATTTTGTAGTTTCATGAGGTATTTTATTTAAGTTGTTCTAGTGCATCAAATTCCAACACATTATTTTCATTACATTTAACATTTTATAGGTAGGGTTCTTCAGTTTCCTGTAACACAGTACTTACTTCTTCATTCTCTTGGATTATCTTAACTTTCTTTGTTCATCTGAACTCTTCTTATTTTTTGGTTTCTTGATCCTTGAGTCTCTTAATTTTTTTTTTAAATTTATTTGAGATCGCATAAACTGCTTGGTCATCAGCAACTACGGTGGAGTATGTAACATTAACTGTGGGATTTGACACGTGAAAATTTCCAGACCCTGGCCAGGAATTGAACTCAGGACCTCCGCATGGCAGGCCAATGTATGAACCACTACGCTACTGAGGCGGCCATGAGTCTCTTAGTTTTGTTTTCCATGTTTTTAAAATTTTCTTTTGTAATTTGTAGTTCCCCATTTCTCTTTAATTTCTGTAATTCTTGTACTGTTGCTCTTACTGTCCTATAATGTTTTATTACTCATCTGATTGTTCTCGTTTTTCTGATGTCCTAATTAGATTCATAAATAATAAGATTCATTTATTTTTATCGTGTTTGTTACAAATTTTATTGTCCTTTAGACTTTTTTAGTGGAAGCTGGTTTCCAATGTCTGTGGTTCTTGGTATTTTCATATGTTTTAATAAATTGTTTTCTGAGATATAATGTGGTTAGTTGTATTGTGGCTTGTGCTTGAACAAGTGTGTGTTTTCTGTTAATAAAATTAATTTGATATTTCATTATTAATTTATGATAAACTTTCAGGTTGAAGAGTGGCATGAAAGAGCTGTTAAATTGGAAGAAATTAGTTCGGCTGTGAATGCTTTATTTCAGCGGTTAACATATTGTAATAACAGAGAACTACTCTATGATCTCTTCCCATACGTATGGGATATGCGTGGGGTCATATCACTTCTAAATTCTTATATTAAGTGGCTAGGTAAGTTATTACTTCTCTTCTATCTATAAAGAAATTTAGATTCTTTTAAAAAAGTACAGGAAATGTTTGATGAAAATAAGAAAAGAAGTGTAAGTTATAAAAGTTTTGAAAATCAGAATATTTTACTGTCCTACTAATACTGAACTAAACATAATATCTGAGATTTCAGTGATACACTAATAAATTGTTAAAGTATAAATTAATGCACTGTGTATTTTAGAATTTGTTACACAAAAAAATATTTTAGGAACTGAACTCTGGTAGTACAGCACAATTCCCATTTGAGTTCTGTCTAGTCTGTTATTATTTCACAGTGCGTCATAAAAATTCATATCCATGATATGTATGGATGCTGGTTGTCTGGTTTCACACATTGCATGGCTGGTGGAACACTTTGTAGTGGTTCATGTTTAATTTATTGATCTGTACCTGTTTTGAATGGAAGAGTAGTCTGTTGTAGTTTGGATAGAAGTGTCGATAACTTTTATTACAACACATAGTTTTTTATGGTATACATTGTTGCCATGGTGACCAGAGTTAAATTTGTATGCGACCAAAGATGACCACTTATTTGAAACTCAAATTTAATTATATTTAGTGATCTGGTGTTAACAGTACAAAATTCAACATACATTGTATGCATTCTTGTAATAGAAATTACTTATAAACAGTTCATTAATGGCATGTTCAGGTTTTAATTACATTGTGTTTTTTTCTGAATTTACTTATTTACATAAACAATATAATTCTAAACATATTGTTTCATTCATTCTTTAAATAATGTTTATATCCATTGATTTTCTGGTAATAGGCTTTAAATAAGTTTTTGCGTGGTTGTAAGTTTAGATAAATTGTGTAAATCTTTAAATCTTAACAAGTACTACTAGTAAATGTTGCAGCAGACCACATTATTATAATTATATAGTATTAGTTATTTTTACAAAACTATATTATTGTGTTATTTTGACTGATTTTACACTGTATGTTACAGAATTATGCTATAGACGTAAAAAACGAACTTCTATACGTAACAAAATTTATGAACAGAATTTAATACATACTTTTTTACACATCAATCATCATGAAAAACGATAAAAATATAGCATTTATTCTTTTTCGTATTGTGTATTCTTTTGTCTCATATGCATCTGAAGGCTGTAATTTTGAAAATAGGAGAGAAATTGTTTATCTGAAATACTACCTTTGTCATCTTATTTACCACATAAAATGTGATAATTAAAGGCATTCAATCAATCTTATTTGGGCTATTTTTTTTAATGAATAAAAATAAGTTTTTAGATTGAGTAAAGCGTGTCCTTAATTTTCGGGTTGTGTTGTTTCATCGTAACTTTCTGTCAGAGACTCAATAAGAAATTAATAATTTGTAATTATGTAACTAGAATGGTTTTATTGAAATTTTTGTAGATTACTTATTTAAAATTGCTTCAAATACCATTATCTGAACTTATTGTGTTGTAAAAATACAAAGACCTTCCTGTGTTAATTGTCTGAGTCGTAACAGAAATACTGCGGTAAAGCTGGTGGTTGAACCAATCAAAGTAAAATGGATAGTTATATTTAATAGTAAAATATAGTTCATTTACAATATTGTGTAAGTGTTAAAATGCTAAAACATTTTTCACTTCAAATTATTTATTTTCTTACAAAACATGTTAAAAAAAGTTAATGAAAGTGAATATACAAGTTTTAAGGATAGTCTCATAATTACAGATTTACCCAATAACTTAAACCTCAATAGCCCATTATAGAATAGTAGTTTTCCTCTTACTAAAATTTATATGCTGCAGTTTTTATTAAGTACGCTTAGTTCAGCAAAGGTTTATTAGGTTTATTTTTATAGATCAAAATTCCATACAGTTAATTGTGGTACTGTTCACTGAAATGAAAGTGTGTTATTCAGGTTTGATTTACAATATTAATGTATAGTGTCAAAATTGGTCCAAAGCTACTATAAAGAGTTATTGTGGTGTACCATATCATTCAATAAAATGTATGCATGTTATTATCTAAGTGTAGAATGAGGAGTATACAGAAAGGACTTTTGTATGAATGATACCAGTTGAAAAATACATTGTGCTGTCCAAAGACTTAAGAATCGTAAGATCAATTCCATTCATTCTGAAACTTAAAAAACAATCACCATGTAAAAAAACATGTGTCATGTAAAAAAAATAAACTGTTTTACTAATTTTTAAAAATGATTGCATGCTATTAGTAAGAAAGTTTTTTGTAATCATTTGTGTTGTAAAAAATTTTCATGTAACACATTGATACGGGAAGAATTTTAGTACTTGCTTAGTAAATACCTAGTAAACATAAAAATTTATTTTATCATTAGAAATGGTTAATTCACCTTCGTTCTAGTTCATTTGTACTGTTGAAAAAAAAAATTCATGTTACAAACTTTTTTCATTTGAGGGATGGTGTTCCAGGAAGATGAATATATTTTAAAAAAAATTAATACATACTCTATTTGTTTTGTTCATTTTAGCTTTGGAGTTAGTTATAAGTATGGTTATGTAAACCTTATGCAGCATCTAATTTATCAATATCTCTGTTAAAAAGGTGGTACTATATTTTTATTCATAATTACGTAATTTGGTATGTGTACCTACAGAAAAAGAGCAACTGAAATGAAAAGTTTGTCAGAATTGACATTGAAAGTAATTAATTTAACCCCAGTCCCATTATTCCATGTTAAAGATTCTCATTGGTTTAACCCATTCATTCACCTTGCCCATATACATCTACATAAAATGTTACCTATTCTTTCGCACTAAACTGCGCACATATCGCTTTGCGTAAATTGGCCACATACATGAACAAATTCTTTAAGAGTCCAGCAAGTGCTACAATCTATTGGGACTTTTGAAAATTTTTAATAATAAAAAAAATAGTACTTTAAGAATATAAATATATATATATATATATATATATATATTAATTCCTAGTATGTGTACGTTGCAATCTGTTCAATTCAGAACAATAAGCAACCCCATGACCCAATGAGATGAGGAATGTATGATGTAAATGAGGTGTAGTCTTGTACAGAATCAGGCCGACAATTCCTGAGAGAGTATGGTTAATTGAACCCCAACCATCAAAGTACACCGGTAACCACTGTCCAGCATTCAAATCCGTAAAAAAGTAACTACCTTTACTAGGATTTGAACCAGGAACCTTCGTCTCCGAAAATCAGCTGTTAAAAAGCTGATTTTGGCGACGACTTTACCTCTAGACCAACCCGATGGGTAAGAATATAATAATTTTTTTTAAATTCTAAGATAAAAATTCGTGACTGAATGGGTTAGCATTTTGTTTATTAAAATC
Source organism: Catonia carolina (assembly GCA_035578175.1). Classification (NCBI taxonomy): domain Eukaryota; kingdom Metazoa; phylum Arthropoda; class Insecta; order Hemiptera; family Achilidae; genus Catonia; species Catonia carolina. Next base: position 63,028,368 of record JAQMRL010000001.1, on the reverse strand, counting down.
AAGTTTTTGTGTTTACTTGTTAAATGTAAAGACTTTTTTTTATTAAGTACATGATTCAATTTTGTGCCAGTTAATGGTTTATATTTATATTTCAAATGAAAAATTTTTCTGATTCATTCAAATTTGTGTAGAAACTGTACTGGAGGGAATGTAACATAAGAAAGAGTTACGACATAATTTATTTTACTGCAGTTATCCAATTTTGTTAATACCTACTGCAGTGTATGAACAGGAGATTATAACTGCAATAATTTCTTCACCTTCAAATAAGAGATAGTGTATGAAAAATTTAGAAAAAGGGAATCATTAAAAAAGAAAAATACTAGTTAAAACTTGGTTGAAACGTTTAAAATTACCTACTTATTTGATTTTATTAATGTTTCCTACTTAGATGTACTAAACTGTAATTTCCTATATTATATTTTATTTATTGTTTTCTGGAGCCCATCAAATCTTAAAGCATGATAAATTCTAACCTGACACTGAAATAATGAATAAATATTTAAAGTAATATTTTTAAATAATAATGTTTCTGTTAAGCATTTTTTAACTTACAAATAACATTAGATCTGGTTGTCCCAGTTTGTACAAATTAATTTTTATTCGGTTTTTATTGTATAAAAAATTTCTTGCTAGGTTAGGATTCTTTAGCTTTTGCTTGAACATGTTTATAAAACCCTTATAAAATATTTACGAATTTACAAAAAAAAAACGATAATTAAATAAATTGAAAATTCTCCTTGCAAGTTATAATAAATATATTAAAAATATCAATACAAGCAATATTATTGTAAAGTTAGTGTATTGAAATTAAAGAAGTAAATTTTTTTAGTCTGGAGTTGCAGGCTTCTTATGTCTAGATTTATACATGATGATGTGTTTTAAACGTGGTACTTGTGTTTGTAAAACATGAATTTGTAGAGTATGTATGAGTGTGAAGTGTATGTACTTATAATGAAGTTCTGAGCTAAGCTTAGAGAATAGCAGTGATGAAAGTACAAGTTAAGTTCAAAGTAGCTGAAACTATCGTGGTATGTGAACTTAAGTATTAATGATTAATGTAGCACTCTTTCTTGAGTCCTTTTAATGTTGGAATTTAATTTGAATATTATTATATGAATCAGTAGTGTTAAAGTACTACTAATTATAAGATTAAATAAAATAATACAGGATAAACAACTTTAGAGCCAAGACACGGCAGGCTATTTAATGTTTTGAGATACAAATGAACGAAAAATGAAAGTGCCATTAAACAAAAATAACCTGCACAATATTAAACTTTAATGATTACACTCAAATATGTGCTCTATTTTTTTTTTTTTTTTTTTTTTTTACTTAGTTTTTATCATGTATATTGTTGAGTAAAATCAAATCATATCTGGAAACCCGTAAATCTATTCATAACATATTAGAAAACATTAATCTTGTTTATATTTTCAGATGTGCTGAATTGTCAAAAGTACTTGCAACATTAATAGAATAAACACTGTTCTCTTTATTGTTTGTACCATCAGTGTTCTATTCTATAATACACACTTCACATATTTGCTTTTTTGTTGCTGCTGTTCTCTATGTTATTAGTGGTGTTTCTCTGCAAACAAATTTAGAGTTTACATAAATGCCGTAGATGAATTATGTTACACAGATTTTTTGTAATTAACATAAATAGTTTTCTTTGCAGATTAAAGAGTGTTTCTTCACAGATGTTACTAGAGCTTCAGCTGGAAAGCAGGAACAACTTATTTTTGCTTGTTGCAGGTTGTGTTTTCCAGTAGTCTTCTTGCAGAGATGAGATCACTTTAATTTATTTATTTTTTTGTTTTGGTATTCAAAATCTCTAATTCTTTCTCTGTTTTCTTTGCCAGCCAGCGGACATTTCCCGCAGATCGTCAGCAACTACACGACCGGCAACTACACCTGTACGCAATTCTGCTATACATTCTAGTTCACTAAGTAGAAACATATCCGCTAAACTATATAGATATTTGTTGGGGATTTCTGGTTAGGCGTATTTTATATGGAATTCTTGTGCTGATTCCCTACTATTTATTTTGTAACAAAATATGTACAAATACATCCGGTACATACATATTTCTAAAAAGTTAAAATTAAAAATTATCGTTCGTAAAAGCTAATTATGGAAGTACATTTTTAATATTTTTCACTTTATCTAAAATTTGTGAAAAAATAATGATTTAAAGTCTTGATAAAACTTTAGTGTACTTTGAAACAAGCTTGCGTTTTTTTGGGTCAAACTGATAGAGATTGCTGCAAAATCATTATATCCTTCGTTGTCGTAATGATTTTACGCTTTTGTTGCCGGACTGTTGCGCTTATGTTTTTAATTGAAGGCATTAAATTTTGAAATTTCAGGTTGTGCAAATTATGTAATTAATTCATATATCAGTTATGTTTTTAATGATCTTTTATGTTTAACTTTTAATTTTTATCAGTGGTAGGAAAGTATTGAATACTTCTGTAAATTTTCTGGTTTTGGGAAATATCCTTTTTGTTGTTAGTTTTTTTATTTCATTATACATATTTTTGTGTTTTCTTTAAAGCTGATTGTTTTACCAGATGTACATTTTTCATTTTATTTTTAAATTGTTCAGTTCATATCTTGTTTACTCAGAAATTTTAAAAGAGTTGTTGAATAATGTTTTTTATGGGCTCTATTCTACGGTAATAAATTTATTTATAGGGTTTTTAATAGGGAGAAACATTGTAGGCTATGTGGTCACTAACAATTATTTTGCAAATCACTGAGATGATGAGTAAGGTTATGGGTCAGTAGGCATATGATCCTGAAGTAAAGCAGTATTTCCGCCCAAAGCTTTACTTGGTTTTATCAGCGAAACCAAATAAGATGTTTTCAGTTGGTGTCAGTATGTATTAACCTCCAAAATTTTTTTTACAAATCTGTGCTCTTTCTAAATATGAGAGAACTAATAATACCTCCTCTGGAACTCCCTTGCTCTCTTCAAAAACATCTAGCATGTTGATAATACATCTTAAATATTATAAATTGTCCAACCAATTCCTCATTTTAGAGTTTTTAAGGGTTTTACTTTTATTAATCTTGATGAGATTTCCATGTAGCTTTATGTTGTATTTTGATTGAGCAGTTTTAGTCCTTACCTTACTCAAGTTAACCTCCACCAGCATTTGTAAAGAATGCCATGGTTGATTAAATGATAACGGTATCCACAGAAAACTTTTGAGGAGTATTGTACTTGTTAAAAGTTTTTGGCAGTACCATATTGGGGAGTTTTATTTTATTGTTACAATAACATATTTTCCACTAAATTTTAAGTTAATTGCATTTAGAGATTAAAGTGATCTAATTGAATAACATCAATATTTTTGGGTAATTTTTAACTCTTATTTGTTAAATTTGGGAGATTTGTTAAGACATTTTTGTTTATATTCTGCTGCCTGGATTATATTTTAGTAATTTTATTCATTACAAAACTTACATTTTACTTTCTCTTATACATGTGGTGATTATAGTATGTTAGTGAAAGAATATTTAATTTTATGATTATTTTTTTTAAGATAGATAATTTTTATTGTGTATTGCATTGTTCATATTTTTTGTAAAGATCCCATTACTATGCCTTCAGTTAAGAACATGTTTGATTGAAATCGTCAGCCATTGGTGCTTTGCGTAATACTTTATGATTTCATGTTCCAGAGGACATCCTTGGAGCAACAAAGCGTGATTTATTGTTCTGTTTTCAGGTTTCCAGAGAATTATTTGTGAAATACTTGTTGTTATACAAACAGTAAAGAAAAGGAAAGTCTGAACATTGTAGCACATTTTTTGCTAGTTATTTTTTTGGTTTGTTAAATTCAAGTTTAAAAATGTGTTTAGTTTTCTTAATAATTATGTTATAATTTAGTGCTACTTTGAATAAGCTTTCCTTATTTTTCTGTTGCGTTGAAGCGAAATTGTCGAACCTATTGCATTGCGCGTTGCTCGGTATTCTTTTATGTAGGGCGAAATTTGCTGCTGCGTTTATTTTTATGCAAAGTTTCTGCGAAATTTCTGTTCTGCTGTTTGCATGCGCTGCGGTTTTTTTTAATTGCTTGTTTCAATGTCTAAAGGAGTAAAATTGTGGAACAGCACAAGGAAATCCATCACAGAAGGTAGTTTAGTTGGCCTTACAACTTATCATAATTAGTCTTTTCTTTAACAAGTTTTTAATTAGTTGTTATAGAATAAGCTTTTCTTTTACATTAGTTCATTTTAATCATTACTGGTTATAAGAAGAACCAGTTGTATTTTAAATGACAGATTAAATTAGCTTTATCCTTTTAATACCAAGAACACTAGATCTTGTAAGCAGTATAGATGTTTGAGTAGTTTTATCTTCCTCAGTACTGATTAACATTGTTACAAATATTACTTGTTACGTAGGTAATAATTTTGCCAAAAATCTTGCCTTTTTCACATTAGACTATATTTGCAAGGGAATACCAATCATAGCACATATTATTAATAATATTTTTGTTTCAAACCTATGTACGAATATCATTGGTTGATGGTAGAGGTAGACTGAACAGTTAAAGGTCCTGAATTTAATTTTTAACTATGGTGTGACAGTAACCTATCATTCGAAGGTTGTAAAACCCAAGCGATTGATCTGACGACTGGCAACAAAAGTATTTTAGAACCAAATGATTGCCGAAAAATTTAATTTTATAATGATAATGGTAGATTTCATTCATTCATATTCTATAGGTCGCTGCAATCATGAGTTTTTTTCAGCTATGATTCTTTTCGTATCTATTTAGTCATTGAGTTTTGTGTCTTTCATTAACCCTTCTAAGGCGTGGTTCCTCAGCCTTCCCTTTGCTATCTTCTATGTTGTCTTACTTTAAAATATTCACAATGATGTCATTGTCTTGTAATGGGCCCTATCCATTTTGTCTTTATTTCTATTCAAGTTTGTAATAAGTTATATTTTAATCCAGTTCCCAGTAATACTTCATTATTCATCTTTTTCTCGACCCAGTTGATCTGCATTTGCCTTATCTAATTTAATCTTGTTTGACCATGTTGAATTATGGACCGATAAATAGATCTTCTAAGCCCAAGCTAAATTGTCAGTCTGTGTGGATGAAAAGTTAGCCATATGGTAAAATACCTTTCATGCAGTTTCATGAATTATACACCGGAACTCAAGTCTTTAGTTACAATATTTATAATTGAGATAGACCTTTTTTGTACAAGTCCAGAGATGATTTATTTTAGAGTAGGGTCTTTTGATCTGTCATTTAATCGTTTTTTTAGACAAGTTCAATATCATTTTTAAAAGTTAAATAGATAATCGTTAATAAAAATGATAATTTGTAATGCTTTCTTGAATATACTTCTGTTAATGTGTTTTATTGTTCTTTTGTTAATAATGTAGGGTACTGTTGAATTACCAGGTTGTATAAAATTATTCTTTATTATTTACTTAATACTGTAATTATTTCGCACAATATTATTTTTTGGTTCCATCAATCATTGGTAATAATTATTTACAATTTATACATGAGGTTGTTTGATATATGACGCACTGGTATAAAAATAATTGTTGAAATTTGTCTTTCCTTAAACAAGAAAATCGGTTTTATAATTTATTCTCCTCAGAATGTTTCTGATAATTTATAATTGAGTACTTTTTTAATGAGTTAAATTAGTTGTTAAAGTATTAAGAGTGTTCTTATTTGTCTTTGTTGCAATTCAAAACTTATATATTGCGTTTCATATTTAAATAAATGAATTAATTTTGACAGTTCATTTGATGTAACCTATTGATAAATAGATCTATTACAGCTCTTACATGTTGTTGAGAATAGTGGGCCGGTAGCATGGACCAGATCATGTAGACTTCTATGCAGAGGACAACTGTTGTACGGTGTAGTAATTTTTTCTCTGTCTCTAATCTTCCCAGAGTGACCTAACTTCGGCTAAAGAGGTATTTAGATGAGAAGTAGTTAATGTACATGCATGACCCAATGTTCTTAGCCATTTGGTTTACCTATAATTTTAATTTAATACTTCTTTTGTCCCATCATAATGGGACAGAAACTGATCCAACTTATTGAATCAGTTTTTGCTTTACTGAACATTTCTGTACTTCATTTAATGAAGAGATATTTGTCTGTTCCTTCTCTTTTTACCATGTAACAAAGAAATTGGTACAACTGAAATCTGAGCCCGTAATGAAAGGATGACTATTATAAGGCTCCTTTAGGAATCAAAAACTGGTGTGTATTTTGATTTGTACAATTTAGGCTCCCATTAGTTTTTTAAAAATTGTTTTAAAGAGATTTTGGGTTATAAACAGACAGAATTTTTGAAAATTATTTTATATAATTACCTATTTATTAATAATTACAATTTTCAGAAACATAATTTAATGATTGCAACATTGAGATAAGAGAAAAAGTAATCGAAATGGATGTGTAATATTTATAAATTAATTGTTATTTCATAGGGTTTTCAAAAGGATGGAAAGAAAGTTTTATGTCTGGTGAACAAGAGCCTTGGGTCTTCAGGGGTGGATTAACTGCTGATTTACAGGTACATATTCTAGTAAACATTCGTAGTTAACACCAAAGTAAAGTTCAGTTCAATTGTCATAACAAGTAACCACCATCATGCCTCTTTCAAAGGAAACCATCATTTCAGATGTTTGGGCTGTATGGTACTGTAATTTCAACATGATCTTGTGGTTGGGTAGTCAAGTGTGATGGTCAGATTACTTAAAAATGGTCCTGATTCCTCAGTTCAGTTAAAAAGTGGTTTTGAGATGAAAAACCTTTTTTGGAATAGGTGATGTCTGTTACACCGTTACTGTCTATCTGAAGGGACTACAGTAACCTACTGAAATAATATTTTAATTCATAACTGCTCAGTTTGGCCAGCAAACATTTTGTGCTAGATGAATTTTAAATGCACTTGAGTGTGTAGGATGTGTGGGCATTATGATGTAGGTTTGGTTGTGTCAGCAACGATGTAAAATTCAGTAAATTTATATTTATTAATTGTTAAATAATTTTATAAATTTATTTTATATAGGTTAAATAAATATTTGTGCACAATAAAAATTGAAAACTTTTAATGTAAATTGATAACAATATTTTAATTCAATTGTGCAATGATGATGTCACGGAATCAACATTTACTACGTGGAAAATTAACTCATGTAAACAGTTGAAAGAAGCAAATTTAGAATAACCTAATGTACCAAGTTATTATTCAATTCAAAAATAAGTTTAACAATGCTGAAAGACCTATTTTGTTGTTTATAATTAATTTCAAAAGGGGTTGTGTAAAAATGACTTATACAAACTGTTGAATAATGAGTTCCAGCTGCCTCTGTGCTTAGTCACAGAAGAAGACCTACGCTTGTTTGCTGTCAACTGTTCTTAATTATTAAACTGTTCTAGTGAGAACCATATTAATTTGGCTGTACCATAAATTCCAAGATGGAACTGGAAGACAAAACAATTATTTTCAAGAAACTTGACTTGTAATAGTGATATATTTTTTAAATATCGACAGAGATAAAATAGGATTAGTCATTTCATTAAACAATCGTAGAAGCAACACGATTAATGGTATGTACAAGTAACTTTGCACACAACAGACAGCATGCAACTGAAAGCATTAGACCTTGTCCAGCGGCTAGTCTCATCGCCAGCACTCCATGCAATCCTAATTGGTACTAATTTCCGGTTGGCCCTTGTATTTTCATTTAGTCAACATTTGATACAATTCAACCTTTCTTGAAATTCTTAGTTGACTCAATTTTATACTGATTGTAATTTTTTTTCATGTTTTTTTTTTGTTATTTTAATTTGTTTAATTAAAAAACACAAAATATTACTTATCTATTCTTTATTTATTTCATTACAAGTGGCTTGCAGACTGACCAAAAATGTGTTTAACTGACACTGTGACTATATAGAAAACATTCTAAAAATAGTATTCCTTCTTTTAATTAAATGTTGCTGTTTTCCTTCTTATGTTTTATAAAATATTAGTATATGAGATGGCATCTTCAGTTTTTATTATATAATTTTTAAGATATTGTAATATTTTACTAACCTCTTATAGTTGCTATATTAAAATGTGTTAAAAATTTTTAGAAAATGTATTTTCAGTAATTTGTATAAAATAATAATAATTATTATTATTATTAGCGAATTCTCCCAATAGCGGAAGATGTTAGCAAACAGCTCAATTAATTTTTCTTTGGGTTCTTCCTGTTCTTTCAGCAGACTTTCATTCTTTCTGAGAGTGCTTGTTTACGTTCTTCTGACCATTTTGGCCTGACTTGTTTTTGCTGAGGTTAAACTTCCCACTTATTTACTTTGTCTCGAAACGTGTCTCTTTCTACGATATCGGCTGAACTTATGTTTGCACGTTCGAGGTCCTTACCAATTTCCTGAAGCCATGGTGTTGAGGTTTTAAGTGCGGTTACATAGTCTACAATCTTCTTAGTCAATCGATCTTGTGATAATCTACCAAGATGACCAATGAATTTCATTCTTTGTTTCCTAAAGTCAATTTTGATGTTTGAATACTTCTCCATTGTTTTGATTGATTGTAGCTTGTAACAGTCTTCAGTAAGCCTAGCCCCCAAGATTTTTTTATTATAATTTTAATGTTCTCTGATGGTGGATTCACTGAAACATGTTAGTTAAAAGATAAAATGACAGGTAAAAAACAAATTTTATATAATGGTATTAGATTTGCGTGTTGTTATGTGCTAGAATTCTTAACTTTGAATACTTTATTTATCTAAGCATGAAATATTTGGCAGATTCTAAAAGTTTGTGTTCGCTCTGCATAGCTGATGGCGGCTTTTCCCTACCTTAAAAATACGCTTAGTAAATATAATTTTTTGTTTGTTTTAGCGTCTGATTCCAGTTGATTCTGGTTCGGATTTGTTTGTATACAAAGCACCGGAAGTACCCACCAGCAAGATTTATACAGTGCGCCCCTATTTACTAGAAGATGAACCAGCTGTTTACATGGTCTGCAGAAAAACTTGTCTGGAAGGCAACGATGGATCTCTTTTATTTACTGAACATCCTGATCTCCCACCAGATAGGTTAGTTTGTTTGTGATAGTGAATTTAATAGACACTGAACAAAGTATTTCTTGAGATCTGGGAATAACTTATATCAGTGTACTGTAAAACTGTAAAACCTTACTCAACTGTCACCTAGCTTAACCAAAACTCATCCAAATTTTTTAAATTTAATTTGGTGATTACTTAATCTCAATACTGTATGTATACAGTACAACACTAAAATCTGTAGCGTAAGTTTAGGTACAGAACAATGTAAAATGAAATAAATTATGAATATAAGGGTTTACTATTCTGGGAATTAGTTTAGTAATGCATACGTTGAACCTTTATTTAGCAGTTGTGACAAAAATATTTACTATAGCCGATACTGTTAAAGGCTTTTACTGTGTATTTTCAGAAATTCAACCCCAAAACTCCCCATGTGCTTCTAATAAAAATGGCATGATATTGCCACAAGACAACAGTTTTATTAAAAACCTCAGACTTTTTTAAAGACTGTTTGTATCTAAACAGTCTTTAAAAAAGTATTAAATTTTATTGTCTTAATTCTGTGTTTTGTTTATACATACTAACAAACAGTCATAAGAAATACGGTATATTTACTTTAAACTGTTTTTAAACCCTACAAATATGTCTTTGTATGTTATCTGGAATTTTGTGTTTCTGAAATCCACCCCTTATGTTTTAATTTATAAGGGTTTTACTGTTGTAGATTGTAATTTGTGGGGCCTGGGTTACTGCTACATAATACTAGTCCATGAGTAAAGATTAGTGCCAGGCAAAAGTATGTTTTAGATTGTATCTTTTTAATGATCACTGTATAATTCATTAGAGTAGATTATCAGTTATAAAAGTTATAAAAAAATCAGTATATTAAAATTAAAATAAGAATTATTATCCCAAAATTTGCTCAAAAATAATTAAAATAAATCTCTTGCTTATTGAAATTTGGCCAAAGTACAGTTTTGGTGCACACCAGTTCTAGAAGAATAATGTTCTGCAAATAACTTGCATAAAACTTGTGCCTTCTGGGTGATCATTTTGGTCTCAATGTGGCAGTTGTATTACTTAACTATCGATGAATAACAATCTGTTTTTTTTACAAAATAATTATTTTCAGACTTGACGTGGTTAACAGAATAGAAAATGATTATTTCCTGGATTTTAATAATTGTCCAGCCATATTGGGCAGTATATAAGTTTTATATAAGAGTAAAATTTGTGTATTTTGTGAATAAGATATTGAAAATGAATTGTAAAAACTAGTAATGCTTCTGAAATGTATGTGAAATTTATTAGTTATGTTCATTATTTATATTTCAGGTTAGTGGGACCATTCCTTTCATTCAGTCCAGAATTTTGCATGGTTGTTGAGGATGAGACTGGTGTAGTAGGATATGCTTGTGCAGCACTAGACGCTAGACAGTTTTATGCTAAGTTGCAAGTTGCTTGGCTACCTGAAATGTGTCAGAAATATCCGGTTGATATACAAGCTGAAAATAGTACAGAAGTAAACTCTGTCCAGGTTGGTAATATTGTTATAAATTTAATTTATAAATAAAACATTATAAAAAAGATAACATTCACAACCAGTAGAGGCTTTACTGGTTAATTCATATATGCTATACAGGGCCTGTTTCAAAATAATTTAGTCGTGTGATGGGCTCAAATCCAAAAATTATTTCATGTATTACACAGTAACAGTCCTTTGTATTGATTCTGAATGTTGATCTGTTTTTTTTTACTCTCGTGTTTATATGACTGAATGTATATGAAGGAAAGTATTGTTTTTTCAACAAAAAAAATTTTTTTGAAAAAAAAATGATTTTTCAAAATTTAGTTTTCACCGGATATACATGTTTTCAGACCCCCCCCTGAACCCCTAAAATTATGTTTTTAGCAATTGGTCTGTGTATGAACAGAATATCTCAAGAACGGCACATCATACGAAGTTGAAACTTGAAACTTAAGTTAGATACCACTAGAAGTCTGCACACGCAGATTTTCATCAAAATTGGTCAACCGAAAGTAGTAATTTAATTGTCATTTTTCACTTTTTTGCGATTTTCTCAAAAACAGCCTCTACAATTTTTTTTTAAATCACCACATTTACTACATTTTTTGTGCGCTACAAGATAAGGTTGGCACCATGTCTGCTGAAATTCTTGGGAAGGCTGTTCTCTCGTAAAAAAAATTGTTTTTTTAAGATTGTGGCCTTATTAGGCATTTCAGCGCAAAAGTGTATATAATAAAAGTTGTAGACAATTTAAAAACCTACAACTTTTATTCCTAACTTTTCTTTGTATAACGTTTAGTTTAGCGGTAATTTCTGATTTTCTGTTTTTTTTTCATGAAAATCTGTAAAAAAAATGGATTTTTTTAAGATTTCAGCCTTAGTTTGCATTTTACGACAAAAGTGTTTATAATAAAATTAAAAGGTCTACAACTTTTATTTTAAGCATTTTTCTCTACAGAGCCTAGTTTAGTGTGATAGAGTGATTTTCCGTATTATTAAGCCTAGGTAGATTTTTATTTTGCATCATTCACTCGTGATTAAAATAAGGTTATATTTTTTGAGGTTAGTTTTTTTTGTTTATTTTTAATATATTGTTACTAATGGTTTGGTTATATTGTTCATTATTTGCAGTTGCAAGAGAATGTTGTGTGAGTATTCACACCAGCTTTTTCTTTAGTGTTGATCTGTGGTTGTAAAAAAATTTGTTGTTACATTTTTTATACATACATTATATTTTGTAGCAGGAAATGATGAGATGGTTCCATTCAAGGAACGGTGAGATTGATGATGTTTTACCAGAAGCTTTGCGACCACAACACCCATCAGTTATGACGTGTTCATTACTGTCTTCAGTTTTTGACCAGTCGGTTGCAAAAAGGCTTATCATCTGTCTGCTAGCTGCCCTTAGGGCTAACGGTAAGGGTTTTATTTTTAGCAGTCATAATTTTTAGAATTTTTATACAGCTATATTCAATAAGTGACCAGAAATAGTTTTTTTTTAAAATTTTGACAGTATTTTAAGGTATTGTTAAATTTAGAGGAATAGTTATAGTATTTTTCTTAATAATAGTACTTTTGTGCTTCTCTTTTTATTTTTTATGAACAGTAGCCCTTCACAAGCTAATTGAGAAATAACATTTTGTGTTTGACTTGCTCTTTTAAAGACTGTAAAAATAAATAGTTATTTTTAAAGGTTATCTGTAATATCTTTATTAAAAAATAAACCCTTATAATGCATCTGCAGCTTGAAATCAAATCTATTTCATATAACAAATTTCACTAACCTTTTTAAGTTGCGTTAGTTTCTATTATCTGTCACTTACACATGTTTCGATAGATCCACTATCATCAGAGTACACAATACCTTTTGAAACTGAAAATCTTAAAAAGGTATTACATCTTTAGTCATCTATATAAAACTGTTTTATACTAATAGTAATATAAATTTATACTACTAAAACTGTTTGGTAAATCCACCGAAACACATATAAGTGATTGATAGTAGAGACTAAGGCAACTTATAAAGGTTAGTAAAATTTATTATATGAAATAGATGTAAAAAAGTCTAAAGATCTGATATATGAAATATATCTGAAATTATATGAACTGTAATGAGTGACATAATGATATTGAAAAATTAATTTCTGGTCACTTTGTTTTCTTTTTCTATGCTTTAGATTACAATTCAATGAAATCCTTTTAAGTTATAAACGTTAACTGATGATTAAATATGGAACTGCAGACTAGAGATTTGTACACAGTTTGTTCAACACTGTCAAAGAAAAATTAATGTGTTATTGCTATGAAAAGAGTACAGATTACTGTAACAATATCTTCATTGATGTTATGATCTGTTCCACATGAAAATGAGCGTCAAGGTCATTCACTATTTACAGCTCTTCCTCACCGTTCGTGTATTAGATTGTCATGCAACAGATGAGGGAATACTGAGCGTCTGTCATGTTATGCAGTGCGCGTGGGTGTAACGTATGATTCACCACTACTGCAGCTGGCTACAGTTATCTTGAAGCTCATTTTTGTATGGTATCTACTTACTTACTTATCCTGGCGCTACAGCCCGATGTGGGCCTTGGCCTCCTCCACAATTCGCCTCCAAGCTCCTCTATCTCTCGCTGTCCGTCTCCATCCTCTCACTCCCATCGATCTCAAATCCTTCTCCACATCCTGCTGCCATCGTGCTCTCGACCTCCCTCTTCTTCTCACTGCCTCTAACTTCTCTTTCAGCATTACCTTTTGCATTCTTTCAATGTGACCAAACCAACTTATTTGTCTTGCCTTTATGTACCTGAGGATATTCCTTCTTTGCAGTATCATCTCTATCTCAGCATTTTTCAGGATTCTCCACGCACCATTCTCATAAACCGGGCCATATATCCTCCTTACTATTTTTCTTTCAAACACTTTCAGGGCTTTGTTATCTTCCTGGAGAATTGTCCACGTTTCACTACCATAGGTGACAATTGGCCTTATTAGCGTGTTGTAGATTTTCATTTTTGTGTTCCTAGTAAGGAGTTTTGACTTAGGCAGATTTCTATTTGCAAAATAAGCACGATTGCCCAGCATTAACCTGCGTTTTATTTCATTTGATATTCTGTTACTGCTATTGATCTCAGTTCCCAGGTACGTAAAGCTCGTCACCTTTTCAAACATGCTTTCTCCTATTTTTACTGCTCCTTGTCCTCTCAATCCTCTGGTGCTCATTTCAAGATACTTGGTTTTTCCCTCATTTATTTCCAAACCGACTGTCTTTGCTTCCTCCTTGATCTTCAAAAAGATCTCTTCCAGTGACCGCATGCTTCTTGCAATTATGACAACATCATCGGCGTATGCCATAACTTGGATCATTCTATTCATAATGTTGCTCTTTCTGTCAATACTTTCCATTGCCTTCTGAAGCACAATATTGAAAAGCAAAGCCGACAGCACATCACCCTGTCTCACTCCATCACAGATTGTGAACTCTCTACTTACCCTGCCTTCAGTTAGAACCATGCCTTTTGTTTCAATCATTGTTAGTTTCACTAAATTGATCAATTTTTTTGGGAAACCAAACCTGTCTAATGCTGCAAGCACTTCCACTCTCTTCACTCTGTCAAATGCCTGTTTAAAATCTATGAATTGTATGTTATCTAACTGAACATTTGTTTTTTTGCATCCAGTAGACTCCAAAAAGGAGTATAGGACATGTCAAGATAAAACTGACAAACAAAAAGTCAATCGCAATGATAAATTCATCACTTACCACCAAAAATTTATTTCTGCTACTGCTTACTTCAGTAGGCTTGTCATGAACCCCTTTGTATCAAATAGCACACAAAATTAAAAAGTTAAACACAATGATAAATTTATCACTTACCGATAATTTGTTACTGCTACTGCTTAACTCGATAGGCTTGTCATGAACCCCTTTGTATCAGATAGTACACAATATTTGTTTAATTAGAAGTTAAATACTTTCAACCAAAAACTATTTAGAAAGGAATTTGTGCACACTGTAAAATGTTTCATCAATCAAATATTGTTTTAGCTTTTTTTAAAATGACTTAAATTGTCACAAATTTTTAAACCTTGTGGCAATTTTATTGATGTATTTTCTACCTGCATAAGTTGGTTTTTGTTCAAACAATTTAGTGTTGTGATTTGCAACATAATAATCGATTCAGTTTCTTGTGAAATGGTTGTGTACATCTAAATTCTGTAAAAAGGTATTTTGTTTTACGTACATTAATCACTTCAAAAATGTACAAAGAAGGAACCGTGAACAATTGCAGCTCTTTAAATAGTGATCTGCATGAGGTAAGATGGTCGACTCCCATCATACACCTGACAGCTTTTTTCTGTATTTTAAAAACTCTTTCCATTTTACACTGCGATGAATTTCCCCATACTAATATGGCATACCTGATATGAGATAAAATTGAACCATGATAAGCTGCCATTAGCAATTTTTTTATCATTCAACCTGGCAATTTGTTTTAATGCAAATACCCCAGATGATATTTTACCACAAATTTGATCGGTATAATAATCCCACGATAAAGTCCTATCTAGTGACACTCGTATAAACTTCACTGTTTGCACATGATCCAAGATATTATTTTGTATAAGGACATCCATTTCACTGTTTTCCCTTATATTGTGTTTGTTTTTGAACTGTAGGTACTGACACTTTTTCCCATTAACTGTTAACATTAATTCATTCAGAAATTGGACAACAGATTCTATGCTATTATGTGTATTCACTTCGAGACGATCTACCAGTAAACTTCTGTTTATCATTGAAGTATCATCAGCAAACAATAATAGTCATCTCTTATAAAAATTTCAACAGAAATTAAATTTGTATTTTTAATGTAAAATCACTTAACTTAACTTTGGTAGTATTTATTTTGTGGTGTATTTTTGTAGGTTCATTCGGTGTTTACATACCAGTCAGTTCGAGGGATCGTCACCTGATTGAATTTTATGGTAAATTGGGTTTCATTGAATTAGCACCAGGTTCAAATTGTCAAGATAGGACTGTTTTGCTAGGACGCGCCTTTTAATTCAACTGAAGGTATTATTCTTATTATTCTTATTATTATTATTATTATTATTATTATTATTATTATTATTACTTTTATAATCATTACAAAAAAAATCAAGAGAAAACTGAAAATAATTTTTGATAGTTTTGGGTCGTCTAAATTATCTTTCTCAGACACACTTAAATTGAGTGTAATGTGAAGTTGACGTTGAACAACCCCTAAAAGTTTCAAACTTTGTCATTTAGGATTATGACCATGGCATTTGATGCCAATAAACCCCAAAAAAGGAAAACCATTTGTAATAAATCCTTAAAAGATTTGAATTTATCTCTGTATGAAGAGTTCATATTAAAATCAAAGAACAATTAAGTATAGACAATAGAAAATTACACGCATAGATTAACGAGACAGATATTTTGCATTTTTCAGTCACTAGGCTCTGTGACTTTGTTGAAGTAATTCTAACTGATGTATATAAACTTTGTGCCAAATTTTTTTATATTTTTCATGGATGCTCATTAATTTTGACTTATTTATTTATTCTGTGTAAACTTGCCTAACATCCATATTGGCATAATAGCAAGACATTATGGTGAACGTAACTTTTATTTTCCTTTCATTGAATAAATAAATATTAATAGTCATCTATTATTTTTTGATTGTTGTTAATAATGATTTTTTAGGTTTCTGTAATGTTGTAACAAGTTGTGACAAATCTTGTTTCTTTTCTGTTTCAGTTTGGTTGTGAAACTGCAGTATATTTTGTCTTGCACATTATTCATTCTATTTACAAAATGCTATACTTCATTGCCGTTGTACATAAAAAGAAATTTCATTTAATTAAGTTGTAAAGAAAGAATGAATTTAGAGATTGATGCTGAACTTGTAAAAATCGTCTTAGTTATACAGCAGCTCTCTTAATTTTATTACTTAATCTCGATTAAATTACATACAATTTTTAACTAATATATTACTCACATTATGAGTAGTAGTACGTACAGCTGTTATCAGTATTAATTTTTAATTATAGTTATTACTATTGTTGATATTACATCATAGAGAAATTAATTATTGGGGTAATTTAAAACAGTGCTTTTAAAACCATTTACTATTCAATAAATATTATTAGTAGAGATAAGGGTATACTTAAATTTACTAACTATGTTAGGATTATTTCTCTTAAAGTCTCCCGCTCACCTTTTATATCTAATGTTCTGTATCAAGGTGTCTGTGAGTTTAAGAAAAACCAAATATCACTGTTGCCAGAAATATTTGTCATTATACCTTTTGTTTGCATTAAAAATTCTGAGGACTGCTCGTACACAAACTAGTCAACTCAAAAAAAGAATTATCGATTTTGAAACATTTGCTAGTCAGGGTGGTTGATAATCGAATCGGTTTGATATAGTTTGGCTATTTTATTTTGAGGCGTTTCCTTAAACTTCATTAAATGATGCGGTTGTCAAAATATATCATTACTCAAAGAGTATATTTGCAATATTAAGTTGTAGTCCAAGAAATTTCTTTAATGTGTGCCGTTGTTTTATAATATTGAGTGATCAATAAAAAAGTAAAACTTTAAATCGATAAAGGAAATCACAATGAATCGTGTTTGTCTACTGAACTGTTGTGAATTTGATAAAATCGTTAAACCTGATCACTTAGTTTACAATTCTAATTAGACCTTAGGATGTTTGTAATTATTTTCATAATTGGTAATTCGTAAATTTTGAATCCATTATTTTACCAGCTTTAATATAGTGAGAAATAGTTTAAAACTTTCAGGGTACTTGCATACTCATTATCAGTTACTCCTCTGACTAGTGGTTGAATTTCTGTCGTGCCCCGAGCAGTAAGGTGGCTTGAATAGATACAGTAAATTGTCAAATAATAAGCTTAGTTTATTTAATTAAAACAAAATATAAAATTTATGTCATTATCTAATTCATCTGTACTTTAGCGAAGTTAATATTTATTTGATCATTATTAAATTATCCTATTCTACTCTATCCCTCGTTACATCTAACTGGGTAAAAGTTACTCTATAAATTACCCATACGAATATATTTATATATTTACTGTGTATATTATTTAAGCATTGAATTTATCTAAGTTGAACTACACATTTATATTTAGAGGTTTCAAGTGCCCCTTTTATGTGAGGATTAAATTCATGTTTAAGTATTTGTATTTGCAATATAATCATCGTGTTCTTTCAATAGTAATAAGTCTAGTTGAGCTCTCTTCCTTCAGTTGTCCCAAGAGTGTTCTGATTTGTTCACGCTAGAAGGCTTAGCAAAAAACCTCGGTATCCATAATTATTTCTATAACAGGGTCATCCCCTCCAGGAAAGTGTGTAATTTATGATTTAAAATATACGTGGTTAATAAACCAGTATACAGATTTAAGATGATAAAATTAATTAATATAAAAATCAGTTTTTATTTAGACAATTCCAAAGGAGCTTAAATTTAGTAAATTTATATTTTTGATCCACCTATTTTCACCTTCAGCATTGCACTAGCAGTTTTGTTTGTTTATATATATATAAACTAATAATATATCTCTAGTATATTAAATTTTTTAACTGTTGCTGATATTATATTTTAAATTCTTTAGTTTTAATACCTGAGGTTTTTGCAAATGAGGAAAAAAATTCAACTTCTATTCATGAGTGGTACGTAAACGTGAAAGTTTTAACTGTTTTTTTTTTTTGTAGCAGTTTTAATGTTAGAGATTTCACTATAAAATAATTAAATAGAAATAGCAGTGGTATTTTTTTAATATTTATATTAATAATAATACTATTTATTGAGTAGCGAATATTTTAAAATTGTCATTCCTCAGAAACACCTTGTTCTTGTATCAGGTGAAATTGCCTTTACAATTAATTATTATTATTTTAACAACTTTGTTTATTGTTGTTATTTATTATTCTAAAGTAGATAATTAATTTCCAATGTATTCTTTTAATAAGCAGTTCATTCTTGTATAGAGACTTACTTTATTTTGTTAATTTGTACTGTGATTGTAATGTATATGTTTTAATATACATAAATATTATGTAATTCTATTATCATATATTATTAATAAATTATTTGATTTTTTTACACTTTTTCTTTATCATAAGAAAAACATATTTTATGTTAAATAAATTGTTTACTTTATTTGTTCTTTACCTGACTATTTTCTTTACTTTAACAACAGAACAAAATGTGTAACAGAGGATTTCTTTGGCCGCTGTCTCCTGTTACAACTGCTGTTTAGCAATCACAACAGTATTTCTCACTTTTGACACTGCTGTTCTAAATAATTTGATTTATTGCATTAATTGAATTGATAAATATGGATCGATTATAAATTTTATGTGCAATGTAGCCTCCTGGTCAGTCTAGTCATAAGATTGTTTTGAATTGCTATAATAACTCTGTGCCCTTTGAATGTATGAGCTTGGCAGGAAGATGTTGTGAATGATATTGTACTAACCTTTTATTCATGTGTTCATGACATCACAAGCTTATATTGGGTAGACTTGAAATAATATTTACTGAGGTAGTAGATGACAGCAACCATACAAAGTGTGTAAAAAGTCTGGAACTAGCTAATTTTTAGTAAAATAGCTTATTGTAGCAAAGAATAAGCAATGAGAATTAGTAGAGATACAAAAAATGTACTTATTAAGTACCTGAAATTTACATCCACCATATTGAATCTATCTTTTTTTAAACAGGAAGGTAGACTTATGGCACATTATTTCAAAGCAAATTTTAAGAGAAAAACCACAGCGAAACCTGTTTAACAATATCTTTCATGCTATTGCCAACCTCTGCCTAAATTTATTATTTGCTGTAGAAAAACATAAATGACACAAATATTAATGTAGACAGAGGTTGGCGTAGCATTTTTCCCTGATCTGGACATTACAATGGATAATATCTGCAGAACAGTGAAAAGATATCATTAAACTGAGTTTGGCATTGTTTTTTTCTGAAAATTTTACATCAAAATCATGCGCCATAAGTCTACCTTCATATTTAAAAAAAAAAGTAAGATTCAAGATGGATGTAAATTTTGAGTGCTTAAAAAGTACATATTTTGTATTTCCACTGATTCTTATTGCATATTCTTTGCTACAATAAGCTATTTGACAAAAAATAACCGGTTCCAGACCTTTTACACATCAGTATATGCATCCTACATAAATGTTTATTACGCAGTTTCTATTTGACAGATTTTGTTCTTAGTGCATAAATCTCCCTCTTCTTTTAAGAGATTACAAAACATTTAATTAAATTATTATTCATTTAATTGCTATGTATGCTGAAACTTTGAACTTATTCTACTAAAGTGTTAATTTAATATTGTTATATCATAAGAATAATCAAACAAGTTACCCTTGTTTAATCAGTGAAGTGGTCAATTTTGTTAATTGATATTATAATTTAATTAAAGTAGTATCAAGAGACTTTGTTTTTCATTCATTCAATTAATATCTAATGTGAAGTGTTCTAATAAATAATATGTAAAAATGATAGCTTTGAATTAATTAATACAGTAAAGTTTTGAATTGAAATCACTTAGCAAAGAATAGATAATACAAACTAATTATTTCAAATCAGTTACTGGTTTTTTATGACTACCGTTCTTTTGGTACTGAATGACAATATAAACGCTAGTTCTCTGTTAAAATGCCCTCATTTGATCAAGGAAATTATTCCTTGTAGAGTACAACAGTAGTTCTCATTATCCTGTAGTTATATTAATCTGCAATAATACTATACTGTGTGGTAAGCATTTATGTAGTTGTAATACAGATTTACAGGGCTTGTAAATATGAAATATTGTAAGTGGTATAATCGTATTGTAATCACTTGTGCAGTTTGTTAATTTTCACTACAATAAATAATCATTACATTAATGTACTTTAGTTTTCATTCTAGAAGCATTGCAGATAGAATAAATGATAGTTATTCTATCCGCTATGCTAGAAGTGATAAACTTATTATAATTTCTTACTCTTTTCAGGTGAAGTTCATAAACATAACTAATATGCAGTGTAGATTTCCACACAAAGTAGTTTTCGTAAAATATTATTGTATGTAAGATAATTAAAAACCCAGCAACACGGTTTGATTCTCTTCATATTTGTATATACCATTTATTTAAAACACAAAAGCTAGTCCAATGGTTTTTTAAAAAAAGATGGTTGTAAAGAGGACTTAGGGGATTCTGCAAAAAATCCAAAAATGAAAATTGGCAGAAGCTGTAAAAGATTTTGCAAAATAAATAATACCATTACAGTTTTGATGGTGCTACTATTCTGGTGGTGACATTGCGAAGTTCAGTTTGTTTGATGGGAAGTTTTATGGTGACAGGATTTGTGTATTTAGGTGCATATTATTCTTAGTTTCATAAATAACACTGATAGAAAACATCATGAAATAAAACTTTAAGTATTAATATAAATTGTGGAATTGGGCATTAAGAATAAATTTGTATTATTGTGCATATTATTTCACACAGGTCAGCTAGTCATCATATATAAAAATTGAATTGTCAATTATATTTAAATTGAAATTTTGTTTACTCTTAAATACAGAGTTCTCCGAAATGAATTTAAATTATTTTTATATTGCTAATGAAATTAAGATTGGTAAAAACAATATTACATAGGCCCAAGAAAGGACAGATTATGATGCAGAAAATTACTGCACTTTTTTTCTTTTGTGAATTTTTTGTATTAAATTTAAGTTTTACTACAAAAATTCTTTTTAAATTTATTTTAATGCAGTTTTTTAAAGAATCATTAAATATAAAAGTCTGCATTTTTAGTTTTAATTTCTGTTATGTGAATTTTTGGCTTGAAATGCCCATGTAAGATGTAATTTTAAAAGACAGATTTTTATAATTTTCTCATTAGAATTTTTTAAAAATAGTTTCTTGTCCTAATTAATTTCACTTATAGATCAAGGTGCAATACAGTAAAATTTCTTGAATAGTTTTCTAATATTACTTTGAAAAACATGTTGATTAAAGATTACCAGTGTTTTTCTTTACATTCATAAAAAATCTGGTGTGAAACACTCACATGACTTTCTTGCCAGTGTAGATAATGAACAATGGAATCTAATTTTAACCATAACCATGAGTGAATGAAGCAAAATGAAAATCAACCTCTGTAGAACTTAAAAATACAGAAAATCAGTAATGGCTCTAAACTAGGCTCTGTAGAGAAAAATGTTTAAAATAAAAGTTGTAGGTTTTTTTATTCCTATAACTTTTATTATAATACACTTTTGATGTAAAATGCATACTAAGGCCCCTATCTTAAAAAATCACAAATTTGTACAGATTTTGAAAAAAAAAACACTAATTGCCGCTAAACTAAGTGTTGTAGATTTGTTTATTTCCGATAACTTTAATTATATACATTTTTGTCACAAAATGCATACTAAAGCTGGAACGTAAAAAAACCATTTTTTGTATGCGAGAACAGCCTCCCAAAGAATTTCAGCAGAATGGGCACTTACCCCATCTTGTAGAGCATAAAAAAGTAGTAAAAGAGACAAATTTTTAAAAAATTGTAGGAGCCATTTTTTGAGAAAATCACCAAACAGTGAAAAATTGGACAAATAAACTACTATGTCTGGTTGACTGATTTTAATGAAAATATTCGTTGGGTCCTCTATTGGTACCTAACTTAGTTTCACTAAGTTAATAACTTACTCAACTTCATACAATGTTCCATTCTTGAGATAGTTTGTTCACACGCACATACCAATAAAACATGACTTAGGGGATCTGAAAACATGATACAACCAGTGAAAACTTTCACAGTAAAAATTGAATCAGTCTTTTGTCTTCAATTTACTATCATAATACACTTTCAGCCAAATAATTTCATTTAATGTGGTGTGATTTACATAAATGTCTACTCATAAATAATAAATATATAAAATCTAAAATGACTTTTGATGTAAATGTTTCTCATGGCACCTCAAATTAGGGTATGTTTTTAAGAAAATTATGACGAATAAAGTGCCCTAATTATTCCTCCTGAAAATTTTTGAATATCTGCAAAGGACATAGAATTCTTGCACCTAAATATTGTATTATGTACTAGTGTGTACTAAGTAATTAGTAAGATATGATTATAAAAAGAGAAATTAGTTATTTCTCTGTAATTTGTACCTGCATAAAATTTATTTAGCATCTCAAAAAAATATCTTCAAACATGTATATTTTTACCATAACAATGCATTAATGTTAAAAATAATAACATGACCAGCTTAATTTAAAGTAATAAATTTAAATAATCTTATTACGGGATATTGTGTATTATGTAAGCAATTCAAAAATAAATCTGTTAATATAATTCATTTCATAAAACTAAATCTTTAAGTAGCTAAAGATATGAATATCTTTTTATACACAATGTATATTGTGTTAGAAACCTGAATAGAATGGCTTATGGAAATTATAAACACCTATATGAAATATCAAATGGTATAAGAAATTCAATAGCACCTCTCTGAAGCATTTTTGCTACTTGAATATAAATTTTTAAAGAATTGTGGGTGAAACATGTTATATAATGCACAAAGTTTCATTTTACTTTTCAGATATAGGTTACTTGTTGACCAGAAGTAACTTATTACTTAATAATTTTAATTTTAAAAATGTCTGTTTAGTCTTTGCAATAAGTATTTACGTACAGTTATTAACTGCATTACATCAAAATACAGATACTAAATAGAATTCGCACAACATGTAAGTATAAACAATTCTTATTTATCAAACATCCTACACAAGTGTTTTCATCAGCCGTATTATATTTATTAACTGCCAATTTCTTAATTTTTATGTCATATTAGTTAGGGATAATTCATCACCAGGTAACATGGAAAGAGTTTTTAAAGTTCAGAAAAAGCTATAAGGTGTGTGATGGGAGCGAAGTGCATAACCTCATGCAGATCATTGTTTTGAAGGGAAGCTTTAATTGCTTACAGTTTCTTCTTTGTACAGCTTTGAAGTGATAATGTTTGGAAAGCAAAATACCTTTTTACAGAATTTAAATATCCACAAGAAACAAAATCAATTACTGTGTTGTTAATCACAACACTAAATAGTCTGAAAAAACCTACTTATGTAGGTAGAAAAATATCAATAAATTACCTCAAGCTTAAAATTTTTGTAATCTAAATTTGTTTTTAAAAAAAAACCTAAAAAATTACTACTTGAGTGATAAAATGTTTTACAGTGTACAAGATATTCTTCCTTTCTAAATAGTTTTTTTGTGGAAAAATAAATAAATTTCTAAGTAAACGCTGAGGAAAATTGTGTATTATTTGATGACGTTTAAGTAGTGAATTAAAGTAAGTAAGTAGTGGTAATACATGAATTGGTAAGTGATGAATTTAACTTGTGTTAATATTTTAGGCTTAGCAGCAGTTTTATCTTGACACCACGGCCTATACTCGCTTTCTGGAGTCTCCTGGATGCAGTAAAAAACTTTCATTACCTTGATGTAATTTAACTACCTGTCTCACTTTTATGAAAAATTAATATTTCAGGATGAAGCGATCACTGGTGCTTTTTTGTGGCTTGAGCCTGGTTACATCATGTCTTATAACTAACTGTCCTAAAGGAGGAAAAAGAGGATTTCGTGCTTATCTGGGAAAATTAATGGACAACAAAATGGAATTAAGAGATCTTCCACCACAGGTGATCAATATTGTTATCTACTGCACTTTCTGAGGTGTATAAAAATTATGTAAATTAAATTCTTGTCTATCTCTTCTGAACAGCCAACACAGTTTTTATAAGTCACAGGTTGATTTTTACTATTATGGGCAAGTTCAAATAAACTCAAAAATTCATTTGAAGCGCTACCATCATCAGACAATAGAATAGAAGTATAAATGTCAACTTTGGCATTTATTCTGTTTAGATGAGAAATAATAAAAGAAAATTAAAAACCAAGTTTCCAGCTCATAAGATGCTTCGCAAGTTAAGGTGGAAACATATTTAACATTCCTTAAAAATAATCAGTTTTTAAAATATTCAGGTAACACATTGGATTGATGCTAATGAACCAGTATACCTGTATACATGGGTTGAATCATAAAATTTTTAGTATAATTAAATTTCTTAACACTATTATACTATTAAATTTTTAGTATAATTAATTTTCTTAACACTATTATACTCGTATTTATATAATTATATAAGTCTATTGTCTACCGAAAGTACTAGGTAGAAACTTATCTACCTGGAAAATAACGAGTCTTGTAATTAACGATATTTGTAGTATTGTTACCGGGGAACTAAAATTTTAAATGTTTGGCTTGAAATTGAGCAGGGATTTGTTTTTGGATGTCATTACTTCGTTACCTCACTAATTTGCATACTCAAGTATCATGTTACAGTAACTAGGTAGAGTGAAAAGATACAAGAAAGAAAAAGATCCTTCACAAAGTACAGATGTTTTTTTGTTCTTAGTGTTTAAAATGTGGACCTGGTGGAGATGGCCGTTGTGTGGGACCAGAATTATGCTGTGGTCCAAGAATTGGTTGTTTGATGGCTTCTCCAGGCATACTGTCTCAATGTTCAGGAGTTAGTCTCACCCCGTCCAGTACAGCTTCTACATGCTTAATGACCTCAGGACTTGGAGGAATATGTACAATAGATGGCATCTGCTGTAATGCAGGTTAGTACTGATTTATCCCATTATTGTATTTTTAATTTGACAAAAAATAACTGTGTAGGTTGCCTCCATGGTCAGAGCACTAGACTGCACTACAAGGTGAAACGTCCTGAATTTGATTTCTAGCTATAGTCTGGAAATTATTAATTACCCATCAACTCCATACATAAGCTATATTATTTGGTAAAACAAAACAGTTGTTAGTAGAATGGCCTTGCACTCAAGTAAACTATCAACAGTTATGTAATTTTTGTTCACTTACTTACTTTTCACACAATATTAAAAAGTTTTTATTTTAACCAAATGTTATATTATAATTATTGTTGGTGAAGTACAATTCTTTTTTGCTTTTAATACCATGTATCCTAGTTCCAAAAAGAGTAAAGACTATATTAGAATGTCAAATTTTTTTTTATCTAATGCATGTATGTTGCAATCTGTTCAATTCAGAACAATAAGCAACCCTATTGACCCAATGAGATGAGGATGATGTGTATGACTTGTAAATGAGGTGTAGTCTTGTGCAGACCCAGGCCAACCATTCCTGAGAGAGTATGGTTAATTGAACCCCAACCATCAAAGTACACCGGTAACCACTGTCTAAAATTCAAATCTGTATATAACTAACTACCTTTACTAGAATTTGAACCAGGAAACCTTCGTCTCTGCAAATCAGCTGTTAGACAGCTGACTCACAGCGATGACTTTACCTCTAGACCAACCCGGTGGGTCAAAATGTCACAATAGTGAACCAAAATTTTTAACATGCAATTCAATTTAAAATGCACGTCATTTAAGTAGAATTTTTTAACAGTTTAAAATTTTTTTCTAAACCAGTACCTGTGTCAGTCTTAGTGTGGTAATGTTTTGTAAAACTTCGTGAAAAATTGTTAATTCTTTTCTGTAAGAAAAACTGCGTTTTTGTTTTAAAATTCCTGTAGGTGTTGTTAATCACCAAAATGCTTTCAGAAACTTTCTTCAGGCAATTTTATAATGCTAGAAGAAGCTTACAAACTATATTAATTACAACTTTACTCTCATTAAAACTACATTCTTACATTACATTATGCTCATTAACCTTAACTAATTAAAATTTTTGTTTGTTTTAGAATCATGTCGTATTGAACCATCATGTGAAGCAGACCCGTACTCTAGTTTCTGCCCTTACGACATAGCAGAAGCTGAAAGTATACAAAATGTAGTAGTTTAACTAAATTTAATTAATTTATGAGTAGTATCTAGCAAATAAACATTTTTGGCGGAGATGTTTCTTTTTTAATCCCTTCAACACATACATAAATATTTTGTCATCAGTACTATCTACTTCCTAGAATTTGTGAGAAGGATCGTTCATTTACAAAAACGGTTAAGTTCGAATTTTTCTGTTACATTTGTCAAAAAAATTTGTGTTACAAATTTAAAGTGACACATTTTCCAGTTAAAATTCAAAGTATCTCTTCAAATTTTTAATGATTCTAGTAAGCACTAAGCACTAAACACCTTAATTTTTTATATGTACAAATGTGTCCATACAATTGTGTAATCTGCAGGTCAGTAAATATTTATGTAAACGAGGAGTGTGACAAATATTTTTCTAAACTAGTGCGTCTGAAATTGACAATTTTAAAAATGGAATTTGTTTTGTAATACAACTTTTTTTTTGTAATCCCTAATTTGTGTACGTTGCAATCTGTTCAATTGAGAACAATAAGTAACCCCATGACCCAACAATGAGATGAGGATGATGTGTATGACGTGTAAATGAGGTGTAGTCTTGTACAGACTCAGGTCAACCATTCCTGAGAGAGTATGGTTAATTGAACCCCAACCATCAAAGTACATTGGTAACCACCGTCTAGTATTCAAATCCGTAAAAAAGTAACTACCTTTACTAGGATTTGAACCAGGAACCTTAGTCTCCTTTGGTGACGACTTTACTTCTAAACCAACCCAGTGGGTTGTAATACAACTGGAGAAATAATTTTAATTTATAATAGCTAGCATATGGATTTTTGTGTACAGAGTACATTGAAATTTTAATTCAAGCCAGAATTCATTCACATTGTTTAATGTTTGAACTTTCTTGATCATAATTCAGATATGTTCTAGTTTAGATCATATTTTTTTAAATTTGGTGATAACCCTAGTTTTCGGCACTGGAGGTCTTCAGGTGGGGTAGTAAATTAAACAGAAATTTGGGGGCGTTCAGACACTCTAGGAAGGCAATCCCAATGTGGGCTGATTAAAACAATGCAAATAATTATGTTCTGACATTTCAAACTAAAATTAAATACTACAATGCAGCACAGTAGTACGGAATAACAAATAAAACCAAGGTAGACTTGTAATACAGCCACTTTTTACTAATGCAACCTTGCTTGTTCCATGCAGCAATCTCCAAATGTGTTATTTTGATGATTACTTATGATAAATATGTTAAAACAAGTGCATTTTTATTATATACAAACTATTATGTAATTTACCAACGAAGAAAATTTTTTTTTAAATTTTTTAACACAAATTATAAACTATTTATTATCTGAGAAGTTAGGGTACACCCACATTTAAAAACCACAACTGTAATCGCTGTTTTTATGAGTGCTTAAAACAACCATTGCAATTTGACAGAAGTTTAAAAATTTTGGGGCACTCAAAAATTTTTGATTCTCAATGTGGGAGGTGGGAAAAAGTTCGAGAATATCTTGAGGCAATGTTATTCAACAAGTAGCCCACATTTATCTTAATTATATTTTTGCAGTGATATGCAATTTTCTGTGTTCAAAACTCAACGACAATTTTCAGTCTCATTTTGCATCATGGAAATGATACTGATGTCAGCTTTTAATAGCTAAGGATACAGTGGAACAAATATTAAAACGTCTTTAAAGATTACTGTCAGTTGTTAATATAAACATTCAAACATTCTTGACACCTCACTAGAAAAAAATTGTCTCCTAAAATTAATTTAACAATTTATGCCTTGACTCATTACTGCACATCTTTTGACTCTAACCCACCACAATATTCCCATAACTGTCAAAACTGTAAACAGTCATTACTCCAAAAGATGTGTTCACACCTTATACTACATATAAGAAACTATCATTTACGGCAGTAATACACATAATAAAATCTTTAATGATACAAAATTGTTGTAAAACTTAATTTAATTAATCTGTAAAATTATAAATTCAATAAAAGTAAATAAGAACTTAGTGTTATAAGGAAGAAGGAATCGTGAAGAGATAGCCTTGGAATATAAAGTGAATTTGGAACTGGATTAAGATCAATAAACAATGATTTACAACTCCTTTAGTTAATTTATTCAATAATGTAAGTTATGCTACATTTTTAGTCAATGTGATAATTAAACATTATGAAGGAAGAATATTGATTTACAGGTGAATACAATTAAATTATCTATATTAAACTTCTATTCAGTACTACATCAGAATGCTAGAGTATTTACTACAAAACAACTAAATGTATGAAAATGTTTGTTTTTGGAATTTGTGATAATTGCTAAATGTCCCTTTTTCCTAAAAAAAAAAAACTTCAATACACATAATAGTAACTAGAAATGTCTTAGTTGACAAAAAAGGGACTAATAAAAACTTTTGCTCTTGAGTGATATTTGCAAAGAAAATTTTCATTCACTTTGGATGACTAGGTGTCTTTTTAAATTGTATATTTATAATTTGAAAAACCTAAGGACTGTCTACTACCCACAATTTAATATTGGTAGCAAAAGGTACCTATAAGCGTAAAACAAATGCTTTCAGTTTACAGTTTTATTCCAAATTAGTGAAGTTTCTGTGTGTATAATTAGTGTTTTTACAACAAAGCAAATGTTTAATAATGACTACACAACTACACTTGGTTGTTAATCAAGTGTTTCTTCAATTTTCCTTAAGTGCCAAAAAGAAGTCTGATCCAAGTTCAGATAAAATTTCAGTATGATTATACTTTGACAAAGTCTACAGAAAATTGTACCAATCACATTAAATCCAGCCACACAGTCTGTAATTGTGCATTACAACAGTGTAGCAAATACTTCTTCGAAAAGCACTAAAATATTATATGCCTTCAGGAAACCGAAACAAATAAGTTTCTCAGAACTATTTTCAATCAGTAAATAAACTGTCTGAGAAAAACAGCGAAAAAAGCTATATAAAACACTGAAAGACAGCTATAAATAATACATTATGCGTAATAAAATTTAACCATAAATTTGTAATACCAGTACAAAACCAGTTAAATTTAGAAAATCACAGATTCACTTATATTATTAGGTGAGTACTTAACAATTTCTGAAATTAGAACCCTCTGAGAAAGTTAATTATATTCAAAATGTATTATATATGTATTGAATACATTGTTGTTTAGGTCACCAGCTGCAAGGCTTGTTAGAACCTCTAGAGGATTTACTAATTAAAACGAGGAGTGAGAGGTGGTTTACCATGCCTTCCTCACTGAGTGTTGAAAATTATGCTTATCAGCATGCCAGGCCTCCTCAAAAGCATCTACTTTCCACCCTGCAAATGAAACCCTTCACTTCATTCACTACAGGGTCTTAGCTGTACAATAAAATTCATTACTCTTAGAGGCCATAACTCTGACTAGTGTCTTTTACACCTCTACCTCTTTTGTTCTTAAATGCTTCAGTAATTTTAGCTGACCATAAAAACAAAGAAAAATATTTTTTGTAGCCCTGGAACTAGCGATAAAGCGCAAATAATTTAACACTCCACCTGTCTGTTATGGGCATATTAAATAAATTACAATTAAAATTATATTCAAAATCTAGAAACTTAGTTCAATCAACAAAATTAATATTTTGAAACAAATCTTACAAAGCACATAAAAAATTCTAACTTTTGTATTTTTTCATGTTGGTTAGGTAGCAGTTCGAAATTTTATAATAAAGTATTATTATAGTTTACTTAATAATTGACTACATAAAATTATTTTTATTAAAAGTATTTACAAACAGCTTTATGATTTTGCTGAAGAATCGGTAAAAAATTGGTAAAAAACATGAAACATTTCTAAAGAATTAACTACAGTAAGCTATTATATTTTTTGTGTTATTTTAAATACAGTTGTTTCCTGTTCAACAGTAATTTAACTGAGCCCAGTCTGTATAACTAAAAATCTGTATGAACAAGAAAACACAATTTAACTAATATCTGGAGCGAATAACTAATTACGAAAACTTACAAAACAAACTGTACATAGTTTGAGTGGACTATATTATTATGTATTACATAGGCCTACTAAAAAAAATGTTGTAAGCAAATTTAAACAAAAAAAGTACTACTAGTAGGTATACTCAATTACGGCACTAAGCAGTTTAACTTAGGTGCTCCTATGCAAATTTATATGCAAATTCACGTGAAGAAATATTTTGCTCACAGGGGCTTTTTATAACTTTTGTGGTTCATCCAATAATGAAAGCTAGCAGCAGTATTTACATTTCTGTCAATAATTTTATATTAGTTTATCACAGAACTTATACCTCAAAGAAAATTAGGTTTATTATTTACTACACTAATGAGATTATCTTAATAAAGTAATCAAGAAGTCCTTGATTACTTTTACACAAAAATACTATGAAATTAATCCAATCTATCCATATAGGCTATTCTACAACACTAATAAGTAAACCACAAGACTAAAGGCATCACGTGATAAAGGAAAAGATGTTTTTTCTTTAATTTATTAAATTTTCGTTTAAAGTAGAAAAATTGACATACTTTTCTATGAATATTTAATTTTGAGCAAGGCTTCAAATTTATTAAAATTTAATTATACATTTATAAAAAAAAATCTGGTGTGAAACACTCATTCGACTTTCTCTTGCCAATAAAAATAATAAACAATATAACCTAAGTACTAAAACATTAGAAATAAACAAAAAACCCTTATTTTAATCGTGAGTGAAAGACAAAAAATGAAAATCAACCTCAGTTGGGCTTAAAAATACGGAAAATCACTCTTTCACGCTAAACTAGGCTCTGTAGAGAAAAATTCTTTCAATAGAAGTTGTAGGATTTTTAATTCTCTACAACTTTGATTATACACATTTTTGCACTAAAATCCATATTAAAGTTGCAATCTTAAAAAAACAATCTTTTTACGTAAAAACAGCATCCCCAAGAATTTCAGCAGACATGGAGCTTACCCTATCTTGTAGGCTAACTAATTTAGTAAATAAGCAGAGTTTTAAAAAAATCTGAGCAGTTTTTGAGAAAATTGCAAAAAAGTGAAAAATGACACGAATAAACTGTTACTTCTGGTTGACTGATTTTGATGAAAATGTTTGTGTCGGGTTCTCTAGTGGTATCTAACTTAATTTTCAAGTTCGTACAGTGTTTCGTTCATGAAATATTTTGTTCACAGACACACTGGACCAATCACTAAAAACATGTTTTTTGGGTTCAAGAGGTCTGAAAACAAGTAGATCAGGTGGAAACTCAATTTCGAAAAATTGACATGAAAACAATACTTTCCTTCCTATGTATTCATATTTTATGCAAGACAAAGTAAAAATTTAGTACCTATATTAAAAATTTGGATACGTACAAAGCAATTTTTACTAATCAATACACACATTTTAACATGAACTTATAAACAATAAAGCATCAAGATTCATTCACTGGGTGTAGATACAGGTAGTTTGTTTGCAGCTATGCAAACAAACTAACATACACTTAACTACTAGTATATACACTTGAAGTATATCCACTTTTTTGGATTAGAAAGTTTCTGTTTTCATTTTCTCAAAGTGAATAATATGTATGGTAATATACCAATGAATGATATGAATAAATCTACAAGCCTAAGTGTTACATAAACCAATTAAAAACTAGAGTTGTACACAATAGTGTTAAAGCATCAACAAATCTTGCTCAGTAGGCCTACTATAAAGGCACCTCTTTAACAAAGCTGCACACAATAGTGTTGGCGTTAAAAAGAGGAAGTCATTTAAAGTAACAGACTCTTTCTCAAGATCTATGAACAAATACTTCTGAAAGAACAGTCCACTTATTTTAGTTGTCTGGTAAATATTCTGGTTTCTTCCACACACTGGGTGGAGGTACGGTGAAGGTGCATGTTGAAAGCTAGCTCTCTTAACATTACTGCTACTTTCACAATTCCTCCGTGATGGAGCGAGAATATTGTTCACTCAACACAAATCATTGCCTGCCTGGCATGTATAACAGGTAACATAGTATTCTGGTAAACTACCAAATTATCATAATCAAATGTAATAAGTATGGAATGCATTTTATTACTTGTTAAAGAGATAACCAAACAGCAACATTAAAATCTTACAAGGAGAGAAAAATTATTCCTTTCTTTGACTATTTAAATATTAAGATGTGACTAATGTCAATTAGTAATTTCCTATCCCGTAGAACTGAAACCAGTGACATAATTAAATGTTTTGTGGTGAACGTAAAAAAATTGTGCATTGGGTGTGACTCACTCACTTTTGATGTGACCTTCAATGAATGAGTTAACTATTTTGACTGAACTCAAAAGAGTGACTCACTAAGAGACCTGAAAAGAGTCATTTATCCTAACACTTATACACAATGCATAGGTTTGCATTGGTATAACAGTAGGCTCACTATTGTTAAATGTAACAACTACATTGTTCTCTAATTAATCTAATACTAAATTTTTGCTAGTCATTAATATACTGTTTCGCTCAATGAAAATTTCCTAAATTTTAAAAGTGTGTGTCTTTGATCTGGTTAATGACAAAATAAGTGCACATTATTATCATTGCCGATTTATCTTAATCCAAAATGTTGTGATAGAAGTTAATATGCACACTTGATCAAATTATAGAAAAAAAGTCTATAAATCAATACTAGGACATAATTGGGCACATGTTATTTAAAAAATCCATATTTTTATAAATTAATTGTTTTAGGTTACATAACGTGATCTAAATTGACAAAAAATTATAATACTTTTTTGTACTAAAGTACTTTTAATTACACGCTAAACTAATTCACTGAAAAATGTCATTTATCAACCAAACCATCCCACTGTGCACATTATCATTCTACCACTGGCCTAACAATTCAGTGCAATAACAGTATTAGAATTACTTGGTCCATCTTGATTATTGGGATACTTACTTATTTCTACTATAACCTAACTTGCAAAACTGTCCTAAATCACTAAATTCTAGACTTAACTTAGGTATATGGTTGGCATGATATATTACCAGAACAACCTTAACGTCATTAGCTTACCTAATTTTTACCTATTTCAATATACTTTAGTTTCACTAACTTGTAACTTATGCTATTAGGGAATAATTACGTCCTAAAAATTTAATACATACGTCCATGTTATGTTTTTATGTATATGCAGAGCCAGTTAGAGAATTACTGTAGTAACACACTCTACTCTTAAAATTATTCATAAATATAAATATGTGAAGTACTCAAGGGTGTAGTTCAATTATTGATTATGTTTTGTCTAACCGGAAAGCCTTTCATTTGGTCCTAGATTCCAGAGTATAGGGTGTAGGAATGAATCACACTCTTGCAAATTTCTTCCCGATTTCTTTGGAGAAGAAAAAGGTAATAGGCTTCAGGGACAGTAATCATCTCAGAAACAAAGTAGTTCTGAATGACAAGATCTTACAACAGGTGCATTTGTTTGTTTACTTGGGATGAGATTTATCTTATGCGCAATCGTGAGAAGTAAAAATCAAATTGGAGAAGTTTCAAAAGCTAATATATATTTTGTGGAAAACTGGTCAGTAAAGTACAAATGGTGACTGCTGTTCAATTTAATCACCCTAGTTCTGCCCGTTCAACTGTTCTTGTATGGTTCAGAATGTTGGACCCTGACTGCTCAGCAGAGATAAAGAATAGAGGCTGCTGAGATGAGATTGTCAAGACCTTTTAGCGGGGTATCGTTTGCCGGACCATAAACAAAATGAAGATATTAAACATGAACTTGCTAAGCCAGGGGTGATTATAAGGTATCCAAAAATACAGGCTTAGTATAGTCATTTATTGAGGATGGCTAATGTCAACACCGAAACAGTGTTTACATATAAGCTAAACGAACAACAAGGTATTGGATGACTTTGGAAGAGATGGGCATCCAACTTTTTTATGAAATAACTGACCACTAAGTTTGAAACTGAAACAGGCCAGGGTAGGCCTAATCTGTATGGTTTATGATGACCATGTGAACAAACAATATGAATGTTTTCAGATGCTATAGCAGCTGAATTAAATTGGTAAAGAACCGTGGCTCCAACATCAAGGAATACTATGGTCAATGTGTTGAACAAATTCTACTTCATTAAAACCGAAATGCGGTCATATACAGCATAAAAAATGTCATGTAACTGTGACCAATACAGTAGCATTTATACAGTTTTCAATAATACTAGTAAAAAGTGAAAAATAATTTATCCTTTTTTACTTCAGTCTGATGCAACACTTTCTAACTGAAGAACAATCTAATAAGCTCTTTGTAACTTTTAATGTAAATCTGCTAGATAACTAACGAGGCTCTGACGACCGAGTGATTGCCGGTATAAGCAATTCCCCACTTATTGGCCAACGGCTTCGGGCAGATGAGCTTATAAGTGTAAGGGCACTCTTTTGTCCTGAGATTGGGAAACTGGTCTCAAAGGCGGATGAACCAAATGGTCAACGGCATAAGGATGCAGAAAGCAACAGGAAACTACTGCATTAAAGATCTATGGATATCCTTAGTATAAATCATCATGGCGAAGTTCAGAACTAAATTATCCGGAGCACAAGTGATTGTCCAGGGGAAAATCCAAGGAAAGAGATCCTTGGGAAGAAGACGGAAATCCTGGCTGAAAAACCTAAGAGATTGGTATGGTTGCAGCAACAACGAATTGTTTAGGGCTGTGACATCAAAGATAAAAATCGCTCTGATGATTGCCAACCTTCGAAGCGGAGATGGCACCTGAAGAAGAAGAAGAAAGCCTTATAGAAAGTAACTGTGATAACATTTGTCTATAGATCTTCAGCAACTTAATTCATCTAAAAACTGCAGGAAATTCAGAAGTAGAATGTTACTGCATCCTACTTATCAAGTACATAACAGTTTTAATGTTGTAAACTGATCCTTTTAACAGTTCCTGAAATGCAGGAAAATGTAATTTTAATTATATATTTACATTAAACTGCAAATTTCATAATAAAAGAAAACACAAAATTAAATGTAAATTAACGCAAAAAATTTAATATATCACCGCTCATCATGGAACACGAATTTTTTCGTACGCTGCTTAATTTAATGTAAATTTACCGTTTGGTTAAAATTTAGGGCTTTAAGTGAAGTAAGGGTTCGCTGAAGTTCATTGATCTGAAATCAACCAAAATATTTCCATTAAATTATGTAATAAAATTATATAATTATTATTTTTGTTAAATTTGTAACAAACAGTGATAAAACAGATATGTTGATTCAGTGCTAGAAATCATATATTGTTAGTTTTAACATGAATCAGAATTTTTACTGAAAGGTTCTGTGAATTTTATATGTTAAAAATTGTTCTGTTTTGTCAAATACTTTATAGATTGTATTATTTTTGTAAACAATTTACTGAACACCTTACTGTTGGTGGGCCAGGAAATGATATTCAGCTAGGTAAAGGTGTAGTGAAAAGCTGCGAAATTTTTAAATACCTGGGAGTCTCTTTGATAAGAGTGGAATAAGTGCAGCGGAAGTAAACAGCAAGATTTTGCAAGGGCAAAGGGTTATATGGCAGTTAAATTCTGTCCTTTGGAATGATAAAATATAGAAGGAGACAAAGATTAATATTTATCATGCTATCCTGGAAAGTGTGTGTACCTATGGTGCGAAAGTGTGCGTATTGACAAAGAGACTGAAGGATCACCTCAAAGCAATGGAGATGGATTTCTGGAGATGGAGCTGTGGTATGTTGTGCATTGATCGAGTTCCGAAATTAGGAGAAAAATTGGCATTCAAGGAAATATCATGGATACCATATCCCAGAAGCAATTACAATGGTTTAGCCATTTGCAGAGGATGGAGGATGGTAGGTGGTCAAAGAGGGTTTGGGAGTGGATGCCAGCCTGTAAAACAAAAAGAGGTAGGCCGGAAGTGACAAGGTTGGAAGGTGTGCAGGAAGCAATGTCTTTGCGGCGGCTCTCCGATGGGGACTGGTGAGACAAAGAGAGGAGGTGCTTAGGAAGTGAGATTTGGCTGGGGCTGTAAATCCTCGCATGAATATAATATATATTATTATTTTTGTGAAATATTACATAATTTCAAAATATTCTTAATGTTAGATAAATTCAGTTATTTAATTCTGAATTTCTTCATGTACCAAAGTTGCCTGAAGATTCATATGTTATCTTTAATAGAAAAGTAAACCTAAATTCCACATCCGAAGTACTGAATTTGGCTGAAACTTTTTATTACATATTTTTTTCTTAATCTTCTTCTTCTTCCTCAGCTTTTCCCTTCCTCAGGGGTCGCTGCTCCGTACTCTTCTCCTCCACTCCCTCCGATCCACCACATCCTCCTCGCTCAGGCCCTTCTCCCTCAAGTCGTCCGCCACGGCGTCTCTCCATCTTCTCCGGGGTCTCCCCCTCCCTCTCATATATTTTTCATATTTTTTTCTCTCATATTTTTTTCTTAATACAGGTTCTAAATTATTTGCAGAAGCTGTGGAGAGAGAAATTTTAGAGCTCTGGAAGTTCTTCCTTTTCCAGTCAAGCAAGTTGAAGAAAGAGTAGTTACCAATTATTTATAAGTTTATTTCACTCTGCTACCGAAAATGTCCTATGTCTTACTTCCACAGACTGTTTTTACACATTACAAAAAAATCTAGCAACAAAACATCTGAAAATGCAACATAAAAAAAATGATCATATACCTTTTTGATTTCTGTAGCTAGATTTCGTTTTTCCGTACGAGGTGTCATTGGTTGAGCTGTTCTTGCTCTCTGCAACTGTTGCAGAACATCCAATACAGCATTGATCTTTGAAGCTACCATTTCACTATAAAAAAGGAAAATGATAAAAATAAGAAAAGGAACAAAAGGAAACACCTAAATTATAAATTACAATACAGTTTTTACCATTACTCTCCATGGAATGAAAACAACAATTGCAAACAAAACAAATTCAATCTAGAAACAATGGAAAGGAAAATCCTTCGTAAGATAAATGGTTTAAACATTACGATGACTGACCAAACATAGATCTTTACAAAGACAGACTTCAGAAGATATAAACATAAAAAGAAAAGCAAGATTTTTTTGACACTTGAAACATATAAATGAAAACCATCTAAACAAGAAAATTTTCAGTACTTGCAGTGACAAAAATAAAAACAACTTTAACCACAATCAACAGAGATGGAGCAATTGGGATTTAATAAGACTGAATATTTTGATACAGCAGAGTTCTTATGCAAACTGAATGGACTGGTGATCCCTGCGGAGGTTAAAAGCCCACCACAGAGGAACAGCAGCTCATAGAAGATGTGTACAAAACAGAAAAGATGAAAATATATTGGCAAGAACGGAGGTTAATAGCAGAAAAAGGGCCAAAGGAAACAAAAGGAATTTTGAAAGAAGGTAGAAAAAAATCCAATCCAATGAAGGCTTATTGGGGAGAAAAGAAAATCAGAGAAAATAAATCCGGATGAGAGATTTTGGAAGTAAGGGAAATTTAATATTACCGAGAAGTTCACTGTGACTGAATTCTGATAAAACAACAGGAAAATAAAACATATTAAAAATTAAATCTAACATGATACGAGATTTAAAGATATGACCATCATAGGCAGTACCAGGTACCAGATTTATTACAGATTGTTGGAGCAATTGGTGCAACAAAAGGAAATGCCAATATAAGTTAATCAACAAAAATAAACAAGCTATCGCAAGTCACATAACTTTTCCACCAAGCAAGAGAGGCCTAGCTTTATTGAGTTATTTTTTTAATTTATAAATAAAGTTCAATTATTTAAACAACTATTAGTTCCAAATACATTATATAATGTATGTAGCACTTGACAACTGAATAATTTAACTGTGTCAATCTATGTCTGTATTGATATTTTACCTGTTGTACTCTCCTGATTTTGATGGCCTTCTTCTCTTAAACTTTGAAGTTCTGTCTCTCTGTAAAAAAAATATAAAAATAATTTTACTTTTTACTTCTAATTCTTTAAAACAAAGAACCTGTTTGCCTTTTCTTATATTTTCACAGACATATTTTTGTTTTATGGCTACTTTTAATAATTTAATAATTAATTTAGTTAACTCTTTTATGAGGTAGGGTCAAAAAGTTCCCAGAATTTGTAATCAAAAACTTATTGAAAGTATGTAGCCTATAAC
This sequence comes from Catonia carolina, assembly GCA_035578175.1. NCBI lineage: Eukaryota > Metazoa > Arthropoda > Insecta > Hemiptera > Achilidae > Catonia > Catonia carolina. The sequence goes on along the minus strand of JAQMRL010000001.1, from coordinate 62,989,607 downwards.
ATTTTTACCTTATTTTCCTTAAAAATACACTCCTTCTGCATCTACACACTTATTCCACCATTCATACAATTGTTGGAAACCCTCCTGAAATCGTTTTTAGAAAGCTCTAACAATCACTTCATTGCGTTTTCCATCACCTCTGATGAATCAGCAAAACAATGTCATTTTAAGCAATGGAAACTGATAAAAATCCGGTGGTGCAAGATTAGTAGAACATGAAGGGTGTTCCAGAGTGGTGACATTATTCGGTGCTACTATAGTATGCGGCCTACCACGTTATGTTTAGTAAAGATTGTATTTGTTGATGTGGTAGCACTGTCCACTAGCACTTTTCGCGCGTAAAGATACACATATTTTACTTTAAGGTTATGTCTCTACTACAGATCATAACTCGACCATATACCATGGAAAACTATGAGAAAAGAAGAACCTGATTTATTCATTGGTTTTCTTAATGACATAATGTGTGTTGTGTATAGACAGACTTTACATAAAAATAACTGAAAAACGTAAACTATTTTGTATGATACTTACCTGTAATATTAAATATCGTTTTCGTATTTTTAATTATAGTATAATTTGCTATTGTAAATTATCGTACTATTATCCTTTTCGTGTAAATTATCCTTTTATTGTCCTTATTTTATCCTGTTTTCTTTAAATTATCCTTTTATTTTAAAAGTATGCGAAAAGTGCTAGAGGACAGTGCTACCACTCCAACAAATACAAACTGCACTAAACATAATGCGGTAGGCCGCATACTATAGTAGCACCCACAGTTCTTTGCAAAGTATTGTTTCACTATTAGGAATCAATGTGACAAGGCACTGTCATATGTAACAAAAACCAATCGCTCCCTGCCCATTTTTCAGGTTGTTTTCATCAAATTGCATCTCATAACAGTTTTAAGATCTGCGTACAATTCTTCGATGACTGTTTTCCCTTCAGGAATAAATTTATAATGAATCAAGCCATGATAATCAAAGAACACCTCTAACATTACTTTACCCCAGCTTCTATCCAAGCGAATTTTTTGTTTTTTTGGTGATGTTTTTGACTTCCATTCATCAGACTGCTGTGTCGTCTGAGGGTCGTAAAGAAAGTACCATGTCTCATCACCTGTTACAATTTAGTGCAGGAAGCTATAGTCTGCATCAGCCATCTCAGTCAAGTCTCTGGACATGATCACTCATTTCTTTTTACTCAACGGATAACATTTTCAGAACTTGTGCACACAAATATGATGAATGTTCAAATATTATGAAGACTGCTGTGAACACTCCCATGTGAAATACAAAGTTCGGAGGCAATAGTATCAATGGCAAACATGCTCAACATTCTCAACTGTGGTGGAAGTGGAAGGCTGCCCAGTTCAAACATCATTATCAATTTGTTGTGCGACCATCACAAAAACACTTATGCCACTGTTAACCTGCTGTTTTCTTCATCACATCGTCCTCATCCTTATCCTTTCTTCAGCATGTCACGAGTCTTTGCGGATGATTTCTCCAGTAACACACAGAATTTTATATTGGCACGCTGCTCTGACAATGACATTTCACAATCTGACGAAACAAAAAAAACTACGTCTAAAATATTATATCCCATGCCAGGAAACCAACTCCAGTTGCCTGCTGAACGGTACTGCACCTTCCTTAGTAGTGATGTCAACCTCCAAAACAAAAATTTCCCTTCCAGCAAACAAATGCTTCACAGTACGCAACCATTCTGGGAACTTTTTGACTTTACCTTACCTTGTACACAAAATTTGCCCACAGTTTGTCTTTAAATTTTATTTTTCACACTCTGCAATAAGCATTAAATTAATAATCTTCATTTCACTTTTTAGTAAGAATTTACTGCCGTTTTTATTAGTAAATATGTATAAGAGCATAATATAAATACAGAAATAATCAAAATTCAAAAAGATTCTCAAATTTAGAAATTAAAAAACCCGAGCAAATTACATCTACTCAAAATGAAAGCCATACAATGGTGACACCAAGATAACTGGCTATCATCTCAACACCATGAACTCCTTTGCATCAAAAGAGATTTAATTGCTTTCTTTAGAGCTCACTATACAAACATACGACATAATACACAAAAATGGTTTCAGAGATACATCTTACCTTGTTTATATCTTTTCTGGAGGGCATTTTCTTGTACTCATCGTCAGTACCGAAAGGCATTTCAAGCTCAGTCACATCACCTAAGTTACAATACAACTATAAAATATTTTAGAGAAAATCATTGCTAACATAAAATACAAAACTGAAGAAATATGTTAAATGAACAGAGTTGCAGTGAGTCATAAGTCAATAATCAAGATGTAGAACACCATGAGTCAACATTTAAATCACAATACTACCCAATGTTTTTTGTCCTATGAAAATAAATTCAATGATTTTTAATATTATTTACTCTGGGTATTTGAATTTTACTGAATCATAGCTGCTCATTATTTTCATCCTTATAAAAGAAATACCACACGTATGTTAAAACATCAACATCTTAACTACTAGAAAAAATCTGGGTCGTATGGCTTCAGCAAGTTAAAAATTGTTTCAAATTAAAAAAGTAACTCCACATCAAAAATAAACTACCCAGAAGAGTATAATTTGTTTCAAGTAGCTCAGTGATTCAAACTAGATTTGTCTGATTCAGTTATGTTCAACAATACTTTTTATAAACATATGCAGGGCAGTAGTAGCCATTTCCCCCTTTTCAAGAGCATTGACAGCCACTCAACATTCTACCACATATTCACAAAATATCAATTTCACTAAAACTCCAACAAGCTACGTATTTCAATTTGGAAAAATCATTTTGAGTAAAAAAAGAGTGATGTTTTGTGACCATGAACTATAGTAAGATATTCCATAATGCAAGAAAAATGACAGCATGTTTTATACATTGTAAAAATATTTGATTTGGAGTACACACTTGAAAAAATTATATATTTTGTAAAAGCTAGCCTTTGACATTTTTCATTACTGTTAACAAAGTTTTAAACATATTTAATGTTACATTATTGGTTCTTTATCTCCTGTAATTGTTAATTTTTATATTTTAAACATTTGCTGTGACAACCAACAAATTTCTATTAACTGCCTATATACGGGCTCAGTTGGTAATGTTCCTGAACTTCTACGCTGAAGATAATATGCTACGATTCAAGTAAAAGGTTTGTATTTAACCCAGTGATGTTATTTAAATATTCAAAATAAATTTTAGTCACTAACAACTATAGCATCTCTTAGAACTCTGAACTGAAAAAATTACCTTTAATGTACTCAGCCCACTTCTTTATCTGCAAACTTTTAGCATCCTGTTGCCATTTACTGAGAACATCAACATTCCTGAAATTTAACATACTATTAATACAAAATTGCTACCCCTACAATTTTCTATATTTTTTTACAGTATCAATTATAAGGGTATAATTTGTTAAACATTCACTGAATGTATAAAAATAAAAATTCTAGCCAACTGGCCAGTCTGTTGGTGTAGTGGTCAACACAACTGGCTTCTATGCCAGGGGTCTCGAGCTCAATTCCCAGTCAGAACTGGGATTTTTTTTATCTTCATATCACATCACATCAGATCATTACCGGCACACAAGCAAAGGCTAACAAAATTCAGTTGATACGAAGGTGAAAGGGCAGAACCCAGGGTTAACAGTCCAGAGCAATAAGTTAGAAGCAAGCTGTAAGACATCATGTCAAATTTTTGTAAAATTTGGAGGATAATAATGAGCAAGATAAAAACACAATCTTCAGTTTCCAGCTACTGTAACTTCACATTCATGTTTGTACCTAATGGTTATATCCAAACAATTAAATAGTGTATTAAGTATTATGCCAGCCAAACAACTCGTGTTGGTTAAGAATGAGGTGTTATCATAAACACTTATTTTGTTTTATGCCTGACTCTGTTGTGCACAAAGCCTAACAGACTCACGTTAACCAATGAATACCCTGTATAATAATAAATACTGACAGGCAATGACAAACATTTAATCATTGATATTAATATAATAGGTAATATTATTAAAAATACATTTAGTATTTTTTAAAACCACCTACAGTAAACAATAAACACTCACCATGTTTAAAATAGCGCTTTCATTTAATACACATCTTCAGTTATTAATTACAGAGATAATTAAAGTCAAAGTTTAAAACTTTCTTCTCGTTATCACAGCAGATGAAGAAATTGCTGGCCACATTGGCGTAGTTGGTAACATGCTCACCTCTCATCATGCGGTCTTGGGTTCGAATCCCATTCAGGCACGGCATATTTTCATATGTTACAAAAATCATTTCATCCTTCACCGCCTGCATTAGCAGTAATTGCAGAACAGTCTGATGATAAAAAAAGAGGAAATTGACTATTCCAGTATCTCAATAATTAATACTGAAAATTTCTGTTATAGGTAGTACAAACACAAAAGTGTTATACAAAACATTGGTGAGCGTTTACTGTATTATTGGTGGTTTTAAAAAATACTATACATTTTTAATAATAAATTATAATACAGCTGTTAGAAAGAATTTTACAAAATGTTTGATAAAATATATTATCAATATTTAAATGATAAATTGCAGCAATGTAATTTTTTACATTCCTTTTAGTAACAAGACAATTTCTTTGATCTAAGGGGTGCTCTCAAGGTCTTACAGTAATAATTGTAAAATAGTAATACCTTTTTCTCTGCAATTCCGATTCTTGCTCTTCCAAAACTTCTCTAATCTTTCGTAGCCATATATCTTTTAATAGATTAGAATTTACAAGTGCATTATAATCTTCCCTGTAAAAAAATTAATAATTAGAAATAGGTATTAAAAAGTTTGTGATTTTACATTAGCCAGCTGAGAGTAACAAATCTCAAATAAACATTTTGTAGAGCTTGTTTGATGGTTAGAGTCACCTGCAGGAACAGTGAGATATAGTCTATTTATCTATATATTAGATTTCTAATTGGGATGAAATAAAAATAACTATAATAAAACCCTGTTCAACAATCCTAGACTACCAATTCATGGAAAAAAGAAAAGGCAATTTTTCATTCAGAATGCAGTCAACTTGAGCTATCACACAAGTTTTATCAAATGGTCCTTAAGAATAGAAAAGATTGTAAGTAATTATTTTTTTACTTTCTCTTGCCTATATGGATTATATAGGAAGGAAAGTATAGTTTTCATGTCGATTTTTCGATAGATAAAATAAGATAAGAGTTTTCACTGGATGTACACATTTTCAGACCCTCCTGAACCCAAAAAACATGTTTTAGCGATTAGTCTGTGTGTGTGTGTGTGTGTACGCGCGCGCGCGCGCGTGTGTGTGTGTGAACAAAATATATGTCAAGAACAGACATTGTAAGTTGAAACTTGAAACTTAAGTTAGGTACCAGTAGAGGACCCGACATGAACATTTTCATCAAAATCGGTCAATCAGTAATAGTTTATTCATGTAATTTTCCAATTTTTGTGATTCTCTCAAAAACGGCTCCTACGATTATTTCTAAAATCGCCTCATTTACAACATATTTTCATGCTCTACAAGATAGGGGTGGCGCCATGTCTGCTGAAATTCTTAGAGAGGCTGTTCTCCCTTAGAAAAAATGATTCTTTTAAGATTTCAGCCTTAATATGCATTTTAGCACAAAAGTGTATATAATAAAAGTTGTAGAGAATTTAAAATCCTACAATTTTATTTCAAACATTTCTTTGTATAACGTTTAGTTTAGTGGTTTTGGTGATTTTGAATTTCTTTTTTCATGGAATCTGTAAAAAATTCAATTTTTTAAGATTTCAGCCTTACGCATTTTACGATAAAAACGTATATAATCAAATTTATAGGAAATTAAAAGATATACAACATTCATTTTAAGCATTTTTTTCTACAGAGCCTAGTTTAGCCAAACTAAGGTTGGTTTTCATTTTGCATCATTCACTTGTGATTAAAATTATGTTTTTTGAGATTACTTTTTTTTGTTTATCTCTAATGTTTTATTACTAATGTTAGGTTATACTGTTACTTATCTGCATTGGCAAGAGAAAGTCGTGTGAGTGATTCACAACAAATTTTTCATGCTAATACTGTACTATAAGTACTATATAGTACTATATAGTACTATAAGTACTATACTCTTCTAGTGAAGAGCGTTCACTGTTTCAACCAGTCACCGTGATCACGGTGACAGTGATTTTGCGTTCACCGTTACTTTTAATAGTTACTTGTGATTTAGCAATAACTTTGTATTTTCTTAGTACATTTTTCATTTGTTATCATGAAACAATAATAATGTTTTCAGTTGTTATTTCATGATAAATAAAGTTTTGATAAATTAAAAAAATGGGCTACATATATAACTAAAATAAAAATTTAGCCTAAAACTAATTAACACAAGGTATCCAAAATTAGTAATAAAAATAACATTTTGTATAAAAAAGAGAAAGTACAAGAAACAATATTTACAACTGAAAAATAACAACGCACATTATAAATAAAATAGCTAGGTAGAACGCGGCGTGCAATAAAAATAATACTGTAATGTAATTGTTTTACCGGTTATACTGTAATACTGTAATGTTTGTTATACTGTAATTGTTTTATCAGAGATGTAAAGGAACTACCCTCGTTTTGTTTAGTCTAGTAGATGACAAACATAACAAGGGGAAGAGACTGAGAGAGGGAGAGAGGATGAGAGAGAGAGAAGAGTGCAATAAAGATTGAAGTAAAAAAATAATGGACGTGCCGGTTATCAAAGGAGAGGCGACAAGGAGAGCACTAAGCCCAGTGAAAAGACCAACATATCTTACGTAGCTATCATAGGGGCCTTGAAGAAGAGTAAGCATATTATGTCGTTTTGTCTATTAACTGTGAACAGTGAATGAGCGAGTGAATTTGTCACTAGTTCCTAAGGTAAAGAATTCGTTCTCTCTTAAAAGTGACAGTGAACAGCGAATGAGTAACTGATTATTGTAAAAGTGATTGAAGGAACTGTAGAATTACGGTCGTCCTGCCTTAAACAGTGAATGAGTAAGCGATCTTTGTAACTGTGACTGGTGAACGAGAGGCTGTGCTATATTGTAGAATAGTACGGTGAACATTCGCCGTGTCGTCCTGTCTTCCAGTGACAGAAGAGCAAGCGATCTATGTAACAGTGACTGGGGAACGGTTACTCGCCTATCTGAATAACTGTGGTCACCGTGACTTATAAGTAACCGTGACTCGTTCACAGTGACAGTTCTTTTGTCTCTTCTCTATACTGTACTATATGAAAAATATCTTGAATTTACTTGCTTTGTCACTTTTAACAAACAATGTAAACAAATTTTATATAGCCTAATGGACATCCAGAATGTGGCTCAACCCTAAATCCAGCTCTGGTAAATGTAATTCAAAATACATTTATTGGGGATGCAATGTAACTATAATTGGTATTGTGTGAAATTGCAGTAAGTATTCAAAGAAAAACAATTTACAAGGGCATTTGGTCAATTATCACATTTTAACTGTAACAAACAACAGCTTGTACAATACGTAACTTATTTTAGAAATAATATTTTTAATATAAAACTTCTCAAGGCTATATCTAGGATTTGGGCATTTTAAGTATTTCTTTTGTTAAAAAATTTTAATGAACTACATGAGATCATAAACACAACCACCATTAAATAATATTTGCACTAAGCTTGAAGATTGGTTGAAAGTCAAGGAGAGGAACATACTTTTCCGGAGGAACTTTATAACTCATAATACAGATTAGATATTAGTATAAAATTTCCAAACACATTTCATGCAGCATAACTATTTAATAATTTTAGTGTGAGATCTTTCCTGAAGTTTAAAGTTTTAGTTTAGTTTACAGTCGCATCAAGAATTATTCCAAGACTCACTAAACAGCTTCAAATCTACAGACTCAAGAACTAGACCTGAAATAAATGGATCCAAAAAATAAAGTTTGACATAAAGGACTTAATAACTGAAAAAATTATCCAAAAACAAGAAAAAGGAGTTAAAAGAAAATAAACTAACCAAACTCCTTTCAAAAAATAAAACCCAACTTCATTAGAACAGAGGAAATGATAGCAGATCAAAAAGTATGAAACAGATATAGTAGTGAAGGGAACAGCATTAAGCTAACTCTTAAGCTATGTCCTAATGGACATAGAATTGACTTATGTGCACTTATTGGGGTGAAAACTAGAAAAAAAGAACATCACATCAACAGCTTCATTATTAGAGACTATTATGGGTTATGGAACTGAACTGGTGCACTTTAACTCACAAAGATTTCCAGATGCTAGCCAGGAATTCAACCCACAACCCTTTCCTGTATAGGCTAGTGGACTAACCATCATGCTATAAAGGCACCCTAATTTATTTTTAATTTAGAACTGCCGTAAGTTTAACAAAAGCTTTAGAATACTTAAGAGACTACAAGGGATGTAGGTACTTTAAGAAAATTTGTTTTATTCATAAATAATGAAAATTCAATTTTATTACAAAAATTATTTTGTACAATTCAGCAAAAAGATATTAATTAATTTGTAAATATGCCAAAGATAAAAAGGTATCCAACAGTAAGTACTACTTATAACAAATAGTTAACAAAATGCACTTACAAGATCTTATCTTCTTGAGTTTGTCTTCCATTATTAATTTCCTCTGATGGTTGTAAACTAATACTAGTTTCTGAATTAGTTGGTTGAACTAGATCTCCATCAACAGACTGTGACTATAACAAAAACTGTTAAGTACAGTATGCAAGAAAGGTATAAACTAAACAATGTTTAAATAGTTAGAAACTTTCTGTAATGTGTATTAATCAAAACACTCTTCTTAAAATAAATGTTTGATGTCCAAATTACATTATGTATTTAAAACTTTCATCAAATTTCAAGTACGCTGGGGGCACTGTAGGTTTTGTTATTATCTCTGGATAATAATTGTCTCTTAGTTATCTCTGTTATTATATCTGGATAACAATTGTCTCTTAGTTATTATCATAGTCAAGTTATTATCTCCGGATAATTATTACAAGATTTAACGATCAATTTTTTCCCATTTTAATGTAAAATGTAATGACAAAAAACCTATCACAGAACCAATGGAAAACGGCAGTGAGCACCACTTATTGCATTCACTGATTATTGCAATCAGTTATTCATTATGATCAAATGCTGAAGAATTGAATAATCATAAGATTATATATTATGTTATTTTCTTTAATTTGTATGATCACACATTTTTATTCTGCCACTTATTATGTTCAAGGCTCTTCAGAAATCCTTTAGGAAGGATTCAGCAAAGGTAAATCAATAAGGCTTCAGTTTACTGGTCCAGCTGTTCCTGATCTGATTTTTGGACACTACAGGAGGGCCTGGATAATCCAAACTAATAAAATCTGCAGTTGTTTGGATTATCAAGAATGAAATTAAAAGGAACAGGATAGAGTATCAAAAGAAGTTTTGGAAGCCGAAATAAGTCCTGTAATGCTTTCTATTTTTATACAAACAACACTTTCGTTACATTATTGAAACAAACAATTCTTTACCTTTTAGGTAAAAGAAGTTAACTCCATTTTTGTCATTTTTCAGAAGATCCAAAAACATGAAGTTTTTATTTTGTAAAAATTTTCTGAAGGTGTGAGAATTTTTAAAAATTTGTAACTAATAAAATAGCTTTTGATTCAGAGATTTAAATGACTAAACAACTTTCTTAGCTTCTACTACCCCCTGATCACCCACAGGACTTAATGCTCTTTAGGCTACATCTTCCTGTGTTTTAATTACATTAGTGTTAACCCCCAATGTAACTTGAGTTAATCAAACAAAAACAAAACTTAAGACAAAATATATTGTGCTAACTACTCTGATAAAGAAACAGCATTTTATTCACAACAATGTTGGAAAAATATAGAATTCAAGCAAATTCTGAGGCCTATCAATAAGACAATAAAAACAAATTAATTCAAAATAAAATAACTTATTGTCAACAAGGAAATACATTCAAAGAGTTAAAAATATGGTGTGAAACACTCACACAACTTTCTCTTGCCATTGCAAATAAGTAACAATATAATGTAACATTAGTAATAAAACATTAGAAATAAACAAAAAACTAACCTCAATAAACATAACCTAATTTTAATCATGAGTGAAAGACACAAAATGAAAATCAACCTCAGTTTGGGTTAAAAATAGGAAAATCTTGGAATATGGAATCCCAAGTAGCAGCCAAAGAAATCATAAAATTTTTGCATTCATTTTTTTAAGCATGCTACTATATCATCATTTTAAGAAATGGCTCTGAAAAGAAGTCTTTTTGTTCGGTCATCAACTGCATAGAAGAAAAAAAATTGTTTCTACGCACTCCAAACCAAGGCTAGAATATGTAACTATACACATAAGCATGAGTCATTGTACTTCAACTACAGTACTGTGTTGGTGTATTTATTCCATTATTTATTGATGCTCTTAATTCAAATTGGTCTTATTATTTATTTTTAAATTTAAATTAATTGATGCAGAATTTCTATACTGTATAGTACTTAAAATATCAATTTACTGAAGAGCAATATGATAAGAGACACCTAATGCTACCTTCTGCGAGTTCGGTTTATCCAAGTTATCCTGTAGTGGCGGCTCCTGTACTTCCAAATAAGAGTAACAACTGACATTGTTATTCATCTGTATGCTTTTTTCTATATACTAAGAAAAGGAATGCTGAGTATGGCACTACTCTGAACCGAATTTTATAAACACATGTCATGTGCACAGCCAGCAACATTAAAAACATTTGCAAAAACTGGAAAATTTAGCAAAATATTTACTAATTTCCTGAATTAATTTCTTAAAAGTCCAGCCAGATAATTTTTAGTACACTAACCTCATTTGGCTCACTTAGGTCCTTTGTTTGCCAGTCCTCAAAAATAGTCAATGCAGTCCTTGGTTTAGGTTTTACTAGTTGTGTTACTTTAACACATTCCCTTAAATTCCCTGATGGTTTCTTTGAAGTATTGGGCTGCCTTGAACTGTCTCCATTTTTATTTTTTAGTATTTTGTTTCCTTTTCGAAGTTTTTCTTCACCTATTTAAAAAACAATTAAAGAATGAATATTTTCAATCAACAAATAAAAAATATTGCATTCTTGCATTAACATTTATATTTAAAATTTGATATTTCTTTAAAAGCCACTGCATTCTAGCAACTAGTATACTAGGTTTCTAAATAACGTGTTTCAATATGTAGGCTAAATAAAAATATAAACTACATGTAAACAAACATGTAACACTAGCAACGTAGGCCTTAAAAATATTATATAATTATATGTAAGTATTATTACTAATTCAATTTAATTTAATATTATATAATAAACAACAGAACAATTCAGTAGTTTTGCACAATTTCATTTTTCCTGCAGATGTTCATACTAAAATAAGAAGTTTTTCTTACCTTCAGCAGATTTTCTTTCTGCATTCTTTATGAGACTACAGGAAGTATTGATGATTTCTGGGTTGACAACTTTGCTGTTCCATTCATTCTGGAGAAATTGAATCACTGCTGTTGATCCTTTATTTAAGACTGATTTTGGTGGATATGACAATGGATTTCTTGCTAGTTGCAGACCCCGAAGGTTTGGAACAGAACCTGCAAAATATTTATATAAATAAAATATTTTATATTTAACTATTTACAAACTAAAATTAATGCTAGGGCTTTTGCTGTCTACTATCCTCTAGCTAAAGTCCAGTCGTAAGCCACTCTCATGAATAGTGAATCAACATTTTTATTTTATGTTCAAAGACACGATGACATTTCAATTAGGCAAAATATGGATTCAAATCTTGCTCCACTCCACTAATAAACGTAACCAACCGTAATCATTAGTTTGCAACTACTAAGAATCAAAACAGTAAAAAGAAATATTGCTTTATGTCTGGGAATAACAAACAGTTCAGTTTAAAACACACTACAAACTGAATTTCCCAGTTATGCAGTAAGTAGTTCTCTAGAAAACAGTGTCAAATGTTTAAATTTGACAAGTACTAAAATAGCACAGTTTCACTCTAGGCTACAGTCTAATAACTGAACTTGTACACAAAGTTACAGTTAAAAGCAATATGAGATTATATTGAATAAGTAATTCAGAAATAGTTTACAGTAATAAATACAAACAAAATACTTTTACCTAACTCTCTTGGAAGTTGTTGTAACTGATTTCCTTCCAAAAGTAAAACTTCTAAGCTTGAATGTTCAGCAACTGACTTTGGAATTTCAATAAGTTCATTATTTCTTATATCCAACCACCTAAGTTTTGAAAATTTCAGAAAAAAAACCGTCATCTAATTTTTTAACTTTGTTTCCTTCCAAATAAATGTTCTGTAAAGAAATCACAACTCGTATTAATTCAATAATGTTACAGGCTCACAAAGTTAATTTAGTAATTTAATGAAATATTATTTTTTTAGATGTAAACACAAAAATTAGTATTCAATGTCAATGACACAATGGTGGTACACATTTTAAATATTGTATAAGTAACCTTGCATACACAATAAATCCTATTATCTACCAGAGTAAAAATAAATTTTTGCTAGGCCTATTTCGCCCCAGAGTTTTAAAAACATCACTAAATTGAAAACAAACTAAACCCCTGACTATTAAAGAAACGACATCAAATTTGTAATCAATGTAGGAAAGTCTACTTACCTGAAGTGATATCAAATAAACTTAACAGAGTAGGCTACTATTATGCAGAGCAAATTGCATAACTCAACAACAACAAATATCAACAACATAACTTCAGTAAAAATTATGCTATTAAATTTTTGATAAATTCGAAGAAGACACTAGATTAATGACTGTGATGGTATAAATTACATTGACTATTATATATCTTTTAATACAGAAAAAATTACTTTTAGATTACTATAAGTAAAACTGAACGTAATCACTTAAGTCATTTTTATGTATTTACAATGAATTGTTAATTCATTGTATTGAATTGTTAATTTCAAAAAAATTGAATTATGAAAAATTGATTTAGTTTAAATGTTAACTTTACTTCTAGTAAAATTAAGTACTGTGTAGTCCAGATAAGACCCGAACCAACAACGTTTTCTCAACATAAGTTTAGCATTTAGGCTCATTTGTACTATGATATTTCATTCGCCTTGAATTAATCTCAAGCTTACCTTTAGTTGTTCTTTTTTGTTTTTCATTAAAAAAAGACTGAATAGAAAAGTAAAGAAAGATGCCAAAGAACCGATTTGTGTGATCAAGAAATTGTGATTGTTTTAGTGATTATTATCAATTTAAATGTGGATAGTCTGGTGGAGGAGCATATTGCATACCATACTCCTTGTAATTAAAGAATACAACAAATACCGAAAAAGACAGAACCAACATCCAAAAATGAGAGCGATCCATGATGAAGGTGTTAAATCCAAACGATCGTAACGAAACTGTTAATTTATAAATATAGGCTAGTTGTCATGGAAACATGAGACCATGTATTAAAGGCCTAACTTATGTTTCTGTTTTAAACTGTACGATCGTGGTTGGTTAAAGTAAGTCAACTTTAAAAAATTTACATTACCTGAATGTTTTTCGAAATTTTGATCGCCGACATACGGAAGAAACGAGAATGTCGCGCGCGAGTACACGTCACCCGTCTGTTTCCAGTGTTTTAATAAGTTCCCAATTTAAAATATTATGCCGGTGGAGCTTCAGCTGCAGGTTCATCACTAAACTTAAATCCACTCCAATATATAATGAACAACGAAAAAGCAACGTAAACTAATATTGGTTTAAACTCCATGTTTTGGTGCGGGTATACAGCGACTATGACGGTGTGTAAATAATTAGTTTTTGTTGTCATGGGAACAACAGTAACATCAAAATACACATACTGATCCGAGCTCTACGTTCTGACCAAGCGCAGTAACTATTTCGCAAGCGGGAATAAACTGATAGATCTTTGTACTTATCCAATATTTCTCATAGATAAATTTTCTGTCACAACGAATTTTGTAAAAACTCTGCAAACTTTAAATCTCTAAAACAGAGACTTCAAAAAGTATTACTATGTCTGATAGAACAGATTTCTGTCACTGCGTATATCATCATTATGTACGATTAATATACCACAAATATTTGGTATAAGTACGGTAAAAAGCGGTTCAGGATGCAGTTTTTATCGAAAGAGATAAAGTTGCCAGGGTGAGTTGTGTGATCTAATACCATTTGAGTACAAATATGGATGATACAAAGTTTAATTATGATGATAATTTTGGAAACAATTCAATTCATTTTTTCCATAGGTCTATAGATACCTTTTTTATGTTTGAAGGGGTTGCTTCCTGGGTGTTGTGATTTTTCCATCGAAAGGATTTTCGTAATGAGTTATAATGTAAATTAAACTTTGTAGCATCCGCTCAACCAGCCTGAATTAGCTATAAATTATAGCAAGTGGCGTTAGGTGAAGTAAATTTGACACGGAGGTAATCTGTGGATTAAGTGAACTAGCAGTGTGGGAACGAGTCGTTTGAGAGAATTGATTCCCCAATCTGACCGGACGAACCGTGAATCAATTTCCCAACGAGAACGAACCGATTTTTCGTATCGTACCGCGGACGACAAATAAGCTTGCCGGTTTTCCGAAGTGCGCAGAAGGTTTATTTTGGTAATGGCGCGCTCGGTTGCCTCAGCGAGTGGTGGGGGTCGGTGCTGTACTAGATGTGATCAGTCACGTCGCTCTCGCAACTTTATATAACAGCTAACCTGAAAACATTAGTTTGGAATGTGTTATATGAGGTATTATAAGCGTTAATTGTTGTATACAATGTTTAAAATTTTGATGTTTTTAACGTCACTAATAGATGATGACCATTCCTGAGAGAGTATGCTTAATTGAACCCCAACTATCAGAGTACTCAGAAAACAGCCGTTTAATATGCTTTTCACGGTTGATGAGCTCTGCTGTTCCACACGTTTAAACCAATCAGAACGTTTGCCAGCGTTGTCAGATTGTACCTGACTAACATTACGCGCGCACACGTATAAGAGCCGCAATAGTTACTCTCATCTTGCATCCCGTACTGAACACATCGATTATAGAGTATTTAACATGCAATACTTTATCATAAAATCAGCTGATTGTATGTTTATAGGTTATAATTGTTATTGAAAGATAAAAAAAGTGGCTGACGAAATATACAACAGAGCTACGAGAGCAAGTATTGGCAACGTTGCTGGCAAGTCAATGGCTAGCTATAAAGAGGGTGGGGGAGCATGCATACGTTCAGAGCTCATCATCAGCTTTGAAAAATAGTATAGTATTCAAATCCATATAAAAGTATAGCTGCATCCGTGTAACAACGGGCTGAATGACAGTTACAAACAATGGGAAAGAAAGGAGTAGAGGTATTTTATGACTGCAGTGCGTGCGTTCCTAAAAACATTGTCTCTGTCCCGCTATTAACACATTCCGCCGTCCATTGTTGTTCTCACTGTCTTGTCAGTGCTATCCTAGCTGTTGATTGTTGTAGTTGCGTCTCTCTCTTTCTCTTCTGCCGTTTAGATTCTTGTACCAATAGTAATCCGTTTTTTTTAT
The DNA here is from genome assembly GCA_035578175.1 of Catonia carolina. Lineage (NCBI taxonomy): Eukaryota > Metazoa > Arthropoda > Insecta > Hemiptera > Achilidae > Catonia > Catonia carolina. Next base: position 62,973,977 of record JAQMRL010000001.1, on the reverse strand, counting down.
AATTTCAGTTAATTGTTACCTATATTTTCTTACAAATTTATTTAATTTATTTATTTATTTAGGTATATTTAGATTTATTCATTTATTTAGATTTACTTAGTTTATTTATTTAGGTAACTTTCTTATTAATTAGTTTTAATTAGTATTATTAGTTATTAGTATCAATAATTAGTATTAGTAATATATTAGTTATTATCATTAATAGTTTATAATTATAATTAGTTTTCGGATATTAATTAGACTAATAATTCTGCAATTCCCGTCCTTCCCATTTCTTTAGAAAATAAAATTAATAATAACAGTAAAGATATATATATATATATATATATATATATATATTAGGATGTTCGTTGCAGGGCTAAAATAAATAGTTCTGTTTTTTATCACATGGTCAGCCAATGAAATGACTGAATCATTTAAGAACAGAAGAGGTAGAGGTGTAAAAGACACTAATCAGAGTTATCTCCTCTGAAAGTAATGAATTTTATTATACAGCCAGACCCTGTGGTGAATGAAGTGAAGGTGTCATTTGAAGAGTGGAAAATATATGCTTTTCAGAGGGCCCAGCATGCTGATAAGCGTACTTTTCCACTCAGTGAGGAAGGCAATGGTAAACCACCTCACTCCTCATTTTGCTTAGTAAAACCTCTACAGTTCAAACCAGCCTTTTGGCTGATGACCTAAACAATATATTTGGCAAAAAATGTACATGAATTAGAAAATAAAATAAATATAAACAGCAAAAATATAATTGAATCAAACAAAACAAAAATGTATAACAATAACAAAAGAAAAGCATGAGTAACATATTTGTGCATGTGCGTGTGTGTGGTCTGTGGTGTGAGTATTGCTTCTTTTCAATTCTTGGAAATATATAGAGCGAGAGAGCGTAGAGGTGGTCGAAGAGCGGTGTACGGGAGGGTACATCGAGTAAATGTTTTTGTTCATGGCAGTATATAGTCACTTGAGTCACGAGATTGCCCTTGTTTGCAACGAGGGGTAAAGGGAGAAAAGAATCAGTGCGCATGCGCGGCTGCTTTAACTTTAGTACGACAAACATAAAAATTTGTATTATACCCGGAGCATAGCCTATACAGTATATCGCGGAACCTTTTCTAGGTTAACGGTACGAATATAACTGTTTGTTACCGTAAACAGAAATGTTAGTTTCTCGAAAATGTGGGCAGACTATTCACAGTGCTGAAAGTCTAATACGCAGTGTAATAAAATGCTGTGAAGTTGAAACTAAACAAAAATGCCTTCCACTGCCTCTTAACAAAAGCCATGAGCGAGTGGCTAACTACGGTGATGTTCTCTTCCCTCAATTCGAAAAATAATAAAGAAAATTAAAGCCATGAAGAAGCTATTCTTCAACAGTTTTGTTGACACCTGGTATAAAAAGGAAGCTGTTTGGTAGATACGAGTGAGACTGATAGTGAAGACTCCGGTGACAGCGATAGTAAACAAGGCGATTCATTCGTAGAAAATTTGTTTCAATGGGAAAAGGTAGCTGGTAATTACAGTAAATTAATCATTTCTAGTCACGTAAATTAAGCTATAGGTAGTATTACAGGTCAGATTTATTTCTTATAAGGTTTATGAAGAAAACATTTTCTCGGATTAAACCACAGCTTACAAAATGTAAGTGGAAACTGCACGGTAGTGAAATGTACGAGTAGTATCTGACTGTTGAGGTTGGCAGCACTGTCATATTTAAACTTCCCTTCCTCACAACCCATCCATACGCAAAGGTAACCATCGACTATATTCCCACGTCTGTCTACAGAATATGCCTGAAAATCGCTAGCCTAAATTGATTTTTAAGTTGAATAAAATATAATAACACTTAATAAAATATTTATTGATTACTAATTGAGTCAGGTATTTGTAATACACAGAGTGATTATAAATGAAAAAACATTTCGATAGCTTATAGAAAATTTATTTTTGAAAAGTTAAGGTAGTACCTAATTAATTACTTACATGATTATATTGAAGAATTCATTAAGTTTTTATTGAAAATATTTATAGATGTTCAATGTGTGCACCATTTGTAACACGACAGATCCAACACGGAGTCGAATTCGTCCCACAAACAATTAAGCATATGACGGTCAACTGTGACAAGAGCATTTGCAATAGGCCTACGTTGTTTTAGAGCATCGATATCTACACGAAGCGGTGGTATAAAAACTTTGTCTTTTACATAACCCCATAAGAAAAAGTCGCAGGGCGTTAAGTCTGGACTACGAGGTGGCCACGGCGTAAACACAATGTTTTCTTCACTTGCACGGCCGATTCATTGTCTAGGAAGACGTTCATCAAGATAATTTCTGACCTGTAAGTGCTAGTGAGGCGGAGCTCCATCTTGTACAAAAATGAAGTTATCACTACCTTCCTGGAGTTGAGGCATGAACCATTCATTTAACATGGCCAGATAAATTACTCCGGTTACTGACACTTCGTGAAAGAAGAACAGCCCGTAAACCTTTTCACTACATAATGCGTAAAAGATGTTTACTTTAGGGGAATCGCGAGTACGCTGAAAAGTTATTTTTGGGTTTTCTGTGCCCCCCCCCCCTATTCTAACATTATGTCTATTAACTTTTCCACTAATGTGAAAATTACATTCATCACTGAAAATTAGGCGATTAAAGAATGCGTCGTCATTTTCAACACAATGTTGCATCTCCAGACAAAAATTTTTACGTACGACTTTATCACTGGTACCTATTTAAACTTTGTAGGCTACTAACTGCAATTTATAAGGTGTCATTTTCAAACGTTTCCACAGAATTTTCCACACAGTCGGTTGAGGAATTTGCAATTCTAAACTTGCTGATCTATTTGATTTTCCTGGGCTTCGTACATAAACATCATGTACACTATCAATTTGTTCTTCTGTAACAGAAGGTCTTCCAGTACCTACTCTTCCTCTTACACAGACATCCACTGTTTTCACAATGTTTATACCAGTCGCAGATTGATTGCCTTGTTGATGGTGGTTTACCGTATCTTGTTCTGAAATGACGTTGCACAACCGTAACAGAGTTTGTTTCGACTAATTCAAGAATACAATAAGCTTTCTCCACTTGAGTAACGGCCATTTTGCTAGACTGGTCGTAGTAACAGCAGCCAACTACAAAATGCTAGCAACAGTTGTACCGACATCAACTTTAAAAAATTCCTACAAACCTATCTATACCTATCTATCATTTACTATATTCAAATACACCAGTTTGATGGTTAAGAAGCTGTCGAAAGTGTCTATTTCGTTTATAATCACCCTGTAATTGAAATTATTTTACAATAACAAAAACCAAGCATGGTGGGTTAGAGACTGTGTAAAAAGGCGAAATATAGTACTAGGTGCCACCAACAGTATTTGCAGGGAGTTATCTTTGGAAGGTCAAAACATCTACAGAAACTTTTGGAAAGTGGTCAAATCTGTTTTGGTATTTGCTCAATAAAGTGAAAGCAACAACTCAGCTAACATGAAAAAGACCAATTCCAGCTGAAATCAAACTTTTAGTCACTATAAGATTCTTAGCTGTTAACCAATCGGCAGGTTATAGGTATTCAGGAGACCCAAGAGTGCTATCAGTATATGCAAAAATATGAAGAATAAGAATGCAAGAATATGCTATCAGCATTTCCAACTGAGGTTTTGGGTACGATTTACAACCCTATTGGATTGCATAAAAGTGGCTTTATTAGAAAACTGTTTTTGTGTCCAAAAATTGATAACTACCTATGTTTGTCTTTTTTACTGATTGTTTTGTGTTTCTAGATACCAAAATCTGAAGAAGATTGGAAAGAAAACGTAAGAACTTTTTATCTTCTTCTTCTTCTTCTTCTTCTTACAATTAAGCATTAGGCTTCCGCTGGTTCCGACTCACAACAGTGACAAACTATTGAATTATTGCCATCTTTTGCGTGGCCTCCAAACATCTCTCCTCCCTACCGGTCTGTAGGTAGGCCTATTGTAAAACACTGAAGGGGATCCTTCCCTCAGGCATTCTTTCTATTTGCTCTCTCCATCAATTTTGATATTCTGATATCTTCCTTATCAGGTTGTAAACATTCAGTTCCATTCTTATGTCCTCATTTCTTAGTTGTTCCCTACGACTGCAACCCTTTGTTCTTCGCAGGAATTGCGTCTCTGCCACCTGTACTCTACTCTCCTGTGATCTGGTAATAATCCATGATGCACTTCCATAGAGGAGGACTGGGGCAGCCATCACCTTGTAAAACTTTTAGCTTCTTTTCTTGTTTTCCTGCTTAGGGTTCTGCTAATAATTCCACACACTGCTTGGAATTTGTCAACTTTCTTCTCTATGTCCAAATCTTGATCAAACTCAATGTTACAACCAAAATAATTGCATTGTGATACTTGTTCGAGCACTAGATTATCTACCACTATTTTAGACCTGGTAGGATATATTTACCAGTAAATCCTATTACCCTGACTTTTTTACAGAAACGTTGAAAATTATATTATTTACATAGTTCATTTAAAACATATACCGATCTCTGAAGCTCATCTTTACTCTTGTGCACAATCTACAAACCACCGCAAACAGTAAAGCTGTCAGGTAAACATCATTGTTCAGTGTATTCCCGAACTAACCTTGTTTTCCCATTGGCAGAAAGTGTGATCCATGTATATGTTAAATAAAGTGGGTGATAAACTGCACCCTTGTCTCACTCCTTGATTGATACTAATTTCTTTCAATTGATTCTTACCCGTATTTATCACTATTTGTGTTTGGTGTATAACTTCTAATTGCATTTAGTAGATGAATTGGATACCTTCTTTCCTCTAAAATCTGCCAAAGGATGTTTTGATCCTATAAAAGCCTATAAAAGCCATGTGCGTCACTAGATTAAATTCTTGTTTTTTTCCTATTATTCACTTCACTTAAACGATGTAATCAGAGCATTATCTTGGATTCAGGACAAGAACTTTTAATTAATAATGAACTTTCCCAGGATGTATCGGAGCAATTGATGGAAAACTTTTTTTGTTAACTGCGTCCAGGAGACTCCCAATGAAGTATAGGACATGTCGAGAACTTATAACCTGAATAAAATACTTATTATTTTTATCACACATCGATGTACAACTACAATAGTTATACTAACTAACTAACTATAACTAACTTATTAGTTATACTAACTACAAGCTTACTTACCACAATAAGTGTGTCAACTAATATTTACCCAATATTACACAGTTTTCTTGGTGTTTATTTGTTTTGAGTTATTTATATTTTTACTTTCTCTTGCCTATATGAATATATAGGAAGGAAAGTAAGCCTATTATCTTCATGCCGATTTTTCGAAATCGAGTTTTCACCGGATCTACACGTTTTCAGACCCCCTGAACCCAAAAAACATGTTTTTAGCGATTGGTCTGCATGTGTGTGTGTCTGGGTGTATGTGTGTGTGTGAACAGAATATCTCGAGAACGAAACTTTGCACGAACTTGAAACTTAAGTTACATACCACTACTGGACCCGACACGAACATTTTCATCAAAATCGGCCAACCGGAAGTAGTAGTTTATTCGTGTCATTTTTCACTTTTTTGCGATTTTCTCAAAAACTGGTCCTATGATTTTTTTAAAAATCGCCTTATTTTTATATTTATTTTAATTATTATAAAATATTATTTAGAAAGAAATTCTTGTACACTATAAAAAATTTCATTACTAAAGTAATTTTTCAGATTTTTTAAAATGAATGCAAATTATCTGATTTTAAAAATTATGTGCACTGCATGTCTACCACAGCCATCCCTAGGTGTTGATGTGTCTGTGATAAATGGAGGGGAACAATCCATATGGCTAGTATAGGGTGGGGATATACAGTTTGCATACAAAAAAAGTTTGTAAAGATTTGGCTCTTTACAAACTTTGTTATAGTTTATACCTGCTACATACACAAAGTTGCATCTACTTGTACAAAGCACATCATGAAAATAATATAAGTAAATACTCATAGCATTCATTTGCATTATGTGACATGAAAGAAAGCAAAAAGATCGTTTCTTACCTTCTAGATAAAAAAAAACAAGAATTTCCGGTTTCCAAAAGCTAAAAATATACGCTGGAAGTAGGATTAAAGTAAAATGAAATATTTATAAGCATGACATATCCGCGTTAAAAAATAATAGCATTATGCAGAAAAGACGTAAGAACTAGACCAAATAAAGGAATTGAGAAAAAATGAAAGAATACAGTAGAAAAATTTAACCCATTTGAAATGGTCTTTAGCTGACCAAAGCAATTTAAAACCTCATAAATTACAATAAACAACCAAAATCTTTTATGTAAATTACATAAAATTAAATATTGCTAAATAGACAATTATTTTCCTTCATTACAACTTTTGAGAATATTTAAAAAATATTAATGAAATTATATTACTATCGGCCAGGACTGACTGCACAAAATAAAAAATGGCCTGTGTAATTTTATTCCATTTATCTTCAGGAAACAGATATGAACAAACCTTCTACTCTGCTGTTGGCTGTATGCATGCCATTTTAACAATTACTGATTTGCATCTAATTGGAATGGTGTTTAACTCCATTACAGGACAATATCTAAGGAAGAATGAAGCATAAACTGCTTACAAGATGCACTGAAGTATTGAACTGTATTATAAGTAGATCAACATGAATCGCTAATTGGCATCTGGCTGTGCGATACTGGCATCAGTCACAACATTCATTCAACTAAAAATCTTGTATGCTTTGTTTACACCAGTTCCAAAGTTAAGTGGAATAAAATATATAATTATTTTCAAGTTTCTAAAACAGGCAATTTATTTTCTGTTACCTGATTTAGTAGACACTTTGTATAACAAAAAACACTAAAAAGAATTACCATAATTGGAACCAACTGAATAAAGAAGAATATATGAGTAAGAGTAATTAAGTACATGAAAAAGAATAACACAATAAGTAGAGACTATAAAAGTCTCTATTTCTTTAGTGTCAACTTACTGTACCATTACCCTACCTAGCCCATCACACTCAGTAATAGTTGTTGACTCTACATCACTCGTTTCATGCACATGCACACTATAAATTACATATGGTATAAATACATGGTATAAATTACATTGTGTCGCACATACTGGCAAAAGTTGTTTATAAATTACTTATTCCGAAACAAAAGTTGTTTGCCTGCCTCTGTAGCGTAGTGGTTAGCGCATTGGCCTGCCACGCGGAGGTTCTGGGTTCGATTCCCGGCCAGGGTCTGGAAATTTTCACGTGTCAAATACCACAGTTGGTTACATAATCCACCATAGTCGCAATGACCAACCAGTTGATGCAACTTTAAATAAATTTAAAAAAAATTTGTTTAATCATTCATTATTTATTTGAAGTATAACAGTGGTCTCTAATTGTGGTGTGCCAGGAGAGGGGGAACAATTGAGATACGGTTCGTGAAGAGTGATACATTTGTATAGGTACCAAAAGTCTCAACAGACTTTGCCTGTTGCCTATTATCATTTGATACTTCTTACAAGACCTATAACTTAGTGAGAACAACTACTTAAAAGAAACCAGTAACATCATATAAAATGTTCAGAATACTTTGTCAAACAAATTCTTTAGTTTTATTTGAAGTTGCATCAATCGATTAAGGAAGATTGGGGAAAGAACTTTCTACAATTGTACAATGTTGTGAATTTTTCATATTTTGCCTGGTGGCCATTAAAACTGCTGCTTTGTAGTATAGGCTAGCACAGTAAATCTATCATGAAGGTGGCAACTAATTTATAGAATTAGAGCATTTCTTATTCATCTGCTGAACTTAGTGATTTTAGGCTTAAAATAAGAACTGTACTTTGCTAACAACTTGGTAAATAAACGGTGTCAAACTACAGTAACTATCTTGCCATTCTTCAAGCAGTAGGCCTACTCATTTTACTTTACTAATTTTGTGTCTTATATTATGATCTAGAATACAAAACAATTATAACTTTATGTAGTAAACAACAAAAATAAATAAGTTTTAAGAAAATTTTTGACAGAGTATCATAAATTTCACCCGAACTAGACTTTAGAAAAAAATATTATTGTACAAAAAAGTCAAGATTTAAAATTTTCCTATGTGCATTTTTTTGTAACAAATGCTAATTTTAAAAAACTGTGCTTTTATGGTTTTTCTTATAAAATTTTAAATAAACATCAAACAGAAAAAAGTTTAACGCTAAAGTTGTAGCAGTTTTAATTAGGAATCTTTAACTTCTAAAAGTGTGCTTTATAGCTGTAAGTTTGAAAAAACCAGATTTTTACTTTCTCTTGCCCTATATGAGTGTATATAGGGAGTGAAAGTATTGTTTCCATATTGATTTTTTGAAATCAAGTTTTCACAGATACACACGTCTTCAAACCCCTGAACTAAAACAAAACATTTTCTTAGTGTGTGTGTGTGCGTGCGTGCGTGCGTGTGCGCGCGCGCGCGCGTGTGTGTGTGTGAGTGTGTGTGTGTGAGTGTGTGTGTGTGTGTGTGAACAATGTCTCAAGAACCGGAAGTAGCAGTTTATTTTTGCAATTTTCTCAAAAACGGGGCCTACAATTTTATAAAAAATTGCTTCATTTATTAAATTTTTATCCTCTTCAAGATAGGATAACCAACATGTTTACTAAAATTCTTGGGAAGGCTGTTCTCTCATAGAAAAAACAATGTTTGTTTTTTAAGATTGCAGCCTCAATATGCATTTTAGAGCAGAAGAGGCATGTATTCTTAAAAACCTACAACTTGAATTTCAAACACTTTTTATAAAACTCTTAATTCAGCACAACTAGTGATTTTCTGTTACTTTATACGAAAATCTGTAAAAAATGAAATTGTTTAAGATAATGGCCTTAGTACACTTGCAACAAAATTGTGTATTGCCCTATTTGAAGTTAAAGGAAATTTAAAAAAACCTACAACTTTTATTTAAGCATTTTACTCTGCAGAGCCAAGTTTAGAGGCAATTACTGATTTTCCTTATTTTGAAGTCAAACAGAGGTTGATTTTGCGTCATTCATTCATGATTAATATGAGGTTATGTTTTTCATTTTACATTGTTTACTAATGATTAATATAGGTCATATTGTCGTTTACATACATTGGCAAGAGAAAGTCGTGTGAGTATTCCACACTATTTTTTTGATAAGAGTGGATTCAGCTCATTAATTTTCCCAGGCATTTAAATCACCTGAATGGGCTAGCCTATAGAGTAGTGGTCAGGACAACTGGATTCTGCAACAGGGATCCCAGGTTCAATTCCCAATCAGGTCTGGATTTTTTTTGGTCAGGTAATTTTTCATCACTCATTTTCATCTATCACCATTAGCATTGTCTGCATTAGCAAATGTGCATAAAACAAACAAAAAACTACCTTAATACTTTCACTGATGAAACTAGGTGCAAAGTTCTTTCTTTGGTAGAAGTAGAATTATTCCAATAGGTACAAAGTGTGCGGCTAAGTGGGTGATATGCAGCAGCAGAATTTGACTACTTATAATTTGTACTGATAGTGTTAATGACTCCAAAAAAAATAGTAAATGAGTGGATTTTCATTAAAATTGTTAAACTGTGTCTTTTTGAGGAAATAATATTGTTTCTTGGCCCTTTATGGTAATTTTAGAAATCCTAATGGTGTTGGTTGAGAAAATCTTAAGTTTTTAAATTTCACCTTGATTGGTCCAGTTACAGATACAGCATGAATAAAATGCCTATTCAAATATGGATATGTGTGTTTATATGTTTTCTTACTTTGCACTACATACAGAATAAGATAAATCAAATATGTCAAACATCCCTTCAGTAGTTTTTTTAACTCAAATTTTACTGATAAAAATAACTGAGTTGGTATTGTATTATATTTTAGTGAAAATGGATGATACAGTTTATAGTTAGGCAGGTATTCCACCAGAGTAGCATGGCAAACGTTCTTGCATATTTTACTAGCCAATACATGCGATTAGTAACAAACATTAGCACCACCAAATGGAGTTACAATGTTACTAGTAGTGCATCATCAACAGGAGCGATTAATAACAACAACATCAGCAATTAATTGTTTTCAGTTTCAGGTTTTTTTGTTCTGTTTTTTTGTTTTACGTCTGACTGTTTTGCAATTGCTGCTAATGCAGATGGTGAGAAGGATGATACATGAATTTGAGTGATGAAAAATGCCAGACCTTACTGGGAATTGAACCCAGGACCCTGGTATAGAAGCCAGTTGCACTAACCACTACGCCTAAAGGGCCGGGTGTTAGTACAAATTATTTTTATTTTTTTTATTTTCCAATTATTATTAACTTAATCATGTAATGCAGGCTAATTATGTTTGTGTAATAGTATTTATGTTTTTATTTGCATGTGTTTATACAAAGACATGTTTCAAAGTTATAAAAACAGTAGATATTGCTTACCTATAGTTTTCATTTCTTTTGCAATATTCTCCCATGCTGTATCTACTTTATCCCTGTTGAGGAGTTCTCCTTTGAGGAGTAATCATAAATGCATTAATGTTTTTCAACTACACTAACAAACTTACTATTCATAACACATGTTGAATAAATAGTAGTAAATAAATAAAAAAAAAACTATTAAGATGCCCAAAATACAGATAAACACCAATCGTACAAGCAACACAGTTGGCAAAAATAGAATATGCGCTATTCTTCAACAGTGACTTTTGTGACTAGTAGCAAGGAAGTAACATGCTCAGTTTGTCATTCTGGTGGAATGTTGTCATATTTGTTTCAGTGTAGTCACAAGGTAATTTATGAATTACCGTGCCACGCTGCTCCACTGCTACTCTGGTGGAAGAATGCCTGCCATATACAGCACAGTTTTTACGTTTTGTGCCAAGTTCTTAAGCAGTAGGTTTACAATGTTAAATGTTTTCCACAATGTGTAGCTTCACAATAAGAGAATTTCAATTAACTATTCTAATCTAATCATTTAAATTGATTTTTGAAGCTGACTTGTTTTGAACTATATTACCTGAATGTTTTTGAATATTTCATATGTGGATGTAGGGAAGGCGTCCAATTTATGCCAACTTAAATCTAAAAGAATCTTTTCATTTTTTGAAACGTCGTTATTTGATTCTGCAGTGTTGTGACTCATTCTGCGCCTTCTTCTCCACCTCCGCTATAGGTAGCTATAAAAATTACGAGTATTGTAATAACTGTGTGAACTATTATTGGTACACAACCCCCCATGACGGTGTGATTAGGTGGTGGCTAAATAATCTCATTTAATTACTTTGTTGTCATGGGAACTAATATAAATCAAAATACTGCGCTCATCTTTGTGTAGCCAATAATACGGATTAATTATTTCAACCAATCACGCAACGTAAACTACTTGAGTAGGTCAATAATAATTTAAAAAAATAATTATTTCCATATATCTTTATTTTTACAGTAATTTTCATGTCAAGATTTTTAGTAATTTATAACTTTGGAAAATTTCAATAACGTGGTGAGAGATTGAGTAATAGTTGTATCAGTTATTAACTTGAGCAATAAATATGGCATAACACTATAACAACTAACAAATTCAATATGGCGAACGTCAGGGACAGCGATACATCTTTGTGGCTTCATAACAAGCTTGGAACCTCAAATGATTCATGGACGGGGGGATCAATTTGTTCTCAGTTAAATGCTGAAGTGTTAAGAAACATTAAAGACTGTTTTCCTGATCTGCAAACTCAAGTGAAATTAAAGTTACTTCTTTCTTTTTTTCACATTCCAAGGCGCAATGTCGAGGAGGTTTGTATCGCAATGTTTGTTGGTTTAAACTGATTTGTATTAGTGTAATTTAGACTAAAGTGTATGAGTGCAATTTGAGTTTTAGATAATGCATTTTAAACTTTTCTGATACTCGAAGTTAAACGACATTGTATGATTTAACTGTGCAGAATTTGACTACTTATAATTTGTAGATGTTTGTATTTCGGTCGTTACAACATGTTACATGTTGGGGAATGTTATTTCACTAGTGTAGCCTACGCAGTAGTAAAGAGCTTGAAAACTATTGTTGAGCTCTTATCTGTATTTACACATTGGCTAATTCTATGAAGAAATATGATTTCAAGTAAACTAATTTACACTATAACAATAAGAGTTATATGCAGAGGTATTTTAAACTGCACACCAATGATTGGGAAGCAAATTAAAGAATAACATAAGAAAAAATCCTTTATTTTTTAGTTCAGAAATGCTCTTCAGCACCTTGGCATAGAGTTCATGCTAGGTCTTAAAGGTAAGTAATTGTATAGTCTACTAAAATTATTGAACCAAACTGGGTCATAAGTGTGGTGGTTTCTTAAATTTTGTCAACTAAAGAATCAAGTAGTTAGTCCTAGCTGTGAAGTTTTTCTTATGTTTTTGTCTAATACAGGATTTTAAGATTTAAATGTAATATTGCATGTAGGTTATTAAATGTTAGTACATTTTGATAAAAATTACTACAAAACCCCAAAATCAGTGTTTTTAGCATTGTCTTGTACAGGATCCCTTGCTACCATCTGGCTTCTATCAGGGGTTCCAAGTTTGATGCCTAGTCAGGTCATCCTTTCATCACTCATTTTCATCTATTACCCTAAACCAGTGATTCTCAACCTGGGGGTCGTGGCGATATTATAGGGGGGTCGTGAAACGACTTGTTCAAACACGTCCATAAGCATGTTCAAACATTCTCTCACAGTGAGTATTTAGAAGAAAATTAAATTACAAAGAGCATAGACACATCAAGTTGGAACTTGTAAATTACTCATGTACGTGCACATCATACATGCATGTTCATACACGTCGCTACTATAAAAGTATAATTGCAGCAATATAAAATTATAGCGATAGTTGTATTCAATTTTTTTACCGTCTGTATTTTCTTGAAAGACAAAATTAGTGGTCTAATTATATAATATTAAAAAAAGTTTTACATTTATAATTACAGTCAAAATTCAATTATTAATAGTAAGGCTTTCTATTATTATCGTAGGGGGGGGGTTGCGAAATATTAATTTTATTTATTTTTACTATTCGGGGGTCGCGGAGCAAAAAAATTGAGAATCGCTGCCCTAAACCATTTACATTGGCCTTATTGTGCATTAAATTAGGATGTACAGGGGCTCCTCAACTTACGAACATAATGCGTACCGACCGAGTGTTCGCAAGTCGAATTGTTCGTAAGTCAGAATACACGTCAGTAGATTTCGTAGCGGACACTAGCGATCTAATTGCTTTTCATAACGTACAAAAACTAGCATACTTAGTGAAATTGTAATCAGCAACTAAATAAAGATAAAATCTGTTAAATTTTTTTATTCGTTTTTAATATGTAGCCCTACTTATAGTAACTTAATACATACTGTATATACTTTTAGCAAATACAGTTAATACATAAATACATTCAATACTTTATACAGAAAGAAAAGACCATTAAAAATTAAAAATAGCAAAAATATAAAATAAAAAATAAACATTTTCATAAAAATTTAAAACATATTGAAGATGGTTTTACAATATTTACAGCTTTGGCTTTGTTTGAAAAAAGTTTAGAATGGATGTTTGAACTGTTACAAGTTTCTTTTCTTCCAAAATAATTTTGTAACACATGACAGCTCTAAACTCACTGACCGCTCTAAACATTGTTTGGAAACTTTGTTGTAATTACATTCCAAATAATATAAAGTGATAAAAAAAAAAAGTTTCTGACGTTCGTATCTCCGGATGTTCGTAAGTTGAATGTTCGTAAGTCGAGGACCCACTGTAATACAGAAAAAAGTCAAATAATCTGTTTATATTACTGAAAATTCATGTAGTATAGAAAACTATGTTTATATACATTCTACTGAATATGAAAACCAAAGTATTTTTTTATGTATTTCCAAACAATTAGCAACATTATAATTAAAAAAAAAAATGTATCTTGTGCGGTATAAAAGTATGAAAATTGTACTATTATTTCTATATATTTATTTATATTTTTGTTTTTTTGGCACCATTATCTGTATATTCATTTTAATAAATTGCTTTTTACATATTATTTGAACTCTTTTAAGATTTAATTAAACTTTTATAGTCGTAGATTTCATGTTTAAAGTTGTTGCTGGTTAGGAAATGAATGTTTATTGATGTTATAGAATTCTAAATAATGAATGAAAAAGATGGCTACATAAATAATAATTCTGCTGATTCAGCTGTAGAGGTAACGATAAAGAAACCAAAACTGTCTATAGCTTGTGAGGGCTAATTATACAATGGCCTAATATTGTTTATTGATCTATAAACATGTTCATATTATGTAATTATGGGGTTATAGGGCTCCTAACCAATTGTAACAATTTTTTTTAAAGTCAATATTTTTGTGTGCTGAATAAGAATAGGGGAGAAAGGGGTAATAAGATACATTTGTATTTATAATTTTTATGTATGTGTTTAAAAATTTGAAAAAAATCACATAGTTACCATGAACCTTCCTATATATCATATAAAAATTTCAAAGGATTCAAATATATTTTAGATATGAAAATCAATATTTAAAGTGGACCCCCTTAAAAACTTTACCTACCTAAAGTTGTGTTGTCACGGAAATTATTAGTTTCCTAATTTTACTACTGTGTTTGCTCCCAATCTCTTCAGTAAATCTTTTCATAGGTCAATAGAGCCTCTTTATCCAATATTTTGTTTTTGTATTAGCTATATGTATTATCCTAAAAAATGCCCTGTTTCTTATTACCCCAATTGAAAAAATGATGGGGTAATAAAAAACACAACTGGTATGTATGTAAAAATTGTATTTAACCTGTTTTTGTTTTTTTTGTAATTATTTTGTTGTGTATGACCTGAAATTTCTGAAACAAGACTTGGAGTTGTTCAATTGGCCAAACCATGATGATATTGATGAAGTGGAGAGGAGTTTTATTTTTTATGAACCAATTTCACTTATAGGAAATTGACTTTTCAAATTGAAAAGATCAGATTTAGTTAAAATCAAGTCTTTGTTCCGAACTAAAAAGAAAGAAATGCGAAGTATAATTAAGTAACACGTGAAACATAATTTTCAAGTGTTAAAAATTAAATGGTTGTCAAAAACTTTCGGCCTTTGACTTTTTGACCCTAATTTTTGAATATTCATAACTTGGAAATGAATTTGGGAAAAATCTGAAATTTAGTGGGGCAGTAAGATACACCAAGGAGATGTTTATTATAGCCCCCTTTGATTTTTAATGCTATTACATAGTGAAATTACTATACTGTTTTTTTTTTTTTACCCCAAGTGGGGGAATAAGATACATTTGCGTGGGGTAATAAGAAATAAATTTTTACCTCTCTTCATTTTTTAGTTAGACATAATTTTTTTATAAACATCTATTAGTTATATAAGTATGGCATAAAATAATCAACATCATAAATGTATTTGTGAATGCTGTGTAATTTTCATGTTTCTTATTCCCCCATGTGTATATTATTACCTCATTCTCCCCTATGAATTTATTTTTGTGGGCATAAATAAGTTCTTTCTCATATAAATTTCAATTTTGCAATTTTATTTGAATACATTTACACTTAAAATGCTCACTAAAATGTTAAAATGACACTATTTTAACTAGTTTGACCCATTGATTAAACTTCATATCTGAATATTAGTATATTTATGTACTTGCTTACGAGTAACCTATAACCTGTTAAAATATGGTGTGATGTTATTACCAGCTGTGCCAAAATATTAAATGCGTATGCTAACCAATAACCTTTTATTTAAAACTGCAAATAACAGCCAATAACCTTTAGGACTGCTTTTTATTTCAAATTAACTCGTAAAATTGCATACAGTAACAAAGAACCTTAAGATGAGCAGGTTATCGGTTGGTATGTGGATTAATAACTGTGTATAACAATTGATAACCTACTCACCATTTACTAACTAATTAAGGTTATTTTTAGAGTTCAAACCATTGTGGCAGGGTGTGATAACATCTTAGGTTTTGACGTATAGGTTAGTCACTTTGAAATTTTGTAAATCATGAATAAATATATTTATTTATGAATTATTAGTGAAATTTGTAAATATATGACATTATTAATTGGTTGTGAGCATTTGTATGGTAAATGAAGGGAAATATAACGATAGAATTGAAATTTGTACGAGAAAGTGAGATTATATTGGTATTGGTAGGTATAAAAATGGGCTTGTAACTGATTCCAAAGCGTTTGCGCACAAAAATAAGTTAATATTCAGATTCAGCACACAATAAAGTATCGTTTAAAAAAATATTGTTGCAATCTGTTTGGAGCACTATAATTCCATAATTACCTCATATTATTAAAATCTTAGAGGCAATACTCTATTTATACCAAAACAATGTCAGTCAGTAAAACCTTAGAAAATCAACAAATGTTTTCTCCTGCTTTTTTAATTGACCTCATAATCATATTCATGTTAGTTTAGTATAAGTTTGTCTGTTTTATTGTGGTTTTTAAATTACATTTACTTTCTTTGTTTCAAAAATAATTTCCAATTATTTATGAGATTTATTTTATTATTATTTTTATCTGTTCAAATTGCATCATCATCTTTGTCATTTCATACTACTGTGGGTTATGGAATGGTGGGTTTTTACTAATAATTTCCAGACTTAGCTGGGAATTGAACTCGAAACTGCCCACATAGTGGGCTTACCACTATACGACAAAAGTCGATTTTTTAATTTTAAATACAGTAAAACCTCTCTAATTCGTCCCTCTCTAATTCATCACTTTCTATAATTCGTCAGCCCTCCCCAGTTCATTATAGGAAAATATTTCTGCAGAGTTTGATATTTTCCGAAAATGAAACGCAGGTTCAAGAATTTTGGAAAAAGTATACAATCAAAGGATGCTATATATAACATATCACAAGCATGGCATAACATTTTGAAAACAACACTTAAGTCTTGTTGGAACAATCTGTGGGCTGACCGAGAAGAAACTAGTAGCATCCGTTCTTACAATGAAACAAACAATGTCTTATCAGAATTAAAAGAAGTGTGCCAGAGTATACCTGTGACTAAAAATATTACCGACGAGGAATTAGTTGAATGGATAGAGCAAGATGCTAACGAACTTGAGTATGAGATTTTAAGTGACAAAGAAATTGTGCCCTACGTTCAAAACAAAGATTCACCTGTTGAGGAAGATAGCAACGAAGAATATGTTTCAAGCCCTGAAAATATTCGTACGAATCGAGAAATAGAAGGAATGCTGACGAAGTGCATCGAATGGTATGAGAGACAGAAAGAAGCAGAGTTATCAAAATTAATTGTAATACGACAAATTCGCCAGTTGGCTGTGGAAAAAGAAAAGAACTCGTTGGTAGAAAAGAAGATAACTCACTTTTTCAAGAAATAAATTTTGCATTTTACATACATACATACATACATACATATTAGTGTAATTAAGTAACGTTTTCTAAATTTTAATGTGATTTTTTGTAGTGTTAAGTGATACATAGTTAAAGATTCGTTTCATCGATTTTGCAAATGTATACTTTTTCGATTGTAATTTTATATTAGGTAACGTGTACTGTGTTGTGCCTTCTACAAATTAGAAAATGTAAGTACAACCATATACAGAATTTCTGAAGTAGTATAAAACTAGATACGTCGACTAATACAAATTTACTGTAGTTATAGGACTTAGGATTACTTATTGTGTTTATCGTTAATGTAAGTTTCATTTATGTAATTCGACTTTAATATAATATACGTATGAGTATGTTATTTATTAACCGTGCATAGCAAAATTCCATAATTCGTCACTTTCTGTATTTCGTCACTCCTTCGGTCCCGAACGAGACGAATTAGAGAGGTTCCACTGTATATTGTTTTCCTTTGTTGAATTTTACAGTTTTTTTAGTGACATTTTTTTTTAGTGACATTAACCCCTCTGCCCCACCCTGGTATTTATGCAGTCACCCACTGGAAGTAGCACTTATTTTACATCGTTTTAGAAACGTTTATAACTTGAATCTAATGTAATCCTATTTATAACAGTACTTTAGTACTTGTATAATATATGACTTGAAAGTAACTTTCTATTTTATTTATAGCTTAACCAGTATTTTTGGTAACTTATATACATGATTAATGTAACTTGAAATTTTTTATAGCTTAAACAGTATTTTTAATAATTTTTATGGCATACAAAATATTTATAACTTTGAAGCTTCTCTTTTGAATTTGATTCTTTCTCTTAACATACCAAATGTACAGGTTTAATCATTTCAGCCACCTGACTATTACACCGATGACTCATTTTTTTGCTTAAATTTTGATTTGGTTGTGAAGACTACCGTCATGTGTCATGGGCATGCTTGAAACACTTTTTCTGCCATCAAAGTAGCTTGCAAATCATGATGGATGTTAGTGTGGCGAGTATATCATGGAGCATTGGAGCATTTAAAATGGTCCTGAGTACCTTGTTTTGGAATTTTGAATGGCATTTACATTGCTTGCGTTGATGCAGGTTTAGTTGTGCCAGTGGTATGTCACTACCGGTTGTAGTAATTAATTGTATGTAAGCAATTTATTGGAGAATGATAGTTCAGAGGTCCAACTGTGAGCAGCCAATACATCTTTGTATACCCTATTTGTAATATTTTTTCTTAACATGTATATGCTATGTTCCTTCTGCCTCAGCTTTGTGTTTAGGGTCTTCCTGAGATACTTGGCTGTGTTGGCAATAGCTACATATATTTTTTAATGATCAAGTGAGATGACAATTTTGAAACTGTTATACATGAACAGATAATGTGCTTGTCTTTGTTGAGACTACTGTTTGAGTTTGTAAAATAAATTGTAAGTTTTATTGATTTGGTTCATAAGCTTTTGTGTATAATTGGTTATTTACTTAATTTTTGTATTTATATTTTTTTCAGTGGAAGGTTGAGCTGGAAGAGATCCTGGAAGTGGCGCAAGTGGACAGTGAACAATGGGTTTCTATGTTGGCCGAGATAATGAAATCATTACCATCATATGGGACCTTAAATACCAATATAACTGAAGTTGAAAATCGCCGTATTTTCTCTGATCTTGTTAATGATTTACGAAAATTAGGTAATTGACTTTGTCTATTGGACTGTGGTTATTAGAAAAAAAATTCTTTGGAATGTATCTATGCTGCAAGAAATTGTGATTAGTTCAAAGAATGAACATCTCTACAGAGCCTAGTTTAACGTGAAAGAGTGAATTTCTGTATTTTTAAGCCAAACTGAGGTTGATTTTCATTTTGTGTCTTTCAGTCATGATTAAAAATAAGGTTATGTTTTTTGTTTATTTCTAATGTTAGGTTATATTGGTCATTATTTGCATTGGCAAGAGAAAGTCGTGTGAGTGTTTCACACCAGATTTTTTTTTAAAAAGTAATGTTAGATGTTAAGTATCGAAAGCCTAACTTACCACTTAAATTTTACATATGTTATATATTTTCATTGGGACTGAATTTAAATTATGAATGAAAATTTATAAAACAATTAAAATTATGAATGAAAATTTATTAAGCACTATTATTGTAAATACAATAATAAATGTTTTTATTTAAATATTGAGTGATTTTAACATGTAATGATTAGCCTTGCCATTAAAGTTGTTAAAGAGTTCAATTTAAAATTTAAAGGTGAATTTTCTTCAGTGATGGGTATCTGAATGGAGATGTGGCATTAATTTAAAATTATGTTAAGAGTGTATTTTAGTTGATTTACTTTCAGTATGGAAAGTTCAGATTAAGCCTAATTTATGTTTGTTTATTGTTCAGTTATGTTATGATATTCATCATGTATTTGACTATAAAATAAATTATTTTGTGTTAATTCACATACTGAAAATTTTGGTATTTTCAATATGTGGACATAGGTAGGTAACATGTGGCTAAAACGCGGGCAAATACGCCTTTTCATGTGTTAATTTGTAACTTCTTCAGTATCAGTTTGAAGAGGTTTTCATTATGTATGTAAACAGATATTACTTCGAATTGAATAGTTAGTATGTAACCCTCAAAGTATTGAACAAGCGCAAAAAAGTAGATTGAGTTTGCAAAATGCTTTAATGTGGCCATAACTGGGTGCCTCTACTCTTAATACACGACGATTGCCAATAATTTTTCGGTTTCTTTCGTTTTGTGATTTCATCTCCTGATAACCTAGTGATTTTCAGAAAGGTATGGTCAGTATCATTGTACAAATGCCATGTCTGGAAGAGAAAAGGTTATGCAGTCATTAATAAATCACTAAAAATGTTATGGATTTTTCTTTTTAAAATCGAGCTAAGACGTTATTTTAATGGATTGGAAATAGCAGACATGATTCTTTTTCTGATTCATAAATGAATAATTTAAAAATATTTTTGCATTGGGATTTTGTTTTTCTTAGGAATGTATATTTTTTTTATTGTCAAAATTGCATTTCTAACTTTTGTTAAATGTTTTACTTTAGTAAAGAAGCAAAGTGATGTTGGTATGCTGCCCCTAGAATGCCACTATCTAAATAAGATGGCCCTCAACAGTGTAGTTGGACAGCAGGTAAGTTTTTTGACGTAATTTTTCTACATAATTATTCTTAATTACCCACCAATCATTAAATATTAATATTAGTAGTGGTTGTAGAGAGGTTTAGTATTTCATTGAATATAATATGATCATTACATCATTTAACCCCTTAACGGTTGATTTTTTAAAACCCAAAATTTATTTTGCTTAATTTTTTTTTCTCATCGAGTATTTTTTTTTATTTATTATATTTATCACTTATTTTAATTTTTTTTTATTTTATGTTTATTTTTTATTATTGTATATGCCTATTTTAAGAAAATTATCTGCTCAAAAACTATTATTGTAATTATTTTAACACTAATAAAACAAAAAAATGAAACTTAAACTATATAATAAAACTAATACGAGCACTCTGCAAAAAATGGACAACATTAGCTAGTTTATACCACAGTAAATAAAAGAGACGGTAGGGGTAATGCGCATGACCGGCCGAGCACAAAACGTCACTAGCTAAAAGCACTAGTTTAGTGCTAAAAGCACTAGTTTCTTTAACTTCTTCTATCTACATTCAAGACTAATTTATTTAGATGTAATAATTATGTTTTGTCTACTATAATAATAACAGCGAGAATAATAATGATAATAAAGAAACGTAAATAAAATGTAAAATTGTTACCTGCCATTTTTCGTTGACGATTTAAGTAATCAGATTGTCTTTAGATATTCAAATTATGTAATAAAAATTGTTAAACAAGTCTGTAATTGTAATATAAATAAATGTATGACATTTGGTTGCCTACATGTAGGAAAATAAAATGGGTGTATTTAACAGTTAGGCCTATTGTTATAATAAATATTATAGTTTATGTTTTGGAAAAATGAAACAACGTATTTTACCGTAACACTTTTATTGGACGGTTTACTTAACTTTTTTTTGCTTTTCCTTCCCGATCACTTTTCTCATCCCCGTATGATTTTATTTTGAAAGATTGTTGTTTATTGATGTACTTAATTCTTATGAAATACCTAGTTCTCACATAACACATTAATGTGAATTCATCAACAACGCAGTATGTTAATTTCAGCCACCCAACTAGGGTTTACATTATATTACTACATTCATTTACACTACTCTCTCCGTGGAATTTGACGAATTCCTCATCCATTTGGATTACAATTTTTAACCACTCATCTGTAGGATTATCAGGGCTCCTCTTGTTATACTTGCCAACCAGTCTTATCGTAAGCCAGAGGACTCTCTAGTTGGGTGTCCATGTACGAACAATGTCACCATTTATTTCTCCTTGACTCTGTATACTACATAACCAGCTAAATACGTAAGTAAGTCTGTTTTATGAGTATACTTAAAATCTTTTTCTTGTAACGTGATGATGTCTTCAAATAGATTTCTATTTACAATTTCACCATTATGACAGCTTGTAACCTTGGTCCAACAGATGATTCCTGAAGAGTTTCAACATGTGCGGCACATCACAGAAAGACCAAATACGGCGATTTTCCGCAAAAGGATGTTTAAAACGCGTATTCCGTGAGTCTGTTTTAAATCAGTTTTTTCGGCTTTAATATAAGTTATTCTTGCAAAAGTTCAGTAATTTTTTCTCGCAGAGACAAATTTTCGTTTCTTAACGCTATAAACTCGTCAAATTTTTTTTAACAAGAAATTCTACTATTTTCTCTTTTCTCATATTTCAAGTTTCTTTCCCAGTCACTAAAATTTTCAACAGATGTTCAGCGAGTTGGTATCTTATGATGTGGAACTGCAGACGATTTTAATCGTCTTGTAGCTTTAAAGTTACGAAGATCAGATTTGAAATTGCATTCAAAGTCAGTCTTCAAAGTAAGCACCACAAATGCGCAGAATCAACCGAAAAATTGTCTGCACATCGGCAAGCATACAATCATGCTTTTTAAGGTTTCATCTTGTGGAAAACTGTAAAATGAAAATCTAAGTACATTTTTTCATTGTTAGCACAAACCGCTACAATTTTCTGTGGAATTCTATTAGAACTACTACATATAAACACGTTCTTAATATTAGAAATAACAAAAAAAATTAAATACATAACTATTAGTAGGCCTAATAAATATTTACTAGTTCTTACTATGTTCAATATAAATTTATTTAAACTAACTGCACAAATAATTCACATACCCTTAGTCACTAATTAGATGGACTTCACAAAAAAAATACAAACTGCTGGCTGTGTTATTAAATACCAGTAACATCTTTGGTTACTGCGCATCCTTATGTGACCCCTATGTCTCTTCTATTTACCGTGGTTTATACAACTAATAACAACAACCAGTTGCGTAGGAACTTTCACTGATTATGGAAAGATTGACTTTTAACAAAACCGCTACTAGAGTCTAATGGATGAAAAAAACTACAGAAGACTGGTGTGCATTGCCAGCTGTAGGTGACAAAATATTACGTTCTAAAGCAAAAATTAGTTAAGTTTTGACAGAAACGTATTATTCTATCACTGGCATTTTAAGTGTACAATGCGTCTGACGTAATATTTAGGCCACAAACCTTTTAGGGTTTTAGTGGTTGTATTAATTAGCAATTTGTTCTTAGGATAATAATTGATTTTAATTAATCGGTTTGATTATCAAAAGATAATGACAAAAGAGCTAAAATTAACATGAGCCCTGAGCCAGAGTCTGACTCAAGTAGGTACTCTGTCCAAAGCTAGTCTCATTTGCTGTATTATTTAACTGTGTAGTAAATTATAAATGGATTAAACTCCTTAGGGTGTCTTGACTCATTGCTGATATGTATTACAACGATATCAAGTAAATACTTTAGAAAATATGATATAAACACAAGCCTCTTGTGTTGATGCATTGTTTTGTGCTTTATTTTGTAGTTCTGATTTTGGGTTTTTAAATTGTTTATTTATTGTAAAGAAATTAATGAAATGCAGAAGCCCATTAGATTTAAGGACAGAAAAACTCTTTTGAGATCCTGTTCTTTGTCTGATTTAATGATTTTTTTAGTTCTATAATAAAAATATTTTAATTTTTCTCTTACCTTTTATTGTCTGTTTCAACAGGCTGTTCCTCCTAAACATTTTACGCTAAAAAGAAAGCCAAAGTCAGCTGCTCTACGAGCAGAATTAATGCAGAAGTCTGCCGATGCACAGAGTAATATGAAGAAAAGTACAGCACCGACAGTTCCTGTGAGGTCGCGGGGAATGCCGAGGAAAATGACCGATACCAGTGAGTCATTTTGCTTCAGGATGTTTCAATTACAAGAACATTTCATTTTAAGAGTAAGAGATAATGTCTTGTTCTTTTGCCTTTTGCTTTTTATTTATTTCTTGGTCGGTCCTAGTCCTTAAATAACATAAAAATATTATTATCATAATAATATTATCGTAAAAATATTATTAAAGTAGATAATATGTAGTATATCTCTTTAGGCTACTAAGTTGTTCCTTATCTTGTCAGTTAAAATTTTTGTTCAATCTTGCCTGCTTGAGGCTTATAACTTTTCAAAACAGTTTACATTTGTATTTTTTATAAGCTTGAGGCAGCTACTTGTTCTTGAAATATTGTAACTTATTTCTGCTTCTGGTGTAGCAGATTAGAAACTAGTCTGCCTTCTTGTTAGTTACTGAAAATCAGAAATTTATTGAGTAAACCACTTGGTATTTACTATTCACTGAAATTATTGAATAAAATTAATATTCTTCTTTTTGGAAAATTGTTGTTTTGAAACACTGTTTTCATGACAAATAAATGAATGTAACAAAGGAATAAATAAAGGCAGCAGGACATTGTAAAATATTTTGTATCAGAAAATAAATCACATTAATAATTGTGTAATTTTTTGGTAAAAAAATTAATATTTAATAATTATCTGCATTGTCAGTGTCATGTAGATTTCTTTCACATCTCCCAGTGGGGTGGGTGGCCCAAGATGTACAGCCCCAGGATTACAACAGTTCAGTTTACGGCTTCTCTTGTATAACAGGCACAGCCTTCAATTCCAATAAGGTAGAAGGATTGTTGTACATTGGCTTTTACCTTGCACACTCAGCTATTGTGGGATGTCACACTTCTCAAATATTAGCTCTTAATTAGCTATGGTAAACCCCTTTGCAGGAATTATGTGTGCTGTAGAGGAGCAATAATTGTGCAGATCACAGATCCAAAAAGTAAAGAAGGAAATGTTTTTTGTAGTTCATACTCCAACGTAGTAATGGATCTTGTCTATGAATTTAGGAGACTTACTTATGACTGTTTGAGATTTGCGACAGTTTAATCTTTGTGAAGAAACTCTTCACAAAAGTTTAGTGATATTAGGTAGGATTCAATAAATTAATTGAAACTTATGTGCAGTCATATTTCGTTTATGTTAGACAACACATAACCAATCTAAATTTTTGTAATAGTACGTTTTGTGGTTTATTAGCATTTGTTAGAATTCAAAATGTTAAATAATTGTATAGGTTGTTATTTTAGACAAAAAGTTCGTAAATAACTTTGAAAAGGCTTCTTATTGTCTGTCATGGGGCTTTTTCTTATACTGAGGCCTAGTCTGAATAGTATCAAATATGTGAATCAAAGTTAATTGTGTGCATGTATTATTTGGATTCTTAAATTTATTATGGTTAATTTTATGTTTCCAAACATAACCCTAAATGAGTTCAAAAACTACCTGTTTATGTTCTTTTTGTTTCAGTATTTCTGTCTAGTTTCTTTAAGCCTCTAAATTTTGTTACAAACACACCATTTATATGTGGATTATTCTTGCACACACCATTTATTACTTCATTATAAAATTTTGTGCCCAAAAATTTATTTCACGCATGTTGGTGAAATTTTGGCTGTAACTAATATGAACCAGCTGTACCAACAATTTCATGCTTAAGCAAGTTTTTGGTTCTTTTTTGTGATTTTTGGAATAGGTATTTAGACTAAAAAGTTGATTTTTAAAAGTAATAAATCTGGTTCTTAGCATGTAGGCATTAGGTTAGCATTTAGTGTTTAGGTTGTTATAATAGTATGAGTTAATTTATTTTTTTGAAAAATGCACAGCATCTGTAAGATTCCTTCTTATAACGTATTCTTGAAATTTTTACTCCTACCACTGCAAATTTAGTAAAGCTGTAGGTAGAATTATTTCATAATTGTCTACATAATTAATGAAATTATTGTCAGACCCAGTTTGTAATGGTTTTAACTGCATTCAAATTATCTGAAGTAGTTGGAACAGAGTATTAATTCAATTACAAAAGAACACCAGATATGTTGGTAGTTGACCAAGTACAGTATGTACCTTGTTTATTAATCATGCAATTTTAATCGGTTTCATGAATCATTGAGCAGTTTTAACTTTCTAGCATTTTAATTTGATTTCTTCTGTTTATTAAAATTTTAGATATATTTAAGTATTATTGACTACCTTTCTAAATTTGTTTTTTAATATTTGTAAAGATTTGACTGCTTAGGTAACTAAGATGAATATTGGTTAATATAAGTTAATTAATTATTCTCAAAAGTTAAAGAAATTAAAAAATCTAACGTAAGAAATTAATGTATTATGTGAATTGAGTTAACCTTTATAAAAACTAACTGATAAATAGACTGATAATAAACTAATAATAGACTGATAATAGACTGATAAATAGAGATTTATTAAATAAATCACAATACTGTACAGAATTGGTACTATAAATTCACTTAATTTGAAACCAGTATTCAAGGTCATGTGTTTAATGTTTGTCTAAAATTATGCATATAAATTCAAAATGTTGAAAAAACGCAAACATAGGTAGTGATTAAAGATAAATTTTCCTATTTTCCTATTTAAAATGAGTTGACAAACTACCTAATCCAGTTTTTTTAAACCTTAATGTATGTACGGTGCTATTTGTTCAATGTAAAACAAGCAACCCCATGACCCAATGAGACTTGTTATGTATGATGATGTGTAAATGAAGGGTGTAGTCTTATAGTCTCAGGTTGACTATTCCTGAGAGAGTATGGTTATTTTAACCCCAACCATCAAAGTACATTGGTAACCACTCTAGTATTCGAATCCATGTGCTGTAAAAGTACCTTTGTTAGGATTTGAACTACGTAACCTTATGTCTCGTGGTGACGACTTTGCCACTAGACCGAACCAGTGGGGCTAATCCAGTTTAAAGAAAGAAAAGTATGTAAATAATATCTTACCATTAAATAACATGCAGGATTTACATGAAAATTATTACTGCATTATCTTCTTTCAGGGGACAAACCAATAAACATTATAACCTTGCAACATCCTACTGTTCCTAATGTATAAATACTAAAAAAAATATTTTAGGTAAAGAAAAACTTAAAATCATTAGAACCCAAATAATTAGTTCCACTTTGTGTATGAATATTCATGTATATTGTAGCTTGAATTTTCAAGAGTTTTGTTAATTTTGCTAAATATAAGTCTGCTTTGCAATGTGATTCTCATAAGTGTTATTTATTTTTGTATTATCTACAGCACCTCTTAAAGGATTACCTAGTCGTGCATTGACAGGAGGGTTCCGATCTCCTTTAAATAATTCTCTGAGTCGACCTTCATTGCCCCGTACACCAGCTGGACGTAAAGATGGTGGAATCAAACTTCTGGATATTAATGAACAACCATTAGGTTATGCTCAAGCGAAGAAAAGGAAACGAATGCAAGGTATCGTAAATTTATTTTTTATTCTTAAAAAACTAGAATAGGTTAATGGTTTTCTATTTACAGTGTTGAAATAATGGAAAAGTTTCTTATCATACATTTTTGCATCATGCTTAATGAAATTTTATGTAAATGTTATATGTTCAAAGGTAAACAATGGCAATACCATTGATAGCCTATGGAAGCGAAGTATGGGTACCAAATAGAAGAACTGAGTCTCGAATGCAAGCAGCTGAGATGAGATTTCTGCGAGCAATCAAAGGCTACTCTAGGTTAGATCATATAAGAAATGAAAATATAAGAGCGGACCTGAGAGTGGAACCTTTGCTGGAAACTCTGAAAAGGTACAGGAGAAACTGGTCCAGTCATTTACTCCGCATGCCAAGAGATAGGCTTCCCATACTAGCATGGGAGTATCAACCCGGTGGAAAGCGAGACGTTGGAAGACCACGAAAGAAATGGATGCCGGAACAGGCTAACAGAGCCTAATCCTTGAAGGACGATGATGATGATGATGATGATGTTATATGTTTGATGAAGATTTATTTTTAAAGAATTGAATATCATTTTTGTTTTTATTACCATCTGAAAATACCACAAAAAAGCAATCACTAAAACAAAAAATTTTGAGTTCTTATGAAGAATTGTGTAACGTATTTGTAACGTTTTCCTGAATTTTAAAAAATTTTGGTTGCATTATCGATGCATTATTTTTGCCTTAGCAGCGGTGTATTACTACAATGGAGAAAATCTGTGTGATTTCCCTCATATTTTCTATTATGCCATTCTTATAATGAAAAACCGAAAACACGTGCTGTGTACACTTATCCTGTGTACAGAAAGTACTCCTATTGCTTTCATTCTGGGCCTTTATGTGGCCATTACATGAAAAGGAATAAAGGGTTGTCACTTCTACTCTTGAATAACTAATTTTTTAGGTAATTCTTTTTGGTAATTTTAATTTTTGTCCTATAATTGCTAACAATTTTGGATTTAACAACTGAAGAATCGCAGCAAGTTATCGTCTGTCGGTTATTCTTGTCTTGAATATTTATTTAGTTTTGTGTCCAGCCAATTACATTTTCTCAAAATAGAAATACTGTGTACTTATAGAATGTATATAGATGTTTAAGGATGTGTGGCAGAAATGTCTTATTGAAGTGTTACGGAATGAAACTGCTAATATTACATATTCCATCAAAAAAGCCAAAGATATGAGCAAACAGTTTTTTAAGTTAATAATTGCTGTATTGAAATACCATATTACATGTCTGCTGAATTAAGCGAGCAGCATGCATGTATGCCATGCATGGCAGAAGAGTAAATACTAATACTGCATTTATCAGAAAATAAAATGACTCTGATTATGATGACCTCTGCTTTTTATGCTCTAATTTAGAAAAATAAACTTTCTTCAAAGTTGGGAACAAATTACTTGTGTTAGTAAAAAATTTAGTGTTTTTGCATTAACATCAGTTATTCAACAAATTTATCAACTGATTTAACAGGTTAGTCGGATTAAACCTCTTTATCGCCTGATGAACTCGTATTGCCTTTTGACAATATGGTATGCTCTTGTGATATTGGTTAATTCTGCAGTTCTTTGTGCTGTCAATTTCCATCCTCCTAATCTTAAACTGGAACTTTCTTAAATGTAATCGCATTGTTACCAATCACATGGTTACATGGTTAAACACATGTTTTATCAATTGCATGATTATCACATTGGTCTAACAACGACCAATCGTAATTTTTCGCAGTGGTTACTCGCCACATCCAAAATCTTCAAGAACACGTTTTGGTGTCACGTCATACTGTGTATAACAAGATCAGTATTGATTTTTTACAGTTTTTTTAGTCTGGAGTTACATGATATTTAAATGCATTTACTGTCTGCATGCTATAGTTTCTTTCATAGTGTTCTAGGCCTGTGATTCGACATTTCACTACTGCCTATAAATTTCAGACCGCTTAACGTTTTGATGTTTAAAAACTGTATCATTCCACGTATTTCACAAACCGTGGCATCAATTTTTGTATTAATTTTATGATGTAATTACTCACATGTATTATAATGCAACAATTTACAGACAACAATACAGTGTGTATATTACTAGCGTAGCCTTCACTGACTCAGGTTCACCAACTAGGTTTCCTAGTGAAATTTCCTAGTGGTCTTTATTTTGGAAATAACTCTTGTCGGGTTTATTCTTATTTATTATGTAGTGTTCATACTTAATTGAATTTTTGTCATATTTGGGGTAGGCCAATGCTGGGTGAGCTTGTTAAGGCAAAACTTGTATTTACATCTTATTGATTCAAGAATATGACAACCATCAAATTTTGAACTTTCAGTTTTTGAAACTCATCTTGCTGTACGTTCAAGTAAATGCAATAACAATGCAGAGAATTATTTAAGATAAGAATATATTTGTATTGTAAGTACAGGTAGCAGTTAAATCTATTTCTGTAAAAACATTTATTATCTGCAGCAATAATGGTTTTTATGTGCAGAGTTGGAGGAAGCCAAGAGAGCATCAGAAAGTATGTCAGGAGCTACAGGTGGAACTGGATCAGTTAGTGGCACTCCTGATTATGCAGTTGGACTGACTGCACTAAATCCTCCTACTCCAACGCCAGCATCAGCTTCGGCTACTCCTTCCTATATTCCCACAATTGCTTCTACGGCCAGCGTTGTTACAATATCAGGTAAGCTTTGTAAGATAATTAAATAACTCCTCATAAGGGATATGCCAATTTATAGTGAAACTATATTATCTCACACAAGAATTGAAATATTTGTAAGAGATTATATTTATCTTTACACAGGATGAACTAAAATTTTTAGTGTGATTACTTATTCCTCACACAAGAGAATGCCACTATCTATCTTAAAGGAGATGCTTTTAATTATCATTTTAGTTATGTGGTCAATGTGCTTGTTCAGTTCAAATCATATCTCCTGAATCATTAAAATAATGATAATAACAAAAAAAAAAATAAAAAGACACAATTTCTTCTAAGCTTTTTGTACTTCTTTAATGGAAGTTTATGTAGTAATGAATAATTAATATAAAGTTGCAGTGTACAACATTTTAGTACTTACTTACTTTCACAGGGTCATTATTATTTATATTTCCTAAAAATTACGAGCCTGTACATTTATTTATTGCTTAGTTATCGCATTCATAAATAATGATAAGTCAATCATAATAAAACAAGATACATGTTTTAGTCAGATTTCAGAAACCACTAGCTTATTCCATTTAGTTGAATAAAAAAAAAACAATCTGTCGATCTAGCAAATACTATCAAATATCTCGAGTGTCATAAAATAAAACAGGTCTAATACACTGAATGGATGGTAAACTTATTTCATGTTAACAGTTTGGTGTTAAACCGCCCATTAAAAAAAATTACAAAGATAGCTTCTTATTCTTAGTTGCCTAGTAACTAAATAAATAACTTTAAATATTTCTAGTAATATAAATTAAATAATTTTTAAAGTATTAATTTTTCAATCAGCTGGAGATGTTTATTTTATTTTCAATAGACTCAAAAATAAACAACTCCAGATGTGCAGCAAATTTGTCATAATACAAATATCCCCCCAATTAAATTTTGAAAACAAAAAGAAATTTTTATGATAATCTAAATTTTGAATTTGTTTGATAAATTAAATTTAATAATAATAAATAAATTAAATTAAATTAAATTCCAAAATGTTTTAAAATTGTGTTACTAAGCGACCTTACAATACTACTAACCAAATAAACTATAAACTATAAACTATAAACGAACTATAACCCATAAACACAAACTATAACCTATAAACATAACACAACAAAACGCAAATATCAACACAATGTACATTAAGAGTTTTTTTTTTACACTTACTGTGATTAAACAAAAGATTAGTAGAACAAAACTTAATAAGTTGATAAATAGGAACTGTGAACTACCAAATATATATATACATAAAATAAATAAAGGTTCAAATAAACATCATACACATACATACACAACAAACCTCCACCTGTATCCCGACCATCACTTTCTATACTATAGAGTACATTTTTAAATAGAATTTCAGATTCTACTTTCTCTATTGATCCAGGTATTTCTTTAACTCCTAGGCCACTACTATGCTCCTCGTCCTGTACATCACTCCCGACTGAATGACCGCTATCTTTCCTTGTCACATTAGAATTATAAATTGAACTGCTGCTGGTGCTAACTTGTGCTGGTATTTCTTTATCATCCTCTGTTTCATTTAAGATTGATACCCTTCGATTTACACTACTTCTCTTTCCTCCTGGCGATTTTAAACCGTTTTTAATGGCATTGGTATAAGCATCTGGTTTAATATTTTCAATTAATATTTCATCATTTTTACTACTTAGTGATTCATTTTTTAATATATTTTTCCTTGGGTCTCCTATGTCATCATTTTCATCTAGTTTAATATTTTTATTAACATCTTCTTGAGTATTTCTTATATTTTCTATTATTTTTATATTATGCTGTTTAATCCCTTCTTTCAACTCTTTTATGTTTTTCTCCTGTTCATCCAATCTTTTATTTAAACTATCTATTTTGTTACCTAATCTTTCTTCTTGTTCATCTATTTTCCTTCCTAATCCTTCCTCCTGTTTATCTATTTTACTGTTTAAACTGTTTAAACTATCTTTAGTATCTCTGACTAACAACATCAGTTGTTGTAACATGTTTATATTTTGACTATTATTATTATCCATATTTATTTCCACAATGTCTAATCCAAAAGTCGTGAATACATCCCCACATTAGGGTGACAATTTGTAATGATAATTAAATAACTCCTCATAAGGGATATGCCAATTTATAGTGAAACTATATTATCTCACACAAGAATTGAAATATTTGTAAGAGATTATATTTATCTTTACACAGGATGAACTAAAATTTTTAGTGTGATTACTTATTCCTCACACAAGAGAATGCCACTATCTATTTTAAAGGAGATGCTTTTAATTATCATTTTAGTTATGTGGTCAATGTGCTTGTTCAGTTCAAATCATATCTCCTGAATCATTACAATAATGATAATAACAAAAAAAATAAAAAGACACACAATTTCTTCTAAGCTTTTTGTACTTCTTTAATGGAAGTTTATGTAGTAATGAATAATTAGAATAATTAATATAAAGTTGCAGTGTACAACATTTTAGTACTTACTTACTTTCACAGGGTCATTATTATTTATATTTCCTAAAAATTACGACCCTGTACATTTATTTATTGCTTAGTTATCGCATTCATAAATAATGATAAGTCTAATAAAGATAAGTATAATGATATAAATTATTTAGGATTTAAAGTGAGTTTACGATTTTTGTTTGTCTTTAGGAGCTTCTACTTCTGGAACATCTGTGTTACAAAATCACCAGGCTAATCAGCAAGGCCTTTCTACTGATTCAGGAGTACCTGCATTGTCTACTCAACCTACAGCTGCTTTGCAGGTGAGAGCTAATTTTAAGTCAATGTAATGAGAATTATTCTTGGTTTTATATATTGTGCTCATTATTTATTCTAGATGCAGAAATTTGATTGTTGAAAATTAGTGATATAAAGTACCAGAACATAGTGTAAACCACTTAACAAGTATCCAAGATAAAATAAGATGTTTCAGTTAATTTTTTCTGATTTTCCAGAGTGTAATTCAAGTTCGCCCATCACAGCAGGTAGTTAGTATAACCACTGCACAGCCAACTGCGGCAGCAACACCTACAACTCCTTCAACTCCAAGGAAAGGACTGTCTCTCACGGTATGTGATGATTGATAGTTTTACGTTAAATATTATTTCTCGTGCAATTTTATCATTTTTTTGTTTTAATTTTGCCACTTTGATGAACAGAGTGATTGTTATTTGTAATCTTAAAAAAATATAACTGAAAATCTAATATTTTAGTTCTACAAATTTACTTACACAATGATTTAATTTGCAAAGATTGTTTTATTTAGTTTCTGAACATCAGCAAATTATTCATTTTAGTTATGCTATTCACCTAAAACAAAAGTATTTCACCAATTTTTTCTAGTGCGCAAGTTTATCAGAAATTTGTATCCTTGCGTAAGAATTAACTACACACAGGAACTTTAATTAAGGATTAACTACACAAAGTTAGTATAAACCATAAAAACAATTGATTCAGTTTTGTCATTGTTAATTTTTGTCTAATTGTAGTTTTAAATTTAGCAGTCTGTAATATTAAAAATTTTTGTTCTAAAAAAGCTAATTTAGAATTAATTTCATTTGTTTATTATTATTATTTACGTTATGGCCTACAAAGGACCGCGATTTCCAGTTTTTCTTTTGTGCTTTCCTCTTTCATCTGTTTATTATAATAGAATTTCTATTAATTAAACTATAGCATAATTTTGTAGTTTTTTTTGTGATTTTGTATGTTTCTGAAATATTAGTTAAATTCTTTAAAATTTATTTTAAAAATAGTAATTGACTTTTTCATTTGCTTTTATTAGTGAAATAATTTTTTAAAATTTAAAATTTACTTTTTTCTGTCTTGAAATTATTTTGTAAAAACAAACTTTTGATTTTAATTTTACAGAGAGAGCAGATGTTAGAAGCCCAAGAAATGTTCCGTACAGCTAACAAAGTAACTAGGCCAGAGAAAGCATTAATTTTAGGTTTTATGGCAGGTTCTAGAGGTAAGGATTATTTTTCAGTAGTCTGTACTCTATTCATTGGTGATTTAAATAGTTTTTGTTAAAGTAAGATTAAAACGTTGAGAACAACTGACACAAATAGCGTTATGTACTACGTTTCTGTATCTCTTATTCAATCACCAGCACATGGCATAAATGTACAGGCATTCAGACTGATCCTACAGGGGCTACACTTTTTTTTGTTACGTACTGCCAGGATTTTTTAAAGTGTAGTCAACTCAGACCTCCCAGTGTGGCGCAGTTATAATAAAATAATTAAAATATGTATTTCAATTATATATTCAAATTAATGAACACACAAGTTGAATATGACAACCAACTGATTAAGTTGGCAAGACTGTTTTAGATATAAGAATCGACTATTCCTTATCTGCCATGGTAAGAGTAGGAAGTTTTAAATTTTGGTGTGAACGAAATTTTAATTTACTGAAGATGTGTACAAGATACATGAAAGCGCTCTAAACATTGTGTGTAAACAAGTGTTTACTGTTACTGTATTCTGGTGGTTAGAATTATATAGTTCAATTTTTAATAACGCTGCTGTTGATAATCCTACATAGGATGTTGGATGTAATAATAAATTAATTATATCATTTATTCCACAAATTTCTCTGTTCCTAGGGACTTCTTTTTACTAAGAAAATGTAAGAACAAAACATTGTTTAATAAAAATAGTTTTATTAGAACTCAAAAGTCCGTTCTGTTACTTTGAGACCTAGCGACCTCTATGCATCAAATTTCTTATGTACTGTATGTTACATAATAATAAATCTATGTACTCTTATAATTACATGGAAAAATACACTTATAATACCATGCTGATGAATAGAGGAACAAATAAGTAAGATCAATCACATAGGCGACTGACATCTTGAGGCATCATGGCATTTCCCCACTGCAATGGCATGTTGGCATAGCGGCATATCTGTGATTCCAGCCTCTGGGCTTAACATGTTAAAAGGGTACAAATGATTTTGCACTGTGCTTTTATTGAGTTAGACTGTTATTCGCGTTAGACTGTTATGCACATAAGATTAATTGCAGGATAGTGAGTGGTGACAGATGAATGTGAGTGATTAAAAGTACCAGATGACTGGGAATTGACCCCCAACCTTTGTAGAAACCAGCTGGCCTGATCACTACACCAATGCCAAAGTGGACCAGCCCAATTGTATTTATAAAAATGTTTTTACATTTTTACTTTCTCTTGTCCTATATGAATATGTAGGGAAGGAAAATATTGTTTACATGTAGATTTTTTACCGGATATACATGTTTCAGGGCCCCTGTACCCAAAAAACATGTTTTTTAAAAATTCATCTGTGTTTTCGAAAAAATATCTCAAGAATGGAACAATGTAAGAAGTTGAACCTTGGAATTTAAGTTGGGTACCATAAGAGGACCCGACTCAAACATTTTTACCAAAATCCGTCTCGGAAGTAGTAGTTTATTGTGTGATTTTTCACATGTTTGCGATTTTCTTAAAAACTGCTCAGATGTTTTTAAAATCGTCTCATTCACTACATTTTTTATGCTCTGCAAGATGGGTAAGTCCATGTCTGGTGAAATTCTTGGGGAGGCTGTGCCTGTGTAGAAAAAAATGTTTTTAAGATTGTGGCTTTAATATGCATTCTACAGAAAAAATGTTTATAATCAAAGTTGTAGGACATTTAAAAACCTACAACTTTTATTTTAACATTTATTTTATACCTTGCTTAATTTAACAGCAATCAGTGATTTTCTGTTTTGTTCATGAAAATTTGTAAAAAATGGGTTTTTTAAGATTGCGGCCTTAGTTTGCATTTTTCGACAAAAGTGTGTAATAAGAGTTATAGGACTTATAAAAGTCTACAACATTTTATTTCAAGCAATTTTTTGTACAATGCTTAGTTTAGCGTCAGTAGTAATTCTCTGTATTTTTTTTCATCAAAAACGGTAAAAAATGGGAATTTTTTAAAGATTGCGTCCTTAATATGCATTTGATAACAAAAAATTTATAATCAAAGTTACAGGAAGTTAAAAACTTTACAACTTTGTAAGCATTTTCTTCACAGAGCCTAGTTTAGAGACAATTCCTGATTTTCTGTATGTTTAAGTTTTACAGAGGTTAATTTTCTATTTTGCGTCATTCACTCATGATTAAAATTAGGTTATGTTTTTAATTTTACTATTTTTGCTCGTGATCTAACGTAGGTTATATTGTTCATATCTACATGGGCAAGAGAAAGTAGTGTTACTGTTTCACAACAGATTTTCTCGGTTTTTTTGTGTTCTTAAATAAAATTAAAATGTTTCTATGTTGGCTTTTGTGTCTGTTAAAACAGCTGTCATGGATTGGGCCACTTTAGTCAATCTATCCTAAATTCATTGGAATTCTTTAAGCCATTGGGTTCAGGAACAATGTGAATAATCTTTATCTGTGAAAAACTTTTAATTTCTTAGGGCTTCGGTATATTTTGGAATGAGAATTCACTCGATTGGTTTAATATGCAATCATTTAAAAGTGCCAGTGATCTGTAGTCTTGTTTTTAGAAGAATGACTTATAGAGATGCAAGTCATTGATGGACGAGAAAAATGAGTTCATGTAAATGACCACATGCATGTCTTTTTAAAGTTAATTTTTTTTTCTTGTTGGTAGCTAATTTTGTGTAAGATTCAGTCAATATGATTTGTATGTATTATTGCAGAAAATCCATGTCCTAATCTTGGTAATATCGTGACAATAAAATTAAGTGAGAACCATGAAAATGTACAACAGCCAGACAATACCTACCTTACGATGTTAGTGGAAACCCATTTCCAGATGAACTATAATACAGGTGAATGGAAACGTATCCATAAATTCCGTGACATAGAAGATGCTGCCCAGATACAACAGGGATTGTGTGTGCCAGTTCAGTCTGTTGTTGTCGCCCAACCACAGATAGTGACAAGTGCTGTAGCCACTGCAACTACATCAGCAACGTGACTTGTTCAATTAGTGTACTTTTCTTTTTGTTACATTGCGTTCCAAGCATCAGCTGAGCAGGATTTTTTTTGTAACTCCGTAAGTGAGCAGAACGTATTTTTCTTGGCTTTTTTTACATTGAGTGAGGTGAATTTGTTCCTGTATAAAGTATTGTAAATGCTTCAGTGGAAATATTAGTTAAGTATTGAGAATATAGAAAAATATTAAGTTGTTTATAAACATACAATATTTGTTTTTTTTATGGAACTTTATAGAAATTTAAAAAATATATTTGATATTAAAATGTGTTAAAAATTTTAATTTTATGTGGGAGAACTTTATTGAATTAAATTAATATCGACTGAACATAGTCTTGATGTGTTTTTGTATTAGTTAAAATTTTTCTGTGATTTTTAATATGCTTCTCTAAGTGATCAATTAGGCAGATG
Source organism: Catonia carolina (assembly GCA_035578175.1). Lineage (NCBI taxonomy): Eukaryota > Metazoa > Arthropoda > Insecta > Hemiptera > Achilidae > Catonia > Catonia carolina. Next base: position 62,936,603 of record JAQMRL010000001.1, on the reverse strand, counting down.
TCATTACGATATTTCAATTAGAATATTGTCCATTATAAAAAACTGTAGTTCTGTAATATTGTTTATTGTTCAACCGCATCTTTTAACCATACCTTCTTCTTCTTCTTCTTCCATACCTTAGAACTAAATAAAAATTGTTGGTTATTGAACCTTATTAGGATAATGTTAAAAAGTTTTGCTCTACAAAATTCACCTGGATTCACCGTGGATTGGGAAAGTTGAATCATGAAAATGAGTTAAAGCTTTGATGATGTTTTTGGGATTTGAAGAACTTTTTTAAATCAGCTTAACAAATTATTGTAACATGAAATAAATTAATAAATTATTGTAACATGATAGGTAAACACAAAACATATTTTGTACCTTGTTTAACACTTTTGCTGCTGAGCCCGTCAATTGACGTCACAAAACTTTTCTGTTTTGCGGATCCTGTCATGTGATGTCTTTGAATTCCCTGCGATTTATTAAGTGATTGAACATCCATAGATGGCATTTCTTGTGTTACAAAGATTATTTAAAAATTTTTGTTGTAAAATGCACCACTGAAGTGCTTATTGTAAGTTTAATTTCCTGTCTGTGGTTATTTTAATACATGTTTACTAAGAGTTTTGATAACCTACAATTTGTGTTGTACAGCGATGTGTTGTTCGTTGTTTTGCAACATTTTCATTGAATGATTATGAAAGCATTATTATAATATATTATTATTTATATGAATGATATTATTCAAGTTGTAAATAGATTTTATAATTATATATTTTTAGTGTAATACAGTATAATCAGGCTGCCCCGCAGTGTGGTGGTAGTGTTACGGAGGTCCCAGGTTCAATTCCCGGCTAGAATCTGAAAATTTCTCATGTTAAATCCCACTGTAGTTGCTAATAACCGAGCTGTTGTTGTGACTATTAAAATGAACTAAAGAAACCAATATAGGCCTGTTAAATAAAATTTTAATATTTTCTAGCACGGTTCAATTCTTTTTTTCTCTAAAAGTGGTTCTATTTGTTGGCATATTTTTAAACACAAAATTTATTTTGGTTAATTAGAAATAATGCATTTTAAGAGGAAAGATTAGAGCTTTAATTTGAGGTAAGTAACAATGAAATTGGTTTTAAAAATAAAATTAGATAAAACTTGAAAACAATCATTAATGGCCAGCACACGGTACATAAGTATTGAATTCAATTCCCAGCAGTGAAAGTGTTAATTTTGAGAAACTTATTTACTGTTACTTAAGAAACATATCTCATTATATTTGGAACAAGAGGAATGGCAAATAATCAGAAACCCAAAAATGTAGCCTATAAAACTTAAAAAGTTAACGTACAAAGTTGTGTTTTCAAAGATAAAGAGAATGTAAATGATATTTGGTTAAGTTTCTCTCGGGGTTGTAAAACAACCCAGTTGCTCTTCTTAAAACCTAATCTTATCTAATCTATGTCATAAACCTTTTCAGATTTCTTCCAACCCTCTTTACAAGCCTACTTTCTGCATCAAATATTTTTTGGAACTTCTGGTAAATTAATAAAAAATGTTACCGATTTGGGTGTTCAGTTTCTTAATACATGTAGCACCTAGAGAAAAAGTTTTTGTACTGTTCATTTCAGTTTACAGTATTTGTAAATTTTTTAAATTTTGGATGAGCCCTAACAGCCTCACTTTTTAGTTAAACATTACCTTTTCTTTGGCCAGGTGTTTCCTGATTCTGTAGCCTTTTCTCACCACTCTTTTATTAGCTTAGAGATTATTTCTATGTGTTTGAAAGAAAATTGTCTTATTAGTTTAGATCTTCTTTCTCTTTGTTTTTGAGAGGAAATTCCTTTCGGGGGCTCAACTATTCCTATGGACTAAACTTTTGTTCCCTAAATGTGTCATTCTGTTATTCCTAATTTTGCATTCTCAATTATCTATTTTTGGAGGTCCTAGGAACTGATTTGAAACTCAGGTTTTTTTTAAAAATATTTTCTTGTTCAACCTTCACTCATCCATTTTAACCATGTGTCCAAAAATTTGGCTCTTTGTTTTTTCGGTGGTGTCTGTATTTTAATTAAAATTTAATTTTGTTTACTTAAATCAATAAATAGTAATAATTCTTATTAATTTCCAGTGATGTTGTTCAGGTCATCAGCTGAAAGGCTGGATTGAACCTGTAGAGGTTTTATTGAGTAAAACGAGGAGTTTGGTGGTTTACCATTGCCTTCCTCACCGAGTGGAAAAGTATGCTTATGAACAAGCCGGGCCCTCGAAAGCATCTTACTTCCACTCTGCAAATGACACCTTTACTTCATTCACCACAGGGTCTGGGTGTATAATGAAATTCATTACTTTCAGAGGAGATAACTGATTAGTGTCTTTTACACCTCTACCTCTTCTGTTCTTAAATGATTCAGCCATTTAATTGGCTGACCATGTGATAACAAACAGAACTATTTATTTTAGCTGTGCTAAAATGTGTAATGTATCTTAAATCCATTTTACTTCTTTTAACCATTTTACACATTTTACTTCATTTAATCATGCCTCTGTTATTTTTAAAAGTTAGTGCATTTTACTTAACTCTAATCCATGATACCTTCAATATGGAATTAATGACTGATAAATTTATAAAGTTGGTTTTTTTTGTTACTTGTCTTATGTAGCACATGTTATAGCATTTTTCTTACATTTTTGTGAGGGTGTGGAGGGCATAAAAACAGACTGAAAGGATTGTGGTGGAAGCTAAAGCCCACTATGGGTGCATGTTGAGTTTTGCTGCATTCCGGGGATAATAATTTTTTGATGGCGTGGTAGTTTGTTGTAAAAAAATATAACTGTTGAATCAAATTAATATTTATATAAATATTTCAAATAAGTAAGCTCATGCTGGATTATATCACTTTCCCATTTAATTATTACAATACCTTATAACTTATTTATTTACTGTTAAATATTTGGGTAAAATAATACATACAAAAGAAAATGTTGAGTCAGATTTGGTGAGATGTTATTAAAAATATTGTTATTTTTATTTAAACTATATGGATAGTTTTTTATATACAATGTTATTGTACAGCAAAATTAAATTTTGAATTAACATAAATACTAAAAATAATGAACTATGTTTAAAAATATTCTTTTCATTAACCCTATGAAATTGGGAGCCGACTACAGTTGGTCCAGTAGTTACTGTCTTTACCTCAGTATAACTTGCGTATATATAAAGCTATAATGCCCACTAATATATCAAATTACTCGCTTTGAGATGCTCTTTCATTTGATGTATAATACAATGCATTCAGTGTACGTAAGAAATAAGCAAAGTGGCAAACCGCTGGATGGCTTCACCTATGTTCCAGACAGCATAACTTTTTAAATAGTTCATATTTTGAGTGGGTAAAACTGCTGTACTATTTCTTTCTCTTTTCTATGAAATAAAGGAAGGTCTTATCTTTACATTCAATTGTTAGCCGAGGGGACTGGTTTTTGAGATTGAAGATATTTCTTTCTTTGTCTGTTTTAACCTTGGCCATTCAAACATCTACAAACACATTTTACTACTGTTATTTTATGAATGTGTGTGTTTTTAGTGTATTTGTGTGCAGTGCACACATGTCAATTGCTATTGGAAGGAATATTTAGGCATTTGGATATTGCTCGCGATTGCATTGCATGCTCTTCAAATAATGCCGCACAATTTTCAAACTGCTGTAACTTGCTCAACCTTTACTTGATATTGTAATAAAAAATATGGTTTTATTCACGAACTGTTTTCTACTAAACATGTCTTGTATAAATTTTTGCTAAACTTAAATTTCAGCCAGTTACAGTAAAAAAAATATAAAGTGAACACACAAATTTTCCGCTCTCCAATATTTCGCTAGCCTAAACGCCAAGCGATTTTCATGTTTTTATATGCAAAAGAAGCGTACGTATTATATAAAGCACCTGGAATTTATTCATAATTTTTCAGCTGTAATTAAAGGAATTTATTTGAGAGCATGTTATGATATTTAAACTTTCATTATTGCTTGTAGAACATGGTGACTTAACAAAGTCGAAGAATTTTTTATTTTATGAATATTATTTCTTAATGGTTAAGCTATATAGCATCTGAGATTTATGTGTGTGGACTTAAATGGAACTGAAGAAAGTCAAATCAAAGATTTTACTAGAAAAATGTTTTATTTATGCCAGCCGCGTTTTTATTTTGCCGGCCGCGTTGGCGATGTTGGTAACGTGCTCGCCTCTCATCACGCGGTCTTGGGTTCGAATCCCACTCGGGCATGGCATTTTTATTATACGTTACAAAAATTCATTTCATCCTTCACCGTCTGCATTAGCAGCAATTTGCAAAACAGTCGGACGTTAAACAAAAAAAAAAAAAAAAAAAAATTTATGCCAGGATAATTTGACTGACATGTTTCTTTTGTATCAGAATTGTTAAAATATTCCAGTCGTATTCTGATTTTAGGCAATTGTACATTTTTCAAATTTCTTTAATAAATTATTTTGTTATGCTACTTTTTATCACTTTATTTCAGGTGTTATTTCTAAGTGGGAAAAATGATATTGTTTCTAGGATTGTTAAATAGAATTTGTATGTTCATACAGGTATGTTGTATTTAAGTTAAAAAAATAAGTGGTTGTTTTGATAAACACCCATAAGGCTAATTTGAACTCAAAGGTTTTACCTTGTACAATGTGTTGTGATGTTTAGCATTGGCTTTTATTGGATTGAAAAGTAAGCTTTCTTATCAAACCTATATTCGTAACCAAACTTTTGTTAAAAAGAATTGGTGTTTGTAGTTTTCCTCCTTTCTATAACTTCTTATCTTAAACAAGTAAATTAGGTTTTTTGGAATCGAATCTTTATCAAATGAAAGTCCGGGAAGTATAAGACTGCCTCTTTCTTTTACTTTTCTCTAGTTCTTCTGATCCCAATCTTCCAAGTGAACATTCGTTTTCTATTTATTGTATATTAAAAACTAGTTAAATTATGAAAGTTAATAAGTATATTGGTACAATGAACTTCCTTATAATATTTCACGTAAGAAACTATAATTATAGCTAATATCCACATCAAAAATAATAGGAACCTGAGTTTGAAGCTTAATTGTTTAAAGAATATGGCATCAATTGTAACGTACTATAATATAAATATGTCAAATTAATGCCTGTTTAATTCTGCATTGAAAATTGTAAAATCTTGAAATTTTTATCTATTTTTTAAAAAAAATGATATTGACATTAGAACAAAAAAAATGCCTGTTTTAGAAGACATTTTAAGTTATGCAAACTTATTGGCCAATAACTCCATAATTACGCATTCAATTTCAGTGCAATTTCATTAGAGTATAGGTAATTTAACAAACAACATATTGAACAGAAATTTAACTTATGTTTAAGGCTATGTAAGAGTACTTAGTTAAAATATTAAAATATATATTGTTAAAATAAAATATTAAAAACATATGGTACTGATATCAAATTTATGTTAATCAAGTAACTTGGATACAAATTAAATACATATGATACATTGTTATTTTAACAATGCGACGAACTTTACTAAAATCAGATAAGTATTTACTGAATTATAGGCGAACAAGTGTGCATAATCCGTAAATGTCTTCAAAAACCGACTCTTTTTGTTCTTATGTCAGTATCACTTTAATAAATAGATAGAAATTTCAAGATTTTACAGTATAACGCTGATCTAAACAGGCATTAATTTGACGTATAGTCGTTACAATCCATGCCATATTCTTTTAACAATTGAGCTTCAGACTCACGTTTCAGTTCTTAAATTTTGTACTACAGGTTTTTTCTGATTAGTCAACACTTCATCATTAGTCACACCTCATGCAGCATCAAAAATATAAACCACTTTTTCTTTGTATGGACTGTGTGAGTTTGCAAAATAAACTTTAGTAGAAGGTTGAGGGGGTTACGTGATCTTTGACCTTACTGTGTTCGTTGTTCCTTGGTGTAGAAATCACAGTTTTTATAATAAATCAGTTTTTTTCTAGTTAAACCTTGTATGTCTTTGGCTCAGCTATTTGGGCCATTGAGAGTATCCACAAATTGTTAGATTCTAATATTAGCCCATTAAGTGATGTGAATGGGTGGTAGATTTTTTTACATTTTGTTTGGGTTACTTGTTAACCTTATTTGCCCAGCCAGTTGGACTATCGAGTATTCATGAAGTTAGATTGCAATATTAGTGACTTAAAGTGATGTGAAGTACTACCCTAGTATAATGTGGTTCAATATACCGCGGATACAGATATAACCTTCCCCCAAAAAACACAGTATCTAAATAAAATAGGATGATGAAATGTTAGTTATCCTAACTCTGCATTGGGTATAAACCCACCATATATCCTTGGAAATAGTCAACAAGAGGTTTTTAATATAGGTAATATCTGTTACTGTCAATTAGTCACGACAAATTTCAAAGCCTTAGAATTCCCAGAAGTAAGATTCAATAAAATGAAACTATGATTCTAATAGGAGGAATTCTTATGAAGTGGTACACTGTATGTACATTTCTTGTAACAGCGATAAGGAAATGCTTGTACGAGACGCAGTATATACGATATCTGTGTTCTATGTACAACCTAACAAAAATTTGTTGGAAGAAGAGGAAGGTGTTGCTGAGATCGCTGTTACGGAGCATACTACACCTTCAATAAGAGACCTACAAAATATAAATAGTGTAATAACATGGATGGAGCAACAAAAGGATAGTGATGATCATTATTTATTGCATTTACAAAGTGTTAAATCATATACTATAAAGAAGAAACATATAATTGCTAAACATAAAACAACTTATTTTTAAAAAAATAATTTACATTTAAAGAAAAAATATCATACCTTATGCATTTAACTTGTTTCTGTGTAAATACACATTATACTATTGGTTTTTATTGTTAAACATTTTTCTTTCAGCCTATTTTTTTATTGGTCCCTGTTGTGATTTACGGTTCTTCTCGATATAATGCAGGAGTCACGTACATCCCCAGACACCCGCTTTATAGGGGCTACTGTATTGGTATTTCTATACATTTTGTTTGGGTTACTTGTTAACCTCATTTGGCACAGCCAGTTGAGCCATCGAGTATCCACACAGATTGTAGTAATAGTTTATTAAGTTATGTGAAGTATTGGTATTTTTTTACATTTTGTAAGGGTTATTTGTTAATCCCATTACAGGCAGTCAGTTAAAGTAGTTTTTTACTGTGTTCATATTCAGAAGCTTATCAGTTTTCAGATTTCAGTGTTGTTCTAAATGTCTGCTCATTAATAACAGTTGTTTTAAGCACTTCGTCTGCTTTAGTTTTGTTCACTACAGTAGACAACACTTTGGTAAGACCACTTTAGCAATAATTTTAAATTGCAATCTTGAAAAGTGGATCTAGAGTCCAGGCTCGAAAAAACCTGTTGTATTGTTTTAGTTATTTAAAAATATATCTAATATTATTCATATCTACCCAATTGCATTTGCATTCCTAATAATGACAAATCTGGAACAATATTTCAATCTGCAATAAGCAAATTTTGACGAGAATTCTTAATTCTAGTATTTAAACATTTCATCATTTTAAACATATTAAAATGTTTATATCTGAAGTAAAAGAAATGAAAACAAGTATTAGTTTAAAATAGTCTAAGGTATATCATATTTTTCAGATATAACCAATTATGTAAATATGAAGAGATGATACTTAAAAAAAGTTAAGACCAGAGCAAATGGATCATTGAAAGAGTTTCCCACCAGCTTCAACTTTGTCAGCAAGTGATTATTACGATGTTTTGAACGAGACATTAGTGAACAAGAAAGTCATTAAGAGACCAGATAACTTAGTAAATATGTATGGTTGTAGAAATAAAGAGAAGAAACCGAGCTACAAACCAAATTTATCAGTAAAGAACTAGGTTTCTTCTGATGAGTTGTCAAGAGGAGACCCAAATATTGAAAGTTATGTTAGCGCAGGGTTTATTCAGGGTGTAATAATTAGTGATTCTATTATTAAAAATTTATGAAGTGTTTCTGGAGTGATACTGAAGAAACAAGACATGACATTGTTCTGTTTACCAGGAACTGGAATTGAACAATACTGAAAAATCAGGTCAGAAATTTCAAAATACGGAGGTGTGCTTAATAATATTGGTATGAACAACATATGGTGTTCTAAAACACCAAATATCATTATGGAGGAAATTGATCTACTAACTGAAGAAATTAAGAGTAAATTTGACGTAAAAATTTGTGATAAGCAGTGTTGTGTGTAGAAGACATGTGTATTGCCGTTAAGTTGCCAAATTCTGTTATGGACAAGCTGTATAAGAAGGGAGGTTTTTATTAGTAGATTTGAACAGTTGGATAAGGGGATAGCGATTTATCTAGGTGACTGCATCTGAATGGGAGAGGCAGCAAAAATTTGAGAAGTGTTTTCAGAGATTGTTGATTTCTGCCTGCAACAGACCAATATAAGTGAAAAAAAACTTGCAGGTGTTGAGATGAGATTTTCTTTAACTAAATACGTTACCAAAATTTCTCTTTATGCGAATTAATTTAAATCTAATAAGTGTTTTAATAATGGATTCCAGTACGTGAGATATATATTTCAAGAACTGATGTATACTCCATATAATGCCGGCCGCATTGGTGTAGTTTGTAACGTGCTCACCTCTCATCATGCGGTCTTGGGTTCAAATCCCATTCAGGCACGCCATATTTTCATTCGTTACAAAAAATCATTTCATCCTTCACAGTCTACACAGGTTGCTCTTACACTACACACAACAATAATACTACATCACACACACCACACTTTCTTTCAACACACACATTTACATACCCTACACTCAACACATACACAAAGTTTTTCTTACACACATTTATAATGCTGGCGAGGATGGGATGCGGGCTGGTCGTGCGTAACCCTTTCCGGATTGGAAGGTCTGGACTGTGGTTGTGCTGCTGTGAGCTTGCTCTGCCGAGGCTTTGCGCCATCCTTTAGCCCTTCCAGTCGCTTCGGTACTGTGGCAAGAAGTGGACCATGGGTAAGAGTGTCGGAGCTCTTACTGCTGCGTGCGAGCCTCTGGGACGTCGGTATCAGTGGGTCAGGCAGTACCTGACTCCCCGGCCCGGATGAAATACGTGGGAGATGGCTGCCGGGAGTACTCGGCCGGGTCCTTCTTTTTACTAGGGACCTGCGGCGTGCGCGGGTCATCTCTCCGCCCGCACCCTGCTTTCACGATGACTGGAAAAGCACTAAAGATAATGTCAAATAAACAATCTTCCCTCGGATGTAAAAGACTATGGTCTAGCTTGTCTGACGATAGTGATAATAGTGGTGTATTAAGTAACACGGACAAATTTTTCGTTGTTCGTTGTGTTGCAGAAGAAGGGTCGCTATCAAAAGTTTCCCCCTTCATTATTAACAGGTCTGTGCAGTCGGTTTGTGGCTCCCCACATTCAATTAAAAAACTAAGGAATGGTACTTTGTTAATTGAAACAACGTCTGCGAAGCAAAGTAGCAGCGTTGTTAAAATTACACAAATAGGAAGTACTGCAGTCACTGTTGAACCGCATAGATCCCTCAACTCATCTCGAGGAGTGGTTTACTCTCGAGATATACATGATATGTCTGAGGCTGAGTTATTGGAGGAGCTTACCCCCCAGCGAGTGACGCAAGTCAAAAGAGTTACGCGTCGGGAGAATGGTATTGATGTCGGTACCCCGACACTTATCATAACATTTTCCACCCCACAACCTCCAGATCGTCTAAAGTTGGGTTACTTGTCTGTTCGAGTGAGACCGTATGTCCCAAACCCTCTGCGCTGTTTTCAGTGCCAGGAATACGGACATACGAAAATTAACTGCAAGAAACCTGCGATATGCGCAAAGTGCAGCTCACCTGACCACTTAGACAGCGAATGCACTTCTGAAACAGAACTGTGTGCAAACTGTAAAGGAAGTCATTCAGCTAGGTCTCGGGAATGCCCTAAGTATAAAGAAGAACGGGAAATTCAGAAAATTTCGTCTGAACAGAAGCTTTCCTTTCCCGCTGCCCGGAGCGAGTACAGAAAACTAAATAGCATCCGAAATGCAGTCCAGCCTGACATTTCGTTTGCAGCTGCAACTAGTGTTCAGTCTCGTGTGTCTGGTGAGTGCTCGTCATGCGTAGAGTTGAAAAGTGTTGTTGAGAACCTAACTAAACAGGTTGCTTCCCTAACTTCTGCACTTAAAGCGTTATTAAGCACCAAGCAAACAGAAATTGGTTCAAAGAGCTCAGTGTCTCAAGTGTGTAACCTTTCTGCGACGCAGAGTACAAAAGCTCAGCTGTCAAGTAAGACAGCCTCTACCTCAAAGGGAAAACCCCTTTCAGTATCCAAGACGCTTCCAGCGGAAGCGTCTAAATTTTTAAAATCTCCTCCGTCTGGGTCCAAGATCCACGATATGATAGGAGATTCATCGGCCCTAGAAAAGGGCTTTATACAAGTAAAAGGGAAAAAAGGGAAGGAGAAAATTGTGTTTGAAACGTAACTCCTCCGTTGCGAAATACCCTTTAATAGTTTAATTCAATGGAATGTTCGCGGGATCCGGTCTAGGTATGAAGATATAAAGATATTGATCCGGGATAAGTGTCCGTTTGCGCTTTGCCTGCAAGAGACGATGTTACAACCTGATATCCGATTATCCTTTCGTGGATACGAAATGTTTAGGAAAGATTCCCTGCATGGTGGCCCTGGTGGTGGGGTCGCTATATTACTTCACCAGTCAATGCAGGGGATAAATCTGGATATTCAGACGGATCTTCAGGCCGTAGCAATCAGGATAACTGTCCCGGTGTCGGTTTGCGTGTGTAATATTTATTTACCACCAAACACAGACATTTCATACCTTGCCATGAGAGAATTACTGGAACAGTTACCAGCTCCATATATCGTCCTAGGAGATTTCAATGGTCACCATTATTCTTGGGGCTCCTCACTGTGCAATGGTAGAGGTCACATGGTGGAGAGGGTCCGGAGTGATTTAGACTTATGTCTATTGAACGATGGATCTGAAACATTCATGTCATCCTCAACAGGATCCTGGTCGTGCTTGGACCTTACTTTCTGTAGCCCGTCCCTTGTACCACGGTTGTTGTGGAGAGTACTGCCAGACCTGTACGGAAGTGATCATCGACCGGTGGTGGTCGAGTTTTTTGACTACCAGTCTGTCGATGACCTTCCAAAACGATGGATAGAGAAGCTTGCACGGTGGAATGAGTTTTCAAGTTTGATGGAATCTGAATATGAAGATGATGATGATGCACGAAGCCTGTTGTCTTCCTTTGTGGAGAGGATGTCTGCAGCAGCTGCCCAGAGCATTCCTAAAACATCGGGTAAAGCGCGGCGGCCGCCGGTGCCTTGGTGGAATAATCGGTGTAAGGAGGCTCTTCAGGACCGCCGTAGGGCCCTGCGAATTTTTAGTCGCAGACCTACGGATGCTAACCTGGAAGCTTACCGAAGAGCTCGGGCCTGCTGTAGGCGTATCTTTCTGGAGAGTAAGAGAGAGTCGTGGAGCCGTTATGTTGCAGATATTAATAGGAGTACCCCTGTGACAACGGTGTGGAGAAAACTGCGGTCCGTTTGTGGTAGGATGTCTCCGCACCGAATTGCAGGGTTGCAAACTGACGGTTCCGTGATTACGTCACCAATCGACATTGCGAATGCAATTGGTTCTTCGTTAAGATCAGCGTCTCTCACGTCTTCATATTCAATTCAATTTCAAAATCATAAGAAAACCATTGAATCTCTTCCTTTTCATATAGCGGACACAAATGATCCTCTGAACATTCCTTTTTCAATGCCTGAACTAAGAAAAGCGCTCAAAGTTTCTCGAAATACCTCGCCTGGAGGAGATGAAATTACACTTTCGATGATAGCGCATTTACCAGACTCCGGGTTAAGGCAACTCCTACATATCTTTAATAAAATATACGTTTCTAGAAAGCTTCCAGAATCTTGGAAAGAAGCAATTGTTGTCCCGATCCTCAAACCTGGCAAAGATAAAATGTTGGCCTCCAGCTATCGCCCCATCTCTCTGACAAGTGTTGTATGTAAGGTGATGGAAAGAATGGTGAATAGTCGTCTCATGTGGTATCTGGAAGAGAATGACTTCCTCGCTCCTGAACAGAGCGGTTTTCGGAGAGGGAGGTCTTCGACAGACCACTTGGTGGCCCTTGAGACGGCTATCTGCAATGCGTTTGCATTGCGGCAGCGCCTCGTTGCCGTATTCTTTGATTTGAAAAAAGCATATGATACGGCTTGGCGACGAGGTATTCTTAATACCTTGCGGGAGTGGGGCATCGCTGGGAACATGTTGGCCTTCATTAAAGACTTTCTGGATGACCGATCATTTCGTGTAAGGGTTGGTCAGAGTTTGTCAAACAGGTTTGATTTGGAAAATGGTATACCGCAGGGGAGTGTAATTAGTTGTACCCTATTTGCGGTTGCCATTAACAATATTGTGAAAAGTTGCGTATACCCTGTTAAATGTTCGTTGTTTGTAGATGATTTTGCGATATATGTTGCATCTAGAAATGTTGTTTCAGCTGAACGAGCCCTACAGCTTACTATATACTGTCTTGAGGAATGGTCACGGCAGACTGGCTTTAGTTTTTCTCCTGAGAAGACTAAATGCATTCAGTTTTGCCGAATACGGACTGATAATGTTCCAAGACTGTATTTAATGGGTCAGGATATCGAAGTTAGCACTGAAATCAGGTTTCTAGGTGTTATATTCGACAAAAGACTTACATGGGTTCCGCATATAAAAGACCTACGGGCTAGGTGCTTAAAGGTGGTTGATATTCTGCGTGTTCTTACAGGTACATGTTGGGGAGCTGATAGATCATGTATGATAAGGTTCTACAAGGCTCTAGTGCGATCACGTATAGATTATGGCGCTGTAGCGTACTCATCTGCTACTCCCACTTCGCTGAGAATGCTTGACACGATCCACAATTCATGTTTACGATTGTCTACAGGTGCTTTTCGTTCTAGCCCTGTTGTCAGCATCTTAGTTGAAAGTGGAGAAATGTCGTTACACAGACGACGCCAGCAGCTTATATTGACGTACTTTGCCAAGTTGAAAGCTAGACCTTATCATTTTTTGCATGACATCATTCTCAACAACCCTTGTCATGATTTGCATCTGATGAATGCCCGATTGCCTTCACCATTCGGTGTAAGAGCGTTGGGGATATGCAACAACCTCGGTATTGCGATTCCTCGTGTGTACCCATGTTATTCATGTCTCTTTCCACCCTGGACCATCGCTCAGTTACACATTAACTTTGAAATGTGTAAATACTCAAAGGCAGACACAAGTTCTGTGGTATTTAATAGCATTTTCAGTGTGTTAGTTGAAGCTATTAAACCATCTACGGTTGTATACACGGATGGATCAAAGTCAGATGTTGGAGTTGGTTGCTCGTTTGTTGCTAATGGGAGAACCTATTTGTTTGGATTACCTGCGGGAACCAGTGTTTACACGGCTGAACTTTACGCTTTTAGTAAAGCTCTGTCTGTAGTCTGTGTGCGTGGGCGTCGGGTGTTGGTGTGCACTGATTCGCTCAGTGCTCTCCAGTCGATTAGTGATGTGTATTCACGCCACCCGCTAGTTGTGGACGTCCTCGGCACTGTGAAGGAGCTGAATGATAGAGGAGTAAGCGTTGTTTTCTGCTGGGTTCCGGGTCATGCTGGAATCTCGGGAAATGAGGCTGCTGATTTGGCCGCTAAGGAGGCGGCACGCCAACCGGCTTTCACGCAATATCTGACTGTGTCAGATTTCGTGGGCCTGGTGAAGCGTGTCATCACTGATTCCTGGCAGGGTGAATGGACTGGCTCTCATGGCAACAAGCTACGTGATATCAAACATGCCGTTAAGCCTTGGCCTACGTCGCTGAGGAACAACAGAAGGGAAGAAGTTGTCATCGCTCGACTTAGAATTGGGCACACCAGATTAACGCATGGGTATCTCATGACGTCTGGTGATGCTCCAGCGTGTGGCAGATGCGATTGTCCTTTGACAATAAAACATGTTTTGGTAGATTGCATCTGCTACGCAGCTCTGCGTCGGCGGTTTAAAATACCCTGCGAGTTGCGTGATGTACTCGGCGACGATAGCCATGTTTTAGACTCAACATTGAGATTTCTTAGATCCATCTGTGTATATAAAGATGTCTAATGGGGAAACGTTAATGTTGTTTTTATGTTATATGTGTATTTGTGTGTTTTATTTTTTTTTTATTTTCGTGGCCCATTTACAGCCTTTTGTTTATGTTTTAGGTCTGTGATATTAATGTAAATTATATTGTTTGCTGTGATACTAGTTTTTAAGATTTTTATGTGATAGTTTATAAATGTTGTTTATTCCAACTGTGATATTAGATTTAAGTTTGTGTTTGTATGTTTATCTTATAAGTTTTTTAAATAAATGTTTTTTACTGTAAATTTTATTTATGAATTTTTCTTTATCTGTGATATTTTTAGTTTTAGGAGTTATATTTAAATAAAAAAGTATATATTATATTATATTCAAGTACGTTCTACACTCGGGCCCTTTACACCCGCGTGTAGAACAACGGGCGATGATAACCGTCTGGTTTTTCGCCCTAAAAAAAAAAAAAAAAAAAAAAAAAAAAAAAAAAAAAAAAAAAAAAAAAAAAAAAAAAAAAAAAATCCTTCACAGTCTGCTTTAGCATTAATTGCAGAACAGTCGGACTATATGTCGGTTCCCCATTATTTACGGAAATCAAGGAAAGGTTAATGAAATAAGAAACCTATAGACAAAAAAAAAAAAATTATATGAACTGTACATATATATTACCATTACCTTGAAAATGTTGTAGCAGGTATTCAAAATGTCCACCATGATTCTCTATACACTTTATAGAGCAGATTAAAACGGATTCACAATTTTTCAATAGTAACATTTTATCGTCATTTGCATAGTCAAATGCAATTTCAATTGAACTTAGTTCGTGCAGGTTTTGTGGCTTGAAAGAATACACTAATTCCTTCACAATGCCCTCTGTGAAAAATCACATGGCGTTCAGTCTGGTGAGCGCGCAGGCCATTCGATTGTACCACTACAACCAATCCATTCATCAACTTAAGAATTTAAAATATCACGAACTTCGATACTACCGAAATGTGCTGGGCTGCCATCTTGTTGCCAGATGAGCGATTGGATATCGTAAACAGGACTGTTTTAAAGTTCCGGAAATACTGCTTCCTGCAGCAATTGTAAGTAGTTTTCCGAGTTAATATTTCCCTCAAAGAAATAAGGACCTATTAGTGCAGTACTCGAAATACCTCCCAACACCAGGCACATTACCCTTAAATGCACAATTTTTTAATTCATCAAATTTATTTTTTTTATCTTTTAAATGTGTTTTATTTCTTTGGAAAAATAATTAAAAAAATTTCAGTTGGTCACTTTTCGTTGTAAATGACTGAAATTGCATCATTGCAGATGTGCAAAGTTGTGCATTAATGGTCACTTAAAATACTAACTTTGCAGATATGCAAAACTGTGCATTGGAGGGCAAACTAATAAGTATATGAGGGGTTTAGATGCAAAACTCTCATAATCCACTTTTTAAAAATTTTCAGGAATAAGAAAAAACTTACTCTTTAATTTTCAGCTGATTTCTGAACATAATTTTTATTTGTTACATTACAACATGTCTTTAGATTAGTTTAAGCACACATAAACAGCTGTTAGTTACAAAGAAACTCTAAAAAATACATTTTTATTTTGGATAATGTGAGTTTTGGAGCAAATTTTAGGATAATGTGAGTTTTGTTTCAAACTCATTAAGAGATTATAAGAAATGCAGTGACTTTGCTAAGAAAAAGAACTAAGATAATGGAAATAATTCAGTCAAATATTTACCAAAATTGTATTTATTGAAGAATATATTAAAAAAAAACAATAAAAAATTAAATCCTATAGCTACATCATTACAAAAAAATTAAAACCATCAGGCCTATGTAAGTGGTGTGGTTATAATAATGCTCCTAGATATGAAAAGTTTGCATTTCATCACGTGGCTCACAATAATATGCATCGCTGGTGTCATCATTGTCATTTTCTGCTTCATCAATAATATTCTTGTACAACTGCAAGAAATCAATGTCCCTCCAGGTGTCGCCATAATTTTTTTTCAACAAACTATCAACGTTCTATTTTTTTGCCAAAGCTGTAACATTTCGTTTAGGAATTTCTTCAGGCCGCATGTTGTGAAAAAACATTGAAGGTTTGAGAATACTTTTAAAGTGATTTGAGCGGGTCCTATAATATGGTTCACCTTGCACTACACACTTCATTCCTGGAGTCTTAATGAAAATTCTCTTCACCGTTTGAAGTCGAAAGTTCCATTTACCTGGAGGTTTTACAAAACACTCTTTTTCTTGTTTCCAATTATAATTTTTACAGTTGCTCTCTCCTAATTTTTTAACGATACTATTAGTCCTTATTAGTTCAATGTATTGTTCAGGATCGTAAATAACCTCAATTCTTTTAATTTTTTTCTCTATCAAGCCAAACACCCGATCAGCAGGCAGAAAACTGTGCCATGTCACAGGGAAAACAAGTTCAACCTGTTTAATATTAATCGGTGAACATACACTAAGCCAATAGCAAAGCATGGACACTAGTATGGCATTCTTATTCTGCCCAGCGCAGCCATCACAAACACAACGTAAACACTCAACAGTATCTGAAAATTTGATACCATTAAGGTAATTGAACAAACAGGATGCTATTTCATTAGATCCTTTTGGAAAATCACTTTCTAGCCATACATATCGCTTCCCCAGTGCTATACTGCACCATCTCCAAATAGCTACTTCTGAGAAAATCGCAAAAGTAACATATAAACGCTTATAACAAATATGTTAGGTAAACCTATTAACTATTCGTTCACACTGTTTTATGCAATTTTTAACGTACTTTTTGACTATGCAATTAAAAATTAGATACAATTTATCAGAATTAAAATAAATGTTTTTTTTCGAGATAGTGCAGTATTGCATTAGTCATGTGTTACAAACACCACAAGTTAATGTACAGAATAATTGAATCCAACATTATAATTCTGGGATTTTTTTACTGTGGTGATTGTTTTACGGATTGTGGACTCGCAACAATAAAATCCAGATCCTGCCATGAAACAAACCCGGCTCAGACAAATATTTTCAAATCTCTCGCATTCATTTTTGAGTATACAATAAACGATGTTATTTTTGTGTGAATCAAGAAAAAGTGGTCAAATACAGAACTTTTCATTTAAAATGTTTTTAATAGAAATAAGCAACCTATTAAAAATGAACAAATAAAAATAATTACATAGGCTATTTACAACAAAATTTATTACTTTTTGTAAAATTATTTTTTAAAATAAGATAGTAGGTACACATCACATAAATATTAATAATGATAAAAATTAAAAACTACTACAAACCACATTTATATTTACATCAAGTTATAATGATATTGCTTATTATTGTTATTATTAATGTTCATAGTTTAAAATTAATTTTTAAAGCTAAAAACATTTAAGCTTAATCAGTTGCGCAAACTTTAAAGTTAAGAAGTTGTTTTGATAAATTAAAAGAAATACTAATAATGTTAAAAATCTTAAGTATGTAATACAACAGTGTAAAATAATTGTATGCGATTTATATCACACTACATACTAATCGTGTACTATATTTTGCAGTATAATGTAAAATACTTAATGAATAAAATTTTCTGCAGTCTTAAAAAATAAAATTTAACACAATGAGTCAAGTAAATGCTACACACTCTGAATTAAAAATAAATAACATAGCCTACATGTCACTCACTATCACTGTCACTACTCACATAGTCTCGAGTTTCGACCGACAGGTTACGGTAAAAATCCCAATATACCCTCGGAATTATGTTGGCATTGCATAAAGACAGAAGGTCTTGTTTTTTCCCCACAGTAATTTTAGGAGCTTCTGTATAAGCTGGTCTGAGCATGAGATTTCCAGAAGACCTACCTCGTTGTTTGTATCTCACATTAATGATTTTGTACGCTGTGTCGGAGTAAGAATTCTTGTACATGAGAATGTTAGGCTTATCTTTTTCAACCCTAAATTCACACACATCATGCCAGTGTACCGTTTCCTTGTCTTCATTAGTTTTAAAGTTCCTTCCGATATCGTTAGCCTACATAATGTTTTTAAATCAAATATGTCATTAGTATCAATTTCTTTTAATTTAAATGGTAAGCCTGTTTTCTTGGCTGACTTAATCAGAGTAGCCCATTGAGCAGGTAAACTAATTGGGCCACCTTTTAGAATTCTTTTCTTTTCTTTTTCGATTAATGCATGCATGTGATCCCCTTCATTTTGTGTATGACCAGTAACAAGAAACCTGTGAGTAATACTTTGAATACCCGCAAGTGTGTTTACGCAGAACAGGTAAAGTCCAAGCAAATATTTATTTTTGTTTTGCCCGGCACAGTTGTCACTATAAAAAATTATGTCTGGTTGCAAGTTCACTCTATGGTCTGTTAAAAAGTGGTAAATGCAACTTCCAATTTCATTAGACCCACGCTTTGCTATCCCTTCGTGCCAAAAATAAGCAAATCCTTCTTTTGTTCCCACATTATAAACAGTAAAATTAAAACAAGAAAGTTTTCTCTTGTAATAAAGCATCGAGTTTTCACCACATGGTACAGGAAGTACAGCTTGCAAATCAAAAACAGCTACTGTAGTTTTTTTTTCTGTCCGAGCGTTTTCAACATCTAGTGCTTTTTGGTGCCGTGACAACTCCTTTTCTTTTAAGTGGTCATTGTATTTTTGTTGAATATCAGTTTTATCATATTCGCTGCAATTTTTGTATGTTTCACATAATGCACATTGGTCTTTCTTTGGCGTGAAGAAAGACAAATTGAATTCATTATTGAAAATTTTCTCATACAAATACTGTTTGCCATAATCCTTTCCTTCTTCCTTACATTTATCTACATACAACCTATACATCAGTGCTATGGTGAGGCTGCCATCAATGTACTGGCGAGTAGAATTAGCCCTACAATAATGTGATGGTATTTTAGGGAATGACTCAATATGATTGAAAATATCGTTTCGTATAAGTTGATCAACTTTTTGTTGTTTTCCGTGCTTTCCTCTTAAATCTGTTTCTGCTACACCCATTTCATTTTTCTTCTTTGTGGCAGTTATTAATACTCTGTTACTTATATCTAAAGTGGACATTAAAAATGTCTTGCAAACTCTCACACTTTTCTCACGTATTCCTATCTCATACATAAAATTGTTTGCACGTTTGCTATCAGTGGACCGATATTTGGGTGTAACAGGAGACATTATTTTAATTAAATAATCTCTTTGCCGATCAACATTACCTAGAGCCCAAAATGTTTTCAGAAGGGACTGTCGTTCTTCATGACTAACGTTGGACGTGCACCTCAGCCGACATTTCTCTCCACAGGGTGGCTTTAACTTTCTTGCTTCCCGATCAGTTCCACTGACCATCTTATATTTTTCTCCTTTGTTTCTTAGCTTCTTTCGAATATTCCTAGACCATTGCTTTTCCTCTCTTTGCCTCTTTCTGGATTTAACATCTGCTTCATGCGAACTCATTCCTATATCTACTTCCTCTCGTTCTGTTTCAACGATCAGATTGCTAATGGGATCATGAGTAGTATTTTCCTTCTTTTCCCCACAATATGTTTTTTTACTTGTTTCTTCTTCAGACAAACTGTCTTCTGTGCCGGGTATGTAATCAGCGTCATCATCACTATTGTCAGAAAATAAATCAACACTTACCGGGCTTGCAGATCTATTGTGGTCAGCTAAACTAAAATCCTGCCAGCTATTAGCAAATGATGTAGTGGGTGCTTCTAGGCTCACAGGCTTGAGTTCAAACAATGTAATGGTATCCTCCACGGTAGGTTCTGGTTCCTACAATAAAAAATTGAAAAAACTACTTTTATAAACTGTATTTTGTAAAGTGGTTAGAATACAAAAAATAGTTATGCCAAGATTTCAGGATTAAAAATTTGGGTAAATTTATTCAACGATTTATATTTGTGTAAGCATTACTAGAATATTACACTACTTTCCTAAATATAGCCTATTTTACAATGCACACTAGCGTATGTGAACTTAAATATAGTCAGTTAGTGCAAAAAAATTCAGACATTTTTATTATAACAAAATATTGTATTATAGTAACTTATGATTATGATTTAGAGGTTATGCTTACCTGTTCAGTATTTATCTTGTTCATTTCATTTTCTTCGAACAAACTCATCATCAACTGTCCTCTTGACGTAAACACATTATCACGGTTCATTTTAAAACTATAAATAACACTTAAAAACAAAATTAGATACACGAATTATTAAAACTTAATACAGCAACACCACGATATACCGAAATAATGCACAGCACAGAGTGAGGTTATGATAAATGGCGGGAAAGCAATACAGCACTATCTCGAGTTAATGCAGTGTACTAAGGAAGTGGCTCCACCTTGCCATTGCTATACAGCACTAATTCAAGATAGTGCACTCTTGCTCTAGCACTTTGGTAATATTAACGAAACGGCAATAAAGCATTATACATATTTAAGCCAAAAATTATTCAGTTTAGAGATAATGCAGTATTGCACAGGCAGAAAGGATGTTTTTAGCATGCCCTAGTGTGATTAACTCAAAATGGACATTTTCAGAGTTAGTGCAGTATAGCACTGGGGAAGCGATATGAAGTAACATTATCTGCGTTCAATTGACTTTTGGAGTGTCCCATAACAATAGAAAAATTATAGAGATAGAACTGTCGGCTATAATAAGTGGCTTGATCAGGAAGCTTCGGAAATGGTAAATTTTTTTGACAATCAAAACTGATAGTGCAGATTTTTGGATCATTTTTTTGTAAAATATTGTAAAATGCTTTGGCTTTTAATTTATGTATTCGTTTTTCAGTAATCAATGTGCATTTCATTACTTCACTAATGCCAGATATTTTCAACTTCTCATCTAACTGTAGGCATGTGGAGCACACATCTACTCTAGGGGAACCAAATCCCAGATTGTAATTAGTATTAAAAATATTCCTAAAATACCACTCTAACTTGAACAATCTCTTCAACTGAACAGTTATACATTTTCCACAATTTCTTAATACTAAGTTCTGCTGGCAAGTATCGCCGGCCAGTAGACACTGCACAATAGTGTGGTTGAGAACATTTTAGTGAATTAATGAAACCAATCACACTCTGTTTCTTTTGTTTCAATTTACTGCTAATTCTGTCGCCACCTCTTTTTTCCAAAATCAAATTGCCAGTTTCACGGAATTTTTTCATAATGTGATTAATTCGAAATCTTGACACATGTAATATTCCAATGAAAGTATTAAGACACACTGGTGTCATTGCGCCACTACGGCTGGGTACAAAATATTTAGCCCTAGCCTGCTGGGCCTCATATGTACCATTAACAAGTCTCCTTCGCTGTATAGGAACAGAAGATACGAATTTTAGAATATAATTATCTTGATGTACTTTCTCTTTTACACTATAAAACCGTTCATGAAATTTCCTGATGTCCTGGCCATTTAAAGTCTTACACAAGAACGCTCCCTTTGCATGACTACATTTTGGAAAATTCGTTGAGTATGTACGGAGTTATAGGCCAATAAGTTTGCATAATCCGTAAAATGTCTCCAAAAACGGGTACTTTTTAGTTCTAATATCAATATCACTTTAAAAACAAATAGATAAAATTTTCATTTGTACATATATAATTGGCGGGAATAATTAGCAATCTGTCCGGAATTTTCGGGTTAATTAAATTTTTCTGGCAGTCATAAGACAAGCAAAGCACTCTTATCTATCATCCTCTAGTTATTATTTCGTCCTAAGTTTGTGGATTAGCCTTTCAATTTGCAATTTATTTTTTTTTCATCAAGATTTATTTCCTTAATGCGCTAATTCAACTTGATGCAGGTTTAACACGTATCTGTGATTGGGACCTCAAACCCAATATTATAATCTCTACAAAATATATTCCGGAAAAATGTTTTTGTTACCTATTTACAGTTTTGAAGACACCTGAGATTATACAGTTCACATAATTTATTTATGGTCGTTACATTGTACTACCTCGTACTCGTACCCCTGCAGTAATAGGACTCAACACATGTTAAATTTTCAATAAATGCTTTTACACAGCATTTTATTTTTTTAAATTGGCTTTTGGCGGTTCCCACCCCTATTTTCTCTAGTTTTCGTGAACGTTTCTTGCAATTCGGTGAACTCTATCTTTTGACTTTTAAAATAGTATTAACAAAAGTGTACTGGCATACCTTCTAATGGTAAGCGTTTTTCATTTACGAAAAGCCCTAAAGTTGGACAAGCCAAAATGAAATACTAAAAAAATGGGTTATGATTTAAGTAAACCTAATAGTTAAACAAAGCTAAAATGTAATAACTAATTTGGTTTATTATATTTCTTTAATTTATCAATGTAATACCTTCCAATCACCTTTCTAGTTTCAATATATCCCTGTTCATGTGGACATTCTCCAAATTGATTTAAAATAATAAATGGACCAGAATTTAAAATACAAAATTTACTTATTACTAACTTTATCTATTAAAGAAGACTTATGTTCATAAGATAAACTAATTCATTAATGTTAATATATACAAATTTAGGATGGTTTTTATCAAAATACTTCTTATTCTGGCTGTTTCTTTTAATAAATCTGTCTGATGCTAGTATAAAGACACTATACTCTAATTCTTTATTGTAAACAAGATTGCTACTTTCTTTTACTTTTGAAATGTGTTTATCCCAGAATCTGTCACGTTTCTCACCATTATGAGATAAAATTTGCATAACCAGTCGTTCTGTGTTTTGTTAATTGATTCAACAATAAAATTATTTTAATGATATTCCACTGTGTTAGTGTATCAAAAATGTACTATCTTTAATAATTCTATTATACATTTATTTGATGTGGCAACAGGGTTGCTTTGGGATGTTTTACAGAAGACAAAATATTGTGACACTTATTTCTAAGGTCCGTTTCGGGATCTAGGTAAATTAAATAATTAACACACTATACAGGTGATTCAATAAGATGGAAACAATTTCAATAAGCTGTATTTCCTGAACTACATGTTATATTTTAATTCTGTAAATTACATTTTGAAAGAGAAAGTTTTAAATTTTAATTTACATACATGAAAGTTTATAGATGTTCAATGTGTCCTCCTCCGGCCGCACGTACAACATCTAGACTGTAACTGAACTCATCCCAAACTCTCTGACGCATGTCTTGGGTCACTGAGTTGACTGCAGCTGTGATACGATAGTAGATATAATTGTTCATTGAACTGGGTATAATAAATCTTTCATTTATTTAAATAAATTTACATAAAACTTACATTAAACGATGCAAGTACGATGTACTTATTCAAAGTGTAGGTTGGTTTACACAGTTTATTTTTATAAAATGTAGTTACAGAATTTACATAGTAATAAATTTTACTATCAAAAACTTACATTATACGATGCAAGTACGATGTACTTATTCAAAGTGTAGGTTGTTTTACACAGTTTATTTTTATAAAATGTAGTTACAGAATTTTCATAGTAATAAATTTTACTAACAAAAGAAAGAATGAATACAAGTGAGTAGGTGAATAATAGGACTCACTACCTCTTAACAAGTGAGTAGGTGAAAAATAGGTCTCACTAGCTCTTAGTAGTAGTAGTAGTAGTAGTACTGTTCCGACAGTTTATTGACTTTTCTGTCTCATGAGTTTAAATAGACTTCACTTCATGGTAATAAATTTTACTAGTTGAATAACTTTAGTTGAACTGTAAGAGAGAGAAGGTAAGTTAATCTGTACAAATATAGGTAGCTTCCTTCGTTCTTCATAGATGTTGTTTATACACGTGACAGTATGTTCATTCCCGATGCTGAAGTTCTTTTCGCCCTCGAAGGTCGTGTCGTTTCTTTGCGGTTCTCTTTCATAGAACAAGATGTCCGCGATGTATTGTTTTTTTTTGGTGAAATGAAACCGTCCGTTATAGATGAACTGGTCTACTATGGAGATCATTTAGGCGGCAACATCAAGTGGTATATTGCTATGCACGCCGAAATGGAAAAAACTGTATACCACGAGGAGGGAGCGGAACCAACTACTATTGTCCAGACGGCTGTTTTTCATGGTAAGACGAGACAGTTAATAAACGTTAATATAAGTATCCCTGAAATGGACAATCAATACGAAGACGCGATTGAAAAAATCCAAAGTAGTATTGAATCGTATACGTCATGTGGTAGTGGATGGACGTTGAAAAAAATCATGATATGTGATTTACATATTGTCCAATACTGTCCCCTCTACGGTGCTGGTTCGTTTATTCCCACTCCCAAAAAGATCAGCGACCGTAAGGCGGTCATAAATATTAAAAATGAGAATGACCGTATGTGTTTTATTTGGTGCATATTAGAACACATCTACCAACAACCAGACTATCACAAAATGATAAGCTGGTACAAAAAATATTTAAAGTTCTTAAACACAAACGGTATCAGCTACCCCGTGAAATTAACAGACATTCCTAAATTTGAACAGCAAAACCCTACCATATCAATTAACGTTCTAAGTTATGAAACTGACACTGACGTATTTTACCCTGTATACGTTACTAAATACCGAAATCGTGAACATGTAATTCATTTACTTTTGCTACCCGGACCCACACGTGAACAATTCCATTACTGTCTTATAAATACAAAAACTGACATTCGTACGGGACACCAGTACAATGGTTTGTCTCGACTATTAAGTATGTGTCAATCATCTAATCATCACACTTCATATTATTGTAATTATTGCTATCACCGATTTACTGGTGTTAAAGGTAAATCAAACCGCGACAAGCACACGTTAACTTGTCAAGAATTTGGTCTCCAACGGACAACATTACCAGACCCCAAAGACCCCGTAAAATCTTTTATGAAATTTAGTGAGTTTCAAAAAACTCTAAAAGTCCCTTTCACGATTTACGCAGACCTTGAATCTTTCGTCACACCACTACACACCTCCCACCCACGACAAGTAGACGAGAATGGTCGTCCAGAGGCTTTCAATCATCCCACACATAAACATACAGCAAGCGGGTTTTCCTATGTAATTGTTGACGAAGACGGTAATATATTTCGAGGTCCAGTTACATATCGAGCCCAGAGTGACGATGATAATGTTGTCGAAAAAATGATGGGACAATTGATCGGAATCGGCAAAGAACTTGATGATAAGTTGAAAAAATGTGTTCCCATAAATATGACGCCTGACGATTATCGTACATATTATTCTTCCACCTTGTGTATGCTATGTAATGAACCTTTTGTTTCTACCGATAATTACAAGGTGCGTCATCACTCCCACACCACAGGTAAGTTTCTAGGTGCCGCTCACAATATATGCAATCTGAAAGCCCCTTACGTGAAACACATTCCTGTTTTCTTCCACAATCTTCGCGGCTACGACAGTCACCATATCGTCCAAGCACTAGGGAAATTTAAAGGAGATAAAATATCTTGCATCGCCAACAATAGTGAGCGATTCATGTCAGTGACCGTCAACAATTTACGCTTCCTAGACTCCTATCAGTTCCTGGACGATTCTCTCGGTACACTAACGGAAAATTTAAAAAACCATTGTACTGATGTAGCCGGCACATTCAAACGTCTCTCATCACGTTTTCAAAACACCACCGTTCGCGATCTGTTACTCCGAAAAGGTGTGTACTGTTACGAATACATGACAGACTGTTTTAAATTTAACGAGACGCAATTACCTAGTCCGGACAAGTTTTATAGTTCACTGAATCGTGAATCTGTAACAGACGATGATTACGTCCACGCTCAACGCGTATGGAACGTGTGTAACGTTCAAAATATGGGCGACTACCACGATTTCTATCTTGAGTGTGACACATTACTTCTCGCTGACGTCTTTGAGAACTTTCGTTCCTTGTCAATGCAACATTACAACCTCGACCCCTGCCATTTCTACTCCGCTCCCAACATGTCTTGGTCAGCCATGTTGAAGATGACCAACGTGTCTCTTGAACTGTTGACTGACATCGACATGCATCTGTTTATCGAACGAGGAGTGCGAGGAGGAGTGGCTCAAATTCCAAAACGGTTCGCTTCAGCCAACAACAGTTCGTTTCCGGAACAACACAATAAAGATGCCCCCACGTCATGGATCCAATACTTGGATTGCGTAAACCTGTACGGTCATGCAATGTCCCAGCCACTCCCCACCAGTGAATTCAAGTGGGTCGAAAAAGAGGAAATTCCAAAATTTAACTGGTTGTCCATTCCCTCTGATTCGCCCACAGGTTTTATTTTGGAAGTTGATCTCGAATACCCAAAAGAGCTACACGATCAACACCGTGACTACCCGTTGGCCCCGGAAAACAGAGTACCACCACACCTCTCCCCTTTTCTAAGAAAACACTCAAGAAAGATTGGCAAGCAACCTAAACTTTTGACCACCTTGTACGACAAGGAAAAGTACATAGTTCACTACCGTACACTGCAACTGTATCTGTCGCTTGGGTTACGATTGAAAAAAGTCCATCGCGTAATCCAATTCAAGCAGTCCGATTGGCTTCGTACATACATAGAGTTCAACGCCAATCTTCGGAAACATGCCCGTAACGATTTCGAGTCCCGGTTCTTTAAGCTTCTGAACAATGCAGTGTATGGTAAATCGCTGGAAAATGTTCGTAAACATACCGATTTCAAACTTGTTAATCAACCTAACAACCTGGACAAATGGATCTCTCAGCCACGCATGAAACGGTGGTACACCTACAACCCTGAAGTAGTAGGTATCGCCCTGAACAAAGCACAAGTTATGTTAAACCGTCCCATTTACGTAGGGTTCACAATCTTGGACCTCAGCAAATATATAATGTACAATTTTCATTATAATTACGCAAAGGCTAGGTACGGTGAAAATATTTGTCTATTAATGACCGACACTGACAGTTTGATGTATGAGGTGAAAACGGTAAACGTTTACGATGACATGAGTGAACGCCTGGGTCTCTTTGACACCTCAAACTTTCCACCGACTCACGCCTGTTACAGCACCATCAACAAGAAGAAAGTCGGCACTTTTGCCGATGAAACTCACGGAGTACCAATCAAAGAGTTTGTCGGACTCCGTGCTAAGATGTGCAGTTTTATGACTAAAGACAATGAAAAACGAGTGGCAAAGGGGGTCAACCGTGTTTGTATCAAGAAAGACTTGCGACACCAGTCGTACTTGGACTGTCTATTAAAAAAGAAATTGACATACACAAAGTGTTCATCGATTCGCAGTCG
The DNA here is from genome assembly GCA_035578175.1 of Catonia carolina. Classification (NCBI taxonomy): domain Eukaryota; kingdom Metazoa; phylum Arthropoda; class Insecta; order Hemiptera; family Achilidae; genus Catonia; species Catonia carolina. The sequence goes on along the minus strand of JAQMRL010000001.1, from coordinate 62,909,135 downwards.
ATTACACAATATTTACTCTATAGACATCAACAAACTCTCACTTTCACCATTCGACGACAAACGTTACGTACTTGACGATGGTCTTGACACGCTCCCGTACGGTCACTACTCTCTAGACAACGCGGTCAATGATGTCGACTACAGACCAATATCACCATCTCCAGCAAAACGTGCTCGAGTAGAGTACAATGAACCAGGTCCCTCGTCCCGTCCCGACTCCCTCCTCTAGGCTATATACAGGGTGATTCATGAAGTTCTCCCCCCACTTCTACAGCACATTGTACTAGTAAAAATAATGAAAAAATGTTATATAAACATAGGTCCGAAAACGCTTCGTTAGCGAGTTACAGCTAGCGAAAGTTTCGCCTGGATTTCAGTTCACCAGGTGAAATGAGGTCTTCCTGGAATTGTGGTAAGGTAGATTAAGGGGCAAATTCAATCATTTCTTATGGTTTTTGATCTGATAAATTGAATAAAACAGGTCCCAGATCTGTAAGTTAAATAGTTTTTAAGAAAACCAGTGTCAAATGCAAAAAATGGAGTGAAAAACTTATTTTTTCATCTTTGGGCAAGGATAACTGTGTTATTTCACCAAGAAACAGTTAAAATTTTTCAATAAAACATGTAGAAAATTTTATTCTGAACAAACCGGTGTAAATTAAGTACACAGAAAGCGAATAGATGTTTGATTAAATGAGTTTTTATTCATAAGAGTACAAAGTAAAATTAACCGGAAAAACTAAAATGAAAAAATGTGTTTTTTTCACTCCATTTTTTTGCATTTGACACTGGTTTTCTCAAAAACTATTCGCTCTCTGTGTACTTTATTTACACCGGTTTGTTCAGAATAAAATTTTCTACATTTTTTATTGAAAATTTTTAACTGTTTCTTGGTGAAATAACAAAGTTATTCTTGCCCAAAGATGAAAAAATGTGATTTTCACTCCATTTTTTGCATTTGACACTGGTTTTCTCAAAAACTATTTAACTTACAGATCTGGGACCTGTTTTATTCAATTTATCAGATCAAAAACCATAAGAAATGATTGAATTCGCCCCTTAATCTACCTTACCACAATTCCAGGAAGACCTCATTTCACCTGGTGAACTGAAATCCAGGCGAAACTTTCGCTAGCTGTAACTCGCTAACGAAGCGTTTTCGGACCTATGTTTATATAACATTTTTTCATTATTTTTACTAGTACAATGTGCTGTAGAAGTGGGGGGAGAACTTCATGAATCACCCTGTATATATATCCTTCCATAGTCGATCATATGATTGTAATTTCACCCGAATTAAAAGCAACAGCATCATGGACATCCGATCGGGTATCGCAAACGAACTGCACAGACAGGCGCGCAAGAACTTTCCTAGGAGAACGACCACGTTGAAAGGCAGACATGACCTGTACCAGGCTGATCTAGTGGAAATGGGTAAATATGCAAAATTAAATAATAATTTTAATTACATACTAACTATAATTAATTGTTTTACTAAAGTCGCCGACGCGATACCGATAAAAAGAAAGACAGGAGTGATGGTAGCTAACGCATTGAGACTGTTTCTAAAATCACACCCAATGCGTAATTTACAAACGGACGATGGAAAGGAATTTTTCAATGTACACGTACAGAATCTGCTAAAACAACACAATATCAATCATTACGCCACGTTTTCTGAAAAAAAGGCTGCCATAGTAGAACGGTTCAATAGGACGTTAAAGACGCAAATGTGGCGTGTTTTCACCAAACAGGGTTCATATAATTGGTTGAAAATATTACCCGGGCTTATCACCAAATATAACAACACTTTTCACAGGTCTATTGGAATGAAACCGAATCAAGTTGATGGTAAAAATGAAAAACAAGTGTTGAATCGATTAAACCGTGTACCCAAACGTGTAGCCAATATAATAAAACGTGAATTTAAAGTCGGTGATAAAGTTCGCATTAGTAAGCACAAGATGGTGTTTACCAAAGGATACTTACCTAATTGGACCAATGAGGTCTTTACCGTGTACAAAATACAACCAACTTTACCATTAACGTACCTTCTCAGCGATAGTAGAGGAGAAATATTAAAAGGTGGCTTTTACGGTCACGAGTTGATGAAAACAAAATACGACGACGTGTTCCTGGTGGAAAAGGTATTGCGTCGTAAAGGAGACATGCTGTTGGTCAGGTGGTTAGGTTTCGATAAATCACATGACTCGTGGGTGAAGAAAGGTGATATTTTATAAATGTACATGTTTTCACTGTCATTGTCACATTTGAGTTTGACATGTGGTCGGTGACGTTTGTACTTTCAATGTTCTTTCTCGTTGTAGTAGTTACAGACAAAACAAATTTCCATTACACACTATTCAACAGCTCTCCGTTCGATGATACGATCAAATTTCACTTGAAGGGATGTATCCATTCGTTGCAAGGATATAATGTCCCATCTGATTTTGAAAAAATTTACAGTTTATGGTACTACTTGAGCAGAGACAATTTAACCTTTAACGTCTGTACGTTTCGTGAACTGTATAGCGTGTCAAAATGCATAAACTTAAAAACAATCGACCCATTGGACAAGAAAGTGAATGATATTATCAACAATTCTATTTCACCAATAGATGGTAATTTAATGTGTAACAAATCATGTGTACCACCACAAGAAAAAAATACCTTAAAATTTGATTACAGCGGTGTAGGTATAATAGCTTTATTGGTTGTCTATGCATTGTTTGTCTTTGTCGGAATCGGAGCAAATTTTTATATGACGTACAAAAACAGTAAAAGGGTATATATTGCACGCAATTAAGTATAATCGCTTTGTTCCAATCAACCAGTCAACTATAATGGAACGTATTCCTCAAAAAGATAAACTCGATGTAATAAATTTTGACAAGTACACCGAACCCATGAAATCGAAGCACGGAAAACGACACAGCAATCTCCTTCCCAACACAATCAGGTGTATAATTTGCGGTCCCTCAAATTGTGGAAAAACGAATTTACTGTTTAATCTGATTTTCTCCGAGAACGGACTGAAATTTAAAAATTTATATGTTTTTTCAAAGTCGCTGAAGCAACCGAAATATCAGTTTTTATCTCACATAATGAAGGGCGTACCTACTGTCGGTTATTTTACATTTAACGAAAACGAAAATGTTTACCATCCGAGTAAAGCCAGACCCAATTCTTTGATGGTATTTGACGACATTGCATGCGAAAAACACGACAACATAAGAAACTATTTCACAATGGGACGTCACAACAAATTAGACACCTTTTATTTGGGTCAATCGTACAGTAGGATCCCCAAACATTTGATCAGAGACAACGCCAACTTGATTGTTGTATTCAAACAAGACGATTTAAATTTACATCATATTCATTCGGATCACGTAAATACTGACATTCCGTTTAATAAATTTAAAGAAATCTGCTCGTTGGCATGGAACAATAGCAATGGAAAAAATTTTCTCGTAGTAGACAAAGACAGCAATATAAATGAAGGTCGTTATCGGGTCGGTTTTGATGAGTTTGTTCGGGTATAAATACGAGTGATTCACCACCAAACTACTCGAGTGTTTGTAAAATGGATAAGCGACAATTGTCGGTGGCGTTACAGGTGCAACGTTTACGGGACAATATTAATCGTAAGCATAGAGCTTTCACGACGGGTGTGATTGAGTCTGAGGAGCTTTTGGAGAAACGTTTGAGACCGATTGTCACTCCTTTGAAAGAATTCATCAAAAAATCGGACGATGTGGTTAAAACAGAAGAAGAAGAAGAAGAAGGAGAAGGAGAAATGTTGAAGAAAAAGCGTTGGGATGACACAGAGTTTCCATTTAAGTCGTTTGCACCAGATCAAACCAGTACGCCGACCGCGCCTAGAAGAAAATCAATAGCGAACGAATCAAGAGTAATTGATTCCATGAGCGATAAAAATCCCACCAAATATTATCTGCAAATGCTGATAGATGATGTCACTAACACGATGGATCATGTGTACGGGGTATACTTGAAAAACGACAAGTTGATGATTGGTGATAAAGAGGTGAAATTTGGTCGTATGAAATTATCAATCGGTAGAGTGAGTTACAACATGACCGCGGGTCTTCACTCGTTGATCTTTGAAAAGGAACCCGTCTCGTATACTACAGACGATCTGCACACATACCACAAGATATTGATACAAACAAACGCCTATCGGCAAGGATATGATCCAGGGCGACAGATAAACTCGAATCGTGGTTACAAATACATACAAATTATCAAACCTCTGTTCAACAAAGCCACTCCTCCTGCAGCTGCTCCTCCCCCCGTAGGAAGCGGTATGGTGTTGACAGACAGTCGTATTCAGTACGTGCATTGGGACGATGTGAACGAACTATGTGACCGGTTGCGGTTGTTGATGGCGTCACAAGCGGCCGGCAATGTCGGTCATACAAACGAAATCCAATCGATAGTTGAGGAACTGCGTGAAGCCGGTATTATAAAAGGCGGTGCGCTGAAAACAAATCGACACTACTGAGTGAACAATGAGTATCGACAAGTTTGGTCACTCCAATAGATACGTCAGACGACGTTATAGTGAGGGTGATCAATATCATCATCACCATGTTGCTGGCCACCCGTCCGGGTTTAAATTAAAGTTGACCAAAGACGGTGACATTGACGTGCAGGGAAAACGTTTACGTAATTTGAGTGTTCCTTTATCAGATACAGACGCTGCACGTAAAGTCGATTGTATTACACTTGATCCAAACTCGTTGAGCGTTGATGTGAAGAAGAGAAAAATTATCAACGTGGCCGATCCTGAGGCGGATAGTGACGCAATCAATTTTCGGACCATGAAAAAAGCTTGTTTGACAACTAATCTGTCTGACAACGTTTACGATGCCAACTATATGCGCGTAAGAAATGTTGGAGAACCCGTCGACAAAAACGATGCTGTACCCGTCCAGTACCTTTCAAAAAACTACGCCACCAAGGCGGACATGCGAACCACTCTAGAAGCGACATCATCAGCAACAGCAGCCGTAGCAGCAAGTCTAGATGCAGTAGCGGCAGGAGCAGCGACAACAGATTCCGAAGGAAATCCAGCGTTCAACAATAAACGCCTGACGGCGGTGGGTACACCCATCAACGACCAAGACGCGATCACCTTGAAATATCACAAAGAACACACTAGTTTGGATGTGGACCCGTCCACGAAGCAAGTAGACATGCACAATTATGTGGTGAAAAATGTTGGCGTGCCCGACGAAGACAACGATGCCGTCACACTCGGCTATCTAAACTGGAATTATGCCAAGCAATCGGCTTTGGAAAAGGCGCTCGTATTCGGTGAGGACGGTGATAAAAGTGTGGACGTGAAAAAGTGCAGACTCATCAATGTGGCGAGTGGAAAAAGTGAAAACGACGCGACCAATTTAAATCAAGTGCGGGACGTTTGCAACGAAGTGTTTGAAACGTCTGTGCAAATGGCGATTCATCTGCAAAAACAACAGCGTGGTGAACGAACCGCCTCCGGTGATGTAAACGAATTTAAAAATTTGACTCAATCATTAAGAGACCGGTTGCAAGAGTTCAGCGAGACGTATTATATTTCACCTGAAGTTTTGGTTGGTCCTCCAGGACCAGCAGGCGTTCCAGGTCCACAGGGTGAACAGGGAGCGCCAGGACCACGTGGAGAATCGGGTGAAGGAATGAAATTTAATTCAAAACTGCAAGCGTTCGATGTGCAAGGAAAACGCATTATTAACGTTCCACATCCAATAGGACCGACAGACGCCGTAAACAGAGATTACGTTACGCAAGCCTTAACAAACTTTTTAGATGTTGTAGAGAGATCGCAACGGCGTAAAATCAGAAGTGTACATGGACTGGAGGCGCTTCCATTGACGCCTGAAGAAGTGGTGGACGATCCAAAAATAGATCAAATAGCCAAAGATTTTTTGGACACGCTGATAAAAATTATTCATCGGCATCAACATTACAAGATGGGACCAGAATTGCAACCAATAGTCGGTCCACAAGGACCTCCAGGCAAAGCAGGACCGAAAGGAGATAGGGGTTTTGGCTTCAAATTAGATAAAAAAGGTGATGGATATGATATGGAAAATAGAAGACTTACAAACGTAGGCGCACCATCGTTTGGAAACGATGCAGTAATATTATCTTATTTAAATGATAGACTAAACAGTGGCAGCAATATGAAAACTGAACAGCCCACTAGTGGGGTTTCATATACTCTTAACATGGATGACATTTGAGATTAAAATAATATGATGATTACATATTAAAACATCATTTTTTCCTCAATATAGATGTAAAAAAAGATATAAAAGTGTGTGCAAAAACTATAAATATGTGTGAGAATGTTTGTAAAACGTCAGAAGGGAGCAGGACTGCTTGACGCAATCAGCGAGATCGGCGGTAAGATATTGAATCGTACCATCGACTTATTACCGGTAGAACTACATATTCCTGGTTACCAGTACTGTGGACCCGGTACTAAATTACAGGAGCGGTTGAGACGAGGCGATCGAGGGATAAATAAATTGGATTCAGCGTGTAAGGAACACGACATCGCTTACTCAAAGTACACCGACAGCGGAAAACGGGCAGAAGCGGATCGGGTGTTGGCTGAACGAGCGTGGGAACGGGTAAAAGCGGGTGACGCAAGTGCAGCAGAGAAAGCGGCCGCGTGGACAGTGACAAACCTGATGAAGCTGAAAACTAAATTTGGAGGCGGATTACGACGACGACTACGACGACGACGACGTAGGAGTGGACGTGAACGGTCTCGCCGTGCAGCAGCAGAAGCAGCTACCACAGTAGTAGGACAAGGATTGTATTTAAAAAATTACAAAGGCCGCGGTGTGTACTTGAAAAATTACAAAGGGCGCGGTCTGCAGTTGAGGAAAAAAAAAACCTCAACTCGTTGCCGTCGCGTCCGCTAAACGGTCAAGAACTTCTACAATATGCTGACCAGGTAACGTATTTTCGGGGCGTTTTCATGTTGAACAACCTGCCGACGCGGGTACGAAAAAATGAAAGCGGAATCGTGAATTTGGACAAAGAAAGTGGGCGTGGTACTCATTGGGTGTGTTATCGCAAACTCGCCGATCACGTCAACTATTATGACAGTTATGGTAACTTACGTCCGCCACCGGAGTTGGTACGATATTGGAAAACTGGGTTAAATGGATCGCGAATCACTGTACAATACAACTATAAAAGAGAGCAGAAAAAAGTCAACTGCGGTCATTTGTGTTTGAAATTTTTACGAGCACAGTAAAACGTTTTCTATTTCCGGCCGCGGTTCGGTACTTCAATGTGATGTTTTTCCCCCCGTCGAACTTGGCAGCACCACCGACTGGGAAATCGGACTAATCAATCTATCCACTTACAACACAATCCCAAACGTGGAAAAAGATGTTAACAACACCTTTTTTTTGGCAATGCAGACGCCGGGCAACATCAACTGCCTGACGCAGAAGGTAAAGTTATAGTTTCCGACGAACCGATCAACAGGGGCAGGGCGACCACAATGTACTCGGACGTCGAACAGAAAATTCTAGATAAAGATAAGTCGAATGCTGGGGTGTCGATCGTGATACCACAAGGCGCGTACGAGCTGGAAGATTTAGAGAAATACATAAAAGAGACGTGTTTACGAGCTAACATTCCACTGGAATTTCATCTTAAAGCAAACAATAATACTCTGCATACTGAAATTTACTCGTCACGTCCTATAGATTTCACACAACCAAACAATTTGTCTGCAATGTTAGGTTTTACAGAGCGGGTGTTGGAGCCAAACAAATAGCACGTATCAGAAAACGAAGTAAACATCATCAAGGTAAATATCATCAGGGTGTTGTGCAATATTGTGCAAGGATCTTACGATAACGGAAAAGAAACACATATTCTACATGAATTTCCCTTGGCCGTTGACCCTGGTTATAAACTGTTGGAGACGCCTACCAACGTTATATATTTACCGGTAAACGTTAAACGCCTTCAGTCTATTGTCATCCGCCTGGAGGACCAAGAAGGGAATCTGATAAACTTTGCAAACGAAGTAATCTCTTTGCGATTGCATTTAAGACGTACAAGAGATGGGTCTGGTTATTTTACCGCGAAAAACATATAAGTACAATGAACACACATGTTCAGTTGGCAGTCGTAAGTCGACCTTGAACAAGTTGAAACCTCATAACATACGGTTTTTAAAATCCATAGGTTTTCGTGTTTGAGGTGTCATGGAAGTGTTGAACGTTCAAGATAAACCGGTTTTCAATGATGTATTTACAAGTTGGGAGTACCACAGTCACACACCGTACGCGTCAACCACTTACAACAATAATGATGAGATAAGAATCCCTATTCAACAACAAGATGTATTCACATTGCCCAGCGAAAGCTTCCGGCCGCGTTGGCGATGTTGGTAACGTGCTCGCCTCTCATCACGCGGTCTTGGGTTCGAATCCCACTCGGGCATGGCATTTTTTCATACGTTACAAAAAATTCATTTCATCCTTCACCGTCTGCATTAGCAGCAATTTGCATAACAGTCGGACGTTAAACCAAAAAAAAAAAAAAAAAAAAAAGAAAGCTTCCTCTACATTGAAGGTACGTTACTGGAAAAGGCAGACACAGTGAACGTTAACTATAAATTAGTGAATAACGCGATCGCTTTTCTTTTCGATGAAATCAGGTACGAAATTAGCGGTATAGAAGTGGATAGGGTAAAGAATCCTGGGATTACATCTACAATAAAAAATTATCTTACCTTAAATGCAAACGATAAGGCTCTTGCGAACGCAGGTTGGAACGAATCAAACGGTTCGATCTCTGTAGATAGCACGAGTGGAAAATTTTCATTTTGTTATCCGTTAAAATTTCTCTTACCCGTCTTTGACGATTACACCAAAATCACTTTACCCGTCAAGCAAGAACTGATACTTTTGCGTGCTCCGACCGATAAAGACGCTGTCCTGTTGCCAGATGCGAAAAAAGATTTCTTATTGACATTGAAAAAAGTTCTTTGGAAAATACCTTACATTCGTGTGAATGACGTGACACGATTAAGTTTGTTGAAACTTGTTGAATCAGACAGACCAGTTCAGATATTCTTTCGGAGATGGGAATTACACGAATACCCATCTTTCCCACAGACAAACCATCATCTGTGGTCGGTTAAGACTTCTTCACACATGGAAACGGCTAGGTACGTGATTGTCGCCTTTCATACAAAAAAGAAAGCTAACCCAAACGCTAATCCTTCACAGTTCAACAGCGGCGGTGGTTCAGTCGCAGTCCGCAATGTTAAGTTATATTTGAACAGTGAGTATTTTCCATACGATAATTGTGCACGGTGATATGAACTTGTTTTACGACGCCTATTCTCGGTTTAAATCGTCCTACTCGTGTGACACTGGTACAGGTCCTTTTTTAAATTTGTCAGAATTCAAGCAGAACGGTGCAGTATACGTTATTGACTGTTCTAAGCAAAATGAAACTTTAAAAACGGGTGCCGTTGATTTAAGGTTGGAAATCGAAACGGAACAAACGGTACCCGCTGAAACGGTAGCTTACTGTTTGATCGTTTACGATGCCGTGGTGGAATACAAACCGTTAACTGGCACGGTACGTAAACTTTTGTAATGAGTGTACCAACCTATATATATATAAATTGTATCTACATACTAGAAAACACTTTAGTTTTATCTCGGCAGTATGGGCTCACGGTATTCTCTGTCGCAGGACGCTGAGGACACGGAAACACTGTTGCCAGGACGGACAACACCATCAATAAACGGTATGTATTACATATTTTTACCGCTAACATACACGTTAAACAATAAATTTGATAAACATGTAAGCGTCGGGCTGGTTTGTTCCAATCAAAACTTTAATACCGCGGTCGTATTCACAGCCCCTCGCAAACGTGTGGTCTTGTCGTACCACTTGTGGAAATTAATGGTGAATAATCGGGATCACATACAACTAGCGTTGGACAAGAGCACAAAAATTACATGTCACTTAAAAGCCATCACAGATGACAACTCACATTCCGTGGTGGAGGTGAAACAAATTTTTGGAAAATGGTACGTTCAGGTTGTCGATAATAAAAACAATAAAATTTCTTTGACAACCTCCGAGTGGTTTTGGTTTGATAAACATATACCAAGCCTGACTAAACATGTACGTGACATATGGTATGACGAATCAAAGATTGTAGAGGGGATAACTAAGGTAAAAACGTCACATGTTGCGTGGTGGACAGACAGGTTGCAAGATGAGTATGCTGCGTATAAAACAATTGTAAAATCGCAAGAGGAGACAGTGGACTAGTGACTCGTGAGATGTACGATTCGGTAGTTGACGATTTAACGCTTTTTGTTGGCGGTGTAGCGGTTCCGTTTTCGGCCACATGCAAATTAAAACACAGCTACTTGATGATTGCCGATTTTACTTTCCATCATTTTTCACAACCGGATGACGTTAAAATTGAAATTAAATTTAAAAATAAATCCAGAACGTATATCTGTGAATTTGAATGTAATGACGTGAAAAAAATGTCTCATGTCGGTTCGGGAAAAATATGTTTTGTAGGTTTCACACGTGATCCATATGATGGTAAAATACAAAAGTTTATGTTGGACGACCATGTGTGCAATAAACGTTCGTCGACGGTAGCACAAGACGAGAAATTGATTCTGTCACTGTCCGTGTTCGATACAATAGATAGACGAGTCGCCTTTGATACGGTAGACGGACCAAGTACCACTCGCACTGATTCATGTAATCGAACGCTAGTCGGTTTTGAGGGGTGGGAAAAATCAACAGAGTCGTACGGTTTATGTACAAGATACGTAAAAGATCATCTTATTTTGTCTGTGTATATATTATTCTATATTGGCAATACTGGTTATTATGTGACACTGTAAATAAATTGAAAGAACAGTTAGTTTCTCAATCAGTGTGGTAAAATGTCTCATTCAAGTTGCATATGTAAATTTCAAGCTTTCTACGATAACAGCAATGACTTTGTGCTTAAAGAATTTGTTGTTTTAGATTTAAACACACGTTCTTTTGTTCATTTACACTTTAAGCCACCATTCGATCGAGGTGAGTTGAATTGTATTTACAGAAAAACTGCACACTGGTTAGAATCACGTTTTCACGGTTTAATTTGGGAAGAAGGTGATATTCCATACAGTTTGACAACAGTCAAAAATATTCTCTATCAGTATAAATTTATTTACACAAAAGGACGTGAAAAACAAGTTTATTTAAAGTCATTAGTTGATGGGGTTGTTATTAATTTGGATGAGTGTAAACATTTAATACCAAGGTTAACAAACGAAAATAAAGTTCATTGTCCTGTCACCACGGGTACACACAAGACCGATGGTAGAATGAGATGTTCTCTTTCAAAGTGTATTCATCTCGCAAAATGGTTAACTTGCGATTACAGAAGGGAAAGTGACAGATTGTCAACCTTTGCGGAACATACGGAAAACGTACGTGAAATAGCAAAATGTGGTTTTTATTTTGACAAAAATTCTGACTCTGTTTGTTGTATGTCGTGTAAAATGCACTTTCAACATATAGACAGTGTACTAGCAGATCATGTAAAAGATTCACCGTCTTGTAACTTGTTGATTAGCTATATCAATAACGTACCAATGACTCTGGAACATATTGTTCCGAGGAGGGAACACTTGACATCTTTGATGTGATTGTTGAGGCTCTGTCGACTTAACTTGTCTCGTTTTGAGAAAAAATAAAAACATTTTTTTCTCTGACGTCATCCTCGTGATTGATGTTGAATGAAAGGGGCTCTGGAGGTCTAAAAACCACCGTTGATTAGTGTCACGGGCACTCTCTGTGTGTTACGGACGATCTCCGATCACCAACTGAAAAAAAGTATACAGGGCGCTGATGGCTTAAACTCCACCGCTGACAAAGATCACGGCAATCCTCTTGCAAGATTGAACATGTGTTTGTGTGAATGAGGTCTTAGATGTATGCGTTCCCTTTTGAAATTGTAGTGAAACTAAGCTTTTTTTTATCAAGATCATTAATACGTCAAGAATTTTGAAAAAATTAAAAAACACATTTATTGCTTCATTGTTTTCCTTCATGTGTGTGTGGTCATTTTCCTTAGTTTAATATTTTTAATCAACTCTTGGTATTTGAATGTGAGTGTTTATCTGAATTGTATCAACAAAGATATTTATAAAAATGTAAACACTTTAGTCAATGCAAAAAAAAAAATTTTTTAAATGCGGTTGTAGGCCTACGTTACGTTTTTTTGTGACCTCAGTTGCATAAAAGACAGCTGTGGGGGAGGGTCCGCTTGTTAAATAGAAAAAACCCAACGCGCCTTTGTCATAACCGCATACGGTGGTGGGGAAAAATGATGGTATATAAGCGGTGAGAACTCGGTGAGCGGTTCCATTCACTGTTAAACTCAAACTATGAACGCTGACGAAGAACCTTACCAATCCGGCTCATACGTCGAACATTGTCAGAAATATCACGGTGAATATTGTGATGGGCGTCGACACTGGGTGATGTGTGTCAGTCCAGGACCGTGGGAACGATCTCAACATATCAGCACAGAATGTTGGCTTCCAGAAAAGTGTAAATTGAACAAAAGGCAGGAGCATCAGGCTGAACATCATATAGATACGTGTGACGGTATTGTTCATTGTTATAATATATGCACAGCAAAAGATGGAGAACATTGTTTAGAAGATGTTGTGAAAGTCTTTTGCGAAGCGAATTGCGATGTAGCGAGACGGTTAAAGGAAAACGAGGTTTGATTTGATCCGGTGTAAGAGCGATGGTACACGCGTACGATACAACACAGTTTACACAGAACAACACTAAATACACTTACAGACAAACAAAAACACCTTAAACACCTAGGCTAAATACAAATTTATAAATAGAAATTTAAAAAAAAAAATTTGTTTCTAAATTTGTAGTTCAGCCTATACGATGGTCCAAAGGCTCTAGACACGTTGCTTTATTCGATTCAGCACTATGATTCGGACAAAGGAATGTGTTTTAAACTTGTGATGGAGGTGTGTTAATACAGAAGTAAATCGTATCTTGATATGACCGCTTTTGAACTTTCCAAGTCTAGACATTTAGATTTCGAATGCAAACAAGAGTGTTGGTAGGCGTCTGTACCATATTTTATGTTTAAAGTAAATTATATAGAATAATTCATTGCCGATGAAGTAATAAACTGATTGTGTAATATTATTTTCTCTGGGACGTACAATATTTATTGCTTTCATGAGAAACAACTTTTATAAATACACAAGATACAAGAGAGGTACATTTTTACGATGACAGTGGGAATGTTTTACAACCGAAGGAAATATATGACCGCTTCTGACCTTATCAAGCTGCTAGGCGTCAGTACCATATTTTATGTTAAAAGTAAATTATATAGAATAATTCATTGCCGATGAAGTAATAAACTGATTGTGTAATATTATTTTCTCTGGGACGTACAATATTTATTGCTTTCATGAGAAACAACTTTTATAAATACACAAGATACAAGAGAGGTACATTTTACAATGACAGTGGGAATGTTTTACAACCGAAGGAAATTGTATGACCGCTTCTGACCTTATCAAGCTGCTAGGCGTCAGTACCATATTTTATGTTTAAAGTAAATTATATAGAATAATTCATTGCCGATGAAGTAATAAACTGATTGTGTAATATTATTTTCTCTGGGACGTCCAATGTTTATTGCTTTCATAAGAAACAACTTTTATAAATACACAAGATACAAGAGAGGTACATTTTACAATGACAGTGGGAATGTTTTACAACCGAAGGAAATTGAATGACCGCTTCTGACCTTATCAAGTTTAGACATTTACATTTAAATAGTAAGAAAATGACGCCAGTCGCCAGTATAATTTTATTTTTAATGCAAATTATATGTTACGTTGTCAGGTGAATAAGATAGAAAATATAATTTTGTCTGGGAGGAACAATATTTATTGCTTTTTGTGAGAAATAATCTCCTTTTCATTATACTAGCAGTACATGCATGGTAGAATCATTATTTATGATGCAGTAAATTATTAATCATTCCTCTGGCTGTAAAAGTCAGCAACTTTATGCATTCAGTAAAATTGCAATGCGTTTTACAAGCGTTTCTTTTATATTAGACTGACAGGTCAACGACAGTCTACAAGAGGTAGTTGAACTTACAAGTTCACTTTAGTATAAAACACATTCTAAAGGTTCTTCATACATTTCGTGTTGTTCAAAATGAACAGACATATAGAGACACAATACTACATTTGGTTTCATATTTTCACGTATTTACATGTTGATTCACTAGAATCCTGTTATTATGTTTGCAAACTTTTTAGACTTATGACAATGAACGAACTAAAAACAGAGAGACGGAAAATAACCTTTTTGAATAACTTACGCACCAGCGTACGATTACGTTACATTTCTTTGAACGATTTCGAAGAAGAACGAAAGAAACACTATTTGTCATTGATTTATAACGGATATTATTTTTCAAAATCTCTTAATCTTTTCACCTGTAGCGGTTGTAATTTGAGTAGTTCATTTAACGTTCCAATTCAACCATCTGAAATTAATCATTTGGCTGCATGTAAATTTTATTTTCGTGATTTTTGCGAATTGCCTTGCTTCCACTCAACCTGGTATATTTTTCACCCTGAACGTAAGAAGTACTGGCATATGAACGTTTTAAAGAGATATTTAAAACTTCAATTTCCATGGGTAAGAATTTCGTTAATGTTTAAAAAAAAATTTGGGATATGTACGCTTCAGGTAGATTTTAAGGTGAATATTACATATCGAAAAATCCTTTTAGATTTCATTAACTTACCGAATCAGAAATTTGGTAATATGAGGTCTACAGCTTTTGATTTGATTTTTATACCTGGGAAAACCGCGTGGAAATCCTTTTGTAGTAATAAAACATCTACCAAATTCACTGTCTCGTACAAATGTTCTTGCAAACATTTCTGTGTGAAGTCATATAATTTACGAGCAGAAGACGATGTGTCTTCAGTTAGTGAGATGTCATTTTAGAAAAAAATTGTACTCTGTTCTCAACTCTTTATGTCCCCTTCCACACTTTTATTACTATTACTTACCCCACCATTGTATCAATACCCCACCAATTCTTGGTCTTTACTTTATATACCGTGACGTGCAGCATATCATCTTGTTCTTCTTACGACACTACACAACATGCACAACGCTTACACAAAATGGACTTTGCTATTAAATTCAACTCTATGACTTACCCAAAATATTGTCGAACGTCAGAACTAACAAAAGGCAAGGAGTACAACATATCAACAATGAAACGATCAACCACTAAGTACGGGGACGCCATACGAGTGGACATTCTGGATGAGGATAAGGAATATTTCATTTATCTACCGGATCGCTACAACACGGCATTCACTGATGAGGAACTCCTATCGTTTGATTGCAGTACACATGTGTTGGTGAAGACCGGCAAAGGAGACTTTCAGATTAAGAAAAAGGTATGTGAATTTTAATAAAATTATATAAAACAAAAATATTTTAAACATTATTTCATTTATTTTTTAAAATTAATTTACATTTATTGGTCTGTTGTGGCGGTTACACTTTCCTGTGAACAAATAAAAAAAACACTATTAGATAATTAGAAAAAGGAAAATTAAACGTTATACAGTGTACAAGTCTTTTTGTGAGAGTAATACGTAATTTTAATGTTGTTGACACGAATTAATAAATCAATAGACCCAGAAACGGTATTTCTAAAATACCAACACTAAGACATAGAAACTTCATTTCCATACTACTTTTACTACTACTATTACTACTAAGAGCTAGTGAGACCTAGTTTTCTCCTACTCACGTGTTAAGAGCTAGTAAGACCTATTTTTCCCCTACTCACTTGTTAAGAGGTAGTGAGACCTATTTTTCACCTACTCACTTGTATTCGTCTTGTTTTTAACACTTATTTTTTTTACACAGTTGAAACGTTATTCCAATATTTATACACAATATCAATTATAATTCTAAACATTTGAAAATTTTGTACCACACATTGTTGTCATTCAAAATTGTAAAATTTATTTATAAAAACAAAAAATGACAACTTGTTACATATAATTTACATTCTTTATTTGATGGATAAGTAAATAAAAAAATATTTAAAACTTGATGTGTAAGCATAGTTAAAAGTAAAATATAAGAAAAAGTTAAACATTAAACAGTTTATAAGTTACTTTTTTACGTTTTCTTGGTTTATATGAATATATAGGGGAGAGAAATATTGTTTTAATGTTAATTATGAGTTTTCACCGAAAATACATGTTTTCAGGCCCCCTGAACCCGAAAAACATGATTGGTCTATGTGTGTGAAAAAAAATGACTCAAGAACGAAATATTCTACAATATAGAAACTTTGAACTTAAGTTAGATACCATTAATGGAAAATACTGACTAGAAAATTATCATCAAAATTAGTCAATCTGAATTAATTGTTTATTCATGCACTTTTTTGTTTTTTGTAATTTTCTCAACAACTAGATACAATATTTTTAAAAAATTATATTATTTACTACATTTTTACAGCATGATCTACAAGATAGGGTTATGTCTGCTGAAATTTATGAGTCAATGCTCTCGTGATAAAAAGTTTTAAAGATTGTGGCTTTTATATGCATTTAAGGGTAAAAACATGTGGAAATCTTAAGGAATACATTTTATTATAAATTTTAGGAAGAGAAAACAGAAAATCATGAATATCTGTTAAACTAGGTAAAACTGTCTTCCAGTTGACCAATATGATGTTGTTGTCAAGTTGTTTTTTATTAATTATAGTACAATAATTAAGAATGAACGTAATGATTATTGACTAATAGTTTTTAGTTAGAGTGATTTAAACTTTATCACAAATGATAATTAACATCTTACCTTTTTGTATAAAAATCTATTTCATCCTGCGTTAATCTTTTTAGAGCAACAACGCATTCTAAAGACATTTGATATAACATTTTATAGATGGTTCTTTTCTTAAAATCTCTTACGCAAAAACATTTAACTTGTTCGCTTCCTCTCTGAAAACAAAAAAAAAGAAAACTAAAAATTGTCATGAACCATAAAACATGATGTCAAAAGTTAATTTGAAACGTGGGGTAATTTGTTTTACTCAGTGAGGAAGGCAAAGGTTAACCACCTCACTAATTATTTTTCATAGTAAAATCAGAATAAATAAGTTAATAACAGAATAAATTTCTTATCTTGTTAATAATTAATACAAATTTTTGTTTTCTGTTACAGAAAAACCTGATTGAAAAGAGCAGTTAAGACAATGACTTCTTTCCGCTACACTAGAGAGTTTCATTACACAAAATCTGGATATGGTACCTTTTGTTAGCCAAGTCACAACTGACATTTCTGCATTACCTACCTACTTGCCTATGTCTTGCTGGTTCAATGACGTCAATAAAACAACACAAAAAACTTATTTGAGTACAAGAATTATCATTTGTCCAGTAATTTTTTATGAAATTTTGTTATGTATTCTTGTGTTAAATTTTTTTTTTAAACGTCCGACTGTTTTGCAATTACTGCTAATGCAGACAGTGAATGATGAAATGATTTTTTTGAAATGTATGAATAAATATCGTGCCTGAATGGGATTCGAACCCAAGGCCGAATGATGAGAGTTGTGTTAAATTGACAGCATTACAGAATTTAGTCTCATGTTTGCAAAAGGTAATCTCCTGACTTAAGTATGTATAATAAATTCAATAAAATCTGTATGACTGCAATACTTTTCTTACATAAAATAGTTAGTGAAAGTAAAGGTTGGCAAACTTTAAATAATAAAGAAAGTTAAAACTTTGAACGTCATTTTGCTTGTTTTATTGTATGCATGTAGGCTAAATACATACAAAGCGCTTACATGATACTTATTTATTTATAGATGTAGGTGAATGTATTTAAAAAGTATTACAGGTTGTATTAATATTGATATTTGTTAGCCTAAATTCTAAATTTATTTATTTGTTTTAATTTATTTGAAGAGATTATGTTTCTTCTTACTCAATAAAAATAAATAAATACAGGGTGGTAAAAAGTTTAGTAAATTTATAATAAATTGTTTTTCTTTACTTTATCTTTCACTCTGAGAATGACTGCTCATAACAGATAGGTGGTGTGTCAAATTATTTACACTCAATCTGTTCATTGTAGGGGTAAAATAAATAGTTCGGTTTCTTATCGCATGGTCAGCCAATTAAATGACTGAATATTTTAAGAACAGAAGAGGTGTAAAAGACAATAGTCAGTGTTTTCACCACATGATAGTGTTTGTTAGATCGACAGAAATTAGACTAAATATGTATCTTGTTTTATTATGATTGTGATAACTAAGAAGTAAATAAATGTACAGGCTTGTAATCTTGAATGTGAGATAAATATAAAATCTTTCAAATTGGTAAATCTCTTATGGGGAGTTCTTTTTTATAGTGTTTATAATTTCTTGGAATTATTTATTAATTAAATGATAAAGTTTTAATGAATTAACCATGTGTCTACAGCTAGAATTCAAAATATTCTGTCAAGTACATAAAATTTACATACTTAGAACCTTCATCATATATATTTTGTTTTATTATGATTGATTTAACATTGTTTATGAATGTGATAACTGTGAAATAAATAAATGTATAGGCTTGTAAGCTTTCCTTCAAGATAGATAGTGAGATAAATATAAAATCTTACAAATTAGTAAATCGCTTATGGGGAGTAATTTTTTTTTTTTTTTTTTTTTTTTGGGTTTAACGTCCGACTGTTTTGCAAATTGCTGCTACTGCAGACGGTGAAGGATGAAATGAATTTTTTTGTAACGTATGAAAAAATGCCATACCCGAGTGGGATTCGAACCCAAGACCGCGTGATGAGAGGCGAGCACGTTATGGGGAGTAACACGTATGGGGAGTAATTTAGTTCTTTTTTATAGTGTTTATAATAATAATAATAATTATAATGTTTATAATTTCTTGGAATTATTTTATTAATTAAATGGTAAAGTTATAATGTTTGTTTTTTTAGTGGATGAAATGATAATAAAATTATATATTAAATAATAAATTGTATTATTGATCTTACCTTGTCCATTGGTGTCTTTTCAAGAAAACAGATAATAACATTTTTCTCTGAGGTGTTCATTTTTTAACTTTCAACAGACAAATAACATCATGGAAAATATATTTGCGTATATATATGGAACGGTGATAAAAAATCAAGACGATAAAAAATGTTGTCTTTGATAATAAATTACAGTTTGAATCTATATGCTAACAGTAAAATAGAACGTGTAAGTACTATTTCACTCTCTAAGCATAAGAAGTACATCTAGTAGTAGTACAACAAGACGAAGTGAAATGTTGTCTTTGATAATAAATTATAGTTAAAATCTTTAAGCTAACAGTAAAATAGTACCTGTAAGTTCTATTTCACTATCTAAGCAATAGAAGTACATCTAGTGCAAAATAATAATATTCTGACGTCTACATATTTTGCAGTTAAAGAGAAGCATAAAATATATAGTATGTACAAACTTGAATTTTTGCAAAATAAAATCAAACTATCAATATTTATACAGTTCAACTAATGTTATTCAACTAGTAACATAATACAATGAACTGTAGTATATTATACTCATGAGACAGTGTATGTGTAACTACATAATTTGTGTAGTCTGTCAGTTTAATGAAATATACATACATACTTTTATGTTCATACGCTTTGAATAAGTACAACGTACTTGCATCGTATAATGTAAGTTTTTGATAGTAAAATTTATTACTATGAAAATTCTGTAACTACATTTTATAAAAGATGTAGGGTGTTACAGGTATGTAGATATGAAACGACTTGCGCAAGATACAGATTAACTTACCTTCTCTCTCTTACAGTTCAACTAGTAAAATTTATTACCATTAATAAATAGTACATAGAACATGTACATAGTACATAGTACATAGTACATGTTATCGTACTTGCATAGTTTAATGTAAGTTTTATGTAAATTTATTTAAATAAATGAAAGATTTATTATACCCAGTTCAATGAACAATTATATTTACTTACGATTCCTTAGTTCATTCAAATTGGTGGGAAGAGGTGGTATGTAAACTGCACTTTTCACGAACCCCTATAAGAAAAAGTCACAGGGTGTGAGATCTGGAGACCTCGGTGGCCAAAACTGAAGTGCAGAGTCGTCATTCGCCATGCGACCTATCCATCGTTGACGTATGGATTCATTTAGGAAACGCCGAATTGCGATGCCAATGGGGTTGAGCTCCGTCCTGCTGGAAAATGTAATCTCCTGAATCTTCATTCATTTGAGGAACGAGCCAGTTTTGTAGCATTCTAAGATACGTTTCCCCAGTAACCGTATTCTCATCAAAAAAGAAAGGCCCATAAACTTTTGTCAGCGACAAGGCGCAAAAAACATTAACTTTCGGGCTGTCCCGCTCATGTTCCACTGTTACATGGGGATTTTGTAGCCCCCAGATCCTAACATTATGCCTGTTGACTTTCCCACTTAGATGAAATGTGGCTTCATCACTAAAAATCACTCGAGGCAGAAACAACTCATCTTCCATGTGTTGGAACATACGGTCACAAAATTCTACACGCCGTATCATATCGCCTCGGCGAAGAGCCTGTAGCATTTGCAAACGGTAAGGTTTGTACAATAATCGGCGCCTCAATACACGCCAGACAGTTGTTTGCGGTAGTCCGAGTTCCATACTCACTCTACGGGTTGATTTCATAGGGCTACGCTCAAGGCTAGTTCGAACGCGTTCCACATTCTGCTCCGATACACGAGGTCTGCCTGGACTTTTACCTTTACACAGAGAGCCAGTTTCGTCAAATTGTTTATTCCAATGATAAATGCTCTTCCTCGTTGGAGGTTCGATGTTAAACTTAAGCCGAAATGCACGCTGCACCGCAGTTGCAGACTCGGTTCTACTGTACTCACGCACGCAAAAAATCTTGTGTTCCATAGCAGCCATCTTGCATACAACTGACGCAGTACGCGGCTGCGCAGCTGACGGCAACAATGCGGTGCTGGAGCGCTCTGGTGTCGTTATTTATAACTTTGTTATTTCCTCTTTCTAATGTAATTTACAGAATTAAAATACCGGGTGAGCGAGCATAAAGTCTTGCCCTGATTATAAAAATTTATTGCAGAATAACCGTTTGACATAATAATTTAAATTTGATGCTGTTACATAGGTTAGTGTTAATAGTTTTTTTTAAGATTACTTACATTAGTAAACTTCAACGTGTGCCCCCTTGGTAGCTCGGAGAATGTCGAAGCGGTATTCCAGTTCCCGCCAGGTGTTTTGTAACATGTGTTCTGTCACAGTACCCACAGCAGCTTGTATCCTAGCCTTCAGTTCGTCAACGTCAGCAACTGGTGTGGCGAAGTCTCTATCCTTGATATAGCCCCAGAAAAAAAGTCAAGGGGAGTAATGTCTGGAGAGCGGGGTGGCCAGGGTGTTGGACCATCCCTTCCAATCCACCGATCCGGAAATGTTTCATCCAGGAAATTACGCACTATCAAAGCCTGGTGGGGCGGTGCCCCATCTTCCTGGAAAATTATCCATGGTTGATATTCTTCTAACTGTGGTGCAATGAACTGTTGCAAAACATCTAAGTAAATGTTAGCGTTAATGGTGTTTTCCGTGAAGAAAAACGGCCCGAAAACCTTATTATGCATGAGGCCGCATCAAACATTAACATTTTTGCTGTCTCGCTGTAACTGTACAGTAGCATGTGGATTCTCTGATCCCCATATACGGACATTATGTCTATTTACCATTCCACTGACATGAAAGGTGGATTCATCGGTAAAGCATATGCGATTTAAGTAATCGTTAGCGCCGTCAATCCTGTTGAGAATCTCAGTTGCGAATTCTGCACGGCTCAGCAAATTATTCGGTTGCAAGGCCTGCACGATTTTCACTTTATAAGCATGCAACCTAAGCCTTTTATGAAGAATTTTCACCACACTTGCTTGCGGTATTTGAAGTTCACGTGATGCTTGACGAGTTGATTTAGACGGACTCCGTTGAAACGATTCCCGAACAAGATCAACAGTTGCTTCACTCACACTAGGCCTGCCACTTCTTGGAAGATCTTCAACGCTGCCTGTTTCTTTAAACCTTTCATACCATCGCTTTATTGATTTAACATCAGGAGGGCTGCGTCCATAAAAAGCCCGAAAATTACGCTGAACACTGATGGGCGATTTCGTTTCGTGAAACCAAAGCACACATTGTGCTTTCTCCTGCTTCAACGCCATTTCGCCAGCAACTAACGTGAACTAACAGACCATGTCATTGTTGAGGAGCACTAGCGCCATCTATTGGTCACAAAATCTACTAACAATAACCTATGTAACAGCGCCAGATTTAAATTATTACATCAAACGATTATTCTGTAATAAAATTTTATAATCAGGGTGTCATATATAAAAAAAATTGGTAAATTTAATAAAATGTCATGTATTAAATAAAATAAATTGGCAAAATAAATATGATGAATGAATTGAATTGGTTTATTTTTTAATATGAATTGTAATGCGGCTGTAATAAAATTAAAATTAGGAAAGATTTATTAGTTAAAATGTACCGTGTTTAATACACGAGATTTAATGTTTCCTTTGAACAGGATTTAATTTAAAACAATAATTTACTTTAAATTTAAAGTGTGATTTTGTTGTTCGTGAGGTAGTGTGAGTGTGTATAACGTACTCCAAATAGATGTCTCCATTCTTCTACTCCATACAGCTGTAATAACCTGCAAATTTCACTCAACCACTTACCTGTTTTTTTTTTACTAGATAAAAATAATCTATATTATAAGGTTGCCTCCACCAGGACGTCGTAGAACGGTCCAACGTCCAAGACCCTGAAATTTCCTACGAAGGAATTAAAAAAAAAAGTTTTGAGGGGAAGTTTTGACTGGAGAGTCAAAACCCTGTTTCCAGTAGTTACTGTGAAATATCAGCTCAGATTTGCAGGGCGCAAAATACACCCTGTCGGAGTCTATCTGAACGGGCGGATTTATGTAGTCCGCAAGCGCTCTGGCAAATAGTTTTTTTGAGACGGTATCGGACAGAGGGGCTATGGTGAACAGAAGCTCACAAGCAAAAGTCATTCCGTCCACCATGTTTGTGGAACTTTCCCATGCTGTTTTGTCCGATTCGTCGGCTTTTTGTTTCTCAAGCCATGCCAGAAACGTATTCCAGTCGTGTCCTTTAAAAAACTTCAGATAAACCCAATACCAACGGAAGAAGATGCTCTTGTAGGCACCATTCAGGGATGAGAGTCCAATGCCCTCACCATTTGCCAAGTCACGTGTTTTTGTGACAAAGTCTTCCGTGAAGTGTTTGAGCACCAGAAAGTTGGATTCGCTCTCTACCATAATTGTACGAACTTTTTTTCCTTTTTTTATAACCTCATCCTTGGGAGAGGGTTTTGCGGGCAAGCAGCCGGGTGTGTCAAGAAACGAATCCATGACATTGACGCTGGTCGCTGAGGCTTGCATTTCTTTTTTATTTCCGAGAGCACTCCCGAAAATGGTGCACAAGGGCAGTAACCCAGCTGAAGAGCTGGTAACCTGTTGCGACATCATGCTCCCTGGAGTGATCGGTCCTGCCTCACACATGGGTTTGTGAGCCCCATCAAGGGCAGCCCGCACAAACATTTGATAAAAATCCTCGAAATCATGCTCGCGTTCTTTTTTTTCCACAAGGACAGTAAAACCTGCTGTTTGGAGACGAATGTCCTTAACATGACTCGAGTGTTGATACGACTCTATTTCCGCCAACAGCTCCCTTGGCAAATTTCTCTTTTGTTCCGAGACTGCCACATTGACTTCTGGGCACGGACCACGGAAGGCCGTGAGGGCTCTGGGCTTGTTATGGCGGAAACCGGGATGGGGTAGAGGGTAATACCTCTGGATTCAAGTTCGCTGGTGATACATTTGGAAAGCGGATTGGACATGTTTTGGTATTCGATAAGTTGTTGAAAACTGGAATATGAGTTAAGATATATATCGTGAAATATAAGTTTGGCCAATCTATAGGCACACGGATGTACACGGGTGTAACTACCACCGGGAAACCCGGCAGTGAACACGGAGTCTCGTCGATTGTATACGAAGGATATGCCTCGCCGTTCACACTCTGCGTAAAAATCAAAAGGCTCACGCCGATTAACGTACAAATATTTGGATAACTTTCGTGCGCGTTGATTACGCATAAACCCATGGAAACTTCTTTTTTCCCCGGGTTTACAGACCATGTCATATATAAAAAAAATTGGTAAATTTAATAAAATGTCATGTATTAAATAAAATAAATTGGCAAAATAAATATGATGAATGAATTGAATTGGTTTATTTTTTAATGTGAATTGTATTGCGGCTGTAATAAAATTAAAATTAGGAAAGATTTATTAGTTAAAATGTACCGTGTTTAATACACGAGATTTAGTGTTTCCTTTGAACAGGATTTAATTTAAAACAATAATTTACTTTAAATTTAAAGTGTGATTTTGTTGTTCGTGAGGTAGTGTGAGTGTGTATAACGTACTCCAAATAGATGTCTCCATTCTTCTACTCCATACAGCTGTAATAACCTGCAAATTTCACTCAACCACTTACCTGTTTTTTTTTTACTAGATAAAAATAATCTATATTATAAGGTTGCCTCCACCAGGACGTCGTAGAACGGTCCAACGTCCAAGACCCTGAAATTTCCTACGAAGGAATTAAAAAAAAAAGTTTTGGGGGGAAGTTTTGACTGGAGAGTCAAAACCCTGTTTCCAGTAGTTACTGTGGAATATCAGCTCAGATTTGCAGGGCGCAAAATACACCCTGTCGGAGTCTATCTGAACGGGCGGATTTATGTAGTCCGCAAGCGCTCTGGCAAATAGTTTTTTTGAGACGGTATCGGACAGAGGGGCTATGGTGAACAGAAGCTCACAAGCAAAAGTCATTCCGTCCACCATGTTTGTGGAACTTTCCCATGCTGTTTTGTCCGATTCGTCGGCTTTTTGTTTCTCAAGCCATGCCAGAAACGTATTCCAGTCGTGTCCTTTAAAAAACTTCAGATAAACCCAATACCAACGGAAGAAGATGCTCTTGTAGGCACCATTCAGGGATGAGAGTCCAATGCCCTCACCATTTGCCAAGTCACGTGTTTTTGTGACAAAGTCTTCCGTGAAGTGTTTGAGCACCAGAAAGTTGGATTCGCTCTCTACCATAATTGTACGAACTTTTTTTCCTTTTTTTATAACCTCATCCTTGGGAGAGGGTTTTGCGGGCAAGCAGCCGGGTGTGTCAAGAAACGAATCCATGACATTGACGCTGGTCGCTGAGGCTTGCATTTCTTTTTTATTTCCGAGAGCACTCCCGAAAATGGTGCACAAGGGCAGTAACCCAGCTGAAGAGCTGGTAACCTGTTGCGACATCATGCTCCCTGGAGTGATCGGTCCTGCCTCACACATGGGTTTGTGAGCCCCATCAAGGGCAGCCCGCACAAACATTTGATAAAAATCCTCGAAATCATGCTCGCGTTCTTTTTTTTCCACAAGGACAGTAAAACCTGCTGTTTGGAGACGAATGTCCTTAACATGACTCGAGTGTTGATACGACTCTATTTCCGCCAACAGCTCCCTTGGCAAATTTCTCTTTTGTTCCGAGACTGCCACATTGACTTCTGGGCACGGACCACGGAAGGCCGTGAGGGCTCTGGGCTTGTTATGGCGGAAACCGGGGATGGGGTAGAGGTTAATACCTCTGGATTCAAGTTCGCTGGTGATACATTTGGAAAGCGGATTGGACATGTTTTGGTATTCGATAAGTTGTCGTTGAAAACTGGAATATGAGTTAAGATATATATCGTGAAATATAAGTTTGGCCAATCTATAGGCACACGGATGTACACGGGTGTAACTACCACCGGGAAACCCGGCAGTGAACACGGAGTCTCGTCGATTGTATACGAAGGATATACCTCGCCGTTCACACTCTGCGTAAAAATCAAAAGGCTCACGCCGATTAACGTACAAATATTTGGATAACTTTCGTGCGCGTTGATTACGCATAAACCCATGGAAACTTCTTTTTTCCCCGGGTTTACAGACCATGTCATATATAAAAAAAATTGGTAAATTTAATAAAATGTCATGTATTAAATAAAATAAATTGGCAAAATAAATATGATGAATGAATTCCTGCCTCACACATGGGTTTGTGAGCCCCATCAAGGGCAGCCCGCACAAACATTTGATAAAAATTCTCGAAATCATGCTCGCGTTCTTTTTTTTCCACAAGGACAGTAAAACCTGCTGTTTGGAGACGAATGTCCTTAACATGACTCGAGTGTTGATACGACTCTATTTCCGCCAACAGCTCCCTTGGCAAATTTCTCTTTTGTTCCGAGACTGCCACATTGACTTCTGGGCACGGACCACGGAAGGCCGTGAGGGCTCTGGGCTTGTTATGGCGGAAACCGGGGATGGGGTAGAGGTTAATACCTCTGGATTCAAGTTCGCTGGTGATACATTTGGAAAGCGGATTGGACATGTTTTGGTATTCGATAACTTGTCGTTGAAAACTGGAATATGAGTTAAGATATATATCGTGAAATATAAGTTTGGCCAATCTATAGGCACACGGATGTACACGGGTGTAACTACCACCGGGAAACCCGGCAGTGAACACGGAGTCTCGTCGATTGTATACGAAGGATATGCCTCGCCGTTCACACTCTGCGTAAAAATCAAAAGGCTCACGCCGATTAACGTACAAATATTTGGATAACTTTCGTGCGCGTTGATTACGCATAAACCCATGGAAACTTCTTTTTTCCCCGGGTTTACAGACCATGTCATATATAAAAAAAATTGGTAAATTTAATAAAATGTCATGTATTAAATAAAATAAATTGGCAAAATAAATATGATGAATGAATTGAATTGGTTTATTTTTTAATGTGAATTGTATTGCGGCTGTAATAAAATTAAAATTAGGAAAGATTTATTAGTTAAAATGTACCGTGTTTAATACACGAGATTTAGTGTTTCCTTTGAACAGGATTTAATTTAAAACAATAATTTACTTTAAATTTAAAGTGTGATTTTGTTGTTCGTGAGGTAGTGTGAGTGTGTATAACGTACTCCAAATAGATGTCTCCATTCTTCTACTCCATACAGCTGTAATAACCTGCAAATTTCACTCAACCACTTACCTGTTTTTTTTTTACTAGATAAAAATAATCTATATTATAAGGTTGCCTCCACCAGGGCGTCGTAGAACGGTCCAACGTCCAAGACCCTGAAATTTCCTATGAAGGAATTAAAAAAAAAAGTTTTGGGGGGAAGTTTTGACTGGAGAGTCAAAACCCTGTTTTCAGTAGTTACTGTGAAATATCAGCTCAGATTTGCAGGGCGCAAAATACACCCTGTCGGAGTCTATCTGAACGGGCGGATTTATGTAGTCCGCAAGCGCTCTGACAAATAGTTTTTTTGAGACGGTATCGGACAGAGGGGCTATGGTGAACAGAAGCTCACAAGCAAAAGTCATTCCGTCCACCATGTTTGTGGAACTTTCCCATGCTGTTTTGTCCGATTCGTCGGCTTTTTGTTTCTCAAGCCATGCCAGAAACGTATTCCAGTCGTGTCCTTTAAAAAACTTCAGATAAACCCAATACCAACGGAAGAAGATGCTCTTGTAGGCACCATTCAGGGATGAGAGTCCAATTCCCTCACCATTTGCCAAGTCACGTGTTTTTGTGACAAAGTCTTCCGTGAAGTGTTTGAGCACCAGAAAGTTGGATTCGCTCTCAACCATAATTGTACGAACTTTTTTTCCTTTTTTTATAACCTCATCCTTGGGAGAGGGTTTTGCGGGCAAGCAGCCGGGTGTGTCAAGAAACGAATCCATGACATTGACGCTGGTCGCTGAGGCTTGCATTTCTTTTTTATTTCCGAGAGCACTCCCGAAAATGGTGCACAAGGGCAGTAACCCAGCTGAAGAGCTGGTAACCTGTTGCGACATCATGCTCCCTGGAGTGATCGGTCCTGCCTCACACATGGGTTTGTGAGCCCCATCAAGGGCAGCCCGCACAAACATTTGATAAAAATCCTCGAAATCATGCTCGCGTTCTTTTTTTCCACAAGGACAGTAAAACCTGCTGTTTGGAGACGAATGTCCTTAACATGACTCGAGTGTTGATACGACTCTATTTCCGCCAACAGCTCCCTTGGCAAATTTCTCTTTTGTTCCGAGACTGCCACATTGACTTCTGGGCACGGACCACGGAAGGCCGTGAGGGCTCTGGGCTTGTTATGGCGGAAACCGGGGATGGGGTAGAGGTTAATACCTCTGGATTCAAGTTCGCTGGTGATACATTTGGAAAGCGGATTGGACATGTTTTGGTATTCGATAAGTTGTCGTTGAAAACTGGAATATGAGTTAAGATATATATCGTGAAATATAAGTTTGGCCAATCTATAGGCACACGGATGTACACGGGTGTAACTACCACCGGGAAACCCGGCAGTGAACACGGAGTCTCGTCGATTGTATACGAAGGATATACCTCGCCGTTCACACTCTGCGTAAAAATCAAAAGGCTCACGCCGATTAACGTACAAATATTTGGATAACTTTCGTGCGCGTTGATTACGCATAAACCCATGGAAACTTCTTTTTTCCCCGGGTTTACAGACCATATCATATATAAAAAAAATTGGTAAATTTAATAAAATGTCATGTATTAAATAAAATAAATTGGCAAAATAAATATGATGAATGAATTCCTGCCTCACACATGGGTTTGTGAGCCCCATCAAGGGCAGCCCGCACAAACATTTGATAAAAATCCTCGAAATCATGCTCGCGTTCTTTTTTTCCACAAGGACAGTAAAACCTGCTGTTTGGAGACGAATGTCCTTAACATGACTCGAGTGTTGATACGACTCTATTTCCGCCAACAGCTCCCTTGGCAAATTTCTCTTTTGTTCCGAGACTGCCACATTGACTTCTGGGCACGGACCACGGAAGGCCGTGAGGGCTCTGGGCTTGTTATGGCGGAAACCGGGGATGGGGTAGAGGTTAATACCTCTGGATTCAAGTTCGCTGGTGATACATTTGGAAAGCGGATTGGACATGTTTTGGTATTCGATAAGTTGTCGTTGAAAACTGGAATATGAGTTAAGATATATATCGTGAAATATAAGTTTGGCCAATCTATAGGCACACGGATGTACACGGGTGTAACTACCACCGGGAAACCCGGCAGTGAACACGGAGTCTCGTCGATTGTATACGAAGGATATGCCTCGCCGTTCACACTCTGCGTAAAAATCAAAAGGCTCACGCCGATTAACGTACAAATATTTGGATAACTTTCGTGCGCGTTGATTACGCATAAACCCATGGAAACTTCTTTTTCCCCGGGTTTACAGACCATGTCATATATAAAAAAAATTGGTAAATTTAATAAAATGTCATGTATTAAATAAAATAAATTGGCAAAATAAATATGATGAATGAATTCCTGCCTCACACATGGGTTTGTGAGCCCCATCAAGGGCAGCCCGCACAAACATTTGATAAAAATCCTCGAAATCATGCTCGCGTTCTTTTTTTTCCACAAGGACAGTAAAACCTGCTGTTTGGAGACGAATGTCCTTAACATGACTCGAGTGTTGATACGACTCTATTTCCGCCAACAGCTCCCTTGGCAAATTTCTCTTTTCTTCTGAGACTGCCACATTGACTTCTGGGCACGGACCACGGAAGGCCGTGAGGGCTCTGGGCTTGTTATGGCGGAAACCGGGGATGGGGTAGAGGTTAATACCTCTGGATTCAAGTTCGCTGGTGATACATTTGGAAAGCGGATTGGACATGTTTTGATATTCGATAAGTTGTCGTTGAAAACTGGAATATGAGTTAAGATATATATCGTGAAATATAAGTTTGGCCAATCTATAGGCACACGGATGTACACGGGTGTAACTACCACCGGGAAACCCGGCAGTGAACACGGAGTCTCGTCGATTGTATACGAAGGATATGCCTCGCCGTTCACACTCTGCGTAAAAATCAAAAGGCTCACGCCGATTAACGTACAAATATTTGGATAACTTTCGTGCGCGTTGATTACGCATAAACCCATGGAAACTTCTTTTTTCCCCGGGTTTACAGACCATGTCATATATAAAAAAAATTGGTAAATTTAATAAAATGTCATGTATTAAATAAAATAAATTGGCAAAATAAATATGATGAATGAATTCCTGCCTCACACATGGGTTTGTGAGCCCAATCAAGGGCAGCCCGCACAAACATTTGATAAAAATCCTCGAAATCATGCTCGCGTTCTTTTTTTTCCACAAGGACAGTAAAACCTGCTGTTTGGAGACGAATGTCCTTAACATGACTCGAGTGTTGATACGACTCTATTTCCGCCAACAGCTCCCTTGGCAAATTTCTCTTTTGTTCCGAGACTGCCACATTGACTTCTGGGCACGGACCACGGAAGGCCGTGAGGGCTCTGGGCTTGTTATGGCGGAAACCGGGGATGGGGTAGAGGTTAATACCTCTGGATTCAAGTTCGCTGGTGATACATTTGGAAAGCGGATTGGACATGTTTTGGTATTCGATAAGTTGTCGTTGAAAACTGGAATATGAGTTAAGATATATATCGTGAAATATAAGTTTGGCCAATCTATAGGCACACGGATGTACACGGGTGTAACTACCACCGGGAAACCCGGCAGTGAACACGGAGTTCGTCGATTGTATACGAAGGATATGCCTCGCCGTTCACACTCTGCGTAAAAATCAAAAGGCTCACGCCGATTAACGTACAAATATTTGGATAACTTTCGTGCGCGTTGTTTACGCATAAACCCATGGAAACTTCTTTTTTCCCCGGGTTTACAGACCATGTCATATATAAAAAAAATTGGTAAATTTAATAAAATGTCATGTATTAAATAAAATAAATTGGCAAAATAAATATGATGAATGAATTCCTGCCTCACACATGGGTTTGTGAGCCCAATCAAGGGCAGCCAGCACAAACATTTGATAAAAATCCTCGAAATCATGCTCGCGTTCTTTTTTTTCCACAAGGACAGTAAAACCTGCTGTTTGGAGACGAATGTCCTTAACATGACTCGAGTGTTGATACGACTCTATTTCCGCCAACAGCTCCCTTGGCAAATTTCTCTTTTGTTCCGAGACTGCCACATTGACTTCTGGGCACGGACCACGGAAGGCCGTGAGGGCTCTGGGCTTGTTATGGCGGAAACCGGGGATGGGGTAGAGGTTAATACCTCTGGATTCAAGTTCGCTGGTGATACATTTGGAAAGCGGATTGGACATGTTTTGGTATTCGATAAGTTGTCGTTGAAAACTGGAATATGAGTTAAGATATATATCGTGAAATATAAGTTTGGCCAATCTATAGGCACACGGATGTACACGGGTGTAACTACCACCGGGAAACCCGGCAGTGAACACGGAGTCTCGTCGATTGTATACGAAGGATATGCCTCGCCGTTCACACTCTGCGTAAAAATCAAAAGGCTCACGCCGATTAACGTACAAATATTTGGATAACTTTCGTGCGCGTTGATTACGCATAAACCCATGGAAACTTCTTTTTTCCCCGGGTTTACAGACCATGTCATATATAAAAAAAATTGGTAAATTTAATAAAATGTCATGTATTAAATAAAATAAATTGGCAAAATAAATATGATGAATGAATTGAATTGGTTTATTTTTTAATGTGAATTGTATTGCGGCTGTAATAAAATTAAAATTAGGAAAGATTTATTAGTTAAAATTTACCGTGTTTAATACACGAGATTTAGTGTTTCCTTTGAACAGGATTTAATTTAAAACAATAATTTACTTTAAATTTAAAGTGTGATTTTGTTGTTCGTGAGGTAGTGTGAGTGTGTATAACGTACTCCAAATAGATGTCTCCATTCTTCTACTCCATACAGCTGTAATAACCTGCAAATTTCACTCAACCACTTACCTGTTTTTTTTTTACTAGATAAAAATAATCTATATTATAAGGTTGCCTCCACCAGGACGTCGTAGAACGGTCCAACGTCCAAGACCCTGAAATTTCCTATGAAGGAATTAAAAAAAAAAGTTTTGGGGGGAAGTTTTGACTGGAGAGTCAAAACCCTGTTTTCAGTAGTTACTGTGAAATATCAGCTCAGATTTGCAGGGCGCAAAATACACCCTGTCGGAGTCTATCTGAACGGGCGGATTTATGTAGTCCGCAAGCGCTCTGACAAATAGTTTTTTTGAGACGGTATCGGACAGAGGGGCTATGGTGAACAGAAGCTCACAAGCAAAAGTCATTCCGTCCACCATGTTTGTGGAACTTTCCCATGCTGTTTTGTCCGATTCGTCGGCTTTTTGTTTCTCAAGCCATGCCAGAAACGTATTCCAGTCGTGTCCTTTAAAAAACTTCAGATAAACCCAATACCAACGGAAGAAGATGCTCTTGTAGGCACCATTCAGGGATGAGAGTCCAATTCCCTCACCATTTGCCAAGTCACGTGTTTTTGTGACAAAGTCTTCCGTGAAGTGTTTGAGCACCAGAAAGTTGGATTCGCTCTCAACCATAATTGTACGAACTTTTTTTCCTTTTTTTATAACCTCATCCTTGGGAGAGGGTTTTGCGGGCAAGCAGCCGGGTGTGTCAAGAAACGAATCCATGACATTGACGCTGGTCGCTGAGGCTTGCATTTCTTTTTTATTTCCGAGAGCACTCCCGAAAATGGTGCACAAGGGCAGTAACCCAGCTGAAGAGCTGGTAACCTGTTGCGACATCATGCTCCCTGGAGTGATCGGTCCTGCCTCACACATGGGTTTGTGAGCCCCATCAAGGGCAGCCCGCACAAACATTTGATAAAAATCCTCGAAATCATGCTCGCGTTCTTTTTTTCCACAAGGACAGTAAAACCTGCTGTTTGGAGACGAATGTCCTTAACATGACTCGAGTGTTGATACGACTCTATTTCCGCCAACAGCTCCCTTGGCAAATTTCTCTTTTGTTCCGAGACTGCCACATTGACTTCTGGGCACGGACCACGGAAGGCCGTGAGGGCTCTGGGCTTGTTATGGCGGAAACCGGGGATGGGGTAGAGGTTAATACCTCTGGATTCAAGTTCGCTGGTGATACATTTGGAAAGCGGATTGGACATGTTTTGGTATTCGATAAGTTGTCGTTGAAAACTGGAATATGAGTTAAGATATATATCGTGAAATATAAGTTTGGCCAATCTATAGGCACACGGATGTACACGGGTGTAACTACCACCGGGAAACCCGGCAGTGAACACGGAGTCTCGTCGATTGTATACGAAGGATATACCTCGCCGTTCACACTCTGCGTAAAAATCAAAAGGCTCACGCCGATTAACGTACAAATATTTGGATAACTTTCGTGCGCGTTGATTACGCATAAACCAATGGAAACTTCTTTTTTCCCCGGGTTTACAGACCATATCATATATAAAAAAAATTGGTAAATTTAATAAAATGTCATGTATTAAATAAAATAAATTGGCAAAATAAATATGATGAATGAATTCCTGCCTCACACATGGGTTTGTGAGCCCCATCAAGGGCAGCCCGCACAAACATTTGATAAAAATCCTCGAAATCATGCTCGCGTTCTTTTTTTTCCACAAGGACAGTAAAACCTGCTGTTTGGAGACGAATGTCCTTAACATGACTCGAGTGTTGATACGACTCTATTTCCGCCAACAGCTCCCTTGGCAAATTTCTCTTTTGTTCCGAGACTGCCACATTGACTTCTGGGCACGGACCACGGAAGGCCGTGAGGGCTCTGGGCTTGTTATGGCGGAAACCGGGGATGGGGTAGAGGTTAATACCTCTGGATTCAAGTTCGCTGGTGATACATTTGGAAAGCGGATTGGACATGTTTTGGTATTCGATAAGTTGTCGTTGAAAACTGGAATATGAGTTAAGATATATATCGTGAAATATAAGTTTGGCCAATCTATAGGCACACGGATGTACACGGGTGTAACTACCACCGGGAAACCCGGCAGTGAACACGGAGTCTCGTCGATTGTATACGAAGGATATGCCTCGCCGTTCACACTCTGCGTAAAAATCAAAAGGCTCACGCCGATTAACGTACAAATATTTGGATAACTTTCGTGCGCGTTGATTACGCATAAACCCATGGAAACTTCTTTTTTCCCCGGGTTTACAGACCATGTCATATATAAAAAAAATTGGTAAATTTAATAAAATGTCATGTATTAAATAAAATAAATTGGCAAAATAAATATGATGAATGAATTCCTGCCTCACACATGGGTTTGTGAGCCCAATCAAGGGCAGCCCGCACAAACATTTGATAAAAATCCTCGAAATCATGCTCGCGTTCTTTTTTTTCCACAAGGACAGTAAAACCTGCTGTTTGGAGACGAATGTCCTTAACATGACTCGAGTGTTGATACGACTCTATTTCCGCCAACAGCTCCCTTGGCAAATTTCTCTTTTGTTCCGAGACTGCCACATTGACTTCTGGGCACGGACCACGGAAGGCCGTGAGGGCTCTGGGCTTGTTATGGCGGAAACCGGTGATGGGGTAGAGGTTAATACCTCTGGATTCAAGTTCGCTGGTGATACATTTGGAAAGCGGATTGGACATGTTTTGGTATTCGATAAGTTGTCGTTGAAAACTGGAATATGAGTTAAGATATATATCGTGAAATATAAGTTTGGCCAATCTATAGGCACACGGATGTACACGGGTGTAACTACCACCGGGAAACCCGGCAGTGAACACGGAGTCTCGTCGATTGTATACGAAGGATATGCCTCGCCGTTCACACTCTGCGTAAAAATCAAAAGGCTCACGCCGATTAACGTACAAATATTTGGATAACTTTCGTGCGCGTTGATTACGCATAAACCCATGGAAACTTCTTTTTTCCCCGGGTTTACAGACCATGTCATATATAAAAAAAATTGGTAAATTTAATAAAATGTCATGTATTAAATAAAATAAATTGGCAAAATAAATATGATGAATGAATTGAATTGTTTTATTTTTTAATGTGAATTGTATTGCGGCTGTAATAAAATTAAAATTAGGAAAGATTTATTAGTTAAAATGTACCGTGTTTAATACACGAGATTTAGTGTTTCCTTTGAACAGGATTTAATTTAAAACAATAATTTACTTTAAATTTAAAGTGTGATTTTGTTGTTCGTGAGGTAGTGTGAGTGTGTATAACGTACTCCAAGTAGATGTCTCCATTCTTCTACTCCATACAGCTGTAATAACCTGCAAATTTCACTCAACCACTTACCTGTCTTTTTTTTACTAGATAAAAATAATCTATATTATAAGGTTGCCTCCACCAGGACGTCATAGAACGGTCCAACGTCCAAGACCCTGAAATTTCCTACGAAGGAATTAAAAAAAAAAGTTTTGGGGGGAAGTTTTGACTGGAGAGTCAAAACCCTGTTTCCAGTAGTTACTGTGAAATATCAGCTCAGATTTGCAGGGCGCAAAATACACCCTGTCGGAGTCTTATCTGAACGGGCGGATTTATGTAGTCCGCAAGCGCTCTGGCAAATAGTTTTTTTGAGACGGTATCGGACAGAGGGGCTATGGTGAACAGAAGCTCACAAGCAAAAGTCATTCCGTCCACCATGTTTGTGGAACTTTCCCATGCTGTTTTGTCCGATTCGTCGGCTTTTTGTTTCTCAAGCCATGCCAGAAACGTATTCCAGTCGTGTCCTTTAAAAAACTTCAGATAAACCCAATACCAACGGAAGAAGATGCTCTTGTAGGCACCATTCAGGGATGAGAGTCCAATGCCCTCACCATTTGCCAAGTCACGTGTTTTTGTGACAAAGTCTTCCGTGAAGTGTTTGAGCACCAGAAAGTTGGATTCGCTCTCTACCATAATTGACGAACTTTTATTCCTTTTTTTATAACCTCATCCTTGGGAGTGGGTTTTGCGGGCAAGCAGCCGGGTGTGTCAAGAAACGAATCCATGACATTGACGCTGGTCGCTGAGGCTTGCATTTCTTTTTTATTTCCGAGAGCACTCCCGAAAATGGTGCACAAGGGCAGTAACCCAGCTGAAGAGCTGGTAACCTGTTGCGACATCATGCTCCCTGGAGTGATCGGTCCTGCCTCACACATGGGTTTGTGAGCCCCATCAAGGGCAGCCCGCACAAACATTTGATAAAAATCCTCGAAATCATGCTCGCGTTCTTTTTTTTCCACAAGGACAGTAAAACCTGCTGTTTGGAGACGAATGTCCTTAACATGACTCGAGTGTTGATACGACTCTATTTCCGCCAACAGCTCTCTTGGCAAATTTCTCTTTTGTTCCGAGACTGCCACATTGACTTCTGGGCACGGACCACGGAAGGCCGTGAGGGCTCTTGGCTTGTTATGGCGGAAACCGGTGATGGGGTAGAGGTTAATACCTCTGGATTCAAGTTCGCTGGTGATACATTTGGAAAGCGGATTGGACATGTTTTGGTATTCGATAAGTTGTCGTTGAAAACTGGAATATGAGTTAAGATATATATCGTGAAATATAAGTTTGGCCAATCTATAGGCACACGGATGTACACGGGTGTAACTACCACCGGGAAACCCGGCAGTGAACACGGAGTCTCGTCGATTGTATACGAAGGATATGCCTCGCCGTTCACACTCTGCGTAAAAATCAAAAGGCTCACGCCGATTAACGTACAAATATTTGGATAACTTTCGTGCGCGTTGATTACGCATAAACCCATGGAAACTTCTTTTTTCCCCGGGTTTACAGACCATGTCATATATAAAAAAAATTGGTAAATTTAATAAAATGTCATGTATTAAATAAAATAAATTGGCAAAATAAATATGATGAATGAATTCCTGCCTCACACATGGGTTTGTGAGCCCCATCAAGGGCAGCCCGCACAAACATTTGATAAAAATCCTCGAAATCATGCTCGCGTTCTTTTTTTTCCACAAGGACAGTAAAACCTGCTGTTTGGAGACGAATGTCCTTAACATGACTCGAGTGTTGATACGACTCTATTTCCGCCAACAGCTCCCTTGGCAAATTTCTCTTTTGTTCCGAGACTGCCACATTGACTTCTGGGCACGGACCACGGAAGGCCGTGAGGGCTCTGGGCTTGTTATGGCGGAAACCGGGGATGGGGTAGAGGTTAATACCTCTGGATTCAAGTTCGCTGGTGATACATTTGGAAAGCGGATTGGACATGTTTTGGTATTCGATAAGTTGTCGTTGAAAACTGGAATATGAGTTAAGATATATATCGTGAAATATAAGTTTGGCCAATCTATAGGCACACGGATGTACACGGGTGTAACTACCACCGGGAAACCCGGCAGTGAACACGGAGTCTCGTCGATTGTATACGAAGGATATGCCTCGCCGTTCACACTCTGCGTAAAAATCAAAAGGCTCACGCCGATTAACGTACAAATATTTGGATAACTTTCGTGCGCGTTGATTACGCATAAACCCATGGAAACTTCTTTTTTCCCCGGGTTTACAGACCATGTCATATATAAAAAAAATTGGTAAATTTAATAAAATGTCATGTATTAAATAAAATAAATTGGCAAAATAAATATGATGAATGAATTGAATTGGTTTATTTTTTAATGTGAATTGTATTGCGGCTGTAATAAAATTAAAATTAGGAAAGATTTATTAGTTAAAATGTACCGTGTTTAATACACGAGATTTAGTGTTTCCTTTGAACAGGATTTAATTTAAAACAATAATTTACTTTAAATTTAAAGTGTGATTTTGTTGTTCGTGAGGTAGTGTGAGTGTGTATAACGTACTCCAAATAGATGTCTCCATTCTTCTACTCCATACAGCTGTAATAACCTGCAAATTTCACTCAACCACTTACCTGTTTTTTTTTTACTAGATAAAAATAATCTATATTATAAGGTTGCCTCCACCAGGACGTCGGAGAACGGTCCAACGTCTAAGACCCTGAAATTTCCTACGAAGGAATTAAAAAAAAAAGTTTTGGGGGGAAGTTTTGACTGGAGAGTCAAAACCCTGTTTTCAGTAGTTACTGTGAAATATCAGCTCAGATTTGCAGGGCGCAAAATACACCCTGTCGGAGTCTATCTGAACGGGCGGATTTATGTAGTCCGCAAGCGCTCTGGCAAATAGTTTTTTTGAGACGGTATCGGACAGAGGGGCTATGGTGAACAGAAGCTCACAAGCAAAAGTCATTCCGTCCACCATGTTTGTGGAACTTTCCCATGCTGTTTTGTCCGATTCGTCGGCTTTTTGTTTCTCAAGCCATGCCAGAAACGTATTCCAGTCGTGTCCTTTAAAAAACTTCAGATAAACCCAATACCAACGGAAGAAGATGCTCTTGTAGGCACCATTCAGGGATGAGAGTCCAATGCCCTCACCATTTGCCAAGTCACGTGTTTTTCTGACAAAGTCTTCCGTGAAGTGTTTGAGCACCAGAAAGTTGGATTCGCTCTCTACCATAATTGTACGAACTTTTTTTCCTTTTTTTATAACCTCATCCTTGGGAGAGGGTTTTGCGGGCAAGCAGCCGGGTGTGTCAAGAAACGAATCCATGACATTGACGCTGGTCGCTGAGGCTTGCATTTCTTTTTTATTTCCGAGAGCACTCCCGAAAATGGTGCACAAGGGCAGTAACCCAGCTGAAGAGCTGGTAACCTGTTGCGACATCATGCTCCCTGGAGTGATCGGTCCTGCTTCACACATGGGTTTGTGAGCCCCATCAAGGGCAGCCCGCACAAACATTTGATAAAAATCCTCGAAATCATGCTCGCGTTCTTTTTTTTCCACAAGGACAGTAAAACCTGCTGTTTGGAGACGAATGTCCTTAACATGACTCGAGTGTTGATACGACTCTATTTCCGCCAACAGCTCCCTTGGCAAATTTCTCTTTTGTTCCGAGACTGCCACATTGACTTCTGGGCACGGACCACGGAAGGCCGTGAGGGCTCTGGGCTTGTTATGGCGGAAACCGGGGATGGGGTAGAGGTTAATACCTCTGGATTCAAGTTCGCTGGTGATACATTTGGAAAGCGGATTGGACATGTTTTGGTATTCGATAAGTTGTCGTTGAAAACTGGAATATGAGTTAAGATATATATCGTGAAATATAAGTTTGGCCAATCTATAGGCACACGGATGTACACGGGTGTAACTACCACCGGGAAACCCGGCAGTGAACACGGAGTCTCGTCGATTGTATACGAAGGATATGCCTCGCCGTTCACACTCTGCGTAAAAATCAAAAGGCTCACGCCGATTAACGTACAAATATTTGGATAACTTTCGTGCGCGTTGATTACGCATAAACCCATGGAAACTTCTTTTTCCCCGGGTTTACAGACCATGTCATATATAAAAAAAATTGGTAAATTTAATAAAATGTCATGTATTAAATAAAATAAATTGGCAAAATAAATATGATGAATGAATTGAATTGGTTTATTTTTTAATGTGAATTGTATTGCGGCTGTAATAAAATTAAAATTAGGAAAGATTTATTAGTTAAAATGTACCGTGTTTAATACACGAGATTTAGTGTTTCCTTTGAACAGGATTTAATTTAAAACAATAATTTACTTTAAATTTAAAGTGTGATTTTGTTGTTCGTGAGGTAGTGTGAGTGTGTATAACGTACTCCAAATAGATGTCTCCATTCTTCTACTCCATACAGCTGTAATAACCTGCAAATTTCACTCAACCACTTACCTGTTTTTTTTTTACTAGATAAAAATAATCTATATTATAAGGTTGCCTCCACCAGGACGTCGGAGAACGGTCCAACGTCCAAGACCCTGAAATTTCCTACGAAGGAATTAAAAAAAAAAGTTTTGGGGGGAAGTTTTGACTGGAGAGTCAAAACCCTGTTTCC
Source organism: Catonia carolina (assembly GCA_035578175.1). Classification (NCBI taxonomy): domain Eukaryota; kingdom Metazoa; phylum Arthropoda; class Insecta; order Hemiptera; family Achilidae; genus Catonia; species Catonia carolina. The sequence goes on along the minus strand of JAQMRL010000001.1, from coordinate 62,869,013 downwards.
AGTAGTTACTGTGAAATATCAGCTCAGATTTGCAGGGCGCAAAATACACCCTGTCGGAGTCTATCTGAACGGGCGGATTTATGTAGTCCGCAAGCGCTCTGGCAAATAGTTTTTTTGAGACGGTATCGGACAGAGGGGCTATGGTGAACAGAAGCTCACAAGCAAAAGTCATTCCGTCCACCATGTTTGTGGAACTTTCCCATGCTGTTTTGTCCGATTCGTCGGCTTTTTGTTTCTCAAGCCATGCCAGAAACGTATTCCAGTCGTGTCCTTTAAAAAACTTCAGATAAACCCAATACCAACGGAAGAAGATGCTCTTGTAGGCACCATTCAGGGATGAGAGTCCAATGCCCTCACCATTTGCCAAGTCACGTGTTTTTGTGACAAAGTCTTCCGTGAAGTGTTTGAGCACCAGAAAGTTGGATTCGCTCTCTACCATAATTGTACGAACTTTTTTTCCTTTTTTTATAACCTCATCCTTGGGAGAGGGTTTTGCGGGCAAGCAGCCGGGTGTGTCAAGAAACGAATCCATGACATTGACGCTGGTCGCTGAGGCTTGCATTTCTTTTTTATTTCCGAGAGCACTCCCGAAAATGGTGCACAAGGGCAGTAACCCAGCTGAAGAGCTGGTAACCTGTTGCGACATCATGCTCCCTGGAGTGATCGGTCCTGCTTCACACATGGGTTTGTGAGCCCCATCAAGGGCAGCCCGCACAAACATTTGATAAAAATCCTCGAAATCATGCTCGCGTTCTTTTTTTTCCACAAGGACAGTAAAACCTGCTGTTTAGAGACGAATGTCCTTAACATGACTCGAGTGTTGATACGACTCTATTTCCGCCAACAGCTCCCTTGGCAAATTTCTCTTTTGTTCCGAGACTGCCACATTGACTTCTGGGCACGGACCACGGAAGGCCGTGAGGGCTCTGGGCTTGTTATGGCGGAAACCGGGGATGGGGTAGAGGTTAATACCTCTGGATTCAAGTTCGCTGGTGATACATTTGGAAAGCGGATTGGACATGTTTTGGTATTCGATAAGTTGTCGTTGAAAACTGGAATATGAGTTAAGATATATATCGTGAAATATAAGTTTGGCCAATCTATAGGCACACGGATGTACACGGGTGTAACTACCACCGGGAAACCCGGCAGTGAACACGGAGTCTCGTCGATTGTATACGAAGGATATGCCTCGCCGTTCACACTCTGCGTAAAAATCAAAAGGCTCACGCCGATTAACGTACAAATATTTGGATAACTTTCGTGCGCGTTGATTACGCATAAACCCATGGAAACTTCTTTTTCCCCGGGTTTACAGACCATGTCATATATAAAAAAAATTGGTAAATTTAATAAAATGTCATGTATTAAATAAAATAAATTGGCAAAATAAATATGATGAATGAATTCCTGCCTCACACATGGGTTTGTGAGCCCCATCAAGGGCAGCCCGCACAAACATTTGATAAAAATCCTCGAAATCATGCTCGCGTTCTTTTTTTCCACAAGGACAGTAAAACCTGCTGTTTGGAGACGAATGTCCTTAACATGACTCGAGTGTTGATACGACTCTATTTCCGCCAACAGCTCCCTTGGCAAATTTCTCTTTTGTTCCGAGACTGCCACATTGACTTCTGGGCACGGACCACGGAAGGCCGTGAGGGCTCTGGGCTTGTTATGGCGGAAACCGGGGATGGGGTAGAGGTTAATACCTCTGGATTCAAGTTCGCTGGTGATACATTTGGAAAGCGGATTGGACATGTTTTGGTATTCGATAAGTTGTCGTTGAAAACTGGAATATGAGTTAGATATATATCGTGAAATATAAGTTTGGCCAATCTATAGGCACACGGATGTACACGGGTGTAACTACCACCGGGAAACCCGGCAGTGAACACGGAGTCTCGTCGATTGTATACGAAGGATATGCCTCGCCGTTCACACTCTGCGTAAAAATCAAAAGGCTCACTCCGATTAACGTACAAATATTTGGATAACTTTCGTGCGCGTTGATTACGCATAAACCCATGGAAACTTCTTTTTTCCCCGGGTTTACAGACCATGTCATATATAAAAAAAATTGGTAAATTTAATAAAATGTCATGTATTAAATAAAATAAATTGGCAAAATAAATATGATGAATGAATTGAATTGGTTTATTTTTTAATGTGAATTGTATTGCGGCTGTAATAAAATTAAAATTAGGAAAGATTTATTAGTTAAAATGTACCGTGTTTAATACACGAGATTTAGTGTTTCCTTTGAACAGGATTTAATTTAAAACAATAATTTACTTTAAATTTAAAGTGTGATTTTGTTGTTCGTGAGGTAGTGTGAGTGTGTATAACGTACTCCAAATAGATGTCTCCATTCTTCTACTCCATACAGCTGTAATAACCTGCAAATTTCACTCAACCACTTACCTGTTTTTTTTTTACTAGATAAAAATAATCTATATTATAAGGTTGCCTCCACCAGGACGTCGTAGAACGGTCCAACGTCCAAGACCCTGAAATTTCCTACGAAGGAATTAAAAAAAAAAGTTTTGGGGGGAAGTTTTGACTGGAGAGTCAAAACCCTGTTTCCAGTAGTTACTGTGAAATATCAGCTCAGATTTGCAGGGCGCAAAATACACCCTGTCGGAGTCTATCTGAACGGGCGGATTTATGTAGTCCGCAAGCGCTCTGGCAAATAGTTTTTTTGAGACGGTATCGGACAGAGGGGCTATGGTGAACAGAAGCTCACAAGCAAAAGTCATTCCGTCCACCATGTTTGTGGAACTTTCCCATGCTGTTTTGTCCGATTCGTCGGCTTTTTGTTTCTCAAGCCATGCCAGAAACGTATTCCAGTCGTGTCCTTTAAAAAACTTCAGATAAACCCAATACCAACGGAAGAAGATACTCTTGTAGGCACCATTCAGGGATGAGAGTCCAATTCCCTCACCATTTGCCAAGTCACGTGTTTTTGTGACAAAGTCTTCCGTGAAGTGTTTGAGCACCAGAAAGTTGGATTCGCTCTCAACCATAATTGTACGAACTTTTTTTCCTTTTTTTATAACCTCATCCTTGGGAGAGGGTTTTGCGGGCAAGCAGCCGGGTGTGTCAAGAAACGAATCCATGACATTGACGCTGGTCGCTGAGGCTTGCATTTCTTTTTTATTTCCGAGAGCACTCCCGAAAATGGTGCACAAGGGCAGTAACCCAGCTGAAGAGCTGGTAACCTGTTGCGACATCATGCTCCCTGGAGTGATCGGTCCTGCCTCACACATGGGTTTGTGAGCCCCATCAAGGGCAGCCCGCACAAACATTTGATAAAAATCCTCGAAATCATGCTCGCGTTCTTTTTTTTCCACAAGGACAGTAAAACCTGCTGTTTGGAGACGAATGTCCTTAACATGACTCGAGTGTTGATACGACTCTATTTCCGCCAACAGCTCCCTTGGCAAATTTCTCTTTTGTTCCGAGACTGCCACATTGACTTCTGGGCACGGACCACGGAAGGCCGTGAGGGCTCTGGGCTTGTTATGGCGGAAACCGGGGATCGGGTAGAGGTTAAAACCTCTGGATTCAAGTTCGCTGGTGATACATTTGGAAAGCGGATTGGACATGTTTTGGTATTCGATAAGTTGTCGTTGAAAACTGGAATATGAGTTAAGATATATATCGTGAAATATAAGTTTGGCCAATCTATAGGCACACGGATGTACACGGGTGTAACTACCACCGGGAAACCCGGCAGTGAACACGGAGTCTCGTCGATTGTATACGAAGGATATGCCTCGCCGTTCACACTCTGCGTAAAAATCAAAAGGCTCACGCCGATTAACGTACAAATATTTGGATAACTTTCGTGCGCGTTGATTACGCATAAACCCATGGAAACTTCTTTTTTCCCCGGGTTTACAGACCATGTCATATATAAAAAAAATTGGTAAATTTAATAAAATGTCATGTATTAAATAAAATAAATTGGCAAAATAAATATGATGAATGAATTCCTGCCTCACACATGGGTTTGTGAGCCCAATCAAGGGCAGCCCGCACAAACATTTGATAAAAATCCTCGAAATCATGCTCGCGTTCTTTTTTTTCCACAAGGACAGTAAAACCTGCTGTTTGGAGACGAATGTCCTTAACATGACTCGAGTGTTGATACGACTCTATTTCCGCCAACAGCTCCCTTGGCAAATTTCTCTTTTGTTCCGAGACTGCCACATTGACTTCTGGGCACGGACCACGGAAGGCCGTGAGGGCTCTGGGCTTGTTATGGCGGAAACCGGGGATAGGGGTAGAGGTTAATACCTCTGGATTCAAGTTCGCTGGTGATACATTTGGAAAGCGGATTGGACATGTTTTGGTATTCGATAAGTTGTCGTTGAAAACTGGAATATGAGTTAAGATATATATTGTGAAATATAAGTTTGGCCAATCTATAGGCACACGGATGTACACGGGTGTAACTACCACCGGGAAACCCGGCAGTGAACACGGAGTCTCGTCGATTGTATACGAAGGATATGCCTCGCCGTTCACACTCTGCGTAAAAATCAAAAGGCTCACGCCGATTAACGTACAAATATTTGGATAACTTTCGTGCGCGTTGATTACGCATAAACCCATGGAAACTTCTTTTTTCCCCGGGTTTACAGACCATGTCATATATAAAAAAAATTGGTAAATTTAATAAAATGTCATGTATTAAATAAAATAAATTGGCAAAATAAATATGATGAATGAATTCCTGCCTCACACATGGGTTTGTGAGCCCCATCAAGGGCAGCCCGCACAAACATTTGATAAAAATCCTCGAAATCATGCTCGCGTTCTTTTTTTTCCACAAGGACAGTAAAACCTGCTGTTTGGAGACGAATGTCCTTAACATGACTCGAGTGTTGATACGACTCTATTTCCGCCAACAGCTCTCTTAGCAAATTTCTCTTTTGTTCCGAGACTGCCACATTGACTTCTGGGCACGGACCACGGAAGGCCGTGAGGGCTCTGGGCTTGTTATGGCGGAAACCGGTGATGGGGTAGAGGTTAATACCTCTGGATTCAAGTTCGCTGGTGATACATTTGGAAAGCGGATTGGACATGTTTTGGTATTCGATAAGTTGTCGTTGAAAACTGGAATATGAGTTAAGATATATATCGTGAAATATAAGTTTGGCCAATCTATAGGCACACGGATGTACACGGGTGTAACTACCACCGGGAAACCCGGCAGTGAACACGGAGTCTCGTCGATTGTATACGAAGGATATGCCTCGCCGTTCACACTCTGCGTAAAAATCAAAAGGCTCACGCCGATTAACGTACAAATATTTGGATAACTTTCGTGCGCGTTGATTACGCATAAACCCATGGAAACTTCTTTTTTCCCCGGGTTTACAGACCATGTCATATATAAAAAAAATTGGTAAATTTAATAAAATGTCATGTATTAAATAAAATAAATTGGCAAAATAAATATGATGAATGAATTCCTGCCTCACACATGGGTTTGTGAGCCCCATCAAGGGCAGCCCGCACAAACATTTGATAAAAATCCTCGAAATCATGCTCGCGTTCTTTTTTTTCCACAAGGACAGTAAAACCTGCTGTTTGGAGACGAATGTCCTTAACATGACTCGAGTGTTGATACGACTCTATTTCCGCCAACAGCTCCCTTGGCAAATTTCTCTTTTGTTCCGAGACTGCCACATTGACTTCTGGGCACGGACCACGGAAGGCCGTGAGGGCTCTGGGCTTGTTATGGCGGAAACCGGGGATGGGGTAGAGGTTAATACCTCTGGATTCAAGTTCGCTGGTGATACATTTGGAAAGCGGATTGGACATGTTTTGGTATTCGATAAGTTGTCGTTGAAAACTGGAATATGAGTTAAGATATATATCGTGAAATATAAGTTTGGCCAATCTATAGGCACACGGATGTACACGGGTGTAACTACCACCGGGAAACCCGGCAGTGAACACGGAGTCTCGTCGATTGTATACGAAGGATATGCCTCGCCGTTCACACTCTGCGTAAAAATCAAAAGGCTCACGCCGATTAACGTACAAATATTTGGATAACTTTCGTGCGCGTTGATTACGCATAAACCCATGGAAACTTCTTTTTTCCCCGGGTTTACAGACCATGTCATATATAAAAAAAATTGGTAAATTTAATAAAATGTCATGTATTAAATAAAATAAATTGGCAAAATAAATATGATGAATGAATTGAATTGGTTTATTTTTTAATGTGAATTGTATTGCGGCTGTAATAAAATTAAAATTAGGAAAGATTTATTAGTTAAAATGTACCGTGTTTAATACACGAGATTTAGTGTTTCCTTTGAACAGGATTTAATTTAAAACAATAATTTACTTTAAATTTAAAGTGTGATTTTGTTGTTCGTGAGGTAGTGTGAGTGTGTATAACGTACTCCAAATAGATGTCTCCATTCTTCTACTCCATACAGCTGTAATAACCTGCAAATTTCACTCAACCACTTACCTGTTTTTTTTTTACTAGATAAAAATAATCTATATTATAAGGTTGCCTCCACCAGGACGTCGTAGAACGGTCCAACGTCCAAGACCCTGAAATTTCCTACGAAGGAATTAAAAAAAAAAGTTTTGGGGGGAAGTTTTGACTGGAGAGTCAAAACCCTGTTTCCAGTAGTTACTGTGAAATATCAGCTCAGATTTGCAGGGCGCAAAATACACCCTGTCGGAGTCTATCTGAACGGGCGGATTTATGTAGTCCGCAAGCGCTCTGGCAAATAGTTTTTTTGAGACGGTATCGGACAGAGGGGCTATGGTGAACAGAAGCTCACAAGCAAAAGTCATTCCGTCCACCATGTTTGTGGAACTTTCCCATGCTGTTTTGTCCGATTCGTCGGCTTTTTGTTTCTCAAGCCATGCCAGAAACGTATTCCAGTCGTGTCCTTTAAAAAACTTCAGATAAACCCAATACCAACGGAAGAAGATGCTCTTGTAGGCACCATTCAGGGATGAGAGTCCAATTCCCTCACCATTTGCCAAGTCACGTGTTTTTGTGACAAAGTCTTCCGTGAAGTGTTTGAGCACCAGAAAGTTGGATTCGCTCTCAACCATAATTGTACGAACTTTTTTTCCTTTTTTTATAACCTCATCCTTGGGAGAGGGTTTTGCGGGCAAGCAGCCGGGTGTGTCAAGAAACGAATCCATGACATTGACGCTGGTCGCTGAGGCTTGCATTTCTTTTTTATTTCCGAGAGCACTCCCGAAAATGGTGCACAAGGGCAGTAACCCAGCTGAAGAGCTGGTAACCTGTTGCGACATCATGCTCCCTGGAGTGATCGGTCCTGCCTCACACATGGGTTTGTGAGCCCCATCAAGGGCAGCCCGCACAAACATTTGATAAAAATCCTCGAAATCATGCTCGCGTTCTTTTTTTTCCACAAGGACAGTAAAACCTGCTGTTTGGAGACGAATGTCCTTAACATGACTCGAGTGTTGATACGACTCTATTTCCGCCAACAGCTCCCTTGGCAAATTTCTCTTTTGTTCCGAGACTGCCACATTGACTTCTGGGCACGGACCACGGAAGGCCGTGAGGGCTCTGGGCTTGTTATGGCGGAAACCGGGGATCGGGTAGAGGTTAAAACCTCTGGATTCAAGTTCGCTGGTGATACATTTGGAAAGCGGATTGGACATGTTTTGGTATTCGATAAGTTGTCGTTGAAAACTGGAATATGAGTTAAGATATATATCGTGAAATATAAGTTTGGCCAATCTATAGGCACACGGATGTACACGGGTGTAACTACCACCGGGAAACCCGGCAGTGAACACGGAGTCTCGTCGATTGTATACGAAGGATATGCCTCGCCGTTCACACTCTGCGTAAAAATCAAAAGGCTCACGCCGATTAACGTACAAATATTTGGATAACTTTCGTGCGCGTTGATTACGCATAAACCCATGGAAACTTCTTTTTTCCCCGGGTTTACAGACCATGTCATATATAAAAAAAATTGGTAAATTTAATAAAATGTCATGTATTAAATAAAATAAATTGGCAAAATAAATATGATGAATGAATTCCTGCCTCACACATGGGTTTGTGAGCCCAATCAAGGGCAGCCCGCACAAACATTTGATAAAAATCCTCGAAATCATGCTCGCGTTCTTTTTTTTCCACAAGGACAGTAAAACCTGCTGTTTGGAGACGAATGTCCTTAACATGACTCGAGTGTTGATACGACTCTATTTCCGCCAACAGCTCCCTTGGCAAATTTCTCTTTTGTTCCGAGACTGCCACATTGACTTCTGGGCACGGACCACGGAAGGCCGTGAGGGCTCTGGGCTTGTTATGGCGGAAACCGGGGATGGGGTAGAGGTTAATACCTCTGGATTCAAGTTCGCTGGTGATACATTTGGAAAGCGGATTGGACATGTTTTGGTATTCGATAAGTTGTCGTTGAAAACTGGAATATGAGTTAGATATATATCGTGAAATATAAGTTTGGCCAATCTATAGGCACACGGATGTACACGGGTGTAACTACCACCGGGAAACCCGGCAGTGAACACGGAGTCTCGTCGATTGTATACGAAGGATATGCCTCGCCGTTCACACTCTGCGTAAAAATCAAAAGGCTCACGCCGATTAACGTACAAATATTTGGATAACTTTCGTGCGCGTTGATTACGCATAAACCCATGGAAACTTCTTTTTTCCCCGGGTTTACAGACCATGTCATATATAAAAAAAATTGGTAAATTTAATAAAATGTCATGTATTAAATAAAATAAATTGGCAAAATAAATATGATGAATGAATTGAATTGGTTTATTTTTTAATGTGAATTGTATTGCGGCTGTAATAAAATTAAAATTAGGAAAGATTTATTAGTTAAAATGTACCGTGTTTAATACACGAGATTTAGTGTTTCCTTTGAACAGGATTTAATTTAAAACAATAATTTACTTTAAATTTAAAGTGTGATTTTGTTGTTCGTGAGGTAGTGTGAGTGTGTATAACGTACTCCAAATAGATGTCTCCATTCTTCTACTCCATACAGCTGTAATAACCTGCAAATTTCACTCAACCACTTACCTGTTTTTTTTTTACTAGATAAAAATAATCTATATTATAAGGTTGCCTCCACCAGGACGTCGTAGAACGGTCCAACGTCCAAGACCCTGAAATTTCCTACGAAGGAATTAAAAAAAAAAGTTTTGGGGGGAAGTTTTGACTGGAGAGTCAAAACCCTGTTTCCAGTAGTTACTGTGAAATATCAGCTCAGATTTGCAGGGCGCAAAATACACCCTGTCGGAGTCTATCTGAACGGGCGGATTTATGTAGTCCGCAAGCGCTCTGGCAAATAGTTTTTTTGAGACGGTATCGGACAGAGGGGCTATGGTGAACAGAAGCTCACAAGCAAAAGTCATTCCGTCCACCATGTTTGTGGAACTTTCCCATGCTGTTTTGTCCGATTCGTCGGCTTTTTGTTTCTCAAGCCATGCCAGAAACGTATTCCAGTCGTGTCCTTTAAAAAACTTCAGATAAACCCAATACCAACGGAAGAAGATGCTCTTGTAGGCACCATTCAGGGATGAGAGTCCAATTCCCTCACCATTTGCCAAGTCACGTGTTTTTGTGACAAAGTCTTCCGTGAAGTGTTTGAGCACCAGAAAGTTGGATTCGCTCTCAACCATAATTGTACGAACTTTTTTTCCTTTTTTTATAACCTCATCCTTGGGAGAGGGTTTTGCGGGCAAGCAGCCGGGTGTGTCAAGAAACGAATCCATGACATTGACGCTGGTCGCTGAGGCTTGCATTTCTTTTTTATTTCCGAGAGCACTCCCGAAAATGGTGCACAAGGGCAGTAACCCAGCTGAAGAGCTGGTAACCTGTTGCGACATCATGCTCCCTGGAGTGATCGGTCCTGCCTCACACATGGGTTTGTGAGCCCCATCAAGGGCAGCCCGCACAAACATTTGATAAAAATCCTCGAAATCATGCTCGCGTTCTTTTTTTTCCACAAGGACAGTAAAACCTGCTGTTTGGAGACGAATGTCCTTAACATGACTCGAGTGTTGATACGACTCTATTTCCGCCAACAGCTCCCTTGGCAAATTTCTCTTTTGTTCCGAGACTGCCACATTGACTTCTGGGCACGGACCACGGAAGGCCGTGAGGGCTCTGGGCTTGTTATGGCGGAAACCGGGGATCGGGTAGAGGTTAAAACCTCTGGATTCAAGTTCGCTGGTGATACATTTGGAAAGCGGATTGGACATGTTTTGGTATTCGATAAGTTGTCGTTGAAAACTGGAATATGAGTTAAGATATATATCGTGAAATATAAGTTTGGCCAATCTATAGGCACACGGATGTACACGGGTGTAACTACCACCGGGAAACCCGGCAGTGAACACGGAGTCTCGTCGATTGTATACGAAGGATATGCCTCGCCGTTCACACTCTGCGTAAAAATCAAAAGGCTCACGCCGATTAACGTACAAATATTTGGATAACTTTCGTGCGCGTTGATTACGCATAAACCCATGGAAACTTCTTTTTTCCCCGGGTTTACAGACCATGTCATATATAAAAAAAATTGGTAAATTTAATAAAATGTCATGTATTAAATAAAATAAATTGGCAAAATAAATATGATGAATGAATTCCTGCCTCACACATGGGTTTGTGAGCCCCATCAAGGGCAGCCCGCACAAACATTTGATAAAAATCCTCGAAATCATGCTCGCGTTCTTTTTTTTCCACAAGGACAGTAAAACCTGCTGTTTGGAGACGAATGTCCTTAACATGACTCGAGTGTTGATACGACTCTATTTCCGCCAACAGCTCCCTTGGCAAATTTCTCTTTTGTTTCGAGACTGCCACATTGACTTCTGGGCACGGACCACGGAAGGCCGTGAGGGCTCTGGGCTTGTTATGGCGGAAACCGGGGATGGGGTAGAGGTTAATACCTCTGGATTCAAGTTCGCTGGTGATACATTTGGAAAGCGGATTGGACATGTTTTGGTATTCGATAAGTTGTCGTTGAAAACTGGAATATGAGTTAAGATATATATCGTGAAATATAAGTTTGGCCAATCTATAGGCACACGGATGTACACGGGTGTAACTACCACCGGGAAACCCGGCAGTGAACACGGAGTCTCGTCGATTGTATACGAAGGATATGCCTCGCCGTTCACACTCTGCGTAAAAATCAAAAGGCTCACGCCGATTAACGTACAAATATTTGGATAACTTTCGTGCGCGTTGATTACGCATAAACCCATGGAAACTTCTTTTTTCCCCGGGTTTACAGACCATGTCATATATAAAAAAAATTGGTAAATTTAATAAAATGTCATGTATTAAATAAAATAAATTGGCAAAATAAATATGATGAATGAATTGAATTGGTTTATTTTTTAATGTGAATTGTATTGCGGCTGTAATAAAATTAAAATTAGGAAAGATTTATTAGTTAAAATGTACCGTGTTTAATACACGAGATTTAGTGTTTCCTTTGAACAGGATTTAATTTAAAACAATAATTTACTTTAAATTTAAAGTGTGATTTTGTTGTTCGTGAGGTAGTGTGAGTGTGTATAACGTACTCCAAATAGATGTCTCCATTCTTCTACTCCATACAGCTGTAATAACCTGCAAATTTCACTCAACCACTTACCTGTTTTTTTTTTACTAGATAAAAATAATCTATATTATAAGGTTGCCTCCACCAGGACGTCGTAGAACGGTCCAACGTCCAAGACCCTGAAATTTCCTACGAAGGAATTAAAAAAAAAAGTTTTGGGGGGAAGTTTTGACTGGAGAGTCAAAACCCTGTTTCCAGTAGTTACTGTGAAATATCAGCTCAGATTTGCAGGGCGCAAAATACACCCTGTCGGAGTCTATCTGAACGGGCGGATTTATGTAGTCCGCAAGCGCTCTGGCAAATAGTTTTTTTGAGACGGTATCGGACAGAGGGGCTATGGTGAACAGAAGCTCACAAGCAAAAGTCATTCCGTCCACCATGTTTGTGGAACTTTCCCATGCTGTTTTGTCCGATTCGTCGGCTTTTTGTTTCTCAAGCCATGCCAGAAACGTATTCCAGTCGTGTCCTTTAAAAAACTTCAGATAAACCCAATACCAACGGAAGAAGATGCTCTTGTAGGCACCATTCAGGGATGAGAGTCCAATGCCCTCACCATTTGCCAAGTCACGTGTTTTTGTGACAAAGTCTTCCGTGAAGTGTTTGAGCACCAGAAAGTTGGATTCGCTCTCTACCATAATTGTACGAACTATTTTTCCTTTTTTTATAACCTCATCCTTGGGAGAGGGTTTTGCGGGCAAGCAGCCGGGTGTGTCCCGAAACGAATCCATGATATTGACGCTGGTCGCTGAGGCTTGCATTTCTTTTTTATTTCCGAGAGCACTCCCGAAAATGGTGCACAAGGGCAGTAACCCAGCTGAAGAGCTGGTAACCTGTTGCGACATCATGCTCCCTGGAGTGATCGGTCCTGCCTCACACATGGGTTTGTGAGCCCCATCAAGGGCAGCCCGCACAAACATTTGATAAAAATCCTCGAAATCATGCTCGCGTTCTTTTTTTTCCACAAGGACAGTAAAACCTGCTGTTTGGAGACGAATGTCCTTAACATGACTCGAGTGTTGATACGACTCTATTTCCGCCAACAGCTCCCTTGGCAAATTTCTCTTTTGTTCCGAGACTGCCACATTGACTTCTGGGCACGGACCACGGAAGGCCGTGAGGGCTCTGGGCTTGTTATGGCGGAAACCGGGGATGGGGTAGAGGTTAATACCTCTGGATTCAAGTTCGCTGGTGATACATTTGGAAAGCGGATTGGACATGTTTTGGTATTCGATAAGTTGTCGTTGAAAACTGGAATATGAGTTAAGATATATATTGTGAAATATAAGTTTGGCCAATCTATAGGCACACGGATGTACACGGGTGTAACTACCACCGGGAAACCCGGCAGTGAACACGGAGTCTCGTCGATTGTATACGAAGGATATGCCTCGCCGTTCACACTCTGCGTAAAAATCAAAAGGCTCACGCCGATTAACGTACAAATATTTGGATAACTTTCGTGCGCGTTGATTACGCATAAACCCATGGAAACTTCTTTTTTCCCCGGGTTTACAGACCATGTCATATATAAAAAAAATTGGTAAATTTAATAAAATGTCATGTATTAAATAAAATAAATTGGCAAAATAAATATGATGAATGAATTCCTGCCTCACACATGGGTTTGTGAGCCCAATCAAGGGCAGCCCGCACAAACATTTGATAAAAATCCTCGAAATCATGCTCGCGTTCTTTTTTTTCCACAAGGACAGTAAAACCTGCTGTTTGGAGACGAATGTCCTTAACATGACTCGAGTGTTGATACGACTCTATTTCCGCCAACAGCTCCCTTGGCAAATTTCTCTTTTGTTCCGAGACTGCCACATTGACTTCTGGGCACGGACCACGGAAGGCCGTGAGGGCTCTGGGCTTGTTATGGCGGAAACCGGGGATAGGGGTAGAGGTTAATACCTCTGGATTCAAGTTCGCTGGTGATACATTTGGAAAGCGGATTGGACATGTTTTGGTATTCGATAAGTTGTCGTTGAAAACTGGAATATGAGTTAAGATATATATTGTGAAATATAAGTTTGGCCAATCTATAGGCACACGGATGTACACGGGTGTAACTACCACCGGGAAACCCGGCAGTGAACACGGAGTCTCGTCGATTGTATACGAAGGATATGCCTCGCCGTTCACACTCTGCGTAAAAATCAAAAGGCTCACGCCGATTAACGTACAAATATTTGGATAACTTTCGTGCGCGTTGATTACGCATAAACCCATGGAAACTTCTTTTTTCCCCGGGTTTACAGACCATGTCATATATAAAAAAAATTGGTAAATTTAATAAAATGTCATGTATTAAATAAAATAAATTGGCAAAATAAATATGATGAATGAATTGAATTGGTTTATTTTTTAATGTGAATTGTATTGCGGCTGTAATAAAATTAAAATTAGGAAAGATTTATTAGTTAAAATGTACCGTGTTTAATACACGAGATTTAGTGTTTCCTTTGAACAGGATTTAATTTAAAACAATAATTTACTTTAAATTTAAAGTGTGATTTTGTTGTTCGTGAGGTAGTGTGAGTGTGTATAACGTACTCCAAATAGATGTCTCCATTCTTCTACTCCATACAGCTGTAATAACCTGCAAATTTCACTCAACCACTTACCTGTTTTTTTTTTACTAGATAAAAATAATCTATATTATAAGGTTGCCTCCACCAGGACGTCGTAGAACGGTCCAACGTCCAAGACCCTGAAATTTCCTACGAAGGAATTAAAAAAAAAAGTTTTGGGGGGAAGTTTTGACTGGAGAGTCAAAACCCTGTGTCCAGTAGTTACTGTGAAATATCAGCTCAGATTTGCAGGGCGCAAAATACACCCTGTCGGAGTCTATCTGAACGGGCGGATTTATGTAGTCCGCAAGCGCTCTGGCAAATAGTTTTTTTGAGACGGTATCGGACAGAGGGGCTATGGTGAACAGAAGCTCACAAGCAAAAGTCATTCCGTCCACCATGTTTGTGGAACTTTCCCATGCTGTTTTGTCCGATTCGTCGGCTTTTTGTTTCTCAAGCCATGCCAGAAACGTATTCCAGTCGTGTCCTTTAAAAAACTTCAGATAAACCCAATACCAACGGAAGAAGATGCTCTTGAAGGCACCATTCAGGGATGAGAGTCCAATGCCCTCACCATTTGCCAAGTCACGTGTTTTTGTGACAAAGTCTTCCGTGAAGTGTTTGAGCACCAGAAAGTTGGATTCGCTCTCTACCATAATTGTACGAACTTTTTTTCCTTTTTTTATAACCTCATCCTTGGGAGAGGGTTTTGCGGGCAAGCAGCCGGGTGTGTCAAGAAACGAATCCATGACATTGACGCTGGTCGCTGAGGCTTGCATTTCTTTTTTATTTCCGAGAGCACTCCCGAAAATGGTGCACAAGGGCAGTAACCCAGCTGAAGAGCTGGTAACCTGTTGCGACATCATGCTCCCTGGAGTGATCGGTCCTGCCTCACACATGGGTTTGTGAGCCCCATCAAGGGCAGCCCGCACAAACATTTGATAAAAATCCTCGAAATCATGCTCGCGTTCTTTTTTTTCCACAAGGACAGTAAAACCTGCTGTTTGGAGACGAATGTCCTTAACATGACTCGAGTGTTGATACGACTCTATTTCCGCCAACAGCTCCCTTGACAAATTTCTCTTTTGTTCCGAGACTGCCACATTGACTTCTGGGCACGGACCACGGAAGGCCGTGAGGGCTCTGGGCTTGTTATGGCGGAAACCGGGGATGGGGTAGAGGTTAATACCTCTGGATTCAAGTTTGCTGGTGATACATTTGGAAAGCGGATTGGACATGTTTTGGTATTCGATAAGTTGTCGTTGAAAACTGGAATATGAGTTAAGATATATATCGTGAAATATAAGTTTGGCCAATCTATAGGCACACGGATGTACACGGGTGTAACTACCACCGGGAAACCCGGCAGTGAACACGGAGTCTCGTCGATTGTATACGAAGGATATGCCGCGCCGTTCACACTCTGCGTAAAAATCAAAAGGCTCACGCCGATTAACGTACAAATATTTGGATAACTTTCGTGCGCGTTGATTACGCATAAACCCATGGAAACTTCTTTTTTCCCCGGGTTTACAGACCATGTCATATATAAAAAAAATTGGTAAATTTAATAAAATGTCATGTATTACATAAAATAAATTGGCAAAATAAATATGATGAATGAATTCCTGCCTCACACATGGGTTTGTGAGCCCAATCAAGGGCAGCCCGCACAAACATTTGATAAAAATCCTCGAAATCATGCTCGCGTTCTTTTTTTTCCGCAAGGACAGTAAAACCTGCTGTTTGGAGACGAATGTCCTTAACATGACTCGAGTGTTGATACGACTCTATTTCCGCCAACAGCTCCCTTGGCAAATTTCTCTTTTGTTCCGAGACTGCCACATTGACTT
The DNA here is from genome assembly GCA_035578175.1 of Catonia carolina. Lineage (NCBI taxonomy): Eukaryota > Metazoa > Arthropoda > Insecta > Hemiptera > Achilidae > Catonia > Catonia carolina. Next base: position 62,852,945 of record JAQMRL010000001.1, on the reverse strand, counting down.
CTGGGCACGGACCACGGAAGGCCGTGAGGGCTCTGGGCTTGTTATGGCGGAAACCGGGGATGGGGTAGAGGTTAATACCTCTGGATTCAAGTTCGCTGGTGATACATTTGGAAAGCGGATTGGACATGTTTTGGTATTCGATAAGTTGTCGTTGAAAACTGGAATATGAGTTAAGATATATATCGTGAAATATAAGTTTGGCCAATCTATAGGCACACGGATGTACACGGGTGTAACTACCACCGGGAAACCCGGCATTGAACACGGAGTCTCGTCGATTGTATACGAAGGATATTCCTCATCGTTCACACTCTGCGTAAAAATCAAAAGGCTCACGCCGATTAACGTACAAATATTTGGATAACTTTCGTGCGCGTTGATTACGCATAAACCCATGGAAACTTCTTTTTTCCCCGGGTTTACAGACCATGTCATATATAAAAAAAATTGGTAAATTTAATAAAATGTCATGTATTAAATAAAATAAATTGGCAAAATAAATATGATGAATGAATTCCTGCCTCACACATGGGTTTGTGAGCCCCATCAAGGGCAGCCCGCACAAACATTTGATAAAAATCCTCGAAATCATGCCCGCGTTCTTTTTTTCCACAAGGACAGTAAAACCTGCTGTTTGGAGACGAATGTCCTTAACATGACTCGAGTGTTGATACGACTCTATTTCCGCCAACAGCTCCCTTGGCAAATTTCTCTTTTGTTCCGAGACTGCCACATTGACTTCTGGGCACGGACCACGGAAGGCCGTGAGGGCTCTGGGCTTGTTATGGCGGAAACCGGGGATGGGGTAGAGGTTAATACCTCTGGATTCAAGTTCGCTGGTGATACATTTGGAAAGCGGGTTAGACATGTTTTGGTATTCGATAAGTTGTCGTTGAAAACTGGAATATGAGTTAAGATATATGGTGAAATGTAAGTTTGAAATATAAGTATTAAATAAAATAAATTGGCAAAATAAATATGATGAATGAATTGAATTGGTTTATTTTTTAATGTGAATTGTATTGCGGCTGTAATAAAATTAAAATTAGGAAAGATTTATTAGTTAAAATGTACCGTGTTTAATACACGAGATTTAGTGTTTCCTTTGAACAGGATTTAATTTAAAACAATAATTTACTTTAAATTTAAAGTGTGATTTTGTTGTTCGTGAGGTAGTGTGAGTGTGTATAACGTACTCCAAATAGATGTCTCCATTCTTCTACTCCATACAGCTGTAATAACCTGCAAATTTCACTCAACCACTTACCTGTTTTTTTTTACTAGATAAAAATAATCTATATTATAAGGTTGCCTCCACCAGGACGTCGTAGAACGGTCCAACGTCCAAGACCCTGAAATTTCCTACGAAGGAATTAAAAAAAAAAGTTTTGGGGGGAAGTTTTGACTGGAGAGTCAAAACCCTGTTTCCAGTAGTTACTGTGAAATATCAGCTCAGATTTGCAGGGCGCAAAATACACCCTGTCGGAGTCTATCTGAACGGGCGGATTTATGTAGTCCGCAAGCGCTCTGGCAAATAGTTTTTTTGAGACGGTATCGGACAGAGGGGCTATGGTGAACAGAAGCTCACAAGCAAAAGTCATTCCGTCCACCATGTTTGTGGAACTTTCCCATGCTGTTTTGTCCGATTCGTCGGCTTTTTGTTTCTCAAGCCATGCCAGAAACGTATTCCAGTTGTGTCCTTTAAAAAACTTCAGATAAACCCAATACCAACGGAAGAAGATGCTCTTGTAGGCACCATTCAGGGATGAGAGTCCAATGCCCTCACCATTTGCCAAGTCACGTGTTTTTGTGACAAAGTCTTCCGTGAAGTGTTTGAGCACCAGAAAGTTGGATTCGCTCTCTACCATAATTGTACGAACTATTTTTCCTTTTTTATAACCTCATCCTTGGGAGAGGGTTTTGCGGGCAAGCAGCCGGGTGTGTCAAGAAACGAATCCATGATATTGACGCTGGTCGCTGAGGCTTGCATTTCTTTTTTATTTCCGAGAGCACTCCCGAAAATGGTGCACAAGGGCAGTAACCCAGCTGAAGAGCTGGTAACCTGTTGCGACATCATGCTCCCTGGAGTGATCGGTCCTGCCTCACACATAAGTTTGTGAGCCCCATCAAGGGCAGCCCGCACAAACATTTGATAAAAATCCTCGAAATCATGCTCGCGTTTTTTTTTCCACAAGGACAGTAAAACCTGCTGTTTGGAGACGAATGTCCTTAACATGACTCGAGTGTTGATACGACTCTATTTCCGCCAACAGCTCCCTTAACAAATTTCTCTTTTGTTCCGAGACTGCCACATTGACTTCTGGGCACGGACCACGGAAGGCCGTGAGGGCTCTGGGCTTGTTATGGCGGAAACCGAGGATGGGGTAGAGGTTAATACCTCTGGATTCAAGTTCGCTGGTGATACATTTGGAAAGCGGATTGGACATGTTTTGGTATTCGATAAGTTGTCGTTGAAAACTGGAATATGAGTTAAGATATATATCGTGAAATATAAGTTTGGCCAATCTATAGGCACACGGATGTACACGGGTGTAACTACCACCGGGAAACCCGGCAGTGAACACGGAGTCTCGTCGATTGTATACGAAGGATATACCTCGCCGTTCACACTCTGCGCAAAAATCAAAAGGCTCACGCCGATTAACGTACAAATATTTGGATAACTTTCGTGCGCGTTGATTACGCATAAACCCATGGAAACTTCTTTTTTCCCCGGGTTTACAGACCATGTCATATATAAAAAAAATTGGTAAATTTAATAAAATGTCATGTATTAAATAAAATAAATTGGCAAAATAAATATGATGAATGAATTCCTGCCTCACACATGTGTTTGTGAGCCCCATCAAGGGCAGCCCGCACAAACATTTGATAAAAATCCTCGAAATCATGCTCGCGTTCTTTTTTTCCACAAGGACAGTAAAACCTGCTGTTTGGAGACGAATGTCCTTAACATGACTCGAGTGTTGATACGACTCTATTTCCGCCAACAGCTCCCTTGGCAAATTTCTCTTTTGTTCCGAGACTGCCACGTTGACTTCTGGGCACGGACCACGGAAGGCCGTGAGGGCTCTGGGCTTGTTATGGCGGAAACCGGGGATGGGGTAGAGGTTAATACCTCTGGATTCAAGTTCGCTGGTGATACATTTGGAAAGCGGATTGGACATGTTTTGGTATTCGATAAGTTGTCGTTGAAAACTGGAATATGAGTTAAGATATATATCGTGAAATATAAGTTTGGCCAATCTATAGGCACACGGGTGTAACTACCACTGGGAAACCCGGCAGTGAACACGGAGTCTCGTCGATTGTATACGAAGGATATGCCTCGCCGTTCACACTCTGCGTAAAAATCAAAAGGCTCACGCCGATTAACGTACAAATATTTGGATAACTTTCGTGCGCGTTGATTACGCATAAACCCATGGAAACTTCTTTTTTCCCCGGGTTTACAGACCATGTCATATATAAAAAAAATTGGTAAATTTAATAAAATGTCATGTATTAAATAAAATAAATTGGCAAAATAAATATGATGAATGAATTGAATTGGTTTATTTTTTAATGTGAATTGTATTGCGGCTGTAATAAAATTAAAATTAGGAAAGATTTATTAGTTAAAATGTACCGTGTTTAATACACGAGATTTAGTGTTTCCTTTGAACAGGATTTAATTTAAAACAATAATTTACTTTAAATTTAAAGTGTGATTTTGTTGTTCGTGAGGTAGTGTGAGTGTGTATAACGTACTCCAAATAGATGTCTCCATTCTTCTACTCCATACAGCTGTAATAACCTGCAAATTTCACTCAACCACTTACCTGTTTTTTTTTTACTAGATAAAAATAATCTATATTATAAGGTTGCCTCCACCAGGACGTCGTAGAACGGTCCAACGTCCAAGACCCTGAAATTTCCTACGAAGGAATTAAAAAAAAAAGTTTTGGGGGGAAGTTTTGACTGGAGAGTCAAAACCCTGTTTCCAGTAGTTACTGTGAAATATCAGCTCAGATTTGCAGGGCGCAAAATACACCCTGTCGGAGTCTATCTGAACGGGCGGATTTATGTAGTCCGCAAGCGCTCTGGCAAATAGTTTTTTTGAGACGGTATCGGACAGAGGGGCTATGGTGAACAGAAGCTCACAAGCAAAAGTCATTCCGTCCACCATGTTTGTGGAACTTTCCCATGCTGTTTTGTCCGATTCGTCGGCTTTTTGTTTCTCAAGCCATGCCAGAAACGTATTCCAGTCGTGTCCTTTAAAAAACTTCAGATAAACCCAATACCAACGGAAGAAGATGCTCTTGTAGGCACCATTCAGGGATGAGAGTCCAATGCCCTCACCATTTGCCAAGTCACGTGTTTTTGTGACAAAGTCTTCTGTGAAGTGTTTGAGCACCAGAAAGTTGGATTCGCTCTCTACCATAATTGTACGAACTTTTTTTCCTTTTTTTATAACCTCATCCTTGGGAGAGGGTTTTGCGGGCAAGCAGCCGGGTGTGTCAAGAAACGAATCCATGACATTGACGCTGGTCGCTGAGGCTTGCATTTCTTTTTTATTTCCGAGAGCACTCCCGAAAATGGTGCACAAGGGCAGTAACCCAGCTGAAGAGCTGGTAACCTGTTGCGAGATCAAGCTCCCTGGAGTGATCGGTCCTGCCTCACACATGGGTTTGTGAGCCCCATCAAGGGCAGCCCGCACAAACATTTGATAAAAATCCTCGAAATCATGCTCGCGTTCTTTTTTTTCCACAAGGACAGTAAAACCTGCTGTTTGGAGACGAATGTCCTTAACATGACTCGAGTGTTGATACGACTCTATTTCCGCCAACAGCTCCCTTGGCAAATTTCTCTTTTGTTCCGAGACTGCCACGTTGACTTCTGGGCACGGACCACGGAAGGCCGTGAGGGCTCTGGGCTTGTTATGGCGGAAACCGGGGATGGGGTAGAGGTTAATACCTCTGGATTCAAGTTCGCTGGTGATACATTTGGAAAGCGGATTGGACATGTTTTGGTATTCGATAAGTTGTCGTTGAAAACTGGAATATGAGTTAAGATATATATCGTGAAATATAAGTTTGGCCAATCTATAGGCACACGGATGTACACAGGTGTAACTACCACCGGGAAACCCGGCAGTGAACACGGAGTCTCGTCGATTGTATACGAAGGATATACCTCGCCGTTCACACTCTGCGTAAAAATCAAAAGGCTCACGCCGATTAACGTACAAATATTTGGATAACTTTCGTGCGCGTTGATTACGCATAAACCCATGGAAACTTCTTTTTTCCCCGGGTTTACAGACCATGTCATGTATAAAAAAAATTGGTAAATTTAATAAAATGTCATGTATTAAATAAAATAAATTGGCAAAATAAATATGATGAATGAATTCCTGCCTCACACATGGGTTTGTGAGCCCCATCAAGGGCAGCCCGCACAAACATTTGATAAAAATCCTCGAAATCATGCTCGCGTTCTTTTTTTTCCACAAGGACAGTAAAACCTGCTGTTTGGAGACGAATAGCTTCTATTGACGTACTTTGCCAAGTTGAAAGCTAGACCTTACCATTTCTTGCATGACATCATTCTCAACAACCCGTGTCATGATTTGCATCTGATGAACACCCGACAACCTTCACCATTCGGTGTAAGAGCGTTGGAGATATGCAACAACCTTGATATTGCGATTCCTCGTGTCTACCCATGTAATTCTTGTCTATTTCCACCCTGGACCATCGCTCAGTTACATTTTAACTTTGAGATGAGTAAATACTCAAAGGCAGGCACAAGCTCTGTGGTGTTTAATAGCATTTTCAGTGAGTTAGTTGAAGCTATTAAACCATCTACGGTTGTATACACTGATGGATCAAAGTCGGATGTTGGAGTTGGTTGCTCGTTTGTTGCTAATGGGAGAACCTATTTGTTTGGATTACCTGCGGGAACCAGTATTTACACGGCTGAACTTTATGCTATCAGCAAAGCTCTTTCTGTAGTCTGTGTGCGTGGGCGTCGGGTGTTGGTGTGCACTGATTCGCTCAGTGCTCTCCAGTCGATTAGTGATGTGTATTCACGCCACCCGCTAGTTGTGGACGTCCTCGGCACTGTGAAGGAGCTGAATGATAGAGGAGTAAGCGTTGTTTTCTGCTGGGTTCCGGGTCATGCTGGAATCCCGGGAAATGAGGCTGCTGATTTGGCCGCTAAGGAGGCAGCTCGCCAACCGGCCTTCACGCAATATCTGACTGTGTCAGATTTCGTGGGCCTGGTGAAGCGTGTCACCACTGATTCCTGGCAGGTAGAATGGACTGGCTCCCATGGCAACAAGCTTCGTGAAATAAAAGATAATGTTAAGCCCTGGGATACGTCACTGAGGAAGAACAGAAGGGAAGAAGTTGTAATCGCGCGACTTAGAATTGGGCACACCAGATTAACCCATGGGTATCTCATGACGTCTGGTGATGCTCCAATTTGTGGCAGATGCGATTGTCCTTTGACAGTCAAACATGTTTTAGTAGATTGCATCTGCTACGCAGCTCTGCGTCGGCGATTCAAGATTCCCTCGGAATTAAGGTATATACTCGGTGACGAAAGCCCTATTTTGGACGTGGCTATAACATTTTTACGATCGATTGGTGTATACAACAGTGTCTAATATATGTCCTATTAGTGTTACCCTATAGTTTATGTTTTATATTAGTTATAAGTTTATATTTATATTATGTCTGTGTTCATATTATGTGGCCCCTTTACAGCCTTTTGTGATGTCTGTGATATTTTCTTTTTTTAATGTAGTATTTTATTTATTTTTGGTTGTGATACTAGTTTTTAAGATTTTAATTACATATATGTTAATGTTGTTTCTGTGTTTATTTTTCTAGCTGTGATATTAATTTTAAGTTTATGTGTGTGTTTCTTTTTTGTGTTTTTAGCGTTTTTTATTAGCCTGTGATGTCTGTGATATTAGTCTATAAGATTTTTAACTATTATGTATGTATATGTATATATGTGTATATATATATATAAAAGGCGTTCTGCACTCGGGCTTTTTACACCCTTGTGTAGAACAACAGGCGATGATAACCTCGCCGAGGTTTTTCGCCTTTAAAAAAAAAAAAAAAAAAAAAAAAAAAAAAAAAAAAAAATTAACATGACTCGAGTGTTGATACGACTCTATTTCCGCCAACAGCTCCCTTGGCAAATTTCTCTTTTGTTCCGAGACTGCCACATTGACTTCTGGGCACGGACCACGGAAGGCCGTGAGGGCTCTGGGCTTGTTATGGCGGAAACCGGGGATGGGGTAGAGGTTAATACCTCTGGATTCAAGTTCGCTGGTGATACATTTGGAAAGCGGATTGGACATGTTTTGGTATTCGATAAGTTGTCGTTGAAAACTGGAATATGAGTTAAGATATATATCGTGAAATATAAGTTTGGCCAATCTATAGGCACACGGATGTACACGGGTGTAACTACCACCGGGAAACCCGGCAGTGAACACGGAGTCTCGTCGATTGTATACGAAGGATATGCCTCGCCGTTCACACTCTGCGTAAAAATCAAAAGGCTCACGCCGATTAACGTACAAATATTTGGATAACTTTCGTGCGCGTTGATTACGCATAAACCCATGGAAACTTCTTTTTTCCCCGGGTTTACAGACCATGTCATATATAAAAAAAATTGGTAAATTTAATAAAATGTCATGTATTAAATAAAATAAATTGGCAAAATAAATATGATGAATGAATTCCTGCCTCACACATGGGTTTGTGAGCCCAATCAAGGGCAGCCCGCACAAACATTTGATAAAAATCCTCGAAATCATGCTCGCGTTCTTTTTTTTCCACAAGGACAGTAAAACCTGCTGTTTGGAGACGAATGTCCTTAACATGACTCGAGTGTTGATACGACTCTATTTCCGCCAACAGCTCCCTTGGCAAATTTCTCTTTTGTTCCGAGACTGCCACATTGACTTCTGGGCACGGACCACGGAAGGCCGTGAGGGCTCTGGGCTTGTTATGGCGGAAACCGGGGATGGGGTAGAGGTTAATACCTCTGGATTGTAGTTCGCTGGTGATACATTTGGAAAGCGGATTGGACATGTTTTGGTATTCGATAAGTTGTCGTTGAAAACTGGAATATGAGTTAAGATATATATTGTGAAATATAAGTTTGGCCAATCTATAGGCACACGGATGTACACGGGTGTAACTACCACCGGGAAACCCGGCAGTGAACACGGAGTCTCGTCGATTGTATACGAAGGATATGCCTCGCCGTTCACACTCTGCGTAAAAATCAAAAGGCTCACGCCGATTAACGTACAAATATTTGGATAACTTTCGTGCGCGTTGATTACGCATAAACCCATGGAAACTTCTTTTTTCCCCGGGTTTACAGACCATGTCATATATAAAAAAAATTGGTAAATTTAATAAAATGTCATGTATTAAATAAAATAAATTGGCAAAATAAATATGATGAATGAATTGAATTGGTTTATTTTTTAATGTGAATTGTATTGCGGCTGTAATAAAATTAAAATTAGGAAAGATTTATTAGTTAAAATGTACCGTGTTTAATACACGAGATTTAGTGTTTCCTTTGAACAGGATTTAATTTAAAACAATAATTTACTTTAAATTTAAAGTGTGATTTTGTTGTTCGTGAGGTAGTGTGAGTGTGTATAACGTACTCCAAGTAGATGTCTCCATTCTTCTACTCCATACAGCTGTAATAACCTGCAAATTTCACTCAACCACTTACCTGTTTTTTTTTTACTAGATAAAAATAATCTATATTATAAGGTTGCCTCCACCAGGACGTCGTAGAACGGTCCAACGTCCAAGACCCTGAAATTTCCTACGAAGGAATTAAAAAAAAAAGTTTTGGGGGGAAGTTTTGACTGGAGAGTCAAAACCCTGTTTCCAGTAGTTACTGTGAAATATCAGCTCAGATTTGCAGGGCGCAAAATACACCCTGTCGGAGTCTCTGAACGGGCAGATTTATGTAGTCCGCAAGCGCTCTGGCAAATAGTTTTTTTGAGACGGTATCGGACAGAGGGGCTATGGTGAACAGAAGCTCACAAGCAAAAGTCATTCCGTCCACCATGTTTGTGGAACTTTCCCATGCTGTTTTGTCCGATTCGTCGGCTTTTTGTTTCTCAAGCCATGCCAGAAACGTATTCCAGTCGTGTCCTTTAAAAAACTTCAGATAAACCCAATACCAACGGAAGAAGATGCTCTTGTAGGCACCATTCAGGGATGAGAGTCCAATGCCCTCACCATTTGCCAAGTCACGTGTTTTTGTGACAAAGTCTTCCGTGAAGTGTTTGAGCACCAGAAAGTTGGATTCGCTCTCTACCATAATTGACGAACTTTTTTTCCTTTTTTTATAACCTCATCCTTGGGAGAGGGTTTTGCGGGCAAGCAGCCGGGTGTGTCAAGAAACGAATCCATGACATTGACGCTGGTCGCTGAGGCTTGCATTTCTTTTTTATTTCCGAGAGCACTCCCGAAAATGGTGCACAAGGGCAGTAACCCAGCTGAAGAGCTGGTAACCTGTTGCGACATCATGCTCCCTGGAGTGATCGGTCCTGCCTCACACATGGGTTTGTGAGCCCCATCAAGGGCAGCCCGCACAAACATTTGATAAAAATCCTCGAAATCATGCTCGCGTTCTTTTTTTTCCACAAGGACAGTAAAACCTGCTGTTTGGAGACGAATGTCCTCAACATGACTCGAGTGTTGATACGACTCTATTTCCGCCAACAGCTCCCTTGGCAAATTTCTCTTTTGTTCCGAGACTGCCACATTGACTTCTGGGCACGGACCACGGAAGGCCGTGAGGGCTCTGGGCTTGTTATGGCGGAAACCGGGGATGGGGTAGAGGTTAATACCTCTTGATTCAAGTTTGCTGGTGATACATTTGGAAAGCGGATTGGACATGTTTTGGTATTCGATAAGTTTTCGTTGAAAACTGGAATATGAGTTAAGATATATATCGTGAAATATAAGTTTGGCCAATCTATAGGCACACGGATGTACACGGGTGTAACTACCACCGGGAAACCCGGCAGTGAACACGGAGTCTCGTCGATTGTATACGAAGGATATGCCGCGCCGTTCACACTCTGCGTAAAAATCAAAAGGCTCACGCCGATTAACGTACAAATATTTGGATAACTTTCGTGCGCGTTGATTACGCATAAACCCATGGAAACTTCTTTTTTCCCCGGGTTTACAGACCATGTCATATATAAAAAAAATTGGTAAATTTAATAAAATGTCATGTATTAAATAAAATAAATTGGCAAAATAAATATGATGAATGAATTCCTGCCTCACACATGGGTTTGTGAGCCCAATCAAGGGCAGCCCGCACAAACATTTGATAAAAATCCTCGAAATCATGCTCGCGTTCTTTTTTTTCCACAAGGACAGTAAAACCTGCTGTTTGGAGACGAATGTCCTTAACATGACTCGAGTGTTGATACGACTCTATTTCCGCCAACAGCTCCCTTGGCAAATTTCTCTTTTGTTCCGAGACTGCCACATTGACTTCTGGGCACGGACCACGGAAGGCCGTGAGGGCTCTGGGCTTGTTATGGCGGAAACCGGGGATGGGGTAGAGGTTAATACCTCTGGATTCAAGTTCGCTGGTGATACATTTGGAAAGCGGATTGGACATGTTTTGGTATTCGATAAGTTGTCGTTGAAAACTGGAATATGAGTTAAGATATATATCGTGAAATATAAGTTTGGCCAATCTATAGGCACACGGATGTACACGGGTGTAACTACCACCGGGAAACCCGGTAGTGAACACGGAGTCTCGTCGATTGTATACGAAGGATATTCCTCGCCGTTCACACTCTGCGTAAAAATCAAAAGGCTCACGCCGATTAACGTACAAATATTTGGATAACTTTCGTGCGCGTTGATTACGCATAAACCCATGGAAACTTCTTTTTTCCCCGGGTTTACAGACCATGTCATATATAAAAAAAATTGGTAAATTTAATAAAATGTCATGTATTAAATAAAATAAATTGGCAAAATAAATATGATGAATGAATTCCTGCCTCACACATGGGTTTGTGAGCCCCATCAAGGGCAGCCCGCACAAACATTTGATAAAAATCCTCGAAATCATGCTCGCGTTCTTTTTTTTCCACAAGGACAGTAAAACCTGCTGTTTGGAGACGAATGTCCTTAACATGACTCGAGTGTTGATACGACTCTATTTCCGCCAACAGCTCCCTTGGCAAATTTCTCTTTTGTTCCGAGACTGCCACATTGACTTCTGGGCACGGACCACGGAAGGCCGTGAGGGCTCTGGGCTTGTTATGGCGGAAACCGGGGATAGGGTAGAGGTTAATACCTCTGGATTCAAGTTCGCTGGTGATACATTTGGAAAGCGGATTGGACATGTTTTGGTATTCGATAAGTTGTCGTTGAAAACTGGAATATGAGTTAAGATATATATCGTGAAATATAAGTTTGAAATATAAGTATTAAATAAAATAAATTGGCAAAATAAATATGATGAATGAATTGAATTGGTTTATTTTTTAATGTGAATTGTATTGCGGCTGTAATAAAATTAAAATTAGGAAAGATTTATTAGTTAAAATGTACCGTGTTTAATACACGAGATTTAGTGTTTCCTTTGAACAGGATTTAATTTAAAACAATAATTTACTTTAAATTTAAAGTGTGATTTTGTTGTTCGTGAGGTAGTGTGAGTGTGTATAACGTACTCCAAGTAGATGTCTCCATTCTTCTACTCCATACAGCTGTAATAACCTGCAAATTTCACTCAACCACTTACCTGTTTTTTTTTTACTAGATAAAAATAATCTATATTATAAGGTTGCCTCCACCAGGACGTCGTAGAACGGTCCAACGTCCAAGACCCTGAAATTTCCTACGAAGGAATTAAAAAAAAAAGTTTTGGGGGGAAGTTTTGACTGGAGAGTCAAAACCCTGTTTCCAGTAGTTACTGTGAAATATCAGCTCAGATTTGCAGGGCGCAAAATACACCCTGTCGGAGTCTATCTGAACGGGCGGATTTATGTAGTCCGCAAGCGCTCTGGCAAATAGTTTTTTTGAGACGGTATCGGACAGAGGGGCTATGGTGAACAGAAGCTCACAAGCAAAAGTCATTCCGTCCACCATGTTTGTGGAACTTTCCCATGCTGTTTTGTCCGATTCGTCGGCTTTTTGTTTCTCAAGCCATGCCAGAAACGTATTCCAGTCGTGTCCTTTAAAAAACTTCAGATAAACCCAATACCAACGGAAGAAGATGCTCTTGTAGGCACCATTCAGGGATGAGAGTCCAATGCCCTCACCATTTGCCAAGTCACGTGTTTTTGTGACAAAGTCTTCCGTGAAGTGTTTGAGCACCAGAAAGTTGGATTCGCTCTCTACCATAATTGACGAACTTTTTTTCCTTTTTTTATAACCTCATCCTTGGGAGAGGGTTTTGCGGGCAAGCAGCCGGGTGTGTCAAGAAACGAATCCATGACATTGACGCTGGTCGCTGAGGCTTGCATTTCTTTTTTATTTCCGAGAGCACTCCCGAAAATGGTGCACAAGGGCAGTAACCCAGCTGAAGAGCTGGTAACCTGTTGCGACATCATGCTCCCTGGAGTGATCGGTCCTGCCTCACACATGGGTTTGTGAGCCCCATCAAGGGCAGCCCGCACAAACATTTGATAAAAATCCTCGAAATCATGCTCGCGTTCTTTTTTTTCCACAAGGACAGTAAAACCTGCTGTTTGGAGACGAATGTCCTCAACATGACTCGAGTGTTGATACGACTCTATTTCCGCCAACAGCTCCCTTGGCAAATTTCTCTTTTGTTCCGAGACTGCCACATTGACTTCTGGGCACGGACCACGGAAGGCCGTGAGGGCTCTGGGCTTGTTATGGCGGAAACCGGGGATGGGGTAGAGGTTAATACCTCTGGATTCAAGTTTGCTGGTGATACATTTGGAAAGCGGATTGGACATGTTTTGGTATTCGATAAGTTGTCGTTGAAAACTGGAATATGAGTTAAGATATATATCGTGAAATATAAGTTTGGCCAATCTATAGGCACACGGATGTACACGGGTGTAACTACCACCGGGAAACCCGGCAGTGAACACGGAGTCTCGTCGATTGTATACGAAGGATATGCCGCGCCGTTCACACTCTGCGTAAAAATCAAAAGGCTCACGCCGATTAACGTACAAATATTTGGATAACTTTCGTGCGCGTTGATTACGCATAAACCCATGGAAACTTCTTTTTTCCCCGGGTTTACAGACCATGTCATATATAAAAAAAATTGGTAAATTTAATAAAATGTCATGTATTAAATAAAATAAATTGGCAAAATAAATATGATGAATGAATTCCTGCCTCACACATGGGTTTGTGAGCCCAATCAAGGGCAGCCCGCACAAACATTTGATAAAAATCCTCGAAATCATGCTCGCGTTCTTTTTTTTCCACAAGGACAGTAAAACCTGCTGTTTGGAGACGAATGTCCTTAACATGACTCGAGTGTTGATACGACTCTATTTCCGCCAACAGCTCCCTTGGCAAATTTCTCTTTTGTTCCGAGACTGCCACATTGACTTCTGGGCACGGACCACGGAAGGCCGTGAGGGCTCTGGGCTTGTTATGGCGGAAACCGGGGATGGGGTAGAGGTTAATACCTCTGGATTCAAGTTCGCTGGTGATACATTTGGAAAGCGGATTGGACATGTTTTGGTATTCGATAAGTTGTCGTTGAAAACTGGAATATGAGTTAAGATATATATCGTGAAATATAAGTTTGGCCAATCTATAGGCACACGGATGTACACGGGTGTAACTACCACCGGGAAACCCGGCAGTGAACACGGAGTCTCGTCGATTGTATACGAAGGATATTCCTCGCCGTTCACACTCTGCGTAAAAATCAAAAGGCTCACGCCGATTAACGTACAAATATTTGGATAACTTTCGTGCGCGTTGATTACGCATAAAACCATGGAAACTTCTTTTTTTCCCGGGTTTACAGACCATGTCATATATAAAAAAAATTGGTAAATTTAATAAAATGTCATGTATTAAATAAAATAAATTGGCAAAATAAATATGATGAATGAATTCCTGCCTCACACATGGGTTTGTGAGCCCCATCAAGGGCAGCCCGCACAAACATTTGATAAAAATCCTCGAAATCATGCTCGCGTTCTTTTTTTTCCACAAGGACAGTAAAACCTGCTGTTTGGAGACGAATGTCCTTAACATGACTCGAGTGTTGATACGACTCTATTTCCGCCAACAGCTCCCTTGGCAAATTTCTCTTTTGTTCCGAGACTGCCACATTGACTTCTGGGCACGGACCACGGAAGGCCGTGAGGGCTCTGGGCTTGTTATGGCGGAAACCGGGGATAGGGTAGAGGTTAATACCTCTGGATTCAAGTTCGCTGGTGATACATTTGGAAAGCGGATTGGACATGTTTTGGTATTCGATAAGTTGTCGTTGAAAACTGGAATATGAGTTAAGATATATATCGTGAAATATAAGTTTGAAATATAAGTATTAAATAAAATAAATTGGCAAAATAAATATGATGAATGAATTGAATTGGTTTATTTTTTAATGTGAATTGTATTGCGGCTGTAATAAAATTAAAATTAGGAAAGATTTATTAGTTAAAATGTACCGTGTTTAATACACGAGATTTAGTGTTTCCTTTGAACAGGATTTAATTTAAAACAATAATTTACTTTAAATTTAAAGTGTGATTTTGTTGTTCGTGAGGTAGTGTGAGTGTGTATAACGTACTCCAAATAGATGTCTCCATTCTTCTACTCCATACAGCTGTAATAACCTGCAAATTTCACTCAACCACTTACCTGTTTTTTTTTTACTAGATAAAAATAATCTATATTATAAGGTTGCCTCCACCAGGACGTCGTAGAACGGTCCAACGTCCAAGACCCTGAAATTTCCTACGAAGGAATTAAAAAAAAAAGTTTTGGGGGGAAGTTTTGACTGGAGAGTCAAAACCCTGTTTCCAGTAGTTACAGTGAAATATCAGCTCAGATTTGCAGGGCGCAAAATACACCCTGTCGGAGTCTATCTGAACGGGCAGATTTATGTAGTCCGCAAGCGCTCTGGCAAATAGTTTTTTTGAGACGGTATCGGACAGAGGGGCTATGGTGAACAGAAGCTCACAAGCAAAAGTCATTCCGTCCACCATGTTTGTGGAACTTTCCCATGCTGTTTTGTCCGATTCGTCGGCTTTTTGTTTCTCAAGCCATGCCAGAAACGTATTCCAGTTGTGTCCTTTAAAAAACTTCAGATAAACCCAATACCAACGGAAGAAGATGCTCTTGTAGGCACCATTCAGGGATGAGAGTCCAATGCCCTCACCATTTGCCAAGTCACGTGTTTTTGTGACAAAGTCTTCCGTGAAGTGTTTGAGCACCAGAAAGTTGGATTCGCTCTCTACCATAATTGTACGAACTATTTTTCCTTTTTTTATAACCTCATCCTTGGGAGAGGGTTTTGCGGGCAAGCAGCCGGGTGTGTCAAGAAACGAATCCATGATATTGACGCTGGTCGCTGAGGCTTGCATTTCTTTTTTATTTCCGAGAGCACTCCCGTAAATGGTGCACAAGGGCAGTAACCCAGCTGAAGAGCTGGTAACCTGTTGCGACATCATGCTCCCTGGAGTGATCGGTCCTGCCTCACACATGGGTTTGTGAGCCCCATCAAGGGCAGCCCGCACAAACATTTGATAAAAATCCTCGAAATCATGCTCGCGTTCTTTTTTTTCCACAAGGACAGTAAAACCTGCTGTTTGGAGACGAATGTCCTTAACATTACTCGAGTGTTGATACGACTCTATTTCCGCCAACAGCTCCCTTGGCAAATTTCTCTTTTGTTCCGAGACTGCCACATTGACTTCTGGGCACGGACCACGGAAGGCCGTGAGGGCTCTGGGCTTGTTATGGCGGAAACCGGGGATGGGGTAGAGGTTAATACCTCTGGATTCAAGTTCGCTGGTGATACATTTGGAAAGCGGATTGGACATGTTTTGGTATTCGATAAGTTGTCGTTGAAAACTGGAATATGAGTTAAGATATATGTCGTGAAATATAAGTTTGGCCAATCTATAGGCACACGGATGTACACAGGTGTAACTACCACCGGGAAACCCGGCAGTGAACACGGAGTCTCGTCGATTGTATACGAAGGATATACCTCGCCGTTCACACTCTGCGTAAAAATCAAAAGGCTCACGCCGATTAACGTACAAATATTTGGATAACTTTCGTGCGCGTTGATTACGCATAAACCCATGGAAACTTCTTTTTTCCCCGGGTTTACAGACCATGTCATATATAAAAAAAATTGGTAAATTTAATAAAATGTCATGTATTAAATAAAATAAATTGGCAAAATAAATATGATGAATGAATTCCTGCCTCACACATGGGTTTGTGAGCCCCATCAAGGGCAGCCCGCACAAACATTTGATAAAAATCCTCGAAATCATGCTCGCGTTCTTTTTTTTCCACAAGGACAGTAAAACCTGCTGTTTGGAGACGAATAGCTTCTATTGACGTACTTTGCCAAGTTGAAAGCTAGACCTTACCATTTCTTGCATGACATCATTCTCAACAACCCGTGTCATGATTTGCATCTGATGAACACCCGACAACCTTCACCATTCGGTGTAAGAGCGTTGGAGATATGCAACAACCTTGATATTGCGATTCCTCGTGTCTACCCATGTAATTCTTGTCTATTTCCACCCTGGACCATCGCTCAGTTACATTTTAACTTTGAGATGAGTAAATACTCAAAGGCAGGCACAAGCTCTGTGGTGTTTAATAGCATTTTCAGTGAGTTAGTTGAAGCTATTAAACCATCTACGGTTGTATACACTGATGGATCAAAGTCGGATGTTGGAGTTGGTTGCTCGTTTGTTGCTAATGGGAGAACCTATTTGTTTGGATTACCTGCGGGAACCAGTATTTACACGGCTGAACTTTATGCTATCAGCAAAGCTCTTTCTGTAGTCTGTGTGCGTGGGCGTCGGGTGTTGGTGTGCACTGATTCGCTCAGTGCTCTCCAGTCGATTAGTGATGTGTATTCACGCCACCCGCTAGTTGTGGACGTCCTCGGCACTGTGAAGGAGCTGAATGATAGAGGAGTAAGCGTTGTTTTCTGCTGGGTTCCGGGTCATGCTGGAATCCCGGGAAATGAGGCTGCTGATTTGGCCGCTAAGGAGGCAGCTCGCCAACCGGCCTTCACGCAATATCTGACTGTGTCAGATTTCGTGGGCCTGGTGAAGCGTGTCACCACTGATTCCTGGCAGGTAGAATGGACTGGCTCCCATGGCAACAAGCTTCGTGAAATAAAAGATAATGTTAAGCCCTGGGATACGTCACTGAGGAAGAACAGAAGGGAAGAAGTTGTAATCGCGCGACTTAGAATTGGGCACACCAGATTAACCCATGGGTATCTCATGACGTCTGGTGATGCTCCAATTTGTGGCAGATGCGATTGTCCTTTGACAGTCAAACATGTTTTAGTAGATTGCATCTGCTACGCAGCTCTGCGTCGGCGATTCAAGATTCCCTCGGAATTAAGGTATATACTCGGTGACGAAAGCCCTATTTTGGACGTGGCTATAACATTTTTACGATCGATTGGTGTATACAACAGTGTCTAATATATGTCCTATTAGTGTTACCCTATAGTTTATGTTTTATATTAGTTATAAGTTTATATTTATATTATGTCTGTGTTCATATTATGTGGCCCCTTTACAGCCTTTTGTGATGTCTGTGATATTTTCTTTTTTTAATGTAGTATTTTATTTATTTTTGGTTGTGATACTAGTTTTTAAGATTTTAATTACATATATGTTAATGTTGTTTCTGTGTTTATTTTTCTAGCTGTGATATTCATTTTAAGTTTATGTGTGTGTTTCTTTTTTGTGTTTTTAGCGTTTTTTATTAGCCTGTGATGTCTGTGATATTAGTCTATAAGATTTTTAACTATTATGTATATATATGTATATATGTGTATACAGGGTGATTCATGAAGTTCTCCCCCCACTTCTACAGCACATTGTACTAGTAAAAATAATGAAAAAATGTTATATAAACATAGGTCCGAAAACGCTTCGTTAGCGAGTTACAGCTAGCGAAATTTTCGCCTGGATTTCAGTTCACCAGGTGAAATGAGGTCTTCCTGGAATTGTGGTAAGGTAGATTAAGGGGCAAATTCAATCATTTCTTATGGTTTTTGATCTGATAAATTGAATAAAACAGGTCCCAGATCTGTAAGTTAAATAGTTTTTAAGAAAACCAGTGTCAAATGCAAAAAATGGAGTGAAAAACTTATTTTTTCATCTTTGGGCAAGGATAACTGTGTTATTTCACCAAGAAACAGTTAAAATTTTTCAATAAAACATGTAGAAAATTTTATTCTGAACAAACCGGTGTAAATTAAGTACACAGAAAGCGAATAGATGTTTGATTAAATGAGTTTTTATTCATAAGAGTACAAAGTAAAATTAACCGGAAAAACTAAAATGAAAAAATGTGTTTTTTTCACTCCATTTTTTTGCATTTGACACTGGTTTTCTCAAAAACTATTCGCTTTCTGTGTACTTTATTTACACCGGTTTGTTCAGAATAAAATTTTCTACATTTTTAATTGAAAATTTTTAACTGTTTCTTGGTGAAATAACAAAGTTATTCTTGCCCAAAGATGAAAAAATGTGATTTTCACTCCATTTTTTGCATTTGACACTGGTTTTCTCAAAAACTATTTAACTTACAGTTCTGGGACCTGTTTTATTCAATTTATCAGATCAAAAACCATAAGAAATGATTGAATTCGCCCCTTAATCTACCTTACCACAATTCCAGGAAGACCTCATTTCACCTGGTGAACTGAAATCCAGGCGAAACTTTCGCTAGCTGTAACTCGCTAACGAAGCGTTTTCGGACCTATGTTTATATAACATTTTTTCATTATTTTTACTAGTACAATGTGCTGTAGAAGTGGGGGGAGAACTTCATGAATCACCCTGTATATATATATAAAAGGCGTTCTGCACTCGGGCTTTTTACACCCTTGTGTAGAACAACAGGCGATGATAACCTCGCCGAGGTTTTTCGCCTTTAAAAAAAAAAAAAAAAAAAAAAAAAAAAAAAAAAAAAAAAATTAACATGACTCGAGTGTTGATACGACTCTATTTCCGCCAACAGCTCCCTTGGCAAATTTCTCTTTTGTTCCGAGACTGCCACATTGACTTCTGGGCACGGACCACGGAAGGCCGTGAGGGCTCTGGGCTTGTTATGGCGGAAACCGGGGATGGGGTAGAGGTTAATACCTCTGGATTCAAGTTCGCTGGTGATACATTTGGAAAGCGGATTGGACATGTTTTGGTATTCGATAAGTTGTCGTTGAAAACTGGAATATGAGTTAAGATATATATCGTGAAATATAAGTTTGGCCAATCTATAGGCACACGGATGTACACGGGTGTAACTACCACCGGGAAACCCGGCAGTGAACACGGAGTCTCGTCGATTGTATACGAAGGATATGCCTCGCCGTTCACACTCTGCGTAAAAATCAAAAGGCTCACGCCGATTAACGTACAAATATTTGGATAACTTTCGTGCGCGTTGATTACGCATAAACCCATGGAAACTTCTTTTTCCCCGGGTTTACAGACCATGTCATATATAAAAAAAATTGGTAAATTTAATAAAATGTCATGTATTAAATAAAATAAATTGGCAAAATAAATATGATGAATGAATTCCTGCCTCACACATGGGTTTGTGAGCCCCATCAAGGGCAGCCCGCACAAACATTTGATAAAAATCCTCGAAATCATGCTCGCGTTCTTTTTTTTCCACAAGGACAGTAAAACCTGCTGTTTGGAGACGAATGTCCTTAACATGACTCGAGTGTTGATTCGACTCTATTTCCGCCAACAGCTCCCTTGGCAAATTTCTCTTTTGTTCCGAGACTGCCACATTGACTTCTGGGCACGGACCACGGAAGGCCGTGAGGGCTCTGGGCTTGTTATGGCGGAAACCGGGGATGGGGTAGAGGTTAATACCTCTGGATTCAAGTTCGCTGGTGATACATTTGGAAAGCGGATTGGACATGTTTTGGTATTCGATAAGTTGTCGTTGAAAACTGGAATATGAGTTAAGATATATATCGTGAAATATAAGTTTGGCCAATCTATAGGCACACGGATGTACACGGGTGTAACTACCACCGGGAAACCCGGCAGTGAACACGGAGTCTCGTCGATTGTATACGAAGGATATGCCTCGCCGTTCACACTCTGCGTAAAAATCAAAAGGCTCACGCCGATTAACGTACAAATATTTGGATAACTTTCGTGCGCGTTGATTACGCATAAACCCATGGAAACTTCTTTTTTCCCCGGGTTTACAGACCATGTCATATATAAAAAAAATTGGTAAATTTAATAAAATGTCATGTATTAAATAAAATAAATTGGCAAAATAAATATGATGAATGAATTCCTGCCTCACACATGGGTTTGTGAGCCCCATCAAGGGCAGCCCGCACAAACATTTGATAAAAATCCTCGAAATCATGCTCGCGTTCTTTTTTTTCCACAAGGACAGTAAAACCTGCTGTTTGGAGACGAATAGCTTCTATTGACGTACTTTGCCAAGTTGAAAGCTAGACCTTACCATTTCTTGCATGACATCATTCTCAACAACCCGTGTCATGATTTGCATCTGATGAACACCCGACAACCTTCACCATTCGGTGTAAGAGCGTTGGAGATATGCAACAACCTTGATATTGCGATTCCTCGTGTCTACCCATGTAATTCTTGTCTATTTCCACCCTGGACCATCGCTCAGTTACATTTTAACTTTGAGATGAGTAAATACTCAAAGGCAGGCACAAGCTCTGTGGTGTTTAATAGCATTTTCAGTGAGTTAGTTGAAGCTATTAAACCATCTACGGTTGTATACACTGATGGATCAAAGTCGGATGTTGGAGTTGGTTGCTCGTTTGTTGCTAATGGGAGAACCTATTTGTTTGGATTACCTGCGGGAACCAGTATTTACACGGCTGAACTTTATGCTATCAGCAAAGCTCTTTCTGTAGTCTGTGTGCGTGGGCGTCGGGTGTTGGTGTGCACTGATTCGCTCAGTGCTCTCCAGTCGATTAGTGATGTGTATTCACGCCACCCGCTAGTTGTGGACGTCCTCGGCACTGTGAAGGAGCTGAATGATAGAGGAGTAAGCGTTGTTTTCTGCTGGGTTCCGGGTCATGCTGGAATCCCGGGAAATGAGGCTGCTGATTTGGCCGCTAAGGAGGCAGCTCGCCAACCGGCCTTCACGCAATATCTGACTGTGTCAGATTTCGTGGGCCTGGTGAAGCGTGTCACCACTGATTCCTGGCAGGTAGAATGGACTGGCTCCCATGGCAACAAGCTTCGTGAAATAAAAGATAATGTTAAGCCCTGGGATACGTCACTGAGGAAGAACAGAAGGGAAGAAGTTGTAATCGCGCGACTTAGAATTGGGCACACCAGATTAACCCATGGGTATCTCATGACGTCTGGTGATGCTCCAATTTGTGGCAGATGCGATTGTCCTTTGACAGTCAAACATGTTTTAGTAGATTGCATCTGCTACGCAGCTCTGCGTCGGCGATTCAAGATTCCCTCGGAATTAAGGTATATACTCGGTGACGAAAGCCCTATTTTGGACGTGGCTATAACATTTTTACGATCGATTGGTGTATACAACAGTGTCTAATATATGTCCTATTAGTGTTACCCTATAGTTTATGTTTTATATTAGTTATAAGTTTATATTTATATTATGTCTGTGTTCATATTATGTGGCCCCTTTACAGCCTTTTGTGATGTCTGTGATATTTTCTTTTTTTAATGTAGTATTTTATTTATTTTTGGTTGTGATACTAGTTTTTAAGATTTTAATTACATATATGTTAATGTTGTTTCTGTGTTTATTTTTCTAGCTGTGATATTCATTTTAAGTTTATGTGTGTGTTTCTTTTTTGTGTTTTTAGCGTTTTTTATTAGCCTGTGATGTCTGTGATATTAGTCTATAAGATTTTTAACTATTATGTATATATATGTATATATGTGTATATATATATATAAAAGGCGTTCTGCACTCGGGCTTTTTACACCCTTGTGTAGAACAACAGGCGATGATAACCTCGCCGAGGTTTTTCGCCTTTAAAAAAAAAAAAAAAAAAAAAAAAAAAAAAAAAAAAAAAAAAAAATTAACATGACTCGAGTGTTGATACGACTCTATTTCCGCCAACAGCTCCCTTGGCAAATTTCTCTTTTGTTCCGAGACTGCCACATTGACTTCTGGGCACGGACCACGGAAGGCCGTGAGGGCTCTGGGCTTGTTATGGCGGAAACCGGGGATGGGGTAGAGGTTAATACCTCTGGATTCAAGTTCGCTGGTGATACATTTGGAAAGCGGATTGGACATGTTTTGGTATTCGATAAGTTGTCGTTGAAAACTGGAATATGAGTTAAGATATATATCGTGAAATATAAGTTTGGCCAATCTATAGGCACACGGATGTACACGGGTGTAACTACCACCGGGAAACCCGGCAGTGAACACGGAGTCTCGTCGATTGTATACGAAGGATATGCCTCGCCGTTCACACTCTGCGTAAAAATCAAAAGGCTCACGCCGATTAACGTACAAATATTTGGATAACTTTCGTGCGCGTTGATTACGCATAAACCCATGGAAACTTCTTTTTCCCCGGGTTTACAGACCATGTCATATATAAAAAAAATTGGTAAATTTAATAAAATGTCATGTATTAAATAAAATAAATTGGCAAAATAAATATGATGAATGAATTCCTGCCTCACACATGGGTTTGTGAGCCCCATCAAGGGCAGCCCGCACAAACATTTGATAAAAATCCTCGAAATCATGCTCGCGTTCTTTTTTTTCCACAAGGACAGTAAAACCTGCTGTTTGGAGACGAATGTCCTTAACATGACTCGAGTGTTGATTCGACTCTATTTCCGCCAACAGCTCCCTTGGCAAATTTCTCTTTTGTTCCGAGACTGCCACATTGACTTCTGGGCACGGACCACGGAAGGCCGTGAGGGCTCTGGGCTTGTTATGGCGGAAACCGGGGATGGGGTAGAGGTTAATACCTCTGGATTCAAGTTCGCTGGTGATACATTTGGAAAGCGGATTGGACATGTTTTGGTATTCGATAAGTTGTCGTTGAAAACTGGAATATGAGTTAAGATATATATCGTGAAATATAAGTTTGGCCAATCTATAGGCACACGGATGTACACGGGTGTAACTACCACCGGGAAACCCGGCAGTGAACACGGAGTCTCGTCGATTGTATACGAAGGATATGCCTCGCCGTTCACACTCTGCGTAAAAATCAAAAGGCTCACGCCGATTAACGTACAAATATTTGGATAACTTTCGTGCGCGTTGATTACGCATAAACCCATGGAAACTTCTTTTTTCCCCGGGTTTACAGACCATGTCATATATAAAAAAAATTGGTAAATTTAATAAAATGTCATGTATTAAATAAAATAAATTGGCAAAATAAATATGATGAATGAATTCCTGCCTCACACATGGGTTTGTGAGCCCCATCAAGGGCAGCCCGCACAAACATTTGATAAAAATCCTCGAAATCATGCTCGCGTTCTTTTTTTTCCACAAGGACAGTAAAACCTGCTGTTTGGAGACGAATGTCCTTAACATGACTCGAGTGTTGATACGACTCTATTTCCGCCAACAGCTCCCTTGGCAAATTTCTCTTTTGTTCCGAGACTGCCACATTGACTTCTGGGCACGGACCACGGAAGGCCGTGAGGGCTCTGGGCTTGTTATGGCGGAAACCGGGGATGGGGTAGAGGTTAATACCTCTGGATTCAAGTTCGCTGGTGATACATTTGGAAAGCGGATTGGACATGTTTTGGTATTCGATAAGTTGTCGTTGAAAACTGGAATATGAGTTAAGATATATATCGTGAAATATAAGTTTGGCCAATCTATAGGCACACGGATGTACACGGGTGTAACTACCACCGGGAAACCCGGCAGTGAACACGGAGTCTCGTCGATTGTATACGAAGGATATGCCTCGCCGTTCACACTCTGCGTAAAAATCAAAAGGCTCACGCCGATTAACGTACAAATATTTGGATAACTTTCGTGCGCGTTGATTACGCATAAACCCATGGAAACTTCTTTTTTCCCCGGGTTTACAGACCATGTCATATATAAAAAAAATTGGTAAATTTAATAAAATGTCATGTATTAAATAAAATAAATTGGCAAAATAAATATGATGAATGAATTCCTGCCTCACACATGGGTTTGTGAGCCCAATCAAGGGCAGCCCGCACAAACATTTGATAAAATTCCTCGAAATCATGCTCGCGTTCTTTTTTTTCCACAAGGACAGTAAAACCTGCTGTTTGGAGACGAATGTCCTTAACATGACTCGAGTGTTGATACGACTCTATTTCCGCCAACAGCTCCCTTGGCAAATTTCTCTTTTGTTCCGAGACTGCCACATTGACTTCTGGGCACGGACCACGGAAGGCCGTGAGGGCTCTGGGCTTGTTATGGCGGAAACCGGGGATGGGGTAGAGGTTAATACCTCTGGATTCAAGTTTGCTGGTGATACATTTGGAAAGCGGATTGGACATGTTTTGGTATTCGATAAGTTGTCGTTGAAAACTGGAATATGAGTTAAGATATATATCGTGAAATATAAGTTTGGCCAATCTATAGGCACACGGATGTACACGGGTGTAACTACCACCGGGAAACCCGGCAGTGAACACGGAGTTCGTCGATTGTATACGAAGGATATGCCTCGCCGTTCACACTCTGCGTAAAAATCAAAAGGCTCACGCCGATTAACGTACAAATATTTGGATAACTTTCGTGCGCGTTGATTACGCATAAACCCATGGAAACTTCTTTTTTCCCCGGGTTTACAGACCATGTCATATATAAAAAAAATTGGTAAATTTAATAAAATGTCATGTATTAAATAAAATAAATTGGCAAAATAAATATGATGAATAAATTCCTGCCTCACACATGGGTTTGTGAGCCCAATCAAGGGCAGCCCGCACAAACATTTGATAAAAATCCTCGAAATCATGCTCGCGTTCTTTTTTTTCCACAAGGACAGTAAAACCTGCTGTTTGGAGACGAATGTCCTTAACATGACTCGAGTGTTGATACGACTCTATTTCCGCCAACAGCTCCCTTGGCAAATTTCTCTTTTGTTCCGAGACTGCCACATTGACTTCTGGGCACGGACCACGGAAGGCCGTGAGGGCTCTGTGCTTGTTATGGCGGAAACCGGGGATGGGGTAGAGGTTAATATTTCTGGATTCAAGTTCGCTGGTGATACATTTGGAAAGCGGATTGGACATGTTTTGGTATTCGATAAGTTGTCGTTGAAAACTGGAATATGAGTTAAGATATATATCGTGAAATATAAGTTTGGCCAATCTATAGGCACACGGATGTACACGGGTGTAACTACCACCGGGAAACCCGGCAGTGAACACGGAGTCTCGTCGATTGTATACGAAGGATATGCCTCGCCGTTCACACTCTGCGTAAAAATCAAAAGGCTCACGCCGATTAACGTACAAATATTTGGATAACTTTCGTGCGCGTTGATTACGCATAAACCCATGGAAACTTCTTTTTTCCCCGGGTTTACAGACCATGTCATATATAAAAAAAATTGGTAAATTTAATAAAATGTCATGTATTAAATAAAATAAATTGGCAAAATAAATATGATGAATGAATTGAATTGGTTTATTTTTTAATGTGAATTGTATTGCGGCTGTAATAAAATTAAAATTAGGAAAGATTTATTAGTTAAAATGTACCGTGTTTAATACACGAGATTTAGTGTTTCCTTTGAACAGGATTTAATTTAAAACAATAATTTACTTTAAATTTAAAGTGTGATTTTGTTGTTCGTGAGGTAGTGTGAGTGTGTATAACGTACTCCAAGTAGATGTCTCCATTCTTCAACTCCATACAGCTGTAATAACCTGCAAATTTCACTCAACCACTTACCTGTTTTTTTTTTACTAGATAAAAATAATCTATATTATAAGGTTGCCTCCACCAGGACGTCGTAGAACGGTCCAACGTCCAAGACCCTGAAATTTCCTACGAAGGAATTAAAAAAAAAAGTTTTGGGGGGAAGTTTTGACTGGAGAGTCAAAACCCTGTTTCCAGTAGTTACTGTGAAATATCAGCTCAGATTTGCAGGGCGCAAAATACACCCTGTCGGAGTCTATCTGAACGGGCGGATTTATGTAGTCCGCAAGCGCTCTGGCAAATAGTTTTTTTGAGACGGTATCGGACAGAGGGGCTATGGTGAACAGAAGCTCACAAGCAAAAGTCATTCCGTCCACCATGTTTGTGGAACTTTCCCATGCTGTTTTGTCCGATTCGTCGGCTTTTTGTTTCTCAAGCCATGCCAGAAACGTATTCCAGTCGTGTCCTTTAAAAAACTTCAGATAAACCCAATACCAACGGAAGAAGATGCTCTTGTAGGCACCATTCAGGGATGAGAGTCCAATGCCCTCACCATTTGCCAAGTCACGTGTTTTTGTGACAAAGTCTTCCGTGAAGTGTTTGAGCACCAGAAAGTTGGATTCGCTCTCTACCATAATTGACGAACTTTTTTTCCTTTTTTTATAACCTCATCCTTGGGAGTGGGTTTTGCGGGCAAGCAGCCGGGTGTGTCAAGAAACGAATCCATGACATTGACGCTGGTCGCTGAGGCTTGCATTTCTTTTTTATTTCCGAGAGCACTCCCAAAAATGGTGCACAAGGGCAGTAACCCAGCTGAAGAGCTGGTAACCTGTTGCGACATCATGCTCCCTGGAGTGATCGGTCGTGCCTCACACATGGGTTTGTGAGCCCCATCAAGGGCAGCCCGCACAAACATTTGATAAAAATCCTCGAAATCATGCTCGCGTTCTTTTTTTTCCACAAGGACAGTAAAACCTGCTGTTTGGAGACGAATGTCCTTAACATGACTCGAGTGTTGATACGACTCTATTTCCGCCAACAGCTCCCTTGGCAAATTTCTCTTTTGTTCCGAGACTGCCACATTGACTTCTGGGCACGGACCACGAAAGGCCGTGAGGGCTCTGGGCTTGTTATGGCGGAAACCGGGGATGGGGTAGAGGTTAATACCTCTGGATTCAAGTTCGCTGGTGATACATTTGGAAAGCGGATTGGACATGTTTTGGTATTCGATAAGTTGTCGTTGAAAACTGGAATATGAGTTAAGATATATATCGTGAAATATAAGTTTGGCCAATCTATAGGAACACGGATGTACACGGGTGTAACTACCACCGGGAAACCCGGCAGTGAACACGGAGTCTGGTCGATTGTATACGAAGGATATGCCTCGCCGTTCACACTCTGCGTAAAAATCAAAAGGCTCACGCCGATTAACGTACAAATATTTGGATAACTTTCGTGCGCGTTGATTACGCATAAACCCATGGAAACTTCTTTTTCCCCGGGTTTACAGACCATGTCATATATAAAAAAAAAAAAATTGGTAAATTTAATAAAATGTCATGTATTAAATAAAATAAATTGGCAAAATAAATATGATGAATGAATTCCTGCCTCACACATGGGTTTGTGAGCCCCATCAAGGGCAGCCCGCACAAACATTTGATAAAAATCCTCGAAATCATGCTCGCGTTCTTTTTTTTCCACAAGGACAGTAAAACCTGCTGTTTGGAGACGAATGTCCTTAACATGACTCGAGTGTTGATACGACTCTATGCCCCCAGGGGGCACCCATTCTTATATATATGAATGCTCGTCCATGCATATATATGTGGGTGTGCGGGTGTGGCAACCCCGGGACCCCAGCTAAGAGCTAACCTTATTTCAAAACTATACACTGGTTGCTCTTACACTACACACAACAATAATACTACATCACACACACCACACTTTCTTTCAACACACACATTTACATACCCTACACACAACACATACACAAAGTTTTCTTACTCACATTTATAATGCTGGCGAGGATGGGATGCGGGCTGGTCGTGCGTAACCCTTTCCGGATTGGAAGGTCTGGACTGTGGTTGTGCTGCTGTGAGCTTGCTCTGCCGAGGCTTTGCGCCATCCTTTAGCCCTTCCAGTCGCTTCGGTACTGTGGCAAGAAGTGGACCATGGGTAGGAGTGTCGGAGCTCTTACTGCTGCGTGCGAGCCTCTGGGACGTCGGTATCAGTGGGTCAGGCAGTACCTGACTCCCCGGCCCGGATGAAATATGTGGGAGATGGCTGCCGGGAGTACTCGGCCGGGTCCTTCTTTTTACTAGGGACCTGCGGCGTGCACGGGTCATCTCTCCGCCCGCACCTTGCTTTCACGATGACTGGAAAAGCACTTAAGATAATGTTACACAAACAATCTTCCCCCGGTATGAAAAGACTATGGTCTAGCTTGTCGGACGATAGTGATAACAGTGGTGATAACACAGACAAATTTTTTGTTGTTCGTTGTGTTGCAGAAGAAGGGTCGCTGTCAAAAGTTTCCCCTT
Organism: Catonia carolina; assembly: GCA_035578175.1. Classification (NCBI taxonomy): domain Eukaryota; kingdom Metazoa; phylum Arthropoda; class Insecta; order Hemiptera; family Achilidae; genus Catonia; species Catonia carolina. The sequence continues at coordinate 62,824,225 of JAQMRL010000001.1, read as the reverse complement.
TCATTATTAACAGGTCTGTTCAGTCGGTTTGTGGCTCGCCACACTCTATTAAGAAATTAAGGAATGGTACTTTGTTAATTGAAACAACGTCTGCGAAGCAAAGTAGCAGCGTTGGTAAAATTACTCAAATCGGAAGTACTGCAGTTACCGTTGAACCGCATAGGTCCCTCAACTCATCTCGAGGAGTAGTTTACTCTCGAGATATACAAGATATGTCTGAGGCTGAGTTATTGGAGGAGCTTACCTCCCAGAGAGTGACGCAAGTCAAAAGAGTTATGCGTCGGGAAAATGGAATTGATGTCGGTACCCCGACACTTATCATAACATTTTCCACCCCTCAACCTCCGGATCGTCTTAAGTTGGGTTATTTGTCTGTTCGAGTGAGACCGTATGTCCCAAACCCTCTGCGCTGTTTTCAGTGCCAGGAATACGGACATACGAAAACAAACTGCAAGAAACCTGCGATATGCGCCAAGTGCAGTTCACCTGACCACTTAGACAGCGAATGCACTTCTGAAACAGAACTGTGTGCAAACTGTAAAGGAAGTCATTCAGCAAGGTCTCGGGAATGCCCCAAGTATAAAGAAGAACGGGAAATTCAGAAAATTTCGTCTGAACAGAAGCTTTCTTTTCCGGCTGCCCGGAGCGAGTACAGAAAACGAAATAGCATTCGAAATGCAGTCCAGCCTGACATTTCGTTTGCAGCTGCAACTAGTGTCCAGTCTCGTGTGTCTGGTGAGTGCTTGTCATGCGTTGAGTTGAAGAGTGTTGTTGAGAACCTAACTAAACAGGTTGCTTCCCTGACTTCTGCACTGAAAGCTTTATTAAGCACCAAACAGAGTGAAATTGGTTTAAAGAGTTCAGTGCCTCAAGTTGGTAACCTCTCTGCGACGCAGAATACAAAAGTTCAGCTGTCAAATAAGACAGTCGCCTCTACCTCAAAGGGGAAACCCCTTTCATTGCCCAAGACGCTTCCAGTGGATGCGTCTAAATTTCTAAAATCTCCTTCGTCTGGGTCCAAGATCCACGATATGATAGGAGATCCATCGGCCCTTGATAAGGGCTTTATACAAGTCAAAGGAAAGAAAGGGAAGGAGAAAATTGTGTTTGACACATAAGTCCTTTTCTTTCTGAAATACCCTTTAATAATATTATTCAATGGAATGTTCGCGGGATCCGGTCTAGGTATGAAGACATAAAGTTATTGATCCGGGAAAAGTGTCCGATTGCGCTGTGCCTGCAAGAGACGATGTTACAGCCTGATGTCTCAATCTCCGTTCGTGGATACGAGATGTTTAGGAAAGATTCCCTGCATGGTGGCCCTGGTGGTGGGGTCGCTATATTACTTCACCAGTCAATGCAAGGGATACGTCTGGATATTCAGACGGATCTTCAGGCCGTGGCAATCAGGATTACTGTCCCGTTGTCAGTTTGTGTGTGTAATATTTACTTACCACCAAATAGAGAAATTTCATACCTAGCCATACGAGAATTACTGGAACAGTTACCAAGTCCATGTATATTACTAGGAGATTTCAATGGTCACCATTATTCTTGGGGCTCCTCACTGTGCAATGGTAGAGGTCACATGGTGGAGAGGGTCCGGAGTGATTTAGACTTATGTCTATTGAACGATGGATCTGAAACATTCATGTCATCCTCAACAGGATCCTGGTCGTGCTTGGACCTTACTTTCTGTAGCCCGTCCCTTGTACCACGGTTGTTGTGGAGAGTACTGCCAGACCTGTACGGAAGTGATCATCGACCGGTGGTGGTCGAGTTTTTTGACTACCAGTCTGTCGATGACCTTCCAAAACGATGGATAGAGAAGCTTGCACGGTGGAATGAGTTTTCAAGTTTGATGGAATCTGAATATGAAGATGATGATGATGCACGAAGCCTGTTGTCTTCCTTTGTGGAGAGGATGTCTGCAGCAGCTGCCCAGAGCATTCCTAAAACATCGGGTAAAGCGCGGCGGCCGCCGGTGCCTTGGTGGAATAATCGGTGTAAGGAGGCTCTTCAGGACCGTCGTAGGGCCCTGCGAACTTTTAGTCGCAGACCTACGGATGCTAACCTGGAAGCTTACCGAAGAGCTCGGGCCTGCTGTAGGCGTATCTTTCTGGAGAGTAAGAGAGAGTCGTGGAGCCGTTATGTTGCAGATATTAATAGGAGTACCCCTGTGACAACGGTGTGGAGAAAACTGCGGTCCGTTTGTGGAAGGATGTCTCCGCACCGAATTGCAGGGTTGCAAACTGACGGTTCCGTGATTACGTCACCAATCGACATTGCGAATGCAATTGGTTCTTCGTTAAGATCAGCGTCTCTCACGTCTTCATATTCAATTCAATTTCAAAATCATAAGCAAACCATTGAATCTCTTCCTTTCCATATAGCGGACACAAATGATCCTCTGAACATTCCTTTTTCAATGCCTGAACTAAGAAAAGCGCTCAAAGTTTCTCGAAATACCTCGCCTGGAGGAGATGAAATTACACTTTCGATGATAGCGCATTTACCAGACTCCGGGTTAAGGCAACTCCTACATATTTTTAATAAAATATACGCTTCTAGAAAGCTTCCAGAATCTTGGAAAGAAGCAATTGTTGTCCCGATCCTCAAACCTGGCAAAGATAAAACGTTGGCCTCCAGCTATCGCCCCATCTCTCTGACAAGTGTTGTATGTAAGGTGATGGAAAGAATGGTGAATAGTCGTCTCATGTGGTATCTGGAAAAGAATGACTTCCTCGCTCCTGAACAGAGCGGTTTTCGGAGAGGGAGGTCTTCGACAGACCACTTGGTGGCCCTTGAGACGGCTATCTGCAATGCGTTTGCATTGCGGCAGCGCCTCGTTGCCGTATTCTTTGATTTGAAAAAAGCATATGATACGGCTTGGCGACGAGGTATTCTTAATACCTTGCGGGAGTGGGGCATCGCTGGGAACATGTTGGCCTTCATTAAAGACTTTCTGGATGACCGATCATTTCGTGTAAGGGTTGGTCAGAGTTTGTCAAACAGGTTTGATTTGGAAAATGGTATACCGCAGGGGAGTGTAATTAGTTGTACCCTATTTGCGGTTGCCATTAACAATATTGTGAAAAGTTGCGTATACCCTGTTAAATGTTCGTTGTTTGTAGATGATTTTGCGATATATGTTGCATCTAGAAATGTTGTTTCAGCTGAACGAGCCCTACAGCTTACTATATACCGGCTTGAGGAATGGTCACGGCAGACTGGCTTTAGTTTTTCTCCTGAGAAGACTAAATGCATTCAGTTTTGCCGAATACGGACTGATAATGTTCCAAGACTGTATTTAATGGGTCAACATATCGAAGTTAGCACTGAAATCAGGTTTCTAGGTGTTATATTCGACAAAAGACTTACATGGGTTCCGCATATAAAAGACCTACGGGCTAGGTGCTTAAAGGTGGTTGATATTCTGCGTGTTCTTACAGGTACATGTTGGGGAGCTGATAGATCATGTATGATAAGGTTCTACAAGGCTCTAGTGCGATCACGTATAGATTATGGCGCTGTAGCGTACTCATCTGCTACTCCCACTTCGCTGAGAATGCTTGACACGATCCACAATTCATGTTTACGATTGTCTACAGGTGCTTTTCGTTCTAGCCCTGTTGTCAGCATCTTAGTTGAAAGTGGAGAAATGTCGTTACACAGACGTCGCCAGCAGCTTATATTGACGTACTTTGCCAAGTTGAAAGCTAGACCTTATCATTTTTTGCATGACATCATTCTCAACAACCCTTGTCATGATTTGCATCTGATCAATGCCCGATTGCCTTCACCATTCGGTGTAAGAGCGTTGGGGATATGCAACAACCTCGGTATTGAGATTCCTCGTGTGTACCCATGTAATTCATGTCTCTTTCCACCCTGGACCATCGCTCAGTTACACATTAACTTTGAAATGTGTAAATACTCAAAGGCAGACACAAGTTCTGTGGTATTTAATAGCATTTTCAGTGAGTTAGTTGAAGCTATTAAACCATCTACGGTTGTATACACGGATGGATCAAAGTCAGATGTTGGAGTCGGTTGCTCGTTTGTTGCTAATGGGAGAACCTATTTGTTTGGATTACCTGTGGGAACCAGTGTTTACACGGCTGAACTTTACGCTATCAGTAAAGCTCTGTCTGTAGTCTGTGTGCGTGGGCGTCGGGTGTTGGTGTGCACTGATTCGCTTAGTGCCCTTCAGTCGATTACTGATTTATATTCACGCCACCCGCTAGTTGTAGATGTCCACGGCACCGTGAAGCAGCTTAACGATAGAGGAGTAAGCGTTGTTTTCTGCTGGGTTCCGGGTCATGCTGGAATCTCGGGAAATGAGGCTGCTGATTTGGCCGCTAAGGAGGCGGCACGCCAACCGGCTTTCACGCAATATCTGACTGTGTCAGATTTCGTGGGCCTGGTGAAGCGTGTCATCACTGATTCCTGGCAGGTAGAATGGACTGGCTCTCATGGCAACAAACTTCGGGAAATAAAACGTAATGTTAAGCCTTGGGATACGTCACTGAGGAAGAATAGAAGGGAAGAAGTTGTCATCGCGCGACTTAGAATTGGGCACACCAGATTAACCCATGGGTATCTCATGACGTCTGGTGATGCTCCAGTTTGTGGCAGATGCGATTGTCCTTTGTCAGTCAAACATGTATTGGTTGATTGCGTCTGCTACGCAGCTCTGCGTCGGCGATTCAAGATTCCCTCTGACATAAGGAATATACTCGGTGACGAAAGCCCTATTTTGGACGCAACTTTAAAATTTTTACGATCCATCAGTGTTTACAACAGTGTCTGATAGTCTAGGGTGTGTTGCAATGTTTTATATGTGCTAATCAGTTCTATTTTATAGTATATGTATTTATATTAGTTGTAAGTTTGTATTTATATGTCTGTGTTTTTATTATGAGGCCCCTTTACAGCCTTTTGCGACGTCATATGTCTGTGATATTATTTGTTTTTAATGTAATTTTTCAGTTGTGATATTAGTTTTTAAGATTTTAATTAAGTAAGTGTCAATGTCATTTTTGTTATTTATTGTTACTGTGATATTAAGTTTAAGTTTATGTGTGTTTTTTTTTTTTGTCCTATTTTGTCTGTGATACTAGATTATAAGATTTTAACTATTATATATATATATATATGTATGTATATATGTATATATATGTGTATGTATATATTAAAAAAGGCGTTCTGCACTCGGGTTTTTACACCCATGTGTAGAACAACAGGCGATGATAACCTCGCTAAGGTTTTTCGCCTCAAAAAAAAAAAAAAAAAAAAAAAAGATACGACTCTATTTCCGCCAACAGCTCCCTTGGCAAATTTCTCTTTTGTTCCGAGACTGCCACATTGACTTCTGGGCACGGACCACGGAAGGCCGTGAGGGCTCTGGGCTTGTTATGGCGGAAACCGGGGATGGGGTAGAGGTTAATACCTCTGGATTCAAGTTCGCTGGTGATACATTTGGAAAGCGGATTGGACATGTTTTGGTATTCGATAAGTTGTCGTTGAAAACTGGAATATGAGTTAAGATATATATCGTGAAATATAAGTTTGGCCAATCTATAGGCACACGGATGTACACGGGTGTAACTACCACCGGGAAACCCGGCAGTGAACACGGAGTCTCGTCGATTGTATACGAAGGATATGCCTCGCCGTTCACACTCTGCGTAAAAATCAAAAGGCTCACGCCGATTAACGTACAAATATTTGAATAACTTTCGTGCGCGTTGATTACGCATAAACCCATGGAAACTTCTTTTTTCCCCGGGTTTACAGACCATGTCATATATAAAAAAAATTGGTAAATTTAATAAAATGTCATGTATTAAATAAAATAAATTGGCAAAATAAATATGATGTATGAATTCCTGCCTCACACATGGGTTTGTGAGCCCCATCAAGGGCAGCCCGCACAAACATTTGATAAAAATCCTCGAAATCATGCTCGCGTTCTTTTTTTTCCACAAGGACAGTAAAACCTGCTGTTTGGAGACGAATGTCCTTAACATGACTCGAGTGTTAATACGACTCTATTTCCGCCAACAGCTCCCTTGGCAAATTTCTCTTTTGTTCCGAGACTGCCACATTGACTTCTGGGCACGGACCACGGAAGGCCGTGAGGGCTCTGGGCTTGTTATGGCGGAAACCGGGGATGGGGTAGAGGTTAATACCTCTGGATTCAAGTTCGCTGGTGATACATTTGGAAAGCGGATTGGACATGTTTTGGTATTCGATAAGTTGTCGTTGAAAACTGGAATATGAGTTAAGATATATATCGTGAAATATAAGTTTGGCCAATCTATAGGCACACGGATGTACACGGGTGTAACTACCACCGGGAAACCCGGCAGTGAACACGGAGTCTCGTCGATTGTATACGAAGGATATGCCTCGCCGTTCACACTCTGCGTAAAAATCAAAAGGCTCACGCCGATTAACGTACAAATATTTGGATAACTTTCGTGCGCGTTGATTACGCATAAACCCATGGAAACTTCTTTTTTCCCCGGGTTTACAGACCATGTCATATATAAAAAAAATTGGTAAATTTAATAAAATGTCATGTATTAAATAAAATAAATTGGCAAAATAAATATGATGAATGAATTGAATTGGTTTATTTTTTAATGTGAATTGTATTGCGGCTGTAATAAAATTAAAATTAGGAAAGATTTATTAGTTAAAATGTACCGTGTTTAATACACGAGATTTAGTGTTTCCTTTGAACAGGATTTAATTTAAAACAATAATTTACTTTAAATTTAAAGTGTGATTTTGTTGTTCGTGAGGTAGTGTGAGTGTGTATAACGTACTCCAAATAGATGTCTCCATTCTTCTACTCCATACAGCTGTAATAACCTGCAAATTTCACTCAACCACTTACCTGTTTTTTTTTTACTAGATAAAAATAATCTATATTATAAGGTTGCCTCCACCAGGACGTCGTAGAACGGTCCAACGTCCAAGACCCTGAAATTTCCTACGAAGGAATTAAAAAAAAAAGTTTTGGGGGGAAGTTTTGACTGGAGAGTCAAAACCCTGTTTCCAGTAGTTACTGTGAAATATCAGCTCAGATTTGCAGGGCGCAAAATACACCCTGTCGGAGTCTATCTGAACGGGCGGATTTATGTAGTCCGCAAGCGCTCTGGCAAATAGTTTTTTTGAGACGGTATCGGACAGAGGGGCTATGGTGAACAGAAGCTCACAAGCAAAAGTCATTCCGTCCACCATGTTTGTGGAACTTTCCCATGCTGTTTTGTCCGATTCGTCGGCTTTTTGTTTCTCAAGCCATGCCAGAAACGTATTCCAGTCGTGTCCTTTAAAAAACTTCAGATAAACCCAATACCAACGGAAGAAGATGCTCTTGTAGGCACCATTCAGGGATGAGAGTCCAATGCCCTCACCATTTGCCAAGTCACGTGTTTTTGTGACAAAGTCTTCCGTGAAGTGTTTGAGCACCAGAAAGTTGGATTCGCTCTCTACCATAATTGTACGAACTTTTTTCCTTTTTTTATAACCTCATCCTTGGGAGAGGGTTTTGCGGGCAAGCAGCCGGGTGTGTCAAGAAACGAATCCATGACATTGACGCTGGTCGCTGAGGCTTGCATTTCTTTTTTATTTCCGAGAGCACTCCCGAAAATGGTGCACAAGGGCAGTAACCCAGCTGAAGAGCTGGTAACCTGTTGCGACATCATGCTCCCTGGAGTGATCGGTCCTGCCTCACACATGGGTTTGTGAGCCCCATCAAGGGCAGCCCGCACAAACATTTGATAAAAATCCTCGAAATCATGCTCGCGTTCTTTTTTTTCCACAAGGACAGTAAAACCTGCTGTTTGGAGACGAATGTCCTTAACATGACTCGAGTGTTGATACGACTCTATTTCCGCCAACAGCTCCCTTGGCAAATTTCTCTTTTGTTCCGAGACTGCCACATTGACTTCTGGGCACGGACCACGGAAGGCCGTGAGGGCTCTGGGCTTGTTATGGCGGAAACCGGGGATGGGGTAGAGGTTAATACCTCTGGATTCAAGTTCGCTGGTGATACATTTGGAAAGCGGATTGGACATGTTTTGGTATTCGATAAGTTGTCGTTGAAAACTGGAATATGAGTTAAGATATATATCGTGAAATATAAGTTTGGCCAATCTATAGGCACACGGATGTACACAGGTGTAACTACCACCGGGAAACCCGGCAGTGAACACGGAGTCTCGTCGATTGTATACGAAGGATATACCTCGCCGTTCACACTCTGCGTAAAAATCAAAAGGCTCACGCCGATTAACGTACAAATATTTGGATAACTTTCGTGCGCGTTGATTACGCATAAACCCATGGAAACTTCTTTTTTCCCCGGGTTTACAGACCATGTCATATATAAAAAAAATTGGTAAATTTAATAAAATGTCATGTATTAAATAAAATAAATTGGCAAAATAAATATGATGAATGAATTCCTGCCTCACACATGGGTTTGTGAGCCCCATCAAGGGCAGCCCGCACAAACATTTGATAAAAATCCTCGAAATCATGCTCGCGTTCTTTTTTTTCCACAAGGACAGTAAAACCTGCTGTTTGGAGACGAATGTCCTTAACATGACTCGAGTGTTGATACGACTCTATTTCCGCCAACAGCTCCCTTGGCAAATTTCTCTTTTGTTCCGAGACTGCCACATTGACTTCTGGGCACGGACCACGGAAGGCCGTGAGGGCTCTGGGCTTGTTATGGCGGAAACCGGGGATGGGGTAGAGGTTAATACCTCTGGATTCAAGTTCGCTGGTGATACATTTGGAAAGCGGATTGGACATGTTTTGGTATTCGATAAGTTGTCGTTGAAAACTGGAATATGAGTTAAGATATATATCGTGAAATATAAGTTTGGCCAATCTATAGGCACACGGATGTACACGGGTGTAACTACCACCGGGAAACCCGGCAGTGAACACGGAGTCTCGTCGATTGTATACGAAGGATATGCCTCGCCGTTCACACTCTGCGTAAAAATCAAAAGGCTCACGCCGATTAACGTACTAATATTTGGATAACTTTCGTGCGCGTTGATTACGCATAAACCCATGGAAACTTCTTTTTCCCCGGGTTTACAGACCATGTCATATATAAAAAAAATTGGTAAATTTAATAAAATGTCATGTATTAAATAAAATAAATTGGCAAAATAAATATGATGAATGAATTCCTGCCTCACACATGGGTTTGTGAGCCCCATCAAGGGCAGCCCGCACAAACATTTGATAAAAATCCTCGAAATCATGCTCGCGTTCTTTTTTTCCACAAGGACAGTAAAACCTGCTGTTTGGAGACGAATGTCCTTAACATGACTCGAGTGTTGATACGACTCTATTTCCGCCAACAGCTCCCTTGGCAAATTTCTCTTTTGTTCCGAGACTGCCACATTGACTTCTGGGCACGGACCACGGAAGGCCGTGAGGGCTCTGGGCTTGTTATGGCGGAAACCGGGGATGGGGTAGAGGTTAATACCTCTAGATTCAAGTTCGCTGGTGATACATTTGGAAAGCGGATTGGACATGTTTTGGTATTCGATAAGTTGTCGTTGAAAACTGGAATATGAGTTAAGATATATATCGTGAAATATAAGTTTGGCCAATCTATAGGCACACGGATGTACACGGGTGTAACTACCACCGGGAAACCCGGCAGTGAACACGGAGTCTCGTCGATTGTATACGAAGGATATGCCTCGCCGTTCACACTCTGCGTAAAAATCAAAAGGCTCACGCCGATTAACGTACAAATATTTGGATAACTTTCGTGCGCGTTGATTACGCATAAACCCATGGAAACTTCTTTTTTCCCCGGGTTTACAGACCATGTCATATATAAAAAAAATTGGTAAATTTAATAAAATGTCATGTATTAAATAAAATAAATTGGCAAAATAAATATGATGAATGAATTCCTGCCTCACACATGGGTTTGTGAGCCCCATCAAGGGCAGCCCGCACAAACATTTGATAAAAATCCTCGAAATCATGCTCGCGTTCTTTTTTTCCACAAGGACAGTAAAACCTGCTGTTTGGAGACGAATGTCCTTAACATGACTCGAGTGTTGATACGACTCTATTTCCGCCAACAGCTCCCTTGGCAAATTTCTCTTTTGTTCCGAGACTGCCACATTGACTTCTGGGCACGGACCACGGAAGGCCGTGAGGGCTCTGGGCTTGTTATGGCGGAAACCGGGGATGGGGTAGAGGTTAATACCTCTGGATTCAAGTTCGCTGGTGATACATTTGGAAAGCGGATTGGACATGTTTTGGTATTCGATAAGTTGTCGTTGAAAACTGGAATATGAGTTAAGATATATATCGTGAAATATAAGTTTGGCCAATCTATAGGCACACGGATGTACACGGGTGTAACTACCACCGGGAAACCCGGCAGTGAACACGGAGTCTCGTCGATTGTATACGAAGGATATGCCTCGCCGTTCACACTCTGCGTAAAAATCAAAAGGCTCACGCCGATTAACGTACAAATATTTGGATAACTTTCGTGCGCGTTGATTACGCATAAACCCATGGAAACTTCTTTTTTCCCGTGTTCGGGTGTGGCAACCCCGGGACCCCAGCTAAGAGCTAACCTTATTTCAATACTATACACAGGTTGCTCTTACACTACACACAACAATAATACTACATCACACACACCACACTTTCTTTCAACACACACATTTACATACCCTACACACAACACATACACAAAGTTTTCTTACACACATTTATAATGCTGGCGAGGATGGGATGCGGGCTGGTCGTGCGTAACCCTTTCCGGATTGGAAGGTCTGGACTGTGGTTGTGCTGCTGTGAGCTTGCTCTGCTGAGGCTTTGCGCCATCCTTTAGCCCTTCCAGTCGCTTCGGTACTGTGGCAAGAAGTGGACCAGGGGTAAGAGTGTCGGAGCTCTTACTGCTGCGTGCGAGCCTCTGGGACGTCGGTATCAGTGGGTCAGGCAGTACCTGACTCCCCGGCCCGGATGAAATATGTGGGAGATGGCTGCCGGGAGTACTCGGCCGGGTCCTTCTTTTTACTAGGGACCTGCGGCGTGCGCGGGTCATCTCTCCGCCCGCACCCTGCTTTCACGATGACTGGAAAAGCACTAAAGATAATGTCTAACAAACAATCTTCCCTTGGATGTAAAAGACTATGGTCTAGCTTGTCTGACGATAGTGATAGTGGTGTATTAAGTAACACGGACAAATTTTTCGTTGTTCGTTGTGTTGCAGAAGAAGGGTCGCTATCAAAAGTTTCCCCCTTCATTATTAACAGGTCTGTGCAGTCGGTTTGTGGCTCGCCACATTCAATTAAAAAACTAAGGAATGGTACTTTGTTAATTGAAACAACGTCTGCGAAGCAAAGTAGCAGCGTTGTTAAAATTACACAAATTGGAAGTACTACAGTCACTGTAGAACCGCACAGATCCCTCAACTCATCTCGAGGAGTGGTTTACTCTCGAGATATACAAGATATGTCTGAGGCTGAGTTATTGGAGGAGCTTACCTCCCAGAGAGTGACGCAAGTCAAAAGAGTTATGCGTCGGGAAAATGGAATTGATGTCGGTACCCCGACACTTATCATAACATTTTCCACCCCTCAACCTCCGGATCGCCTTAAGTTGGGTTACTTGTCTGTTCGAGTGAGGCCGTATGTCCCAAACCCTCTGCGCTGTTTTCAGTGCCAGGAATACGGACATACGAAAACAAACTGCAAGAAACCTGCGATATGCGCAAAGTGCAGTTCTCCTGACCACTTAGATAGCGAATGCACTTCTGAAAAAGAACTATGTGCAAACTGTAAAGGAAGTCATTCAGCAAGGTCTCGGGAATGCCCCAAGTATAAAGAAGAACGGGAAATTCAGAAAATTTCGTCTGAACAGAAGCTTTCCTTTCCCGCTGCCCGGAGTGAGTACAGAAAACTAAATAGCATTCGAAATGCAGTCCAGCCTGACATTTCGTTTGCAGCTGCAACTAGTGTTCAGTCTCGTGTGTCTGGTGAGTGCTCGTCATGCGTTGAGTTGAAGAGTGTTGTTGAGAACCTCACTAAACAGGTTGCTTCCCTAACTTCTGCACTTAAAGCGTTATTAAGCACCAAGCAAACAGAAATTGGTTCAAAGAGCTCAGTGTCTCAAGTGTGTAACCTTTCTGCGACGCAGAGTACAAAAGCTCAGCTGTCAAGTAAGACAGCCTCTACCTCAAAGGGAAAACCCCTTTCAGTATCCAAGACGCTTCCAGCGGAAGCGTCTAAATTTCTAAAATCTCCTCCGTCTGGGTCCAAGATCCACGATATGATATGAGATTCATCGGCCCTGGAAAAGGGCTTTATACAAGTAAAAGGGAAAAAAGGGAAGGAGAAAATTGTGTTTGAAACGTAACTCCTCCGTTGCGAAATACCCTTTAATAGTTTAATTCAATGGAATGTTCGCGGGATCCGGTCTAGGTATGAAGATATAAAGATATTGATCCGGGATAAGTGTCCGTTTGCGCTTTGCCTGCAAGAGACGATGTTACAACCTGATATCCGATTATCCTTTCGTGGATACGAAATGTTTAGGAAAGATTCCCTGCATGGTGGCCCTGGTGATGGGGTTGCAATATTACTTCACCAGTCAATGCAAGGGATAAGTCTGGATATCCAAACGGATATTCAGGCTGTAGCAATCAGGATAACTGTCCCGGTGTCGGTTTGCGTGTGTAATGTTTATTTACCACCAAACACAGACATTTCATACCTAGCCATGAGAGAATTGCTGGAACAGTTACCAGCTCCATATATCATCTTAGGAGATTTCAATGGTCACCATTATTCTTGGGGCTCCTCACTGTGCAATGGTAGAGGTCACATGGTGGAGAGGGTCCGGAGTGATTTAGACTTATGTCTATTGAACGATGGATCTGAAACATTCATGTCATCCTCAACAGGATCCTGGTCGTGCTTGGACCTTACTTTCTGTAGCCCGTCCATTGTTCCAAGGTTGATGTGGAGAGTACTGCCAGACCTGTACGGAAGTGATCACCGACCGGTGGTGGTCGAATTTTTTGACTACCAGCCTGTCGATGACCTTCCGAAACGATGGATTGAAAAGCTTGCACGGTGGGATGAGTTTTCAAGTTTAATGGAATCTGAATATGAAGATGATGATGATGCACGAAAGCTGTTGTCTTCCTTTGTAGAGAGGATGTCTGCAGCAGCTGCCCAGAGCATTCCTAAAACATCGGGAAAAGCACGGCGTCCGCCGGTACCTTGGTGGAATGATCGTTGTAAGGAGGCTCTTCGGGACCGCCGTAGGGCCCTGCGCATTTTTAGTCGCAGACCTACGGATGCAAACCTGGAAGCGTACCGAAGAGCTCGGGCCTGCTGTAGGCGTGTCTTTCTTGAGAGTAAGAGGGAGTCGTGGAGCCGTTACGTTGGAGATATTAGCAGGGGTACCCCTGTGACAACGGTGTGGAGAAAACTGCGTTCGGTATGTGGAAGGACGTCTCCACATCGAATCGCAGGGTTGCAAGCTGACGGTTCTGTGATCACATCACAGTCCGACATCGCTAACGTGATTGGTTCCTTCTTTAAATCAGCTTCCCTCACGTCTTCATATTCAGTACAGTTTCAAAATTATAAGAAAACCATTGAATCTCTTCCTTTCTTTATAGCGGACTCGAATGATCCTCTAAACATTCCTTTTTCATTGCCTGAGCTTAGAAAAGCGCTCAAAGTATCTCGAAATACCTCACCTGGAGGAGATGAAATTACACTTTCGATGATAGCGCATTTACCGGATTCTGGGTTAAGGCAACTCCTACATGTTTTTAATAAAATATACGCTTCTAGAAAGCTTCCAAAAACTTGGAAAGAAGCAATTGTTGTTCCGATCCTTAAACCTGGTAAAGATAAAACATTGGCCTCCAACTACCGTCCCATTTCCTTGACAAGTGTTGTTTGTAAGGTCATGGAAAGAATGGTGAACAGTCGTCTCATGTGGTATCTGGAAAAGAATAACTTCCTCGCTCCTGAACAGAGCGGTTTTCGGAGAGGGAGGTCTTCGACAGACCACTTGGTGGCCCTTGAGACGGCTGTCTGCAATGCGTTTGCATTGCGGCAGCGCCTCGTTGCCGTATTCTTTGATTTAAAAAAAGCATATGATACAGCTTGGCGACGAGGTATCCTCAATACCTTGCGGGATTGGGGCATCGCTGGAAACATGTTGGCCTTCATCAAGGACTTTCTAGATGAACGATCGTTCCGTGTAAGGGTTGGTCAGTGTCTGTCCGACAGGTTTGACTTGGAAAATGGTATACCGCAAGGAAGTGTAATTAGTTGTACCCTATTTGCGGTTGCCATAAACAATATTGTGAAAAGTTGCGTATACCCTGTTAAATGTTCGTTGTTTGTTGATGATTTTGCAATATATGTTGCATCTAGAAATGTTGTCTCAGCTGAACGAGCTCTACAGCTAACTATATACCGTCTTGAAGAATGGTCACGGCAGACTGGCTTTAGTTTTTCTCCTGAGAAGACTAAATGCATTCAGTTTTGCCGAATACGGACTGATAATGTTCCAAGACTGTATTTAATGGGTCAGTATATCGAAGTTAGCACTGAAATCAGGTTCTTAGGTGTTGTATTCGACAAGAGACTTACATGGGTTCCGCATATTAAAGACCTACGGGCTAGGTGCTTAAAGGTGGTTGATATTCTGCGTGTTCTTGCAGGTACAGGTTGGGGTGCTGATAGATCATGTATGATAAGGTTCTACAAGGCTCTAGTGCGATCACGTATGGATTATGGCGCTGTAGCGTACTCATCTGCTACTCCCACTTCGCTGAGAATGCTTGACACGATCCACAATTCATGTTTACGATTGTCTACAGGTGCTTTTCGTTCTAGCCCTGTTGTCAGCATCTTAGTTGAAAGTGGAGAAATGTCGTTACACAGACGTCGCCAGCAGCTTATATTGACGTACTTTGCCAAGTTGAAAGCTAGACCTTATCATTTTTTGCATGACATCATTCTCAACAACCCGTGTCATGATTTGCATCTGATGAACGCCCGACAACCTTCACCATTCGGTGTGAGAGCGTTGGAGATATGCAACAACCTTGATATTGCGATTCCTCGTGTCTACCCATGTAATTCTTGTCTATTTCCACCCTGGACCATCGCTCAGTTACACTTTAACTTTGAGATGAGTAAATACTCAAAGGCAGGCACAAGCTCTGTGGTGTTTAATAGCATTTTCAGTGAGTTAGTTGAAGCTATTAAACCATCTACGGTTGTATACACTGATGGATCAAAGTCGGATGTTGGAGTTGGTTGCTCGTTTGTTGCTAATGGGAGAACCTATTTGTTTGGATTACCTGCGGGAACTATTATTTACACTGCTGAACTTTATGCTATCAGCAAAGCTCTTTCTGTAGTCTGTGTGCGTGGGCGTCGGGTGTTGGTGTGCACTGATTCGCTCAGTGCCCTTCAGTCGATTAGTGATGTGTATTCACGCCACCCGCTAGTTGTGGACGTCCTCGGCACTGTGAAGGAGCTGAATGATAGAGGAGTAAGCGTTGTTTTCTGCTGGGTTCCGGGTCATGCTGGAATCCCGGGAAATGAGGCTGCTGATTTGGCCGCTAAGGAGGCGGCTCGTCAACCGGCTTTCACGCGATATCTGACTATGTCTGATTTTGTGAGTCTGGTGAAGCGGGTCATCACGGATTCCTGGCAGGTGGAATGGACTGGCTCTCATGGCAACAAACTACGAGAAATAAAACCTATTGTTAAGCCTTGGCCTACGTCACTGAGGAAGAGCAGAAGAGAAGAGGTTGTCATCGCGCGACTTAGAATTGGGCACACCAGATTTACCCATGGGTATCTCATGACGTCTGGTGATGCTCCAGTTTGTGGCAGGTGCGATTGTCCTTTGACAGTCAAACATGTATTGGTTGATTGCGTCTGCTACGCAGCTCTGCGTCGACGATTCAAGATTCCCTCTGACATAAGGAATATACTCGGTGACGAAACCCCTATTTTGGACGCGGCTTTGAAATTTTTAAGATCCATCAGTGTATACAACAGTGTCTAATGTCCTATTAGTTTTACCCTAATGTTTACATTCAAATGTCTGTGTTTTTATTATATGGCCCCTTTACAGCCTTTTGTGATCTTTTATGTCTGTGATATTTTTCTTTTTTTTTTATGTAATTTTTTACTTTTTTGGTTGTGATACTAGTTCTTAAGATTTTAATTACATAAGTGTCAATGTCATTTTTGTGTTTTCTTTTTTAACTGTGATATTAAGTTTAAGTTTATGTGTGTATGTTTTTTGTGTTTTTAGCGTTTTTTATTTAGCCTGTCTGTGATACTAGATTATAAGATTTTAGATATTTCATATATATATAAAAAAATGGCGTTCTACACTCGGGCTTTTTACACCCTTGTGTAGAACAACAGGCGATGATAACCTCGCCGAGGTTTTTCGCCTTTAAAAAAAAAAAAAAAAAAAAAAAAAAAAAATTTTTTCCCCGGGTTTACAGACCATGTCATATATAAAAAAAATTGGTAAATTTAATAAAATGTCATGTATTAAATAAAATAAATTGGCAAAATAAATATGATGAATGAATTCCTGCCTCACACATGGGTTTGTGAGCCCAATCAAGGGCAGCCCGCACAAACATTTGATAAAAATCCTCGAAATCATGCTCGCGTTCTTTTTTTTCCACAAGGACAGTAAAACCTGCTGTTTGGAGACGAATGTCCTTAACATGACTCGAGTGTTGATACGACTCTATTTCCGCCAACAGCTCCCTTGGCAAATTTCTCTTTTGTTCCGAGACTGCCACATTGACTTCTGGGCACGGACCACGGAAGGCCGTGAGGGCTCTGGGCTTGTTATGGCGGAAACCGGGGATGGGGTAGAGGTTAATACCTCTGGATTCAAGTTCGCTGGTGATACATTTGGAAAGCGGATTGGACATGTTTTGGTATTCGATAAGTTGTCGTTGAAAACTGGAATATGAGTTAAGATATATATCGTGAAATATAAGTTTGGCCAATCTATAGGCACACGGATGTACACAGGTGTAACTACCACCGGGAAACCCGGCAGTGAACACGGAGTCTCGTCGATTGTATACGAAGGATATGCCTCGCCGTTCACACTCTGCGTAAAAATCAAAAGGCTCACGCCGATTAACGTACAAATATTTGGATAACTTTCGTGCGCGTTGATTACGCATAAACCCATGGAAACTTCTTTTTTCCCCGGGTTTACAGACCATGTCATATATAAAAAAAATTGGTAAATTTAATAAAATGTCATGTATTAAATAAAATAAATTGGCAAAATAAATATGATGAATGAATTGAATTGGTTTATTTTTTAATGTGAATTGTATTGCGGCTGTAATAAAATTAAAATTAGGAAAGATTTATTAGTTAAAATGTACCGTGTTTAATACACGAGATTTAGTGTTTCCTTTGAACAGGATTTAATTTAAAACAATAATTTACTTTAAATTTAAAGTGTGATTTTGTTGTTCGTGAGGTAGTGTGAGTGTGTATAACGTACTCCAAATAGATGTCTCCATTCTTCTACTCCATACAGCTGTAATAACCTGCAAATTTCACTCAACCACTTACCTGTTTTTTTTTTACTAGATAAAAATAATCTATATTATAAGGTTGCCTCCACCAGGACGTCGTAGAACGGTCCAACGTCCAAGACCCTGAAATTTCCTACGAAGGAATTAAAAAAAAAAGTTTTGGGGGGAAGTTTTGACTGGAGAGTCAAAACCCTGTTTCCAGTAGTTACTGTGAAATATCAGCTCAGATTTGCAGGGCGCAAAATACACCCTGTCGGAGTCTATCTGAACGGGCGGATTTATGTAGTCCGCAAGCGCTCTGGCAAATAGTTTTTTTGAGACGGTATCGGACAGAGGGGCTATGGTGAACAGAAGCTCACAAGCAAAAGTCATTCCGTCCACCATGTTTGTGGAACTTTCCCATGCTGTTTTGTCCGATTCGTCGGCTTTTTGTTTCTCAAGCCATGCCAGAAACGTATTCCAGTCGTGTCCTTTAAAAAACTTCAGATAAACCCAATACCAACGGAAGAAGATGCTCTTGTAGGCACCATTCAGGGATGAGAGTCCAATGCCCTCACCATTTGCCAAGTCACGTGTTTTTGTGACAAAGTCTTCCGTGAAGTGTTTGAGCACCAGAAAGTTGGATTCGCTCTCTACCATAATTGTACGAACTTTTTTCCTTTTTTTATAACCTCATCCTTGGGAGAGGGTTTTGCGGGCAAGCAGCCGGGTGTGTCAAGAAACGAATCCATGACATTGACGCTGGTCGCTGAGGCTTGCATTTCTTTTTTATTTCCGAGAGCACTCCCGAAAATGGTGCACAAGGGCAGTAACCCAGCTGAAAAGCTGGTAACCTGTTGCGACATCATGCTCCCTGGAGTGATCGGTCCTGCCTCACACATGGGTTTGTGAGCCCCATCAAGGGCAGCCCGCACAAACATTTGATAAAAATCCTCGAAATCATGCTCGCGTTCTTTTTTTTCCACAAGGACAGTAAAACCTGCTGTTTGGAGACGAATGTCCTTAACATGACTCGAGTGTTGATACGACTCTTATTTCCGCCAACAGCTCCCTTGGCAAATTTCTCTTTTGTTCCGAGACTACCACATTGACTTCTGGGCACGGACCACGGAAGGCCGTGAGGGCTCTGGGCTTGTTATGGCGGAAACCGGGGATGGGGTAGAGGTTAATACCTCTGGATTCAAGTTCGCTGGTGATACATTTGGAAAGCGGATTGGACATGTTTTGGTATTCGATAAGTTGTCGTTGAAAACTGGAATATGAGTTAAGATATATATCGTGAAATATAAGTTTGGCCAATCTATAGGCACACGGATGTACACGGGTGTAACTACCACCGGGAAACCCGGCAGTGAACACGGAGTCTCGTCGATTGTATACGAAGGATATGCCTCGCCGTTCACACTCTGCGTAAAAATCAAAAGGCTCACGCCGATTAACGTACAAATATTTGGATAACTTTCGTGCGCGTTGATTACGCATAAACCCATGGAAACTTCTTTTTTCCCCGGGTTTACAGACCATGTCATATATAAAAAAAATTGGTAAATTTAATAAAATGTCATGTATTAAATAAAATAAATTGGCAAAATAAATATGATGAATGAATTCCTGCCTCACACATGGGTTTGTGAGCCCCATCAAGGGCAGCCCGCACAAACATTTGATAAAAATCCTCGAAATCATGCTCGCGTTCTTTTTTTTCCACAAGGACAGTAAAACCTGCTGTTTGGAGACGAATGTCCTTAACATGACTCGAGTGTTGATACGACTCTATTTCCGCCAACAGCTCCCTTGGCAAATTTCTCTTTTGTTCCGAGACTGCCACATTGACTTCTGGGCACGGACCACGGAAGGCCGTGAGGGCTCTGGGCTTGTTATGGCGGAAACCGGGGATGGGGTAGAGGTTAATACCTCTGGATTCAAGTTCGCTGGTGATACATTTGGAAAGCGGATTGGACATGTTTTGGTATTCGATAAGTTGTCGTTGAAAACTGGAATATGAGTTAAGATATATATCGTGAAATATAAGTTTGGCCAATCTATAGGCACACGGATGTACACGGGTGTAACTACCACCGGGAAACCCGGCAGTGAACACGGAGTCTCGTCGATTGTATACGAAGGATATGCCTCGCCGTTCACACTCTGCGTAAAAATCAAAAGGCTCACGCCGATTAACGTACAAATATTTGGATAACTTTCGTGCGCGTTGATTACGCATAAACCCATGGAAACTTCTTTTTTCCCCGGGTTTACAGACCATGTCATATATAAAAAAAATTGGTAAATTTAATAAAATGTCATGTATTAAATAAAATAAATTGGCAAAATAAATATGATGAATGAATTCCTGCCTCACACATGGGTTTGTGAGCCCAATCAAGGGCAGCCCGCACAAACATTTGATAAAAATCCTCGAAATCATGCTCGCGTTCTTTTTTTTCCACAAGGACAGTAAAACCTGCTGTTTGGAGACGAATGTCCTTAACATGACTCGAGTGTTGATACGACTCTATTTCCGCCAACAGCTCCCTTGGCAAATTTCTCTTTTGTTCCGAGACTGCCACATTGACTTCTGGGCACGGACCACGGAAGGCCGTGAGGGCTCTGGGCTTGTTATGGCGGAAACCGGGGATGGGGTAGAGGTTAATACCTCTGGATTCAAGTTCGCTGGTGATACATTTGGAAAGCGGATTGGACATGTTTTGGTATTCGATAAGTTGTCGTTGAAAACTGGAATATGAGTTAAGATATATATCGTGAAATATAAGTTTGGCCAATCTATAGGCACACGGATGTACACGGGTGTAACTACCACCGGGAAACCCGGCAGTGAACACGGAGTCTCGTCGATTGTATACGAAGGATATGCCTCGCCGTTCACACTCTGCGTAAAAATCAAAAGGCTCACGCCGATTAACGTACAAATATTTGGATAACTTTCGTGCGCGTTGATTACGCATAAACCCATGGAAACTTCTTTTTTCCCCGGGTTTACAGACCATGTCATATATAAAAAAAATTGGTAAATTTAATAAAATGTCATGTATTAAATAAAATAAATTGGTCAAAATAAATATGATGAATGAATTGAATTGGTTTATTTTTTAATGTGAATTGTATTGCGGCTGTAATAAAATTAAAATTAGGAAAGATTTATTAGTTAAAATGTACCGTGTTTAATACACGAGATTTAGTGTTTTCTTTGAACAGGATTTAATTTAAAACAATAATTTACTTTAAATTTAAAGTGTGATTTTGTTGTTCGTGAGGTAGTGTGAGTGTGTATAACGTACTCCAAATAGATGTCTCCATTCTTCTACTCCATACAGCTGTAATTAACCTGCAAATTTCACTCAACCACTTACCTGTTTTTTTTTTACTAGATAAAAATAATCTATATTATAAGGTTGCCTCCACCAGGACGTCGTAGAACGGTCCAACGTCCAAGACCCTGAAATTTCCTACGAAGGAATTAAAAAAAAAAGTTTTGGGGGGAAGTTTTGACTGGAGAGTCAAAACCCTGTTTCCAGTAGTTACTGTGAAATATCAGCTCAGATTTGCAGGGCGCAAAATACACCCTGTCGGAGTCTATCTGAACGGGCGGATTTATGTAGTCCGCAAGCGCTCTGGCAAATAGTTTTTTTGAGACGGTATCGGACAGAGGGGCTATGGTGAACAGAAGCTCACAAGCAAAAGTCATTCCGTCCACCATGTTTGTGGAACTTTCCCATGCTGTTTTGTCCGATTCGTCGGCTTTTTGTTTCTCAAGCCATGCCAGAAACGTATTCCAGTCGTGTCCTTTAAAAAACTTCAGATAAACCCAATACCAACGGAAGAAGATGCTCTTGTAGGCACCATTCAGGGATGAGAGTCCAATGCCCTCACCATTTGCCAAGTCACGTGTTTTTGTGACAAAGTCTTCCGTGAAGTGTTTGAGCACCAGAAAGTTGGATTCGCTCTCTACCATAATTGTACGAACTTTTTTTCCTTTTTTTATAACCTCATCCTTGGGAGAGGGTTTTGCGGGCAAGCAGCCGGGTGTGTCAAGAAACGAATCCATGACATTGACGCTGGTCGCTGAGGCTTGCATTTCTTTTGTATTTCCGAGAGCACTCCCGAAAATGGTGCACAAGGGCAGTAACCCAGCTGAAGAGCTGGTAACCTGTTGCGACATCATGCTCCCTGGAGTGATCGGTCCTGCCTCACACATGGGTTTGTGAGCCCCATCAAGGGCAGCCCGCACAAACATTTGATAAAAATCCTCGAAATCATGCTCGCGTTCTTTTTTTTCCACAAGGACAGTAAAACCTGCTGTTTGGAGACGAATGTCCTTAACATTACTCGAGTGTTGATACGACTCTATTTCCGCCAACAGCTCCCTTGGCAAATTTCTCTTTTGTTCCGAGACTGCCACATTGACTTCTGGGCACGGACCACGGAAGGCCGTGAGGGCTCTGGGCTTGTTATGGCGGAAACCGGGGATGGGGTAGAGGTTAATACCTCTGTATTCAAGTTCGCTGGTGATACATTTGGAAAGCGGATTGGACATGTTTTGGTATTCGATAAGTTGTCGTTGAAAACTGGAATATGAGTTAAGATATATATCGTGAAATATAAGTTTGGCCAATCTATAGGCACACGGATGTACACGGGTGTAACTACCACCGGGAAACCCGGCAGTGAACACGGAGTCTCGTCGATTGTATACGAAGGATATGCCTCGCCGTTCACACTCTGCGTAAAAATCAAAAGGCTCACGCCGATTAACGTACAAATATTTGGATAACTTTCGTGCGCGTTGATTACGCATAAACCCATGGAAACTTCTTTTTTCCCCGGGTTTACAGACCATGTCATATATAAAAAAAATTGGTAAATTTAATAAAATGTCATGTATTAAATAAAATAAATTGGCAAAATAAATATGATGAATGAATTCCTGCCTCACACATGGGTTTGTGAGCCCCATCAAGGGCAGCCCGCACAAACATTTGATAAAAATCCTCGAAATCATGCTCGCGTTCTTTTTTTTCCACAAGGACAGTAAAACCTGCTGTTTGGAGACGAATGTCCTTAACATTACTCGAGTGTTGATACGACTCTATTTCCGCCAACAGCTCCCTTGGCAAATTTCTCTTTTGTTCCGAGACTGCCACATTGACTTCTGGGCACGGACCACGGAAGGCCGTGAGGGCTCTGGGCTTGTTATGGCGGAAACCGGGGATGGGGTAGAGGTTAATACCTCTGGATTCAAGTTCGCTGGTGATACATTTGGAAAGCGGATTGGACATGTTTTGGTATTCGATAAGTTGTCGTTGAAAACTGGAATATGAGTTAAGATATATATCGTGAAATATAAGTTTGGCCAATCTATAGGCACACGGATGTACACGGGTGTAACTACCACCGGGAAACCCGGCAGTGAACACGGAGTCTCGTCGATTGTATACGAAGGATATGCCTCGCCGTTCACACTCTGCGTAAAAATCAAAAGGCTCACGCCGATTAACGTACAAATATTTGGATAACTTTCGTGCGCGTTGATTACGCATAAACCCATGGAAACTTCTTTTTTCCCCGGGTTTACAGACCATGTCATATATAAAAAAAATTGGTAAATTTAATAAAATGTCATGTATTAAATAAAATAAATTGGCAAAATAAATATGATGAATGAATTCCTGCCTCACACATGGGTTTGTGAGCCCCATCAAGGGCAGCCCGCACAAACATTTGATAAAAATCCTCGAAATCATGCTCGCGTTCTTTTTTTTCCACAAGGACAGTAAAACCTGCTGTTTGGAGACGAATGTCCTTAACATGACTCGAGTGTTGATACGACTTTATTTCCGCCAACAGCTCCCTTGGCAAATTTCTCTTTTGTTCCGAGACTGCCACATTGACTTCTGGGCACGGACCACGGAAGGCCGTGAGGGCTCTGGGCTTGTTATGGCGGAAACCGGGGATGGGGTAGAGGTTAATACCTCTGGATTCAAGTTCGCTGGTGATACATTTGGAAAGCGGATTGGACATGTTTTGGTATTCGATAAGTTGTCGTTGAAAACTGGAATATGAGTTAAGATATATATCGTGAAATATAAGTTTGGCCAATCTATAGGCACACGGATGTACACGGGTGTAACTACCACCGGGAAACCCGGCAGTGAACACGGAGTCTCGTCGATTGTATACGAAGGATATGCCTCGCCGTTCACACTCTGCGTAAAAATCAAAAGGCTCACGCCGATTAACGTACAAATATTTGGATAACTTTCGTGCGCGTTGATTACGCATAAACCCATGGAAACTTCTTTTTTCCCCGGGTTTACAGACCATGTCATATATAAAAAAAATTGGTAAATTTAATAAAATGTCATGTATTAAATAAAATAAATTGGCAAAATAAATATGATGAATGAATTCCTGCCTCACACATGGGTTTGTGAGCCCCATCAAGGGCAGCCCGCACAAACATTTGATAAAAATCCTCGAAATCATGCTCGCGTTCTTTTTTTTCCACAAGGACAGTAAAACCTGCTGTTTGGAGACGAATGTCCTTAACATGACTCGAGTGTTGATACGACTCTATTTCCGCCAACAGCTCCCTTGGCAAATTTCTCCTTTGTTCCGAGACTGCCACATTGACTTCTGGGCACGGACCACGGAAGGCCGTGAGGGCTCTGGGCTTGTTATGGCGGAAACCGGGGATGGGGTAGAGGTTAATACCTCTGGATTCAAGTTCGCTGGTGATACATTTGGAAAGCGGATTGGACATGTTTTGGTATTCGATAAGTTGTCGTTGAAAACTGGAATATGAGTTAAGATATATATCGTGAAATATAAGTTTGGCCAATCTATAGGCACACGGATGTACACGGGTGTAACTACCACCGGGAAACCCGGCAGTGAACACGGAGTCTCGTCGATTGTATACGAAGGATATGCCTCGCCGTTCACACTCTGCGTAAAAATCAAAAGGCTCACGCCGATTAACGTACAAATATTTGGATAACTTTCGTGCGCGTTGATTACGCATAAACCCATGGAAACTTCTTTTTTCCCCGGGTTTACAGACCATATCATATATAAAAAAAATTGGTAAATTTAATAAAATGTCATGTATTAAATAAAATAAATTGGCAAAATAAATATGATGAATGAATTGAATTGGTTTATTTTTTAATGTGAATTGTATTGCGGCTGTAATAAAATTAAAATTAGGAAAGATTTATTAGTTAAATTGTACCGTGTTTAATACACGAGATTTAGTGTTTCCTTTGAACAGGATTTAATTTAAAACAATAATTTACTTTAAATTTAAAGTGTGATTTTGTTGTTCGTGAGGTAGTGTGAGTGTGTATAACGTACTCCAAATAGATGTCTCCATTCTTCTACTCCATACAGCTGTAATTAACC
Organism: Catonia carolina; assembly: GCA_035578175.1. Taxonomy (NCBI): domain Eukaryota; kingdom Metazoa; phylum Arthropoda; class Insecta; order Hemiptera; family Achilidae; genus Catonia; species Catonia carolina. The sequence goes on along the minus strand of JAQMRL010000001.1, from coordinate 62,799,159 downwards.
TGCAAATTTCACTCAACCACTTACCTGTTTTTTTTTTACTAGATAAAAATAATCTATATTATAAGGTTGCCTCCACCAGGACGTCGTAGAACGGTCCAACGTCCAAGACCCTGAAATTTCCTACGAAGGAATTAAAAAAAAAAGTTTTGGGGGGAAGTTTTGACTGGAGAGTCAAAACCCTGTTTCCAGTAGTTACTGTGAAGTATCAGCTCAGATTTGCAGGGCGCAAAATACACCCTGTCGGAGTCTATCTGAACGGGCGGATTTATGTAGTCCGCAAGCGCTCTGGCAAATAGTTTTTTTGAGACGGTATCGGACAGAGGGGCTATGGTGAACAGAAGCTCACAAGCAAAAGTCATTCCGTCCACCATGTTTGTGGAACTTTCCCATGCTGTTTTGTCCGATTCGTCGGCTTTTTGTTTCTCAAGCCATGCCAGAAACGTATTCCAGTCGTGTCCTTTAAAAAACTTCAGATAAACCCAATACCAACGGAAGAAGATGCTCTTGTAGGCACCATTCAGGGATGAGAGTCCAATGCCCTCACCATTTGCCAAGTCACGTGTTTTTGTGACAAAGTCTTCCGTGAAGTGTTTGAGCACCAGAAAGTTGGATTCGCTCTCTACCATAATTGACGAACTTTTTTTCCTTTTTTTATAACCTCATCCTTGGGAGAGGGTTTTGCGGGCAAGCAGCCGGGTGTGTCAAGAAACGAATCCATGACATTGACGCTGGTCGCTGAGGCTTGCATTTCTTTTTTATTTCCGAGAGCACTCCCGAAAATGGTGCACAAGGGCAGTAACCCAGCTGAAGACCTGGTAACCTGTTGCGACATCATGCTCCCTGGAGTGATCGGTCCTGCCTCACACATGGGTTTGTGAGCCCCATCAAGGGCAGCCCGCACAAACATTTGATAAAAATCCTCGAAATCATGCTCGCGTTCTTTTTTTTCCACAAGGACAGTAAAACCTGCTGTTTGGAGACGAATGTCCTTAACATTACTCGAGTGTTGATACGACTCTATTTCCGCCAACAGCTCCCTTGGCAAATTTCTCTTTTGTTCCGAGACTGCCACATTGACTTCTGGGCACGGACCACGGAAGGCCGTGAGGGCTCTGGGCTTGTTATGGCGGAAACCGGGGATGGGGTAGAGGTTAATACCTCTGTATTCAAGTTCGCTGGTGATACATTTGGAAAGCGGATTGGACATGTTTTGGTATTCGATAAGTTGTCGTTGAAAACTGGAATATGAGTTAAGATATATATCGTGAAATATAAGTTTGGCCAATCTATAGGCACACGGATGTACACGGGTGTAACTACCACCGGGAAACCCGGCAGTGAACACGGAGTCTCGTCGATTGTATACGAAGGATATGCCTCGCCGTTCACACTCTGCGTAAAAATCAAAAGGCTCACGCCGATTAACGTACAAATATTTGGATAACTTTCGTGCGCGTTGATTACGCATAAACCCATGGAAACTTCTTTTTTCCCCGGGTTTACAGACCATGTCATATATAAAAAAAATTGGTAAATTTAATAAAATGTCATGTATTAAATAAAATAAATTGGCAAAATAAATATGATGAATGAATTCCTGCCTCACACATGGGTTTTTGAGCCCCATCAAGGGCAGCCCGCACAAACATTTGATAAAAATCCTCGAAATCATGCTCGCGTTCTTTTTTTTCCACAAGGACAGTAAAACCTGCTGTTTGGAGACGAATGTCCTTAACATGACTCGAGTGTTGATACGACTCTATTTCCGCCAACAGCTCCCTTGGCAAATTTCTCTTTTGTTCCGAGACTGCCACATTGACTTCTGGGCACGGACCATCGAAGGCCGTGAGGGCTCTGGGCTTGTTATGGCGGAAACCGGGGATGGGGTAGAGGTTAATACCTCTGGATTCAAGTTCGCTGGTGATACATTTGGAAAGCGGATTGGACATGTTTTGGTATTCGATAAGTTGTCGTTGAAAACTGGAATATGAGTTAAGATATATATCGTGAAATATAAGTTTGGCCAATCTATAGGCACACGGATGTACACGGGTGTAACTACCACCGGGAAACCCGGCAGTGAACACGGAGTCTCGTCGATTGTATACGAAGGATATGCCTCGCCGTTCACACTCTGCGTAAAAATCAAAAGGCTCACGCCGATTAACGTACAAATATTTGGATAACTTTCGTGCGCGTTGATTACGCATAAACCCATGGAAACTTCTTTTTTCCCCGGGTTTACAGACCACGTCATATATAAAAAAAATTGGTAAATTTAATAAAATGTCATGTATTAAATAAAATAAATTGGCAAAATAAATATGATGAATGAATTCCTGCCTCACACATGGGTTTGTGAGCCCCATCAAGGGCAGCCCGCACAAACATTTGATAAAAATCCTCGAAATCATGCTCGCGTTCTTTTTTTTCCACAAGGACAGTAAAGCCTGCTGTTTGGAGACGAATGTCCTTAACATGACTCGAGTGTTGATACGACTCTATTTCCACCAACAGCTCCCTTGGCAAATTTCTCTTTTGTTCCGAGACTGCCACATTGACTTCTGGGCACGGACCACGGAAGGCCGTGAGGGCTCTGGGCTTGTTATGGCGGAAACCGGGGATGGGGTAGAGGTTAATACCTCTGGATTCAAGTTCGCTGGTGATACATTTGGAAAGCGGATTGGACATGTTTTGGTATTCGATAAGTTGTCGTTGAAAACTGGAATATGAGTTAAGATATATATCGTGAAATATAAGTTTGGCCAATCTATAGGCACACGGATGTACACGGGTGTAACTACCACCGGGAAACCCGGCAGTGAACACGGAGTCTCGTCGATTGTATACGAAGGATATGCCTCGCCGTTCACACTCTGCGTAAAAATCAAAAGGCTCACGCCGATTAACGTACAAATATTTGGATAACTTTCGTGCGCGTTGATTACGCATAAACCCATGGAAACTTCTTTTTTCCCCGGGTTTACAGACCATGTCATATATAAAAAAAATTGGTAAATTTAATAAAATGTCATGTATTAAATAAAATAAATTGGCAAAATAAATATGATGAATGAATTCCTGCCTCACACATGGGTTTGTGAGCCCAATCAAGGGCAGCCCGCACAAACATTTGATAAAAATCCTCGAAATCATGCTCGCGTTCTTTTTTTTCCACAAGGACAGTAAAACCTGCTGTTTGGAGACGAATGTCCTTAACATGACTCGAGTGTTGATACGACTCTATTTCCGCCAACAGCTCCCTTGGCAAATTTCTCTTTTGTTCCGAGACTGCCACATTGACTTCTGGGCACGGACCACGGAAGGCCGTGAGGGCTCTGGGCTTGTTATGGCGGAAACCGGGGATGGGGTAGAGGTTAATACCTCTGGATTCAAGTTCGCTGGTGATACATTTGGAAAGCGGATTGGACATGTTTTGGTATTCGATAAGTTGTCGTTGAAAACTGGAATATGAGTTAAGATATATATCGTGAAATATAAGTTTGGCCAATCTATAGGCACACGGATGTACACGGGTGTAACTACCACCGGGAAACCCGGCAGTGAACACGCAGTCTCGTCGATTGTATACGAAGGATATGCCTCGCCGTTCACACTCTGCGTAAAAATCAAAAGGCTCACGCCGATTAACGTACAAATATTTGGATAACTTTCGTGCGCGTTGATTACGCATAAACCCATGGAAACTTCTTTTTTCCCCGGGTTTACAGACCATGTCATATATAAAAAAAATTGGTAAATTTAATAAAATGTCATGTATTAAATAAAATAAATTGGCAAAATAAATATGATGAATGAATTCCTGCCTCACACATGGGTTTGTGAGCCCAATCAAGGGCAGCCCGCACAAACATTTGATAAAAATCCTCGAAATCATGCTCGCGTTCTTTTTTTTCCACAAGGACAGTAAAACCTGCTGTTTGGAGACGAATGTCCTTAACATGACTCGAGTGTTGATACGACTCTATTTCCGCCAACAGCTCCCTTGGCAAATTTCTCTTTTGTTCCGAGACTGCCACATTGACTTCTGGGCACGGACCACGGAAGGCCGTGAGGGCTCTGGGCTTGTTATGGCGGAAACCGGGGATGGGGTAGAGGTTAATACCTCTGGATTCAAGTTCGCTGGTGATACATTTGGAAAGCGGATTGGACATGTTTTGGTATTCGATAAGTTGTCGTTGAAAACTGGAATATGAGTTAAGATATATATCGTGAAATATAAGTTTGGCCAATCTATAGGCACACGGATGTACACGGGTGTAACTACCACCGGGAAACCCGGCAGTGAACACGGAGTCTCGTCGATTGTATACGAAGGATATGCCTCGCCGTTCACACTCTGCGTAAAAATCAAAAGGCTCACGCCGATTAACGTACAAATATTTGGATAACTTTCGTGCGCGTTGATTACGCATAAACCCATGGAAACTTCTTTTTTCCCCGGGTTTACAGACCATGTCATATATAAAAAAAATTGGTAAATTTAATAAAATGTCATGTATTAAATAAAATAAATTGGCAAAATAAATATGATGAATGAATTCCTGCCTCACACATGGGTTTGTGAGCCCAATCAAGGGCAGCCCGCACAAACATTTGATAAAAATCCTCGAAATCATGCTCGCGTTCTTTTTTTTCCACAAGGACAGTAAAACCTGCTGTTTGGAGACGAATGTCCTTAACATGACTCGAGTGTTGATACGACTCTATTTCCGCCAACAGCTCCCTTGGCAAATTTCTCTTTTGTTCCGAGACTGCCACATTGACTTCTGGGCACGGACCACGGAAGGCCGTGAGGGCTCTGGGCTTGTTATGGCGGAAACCGGGGATGGGGTAGAGGTTAATACCTCTGGATTCAAGTTCGCTGGTGATACATTTGGAAAGCGGATTGGACATGTTTTGGTATTCGATAAGTTGTCGTTGAAAACTGGAATATGAGTTAAGATATATATCGTGAAATATAAGTTTGGCCAATCTATAGGCACACGGATGTACACGGGTGTAACTACCACCGGGAAACCCGGCAGTGAACACGCAGTCTCGTCGATTGTATACGAAGGATATGCCTCGCCGTTCACACTCTGCGTAAAAATCAAAAGGCTCACGCCGATTAACGTACAAATATTTGGATAACTTTCGTGCGCGTTGATTACGCATAAACCCATGGAAACTTCTTTTTTCCCCGGGTTTACAGACCATGTCATATATAAAAAAAATTGGTAAATTTAATAAAATGTCATGTATTAAATAAAATAAATTGGCAAAATAAATATGATGAATGAATTCCTGCCTCACACATGGGTTTGTGAGCCCAATCAAGGGCAGCCCGCACAAACATTTGATAAAAATCCTCGAAATCATGCTCGCGTTCTTTTTTTTCCACAAGGACAGTAAAACCTGCTGTTTGGAGACGAATGTCCTTAACATGACTCGAGTGTTGATACGACTCTATTTCCGCCAACAGCTCCCTTGGCAAATTTCTCTTTTGTTCCGAGACTGCCACATTGACTTCTGGGCACGGACCACGGAAGGCCGTGAGGGCTCTGGGCTTGTTATGGCGGAAACCGGGGATGGGGTAGAGGTTAATACCTCTGGATTCAAGTTCGCTGGTGATACATTTGGAAAGCGGATTGGACATGTTTTGGTATTCGATAAGTTGTCGTTGAAAACTGGAATATGAGTTAAGATATATATCGTGAAATATAAGTTTGGCCAATCTATAGGCACACGGATGTACACGGGTGTAACTACCACCGGGAAACCCGGCAGTGAACACGGAGTCTCGTCGATTGTATACGAAGGATATGCCTCGCCGTTCACACTCTGCGTAAAAATCAAAAGGCTCACGCCGATTAACGTACAAATATTTGGATAACTTTCGTGCGCGTTGATTACGCATAAACCCATGGAAACTTCTTTTTTCCCCGGGTTTACAGACCATGTCATATATAAAAAAAATTGGTAAATTTAATAAAATGTCATGTATTAAATAAAATAAATTGGCAAAATAAATATGATGAATGAATTCCTGCCTCACACATGGGTTTGTGAGCCCAATCAAGGGCAGCCCGCACAAACATTTGATAAAAATCCTCGAAATCATGCTCGCGTTCTTTTTTTTCCACAAGGACAGTAAAACCTGCTGTTTGGAGACGAATGTCCTTAACATGACTCGAGTGTTGATACGACTCTATTTCCGCCAACAGCTCCCTTGGCAAATTTCTCTTTTGTTCCGAGACTGCCACATTGACTTCTGGGCACGGACCACGGAAGGCCGTGAGGGCTCTGGGCTTGTTATGGCGGAAACCGGGGATGGGGTAGAGGTTAATACCTCTGGATTCAAGTTCGCTGGTGATACATTTGGAAAGCGGATTGGACATGTTTTGGTATTCGATAAGTTGTCGTTGAAAACTGGAATATGAGTTAAGATATATATCGTGAAATATAAGTTTGGCCAATCTATAGGCACACGGATGTACACGGGTGTAACTACCACCGGGAAACCCGGCAGTGAACACGCAGTCTCGTCGATTGTATACGAAGGATATGCCTCGCCGTTCACACTCTGCGTAAAAATCAAAAGGCTCACGCCGATTAACGTACAAATATTTGGATAACTTTCGTGCGCGTTGATTACGCATAAACCCATGGAAACTTCTTTTTTCCCCGGGTTTACAGACCATGTCATATATAAAAAAAATTGGTAAATTTAATAAAATGTCATGTATTAAATAAAATAAATTGGCAAAATAAATATGATGAATGAATTCCTGCCTCACACATGGGTTTGTGAGCCCCATCAAGGGCAGCCCGCACAAACATTTGATAAAAATCCTCGAAATCATGCTCGCGTTCTTTTTTTTCCACAAGGACAGTAAAACCTGCTGTTTGGAGACGAATGTCCTTAACATGACTCGAGTGTTGATACGACTCTATTTCCGCCAACAGCTCCCTTGGCAAATTTCTCCTTTGTTCCGAGACTGCCACATTGACTTCTGGGCACGGACCACGGAAGGCCGTGAGGGCTCTGGGCTTGTTATGGCGGAAACCGGGGATGGGGTAGAGGTTAATACCTCTGGATTCAAGTTCGCTGGTGATACATTTGGAAAGCGGATTGGACATGTTTTGGTATTCGATAAGTTGTCGTTGAAAACTGGAATATGAGTTAAGATATATATCGTGAAATATAAGTTTGGCCAATCTATAGGCACACGGATGTACACGGGTGTAACTACCACCGGGAAACCCGGCAGTGAACACGGAGTCTCGTCGATTGTATACGAAGGATATGCCTCGCCGTTCACACTCTGCGTAAAAATCAAAAGGCTCACGCCGATTAACGTACAAATATTTGGATAACTTTCGTGCGCGTTGATTACGCATAAACCCATGGAAACTTCTTTTTTCCCCGGGTTTACAGACCATATCATATATAAAAAAAATTGGTAAATTTAATAAAATGTCATGTATTAAATAAAATAAATTGGCAAAATAAATATGATGAATGAATTGAATTGGTTTATTTTTTAATGTGAATTGTATTGCGGCTGTAATAAAATTAAAATTAGGAAAGATTTATTAGTTAAATTGTACCGTGTTTAATACACGAGATTTAGTGTTTCCTTTGAACAGGATTTAATTTAAAACAATAATTTACTTTAAATTTAAAGTGTGATTTTGTTGTTCGTGAGGTAGTGTGAGTGTGTATAACGTACTCCAAATAGATGTCTCCATTCTTCTACTCCATACAGCTGTAATTAACCTGCAAATTTCACTCAACCACTTACCTGTTTTTTTTTTACTAGATAAAAATAATCTATATTATAAGGTTGCCTCCACCAGGACGTCGTAGAACGGTCCAACGTCCAAGACCCTGAAATTTCCTACGAAGGAATTAAAAAAAAAAGTTTTGGGGGGAAGTTTTGACTGGAGAGTCAAAACCCTGTTTCCAGTAGTTACTGTGAAGTATCAGCTCAGATTTGCAGGGCGCAAAATACACCCTGTCGGAGTCTATCTGAACGGGCGGATTTATGTAGTCCGCAAGCGCTCTGGCAAATAGTTTTTTTGAGACGGTATCGGACAGAGGGGCTATGGTGAACAGAAGCTCACAAGCAAAAGTCATTCCGTCCACCATGTTTGTGGAACTTTCCCATGCTGTTTTGTCCGATTCGTCGGCTTTTTGTTTCTCAAGCCATGCCAGAAACGTATTCCAGTCGTGTCCTTTAAAAAACTTCAGATAAACCCAATACCAACGGAAGAAGATGCTCTTGTAGGCACCATTCAGGGATGAGAGTCCAATGCCCTCACCATTTGCCAAGTCACGTGTTTTTGTGACAAAGTCTTCCGTGAAGTGTTTGAGCACCAGAAAGTTGGATTCGCTCTCTACCATAATTGACGAACTTTTTTTCCTTTTTTTATAACCTCATCCTTGGGAGAGGGTTTTGCGGGCAAGCAGCCGGGTGTGTCAAGAAACGAATCCATGACATTGACGCTGGTCGCTGAGGCTTGCATTTCTTTTTTATTTCCGAGAGCACTCCCGAAAATGGTGCACAAGGGCAGTAACCCAGCTGAAGACCTGGTAACCTGTTGCGACATCATGCTCCCTGGAGTGATCGGTCCTGCCTCACACATGGGTTTGTGAGCCCCATCAAGGGCAGCCCGCACAAACATTTGATAAAAATCCTCGAAATCATGCTCGCGTTCTTTTTTTTCCACAAGGACAGTAAAACCTGCTGTTTGGAGACGAATGTCCTTAACATTACTCGAGTGTTGATACGACTCTATTTCCGCCAACAGCTCCCTTGGCAAATTTCTCTTTTGTTCCGAGACTGCCACATTGACTTCTGGGCACGGACCACGGAAGGCCGTGAGGGCTCTGGGCTTGTTATGGCGGAAACCGGGGATGGGGTAGAGGTTAATACCTCTGTATTCAAGTTCGCTGGTGATACATTTGGAAAGCGGATTGGACATGTTTTGGTATTCGATAAGTTGTCGTTGAAAACTGGAATATGAGTTAAGATATATATCGTGAAATATAAGTTTGGCCAATCTATAGGCACACGGATGTACACGGGTGTAACTACCACCGGGAAACCCGGCAGTGAACACGGAGTCTCGTCGATTGTATACGAAGGATATGCCTCGCCGTTCACACTCTGCGTAAAAATCAAAAGGCTCACGCCGATTAACGTACAAATATTTGGATAACTTTCGTGCGCGTTGATTACGCATAAACCCATGGAAACTTCTTTTTTCCCCGGGTTTACAGACCATGTCATATATAAAAAAAATTGGTAAATTTAATAAAATGTCATGTATTAAATAAAATAAATTGGCAAAATAAATATGATGAATGAATTCCTGCCTCACACATGGGTTTTTGAGCCCCATCAAGGGCAGCCCGCACAAACATTTGATAAAAATCCTCGAAATCATGCTCGCGTTCTTTTTTTTCCACAAGGACAGTAAAACCTGCTGTTTGGAGACGAATGTCCTTAACATGACTCGAGTGTTGATACGACTCTATTTCCGCCAACAGCTCCCTTGGCAAATTTCTCTTTTGTTCCGAGACTGCCACATTGACTTCTGGGCACGGACCATCGAAGGCCGTGAGGGCTCTGGGCTTGTTATGGCGGAAACCGGGGATGGGGTAGAGGTTAATACCTCTGGATTCAAGTTCGCTGGTGATACATTTGGAAAGCGGATTGGACATGTTTTGGTATTCGATAAGTTGTCGTTGAAAACTGGAATATGAGTTAAGATATATATCGTGAAATATAAGTTTGGCCAATCTATAGGCACACGGATGTACACGGGTGTAACTACCACCGGGAAACCCGGCAGTGAACACGGAGTCTCGTCGATTGTATACGAAGGATATGCCTCGCCGTTCACACTCTGCGTAAAAATCAAAAGGCTCACGCCGATTAACGTACAAATATTTGGATAACTTTCGTGCGCGTTGATTACGCATAAACCCATGGAAACTTCTTTTTTCCCCGGGTTTACAGACCACGTCATATATAAAAAAAATTGGTAAATTTAATAAAATGTCATGTATTAAATAAAATAAATTGGCAAAATAAATATGATGAATGAATTCCTGCCTCACACATGGGTTTGTGAGCCCCATCAAGGGCAGCCCGCACAAACATTTGATAAAAATCCTCGAAATCATGCTCGCGTTCTTTTTTTTCCACAAGGACAGTAAAGCCTGCTGTTTGGAGACGAATGTCCTTAACATGACTCGAGTGTTGATACGACTCTATTTCCACCAACAGCTCCCTTGGCAAATTTCTCTTTTGTTCCGAGACTGCCACATTGACTTCTGGGCACGGACCACGGAAGGCCGTGAGGGCTCTGGGCTTGTTATGGCGGAAACCGGGGATGGGGTAGAGGTTAATACCTCTGGATTCAAGTTCGCTGGTGATACATTTGGAAAGCGGATTGGACATGTTTTGGTATTCGATAAGTTGTCGTTGAAAACTGGAATATGAGTTAAGATATATATCGTGAAATATAAGTTTGGCCAATCTATAGGCACACGGATGTACACGGGTGTAACTACCACCGGGAAACCCGGCAGTGAACACGGAGTCTCGTCGATTGTATACGAAGGATATGCCTCGCCGTTCACACTCTGCGTAAAAATCAAAAGGCTCACGCCGATTAACGTACAAATATTTGGATAACTTTCGTGCGCGTTGATTACGCATAAACCCATGGAAACTTCTTTTTTCCCCGGGTTTACAGACCATGTCATATATAAAAAAAATTGGTAAATTTAATAAAATGTCATGTATTAAATAAAATAAATTGGCAAAATAAATATGATGAATGAATTCCTGCCTCACACATGGGTTTGTGAGCCCAATCAAGGGCAGCCCGCACAAACATTTGATAAAAATCCTCGAAATCATGCTCGCGTTCTTTTTTTTCCACAAGGACAGTAAAACCTGCTGTTTGGAGACGAATGTCCTTAACATGACTCGAGTGTTGATACGACTCTATTTCCGCCAACAGCTCCCTTGGCAAATTTCTCTTTTGTTCCGAGACTGCCACATTGACTTCTGGGCACGGACCACGGAAGGCCGTGAGGGCTCTGGGCTTGTTATGGCGGAAACCGGGGATGGGGTAGAGGTTAATACCTCTGGATTCAAGTTCGCTGGTGATACATTTGGAAAGCGGATTGGACATGTTTTGGTATTCGATAAGTTGTCGTTGAAAACTGGAATATGAGTTAAGATATATATCGTGAAATATAAGTTTGGCCAATCTATAGGCACACGGATGTACACGGGTGTAACTACCACCGGGAAACCCGGCAGTGAACACGCAGTCTCGTCGATTGTATACGAAGGATATGCCTCGCCGTTCACACTCTGCGTAAAAATCAAAAGGCTCACGCCGATTAACGTACAAATATTTGGATAACTTTCGTGCGCGTTGATTACGCATAAACCCATGGAAACTTCTTTTTTCCCCGGGTTTACAGACCATGTCATATATAAAAAAAATTGGTAAATTTAATAAAATGTCATGTATTAAATAAAATAAATTGGCAAAATAAATATGATGAATGAATTCCTGCCTCACACATGGGTTTGTGAGCCCAATCAAGGGCAGCCCGCACAAACATTTGATAAAAATCCTCGAAATCATGCTCGCGTTCTTTTTTTTCCACAAGGACAGTAAAACCTGCTGTTTGGAGACGAATGTCCTTAACATGACTCGAGTGTTGATACGACTCTATTTCCGCCAACAGCTCCCTTGGCAAATTTCTCTTTTGTTCCGAGACTGCCACATTGACTTCTGGGCACGGACCACGGAAGGCCGTGAGGGCTCTGGGCTTGTTATGGCGGAAACCGGGGATGGGGTAGAGGTTAATACCTCTGGATTCAAGTTCGCTGGTGATACATTTGGAAAGCGGATTGGACATGTTTTGGTATTCGATAAGTTGTCGTTGAAAACTGGAATATGAGTTAAGATATATATCGTGAAATATAAGTTTGGCCAATCTATAGGCACACGGATGTACACGGGTGTAACTACCACCGGGAAACCCGGCAGTGAACACGGAGTCTCGTCGATTGTATACGAAGGATATGCCTCGCCGTTCACACTCTGCGTAAAAATCAAAAGGCTCACGCCGATTAACGTACAAATATTTGGATAACTTTCGTGCGCGTTGATTACGCATAAACCCATGGAAACTTCTTTTTTCCCCGGGTTTACAGACCATGTCATATATAAAAAAAATTGGTAAATTTAATAAAATGTCATGTATTAAATAAAATAAATTGGCAAAATAAATATGATGAATGAATTCCTGCCTCACACATGGGTTTGTGAGCCCAATCAAGGGCAGCCCGCACAAACATTTGATAAAAATCCTCGAAATCATGCTCGCGTTCTTTTTTTTCCACAAGGACAGTAAAACCTGCTGTTTGGAGACGAATGTCCTTAACATGACTCGAGTGTTGATACGACTCTATTTCCGCCAACAGCTCCCTTGGCAAATTTCTCTTTTGTTCCGAGACTGCCACATTGACTTCTGGGCACGGACCACGGAAGGCCGTGAGGGCTCTGGGCTTGTTATGGCGGAAACCGGGGATGGGGTAGAGGTTAATACCTCTGGATTCAAGTTCGCTGGTGATACATTTGGAAAGCGGATTGGACATGTTTTGGTATTCGATAAGTTGTCGTTGAAAACTGGAATATGAGTTAAGATATATATCGTGAAATATAAGTTTGGCCAATCTATAGGCACACGGATGTACACGGGTGTAACTACCACCGGGAAACCCGGCAGTGAACACGCAGTCTCGTCGATTGTATACGAAGGATATGCCTCGCCGTTCACACTCTGCGTAAAAATCAAAAGGCTCACGCCGATTAACGTACAAATATTTGGATAACTTTCGTGCGCGTTGATTACGCATAAACCCATGGAAACTTCTTTTTTCCCCGGGTTTACAGACCATGTCATATATAAAAAAAATTGGTAAATTTAATAAAATGTCATGTATTAAATAAAATAAATTGGCAAAATAAATATGATGAATGAATTCCTGCCTCACACATGGGTTTGTGAGCCCAATCAAGGGCAGCCCGCACAAACATTTGATAAAAATCCTCGAAATCATGCTCGCGTTCTTTTTTTTCCACAAGGACAGTAAAACCTGCTGTTTGGAGACGAATGTCCTTAACATGACTCGAGTGTTGATACGACTCTATTTCCGCCAACAGCTCCCTTGGCAAATTTCTCTTTTGTTCCGAGACTGCCACATTGACTTCTGGGCACGGACCACGGAAGGCCGTGAGGGCTCTGGGCTTGTTATGGCGGAAACCGGGGATGGGGTAGAGGTTAATACCTCTGGATTCAAGTTCGCTGGTGATACATTTGGAAAGCGGATTGGACATGTTTTGGTATTCGATAAGTTGTCGTTGAAAACTGGAATATGAGTTAAGATATATATCGTGAAATATAAGTTTGGCCAATCTATAGGCACACGGATGTACACGGGTGTAACTACCACCGGGAAACCCGGCAGTGAACACGGAGTCTCGTCGATTGTATACGAAGGATATGCCTCGCCGTTCACACTCTGCGTAAAAATCAAAAGGCTCACGCCGATTAACGTACAAATATTTGGATAACTTTCGTGCGCGTTGATTACGCATAAACCCATGGAAACTTCTTTTTTCCCCGGGTTTACAGACCATGTCATATATAAAAAAAATTGGTAAATTTAATAAAATGTCATGTATTAAATAAAATAAATTGGCAAAATAAATATGATGAATGAATTCCTGCCTCACACATGGGTTTGTGAGCCCAATCAAGGGCAGCCCGCACAAACATTTGATAAAAATCCTCGAAATCATGCTCGCGTTCTTTTTTTTCCACAAGGACAGTAAAACCTGCTGTTTGGAGACGAATGTCCTTAACATGACTCGAGTGTTGATACGACTCTATTTCCGCCAACAGCTCCCTTGGCAAATTTCTCTTTTGTTCCGAGACTGCCACATTGACTTCTGGGCACGGACCACGGAAGGCCGTGAGGGCTCTGGGCTTGTTATGGCGGAAACCGGGGATGGGGTAGAGGTTAATACCTCTGGATTCAAGTTCGCTGGTGATACATTTGGAAAGCGGATTGGACATGTTTTGGTATTCGATAAGTTGTCGTTGAAAACTGGAATATGAGTTAAGATATATATCGTGAAATATAAGTTTGGCCAATCTATAGGCACACGGATGTACACGGGTGTAACTACCACCGGGAAACCCGGCAGTGAACACGCAGTCTCGTCGATTGTATACGAAGGATATGCCTCGCCGTTCACACTCTGCGTAAAAATCAAAAGGCTCACGCCGATTAACGTACAAATATTTGGATAACTTTCGTGCGCGTTGATTACGCATAAACCCATGGAAACTTCTTTTTTCCCCGGGTTTACAGACCATGTCATATATAAAAAAAATTGGTAAATTTAATAAAATGTCATGTATTAAATAAAATAAATTGGCAAAATAAATATGATGAATGAATTGAATTGGTTTATTTTTTAATGTGAATTGTATTGCGGCTGTAATAAAATTAAAATAAGAAAAGATTTATTAGTTAAAATGTACCGTGTTTAATACACGAGATTTAGTGTTTCCTTTGAACAGGATTTAATTTAAAACAATAATTTACTTTAAATTTAAAGTGTGATTTTGTTGTTCGTGAGGTAGTGTGAGTGTGTATAACGTACTCCAAATAGATGTCTCCATTCTTCTACTCCATACAGCTGTAATAACCTGCAAATTTCACTCAACCACTTACCTGTTTTTTTTTTACTAGATAAAAATAATCTATATTATAAGGTTCCCTCCACCAGGACGTCGTAGAACGGTCCAACGTCCAAGACCCTGAAATTTCCTACGAAGGAATTAAAAAAAAAAGTTTTGGGGGGAAGTTTTGACTGGAGAGTCAAAACCCTGTTTCCAGTAGTTACTGTGAAATATCAGCTCAGATTTGCAGGGCGCAAAATACACCCTGTCGGAGTCTATCTGAACGGGCGGATTTATGTAGTCCGCAAGCGCTCTGGCAAATAGTTTTTTTGAGACGGTATCGGACAGAGGGGCTATGGTGAACAGAAGCTCACAAGCAAAAGTCATTCCGTCCACCATGTTTGTGGAACTTTCCCATGCTGTTTTGTCCGATTCGTCGGCTTTTTGTTTCTCAAGCCATGCCAGAAACGTATTCCAGTCGTGTCCTTTAAAAAACTTCAGATAAACCCAATACCAACGGAAGAAGATGCTCTTGTAGGCACCATTCAGGGATGAGAGTCCAATGCCCTCACCATTTGCCAAGTCACGTGTTTTTGTGACAAAGTCTTCCGTGAAGTGTTTGAGCACCAGAAAGTTGGATTCGCTCTCTACCATAATTGTACGAACTTTTTTTCCTTTTTTTATAACCTCATCCTTGGGAGAGGGTTTTGCGGGCAAGCAGCCGGGTGTGTCAAGAACGAATCCATGACATTGACGCTGGTCGCTGAGGCTTGCATTTCTTTTTTATTTCCGAGAGCACTCCCGAAAATGGTGCACAAGGGCAGTAACCCAGCTGAAGAGCTGGTAACCTGTTGCGACATCATGCTCCCTGGAGTGATCGGTCCTGCCTCACACATGGGTTTGTGAGCCCCATCAAGGGCAGCCCGCACAAACATTTGATAAAAATCCTCGAAATCATGCTCGCGTTCTTTTTTTTCCACAAGGACAGTAAAACCTGCTGTTTGGAGACGAATGTCCTTAACATTACTCGATTGTTGATACGACTCTATTTCCGCCAACAGCTCCCTTGGCAAATTTCTCTTTTGTTCCGAGACTGCCACATTGACTTCTGGGCACGGACCACGGAAGGCCGTGAGGGCTCTGGGCTTGTTATGGCGGAAACCGGGGATGGGGTAGAGGTTAATACCTCTGGATTCAAGTTCGCTGGTGATACATTTGGAAAGCGGATTGGACATGTTTTGGTATTCGATAAGTTGTCGTTGAAAACTGGAATATGAGTTAAGATATATATCGTGAAATATAAGTTTGGCCAATCTATAGGCACACGGATGTACACGGGTGTAACTACCACCGGGAAACCCGGCAGTGAACACGGAGTCTCGTCGATTGTATACGAAGGATATGCCTCGCCGTTCACACTCTGCGTAAAAATCAAAAGGCTCACGCCGATTAACGTACAAATATTTGGATAACTTTCGTGCGCGTTGATTACGCATAAACCCATGGAAACTTCTTTTTTCCCCGGGTTTACAGACCATGTCATATATAAAAAAAATTGGTAAACTTAATAAAATGTCATGTATTAAATAAAATAAATTGGCAAAATAAATATGATGAATGAATTCCTGCCTCACACATGGGTTTGTGAGCCCCATCAAGGGCAGCCCGCACAAACATTTGATAAAATTCTCGAAATCATGCTCGCGTTTTTTTTTCCACAAGGACAGTAAAACCTGCTGTTTGGAGACGAATGTCCTTAACATGACTCGAGTGTTGATACGACTCTATTTCCGCCAACAGCTCCCTTGGCAAATTTCTCTTTTGTTCCGAGACTGCCACATTGACTTCTGGGCACGGACCACGGAAGGCCGTGAGGGCTCTGGGCTTGTTATGGCGGAAACCGGGGATGGGGTAGAGGTTAATACCTCTGGATTCAAGTTCGCTGGTGATACATTTGGAAAGCGGATTGGACATGTTTTGGTATTCGATAAGTTGTCGTTGAAAACTGGAATATGAGTTAAGATATATATCGTGAAATATAAGTTTGGCCAATCTATAGGCACACGGATGTACACGGGTGTAACTACCACCGGGAAACCCGGCAGTGAACACGGAGTCTCGTCGATTGTATACGAAGGATATGCCTCGCCGTTCACACTCTGCGTAAAAATCAAAAGGCTCACGCCGATTAACGTACAAATATTTGGATAACTTTCGTGCGCGTTGATTACGCATAAACCCATGGAAACTTCTTTTTTCCCCGGGTTTACAGACCATGTCATATATAAAAAAAATTGGTAAATTTAATAAAATGTCATGTATTAAATAAAATAAATTGGCAAAATAAATATGATGAATGAATTCCTGCCTCACACATGGGTTTGTGAGCCCCATCAAGGGCAGCCCGCACAAACATTTGATAAAAATCCTCGAAATCATGCTCGCGTTCTTTTTTTTCCACAAGGACAGTAAAACCTGCTGTTTGGAGACGAATGTCCTTAACATGACTCGAGTGTTGATACGACTCTATTTCCGCCAACAGCTCCCTTGGCAAATTTCTCTTTTGTTCCGAGACTGCCACATTGACTTCTGGGCACGGACCACGGAAGGCCGTGAGGGCTCTGGGCTTGTTATGGCGGAAACCGGGGATGGGGTAGAGGTTAATACCTCTGGATTCAAGTTCGCTGGTGATACATTTGGAAAGCGGATTGGACATGTTTTGGTATTCGATAAGTTGTCGTTGAAAACTGGAATATGAGTTAAGATATATATCGTGAAATATAAGTTTGGCCAATCTATAGGCACACGGATGTACACGGGTGTAACTACCACCGGGAAACCCGGCAGTGAACACGGAGTCTCGTCGATTGTATACGAAGGATATGCCTCGCCGTTCACACTCTGCGTAAAAATCAAAAGGCTCACGCCGATTAACGTACAAATATTTGGATAACTTTCGTGCGCGTTGATTACGCATAAACCCATGGAAACTTCTTTTTTCCCCGGGTTTACAGACCATGTCATATATAAAAAAAATTGGTAAATTTAATAAAATGTCATGTATTAAATAAAATAAATTGGCAAAATAAATATGATGAATGAATTCCTGCCTCACACATGGGTTTGTGAGCCCAATCAAGGGCAGCCCGCACAAACATTTGATAAAAATCCTCGAAATCATGCTCGCGTTCTTTTTTTTCCACAAGGACAGTAAAACCTGCTGTTTGGAGACGAATGTCCTTAACATGACTCGAGTGTTGATACGACTCTATTTCCGCCAACAGCTCCCTTGGCAAATTTCTCTTTTGTTCCGAGACTGCCACATTGACTTCTGGGCACGGACCACGGAAGGCCGTGAGGGCTCTGGGCTTGTTATGGCGGAAACCGGGGATGGGGTAGAGGTTAATACCTCTGGATTCAAGTTCGCTGGTGATACATTTGGAAAGCGGATTGGACATGTTTTGGTATTCGATAAGTTGTCGTTGAAAACTGGAATATGAGTTAAGATATATATCGTGAAATATAAGTTTGGCCAATCTATAGGCACACGGATGTACACGGGTGTAACTACCACCGGGAAACCCGGCAGTGAACACGCAGTCTCGTCGATTGTATACGAAGGATATGCCTCGCCGTTCACACTCTGCGTAAAAATCAAAAGGCTCACGCCGATTAACGTACAAATATTTGGATAACTTTCGTGCGCGTTGATTACGCATAAACCCATGGAAACTTCTTTTTTCCCCGGGTTTACAGACCATGTCATGTATAAAAAAAATTGGTAAATTTAATAAAATGTCATGTATTAAATAAAATAAATTGGCAAAATAAATATGATGAATGAATTGAATTGGTTTATTTTTTAATGTGAATTGTATTGCGGCTGTAATAAAATTAAAATTAGGAAAGATTTATTAGTTAAAATGTACCGTGTTTAATACACGAGATTTAGTGTTTCCTTTGAACAGGATTTAATTTAAAACAATAATTTACTTTAAATTTAAAGTGTGATTTTGTTGTTCGTGAGGTAGTGTGAGTGTGTATAACGTACTCCAAGTAGATGTCTCCATTCTTCTACTCCATACAGCTGTAATAACCTGCAAATTTCACTCAACCACTTACCTGTTTTTTTTTTACTAGATAAAAATAATCTATATTATAAGGTTGCCTCCACCAGGACGTCGTAGAACGGTCCAACGTCCAAGACCCTGAAATTTCCTACGAAGGAATTAAAAAAAAAAGTTTTGGGGGGAAGTTTTGACTGGAGAGTCAAAACCCTGTTTCCAGTAGTTACTGTGAAATATCAGCTCAGATTTGCAGGGCGCAAAATACACCCTGTCGGAGTCTATCTGAACGGGCGGATTTATGTAGTCCGCAAGCGCTCTGGCAAATAGTTTTTTTGAGACGGTATCGGACAGAGGGGCTATGGTGAACAGAAGCTCACAAGCAAAAGTCATTCCGTCCACCATGTTTGTGGAACTTTCCCATGCTGTTTTGTCCGATTCGTCGGCTTTTTGTTTCTCAAGCCATGCCAGAAACGTATTCCAGTCGTGTCCTTTAAAAAACTTCAGATAAACCCAATACCAACGGAAGAAGATGCTCTTGTAGCCACCATTCAGGGATGAGAGTCCAATGCCCTCACCATTTGCCAAGTCACGTGTTTTTGTGACAAAGTCTTCCGTGAAGTGTTTGAGCACCAGAAAGTTGGATTCGCTCTCTACCATAATTGACGAACTTTTTTTCCTTTTTTTATAACCTCATCCTTGGGAGAGGGTTTTGCGGGCAAGCAGCCGGGTGTGTCAAGAAACGAATCCATGACATTGACGCTGGTCGCTGAGGCTTGCATTTCTTTTTTATTTCCGAGAGCACTCCCGAAAATGGTGCACAAGGGCAGTAACCCAGCTGAAGAGCTGGTAACCTGTTGCGACATCATGCTCCCTGGAGTGATCGGTCCTGCCTCACACATGGGTTTGTGAGCCCCATCAAGGGCAGCCCGCACAAACATTTGATAAAAATCCTCGAAATCATGCTCGCGTTCTTTTTTTTCCACAAGGACAGTAAAACCTGCTGTTTGGAGACGAATGTCCTTAACATGACTCGAGTGTTGATACGACTCTATTTCCGCCAACAGCTCCCTTGGCAAATTTCTCTTTTGTTCCGAGACTGCCACATTGACTTCTGGGCACGGACCACGGAAGGCCGTGAGGGCTCTGGGCTTGTTATGGCGGAAACCGGGGATGGGGTAGAGGTTAATACCTCTGGATTCAAGTTTGCTGGTGATACATTTGGAAAGCGGATTGGACATGTTTTGGTATTCGATAAGTTGTCGTTGAAAACTGGAATATGAGTTAAGATATATATCGTGAAATATAAGTTTGGCCAATCTATAGGCACACGGATGTACACGGGTGTAACTACCACCGGGAAACCCGGCAGTGAACACGGAGTCTCGTCGATTGTATACGAAGGATATGCCTCGCCGTTCACACTCTGCGTAAAAATCAATAGGCTCACGCCGATTAACGTACAAATATTTGGATAACTTTCGTGCGCGTTGATTACGCATAAACCCATGGAAACTTCTTTTTCCCCGGGTTTACAGACCATGTCATATATAAAAAAAATTGGTAAATTTAATAAAATGTCATGTATTAAATAAAATAAATTGGCAAAATAAATATGATGAATGAATTCCTGCCTCACACATGGGTTTGTGAGCCCCATCAAGGGCAGCCCGCACAAACATTTGATAAAAATCCTCGAAATCATGCTCGCGTTCTTTTTTTCCACAAGGACAGTAAAACCTGCTGTTTGGAGACGAATGTCCTTAACATGACTCGAGTGTTGATACGACTCTATTTCCGCCAACAGCTCCCTTGGCAAATTTCTCTTTTGTTCCGAGACTGCCACATTGACTTCTGGGCACGGACCACGGAAGGCCGTGAGGGCTCTGGGCTTGTTATGGCGGAAACCGGGGATGGGGTAGAGGTTAATACCTCTGGATTCAAGTTCGCTGGTGATACATTTGGAAAGCGGATTGGACATGTTTTGGTATTCGATAAGTTGTCGTTGAAAACTGGAATATGAGTTAAGATATATATCGTGAAATATAAGTTTGGCCAATCTATAGGCACACGGATGTACACGGGTGTAACTACCACCGGGAAACCCGGCAGTGAACACGGAGTCTCGTCGATTGTATACGAAGGATATGCCTCGCCGTTCACACTCTGCGTAAAAATCAAAAGGCTCACGCCGATTAACGTACAAATATTTGGATAACTTTCGTGCGCGTTGATTACGCATAAACCCATGGAAACTTCTTTTTTCCCCGGGTTTACAGACTATGTCATATATAAAAAAAATTGGTAAATTTAATAAAATGTCATGTATTAAATAAAATAAATTGGCAAAATAAATATGATGAATGAATTCCTGCCTCACACATGGGTTTGTGAGCCCAATCAAGGGCAGCCCGCACAAACATTTGATAAAAATCCTCGAAATCATGCTCGCGTTCTTTTTTTTCTACAAGGACAGTAAAACCTGCTGTTTGGAGACGAATGTCCTTAACATGACTCGAGTGTTGATACGACTCTATTTCCGCCAACAGCTCCCTTGGCAAATTTCTCTTTTGTTCCGAGACTGCCACATTGACTTCTGGGCACGGACCACGGAAGGCCGTGAGGGCTCTGGGCTTGTTATGGCGGAAACCGGGGATGGGGTAGATGTTAATACCTCTGGATTCAAGTTCGCTGGTGATACATTTGGAAAGCGGATTGGACATGTTTTGGTATTCGATAAGTTGTCGTTGAAAACTGGAATATGAGTTAAGATATATATCGTGAAATATAAGTTTGGCCAATCTATAGGCACACGGATGTACACGGGTGTAACTACCACCGGGAAACCCGGCAGTGAACACGGAGTCTCGTCGATTGTATACGAAGGATATGCCTCGCCGTTCACACTCTGCGTAAAAATCAAAAGGCTCACGCCGATTAACGTACAAATATTTGGATAACTTTCGTGCGCGTTGATTACGCATAAACCCATGGAAACTTCTTTTTTCCCCGGGTTTACAGACCATGTCATGTATAAAAAAAATTGGTAAATTTAATAAAATGTCATGTATTAAATAAAATAAATTGGCAAAATAAATATGATGAATGAATTGAATTGGTTTATTTTTTAATGTGAATTGTATTGCGGCTGTAATAAAATTAAAATTAGGAAAGATTTATTAGTTAAAATGTACCGTGTTTAATACACGAGATTTAGTGTTTCCTTTGAACAGGATTTAATTTAAAACAATAATTTACTTTAAATTTAAAGTGTGATTTTGTTGTTCGTGAGGTAGTGTGAGTGTGTATAACGTACTCCAAGTAGATGTCTCCATTCTTCTACTCCATACAGCTGTAATAACCTGCAAATTTCACTCAACCACTTACCTGTTTTTTTTTTTACTAGATAAAAATAATCTATATTATAAGGTTGCCTCCACCAGGACGTCGTAGAACGGTCCAACGTCCAAGACCCTGAAATTTCCTACGAAGGAATTAAAAAAAAAAGTTTTGGGGGGAAGTTTTGACTGGAGAGTCAAAACCCTGTTTCCAGTAGTTACTGTGAAATATCAGCTCAGATTTGCAGGGCGCAAAATACACCCTGTCGGAGTCTATCTGAACGGGCGGATTTATGTAGTCCGCAAGCGCTCTGGCAAATAGTTTTTTTGAGACGGTATCGGACAGAGGGGCTATGGTGAACAGAAGCTCACAAGCAAAAGTCATTCCGTCCACCATGTTTGTGGAACTTTCCCATGCTGTTTTGTCCGATTCGTCGGCTTTTTGTTTCTCAAGCCATGCCAGAAACGTATTCCAGTCGTGTCCTTTAAAAAACTTCAGATAAACCCAATACCAACGGAAGAAGATGCTCTTGTAGGCACCATTCAGGGATGAGAGTCCAATGCCCTCACCATTTGCCAAGTCACGTGTTTTTGTGACAAAGTCTTCCGTGAAGTGTTTGAGCACCAGAAAGTTGGATTCGCTCTCTACCATAATTGACGAACTTTTTTTCCTTTTTTTATAACCTCATCCTTGGGAGAGGGTTTTGCGGGCAAGCAGCCGGGTGTGTCAAGAAACGAATCCATGACATTGACGCTGGTCGCTGAGGCTTGCATTTCTTTTTTATTTCCGAGAGCACTCCCGAAAATGGTGCACAAGGGCAGTAACCCAGCTGAAGAGCTGGTAACCTGTTGCGACATCATGCTCCCTGGAGTGATCGGTCCTGCCTCACACATGGGTTTGTGAGCCCCATCAAGGGCAGCCCGCACAAACATTTGATAAAAATCCTCGAAATCATGCTCGCGTTCTTTTTTTTCCACAAGGACAGTAAAACCTGCTGTTTGGAGACGAATGTCCTTAACATGACTCGAGTGTTGATACGACTCTATTTCCGCCAACAGCTCCCTTGGCAAATTTCTCTTTTGTTCCGAGACTGCCACATTGACTTCTGGGCACGGACCACGGAAGGCCGTGAGGGCTCTGGGCTTGTTATGGCGGAAACCGGGGATGGGGTAGAGGTTAATACCTCTGGATTCAAGTTTGCTGGTGATACATTTGGAAAGCGGATTGGACATGTTTTGGTATTCGATAAGTTGTCGTTGAAAACTGGAATATGAGTTAAGATATATATCGTGAAATATAAGTTTGGCCAATCTATAGGCACACGGATGTACACGGGTGTAACTACCACCGGGAAACCCGGCAGTGAACACGGAGTCTCGTCGATTGTATACGAAGGATATGCCTCGCCGTTCACACTCTGCGTAAAAATCAATAGGCTCACGCCGATTAACGTACAAATATTTGGATAACTTTCGTGCGCGTTGATTACGCATAAACCCATGGAAACTTCTTTTTCCCCGGGTTTACAGACCATGTCATATATAAAAAAAATTGGTAAATTTAATAAAATGTCATGTATTAAATAAAATAAATTGGCAAAATAAATATGATGAATGAATTCCTGCCTCACACATGGGTTTGTGAGCCCCATCAAGGGCAGCCCGCACAAACATTTGATAAAAATCCTCGAAATCATGCTCGCGTTCTTTTTTTCCACAAGGACAGTAAAACCTGCTGTTTGGAGACGAATGTCCTTAACATGACTCGAGTGTTGATACGACTCTATTTCCGCCAACAGCTCCCTTGGCAAATTTCTCTTTTGTTCCGAGACTGCCACATTGACTTCTGGGCACGGACCACGGAAGGCCGTGAGGGCTCTGGGCTTGTTATGGCGGAAACCGGGGATGGGGTAGAGGTTAATACCTCTGGATTCAAGTTCGCTGGTGATACATTTGGAAAGCGGATTGGACATGTTTTGGTATTCGATAAGTTGTCGTTGAAAACTGGAATATGAGTTAAGATATATATCGTGAAATATAAGTTTGGCCAATCTATAGGCACACGGATGTACACGGGTGTAACTACCACCGGGAAACCCGGCAGTGAACACGGAGTCTCGTCGATTGTATACGAAGGATATGCCTCGCCGTTCACACTCTGCGTAAAAATCAAAAGGCTCACGCCGATTAACGTACAAATATTTGGATAACTTTCGTGCGCGTTGATTACGCATAAACCCATGGAAACTTCTTTTTTCCCCGGGTTTACAGACTATGTCATATATAAAAAAAATTGGTAAATTTAATAAAATGTCATGTATTAAATAAAATAAATTGGCAAAATAAATATGATGAATGAATTCCTGCCTCACACATGGGTTTGTGAGCCCAATCAAGGGCAGCCCGCACAAACATTTGATAAAAATCCTCGAAATCATGCTCGCGTTCTTTTTTTTCTACAAGGACAGTAAAACCTGCTGTTTGGAGACGAATGTCCTTAACATGACTCGAGTGTTGATACGACTCTATTTCCGCCAACAGCTCCCTTGGCAAATTTCTCTTTTGTTCCGAGACTGCCACATTGACTTCTGGGCACGGACCACGGAAGGCCGTGAGGGCTCTGGGCTTGTTATGGCGGAAACCGGGGATGGGGTAGATGTTAATACCTCTGGATTCAAGTTCGCTGGTGATACATTTGGAAAGCGGATTGGACATGTTTTGGTATTCGATAAGTTGTCGTTGAAAACTGGAATATGAGTTAAGATATATATCGTGAAATATAAGTTTGGCCAATCTATAGGCACACGGATGTACACGGGTGTAACTACCACCGGGAAACCCGGCAGTGAACACGGAGTCTCGTCGATTGTATACGAAGGATATGCCTCGCCGTTCACACTCTGCGTAAAAATCAAAAGGCTCACGCCGATTAACGTACAAATATTTGGATAACTTTCGTGCGCGTTGATTACGCATAAACCCATGGAAACTTCTTTTTTCCCCGGGTTTACAGACCATGTCATATATAAAAAAATTTGGTAAATTTAATAAAATGTTATGTATTAAATAAAATAAATTGGCAAAATAAATATGATGAATGAATTGAATTGGTTTATTTTTTAATGTGAATTGTATTGCGGCTGTAATAAAATTAAAATAAGAAAAGATTTATTAGTTAAAATGTACCGTGTTTAATACACGAGATTTAGTGTTTCCTTTGAACAGGATTTAATTTAAAACAATAATTTACTTTAAATTTAAAGTGTGATTTTGTTGTTCGTGAGGTAGTGTGAGTGTGTATAACGTACTCCAAATAGATGTCTCCATTCTTCTACTCCATACAGCTGTAATAACCTGCAAATTTCACTCAACCACTTACCTGTTTTTTTTTTTACTAGATAAAAATAATCTATATTATAAGGTTGCCTCCACCAGGACGTCGTAGAACGGTCCAACGTCCAAGACCCTGAAATTTCCTACGAAGGAATTAAAAAAAAAAGTTTTGGGGGGAAGTTTTGACTGGAGAGTCAAAACCCTGTTTCCAGTAGTTACTGTGAAATATCAGCTCAGATTTGCAGGGCGCAAAATACACCCTGTCGGAGTCTATCTGAACGGGCGGATTTATGTAGTCCGCAAGCGCTCTGGCAAATAGTTTTTTTGAGACGGTATCGGACAGAGGGGCTATGGTGAACAGAAGCTCACAAGCAAAAGTCATTCCGTCCACCATGTTTGTGGAACTTTCCCATGCTGTTTTGTCCGATTCGTCGGCTTTTTGTTTCTCAAGCCATGCCAGAAACGTATTCCAGTCGTGTCCTTTAAAAAACTTCAGATAAACCCAATACCAACGGAAGAAGATGCTCTTGTAGGCACCATTCAGGGATGAGAGTCCAATGCCCTCACCATTTGCCAAGTCACGTGTTTTTGTGACAAAGTCTTCCGTGAAGTGTTTGAGCACCAGAAAGTTGGATTCGCTCTCTACCATAATTGTACGAACTTTTTTTCCTTTTTTTATAACCTCATCCTTGGGAGAGGGTTTTGCGGGCAAGCAGCCGGGTGTGTCAAGAAACAAATCCATGACATTGACGCTGGTCGCTGAGGCTTGCATTTCTTTTTTATTTCCGAGAGCACTCCCGAAAATGGTGCACAAGGGCAGTAACCCAGCTGAAGAGCTGGTAACCTGTTGCGACATCATGCTCCCTGGAGTGATCGGTCCTGCCTCACACATGGGTTTGTGAGCCCCATCAAGGGCAGCCCGCACAAACATTTGATAAAAATCCTCGAAATCATGCTCGCGTTCTTTTTTTCCACAAGGACAGTAAAACCTGCTGTTTGGAGACGAATGTCCTTAACATGACTCGAGTGTTGATACGACTCTATTTCCGCCAACAGCTCCCTTGGCAAATTTCTCTTTTGTTCCGAGACTGCCACATTGACTTCTGGGCACGGACCACGGAAGGCCGTGAGGGCTCTGGGCTTGTTATGGCGGAAACCGGGGATGGGGTAGAGGTTAATAACTCTGGATTCAAGTTCGCTGGTGATACATTTGGAAAGCGGATTGGACATGTTTTGGTATTCGATAAGTTGTCGTTGAAAACTGGAATATGAGTTAAGATATATATCGTGAAATATAAGTTTGGCCAATCTATAGGCACACGGATGTACACGGGTGTAACTACCACCGGGAAACCCGGCAGTGAACACGGAGTCTCGTCGATTGTATACGAAGGATATGCCTCGCCGTTCACACTCTGCGTAAAAATCAAAAGGCTCACGCCGATTAACGTACAAATATTTGGATAACTTTCGTGCGCGTTGATTACGCATAAACCCATGGAAACTTCTTTTTTCCCCGGGTTTACAGACCATGTCATATATAAAAAAAATTGGTAAACTTAATAAAATGTCATGTATTAAATAAAATAAATTGGCAAAATAAATATGATGAATGAATTCCTGCCTCACACATGGGTTTGTGAGCCCCATCAAGGGCAGCCCGCACAAACATTTGATAAAATTCTCGAAATCATGCTCGCGTTTTTTTTTCCACAAGGACAGTAAAACCTGCTGTTTGGAGACGAATGTCCTTAACATGACTCGAGTGTTGATACGACTCTATTTCCGCCAACAGCTCCCTTGGCAAATTTCTCTTTTGTTCCGAGACTGCCACATTGACTTCTGGGCACGGACCACGGAAGGCCGTGAGGGCTCTGGGCTTGTTATGGCGGAAACCGGGGATGGGGTAGAGGTTAATACCTCTGGATTTAAGTTCGCTGGTGATACATTTGGAAAGCGGATTGGACATGTTTTGGTATTCGATAAGTTGTCGTTGAAAACTGGAATATGAGTTAAGATATATATCGTGAAATATAAGTTTGGCCAATCTATAGGCACACGGATGTACACGGGTGTAACTACCACCGGGAAACCCGGCAGTGAACACGGAGTCTCGTCGATTGTATACGAAGGATATGCCTCGCCGTTCACACTCTGCGTAAAAATCAAAAGGCTCACGCCGATTAACGTACAAATATTTGGATAACTTTCGTGCGCGTTGATTACGCATAAACCCATGGAAACTTCTTTTTTCCCCGGGTTTACAGACCATGTCATATATAAAAAAAATTGGTAAATTTAATAAAATGTCATGTATTAAATAAAATAAATTGGCAAAATAAATATGATGAATGAATTCCTGCCTCACACATGGGTTTGTGAGCCCAATCAAGGGCAGCCCGCACAAACATTTGATAAAAATCCTCGAAATCATGCTCGCGTTCTTTTTTTTCCACAAGGACAGTAAAACCTGCTGTTTGGAGACGAATGTCCTTAACATGACTCGAGTGTTGATACGACTCTATTTCCGCCAACAGCTCCCTTGGCAAATTTCTCTTTTGTTCCGAGACTGCCACATTGACTTCTGGGCACGGACCACGGAAGGCCGTGAGGGCTCTGGGCTTGTTATGGCGGAAACCGGGGATGGGGTAGATGTTAATACCTCTGGATTCAAGTTCGCTGGTGATACATTTGGAAAGCGGATTGGACATGTTTTGGTATTCGATAAGTTGTCGTTGAAAACTGGAATATGAGTTAAGATATATATCGTGAAATATAAGTTTGGCCAATCTATAGGCACACGGATGTACACGGGTGTAACTACCACCGGGAAACCCGGCAGTGAACACGGAGTCTCGTCGATTGTATACGAAGGATATGCCTCGCCGTTCACACTCTGCGTAAAAATCAAAAGGCTCACGCCGATTAACGTACAAATATTTGGATAACTTTCGTGCGCGTTGATTACGCATAAACCCATGGAAACTTCTTTTTTCCCCGGGTTTACAGACCATGTCATGTATAAAAAAAATTGGTAAATTTAATAAAATGTCATGTATTAAATAAAATAAATTGGCAAAATAAATATGATGAATGAATTGAATTGGTTTATTTTTTAATGTGAATTGTATTGCGGCTGTAATAAAATTAAAATTAGGAAAGATTTATTAGTTAAAATGTACCGTGTTTAATACACGAGATTTAGTGTTTCCTTTGAACAGGATTTAATTTAAAACAATAATTTACTTAAAATTTAAAGTGTGATTTTGTTGTTCGTGAGGTAGTGTGAGTGTGTATAACGTACTCCAAGTAGATGTCTCCATTCTTCTACTCCATACAGCTGTAATAACCTGCAAATTTCACTCAACCACTTACCTGTTTTTTTTTTACTAGATAAAAATAATCTATATTATAAGGTTGCCTCCACCAGGACGTCGTAGAACGGTCCAACGTCCAAGACCCTGAAATTTCCTACGAAGGAATTAAAAAAAAAAGTTTTGGGGGGAAGTTTTGACTGGAGAGTCAAAACCCTGTTTCCAGTAGTTACTGTGAAATATCAGCTCAGATTTGCAGGGCGCAAAATACACCCTGTCGGAGTCTATCTGAACGGGCGGATTTATGTAGTCCGCAAGCGCTCTGGCAAATAGTTTTTTTGAGACGGTATCGGACAGAGGGGCTATGGTGAACAGAAGCTCACAAGCAAAAGTCATTCCGTCCACCATGTTTGTGGAACTTTCCCATGCTGTTTTGTCCGATTCGTCGGCTTTTTGTTTCTCAAGCCATGCCAGAAACGTATTCCAGTCGTGTCCTTTAAAAAACTTCAGATAAACCCAATACCAACGGAAGAAGATGCTCTTGTAGGCACCATTCAGGGATGAGAGTCCAATGCCCTCACCATTTGCCAAGTCACGTGTTTTTGTGACAAAGTCTTCCGTGAAGTGTTTGAGCACCAGAAAGTTGGATTCGCTCTCTACCATAATTGACGAACTTTTTTTCCTTTTTTTATAACCTCATCCTTGGGAGAGGGTTTTGCGGGCAAGCAGCCGGGTGTGTCAAGAAACGAATCCATGACATTGACGCTGGTCGCTGAGGCTTGCATTTCTTTTTTATTTCCGAGAGCACTCCCGAAAATGGTGCACAAGGGCAGTAACCCAGCTGAAGAGCTGGTAACCTATTGCGACATCATGCTCCCTGGAGTGATCGGTCCTGCCTCACACATGGGTTTGTGAGCCCCATAAAGGGCAGCCCGCACAAACATTTGATAAAAATCCTCGAAATCATGCTCGCGTTCTTTTTTTTCCACAAGGACAGTAAAACCTGCTGTTTGGAGACGAATGTCCTTAACATGACTCGAGTGTTGATACGACTCTATTTCCGCCAACAGCTCCCTTGGCAAATTTCTCTTTTGTTCCGAGACTGCCACATTGACTTCTGGGCACGGACAACGGAAGGCCGTGAGGGCTCTGGGCTTGTTATGGCGGAAACCGGGGATGGGGTAGAGGTTAATACCTCTGGATTCAAGTTTGCTGGTGATACATTTGGAAAGCGGATTGGACATGTTTTGGTATTCGATAAGTTGTCGTTGAAAACTGGAATATGAGTTAAGATATATATCGTGAAATATAAGTTTGGCCAATCTATAGGCACACGGATGTACACGGGTGTAACTACCACCGGGAAACCCGGCAGTGAACACGGAGTCTCGTCGATTGTATACGAAGGATATGCCTCGCCGTTCACACTCTGCGTAAAAATCAATAGGCTCACGCCGATTAACGTACAAATATTTCGATAACTTTCGTGCGCGTTGATTACGCATAAACCCATGGAAACTTCTTTTTCCCCGGGTTTACAGACCATGTCATATATAAAAAAAATTGGTAAATTTAATAAAATGTCATGTATTAAATAAAATAAATTGGCAAAATAAATATGATGAATGAATTCCTGCCTCACACATGGGTTTGTGAGCCCCATCAAGGGCAGCCCGCACAAACATTTGATAAAAATCCTCGAAATCATGCTCGCGTTCTTTTTTTCCACAAGGACAGTAAAACCTGCTGTTTGGAGACGAATGTCCTTAACATGACTCGAGTGTTGATACGACTCTATTTCCGCCAACAGCTCCCTTGGCAAATTTCTCTTTTGTTCCGAGACTGCCACATTGACTTCTGGGCACGGACCACGGAAGGCCGTGAGGGCTCTGGGCTTGTTATGGCGGAAACCGGGGATCGGGTAGAGGTTAATACCTCTGGATTCAAGTTCGCTGGTGATACATTTGGAAAGCGGATTGGACATGTTTTGGTATTCGATAAGTTGTCGTTGAAAACTGGAATATGAGTTAAGATATATATCGTGAAATATAAGTTTGGCCAATCTATAGGCACACGGATTAACACGGGTGTAACTACCACCGGGAAACCCGGCAGTGAACACGGAGTCTCGTCGATTGTATACGAAGGATATGCCTCGCCGTTCACACTCTGCGTAAAAATCAAAAGGCTCACGCCGATTAACGTACAAATATTTGGATAACTTTCGTGCGCGTTGATTACGCATAAACCCATGGAAACTTCTTTTTTCCCCGGGTTTACAGACTATGTCATATATAAAAAAAATTGGTAAATTTAATAAAATGTCATGTATTAAATAAAATAAATTGGCAAAATAAATATGATGAATGAATTCCTGCCTCACACATGGGTTTGTGAGCCCAATCAAGGGCAGCCCGCACAAACATTTGATAAAAATCCTCGAAATCATGCTCGCGTTCTTTTTTTTCTACAAGGACAGTTAAACCTGCTGTTTGGAGACGAATGTCCTTAACATGACTCGAGTGTTGATACGACTCTATTTCCGCCAACAGCTCCCTTGGCAAATTTCTCTTTTGTTCCGAGACTGCCACATTGACTTCTGGGCACGGACCACGGAAGGCCGTGAGGGCTCTGGGCTTGTTATGGCGGAAACCGGGGATGGGGTAGATGTTAATACCTCTGGATTCAAGTTCGCTGGTGATACATTTGGAAAGCGGATTGGACATGTTTTGGTATTCGATAAGTTGTCGTTGAAAACTGGAATATGAGTTAAGATATATATCGTGAAATATAAGTTTGGCCAATCTATAGGCACACGGATGTACACGGGTGTAACTACCACCGGGAAACCCGGCAGTGAACACGGAGTCTCGTCGATTGTATACGAAGGATATGCCTCGCCGTTCACACTGCGTAAAAATCAAAAGGCTCACGCCGATTAACGTACAAATATTTGGATAACTTTCGTGCGCGTTGATTACGCATAAACCCATGGAAACTTCTTTTTTCCCCGGGTTTACAGACCATGTCATATATAAAAAAAATTGGTAAATTTAATAAAATGTCATGTATTAAATAAAATAAATTGGCAAAATAAATATGATGAATGAATTCCTGCCTCACACATGGGTTTGTGAGCCCAATCAAGGGCAGCCCGCACAAACATTTGATAAAAATCCTCGAAATCATGCTCGCGTTCTTTTTTTTCCACAAGGACAGTAAAACCTGCTGTTTGGAGACGAATGTCCTTAACATGACTCGAGTGTTGATACGACTCTATTTCCGCCAACAGCTCCCTTGGCAAATTTCTCTTATGTTCCGAGACTGCCACATTGACTTCTGGGCACGGACCACGGAAGGCCGTGAGGGCTCTGGGCTTGTTATGGCGGAAACCGGGGATGGGGTAGATGTTAATACCTCTGGATTCAAGTTCGCTGGTGATACATTTGGAAAGCGGATTGGACATGTTTTGGTATTCGATAAGTTGTCGTTGAAAACTGGAATATGAGTTAAGATATATATCGTGAAATATAAGTTTGGCCAATCTATAGGCACACGGATGTACACGGGTGTAACTACCACCGGGAAACCCGGCAGTGAACACGGAGTCTCGTCGATTGTATACGAAGGATATGCCTCGCCGTTCACACTCTGCGTAAAAATCAAAAGGCTCACGCCGATTAACGTACAAATATTTGGATAACTTTCGTGCGCGTTGATTACGCATAAACCCATGGAAACTTCTTTTTTCCCCGGGTTTACAGACCATGTCATGTATAAAAAAAATTGGTAAATTTAATAAAATGTCATGTATTAAATAAAATAAATTGGCAAAATAAATATGATGAATGAATTGAATTGGTTTATTTTTTAATGTGAATTGTATTGCGGCTGTAATAAAATTAAAATTAGGAAAGATTTATTAGTTAAAATGTACCGTGTTTAATACACGAGATTTAGTGTTTCCTTTGAACAGGATTTAATTTAAAACAATAATTTACTTAAAATTTAAAGTGTGATTTTGTTGTTCGTGAGGTAGTGTGAGTGTGTATAACGTACTCCAAGTAGATGTCTCCATTCTTCTACTCCATACAGCTGTAATAACCTGCAAATTTCACTCAACCACTTACCTGTTTTTTTTTTACTAGATAAAAATAATCTATATTATAAGGTTGCCTCCACCAGGACGTCGTAGAACGGTCCAACGTCCAAGACCCTGAAATTTCCTACGAAGGAATTAAAAAAAAAAGTTTTGGGGGGAAGTTTTGACTGGAGAGTCAAAACCCTGTTTCCAGTAGTTACTGTGAAATATCAGCTCAGATTTGCAGGGCGCAAAATACACCCTGTCGGAGTCTATCTGAACGGGCGGATTTATGTAGTCCGCAAGCGCTCTGGCAAATAGTTTTTTTGAGACGGTATCGGACAGAGGGGCTATGGTGAACAGAAGCTCACAAGCAAAAGTCATTCCGTCCACCATGTTTGTGGAACTTTCCCATGCTGTTTTGTCCGATTCGTCGGCTTTTTGTTTCTCAAGCCATGCCAGAAACGTATTCCAGTCGTGTCCTTTAAAAAACTTCAGATAAACCCAATACCAACGGAAGAAGATGCTCTTGTAGGCACCATTCAGGGATGAGAGTCCAATGCCCTCACCATTTGCCAAGTCACGTGTTTTTGTGACAAAGTCTTCCGTGAAGTGTTTGAGCACCAGAAAGTTGGATTCGCTCTCTACCATAATTGACGAACTTTTTTTCCTTTTTTTATAACCTCATCCTTGGGAGAGGGTTTTGCGGGCAAGCAGCCGGGTGTGTCAAGAAACGAATCCATGACATTGACGCTGGTCGCTGAGGCTTGCATTTCTTTTTTATTTCCGAGAGCACTCCCGAAAATGGTGCACAAGGGCAGTAACCCAGCTGAAGAGCTGGTAACCTGTTGCGACATCATGCTCCCTGGAGTGATCGGTCCTGCCTCACACATGGGTTTGTGAGCCCCATAAAGGGCAGCCCGCACAAACATTTGATAAAAATCCTCGAAATCATGCTCGCGTTCTTTTTTTTCCACAAGGACAGTAAAACCTGCTGTTTGGAGACGAATGTCCTTAACATGACTCGAGTGTTGATACGACTCTATTTCCGCCAACAGCTCCCTTGGCAAATTTCTCTTTTGTTCCGAGACTGCCACATTGACTTCTGGGCACGGACAACGGAAGTCCGTGAGGGCTCTGGGCTTGTTATGGCGGAAACCGGGGATGGGGTAGAGGTTAATACCTCTGGATTCAAGTTTGCTGGTGATACATTTGGAAAGCGGATTGGACATGTTTTGGTATTCGATAAGTTGTCGTTGAAAACTGGAATATGAGTTAAGATATATATCGTGAAATATAAGTTTGGCCAATCTATAGGCACACGGATGTACACGGGTGTAACTACCACCGGGAAACCCGGCAGTGAACACGGAGTCTCGTCGATTGTATACGAAGGATATGCCTCGCCGTTCACACTCTGCGTAAAAATCAATAGGCTCACGCCGATTAACGTACAAATATTTCGATAACTTTCGTGCGCGTTGATTACGCATAAACCCATGGAAACTTCTTTTTCCCCGGGTTTACAGACCATGTCATATATAAAAAAAATTGGTAAATTTAATAAAATGTCATGTATTAAATAAAATAAATTGGCAAAATAAATATGATGAATGAATTCCTGCCTCACACATGGGTTTGTGAGCCCCATCAAGGGCAGCCCGCACAAACATTTGATAAAAATCCTCGAAATCATGCTCGCGTTCTTTTTTTCCACAAGGACAGTAAAACCTGCTGTTTGGAGACGAATGTCCTTAACATGACTCGAGTGTTGATACGACTCTATTTCCGCCAACAGCTCCCTTGGCAAATTTCTCTTTTGTTCCGAGACTGCCACATTGACTTCTGGGCACGGACCACGGAAGGCCGTGAGGGCTCTGGGCTTGTTATGGCGGAAACCGGGGATCGGGTAGAGGTTAATACCTCTGGATTCAAGTTCGCTGGTGATACATTTGGAAAGCGGATTGGACATGTTTTGGTATTCGATAAGTTGTCGTTGAAAACTGGAATATGAGTTAAGATATATATCGTGAAATATAAGTTTGGCCAATCTATAGGCACACGGATGTACACGGGTGTAACTACCACCGGGAAACCCGGCAGTGAACACGGAGTCTCGTCGATTGTATACGAAGGATATGCCTCGCCGTTCACACTCTGCGTAAAAATCAAAAGGCTCACGCCGATTAACGTACAAATATTTGGATAACTTTCGTGCGCGTTGATTACGCATAAACCCATGGAAACTTCTTTTTTCCCCGGGTTTACAGACTATGTCATATATAAAAAAAATTGGTAAATTTAATAAAATGTCATGTATTAAATAAAATAAATTGGCAAAATAAATATGATGAATGAATTCCTGCCTCACACATGGGTTTGTGAGCCCAATCAAGGGCAGCCCGCACAAACATTTGATAAAAATCCTCGAAATCATGCTCGCGTTCTTTTTTTTCTACAAGGACAGTAAAACCTGCTGTTTGGAGACGAATGTCCTTAACATGACTCGAGTGTTGATACGACTCTATTTCCGCCAACAGCTCCCTTGGCAAATTTCTCTTTTGTTCCGAGACTGCCACATTGACTTCTGGGCACGGACCACGGAAGGCCGTGAGGGCTCTGGGCTTGTTATGGCGGAAACCGGGGATGGGGTAGATGTTAATACCTCTGGATTCAAGTTCGCTGGTGATACATTTGGAAAGCGGATTGGACATGTTTTGGTATTCGATAAGTTGTCGTTGAAAACTGGAATATGAGTTAAGATATATATCGTGAAATATAAGTTTGGCCAATCTATAGGCACACGGATGTACACGGGTGTAACTACCACCGGGAAACCCGGCAGTGAACACGGAGTCTCGTCGATTGTATACGAAGGATATGCCTCGCCGTTCACACTGCGTAAAAATCAAAAGGCTCACGCCGATTAACGTACAAATATTTGGATAACTTTCGTGCGCGTTGATTACGCATAAACCCATGGAAACTTCTTTTTTCCCCGGGTTTACAGACCATGTCATATATAAAAAAAATTGGTAAATTTAATAAAATGTCATGTATTAAATAAAATAAATTGGCAAAATAAATATGATGAATGAATTCCTGCCTCACACATGGGTTTGTGAGCCCCATCAAGGGCAGCCCGCACAAACATTTGATAAAAATCCTCGAAATCATGCTCGCGTTCTTTTTTTTCCACAAGGACAGTAAAACCTGCTGTTTGGAGACGAATGTCCTTAACATGACTCGAGTGTTGATACGACTCTATTTCCGCCAACAGCTCCCTTGGCAAATTTCTCTTTTGTTCCGAGACTGCCACATTGACTTCTGGGCACGGACCACGGAAGGCCGTGAGGGCTCTGGGCTTGTTATGGCGGAAACCGGGGATAGGGTAGAGGTTAATACCTCTGGATTCAAGTTCGCTGGTGATACATTTGGAAAGCGGATTGGACATGTTTTGGTATTCGATAAGTTGTCGTTGAAAACTGGAATATGAGTTAAGATATATATCGTGAAATATAAGTTTGGCCAATCTATAGGCACACGGATGTACACGGGTGTAACTACCACCGGGAAACCCGGCAGTGAACACGGAGTCTCGTCGATTGTATACGAAGGATATGCCTCGCCGTTCACACTCTGCGTAAAAATCAAAAGGCTCACGCCGATTAACGTACAAATATTTGGATAACTTTCGTGCGCGTTGATTACGCATAAACCCATGGAAACTTCTTTTTTCCCCGGGTTTACAGACCATGTCATATATAAAAAAAATTGGTAAATTTAATAAAATGTCATGTATTAAATAAAATAAATTGGCAAAATAAATATGATGAATGAATTCCTGCCTCACACATGGGTTTGTGAGCCCAATCAAGGGCAGCCCGCACAAACATTTGATAAAAATCCTCGAAATCATGCTCGCGTTCTTTTTTTTCCACAAGGACAGTAAAACCTGCTGTTTGGAGACGAATGTCCTTAACATGACTCGAGTGTTGATACGACTCTATTTCCGCCAACAGCTCCCTTGGCAAATTTCTCGTTTGTTCCGAGACTGCCACATTGACTTCTGGGCACGGACCACGGAAGGCCGTGAGGGCTCTGGGCTTGTTATGGCGGAAACCGGGGATGGGGTAGAGGTTAATACCTCTGGATTCAAGTTCGCTGGTGATACATTTGGAAAGCGGATTGGACATGTTTTGGTATTCGATAAGTTGTCGTTGAAAACTGGAATATGAGTTAAGATATATATCGTGAAATATAAGTTTGGCCAATCTATAGGCACACGGATGTACACGGGTGTAACTACCACCGGGAAACCCGGCAGTGAACACGGAGTCTCGTCGATTGTATACGAAGGATATGCCTCGCCGTTCACACTCTGCGTAAAAATCAAAAGGCTCACGCCGATTAACGTACAAATATTTGGATAACTTTCGTGCGCGTTGATTACGCATAAACCCATGGAAACTTCTTTTTTCCCCGGGTTTACAGACCATGTCATGTATAAAAAAAATTGGTAAATTTAATAAAATGTCATGTATTAAATAAAATAAATTGGCAAAATAAATATGATGAATGAATTGAATTGGTTTATTTTTTAATGTGAATTGTATTGCGGCTGTAATAAAATTAAAATTAGGAAAGATTTATTAGTTAAAATGTACCGTGTTTAATACACGAGATTTAGTGTTTCCTTTGAACAGGATTTAATTTAAAACAATAATTTACTTTAAATTTAAAGTGTGATTTTGTTGTTCGTGAGGTAGTGTGAGTGTGTATAACGTACTCCAAGTAGATGTCTCCATTCTTCTACTCCATACAGCTGTAATAACCTGCAAATTTCACTCAACCACTTACCTGTTTTTTTTTTACTAGATAAAAAAAATCTATATTATAAGGTTGCCTCCACCAGGACGTCGTAGAACGGTCCAACGTCCAAGACCCTGAAATTTCCTACGAAGGAATTAAAAAAAAAAGTTTTGGGGGGAAGTTTTGACTGGAGAGTCAAAACCCTGTTTCCAGTAGTTACTGTGAAATATCAGCTCAGATTTGCAGGGCGCAAAATACACCCTGTCGGAGTCTATCTGAACGGGCGGATTTATGTAGTCCGCAAGCGCTCTGGCAAATAGTTTTTTTGAGACGGTATCGGACAGAGGGGCTATGGTGAACAGAAGCTCACAAGCAAAAGTCATTCCGTCCACCATGTTTGTGGAACTTTCCCATGCTGTTTTGTCCGATTCGTCGGCTTTTTGTTTCTCAAGCCATGCCAGAAACGTATTCCAGTCGTGTCCTTTAAAAAACTTCAGATAAATCCAATACCAACGGAAGAAGATGCTCTTGTAGGCACCATTCAGGGATGAGAGTCCAATGCCCTCACCATTTGCCAAGTCACGTGTTTTTGTGACAAAGTCTTCCGTGAAGTGTTTGAGCACCAGAAAGTTGGATTCGCTCTCTACCATAATTGACGAACTTTTTTTCCTTTTTTTATAACCTCATCCTTGGGAGAGGGTTTTGCGGGCAAGCAGCCGGGTGTGTCAAGAAACGAATCCATGACATTGACGCTGGTCGCTGAGGCTTGCATTTCTTTTTTATTTCCGAGAGCACTCCCGAAAATGGTGCACAAGGGCAGTAACCCAGCTGAAGAGCTGGTAACCTGTTGCGACATCATGCTCCCTGGAGTGATCGGTCCTGCCTCACACATGGGTTTGTGAGCCCCATCAAGGGCAGCCCGCACAAACATTTGATAAAAATCCTCGAAATCATGCTCGCGTTCTTTTTTTTCCACAAGGACAGTAAAACCTGCTGTTTGGAGACGAATGTCCTTAACATGACTCGAGTGTTGATACGACTCTATTTCCGCCAACAGCTCCCTTGGCAAATTTCTCTTTTGTTCCGAGACTGCCACATTGACTTCTGGGCACGGACCACGGAAGGCCGTGAGGGCTCTGGGCTTGTTATGGCGGAAACCGGGGATGGGGTAGAGGTTAATACCTCTGGATTCAAGTTTGCTGGTGATACATTTGGAAAGCGGATTGGACATGTTTTGGTATTCGATAAGTTGTCGTTGAAAACTGGAATATGAGTTAAGATATATATCGTGAAATATAAGTTTGGCCAATCTATAGGCACACGGATGTACACGGGTGTAACTACCACCGGGAAACCCGGCAGTGAACACGGAGTCTCGTCGATTGTATACGAAGGATATGCCTCGCCGTTCACACTCTGCGTAAAAATCAATAGGCTCACGCCGATTAACGTACAAATATTTCGATAACTTTCGTGCGCGTTGATTACGCATAAACCCATGGAAACTTCTTTTTCCCCGGGTTTACAGACCATGTCATATATAAAAAAAATTGGTAAATTTAATAAAATGTCATGTATTAAATAAAATAAATTGGCAAAATAAATATGATGAATGAATTCCTGCCTCACACATGGGTTTGTGAGCCCCATCAAGGGCAGCCCGCACAAACATTTGATAAAAATCCTCGAAATCATGCTCGCGTTCTTTTTTTCCACAAGGACAGTAAAACCTGCTGTTTGGAGACGAATGTCCTTAACATGACTCGAGTGTTGATACGACTCTATTTTCGCCAACAGCTCCCTTGGCAAATTTCTCTTTTGTTCCGAGACTGCCACATTGACTTCTGGGCACGGACCACGGAAGGCCGTGAGGGCTCTGGGCTTGTTATGGCGGAAACCGGGGATGGGGTAGAGGTTAATACCTCTGGATTCAAGTTCGCTGGTGATACATTTGGAAAGCGGATTGGACATGTTTTGGTATTCGATAAGTTGTCGTTGAAAACTGGAATATGAGTTAAGATATATATCGTGAAATATAAGTTTGGCCAATCTATAGGCACACGGATGTACACGGGTGTAACTACCACCGGGAAACCCGGCAGTGAACACGGAGTCTCGTCGATTGTATACGAAGGATATGCCTCGCCGTTCACACTCTGCGTAAAAATCAAAAGGCTCACGCCGATTAACGTACAAATATTTGGATAACTTTCGTGCGCGTTGATTACGCATAAACCCATGGAAACTTCTTTTTTCCCCGGGTTTACAGACTATGTCATATATAAAAAAAATTGGTAAATTTAATAAAATGTCATGTATTAAATAAAATAAATTGGCAAAATAAATATGATGAATGAATTCCTGCCTCACACATGGGTTTGTGAGCCCAATCAAGGGCAGCCCGCACAAACATTTGATAAAAATCCTCGAAATCATGCTCGCGTTCTTTTTTTTCTACAAGGACAGTAAAACCTGCTGTTTGGAGACGAATGTCCTTAACATGACTCGAGTGTTGATACGACTCTATTTCCGCCAACAGCTCCCTTGGCAAATTTCTCTTTTGTTCCGAGACTGCCACATTGACTTCTGGGCACGGACCACGGAAGGCCGTGAGGGCTCTGGGCTTGTTATGGCGGAAACCGGGGATGGGGTAGATGTTAATACCTCTGGATTCAAGTTCGCTGGTGATACATTTGGAAAGCGGATTGGACATGTTTTGGTATTCGATAAGTTGTCGTTGAAAACTGGAATATGAGTTAAGATATATATCGTGAAATATAAGTTTGGCCAATCTATAGGCACACGGATGTACACGGGTGTAACTACCACCGGGAAACCCGGCAGTGAACACGGAGTCTCGTCGATTGTATACGAAGGATATGCCTCGCCGTTCACACTGCGTAAAAATCAAAAGGCTCACGCCGATTAACGTACAAATATTTGGATAACTTTCGTGCGCGTTGATTACGCATAAACCCATGGAAACTTCTTTTTTCCCCGGGTTTACAGACCATGTCATATATAAAAAAAATTGGTAAATTTAATAAAATGTCATGTATTAAATAAAATAAATTGGCAAAATAAATATGATGAATGAATTGAATTGGTTTATTTTTTAATGTGAATTGTATTGCGGCTGTAATAAAATTAAAATTAGGAAAGATTTATTAGTTAAAATGTACCGTGTTTAATACACGAGATTTAGTGTTTCCTTTGAACAGGATTTAATTTAAAACAATAATTTACTTTAAATTTAAAGTGTGATTTTGTTGTTCGTGAGGTAGTGTGAGTGTGTATAACGTACTCCAAATAGATGTCTCCATTCTTCTACTCCATACAGCTGTAATAACCTGCAAATTTCACTCAACCACTTACCTGTTTTTTTTTTACTAGATAAAAATAATCTATATTATAAGGTTGCCTCCACCAGGACGTCGTAGAACGGTCCAACGTCCAAGACCCTGAAATTTCCTACGAAGGAATTAAAAAAAAAAGTTTTGGGGGGAAGTTTTGACTGGAGAGTCAAAACCCTGTTTCCAGTAGTTACTGTGAAATATCAGCTCAGATTTGCAGGGCGCAAAATACACCCTGTCGGAGTCTATCTGAACGGGCGGATTTATGTAGTCCGCAAGCGCTCTGGCAAATAGTTTTTTTGAGACGGTATCGGACAGAGGGGCTATGGTGAACAGAAGCTCACAAGCAAAAGTCATTCCGTCCACCATGTTTGTGGAACTTTCCCATGCTGTTTTGTCCGATTCGTCGGCTTTTTGTTTCTCAAGCCATGCCAGAAACGTATTCCAGTCGTGTCCTTTAAAAAACTTCAGATAAACCCAATACCAACGGAAGAAGATGCTCTTGTAGGCACCATTCAGGGATGAGAGTCCAATGCCCTCACCATTTGCCAAGTCACGTGTTTTTGTGACAAAGTCTTCCGTGAAGTGTTTGAGCACCAGAAAGTTGGATTCGCTCTCTACCATAATTGTACGAACTTTTTTTCCTTTTTTTATAACCTCATCCTTGGGAGAGGGTTTTGCGGGCAAGCAGCCGGGTGTGTCAAGAAACGAATCCATGACATTGACGCTGGTCGCTGAGGCTTGCATTTCTTTTTTATTTCCGAGAGCACTCCCGAAAATGGTGCACAAGGGCAGTAACCCAGCTGAAGAGCTGGTAACCTGTTGCGACATCATGCTCCCTGGAGTGATCGGTCCTGCCTCACACATGGGTTTGTGAGCCCCATCAAGGGCAGCCCGCACAAACATTTGATAAAAATCCTCGAAATCATGCTCGCGTTCTTTTTTTCCACAAGGACAGTAAAACCTGCTGTTTGGAGACGAATGTCCTTAACATGACTCGAGTGTTGATACGACTCTATTTCCGCCAACAGCTCCCTTGGCAAATTTCTCTTTTGTTCCGAGACTGCCACATTGACTTCTGGGCACGGACCACGGAAGGCCGTGAGGGCTCTGGGCTTGTTATGGCGGAAACCGGGGATGGGGTAGAGGTTAATACCTCTGGATTCAAGTTCGCTGGTGATACATTTGGAAAGCGGATTGGACATGTTTTGGTATTCGATAAGTTGTCGTTGAAAACTGGAATATGAGTTAAGATATATATCGTGAAATATAAGTTTGGCCAATCTATAGGCACACGGATGTACACGGGTGTAACTACCACCGGGAAACCCGGCAGTGAACACGGAGTCTCGTCGATTGTATACGAAGGATATGCCTCGCCGTTCACACTCTGCGTAAAAATCAAAAGGCTCACGCCGATTAACGTACAAATATTTGGATAACTTTCGTGCGCGTTGATTACGCATAAACCCATGGAAACTTCTTTTTTCCCCGGGTTTACAGACCATGTCATATATAAAAAAAATTGGTAAATTTAATAAAATGTCATGTATTAAATAAAATAAATTGGCAAAATAAATATGATGAATGAATTCCTGCCTCACACATGGGTTTGTGAGCCCAATCAAGGGCAGCCCGCACAAACATTTGATAAAAATCCTCGAAATCATGCTCGCGTTCTTTTTTTTCCACAAGGACAGTAAAACCTGCTGTTTGGAGACGAATGTCCTTAACATGACTCGAGTGTTGATACGACTCTATTTCCGCCAACAGCTCCCTTGGCAAATTTCTCTTTTGTTCCGAGACTGCCACATTGACTTCTGGGCACGGACCACGGAAGGCCGTGAGGGCTCTGGGCTTGTTATGGCGGAAACCGGGGATGGGGTAGATGTTAATACCTCTGGATTCAAGTTCGCTGGTGATACATTTGGAAAGCGGATTGGACATGTTTTGGTATTCGATAAGTTGTCGTTGAAAACTGGAATATGAGTTAAGATATATATCGTGAAATATAAGTTTGGCCAATCTATAGGCACACGGATGTACACGGGTGTAACTACCACCGGGAAACCCGGCAGTGAACACGGAGTCTCGTCGATT
Organism: Catonia carolina; assembly: GCA_035578175.1. Lineage (NCBI taxonomy): Eukaryota > Metazoa > Arthropoda > Insecta > Hemiptera > Achilidae > Catonia > Catonia carolina. The sequence goes on along the minus strand of JAQMRL010000001.1, from coordinate 62,755,967 downwards.
GTATACGAAGGATATGCCTCGCCATTCACACTCTGCGTAAAAATCAAAAGGCTCACGCCGATTAACGTACAAATATTTGGATAACTTTCGTGCGCGTTGATTACGCATAAACCCATGGAAACTTCTTTTTTCCCCGGGTTTACAGACCATGTCATGTATAAAAAAAATTGGTAAATTTAATAAAATGTCATGTATTAAATAAAATAAATTGGCAAAATAAATATGATGAATGAATTGAATTGGTTTATTTTTTAATGTGAATTGTATTGCGGCTGTAATAAAATAAAAATTAGGAAAGATTTATTAGTTAAAATGTACCGTGTTTAATACACGAGATTTAGTGTTTCCTTTGAACAGGATTTAATTTAAAACAATAATTTACTTTAAATTTAAAGTGTGATTTTGTTGTTCGTGAGGTAGTGTGAGTGTGTATAACGTACTCCAAGTAGATGTCTCCATTCTTCGACTCCATACAGCTGTAATAACCTGCAAATTTCACTCAACCACTTACCTGTTTTTTTTTTACTAGATAAAAATAATCTATATTATAAGGTTGCCTCCACCAGGACGTCGTAGAACGGTCCAACGTCCAAGACCCTGAAATTTCCTACGAAGGAATTAAAAAAAAAAGTTTTGGGGGGAAGTTTTGACTGGAGAGTCAAAACCCTGTTTCCAGTAGTTACTGTGAAATATCAGCTCAGATTTGCAGGGCGCAAAATACACCCTGTCGGAGTCTATCTGAACGGGCGGATTTATGTAGTCCGCAAGCGCTCTGGCAAATAGTTTTTTTGAGACGGTATCGGACAGAGGGGCTATGGTGAACAGAAGCTCACAAGCAAAAGTCATTCCGTCCACCATGTTTGTGGAACTTTCCTATGCTGTTTTGTCCGATTCGTCGGCTTTTTGTTTCTCAAGCCATGCCAGAAACGTATTCCAGTCGTGTCCTTTAAAAAACTTCAGATAAACCCAATACCAACGGAAGAAGATGCTCTTGTAGGCACCATTCAGGGATGAGAGTCCAATGCCCTCACCATTTGCCAAGTCACGTGTTTTTGTGACAAAGTCTTCCGTGAAGTGTTTGAGCACCAGAAAGTTGGATTCGCTCTCTACCATAATTGACGAACTTTTTTTCCTTTTTTTATAACCTCATCCTTGGGAGAGGGTTTTGCGGGCAAGCAGCCGGGTGTGTCAAGAAACGAATCCATGACATTGACGCTGGTCGCTGAGGCTTGCATTTCTTTTTTATTTCCGAGAGCACTCCCGAAAATGGTGCACAAGGGCAGTAACCCAGCTGAAGAGCTGGTAACCTGTTGCGACATCATGCTCCCTGGAGTGATCGGTCCTGCCTCACACATGGGTTTGTGAGCCCCATCAAGGGCAGCCCGCACAAACATTTGATAAAAATCCTCGAAATCATGCTCGCGTTCTTTTTTTTCCACAAGGACAGTAAAACCTGCTGTTTGGAGACGAATGTCCTTAACATGACTCGAGTGTTGATACGACTCTATTTCCGCCAACAGCTCCCTTGGCAAATTTCTCTTTTGTTCCGAGACTGCCACATTGACTTCTGGGCACGGACCACGGAAGGCCGTGAGGGCTCTGGGCTTGTTATGGCGGAAACCGGGGATGGGGTAGAGGTTAATACCTCTGGATTCAAGTTTGCTGGTGATACATTTGGAAAGCGGATTGGACATGTTTTGGTATTCGATAAGTTTTCGTTGAAAACTGGAATATGAGTTAAGATATATATCGTGAAATATAAGTTTGGCCAATCTATAGGCACACGGATGTACACGGGTGTAACTACCACCGGGAAACCCGGCAGTGAACACGGAGTCTCGTCGATTGTATACGAAGGATATGCCTCGCCGTTCACACTGCGTAAAAATCAAAAGGCTCACGCCGATTAACGTACAAATATTTGGATAACTTTCGTGCGCGTTGATTACGCATAAACCCATGGAAACTTCTTTTTTCCCCGGGTTTACAGACCATGTCATATATAAAAAAAATTGGTAAATTTAATAAAATGTCATGTATTAAATAAAATAAATTGGCAAAATAAATATGATGAATGAATTGAATTGGTTTATTTTTTAATGTGAATTGTATTGCGGCTGTAATAAAATTAAAATTAGGAAAGATTTATTAGTTAAAATGTACCGTGTTTAATACACGAGATTTAGTGTTTCCTTTGAACAGGATTTAATTTAAAACAATAATTTACTTTAAATTTAAAGTGTGATTTTGTTGTTCGTGAGGTAGTGTGAGTGTGTATAACGTACTCCAAATAGATGTCTCCATTCTTCTACTCCATACAGCTGTAATAACCTGCAAATTTCACTCAACCACTTACCTGTTTTTTTTTTACTAGATAAAAATAATCTATATTATAAGGTTGCCTCCACCAGGACGTCGTAGAACGGTCCAACGTCCAAGACCCTGAAATTTCCTACGAAGGAATTAAAAAAAAAAGTTTTGGGGGGAAGTTTTGACTGGAGAGTCAAAACCCTGTTTCCAGTAGTTACTGTGAAATATCAGCTCAGATTTGCAGGGCGCAAAATACACCCTGTCGGAGTCTATCTGAACGGGCGGATTTATGTAGTCCGCAAGCGCTCTGGCAAATAGTTTTTTTGAGACGGTATCGGACAGAGGGGCTATGGTGAACAGAAGCTCACAAGCAAAAGTCATTCCGTCCACCATGTTTGTGGAACTTTCCCATGCTGTTTTGTCCGATTCGTCGGCTTTTTGTTTCTCAAGCCATGCCAGAAACGTATTCCAGTCGTGTCCTTTAAAAAACTTCAGATAAACCCAATACCAACGGAAGAAGATGCTCTTGTAGGCACCATTCAGGGATGAGAGTCCAATGCCCTCACCATTTGCCAAGTCACGTGTTTTTGTGACAAAGTCTTCCGTGAAGTGTTTGAGCACCAGAAAGTTGGATTCGCTCTCTACCATAATTGTACGAACTTTTTTTCCTTTTTTTATAACCTCATCCTTGGGAGAGGGTTTTGCGGGCAAGCAGCCGGGTGTGTCAAGAAACGAATCCATGACATTGACGCTGGTCGCTGAGGCTTGCATTTCTTTTTTATTTCCGAGAGCACTCCCGAAAATGGTGCACAAGGGCAGTAACCCAGCTGAAGAGCTGGTAACCTGTTGCGACATCATGCTCCCTGGAGTGATCGGTCCTGCCTCACACATGGGTTTGTGAGCCCCATCAAGGGCAGCCCGCACAAACATTTGATAAAAATCCTCGAAATCATGCTCGCGTTCTTTTTTTCCACAAGGACAGTAAAACCTGCTGTTTGGAGACGAATGTCCTTAACATGACTCGAGTGTTGATACGACTCTATTTCCGCCAACAGCTCCCTTGGCAAATTTCTCTTTTGTTCCGAGACTGCCACATTGACTTCTGGGCACGGACCACGGAAGGCCGTGAGGGCTCTGGGCTTGTTATGGCGGAAACCGGGGATGGGGTAGAGGTTAATACCTCTGGATTCAAGTTCGCTGGTGATACATTTGGAAAGCGGATTGGACATGTTTTGGTATTCGATAAGTTGTCGTTGAAAACTGGAATATGAGTTAAGATATATATCGTGAAATATAAGTTTGGCCAATCTATAGGCACACGGATGTACACGGGTGTAACTACCACCGGGAAACCCGGCAGTGAACACGGAGTCTCGTCGATTGTATACGAAGGATATGCCTCGCCGTTCACACTCTGCGTAAAAATCAAAAGGCTCACGCCGATTAACGTACAAATATTTGGATAACTTTCGTGCGCGTTGATTACGCATAAACCCATGGAAACTTCTTTTTTCCCCGGGTTTACAGACCATGTCATATATAAAAAAAATTGGTAAATTTAATAAAATGTCATGTATTAAATAAAATAAATTGGCAAAATAAATATGATGAATGAATTCCTGCCTCACACATGGGTTTGTGAGCCCAATCAAGGGCAGCCCGCACAAACATTTGATAAAAATCCTCGAAATCATGCTCGCGTTCTTTTTTTTCCACAAGGACAGTAAAACCTGCTGTTTGGAGACGAATGTCCTTAACATGACTCGAGTGTTGATACGACTCTATTTCCGCCAACAGCTCCCTTGGCAAATTTCTCTTTTGTTCCGAGACTGCCACATTGACTTCTGGGCACGGACCACGGAAGGCCGTGAGGGCTCTGGGCTTGTTATGGCGGAAACCGGGGATGGGGTAGATGTTAATACCTCTGGATTCAAGTTCGCTGGTGATACATTTGGAAAGCGGATTGGACATGTTTTGGTATTCGATAAGTTGTCGTTGAAAACTGGAATATGAGTTAAGATATATATCGTGAAATATAAGTTTGGCCAATCTATAGGCACACGGATGTACACGGGTGTAACTACCACCGGGAAACCCGGCAGTGAACACGGAGTCTCGTCGATTGTATACGAAGGATATGCCTCGCCATTCACACTCTGCGTAAAAATCAAAAGGCTCACGCCGATTAACGTACAAATATTTGGATAACTTTCGTGCGCGTTGATTACGCATAAACCCATGGAAACTTCTTTTTTCCCCGGGTTTACAGACCATGTCATGTATAAAAAAAATTGGTAAATTTAATAAAATGTCATGTATTAAATAAAATAAATTGGCAAAATAAATATGATGAATGAATTGAATTGGTTTATTTTTTAATGTGAATTGTATTGCGGCTGTAATAAAATAAAAATTAGGAAAGATTTATTAGTTAAAATGTACCGTGTTTAATACACGAGATTTAGTGTTTCCTTTGAACAGGATTTAATTTAAAACAATAATTTACTTTAAATTTAAAGTGTGATTTTGTTGTTCGTGAGGTAGTGTGAGTGTGTATAACGTACTCCAAGTAGATGTCTCCATTCTTCTACTCCATACAGCTGTAATAACCTGCAAATTTCACTCAACCACTTACCTGTTTTTTTTTTACTAGATAAAAATAATCTATATTATAAGGTTGCCTCCACCAGGACGTCGTAGAACGGTCCAACGTCCAAGACCCTGAAATTTCCTACGAAGGAATTAAAAAAAAAAGTTTTGGGGGGAAGTTTTGACTGGAGAGTCAAAACCCTGTTTCCAGTAGTTACTGTGAAATATCAGCTCAGATTTGCAGGGCGCAAAATACACCCTGTCGGAGTCTATCTGAACGGGCGGATTTATGTAGTCCGCAAGCGCTCTGGCAAATAGTTTTTTTGAGACGGTATCGGACAGAGGGGCTATGGTGAACAGAAGCTCACAAGCAAAAGTCATTCCGTCCACCATGTTTGTGGAACTTTCCTATGCTGTTTTGTCCGATTCGTCGGCTTTTTGTTTCTCAAGCCATGCCAGAAACGTATTCCAGTCGTGTCCTTTAAAAAACTTCAGATAAACCCAATACCAACGGAAGAAGATGCTCTTGTAGGCACCATTCAGGGATGAGAGTCCAATGCCCTCACCATTTGCCAAGTCACGTGTTTTTGTGACAAAGTCTTCCGTGAAGTGTTTGAGCACCAGAAAGTTGGATTCGCTCTCTACCATAATTGACGAACTTTTTTTCCTTTTTTTATAACCTCATCCTTGGGAGAGGGTTTTGCGGGCAAGCAGCCGGGTGTGTCAAGAAACGAATCCATGACATTGACGCTGGTCGCTGAGGCTTGCATTTCTTTTTTATTTCCGAGAGCACTCCCGAAAATGGTGCACAAGGGCAGTAACCCAGCTGAAGAGCTGGTAACCTGTTGCGACATCATGCTCCCTGGAGTGATCGGTCCTGCCTCACACATGGGTTTGTGAGCCCCATCAAGGGCAGCCCGCACAAACATTTGATAAAAATCCTCGAAATCATGCTCGCGTTCTTTTTTTTCCACAAGGACAGTAAAACCTGCTGTTTGGAGACGAATGTCCTTAACATGACTCGAGTGTTGATACGACTCTATTTCCGCCAACAGCTCCCTTGGCAAATTTCTCTTTTGTTCCGAGACTGCCACATTGACTTCTGGGCACGGACCACGGAAGGCCGTGAGGGCTCTGGGCTTGTTATGGCGGAAACCGGGGATGGGGTAGAGGTTAATACCTCTGGATTCAAGTTTGCTGGTGATACATTTGGAAAGCGGATTGGACATGTTTTGGTATTCGATAAGTTTTCGTTGAAAACTGGAATATGAGTTAAGATATATATCGTGAAATATAAGTTTGGCCAATCTATAGGCACACGGATGTACACGGGTGTAACTACCACCGGGAAACCCGGCAGTGAACACGGAGTCTCGTCGATTGTATACGAAGGATATGCCTCGCCGTTCACACTCTGCGTAAAAATCAATAGGCTCACGCCGATTAACGTACAAATATTTCGATAACTTTCGTGCGCGTTGATTACGCATAAACCCATGGAAACTTCTTTTTCCCCGGGTTTACAGACCATGTCATATATAAAAAAAATTGGTAAATTTAATAAAATGTCATGTATTAAATAAAATAAATTGGCAAAATAAATATGATGAATGAATTCCTGCCTCACACATGGGTTTGTGAGCCCCATCAAGGGCAGCCCGCACAAACATTTGATAAAAATCCTCGAAATCATGCTCGCGTTCTTTTTTCCACAAGGACAGTAAAACCTGCTGTTTGGAGACGAATGTCCTTAACATGACTCGAGTGTTGATACGACTCTATTTCCGCCAACAGCTCCCTTGGCAAATTTCTCTTTTGTTCAGAGACTGCCACATTGACTTCTGGGCACGGACCACGGAAGGCCGTGAGGGCTCTGGGCTTGTTATGGCGGAAACCGGGGATGGGGTAGAGGTTAATACCTCTGGATTCAAGTTCGCTGGTGATACATTTGGAAAGCGGATTGGACATGTTTTGGTATTCGATAAGTTGTCGTTGAAAACTGGAATATGAGTTAAGATATATATCGTGAAATATAAGTTTGGCCAATCTATAGGCACACGGATGTACACGGGTGTAACTACCACCGGGAAACCCGGCAGTGAACACGGAGTCTCGTCGATTGTATACGAAGGATATGCCTCGCCGTTCACACTCTGCGTAAAAATCAATAGGCTCACGCCGATTAACGTACAAATATTTCGATAACTTTCGTGCGCGTTGATTACGCATAAACCCATGGAAACTTCTTTTTCCCCGGGTTTACAGACCATGTCATATATAAAAAAAATTGGTAAATTTAATAAAATGTCATGTATTAAATAAAATAAATTGGCAAAATAAATATGATGAATGAATTCCTGCCTCACACATGGGTTTGTGAGCCCCATCAAGGGCAGCCCGCACAAACATTTGATAAAAATCCTCGAAATCATGCTCGCGTTCTTTTTTTCCACAAGGACAGTAAAACCTGCTGTTTGGAGACGAATGTCCTTAACATGACTCGAGTGTTGATACGACTCTATTTCCGCCAACAGCTCCCTTGGCAAATTTCTCTTTTGTTCCGAGACTGCCACATTGACTTCTGGGCACGGACCACGGAAGGCCGTGAGGGCTCTGGGCTTGTTATGGCCGAAACCGGGGATGGGGTAGAGGTTAATACCTCTGGATTCAAGTTCGCTGGTGATACATTTGGAAAGCGGATTGGACATGTTTTGGTATTCGATAAGTTGTCGTTGAAAACTGGAATATGAGTTAAGATATATATCGTGAAATATAAGTTTGGCCAATCTATAGGCACACGGATGTACACGGGTGTAACTACCACCGGGAAACCCGGCAGTGAACACGGAGTCTCGTCGATTGTATACGAAGGATATGCCTCGCCGTTCACACTGCGTAAAAATCAAAAGGCTCACGCCGATTAACGTACAAATATTTGGATAACTTTCGTGCGCGTTGATTACGCATAAACCCATGGAAACTTCTTTTTTCCCCGGGTTTACAGACCATGTCATATATAAAAAAAATTGGTAAATTTAATAAAATGTCATGTATTAAATAAAATAAATTGGCAAAATAAATATGATGAATGAATTCCTGCCTCACACATGGGTTTGTGAGCCCCATCAAGGGCAGCCCGCACAAACATTTGATAAAAATCCTCGAAATCATGCTCGCGTTCTTTTTTTTCCACAAGGACAGTAAAACCTGCTGTTTGGAGACGAATGTCCTTAACATGACTCGAGTGTTGATACGACTCTATTTCCGCCAACAGCTCCCTTGGCAAATTTCTCTTTTGTTCCGAGACTGCCACATTGACTTCTGGGCACGGACCACGGAAGGCCGTGAGGGCTCTGGGCTTGTTATGGCGGAAACCGGGGATAGGGTAGAGGTTAATACCTCTGGATTCAAGTTCGCTGGTGATACATTTGGAAAGCGGATTGGACATGTTTTGGTATTCGATAAGTTGTCGTTGAAAACTGGAATATGAGTTAAGATATATATCGTGAAATATAAGTTTGGCCAATCTATAGGCACACGGATGTACACGGGTGTAACTACCACCGGGAAACCCGGCAGTGAACACGGAGTCTCGTCGATTGTATACGAAGGATATGCCTCGCCGTTCACACTCTGCGTAAAAATCAAAAGGCTCACGCCGATTAACGTACAAATATTTGGATAACTTTCGTGCGCGTTGATTACGCATAAACCCATGGAAACTTCTTTTTTCCCCGGGTTTACAGACCATGTCATATATAAAAAAAATTGGTAAATTTAATAAAATGTCATGTATTAAATAAAATAAATTGGCAAAATAAATATGATGAATGAATTCCTGCCTCACACATGGGTTTGTGAGCCCAATCAAGGGCAGCCCGCACAAACATTTGATAAAAATCCTCGAAATCATGCTCGCGTTCTTTTTTTTCCACAAGGACAGTAAAACCTGCTGTTTGGAGACGAATGTCCTTAACATGACTCGAGTGTTGATACGACTCTATTTCCGCCAACAGCTCCCTTGGCAAATTTCTCGTTTGTTCCGAGACTGCCACATTGACTTCTGGGCACGGACCACGGAAGGCCGTGAGGGCTCTGGGCTTGTTATGGCGGAAACCGGGGATGGGGTAGAGGTTAATACCTCTGGATTCAAGTTCGCTGGTGATACATTTGGAAAGCGGATTGGACATGTTTTGGTATTCGATAAGTTGTCGTTGAAAACTGGAATATGAGTTAAGATATATATCGTGAAATATAAGTTTGGCCAATCTATAGGCACACGGATGTACACGGGTGTAACTACCACCGGGAAACCCGGCAGTGAACACGGAGTCTCGTCGATTGTATACGAAGGATATGCCTCGCCGTTCACACTCTGCGTAAAAATCAAAAGGCTCACGCCGATTAACGTACAAATATTTGGATAACTTTCGTGCGCGTTGATTACGCATAAACCCATGGAAACTTCTTTTTTCCCCGGGTTTACAGACCATGTCATATATAAAAAAAATTGGTAAATTTAATAAAATGTCATGTATTAAATAAAATAAATTGGCAAAATAAATATGATGAATGAATTCCTGCCTCACACATGGGTTTGTGAGCCCAATCAAGGGCAGCCCGCACAAACATTTGATAAAAATCCTCGAAATCATGCTCGCGTTCTTTTTTTTCCACAAGGACAGTAAAACCTGCTGTTTGGAGACGAATGTCCTTAACATGACTCGAGTGTTGATACGACTCTATTTCCGCCAACAGCTCCCTTGGCAAATTTCTCGTTTGTTCCGAGACTGCCACATTGACTTCTGGGCACGGACCACGGAAGGCCGTGAGGGCTCTGGGCTTGTTATGGCGGAAACCGGGGATGGGGTAGAGGTTAATACCTCTGGATTCAAGTTCGCTGGTGATACATTTGGAAAGCGGATTGGACATGTTTTGGTATTCGATAAGTTGTCGTTGAAAACTGGAATATGAGTTAAGATATATATCGTGAAATATAAGTTTGGCCAATCTATAGGCACACGGATGTACACGGGTGTAACTACCACCGGGAAACCCGGCAGTGAACACGGAGTCTCGTCGATTGTATACGAAGGATATGCCTCGCCGTTCACACTCTGCGTAAAAATCAAAAGGCTCACGCCGATTAACGTACAAATATTTGGATAACTTTCGTGCGCGTTGATTACGCATAAACCCATGGAAACTTCTTTTTTCCCCGGGTTTACAGACCATGTCATATATAAAAAAAATTGGTAAATTTAATAAAATGTCATGTATTAAATAAAATAAATTGGCAAAATAAATATGATGAATGAATTCCTGCCTCACACATGGGTTTGTGAGCCCAATCAAGGGCAGCCCGCACAAACATTTGATAAAAATCCTCGAAATCATGCTCGCGTTCTTTTTTTTCCACAAGGACAGTAAAACCTGCTGTTTGGAGACGAATGTCCTTAACATGACTCGAGTGTTGATACGACTCTATTTCCGCCAACAGCTCCCTTGGCAAATTTCTCGTTTGTTCCGAGACTGCCACATTGACTTCTGGGCACGGACCACGGAAGGCCGTGAGGGCTCTGGGCTTGTTATGGCGGAAACCGGGGATGGGGTAGAGGTTAATACCTCTGGATTCAAGTTCGCTGGTGATACATTTGGAAAGCGGATTGGACATGTTTTGGTATTCGATAAGTTGTCGTTGAAAACTGGAATATGAGTTAAGATATATATCGTGAAATATAAGTTTGGCCAATCTATAGGCACACGGATGTACACGGGTGTAACTACCACCGGGAAACCCGGCAGTGAACACGGAGTCTCGTCGATTGTATACGAAGGATATGCCTCGCCGTTCACACTCTGCGTAAAAATCAAAAGGCTCACGCCGATTAACGTACAAATATTTGGATAACTTTCGTGCGCGTTGATTACGCATAAACCCATGGAAACTTCTTTTTTCCCCGGGTTTACAGACCATGTCATGTATAAAAAAAATTGGTAAATTTAATAAAATGTCATGTATTAAATAAAATAAATTGGCAAAATAAATATGATGAATGAATTGAATTGGTTTATTTTTTAATGTGAATTGTATTGCGGCTGTAATAAAATTAAAATTAGGAAAGATTTATTAGTTAAAATGTACCGTGTTTAATACACGAGATTTAGTGTTTCCTTTGAACAGGATTTAATTTAAAACAATAATTTACTTTAAATTTAAAGTGTGATTTTGTTGTTCGTGAGGTAGTGTGAGTGTGTATAACGTACTCCAAGTAGATGTCTCCATTCTTCTACTCCATACAGCTGTAATAACCTGCAAATTTCACTCAACCACTTACCTGTTTTTTTTTTACTAGATAAAAATAATCTATATTATAAGGTTGCCTCCACCAGGACGTCGTAGAACGGTCCAACGTCCAAGACCCTGAAATTTCCTACGAAGGAATTAAAAAAAAAAGTTTTGGGGGGAAGTTTTGACTGGAGAGTCAAAACCCTGTTTCCAGTAGTTACTGTGAAATATCAGCTCAGATTTGCAGGGCGCAAAATACACCCTGTCGGAGTCTATCTGAACGGGCGGATTTATGTAGTCCGCAAGCGCTCTGGCAAATAGTTTTTTTGAGACGGTATCGGACAGAGGGGCTATGGTGAACAGAAGCTCACAAGCAAAAGTCATTCCGTCCACCATGTTTGTGGAACTTTCCCATGCTGTTTTGTCCGATTCGTCGGCTTTTTGTTTCTCAAGCCATGCCAGAAACGTATTCCAGTCGTGTCCTTTAAAAAACTTCAGATAAACCCAATACCAACGGAAGAAGATGCTCTTGTAGGCACCATTCAGGGATGAGAGTCCAATGCCCTCACCATTTGCCAAGTCACGTGTTTTTGTGACAAAGTCTTCCGTGAAGTGTTTGAGCACCAGAAAGTTGGATTCGCTCTCTACCATAATTGACGAACTTTTTTTCCTTTTTTTATAACCTCATCCTTGGGAGAGGGTTTTGCGGGCAAGCAGCCGGGTGTGTCAAGAAACGAATCCATGACATTGACGCTGGTCGCTGAGGCTTGCATTTCTTTTTTATTTCCGAGAGCACTCCCGAAAATGGTGCACAAGGGCAGTAACCCAGCTGAAGAGCTGGTAACCTGTTGCGACATCATGCTCCCTGGAGTGATCGGTCCTGCCTCACACATGGGTTTGTGAGCCCCATCAAGGGCAGCCCGCACAAACATTTGATAAAAATCCTCGAAATCATGCTCGCGTTCTTTTTTTTCCACAAGTACAGTAAAACCTGCTGTTTGGAGACGAATGTCCTTAACATGACTCGAGTGTTGATACGACTCTATTTCCGCCAACAGCTCCCTTGGCAAATTTCTCTTTTGTTCCGAGACTGCCACATTGACTTCTGGGCACGGACCACGGAAGGCCGTGAGGGCTCTGGGCTTGTTATGGCGGAAACCGGGGATGGGGTAGAGGTTAATACCTCTGGATTCAAGTTTGCTGGTGATACATTTGGAAAGCGGATTGGACATGTTTTGGTATTCGATAAGTTGTCGTTGAAAACTGGAATATGAGTTAAGATATATATCGTGAAATATAAGTTTGGCCAATCTATAGGCACACGGATGTACACGGGTGTAACTACCACCGGGAAACCCGGCAGTGAACACGGAGTCTCGTCGATTGTATACGAAGGATATGCCTCGCCGTTCACACTCTGCGTAAAAATCAATAGGCTCACGCCGATTAACGTACAAATATTTCGATAACTTTCGTGCGCGTTGATTACGCATAAACCCATGGAAACTTCTTTTTCCCCGGGTTTACAGACCATGTCATATATAAAAAAAATTGGTAAATTTAATAAAATGTCATGTATTAAATAAAATAAATTGGCAAAATAAATATGATGAATGAATTCCTGCCTCACACATGGGTTTGTGAGCCCCATCAAGGGCAGCCCGCACAAACATTTGATAAAAATCCTCGAAATCATGCTCGCGTTCTTTTTTTCCACAAGGACAGTAAAACCTGCTGTTTGGAGACGAATGTCCTTAACATGACTCGAGTGTTGATACGACTCTATTTTCGCCAACAGCTCCCTTGGCAAATTTCTCTTTTGTTCCGAGACTGCCACATTGACTTCTGGGCACGGACCACGGAAGGCCGTGAGGGCTCTGGGCTTGTTATGGCGGAAACCGGGGATGGGGTAGAGGTTAATACCTCTGGATTCAAGTTCGCTGGTGATACATTTGGAAAGCGGATTGGACATGTTTTGGTATTCGATAAGTTGTCGTTGAAAACTGGAATATGAGTTAAGATATATATCGTGAAATATAAGTTTGGCCAATCTATAGGCACACGGATGTACACGGGTGTAACTACCACCGGGAAACCCGGCAGTGAACACGGAGTCTCGTCGATTGTATACGAAGGATATGCCTCGCCGTTCACACTCTGCGTAAAAATCAAAAGGCTCACGCCGATTAACGTACAAATATTTGGATAACTTTCGTGCGCGTTGATTACGCATAAACCCATGGAAACTTCTTTTTTCCCCGGGTTTACAGACTATGTCATATATAAAAAAAATTGGTAAATTTAATAAAATGTCATGTATTAAATAAAATAAATTGGCAAAATAAATATGATGAATGAATTCCTGCCTCACACATGGGTTTGTGAGCCCAATCAAGGGCAGCCCGCACAAACATTTGATAAAAATCCTCGAAATCATGCTCGCGTTCTTTTTTTTCTACAAGGACAGTAAAACCTGCTGTTTGGAGACGAATGTCCTTAACATGACTCGAGTGTTGATACGACTCTATTTCCGCCAACAGCTCCCTTGGCAAATTTCTCTTTTGTTCCGAGACTGCCACATTGACTTCTGGGCACGGACCACGGAAGGCCGTGAGGGCTCTGGGCTTGTTATGGCGGAAACCGGGGATGGGGTAGATGTTAATACCTCTGGATTCAAGTTCGCTGGTGATACATTTGGAAAGCGGATTGGACATGTTTTGGTATTCGATAAGTTGTCGTTGAAAACTGGAATATGAGTTAAGATATATATCGTGAAATATAAGTTTGGCCAATCTATAGGCACACGGATGTACACGGGTGTAACTACCACCGGGAAACCCGGCAGTGAACACGGAGTCTCGTCGATTGTATACGAAGGATATGCCTCGCCGTTCACACTGCGTAAAAATCAAAAGGCTCACGCCGATTAACGTACAAATATTTGGATAACTTTCGTGCGCGTTGATTACGCATAAACCCATGGAAACTTCTTTTTTCCCCGGGTTTACAGACCATGTCATATATAAAAAAAATTGGTAAATTTAATAAAATGTCATGTATTAAATAAAATAAATTGGCAAAATAAATATGATGAATGAATTGAATTGGTTTATTTTTTAATGTGAATTGTATTGCGGCTGTAATAAAATTAAAATTAGGAAAGATTTATTAGTTAAAATGTACCGTGTTTAATACACGAGATTTAGTGTTTCCTTTGAACAGGATTTAATTTAAAACAATAATTTACTTTAAATTTAAAGTGTGATTTTGTTGTTCGTGAGGTAGTGTGAGTGTGTATAACGTACTCCAAATAGATGTCTCCATTCTTCTACTCCATACAGCTGTAATAACCTGCAAATTTCACTCAACCACTTACCTGTTTTTTTTTTACTAGATAAAAATAATCTATATTATAAGGTTGCCTCCACCAGGACGTCGTAGAACGGTCCAACGTCCAAGACCCTGAAATTTCCTACGAAGGAATTAAAAAAAAAAGTTTTGGGGGGAAGTTTTGACTGGAGAGTCAAAACCCTGTTTCCAGTAGTTACTGTGAAATATCAGCTCAGATTTGCAGGGCGCAAAATACACCCTGTCGGAGTCTATCTGAACGGGCGGATTTATGTAGTCCGCAAGCGCTCTGGCAAATAGTTTTTTTGAGACGGTATCGGACAGAGGGGCTATGGTGAACAGAAGCTCACAAGCAAAAGTCATTCCGTCCACCATGTTTGTGGAACTTTCCCATGCTGTTTTGTCCGATTCGTCGGCTTTTTGTTTCTCAAGCCATGCCAGAAACGTATTCCAGTCGTGTCCTTTAAAAAACTTCAGATAAACCCAATACCAACGGAAGAAGATGCTCTTGTAGGCACCATTCAGGGATGAGAGTCCAATGCCCTCACCATTTGCCAAGTCACGTGTTTTTGTGACAAAGTCTTCCGTGAAGTGTTTGAGCACCAGAAAGTTGGATTCGCTCTCTACCATAATTGTACGAACTTTTTTTCCTTTTTTTATAACCTCATCCTTGGGAGAGGGTTTTGCGGGCAAGCAGCCGGGTGTGTCAAGAAACGAATCCATGACATTGACGCTGGTCGCTGAGGCTTGCATTTCTTTTTTATTTCCGAGAGCACTCCCGAAAATGGTGCACAAGGGCAGTAACCCAGCTGAAGAGCTGGTAACCTGTTGCGACATCATGCTCCCTGGAGTGATCGGTCCTGCCTCACACATGGGTTTGTGAGCCCCATCAAGGGCAGCCCGCACAAACATTTGATAAAAATCCTCGAAATCATGCTCGCGTTCTTTTTTTCCACAAGGACAGTAAAACCTGCTGTTTGGAGACGAATGTCCTTAACATGACTCGAGTGTTGATACGACTCTATTTCCGCCAACAGCTCCCTTGGCAAATTTCTCTTTTGTTCCGAGACTGCCACATTGACTTCTGGGCACGGACCACGGAAGGCCGTGAGGGCTCTGGGCTTGTTATGGCGGAAACCGGGGATGGGGTAGAGGTTAATACCTCTGGATTCAAGTTCGCTGGTGATACATTTGGAAAGCGGATTGGACATGTTTTGGTATTCGATAAGTTGTCGTTGAAAACTGGAATATGAGTTAAGATATATATCGTGAAATATAAGTTTGGCCAATCTATAGGCACACGGATGTACACGGGTGTAACTACCACCGGGAAACCCGGCAGTGAACACGGAGTCTCGTCGATTGTATACGAAGGATATGCCTCGCCGTTCACACTCTGCGTAAAAATCAAAAGGCTCACGCCGATTAACGTACAAATATTTGGATAACTTTCGTGCGCGTTGATTACGCATAAACCCATGGAAACTTCTTTTTTCCCCGGGTTTACAGACCATGTCATATATAAAAAAAATTGGTAAATTTAATAAAATGTCATGTATTAAATAAAATAAATTGGCAAAATAAATATGATGAATGAATTCCTGCCTCACACATGGGTTTGTGAGCCCAATCAAGGGCAGCCCGCACAAACATTTGATAAAAATCCTCGAAATCATGCTCGCGTTCTTTTTTTTCCACAAGGACAGTAAAACCTGCTGTTTGGAGACGAATGTCCTTAACATGACTCGAGTGTTGATACGACTCTATTTCCGCCAACAGCTCCCTTGGCAAATTTCTCTTTTGTTCCGAGACTGCCACATTGACTTCTGGGCACGGACCACGGAAGGCCGTGAGGGCTCTGGGCTTGTTATGGCGGAAACCGGGGATGGGGTAGATGTTAATACCTCTGGATTCAAGTTCGCTGGTGATACATTTGGAAAGCGGATTGGACATGTTTTGGTATTCGATAAGTTGTCGTTGAAAACTGGAATATGAGTTAAGATATATATCGTGAAATATAAGTTTGGCCAATCTATAGGCACACGGATGTACACGGGTGTAACTACCACCGGGAAACCCGGCAGTGAACACGGAGTCTCGTCGATTGTATACGAAGGATATGCCTCGCCATTCACACTCTGCGTAAAAATCAAAAGGCTCACGCCGATTAACGTACAAATATTTGGATAACTTTCGTGCGCGTTGATTACGCATAAACCCATGGAAACTTCTTTTTTCCCCGGGTTTACAGACCATGTCATGTATAAAAAAAATTGGTAAATTTAATAAAATGTCATGTATTAAATAAAATAAATTGGCAAAATAAATATGATGAATGAATTGAATTGGTTTATTTTTTAATGTGAATTGTATTGCGGCTGTAATAAAATAAAAATTAGGAAAGATTTATTAGTTAAAATGTACCGTGTTTAATACACGAGATTTAGTGTTTCCTTTGAACAGGATTTAATTTAAAACAATAATTTACTTTAAATTTAAAGTGTGATTTTGTTGTTCGTGAGGTAGTGTGAGTGTGTATAACGTACTCCAAGTAGATGTCTCCATTCTTCTACTCCATACAGCTGTAATAACCTGCAAATTTCACTCAACCACTTACCTGTTTTTTTTTTACTAGATAAAAATAATCTATATTATAAGGTTGCCTCCACCAGGACGTCGTAGAACGGTCCAACGTCCAAGACCCTGAAATTTCCTACGAAGGAATTAAAAAAAAAAGTTTTGGGGGGAAGTTTTGACTGGAGAGTCAAAACCCTGTTTCCAGTAGTTACTGTGAAATATCAGCTCAGATTTGCAGGGCGCAAAATACACCCTGTCGGAGTCTATCTGAACGGGCGGATTTATGTAGTCCGCAAGCGCTCTGGCAAATAGTTTTTTTGAGACGGTATCGGACAGAGGGGCTATGGTGAACAGAAGCTCACAAGCAAAAGTCATTCCGTCCACCATGTTTGTGGAACTTTCCTATGCTGTTTTGTCCGATTCGTCGGCTTTTTGTTTCTCAAGCCATGCCAGAAACGTATTCCAGTCGTGTCCTTTAAAAAACTTGAGATAAACCCAATACCAACGGAAGAAGATGCTCTTGTAGGCACCATTCAGGGATGAGAGTCCAATGCCCTCACCATTTGCCAAGTCACGTGTTTTTGTGACAAAGTCTTCCGTGAAGTGTTTGAGCACCAGAAAGTTGGATTCGCTCTCTACCATAATTGACGAACTTTTTTTCCTTTTTTTATAACCTCATCCTTGGGAGAGGGTTTTGCGGGCAAGCAGCCGGGTGTGTCAAGAAACGAATCCATGACATTGACGCTGGTCGCTGAGGCTTGCATTTCTTTTTTATTTCCGAGAGCACTCCCGAAAATGGTGCACAAGGGCAGTAACCCAGCTGAAGAGCTGGTAACCTGTTGCGACATCATGCTCCCTGGAGTGATCGGTCCTGCCTCACACATGGGTTTGTGAGCCCCATCAAGGGCAGCCCGCACAAACATTTGATAAAAATCCTCGAAATCATGCTCGCGTTCTTTTTTTTCCACAAGGACAGTAAAACCTGCTGTTTGGAGACGAATGTCCTTAACATGACTCGAGTGTTGATACGACTCTATTTCCGCCAACAGCTCCCTTGGCAAATTTCTCTTTTGTTCCGAGACTGCCACATTGACTTCTGGGCACGGACCACGGAAGGCCGTGAGGGCTCTGGGCTTGTTATGGCGGAAACCGGGGATGGGGTAGAGGTTAATACCTCTGGATTCAAGTTTGCTGGTGATACATTTGGAAAGCGGATTGGACATGTTTTGGTATTCGATAAGTTTTCGTTGAAAACTGGAATATGAGTTAAGATATATATCGTGAAATATAAGTTTGGCCAATCTATAGGCACACGGATGTACACGGGTGTAACTACCACCGGGAAACCCGGCAGTGAACACGGAGTCTCGTCGATTGTATACGAAGGATATGCCTCGCCGTTCACACTCTGCGTAAAAATCAATAGGCTCACGCCGATTAACGTACAAATATTTCGATAACTTTCGTGCGCGTTGATTACGCATAAACCCATGGAAACTTCTTTTTCCCCGGGTTTACAGACCATGTCATATATAAAAAAAATTGGTAAATTTAATAAAATGTCATGTATTAAATAAAATAAATTGGCAAAATAAATATGATGAATGAATTCCTGCCTCACACATGGGTTTGTGAGCCCCATCAAGGGCAGCCCGCACAAACATTTGATAAAAATCCTCGAAATCATGCTCGCGTTCTTTTTTCCACAAGGACAGTAAAACCTGCTGTTTGGAGACGAATGTCCTTAACATGACTCGAGTGTTGATACGACTCTATTTCCGCCAACAGCTCCCTTGGCAAATTTCTCTTTTGTTCAGAGACTGCCACATTGACTTCTGGGCACGGACCACGGAAGGCCGTGAGGGCTCTGGGCTTGTTATGGCGGAAACCGGGGATGGGGTAGAGGTTAATACCTCTGGATTCAAGTTCGCTGGTGATACATTTGGAAAGCGGATTGGACATGTTTTGGTATTCGATAAGTTGTCGTTGAAAACTGGAATATGAGTTAAGATATATATCGTGAAATATAAGTTTGGCCAATCTATAGGCACACGGATGTACACGGGTGTAACTACCACCGGGAAACCCGGCAGTGAACACGGAGTCTCGTCGATTGTATACGAAGGATATGCCTCGCCGTTCACACTCTGCGTAAAAATCAATAGGCTCACGCCGATTAACGTACAAATATTTCGATAACTTTCGTGCGCGTTGATTACGCATAAACCCATGGAAACTTCTTTTTCCCCGGGTTTACAGACCATGTCATATATAAAAAAAATTGGTAAATTTAATAAAATGTCATGTATTAAATAAAATAAATTGGCAAAATAAATATGATGAATGAATTCCTGCCTCACACATGGGTTTGTGAGCCCCATCAAGGGCAGCCCGCACAAACATTTGATAAAAATCCTCGAAATCATGCTCGCGTTCTTTTTTTCCACAAGGACAGTAAAACCTGCTGTTTGGAGACGAATGTCCTTAACATGACTCGAGTGTTGATACGACTCTATTTCCGCCAACAGCTCCCTTGGCAAATTTCTCTTTTGTTCCGAGACTGCCACATTGACTTCTGGGCACGGACCACGGAAGGCCGTGAGGGCTCTGGGCTTGTTATGGCCGAAACCGGGGATGGGGTAGAGGTTAATACCTCTGGATTCAAGTTCGCTGGTGATACATTTGGAAAGCGGATTGGACATGTTTTGGTATTCGATAAGTTGTCGTTGAAAACTGGAATATGAGTTAAGATATATATCGTGAAATATAAGTTTGGCCAATCTATAGGCACACGGATGTACACGGGTGTAACTACCACCGGGAAACCCGGCAGTGAACACGGAGTCTCGTCGATTGTATACGAAGGATATGCCTCGCCGTTCACACTCTGCGTAAAAATCAAAAGGCTCACGCCGATTAACGTACAAATATTTGGATAACTTTCGTGCGCGTTGATTACGCATAAACCCATGGAAACTTCTTTTTTCCCCGGGTTTACAGACTATGTCATATATAAAAAAAATTGGTAAATTTAATAAAATGTCATGTATTAAATAAAATAAATTGGCAAAATAAATATGATGAATGAATTCCTGCCTCACACATGGGTTTGTGAGCCCAATCAAGGGCAGCCCGCACAAACATTTGATAAAAATCCTCGAAATCATGCTCGCGTTCTTTTTTTTCTACAAGGACAGTAAAACCTGCTGTTTGGAGACGAATGTCCTTAACATGACTCGAGTGTTGATACGACTCTATTTCCGCCAACAGCTCCCTTGGCAAATTTCTCTTTTGTTCCGAGACTGCCACATTGACTTCTGGGCACGGACCACGGAAGGCCGTGAGGGCTCTGGGCTTGTTATGGCGGAAACCGGGGATGGGGTAGATGTTAATACCTCTGGATTCAAGTTCGCTGGTGATACATTTGGAAAGCGGATTGGACATGTTTTGGTATTCGATAAGTTGTCGTTGAAAACTGGAATATGAGTTAAGATATATATCGTGAAATATAAGTTTGGCCAATCTATAGGCACACGGATGTACACGGGTGTAACTACCACCGGGAAACCCGGCAGTGAACACGGAGTCTCGTCGATTGTATACGAAGGATATGCCTCGCCGTTCACACTGCGTAAAAATCAAAAGGCTCACGCCGATTAACGTACAAATATTTGGATAACTTTCGTGCGCGTTGATTACGCATAAACCCATGGAAACTTCTTTTTTCCCCGGGTTTACAGACCATGTCATATATAAAAAAAATTGGTAAATTTAATAAAATGTCATGTATTAAATAAAATAAATTGGCAAAATAAATATGATGAATGAATTGAATTGGTTTATTTTTTAATGTGAATTGTATTGCGGCTGTAATAAAATTAAAATTAGGAAAGATTTATTAGTTAAAATGTACCGTGTTTAATACACGAGATTTAGTGTTTCCTTTGAACAGGATTTAATTTAAAACAATAATTTACTTTAAATTTAAAGTGTGATTTTGTTGTTCGTGAGGTAGTGTGAGTGTGTATAACGTACTCCAAATAGATGTCTCCATTCTTCTACTCCATACAGCTGTAATAACCTGCAAATTTCACTCAACCACTTACCTGTTTTTTTTTTACTAGATAAAAATAATCTATATTATAAGGTTGCCTCCACCAGGACGTCGTAGAACGGTCCAACGTCCAAGACCCTGAAATTTCCTACGAAGGAATTAAAAAAAAAAGTTTTGGGGGGAAGTTTTGACTGGAGAGTCAAAACCCTGTTTTCAGTAGTTACTGTGAAATATCAGCTCAGATTTGCAGGGCGCAAAATACACCCTGTCGGAGTCTATCTGAACGGGCGGATTTATGTAGTCCGCAAGCGCTCTGGCAAATAGTTTTTTTGAGACGGTATCGGACAGAGGGGCTATGGTGAACAGAAGCTCACAAGCAAAAGTCATTCCGTCCACCATGTTTGTGGAACTTTCCCATGCTGTTTTGTCCGATTCGTCGGCTTTTTGTTTCTCAAGCCATGCCAGAAACGTATTCCAGTCGTGTCCTTTAAAAAACTTCAGATAAACCCAATACCAACGGAAGAAGATGCTCTTGTAGGCACCATTCAGGGATGAGAGTCCAATGCCCTCACCATTTGCCAAGTCACGTGTTTTTGTGACAAAGTCTTCCGTGAAGTGTTTGAGCACCAGAAAGTTGGATTCGCTCTCTACCATAATTGTACGAACTTTTTTTCCTTTTTTTATAACCTCATCCTTGGGAGAGGGTTTTGCGGGCAAGCAGCCGGGTGTGTCAAGAAACGAATCCATGACATTGACGCTGGTCGCTGAGGCTTGCATTTCTTTTTTATTTCCGAGAGCACTCCCGAAAATGGTGCACAAGGGCAGTAACCCAGCTGAAGAGCTGGTAACCTGTTGCGACATCATGCTCCCTGGAGTGATCGGTCCTGCCTCACACATGGGTTTGTGAGCCCCATCAAGGGCAGCCCGCACAAACATTTGATAAAAATCCTCGAAATCATGCTCGCGTTCTTTTTTTTCCACAAGGACAGTAAAACCTGCTGTTTGGAGACGAATGTCCTTAACATGACTCGAGTGTTGATACGACTCTATTTCCGCCAACAGCTCCCTTGGCAAATTTCTCTTTTGTTCCGAGACTGCCACATTGACTTCTGGGCACGGACCACGGAAGGCCGTGAGGGCTCTGGGCTTGTTATGGCGGAAACCGGGGATGGGGTAGATGTTAATACCTCTGGATTCAAGTTCGCTGGTGATACATTTGGAAAGCGGATTGGACATGTTTTGGTATTCGATAAGTTGTCGTTGAAAACTGGAATATGAGTTAAGATATATATCGTGAAATATAAGTTTGGCCAATCTATAGGCACACGGATGTACACGGGTGTAACTACCACCGGGAAACCCGGCAGTGAACACGGAGTCTCGTCGATTGTATACGAAGGATATGCCTCGCCGTTCACACTCTGCGTAAAAATCAAAAGGCTCACGCCGATTAACGTACAAATATTTGGATAACTTTCGTGCGCGTTGATTACGCATAAACCCATGGAAACTTCTTTTTTCCCCGGGTTTACAGACCATGTCATGTATAAAAAAAATTGGTAAATTTAATAAAATGTCATGTATTAAATAAAATAAATTGGCAAAATAAATATGATGAATGAATTGAATTGGTTTATTTTTTAATGTGAATTGTATTGCGGCTGTAATAAAATTAAAATTAGGAAAGATTTATTAGTTAAAATGTACCGTGTTTAATACACGAGGTTTAGTGTTTCCTTTGAACAGGATTTAATTTAAAACAATAATTTACTTTAAATTTAAAGTGTGATTTTGTTGTTCGTGAGGTAGTGTGAGTGTGTATAACGTACTCCAAGTAGATGTCTCCATTCTTCTACTCCATACAGCTGTAATAACCTGCAAATTTCACTCAACCACTTACCTGTTTTTTTTTTACTAGATAAAAATAATCTATATTATAAGGTTGCCTCCACCAGGACGTCGTAGAACGGTCCAACGTCCAAGACCCTGAAATTTCCTACGAAGGAATTAAAAAAAAAAGTTTTGGGGGGAAGTTTTGACTGGAGAGTCAAAACCCTGTTTCCAGTAGTTACTGTAAAATATCAGCTCAGATTTGCAGGGCGCAAAATACACCCTGTCGGAGTCTATCTGAACGGGCGGATTTATGTAGTCCGCAAGCGCTCTGGCAAATAGTTTTTTTGAGACGGTATCGGACAGAGGGGCTATGGTGAACAGAAGCTCACAAGCAAAAGTCATTCCGTCCACCATGTTTGTGGAACTTTCCCATGCTGTTTTGTCCGATTCGTCGGCTTTTTGTTTCTCAAGCCATGCCAGAAACGTATTCCAGTCGTGTCCTTTAAAAAACTTCAGATAAACCCAATACCAACGGAAGAAGATGCTCTTGTAGGCACCATTCAGGGATGAGAGTCCAATGCCCTCACCATTTGCCAAGTCACGTGTTTTTGTGACAAAGTCTTCCGTGAAGTGTTTGAGCACCAGAAAGTTGGATTCGCTCTCTACCATAATTGTACGAACTTTTTTTCCTTTTTTTATAACCTCATCCTTGGGAGAGGGTTTTGCGGGCAAGCAGCCGGGTGTGTCAAGAAACGAATCCATGACATTGACGCTGGTCGCTGAGGCTTGCATTTCTTTTTTATTTCCGAGAGCACTCCCGAAAATGGTGCACAAGGGCAGTAACCCAGCTGAAGAGCTGGTAACCTGTTGCGACATCATGCTCCCTGGAGTGATCGGTCCTGCCTCACACATGGGTTTGTGAGCCCCATCAAGGGCAGCCCGCACAAACATTTGATAAAAATCCTCGAAATCATGCTCGCGTTCTTTTTTTTCCACAAGGACAGTAAAACCTGCTGTTTGGAGACGAATGTCCTTAACATGACTCGAGTGTTGATACGACTCTATTTCCGCCAACAGCTCCCTTGGCAAATTTCTCTTTTGTTCCGAGACTGCCACATTGACTTCTGGGCACGGACCACGGAAGGCCGTGAGGGCTCTGGGCTTGTTATGGCGGAAACCGGGGATGGGGTAGAGGTTAATACCTCTGGATTCAAGTTCGCTGGTGATACATTTAGAAAGCGGATTGGACATGTTTTGGTATTCGATAAGTTGTCGTTGAAAACTGGAATATGAGTTAAGATATATATCGTGAAATATAAGTTTGGCCAATCTATAGGCACACGGATGTACACGGGTGTAACTACCACCGGGAAACCCGGCAGTGAACACGGAGTCTCGTCGATTGTATACGAAGGATATGCCTCGCCGTTCACACTCTGCGTAAAAATCAAAAGGCTCACGCCGATTAACGTACAAATATTTGGATAACTTTCGTGCGCGTTGATTACGCATAAACCCATGGAAACTTCTTTTTTCCCCGGGTTTACAGACCATGTCATATATAAAAAAAATTGGTAAATTTAATAAAATGTCATGTATTAAATAAAATAAATTGGCAAAATAAATATGATGAATGAATTGAATTGGTTTATTTTTTAATGTGAATTGTATTGCGGCTGTAATAAAATTAAAATTAGGAAAGATTTATTAGTTAAAATGTACCGTGTTTAATACACGAGATTTAGTGTTTCCTTTGAACAGGATTTAATTTAAAACAATAATTTACTTTAAATTTAAAGTGTGATTTTGTTGTTCGTGAGGTAGTGTGAGTGTGTATAACGTACTCCAAGTAGATGTCTCCATTCTTCTACTCCATACAGCTGTAATAACCTGCAAATTTCACTCAACCACTTACCTGTTTTTTTTTTACTAGATAAAAATAATCTATATTATAAGGTTGCCTCCACCAGGACGTCGTAGAACGGTCCAACGTCCAAGACCCTGAAATTTCCTACGAAGGAATTAAAAAAAAAAGTTTTGGGGGGAAGTTTTGACTGGAGAGTCAAAACCCTGTTTCCAGTAGTTACTGTGAAATATCAGCTCAGATTTGCAGGGCGCAAAATACACCCTGTCGGAGTCTATCTGAACGGGCGGATTTATGTAGTCCGCAAGCGCTCTGGCAAATAGTTTTTTTGAGACGGTATCGGACAGAGGGGCTATGGTGAACAGAAGCTCACAAGCAAAAGTCATTCCGTCCACCATGTTTGTGGAACTTTCCCATGCTGTTTTGTCCGATTCGTCGGCTTTTTGTTTCTCAAGCCATGCCAGAAACGTATTCCAGTCGTGTCCTTTAAAAAACTTCAGATAAACCCAATACCAACGGAAGAAGATGCTCTTGTAGGCACCATTCAGGGATGAGAGTCCAATGCCCTCACCATTTGCCAAGTCACGTGTTTTTGTGACAAAGTCTTCCGTGAAGTGTTTGAGCACCAGAAAGTTGGATTCGCTCTCTACCATAATTGACGAACTTTTTTTCCTTTTTTTATAACCTCATCCTTGGGAGAGGGTTTTGCGGGCAAGCAGCCGGGTCTGTCAAGAAACGAATCCATGACATTGACGCTGGTCGCTGAGGCTTGCATTTCTTTTTTATTTCCGAGAGCACTCCCGAAAATGGTGCACAAGGGCAGTAACCCAGCTGAAGAGCTGGTAACCTGTTGCGACATCATGCTCCCTGGAGTGATCGGTCCTGCCTCACACATGGGTTTGTGAGCCCCATCAAGGGCAGCCCGCACAAACATTTGATAAAAATCCTCGAAATCATGCTCGCGTTCTTTTTTTTCCACAAGGACAGTAAAACCTGCTGTTTGGAGACGAATGTCCTTAACATGACTCGAGTGTTGATACGACTCTATTTCCGCCAACAGCTCCCTTGGCAAATTTCTCTTTTGTTCCGAGACTGCCACATTGACTTCTGGGCACGGACCACGGAAGGCCGTGAGGGCTCTGGGCTTGTTATGGCGGAAACCGGGGATGGGGTAGTTGTTAATACCTCTGGATTCAAGTTTGCTGGTGATACATTTGGAAAGCGGATTGGACATGTTTTGGTATTCGATAAGTTGTCGTTGAAAACTGGAATATGAGTTAAGATATATATCGTGAAATATAAGTTTGGCCAATCTATAGGCACACGGATGTACACGGGTGTAACTACCACCGGGAAACCCGGCAGTGAACACGGAGTCTCGTCGATTGTATACGAAGGATATGCCGCGCCGTTCACACTCTGCGTAAAAATCAAAAGGCTCACGCCGATTAACGTACAAATATTTGGATAACTTTCGTGCGCGTTGATTACGCATAAACCCTTGGAAACTTCTTTTTTCCCCGGGTTTACAGACCATGTCATATATAAAAAAAATTGGTAAATTTAATAAAATGTCATGTATTAAATAAAATAAATTGGCAAAATAAATATGATGAATGAATTCCTGCCTCACACATGGGTTTGTGAGCCCCATCAAGGGCAGCCCGCACAAACATTTCATAAAAATCCTCGAAATCATGCTCGCGTTCTTTTTTTTCCACAAGGACAGTAAAACCTGCTGTTTGGAGACGAATGTCCTTAACATGACTCGAGTGTTGATACGACTCTATTTCCGCCAACAGCTCCCTTGGCAAATTTCTCTTTTGTTCCGAGACTGCCACATTGACTTCTGGGCACGGACCACGGAAGGCCGTGAGGGCTCTGGGCTTGTTATGGCGGAAACCGGGGATGGGGTAGAGGTTAATACCTCTGGATTCAAGTTCGCTGGTGATACATTTAGAAAGCGGATTGGACATGTTTTGGTATTCGATAAGTTGTCGTTGAAAACTGGAATATGAGTTAAGATATATATCGTGAAATATAAGTTTGGCCAATCTATAGGCACACGGATGTACACGGGTGTAACTACCACCGGGAAACCCGGCAGTGAACACGGAGTCTCGTCGATTGTATACGAAGGATATGCCTCGCCGTTCACACTCTGCGTAAAAATCAAAAGGCTCACGCCGATTAACGTACAAATATTTGGATAACTTTCGTGCGCGTTGATTACGCATAAACCCATGGAAACTTCTTTTTTCCCCGGGTTTACAGACCATGTCATATATAAAAAAAATTGGTAAATTTAATAAAATGTCATGTATTAAATAAAATAAATTGGCAAAATAAATATGATGAATGAATTGAATTGGTTTATTTTTTAATGTGAATTGTATTGCGGCTGTAATAAAATTAAAATTAGGAAAGATTTATTAGTTAAAATGTACCGTGTTTAATACACGAGATTTAGTGTTTCCTTTGAACAGGATTTAATTTAAAACAATAATTTACTTTAAATTTAAAGTGTGATTTTGTTGTTCGTGAGGTAGTGTGAGTGTGTATAACGTACTCCAAGTAGATGTCTCCATTCTTCTACTCCATACAGCTGTAATAACCTGCAAATTTCACTCAACCACTTACCTGTTTTTTTTTTACTAGATAAAAATAATCTATATTATAAGGTTGCCTCCACCAGGACGTCGTAGAACGGTCCAACGTCCAAGACCCTGAAATTTCCTACGAAGGAATTAAAAAAAAAAGTTTTGGGGGGAAGTTTTGACTGGAGAGTCAAAACCCTGTTTCCAGTAGTTACTGTGAAATATCAGCTCAGATTTGCAGGGCGCAAAATACACCCTGTCGGAGTCTATCTGAACGGGCGGATTTATGTAGTCCGCAAGCGCTCTGGCAAATAGTTTTTTTGAGACGGTATCGGACAGAGGGGCTATGGTGAACAGAAGCTCACAAGCAAAAGTCATTCCGTCCACCATGTTTGTGGAACTTTCCCATGCTGTTTTGTCCGATTCGTCGGCTTTTTGTTTCTCAAGCCATGCCAGAAACGTATTCCAGTCGTGTCCTTTAAAAAACTTCAGATAAACCCAATACCAACGGAAGAAGATGCTCTTGTAGGCACCATTCAGGGATGAGAGTCCAATGCCCTCACCATTTGCCAAGTCACGTGTTTTTGTGACAAAGTCTTCCGTGAAGTGTTTGAGCACCAGAAAGTTGGATTCGCTCTCTACCATAATTGTACCAACTTTTTTTCCTTTTTTTATAACCTCATCCTTGGGAGAGGGTTTTGCGGGCAAGCAGCCGGGTGTGTCAAGAAACGAATCCATGACATTGACGCTGGTCGCTGAGGCTTGCATTTCTTTTTTATTTCCGAGAGCACTCCCGAAAATGGTGCACAAGGGCAGTAACCCAGCTGAAGAGCTGGTAACCTGTTGCGACATCATGCTCCCTGGAGTGATCGGTCCTGCCTCACACATGGGTTTGTGAGCCCCATCAAGGGCAGCCCGCACAAACATTTGATAAAAATCCTCGAAATCATGCTCGCGTTCTTTTTTTTCCACAAGGACAGTAAAACCTGCTGTTTGGACACGAATGTCCTTAACATGACTCGAGTGTTGATACGACTCTATTTCCGCCAACAGCTCCCTTGGCAAATTTCTCTTTTGTTCCGAGACTGCCACATTGACTTCTGGGCACGGACCACGGAAGGCCGTGAGGGCTCTGGGCTTGTTATGGCGGAAACCGGGGATGGGGTAGAGGTTAATACCTCTGGATTCAAGTTTGCTGGTGATACATTTGGAAAGCGGATTGGACATGTTTTGGTATTCGATAAGTTGTCGTTGAAAACTGGAATATGAGTTAAGATATATATCGTGAAATATAAGTTTGGCCAATCTATAGGCACACGGATGTACACGGGTGTAACTACCACCGGGAAACCCGGCAGTGAACACGGAGTCTCGTCGATTGTATACGAAGGATATGCCGCGCCGTTCACACTCTGCGTAAAAATCAAAAGGCTCACGCCGATTAACGTACAAATATTTGGATAACTTTCGTGCGCGTTGATTACGCATAAACCCATGGAAACTTCTTTTTTCCCCGGGTTTACAGACCATGTCATATATAAAAAAAATTGGTAAATTTAATAAAATGTCATGTATTAAATAAAATAAATTGGCAAAATAAATATGATGAATGAATTCCTGCCTCACACATGGGTTTGTGAGCCCCATCAAGGGCAGCCCGCACAAACATTTGATAAAAATCCTCGAAATCATGCTCGCGTTCTTTTTTTTCCACAAGGACAGTAAAACCTGCTGTTTGGAGACGAATGTCCTTAACATGACTCGAGTGTTGATACGACTCTATTTCCGCCAACAGCTCCCTTGGCAAATTTCTCTTTTGTTCCGAGACTGCCACATTGACTTCTGGGCACGGACCACGGAAGGCCGTGAGGGCTCTGGGCTTGTTATGGCGGAAACCGTTGATGGGGTAGAGGTTAATACCTCTGGATTCAAGTTCGCTGGTGATACATTTAGAAAGCGGATTGGACATGTTTTGGTATTCGATAAGTTGTCGTTGAAAACTGGAATATGAGTTAAGATATATATCGTGAAATATAAGTTTGGCCAATCTATAGGCACACGGATGTACACGGGTGTAACTACCACCGGGAAACCCGGCAGTGAACACGGAGTCTCGTCGATTGTATACGAAGGATATGCCTCGCCGTTCACACTCTGCGTAAAAATCAAAAGGCTCACGCCGATTAACGTACAAATATTTGGATAACTTTCGTGCGCGTTGATTACGCATAAACCCATGGAAACTTCTTTTTTCCCCGGGTTTACAGACCATGTCATATATAAAAAAAATTGGTAAATTTAATAAAATGTCATGTATTAAATAAAATAAATTGGCAAAATAAATATGATGAATGAATTGAATTGGTTTATTTTTTAATGTGAATTGTATTGCGGCTGTAATAAAATTAAAATTAGGAAAGATTTATTAGTTAAAATGTACCGTGTTTAATACACGAGATTTAGTGTTTCCTTTGAACAGGATTTAATTTAAAACAATAATTTACTTTAAATTTAAAGTGTGATTTTGTTGTTCGTGAGGTAGTGTGAGTGTGTATAACGTACTCCAAGTAGATGTCTCCATTCTTCTACTCCATACAGCTGTAATAACCTGCAAATTTCACTCAACCACTTACCTGTTTTTTTTTTACTAGATAAAAATAATCTATATTATAAGGTTGCCTCCACCAGGACGTCGTAGAACGGTCCAACGTCCAAGACCCTGAAATTTCCTACGAAGGAATTAAAAAAAAAAGTTTTGGGGGGAAGTTTTGACTGGAGAGTCAAAACCCTGTTTCCAGTAGTTACTGTGAAATATCAGCTCAGATTTGCAGGGCGCAAAATACACCCTGTCGGAGTCTATCTGAACGGGCGGATTTATGTAGTCCGCAAGCGCTCTGGCAAATAGTTTTTTTGAGACGGTATCGGACAGAGGGGCTATGGTGAACAGAAGCTCACAAGCAAAAGTCATTCCGTCCACCATGTTTGTGGAACTTTCCCATGCTGTTTTGTCCGATTCGTCGGCTTTTTGTTTCTCAAGCCATGCCAGAAACGTATTCCAGTCGTGTCCTTTAAAAAACTTCAGATAAACCCAATACCAACGGAAGAAGATGCTCTTGTAGGCACCATTCAGGGATGAGAGTCCAATGCCCTCACCATTTGCCAAGTCACGTGTTTTTGTGACAAAGTCTTCCGTGAAGTGTTTGAGCACCAGAAAGTTGGATTCGCTCTCTACCATAATTGACGAACTTTTTTTCCTTTTTTTATAACCTCATCCTTGGGAGAGGGTTTTGCGGGCAAGCAGCCGGGTCTGTCAAGAAACGAATCCATGACATTGACGCTGGTCGCTGAGGCTTGCATTTCTTTTTTATTTCCGAGAGCACTCCCGAAAATGGTGCACAAGGGCAGTAACCCAGCTGAAGAGCTGGTAACCTGTTGCGACATCATGCTCCCTGGAGTGATCGGTCCTGCCTCACACATGGGTTTGTGAGCCCCATCAAGGGCAGCCCGCACAAACATTTGATAAAAATCCTCGAAATCATGCTCGCGTTCTTTTTTTTCCACAAGGACAGTAAAACCTGCTGTTTGGACACGAATGTCCTTAACATGACTCGAGTGTTGATACGACTCTATTTCCGCCAACAGCTCCCTTGGCAAATTTCTCTTTTGTTCCGAGACTGCCACATTGACTTCTGGGCACGGACCACGGAAGGCCGTGAGGGCTCTGGGCTTGTTATGGCGGAAACCGGGGATGGGGTAGAGGTTAATACCTCTGGATTCAAGTTTGCTGGTGATACATTTGGAAAGCGGATTGGACATGTTTTGGTATTCGATAAGTTGTCGTTGAAAACTGGAATATGAGTTAAGATATATATCGTGAAATATAAGTTTGGCCAATCTATAGGCACACGGATGTACACGGGTGTAACTACCACCGGGAAACCCGGCAGTGAACACGGAGTCTCGTCGATTGTATACGAAGGATATGCCGCGCCGTTCACACTCTGCGTAAAAATCAAAAGGCTCACGCCGATTAACGTACAAATATTTGGATAACTTTCGTGCGCGTTGATTACGCATAAACCCATGGAAACTTCTTTTTTCCCCGGGTTTACAGACCATGTCATATATAAAAAAAATTGGTAAATTTAATAAAATGTCATGTATTAAATAAAATAAATTGGCAAAATAAATATGATGAATGAATTCCTGCCTCACACATGGGTTTGTGAGCCCCATCAAGGGCAGCCCGCACAAACATTTGATAAAAATCCTCGAAATCATGCTCGCGTTCTTTTTTTTCCACAAGGACAGTAAAACCTGCTGTTTGGAGACGAATGTCCTTAACATGACTCGAGTGTTGATACGACTCTATTTCCGCCAACAGTTCTTTTGGCAAATTTCTCTTTTGTTCCGAGACTGCCACATTGACTTCTGGGCACGGACCACGGAAGGCCGTGAGGGCTCTGGGCTTGTTATGGCGGAAACCGGGGATGGGGTAGAGGTTAATACCTCTGGATTCAAGTTCGCTGGTGATACATTTGGAAAGCGGATTGGACATGTTTTGGTATTCGATAAGTTGTCGTTGAAAACTGGAATATGAGTTAAGATATATATCGTGAAATATAAGTTTGGCCAATCTATAGGCACACGGATGTACACGGGTGTAACTACCACCGGGAAACCCGGCAGTGAACACGGAGTCTCGTCGATTGTATACGAAGGATATGCCTCGCCGTTCACACTCTGCGTAAAAATCAAAAGGCTCACGCCGATTAACGTACAAATATTTGGATAACTTTCGTGCGCGTTGATTACGCATAAACCCATGGAAACTTCTTTTTTCCCCGGGTTTACAGACCATGTCATATATAAAAAAAATTGGTAAATTTAATAAAATGTCATGTATTAAATAAAATAAATTGGCAAAATAAATATGATGAATGAATTCCTGCCTCACATATGGGTTTGTGAGCCCCATCAAGGGCAGCCCGCACAAACATTTGATAAAAATCCTCGAAATCATGCTCGCGTTCTTTTTTTTCCACAAGGACAGTAAAACCTGCTGTTTAGAGACGAATGTCCTTAACATGACTCGAGTGTTGATACGACTCTATTTCCGCCAACAGCTCCCTTGGCAAATTTCTCTTTTGTTCCGAGACTGCCACATTGACTTCTGGGCACGGACCACGGAAGGCCGTGAGGGCTCTGGGCTTGTTATGGCGGAAACCGGGGATGGGGTAGAAGTTAATACCTCTGGATTCAAGTTCGCTGGTGATACATTTGGAAAGCGGATTGGACATGTTTTGGTATTCGATAAGTTGTCGTTGAAAACTGGAATATGAGTTAAGATATATATCGTGAAATATAAGTTTGGCCAATCTATAGGCACACGGATGTACACGGGTGTAACTACCACCGGGAAACCCGGCAGTGAACACGGAGTCTCGTCGATTGTATACGAAGGATATGCCTCGCCGTTCACACTCTGCGTAAAAATCAAAAGGCTCACGCCGATTAACGTACAAATATTTGGATAACTTTCGTGCGCGTTGATTACGCATAAACCCATGGAAACTTCTTTTTTCCCCGGGTTTACAGACCATGTCATATATAAAAAAAATTGGTAAATTTAATAAAATGTCATGTATTAAATAAAATAAATTGGCAAAATAAATATGATGAATGAATTCCTGCCTCACACATGGGTTTGTGAGCCCCATCAAGGGCAGCCCGCACAAACATTTGATAAAAATCCTCGAAATCATGCTCGCGTTCTTTTTTTCCACAAGGACAGTAAAACCTGCTGTTTGGAGACGAATGTCCTTAACATGACTCGAGTGTTGATACGACTCTATTTCCGCCAACAGCTCCCTTGGC
The DNA here is from genome assembly GCA_035578175.1 of Catonia carolina. NCBI lineage: Eukaryota > Metazoa > Arthropoda > Insecta > Hemiptera > Achilidae > Catonia > Catonia carolina. Next base: position 62,722,629 of record JAQMRL010000001.1, on the reverse strand, counting down.
AAATTTCTCTTTTGTTCCGAGACTGCCACATTGACTTCTGGGCACGGACCACGGAAGGCCGTGAGGGCTCTGGGCTTGTTATGGCGGAAACCGGGGATGGGGTAGATGTTAATACCTCTGGATTCAAGTTCGCTGGTGATACATTTGGAAAGCGGATTGGACATGTTTTGGTATTCGATAAGTTGTCGTTGAAAACTGGAATATGAGTTAAGATATATATCGTGAAATATAAGTTTGGCCAATCTATAGGCACACGGATGTACACGGGTGTAACTACCACCGGGAAACCCGGCAGTGAACACGGAGTCTCGTCGATTGTATACGAAGGATATGCCTCGCCGTTCACACTCTGCGTAAAAATCAAAAGGCTCACGCCGATTAACGTACAAATATTTGGATAACTTTCGTGCGCGTTGATTACGCATAAACCCATGGAAACTTCTTTTTTCCCCGGGTTTACAGACCATGTCATATATAAAAAAAATTGGTAAATTTAATAAAATGTCATGTATTAAATAAAATAAATTGGCAAAATAAATATGATGAATGAATTGAATTGGTTTATTTTTTAATGTGAATTGTATTGCGGCTGTAATAAAATTAAAATTAGGAAAGATTTATTAGTTAAAATGTACCGTGTTTAATACACGAGATTTAGTGTTTCCTTTGAACAGGATTTAATTTAAAACAATAATTTACTTTAAATTTAAAGTGTGATTTTGTTGTTCGTGAGGTAGTGTGAGTGTGTATAACGTACTCCAAGTAGATGTCTCCATTCTTCTACTCCATACAGCTGTAATAACCTGCAAATTTCACTCAACCACTTACCTGTTTTTTTTTTACTAGATAAAAATAATCTATATTATAAGGTTGCCTCCACCAGGACGTCGTAGAACGGTCCAACGTCCAAGACCCTGAAATTTCCTACGAAGGAATTAAAAAAAAAAGTTTTGGGGGGAAGTTTTGACTGGAGAGTCAAAACCCTGTTTCCAGTAGTTACTGTGAAATATCAGCTCAGATTTGCAGGGCGCAAAATACACCCTGTCGGAGTCTATCTAAACGGGCGGATTTATGTAGTCCGCAAGCGCTCTGGCAAATAGTTTTTTTGAGACGGTATCGGACAGAGGGGCTATGGTGAACAGAAGCTCACAAGCAAAAGTCATTCCGTCCACCATGTTTGTGGAACTTTCCCATGCTGTTTTGTCCGATTCGTCGGCTTTTTGTTTCTCAAGCCATGCCAGAAACGTATTCCAGTCGTGTCCTTTAAAAAACTTCAGATAAACCCAATACCAACGGAAGAAGATGCTCTTGTAGGCACCATTCAGGGATGAGAGTCCAATGCCCTCACCATTTGCCAAGTCACGTGTTTTTGTGACAAAGTCTTCCGTGAAGTGTTTGAGCACCAGAAAGTTGGATTCGCTCTCTACCATAATTGTACCAACTTTTTTTCCTTTTTTTATAACCTCATCCTTGGGAGAGGGTTTTGCGGGCAAGCAGCCGGGTGTGTCAAGAAACGAATCCATGATATTGACGCTGGTAGCTGAGGCTTGCATTTCTTTTTTATTTCCGAGAGCACTCCCAAAAATGGTGCACAAGGGCAGTAACCCAGCTGAAGAGCTGGTAACCTGTTGCGACATTATGCTCCCTGGAGTGATCGGTCCTGCCTCACACATGGGTTTGTGAGCCCCATCAAGGGCAGCCCGCACAAACATTTGATAAAAATCCTCGAAATCATGCTCGCGTTCTTTTTTTTCCACAAGGACAGTAAAACCTGCTGTTTGGAGACGAATGTCCTTAACATGACTCGAGTGTTGATACGACTCTATTTCCGCCAACAGCTCCCTTGGCAAATTTCTCTTTTGTTCCGAGACTGCCACATTGACTTCTGGGCACGGACCACGGAAGGCCGTGAGGGCTCTGGGCTTGTTATGGCGGAAACCGAGGATGGGGTAGAGGTTAATACCTCTGGATTCAAGTTCGCTGGTGATACATTTGTAAAGCGGATTGGACATGTTTTGGTATTCGATAAGTTGTCGTTGAAAACTGGAATATGAGTTAAGATATATATCGTGAAATATAAGTTTGGCCAATCTATAAGCACACGGATGTACACGGGTGTAACTACCACCGGGAAACCCGGCAGTGAACACGGAGTCTCGTCGATTGTATACGAAGGATATACCTCGCCGTTCACACTCTGCGTAAAAATCAAAAGGCTCACGCCGATTAACGTACAAATATTTGGATAACTTTCGTGCGCGTTGATTACGCATAAACCCATGGAAACTTCTTTTTTCCCCGGGTTTACAGACCATGTCATATATAAAAAAAATTGGTAAATTTAATAAAATGTCATGTATTAAATAAAATAAATTGGCAAAATAAATATGATGACCGAATTCCTGCCTCACACATGGGTTTGTGAGCCCCATCAAGGGCAGCCCGCACAAACATTTGATAAAAATCCTCGAAATCATGCTCGCGTTCTTTTTTTCCACAAGGACAGTAAAACCTGCTGTTTGGAGACGAATGTCCTTAACATGACTCGAGTGTTGATACGACTCTATTTCCGCCAACAGCTCCCTTGGCAAATTTCTCTTTTGTTCCGAGACTGCCACATTGACTTCTGGGCACGGACCACGGAAGGCCGTGAGGGCTCTGGGCTTGTTATGGCGGAAACCGGGGATGGGGTAGAGGTTAATACCTCTGGATTCAAGTTCGCTGGTGATACATTTGGAAAGCGGATTGGACATGTTTTGGTATTCGATAAGTTGTCGTTGAAAACTGGAATATGAGTTAAGATATATATCGTGAAATATAAGTTTGGCCAATCTATAGGCACACGGATGTACACGGGTGTAACTACCACCGGGAAACCCGGCAGTGAACACGGAGTCTCGTCGATTGTATACGAAGGATATGCCTCGCCGTTCACACTCTGCGTAAAAATCAAAAGGCTCACGCCGATTAACGTACAAATATTTGGATAACTTTCGTGCGCGTTGATTACGCATAAACCCATGGAAACTTCTTTTTTCCCCGGGTTTACAGACCATGTCATATATAAAAAAAATTGGTAAATTTAATAAAATGTCATGTATTAAATAAAATAAATTGGCAAAATAAATATGATGAATGAATTCCTGCCTCACACATGGGTTTGTGAGCCCCATCAAGGGCAGCCCGCACAAACATTTGATAAAAATCCTCGAAATCATGCTCGCGTTCTTTTTTTTCCACAAGGACAGTAAAACCTGCTGTTTGGAGACGAATGTCCTTAACATGACTCGAGTGTTGATACGACTCTATTTCCGCCAACAGCTCCCTTGGCAAATTTCTCTTTTGTTCCGAGACTGCCACATTGACTTCTGGGCACGGACCACGGAAGGCCGTGAGGGCTCTGGGCTTGTTATGGCGGAAACCGGGGATGGGGTAGAGGTTAATACCTCTGGATTCAAGTTCGCTGGTGATACATTTCGAAAGCGGATTGGACATGTTTTGGTATTCGATAAGTTGTCGTTGAAAACTGGAATATGAGTTAAGATATATATCGTGAAATATAAGTTTGGCCAATCTATAGGCACACGGATGTACACGGGTGTAACTACCACCGGGAAACCCGGCAGTGAACACGGAGTCTCGTCGATTGTATACGAAGGATATGCCTCGCCGTTCACAATCTGCGTAAAAATCAAAAGGCTCACGCCGATTAACGTACAAATATTTGGATAACTTTCGTGCGCGTTGATTACGCATAAACCCATGGAAACTTCTTTTTTCCCCGGGTTTACAGACCATGTCATATATAAAAAAAATTGGTAAATTTAATAAAATGTCATGTATTAAATAAAATAAATTGGCAAAATAAATATGATGAATGAATTCCTGCCTCACACATGGGTTTGTGAGCCCCATCAAGGGCAGCCCGCACAAACATTTGATAAAAATCCTCGAAATCATGCTCGCGTTCTTTTTTTTCCACAAGGACAGTAAAACCTGCTGTTTGGAGACGAATGTCCTTAACATGACTCGAGTGTTGATACGACTCTTATTTCCGCCAACAGCTCCCTTGGCAAATTTCTCTTTTGTTCCGAGACTGCCACATTGACTTCTGGGCACGGACCACGGAAGGCCGTGAGGGCTCTGGGCTTGTTATGGCGGAAACCGGGGATGGGGTAGAGGTTAATACCTCTGGATTCAAGTTCGCTGGTGATACATTTGGAAAGCGGATTGGACATGTTTTGGTATTCGATAAGTTGTCGTTGAAAACTGGAATATGAGTTAAGATATATATCGTGAAATATAAGTTTGGCCAATCTATAGGCACACGGATGTACACAGGTGTAACTACCACCGGGAAACCCGGCAGTGAACACGGAGTCTCGTCGATTGTATACGAAGGATATACCTCGCCGTTCACACTCTGCGTAAAAATCAAAAGGCTCACGCCGATTAACGTACAAATATTTGGATAACTTTCGTGCGCGTTGATTACGCATAAACCCATGGAAACTTCTTTTTTCCCCGGGTTTACAGACCATGTCATATATAAAAAAAATTGGTAAATTTAATAAAATGTCATGTATTAAATAAAATAAATTGGCAAAATAAATATGATGAATGAATTGAATTGGTTTTTTTTAATGTGAATTGTATTGCGGCTGTAATAAAATTAAAATTAGGAAAGATTTATTAGTTAAAATGTACCGTGTTTAATACACGAGATTTAGTGTTTCCTTTGAACAGGATTTAATTTAAAACAATAATTTACTTTAAATTTAAAGTGTGATTTTGTTGTTCGTGAGGTAGTGTGAGTGTGTATAACGTACTCCAAGTAGATGTCTCCATTCTTCTACTCCATACAGCTGTAATAACCTGCAAATTTCACTCAACCACTTACCTGTTTTTTTTTACTAGATAAAAATAATCTATATTATAAGGTTGCCTCCACCAGGACGTCGTAGAACGGTCCAACGTCCAAGACCCTGAAATTTCCTACGAAGGAATTAAAAAAAAAAGTTTTAGGGGGAAGTTTTGACTGGAGAGTCAAAACCCTGTTTCCAGTAGTTACTGTGAAATATTAGCTCAGATTTGCAGGGCGCAAAATACACCCTGTCGGAGTTATCTGAACGGGCGGATTTATGTAGTCCGCAAGCGCTCTGGCAAATAGTTTTTTTGAGACGGTATCGGACAGAGGGGCTATGGTGAACAGAAGCTCACAAGCAAAAGTCATTCCGTCCACCATGTTTGTGGAACTTTCCCATGCTGTTTTAACATTTATGTAAATAACTCATGCTGTTTTAACAACATTCATACTCTTCCCTCCACCCAAGTCTTTCTTTCCCTTGTAAATGATGGTCCCACCTCCATTCTCGTTCAGTAAGGAGATATCTTCCTCATCAAGCGTTTTTGAAAATCTTGTTGGAAGGAGCACCTTAGACTTATCGATATATATAACTATTTTATCACCATACATCGTATGGACCCTGTCAACCTTTGTAAATCGGTATTCCTTATCAACCTCTAATTCCGATACCCTCATAGTATCATCGTTGAGTTTTTTTAATAGCGAGTCCATCTAAAACAGAAAAATAAACACAAGTCTGATAAAACCATAATAACTACATGCATGAACATACACAAGAAAAATTTACATTACTTACCATCAAGTTACAACCTTATAGGTTTTGACACCCTTCCTTCAGAGGTTGCAGGACGTGTTCTAACAGTTCTTACTGTATCTCTAACAGGCGGGATGTTCTCCTTATTATGATCTATAGGCAACCTCTGTGTGAAACGATGCGGTGCTAGATGCTCGATAATGACCGTGTCTGTATCACTCTCGACTTCCATTGAGGCTGCAATTAAACATACAGTATATGTATGAATCAAACGGTTTCTTGCAGTCGATTCTTTATTATTATTATTATTTTCGATACGGCGGAGGACGCTGTCCATCCTGCAGTGGCGGTTCACCGACCTCCTACGAGGTCCGGTTATAAGAGTTAATTTTAATATCTTCGTACGTACTTTATTAATTAATTGGTGTAGTACTGTTGTTGAGGTTGTTGTGGTGTTGTGGTTGTGGTTGTTGATTCTGAAATTAAAAATCATAGACCATTAGAATACTTTATAAACAACATACTAAATACAAACAGTTTTATTAAATCGGTTAGTGATTAAAGCGTTATTCGGCTAATAAAAATAAAACAACAGCTTTACAAAATGTTTTAAAATTAATTTTAATAAATAAAATACTTTGCTATTTGAATGAGTTGATTTTTAATTAAATTAAGTTGCTATTTAAATGAGATGATTTTCAAGTAAATTAAGTTAATATTCGAATGAGATGATTACTTAAAAAAGATTCCAATTTTATATTTAACAAAAATATATTCTAAGTTTACATTTACTAAAGTTTCTGAGTTTTAATTTTATTAAAAAAAATTCTAAGTTTATATTTAATGAAAATATTTTAAGTTTATATTATTTTAGTGAAAAATATACTTAGTTTATAATAATAAAATTTATTAAAGTAAGGGAAGACTCACCTTTAAGTAAAACTAGAAGAGCTGACGTGTAGAGCTGACAGGTAAAGCCGACAAGTAGTAGCATACGAGTAAAGCTGCTGGTATAGCAGTCACAGTTGCGCTGATGGTATGATTCGATGGGAAAAACGGAGGGCTTTTGTACAGATAATTTCCCTATGCTAATACATGGGGCCTATTCAAATACAATGGAAACGCTGAATCTGCAGTTTATTTATACGTTAAATAAATTGCATCAGAAAGGCACGCGCATGCAGCGTGACTCGTAAGAAACAACATGCATCATTCTAAAAAATTAAAAGAATAGAGTTTGCAAATAAGCAGATTTCCTTCATCACACTTATCAGTCGCGTGTAAAGACAAAAACAAATGACGTCAATGCAAATAAACTAAAGCACAGGGTGTTCCAAAACGAAATTACCAAAATTACTGATTATTCGGATCCCGAAAGCACCTAAGACCCGAAACCCTATGCGATACGTTCTACAGAACGCCTCGATCCTGCGAGTATTTAAATCTCGTTAATCCGATCGTCCGTTGTGAAGTTATAACCGATCTCAGGTTCCATAGGGGATACGGTTATGGCTTGTGGCTTATCTTGTAGATCTCGATCTCCCGGTCACGTGGACACCAAAACCATCAAAATCGGTCCAGCGGTTGCGGAGCAAATCGAGTTTGGAACTTTGCCAAATTTAAGGGGACTACTTTTCCCTATGTTTACAATGTTAGGTTATGTTCCTTTTTCTAGAGAACCAGTAGAGATATTTTGATTTGGTTTTTTTCCACTGGTAGGTAGGCTCTTAATACACAAGTGGAACTAAAATTATGTATTTCTCTCAAAATTTGAGTAAAAAATAATTTTTTACTATGACAACTGCAGAAAATTGAAAAAAAAATCTGTTTAATTTTTTTTTTAGAAACATTTATGATGTTATCTCATTTATTTTAGTTCCAATTGTACATCTTGTTGATATGAACACCCAAAAACAAATCAGCTGGTTATCTCTATTAGTTGCTGAGAAAAAGGAACATAAAGTTGAAAAAATATGATTTGAGAAAATCGAGAAAAACAATAAAGTTAGTATTTACTCACAATATCAATACTGTCCTGGAGCATAAGTCGGTGTGTTTCCTTCTTCCTCTTCGAATTGGTCTTCCAGTCTCCTCTTCAACACATGTCTTTGTTGTCTTATCTTCTTTTCCAGTTCTTCTAGTACTTTTTGTCCCTGATTGATACGCCTTTGATCCAACATCTTCATCACTCTTATACAATTTTTCCCAGCCCTGACACCAATCTTCCAAAAAATCATGCACTTTCCTATGTGTCCATCATTGAAGTTTGTTACAGCCTCATATACACCAAATCTTAGAGTACTCAACCCCACAAATGTTCGCTTGGGAATATAAGTCCAAATCACATTATTTAGAGACTCATTCACATTTTGTGTTCTACCCTGAACAAATTTCTCCAATAATAGTGGGTTTGCAAGGTCTTGGAATATTGGCTTTATGAACTGCATAATATTTGTAGTCAAATGAAAATGTTGTCCATGATCATAGGTCTGATTTTCATTCTTTGCTCTGTTGTACTTGCACCAAGTTGTCTCATTTTTTGGGCACAAAGCATGCTGTGGATTTTCATTTGAAGACTGTATATGGAAATACTCAGCCCATATTCCTTCTTTCATTTCTCTGACTGAACTACAGTTCCTCCTTATTGCTAATCCATAGTATTTTTGAATTTCAAGCACTGCAGCATCAGTTAGACGATTTCTTCCACCAAGTGGAGTCCCATCAGGAAGTTTCTTATTTTTCATCTTCAGAGCCCTAAGTCTGGTACCCATTCTCGTTTGAATGTGACCCACACATTCAATTTTTTGAATTTTTATGTCATTGCCATATACATTCCTGCTACATATTTCAGCATAAGCCTTGGAATCACCATCTCCTAAATATTCAGTATATTGTACGTTGTACTGTTGCACAGATCTTTCAAAAATATTTACTGCTCCAGTGACCTCCATTGCCCCACTTGTACCTTTGAAATTTGCAGGACATTTCTCATCATGAATGTCATTCAATCTTCCAGTGCACTTACAATATTTAGAGAGAATTTCTATATCAACAACCTTGCCATTCAGTAGAGAAGTAGCAGAAACTATCCCATTGAGGGATGTGTGCCCACGTTTTTGCCATGATCCATCAATTGCCACAGCTATATCTCTGCTTCCTTTATTTGCAGATATTGCTTCTTCAATTGCTTTCTGCATTGAATCTTGGCACACTTCTTTTGATACAGAACCGAGATACTTTTCATGTAAATGATATGAACTAGCACATGTATTCAAATTCATAATACCACAAACCTTGTCAGCTGCTGATTTGCCTTTACCTATTGTCCGCATTGCATAGACTAACCTAATATTCACATCATAAAAATTATTTTCAGTTTGTCCACATTTTATTTATTCACAGTTATTGTTAGTCACTTTATTTTCACAAGAAACACACTGTAACACCAATTCAAATGCCAGACCTGATAGGTGCCTTCTTTCTAATTTCAAAGTATGGGAACAAAATCTACAAACTGCAATACCGTCCAATAACTTTCTTAGTCTATCAAGATCAATAATATCATACTGAAAATTATCATCATTTTCTTTTTCATATAATGGAATGGATGAACTGATTTTTTTTGATGAAGAGGAGTTGGTTCTCTTTGGAAGGTTAGGTTCTACTTGATTTCCAGTGCTACAAGCTGGCTCTGCAGGCTTTGAAGTATACTTATTTCCTTGGAATTTCCGTTTCTTTGTCAAACGAGACGATCTTGGCATCTTTAGACAATATAAAAATAGTTCTAAACACTTGAAACTATATAATCCAGATCACTATTCCACTAACACTGTAAACAAATTATACTGCACTAACCACACAAATGTTTTGTTTACCATCTGATTGAAGTAAACAAATGAAATACGAATAAATCAGTTGTTGAATTCAGGTTATGCAACGTATAAATCATAATAATGAAAATCAATGATGGGATATTCAAAGTAATAGAAATATATATGAAATTTATTCACAGCAAAATCTGAAAGAAATCTGTGAAAAAACCGCGTGTAGTGTGTTCTTGAAAAAAATAATTAAAATATTTCTAGACATCTGATCGATATGAAAGCAACGCCATTTTGAAGAGGGAGATTCAAACTAGTAGATGAAGCAATAACCTGAAATTTGATAATTTTTTCAAATTTTCGAAAAGTAGTCTTCTTAATTTTTTTTGGAGGTCAAAGGTCAACTTTTTTTAAGTGAAAGGTCAAGGTCGTCCTGGAGTCGCCATTTCTATACTACTTTTATCAGGAACCTCATTTTTAGCAAGTGCCCTGTTATAAAAACACCAACTGTCAGCACCCGTTGGACACTTTGTTTTGGTTCATCATCTGTAGAAATACAGTGATGGAGTGTAGCTAAAATATCAGATTTCATAGCAATAACATCTTTGTTTACATATTTAGCAAATGCATTATGGTAATACTGAGTCAATTTCACAATTGTGGTTTCTTTGAGGCTACCATATGATTTTCCTCCCAGCGTTATTTTGTTAGCCCTGCATATTTTAACTAAATTTTGCAGGGCTGTGCCAAGCCTTTTAGCGACATGGTTTACACATTCCTCCGTGTTTATTTCCACAGTTTTACCATAAATATTTAAATCACAAAGATGCTTGTGAACTTTAGAATCTCCATCACTGACAATTGTGGAGTAACGAAAATTGAATTTTTTTGATCGCTTCCACAATATTTCTGCCGCATGAACTTCCATGGCAGGTGATGATCCCTCATAGTTTTTTTGGCATTCCGATACATGGCCCTGGTACCAAAACTTATACTCCGCACTATTCTCACCTAACTGGGCTTTAGTGATCGAACAATTTCTGCAAAATTTTGACAATACGCAGAAATCAATAACCAAGCCCGTACCAACTTCTGTGATGCATCCTACCCCGTAGTTTGAGGTAAACCCTCGTTTGTGCCATGTACCGTCAAAGCATACAGCCAAATCCAAATCAGTTTCTTCTGTAAATGAAGGATTTTGTTCCATGTAGTACTTCCTTACTTCCTGGCGTGCATTCACTAATTCTTCAGCAGCATATTTTTTTGAAACTGAGTAATTTTGTCGTGAATGAATATAAAAGCTTTGCATACTGATAGGTTGCAAATTTGTCACCAAACAAAACTGTTCTAATGCTCCATACCGTTTCCCTATAGTAGTAAAACCTTTTACTACACGGCGATTCACATTATATGTGTTTGTATATTTTATTTTTTGTGATGTTGGAACTGGATTGAATTCCTCCTCACAATTTGTACAACTGGAATCCTTTATTATCATGAAAACTAAAAGTTATAGTCTTTGAATGACAAGTGGGGCATGCATAACTTCCTAGCAGAGACTGCAAACATTTAGAATCAATTAGTGTATACTCAGGAGCATCACTATCATCAGAAATTACTACCTCATTCTTTTCAAAATCTGAAAATCTTTTCTTTATTTTACACTGATCTACAAGAGGATCACTTGCACAAGAGGGACCAGTAATTGGTTCTACAACTTCAGGAATTACATTCTTCTAACGCTTTTGAATATTTGCTTTCAATGCTTGTTTTCTTTTCTGTACAAGAGATTTTTTCGCAGCCTATGTTTATTTGCCATTGTTTATTGGGCAACTAAAAGTCTATCACTAAAATAATTTATATCATGTAATTTGACCTACCTTATATTATACACTTAAAATGATTTACACTATTACACTACTTACTAACACTATTTACACTAATAATACCGAAAACTATATTCACTATGATTGTAACGCAACTATACCAGATTCTTATAACCTACACGTTTTTATAAACTACAAACATACGTAGGCCTACACTATAATATTATTAGAACTACAAGAACGAATACTAACTAAATTTAATAATCTGAATAATATATGCTTTTATTATGTAATAAAAGTCAAAGTAAATAAACACGTAAAACTTGCCAGTAGCACCGAACTAACGCATGTTTCATAACGTAAACAAAGTCACTGACAACAACAAATACGCAGCTGTACGCAGCCATCCCAATCTCATTTCTATAAATGTATATTACTGTACACTGCGGACAAAATACGAACTAAATACAAGCAAGAAATAACCTTCAAAATGGCGAAAGAAATTACATTTATATCGCATTTTATTCGTAAGATATAAGCTTTTGAAATCTGAGCATTTTCGTAAGGCAGAAATTGTATTTCACCATGGAAACGGACGAACATTTAATTTTTTTAAAATTTTATTAGTAAACAAACTGTAAAAATGGTGATACCATTTTAAAGAGCACACTTTAGAGATTCGAAAACGCGAAAAAAAAATTTATTAAGGCATTTTTCGTGTAGATTCCTCCCACAGTCTAGCCATAAATACTGTCCACCAGTTAAACACATATCTAGACAACAAATAGAGCTAGGGAAAAATAAAAATACCAATTAAATCGGTGACAAAATACCTGTTTATTCATGTAAAATTCATTCAAAATGGCCTCCTTTAGCTTTTACACATAACTTCAAACGCGGAATAAAGTCATCTATCGCTGTACGCAGCGTTTCGAGAGGAATTTCGGCAACTGCTTTTGTCAGGGACGTCTTTAAGTCCTCGATATTGCGGTGAGGTTTCGAACATGCCTTCTGTTCCAATAATGACCACAAGCTATAGTCAAGCGGGTTTAAATCGGGACTTCCAGACGGCCAGTCTTCGGCACGAATAAACGCTGAAACGTTGTTCTCAAGCCATCTTTGTGTCGTCTTTGCCTTATGTCCTGGAGCAGAATCCTGCTGGAATACCCATGGCTTGTTTTTGAACAATGTCGTGTTCAGAGTTTTAACCACATCCGTCAGCATCTCTTGGTAGACTTTTGCCGAGGTTTTAACGCCTTTTTCACAAAAATGAATGTGGGAGGCACCGTGATACGAACCCACCACCAAACCATCACAGAAGCGTGATGATAACCTCGTTGGATCCTCGGAACCTTTTCTTTGGCTTCATAACAGCTTCTAGCGTAGACACGGTCATTTTGTTTGTTGTAAGTCTCTTCAACTGTGAAAATTGTGTCATCGGTAAACAAAATGTCCTGGTAGCGACCAGAGCCAAATTCGCGAATGAGTTTCTTCGATCGTTTGTACCGAATTTGCTTCAGTTTATCGGTTAAAAGGTGTCCGGTATACCTTTTGTATGCTCTCGAACGTAAATCATCGCATAAAATGCGAGAAACAGTGTGTGGTGCAATTTTCATTTCACGAGCAAGGATTGTTTGCTTACGGATTGGGTTTCTACGTATGCGGCTTCTTACAGCTTCAACTATTTGTTTTGAACGTGCAGTGTGGGGACGCCCAGTCCGAGGTCGATCTAACACATCACCAGTCTCGTTAAAACGTTGAATAGTACGATAAACAGACTTCTGACTGATATTAAGCGATTTAAGGATGGAAAAGATTTGTTTACCGTTCTTTCCCACCTTTTATTATTATACTTATATTATAAGTTACTCACCTTATATTATGCAAACCGATAACTGTAATGCAAGTGTGATTTTCTGACCAGTCCATTGTTAAACTGCAATAGTATTGCATACACAATTAGCTACTAGACTATTTTTATGTACAAACTTGCTCAATGTTGCCATGGTAGGGAAAATAAAATTTCCCTCACTTTCAACATTGGACAATATTTATGGCTACACTGTGTAATAATAAAACTACAAGTTTTTCAGAATCCAGAATCCAGGTTGAGTGGGCCATGGGGCCCTCTGTAGGCGACGTCGTGCTGGGCACCTGGTCGCTCGTTGAATAAAATTACAGAATCTAATACAACCTCAAGGAATTCAGGAGAATAGTGTTTTGATTTAATGGGATTCTGGTTCTGGGGGGGGGGGGTTTAGCGTACACGTGCAGGGAGAATAATTAATAAGTTGTTTAGTTTTTAATTTTTTTTTTTTTTTTTTAATTTGGAAAAGTGGTGAGATAATGTTTGGGGTGAGAATTTGTAATTTTGAAGGAGTAAATTAGGAAAAGTGGGGAAAAACGGCTCTTTTCATTTTAGACAGTAGAAATATTTGAGTTATTGTGGGCTTTTTTTTTAAATTTAATTTAGGATTTAGCTATGGGAATATGTAAGTGTCAGGTTTATGTTTTACTATAGGGTTGGAAAATTACTTTTGTTGGAAATATGTGTGTAGGGTGGTAATATTAGGGGAAGTCGTGGAACGGTAGCTTGATGCGTTCTTCAGGTGGGTGTGGGGTGGTGTAAATCGCCCTGACGATGTCGAGGTTTGAAGTCCTGCTGGCGTCGTGCAGTCTTCTGGACGTTCCATAGATATAGTCTTCCAGGGAGGGAATTTTTTTTTTTTTTTTTTTTTTTTGTTTAACGTCCGACTGTTCTGCAATTACTGCTAATACAGACGGTGAGTGATGAAATGATTTTTTGTAACGTATGAAAAAATGCCGTGCCTGAATGGGATTCGAACCCAAGACCGCATGATGAGAGGCGAGCACGTTACCAACTTCGCCAATGCGACCGGCCAGGGAGGGAAAGAGTAGATGTTCATGAATAGTTTTATTGTTTATTAGGTAGTGGAATTGGGTAATTTTGCGAAGTATTTTGTTTTGGTATGCGGAGTTTCGTTTTTTAGAAGATTTGGAGAGGAGGTGCCACCAGACCGGTGACCCGTAAAGAAGGTAGGGCCTAAGAATGGAAGAGTACATGAGAAGTTTGAGTTTAGGGGAGTAGGATTTTGAGTTGATTAACCCTTTACATGGCAAACATATAATGAAAATTTAAAAAAATATTTTTTTAGTGGTTTTTTGCTTAAAAACCCCTTGAAAGAGAATTCAATCACTAAAATTGTGAATTGGGTTGTTTGGTGGTGATTTTGGTGATCGTATACTATAGTATACATTGCCACGCATTAGTAAATATTAAGAAAAATGCAATGTGTATTATAGTACACAGTGCCAAATTAGTGTCAAGTGTGTAGTGTATAAAATAGTATACATTACCTGATATTGTATACTAAATCTTTGTTAACTTAAAATTAAAACAAGAATAGTTTAATAGATAGTAGAATCAAAATAACAAAAAACAATTCAGGAAATATAAATATTTATTTATTTTTTGAATAAGATACAGTATTATACTATAATAAAATCATTTACAAAATTGATTTTACGGCAATAGTACTATTTATTTAAATGAAATAACTGATTATTCTAAAGAAAAGTTAAAAATATTAAAATATAATCAATTAAAAAAAACTAATAAAAATGAAATATATTATTTAAAAAACTATTATTTATTGTGGAACGCTAAAAAGCAATTTCGTTTTTTTGTTAAACATAGATTTAAATTACACTTCACACAATAAACTTCAGTTTGGCCAGTTTTACAATTTTTGCAGCGCTGCATTGTTTTATGCGTTGGAAAATGACCAATGCCATCGTACCTAACATCATCTTCAGGACGGGGCACCACTGGTTTTCTGATTAGTTTCATTTTCTCCTTGTCAACTTTTGTTGGTCTGCCCAAACGTCCTTTCTGGTGCATTGAATTCGATAGTGATATTCTGAATTGCTTAAGACTAGTGTTTTTCATTAGGATGGAGTTTATTGAAATCTCTTCTGTATAGTAGCCAAGAATTATTTATTGAAATATCCAAAAACTGTGAAAATATTCGTTTGTACCATTTTCCAAGTTTAAAATTGGTTCGATATAGTGACACTAACATGTCACTCAGGTCTACTCCTCCCATACGTCTATTATACTCATTAATAATACGAGGACAGTCTACACTAACTTTTCTCTTACTTTCTTTGGAATATCTTTTGATAGAGGATACCGGAGTGGCACCTAAGAAAGAGCTAACTAGTGTGACACATTTATTATCAGCCCACTTAGTAACTAAAATTTTACTGTCGTTGTCACTCCACTCCTCGGAAGATCCTCTGCCTTTTTTTAAGAGTTCTTTATCGGAAATAATTTCTAAATTTCTTAGCCTGTTTTCTCGAATAGTACCTTATGCTAAGATACCAAATTCAAATCCTGTGTGTCTAATAAAACGTTTTCTAAATTTGCATATATTTTTTCTTCATCATCATTTTCGCTTGAATCTGATCCTGAATCAATTGGTGGTAAAATCATTTGTAGTACTTTTTCTCCTCTTGTGGTAAATATTTTTCGTGGCATCTAAAAAGTAGAAGGAAAATATAAGCGTACTCTTGAATAAAAAGTAAACATTTTTTCCCGAAAACAATTAATTACAATAAAAAATTCAATTGATAAATAATTGCTATTTTCAAATAATAAAAATTCAATAACAGTAATTTAATTTTAAATTAAAGCCATGGTATACTGTTTGGTAATGTATAAAATAGTATACATAAAAATTATTATGTCTAACACAGAGTCCCTAGCAATGTATAAAATAGTATACATAAAATCTGTTGTGTCTAACGCTGAGTTCCTGGCAATGTATAGAATAGTATACACACATTTCAATACTTTATTTTAAACTTAAAAAGGAATATTATTTAACAAATAAATAATGAGAACTTACCTTGAAATTTGCTCTACAAACTGCATCAACTAAAGTCGGTTTTAATTCTGTGGTTCTTCTTCAGAATACAAAAATATGCATCTAACTCTCTCAAATTCTTACCTAACCTCAAAAATGCTGGACATGTGATCTTAGTTGGTTAGTTACTGCTGTTCAGAAATTAAATCATAGATAGCAGCACATCCAGGACCTACCTGAATGTATACTCTAACATACAATGCCAAATAAAAGAGTTTTGGTGAATTACAAAGCATTTTATAGAAAATTAAAAACTATGTATAAAATACTATACACTACCAGCTATAGGGTTAAAGGGAGAAGTTTGGCGTAAAGGACACTGCCCTTGCGTAGTTTGTCGTCGATGTGCTCTCGGAGTGTCAGTCTCTGATCGAGTTGGACTCCGAGGTAGCGGACGCTGCTCTTCCATGGGAGGAGTTCCCCTTCAAGTCGGAGCGGAGGGGGTGGCTTCTTCTTTCAGGTGAAGTTAATGGCTTCGCACTTTTTAGGGTTAAGGGAGAGTCTCCAGATACGACACCAGTTTGAGATGGCAATGAGGTTATCTTGTAGTGCGCTACAGTTTAGGCGGAGGCATCTGCTGTGACGGTACAGAATAACGTCGTCAGCAAACAGTCTGAGGTGAATAGATTCCTTAACTGGAAAATCGTAGGTGTACAGGAGGTATAGTAGAGGCCCAAGGACTGAGCCCTGAGGTACACCTGCGGCAGATGGGGTAAGTGGGGACTTGATCGAGTGGAAGTGATGACTGGGGGCTAATACTTGGAATTTTCTGTCAGAAAGATAAGAATGGATTAGTCTGACTGTAGATGGTGGGAAAAATTCTGCCATTTTAAATAGGAGTCCCACATGCCATACTCTGTCAAATGCTGCTTTGAAGTCAAGCAGCACTGCCGTCGTTTTGCTGTGGGAATTTCTGGCATCCACTAGTGCCGTTACGATACGGAGGAGTTGGGTGGTAGTAGAGTGTCCTTTTCGAAATCCGAACTGTTCGGCCGGGAGTACGGGATCGATGATTTGGCGCAATCGTGGGAGATAGAGTTTTTCAAATAATTTTGACAATATCGGAAGTAAAGAGATGGGCCTATAGCTGTCTGGGTCTGTAGGGGGCTTGGAAGGTTTCAAGATGGTGATAATGTTGGAAATTTTCCAAGAAGCGGGGAAATGTTGCAGTGCGAGTACTGCGTTGAATATTGATAGAAGATGGACTTTCAATTCTGGCGGAGAGTTAAGGATGGCGTATCCAGAGATGTTGTCAGGACCAGGGGCCTTTCGGGGATTAATGGATTTAATTACCGAAGTAACGTCATCCATCGTGAAGGGTTCTATGTGGCATGGAGTGGGGTCTGAGAGTGTATCATCAACTACTTGACGAACGAGGTCGTTTTCATAGTGATGTACAGGTGGAGCGGGAGTGAAGTGGAGTTGAAAGTGCGAAGCAAAGGTGTTTGCCGTTTCCTGCGCTGAGTACGTCAACCCCGTTGGCGTCCGCAGTGGGTGGATCTTCTTCGGGTTGGACAGGAGTCGGCGCGCAGCCTCCCACGGCTTTCCGGCGTCCACGGCGGTCTCGAGGTATTCCTCCCAGCGACTGTTACGATGGTCGTCCAGCAAGAGTTTGCACCTGGCAGCTGCGCTGTTGAACAGGTCCCGATGGTGGGGGTCTCTAGTGCGCTGTCATAGCCGACGAAAACGCCGTCTATCAGCAATTGCCGCCTTTACTGCAGGCGGGAAGGAAGATCGAGTTTGGGGTGGTCTTGGGGTGGTGTTTAGTTGAATACAATCAGAAAGGAGAGTTGTGATTGTCTGGAGGTGAGTTTCCAGCTCAGGTACGGTGTTGATGGGTGGGGGTTGAGGGGGGAGTTGGGAGTTGACTGAATCATAGAAAGAAGGCCAAGAAACTTTGTTTTTGGCAGGTGGGGCTGAAATGGTGCCATTTGGTGAGTGAAAAGTGAATAGAACGGGGAGGTGGTCGGAGCCTAATTCAGGCAGGACATCGATGTCTGGGAGGGAGGATAGATTGACTGAAATAGCATAATCAAGTATATCGGGCAATTGGTGCGTGACTGGGGGGATTCTTGTGGGAGAAATTGGGATATGAATTACTAATGGCAAGGGGGATTGCTCGATGAAGTCGAGGAGGGAGTTGCCTGCAGTATTTGTAGAGCGACAGCCGATATCGACGTGCTTGCTGTTCCAGTCGCCGGCCGCAAAAACTGGGTGTTGTATGTTGAACAGTGACGCAAGTGCAGTAGGATGATAATCGGGTGGGTTGGGGGGGGGGGGGCGGTAGACTGATATGAATGTGACTAATTGAGAAAATAGAGGGACAGTTACGGCTAGATGTTCAATTGAGGGGATAGTTGGAGTGTCAAGAAGGTTTTGCGTGAGGCGCTTGTGGATGAGGATGGCTACCCCTCCTGCTGCACGGTTGTTAACAGGAGGGGGGTCTGATCGGTAGACTAAGTAGGGAGAGAGTTTGAAGCGGGTGTGAGGGTGGAGGTGGGTTTCCTGGAGGAGAGCTATATCTATGTTGTAGTCTATGTGGAGGCGATGAAGGTCGTTCCTCTGTCGGGCGATGCCATTGCCGTTCCACGAAAGGATACGGAGGGTCATTTAAGCAAGGAGGGAGGGCAGAGTTGAAATAATTACGGTAAGAGCTTCGGCGATGTTGGTTACGGTGGAAAGTCTTGGGAGGATAGTGGAAAGCCAAGTCAGAAATTTGGGGGAGGTGAAGAAAGTTATTAGGGAGCTGAAGTTAAATGGGGTGGGATCGGGGGTTTGTTGGTTGTTTCTTTTAGGAAGAGGGGGAAAATCTTTTGGTTTAGATTGGAATACTGGCTTGGAGGGAATCGAGATGTTTTCCTTTGGAAGAGTAGGAATTTTGTTGATTGGTGTGGGTTTACGGGGAGCTGTTTGTTTAGTGATGGTTTTTCGATAGGATTGCTGGGATAAATTTGAATTATTTGAATTAGAAGTGGAGGGAGTGGGTTGTGTTACAGTAGGTCGGGAAAGAGCCGGAGAGTTTGGCTGTGCAGGCGCTTGTTGGCTCGTCTTCCTTCGATCTGCCAGCAGCTTGACGTGGGTAGGACACCCTCTGTAGTTCGCCGGGTGCTGTCCTTTGCAGTTACAGCACCGCGGGTCCTCGATGATCTTAGCAACGCACTTCGCCGCGTCGTGGTTTTCGCCACACTTGACGCAACGCAGCTCGTGGTTGCAGTTGACAGAAGAGTGCCCGTATCTCTGGCACTTAAAGCATTGCGGCAACCCTGGACGGGGCCGAAATGCTTCGATGGATACTACAATGGAGCAGATGGATGAAATCTCATATATCTTCTCGAAGCCAGATGTCTTCGCCAGCTTCACAAGAAAGACGTTAATTTTACGGCCTGCACGGCCCGAGATGTTCTGACAGTGGTTAACTGTGTAACCACTGTCCTTAAGAAAGTTGACTATTTCTTCCGTCGGGAAGGAAGCATGTAGTCCCTTGATGGCGACTTTAACTTCCTCCGGCTCTTGTGTCTAGTAAGAGTGGAAATTGATTCCTTCTGAAAGGAGGACTGACTTGGCATTTGAATAATCGGTAATATTAGAAGTGAAGAGTGAGAGGGAATTTCCCCTAGTTGTTATTTTGAATTTGTCTGCGAGATGTTCGTTAAGGAGTTTTGTAACGGTAGTTATATTAGGTGGAACTTTAAACACAAAAGGAGGTAGCTTGTAGTTAGAAGAATGGAATGTTGGAATGTTAGATGTAGAAGAAGAGGGGGAGGGGTCGGTTGCATTAGATACTGAATTGATGATACCTGTGTTGAGGCGAGGTCTTTTGCTGTTGACTACGGTGGTGAATCCTTCATCTGTAGGAATTTCCATTCCTACCTGGGTGGGCTGCGACGCTGCCATGCTGCTACAGTGTTGTCAAGTTCTTCCCACTTGACAACACTCTTCTCCTTCTTCCCAGGAGGTAGTAGTTGGTGTATAAGTTGGTTCTGCTAGCTGCTCTCACGATGTGAACTCCACGGAGTCTAGTATGAGAATTACAAGTTTTTATAAAACGTAAACAACTTGTAACTGAATAGAATGGTTACAAAAAGAGCCAGTGACCTAAATAGACACCCGACTCCTTTAAGTAGCGTTCCAACTATAGGCTGACTTATACTATACGTAACCATTTGTGATAATTGAGTGATTTTCGAATTAAACTTACGCTTACAGCAAAATACAAATACTGCCAAGGATCCCCACTATATTCGTAATTCTAGTCGAGATTTAATCAGATGTTAATTTAAAAATAAATGATTTTCAAAATTTACAGTATGAATAATTTTTTATATATTTTTATAAAACAAAAATTATTCATATTTGAAGACAAAATTTGTTAATAAACTCAATTTGTTAGATAATATTAATTTTTTTTGTTAAGGGGAGTCGGGAGTCCTATACTTCACCATACTTATGTAAGGAACATTTACCTAGCTTGTACTGCTTAGAACATTATGCATTTTTTTACAACATTATTATGCTTTTATACACATTTAGAACGTAACAGTTTTGTAATATTTTTATATTTAAGAAAGATAAAAAAATTAATTCGGCTCACTGTTCGGACCTACAAATTTTTAAACATTTAGAGCTGTAAAATATTTTAGAAAACATTTTTACACTTTTTGCCCCGTTACAGTGATGCCTGAACGAATACAAAGGAGCGGGTGGAAAAACTGTTCCCATCTATGTTGTGAAATTAGTAGGATACTCGCCCACTAAACTCAATACTCCAAGATGAAACGAAGGATTACCGATTGACTCAGGAGTGTAGAAGCGTTCAGAGCCATCCTCAAACAATGTCACTGTATTTACATCTGCTTCTAAGCGTTTCCGCCCATAAGTCATTACTAGCTATGATGCTTTTCCTAGACCATCAAAGTTTTTCTTTCCATTTGCATGAAGCACCTTACCTTTAAATTGATCAAGCCAGTTGGAAACTGCTTCAAGATCCTGTTTGATTTGAGCCTTTCTGTAAAGTTGTGGCATTATCATATCCGGATTCATTAATTGATAATTGTTCCACTGAGAGCCAGGTATCGGGCTGTTCTCAAAATAATGTTTTCTAAGTGCTAACGATCGTCTAGCATCAGCTAGGTACAACACTGTGTCGTAAATTTGAGGTAGTTGTCACAAACGTGTCTGGAGCAAAACTACGTTCGTATATAATAGTGGCTTTAGCGTAAGAAACTTGTTCCATAATTTTCTCTTCTTGGCTGGTTGAAGTTTGTCTTTCTTTTCAACAATATGTGTATCATCTATTTTCACTTCTGAATGAATGTTTGAATCACGGAGAGTAGAGGTAGGCAAGAATGGAGCATAAGTAGCATTAAATCATTTTATCGTTCCTATTGAGTTTATTAATTCAAATGGGTGTAAAGTTTCTTGGACGAGAAAGTACTTTGGTGAACTGTTCGAATCTGTCACAATCTAAGGATGGTGGTTCAAGGTGTATCATTTGTTTGGTAATTAACATTTGAGTTTTTCTGTATTGTACTTCTAATTGGTGGAGAGAAGATCGATATAATTGAAAAATATTACAATTGCCAAACGGTTGTTTTATTTGAGCTTTATTATAAATGTCGCAGGTAGCAAAGCCTATACCACGTGTTGTAATTGACATCTCTTTAGCTACAGAAGTTTGTTCGACTCCAATAGTTTAAAAGACTGTTCTGGAGATCAGATGTCTATCGCGTGCTTTTCTTCGATGCGACGCTTGTTCATGGCGTTGAATTCCGCGCCTTTCTTGGCTCTGATTTTGTCTTGCGATTTCTGGTAGCTCCCTTTTCCGCGTTGGTGTTTAAGGGAAAGAGGAGAGGTAGTCGTAGTAGGCAGGTTGGTAGGATTTGACATTGTGATTTTAGCGATCGAGCGTTAACGTTTTTCAGCAGCAAACGTGTGCGCTTAAAACCTCATAGAACCTCATCCATGGAAGCTATGTATCCTTATGAAAGGCAAGGTAACTACCCTGAAATTTGGCTCTGATTTTATCTTGCAATTTCTGGTGCTCCCTTTCCCGCGATTTCCGCGTTGGTGTTTAGAAGAAGGAGGAGAGGTAGTCGTAGTAGGCAGGTTGGTAGGATTTGACGTTGTGATGTTAGCGATTGAGTGTTAACGTTTTTCAGCAGCAAACGTGTGCGCTTAAAACCTCATAGAATCTCATTCATAGAAGCTATGTATCCTTATGAAAGGTAACTACCCTGAAATTTTTATAAAAATTCGTTGAGTGGTTGCTGTGAAAAGATTCCTTTTGTGCTAAAATAAATTTTCTGAAATTGCAAAAAACTGAAAAATTTAATTTACATTAATGCATCTTAGCTTCATATGTGCATGTTTTTGTATGTTTTATATGTTTGTGGCGTCTTTATAGCCTTATATTTTATCCTTTATGTCTATAGCCCTTACCGATCCGAGAATTTGTTGTTTTTTTGTACTCCTATAGTCCTGAGATATTTTTTACATGTTTTTCCAAACAAGCCACTAATTCTCAATAAAGTACTTAATGGACTTTGAGACCTGAGACATTTACTACTGAACTGGTCTAGAATCCTGGGCATTTTTGAGGTGTTAAAAAAAATTCAGAGAAATTTTGCCTATGTATTAATATAACATACCTTACATATCATTAAAGAGAGTAGAATGAAGTATTTTTGTAAATAAATTGTTTTTATTGGATGTACATAACAAAAATGTGACCAGAGGTCAAATGTGCCGTGAAATACACCGTAAACGACAATTAGGAACCGCGCGACACTATTTATAAATTAATTTAGAAAATTTTCCATCTTTTAATTTAATTTAAGTTATACATGCCTAAAAAGATGAAATTTAAAACTTTCTAACAAAAATAATTGAACGAAAACAGTCACAGGAGTGAAATGTTATACATATTTGAATGTTTTTAGTTTAAATTTCAAAGTTCCTGTAGTTTTACTAAACAACCCAGTTACAGAAAATTTGTGTTACTTTGTCTAAATGTTTCTTTTCCTTATAATTATTTGTAGAAGTGTACACATTGCACTTATTTATATATTTTTAGTGATTTTTACCTACATAAATTATATACACATAAATTTACACAAGTTCTGATACACATACACTTATCTTCACTAATTTTTATGACATCCTTCACTAATATTTACGTTTCTGGAAATTTTCTTGGAATTCAATTTTATGTACAATAGTTGGCTTTTGTGCTGTACACTTTGAAGCACTCAGGTAAGCACAAAGCAGTAGAACAATCAGCACACCACCACGTGGATGTGTGATTTTTTGCCTGCTTTGCCTGTGCGTGCTTTGATAATATCAGAGCATACTTTGCAAACTCTAGTTGGTTGTGTCTTTTTTGTGATTGCTGGTAATTTTCACTTTCGCGTAGTTCAAAATCTGGGCCCTTGTCTTCGACGTCAAGTTCGCCTTCCGAACCAGAATCAAAAAACATTTCTGAAATTTTTTCATTAACACAAACTGACTGTTCATTACGTTAATCAGATTCAGAGTCAGATGCATCTTAATCGGTTTCGCCCAAAACATCGTAAATTAGGTTTACCGGTTTTTTATCGTACGTGTCACTCATTTTTCAAACAATATAATAATAAATAAAACTAACTCAATGTATTGAACAACATAAAACGCAATAAATTCACGAATACGCAGTACTACGACTCAATGAAAGTAAACAATAACCTCAAAATGGACGATGGTTTTGTTTTTCAACATGAGGTTTTGTTTTTTACAATATTTTCTAAAACATCCACCAGATAGCGTTCGTGAAGTGATGTATCGTTCACTAATGAACTGTTAAACCAGTTCATAATATAGCGTAGCCACGAGTGTACGCCGACTGCTAAATAATACGGAATTTAATGGAACGGCCCGAGCTATACTCGGGCTTCGGTTCTGTGACAGGTTTAGGTTGTCGGATTATTCTCGGGCTTAGGTCTCAAAGTGTAAATGGATGACTCGATTGGGTTTTTTAATTTTTTTTACTTACCAATTTTTTAAAAACTGACCTACACAATTTTGTGTAGGTTAGGCTTAATGTGATAGTGTATTTTGTTTGTCTACTTGTAACTAATGTGGATCGAGCAGTCGACTTCCTAATAAAATAGTAGTCAATTTAGTGGCGAAATAAACAATTCCTCTAAATCCTTTTATTTTTCTAATAAAAATTTATTAACTACCAAAAAGTTACATTATAAATACATAAGTAATAAAAGTAATATAACATTAAAATAATCAAAAATTAATATTTAACGAAGACATGAAATAAATTTAGCACTAAAATGAAACGGTCACTAAAGTTATTTGTATCAAGCAATACTTCAAAAATCATCGCCCTAAATATTACTTAAAAATTTACAATATTTTAAAAACAATTCTAATCTTACAGTACAAATACGAGTAATACGATGTTTTATAAAATTAAAACAATTCAATACTTTCATAGAAAAATACTATATAAAAATATAATGCATACATAGGCCTATATAAAATACAACACAATCATTAAAATAAAAAAAAACAAATTATGAAACTGTGAGGAATGAAAATTACCTTCATTGAATTTTGTGAAAGTGTTTTAAACAATTTTTATGTTTTGTTAGACAGAGATAAACGTTACATTTTTCACACCTTGTTTGTGACCTAGAAGAACATTCAGGGTATCTGCACATTCTAGTTGTAGCTAAATTGTCTACAGTTGGCCAGTGCTTAAACCCATTTGTCCTCTTATCTTTGCATGGCACAGGTGCTCTACAATTTTTGGGGTCTTGTGTCTGTTCTTCCACTTGGAAAGAGTCAGAAGCAATCCTGCACTCCGAATTGGCAATAAGTGCTTCTCCAATGATCATCCGAAATTTAAGTAAATCTAAAAAGTTTGGCTTTGGTCTTGGAAGTTTCTTTTATTCCTCACGATATTCTATCCAACTATTGACTATTGCTAAGTCCAAAAAATGTAAAATTTCTTTAAGTGTCCGTTTACGTGTTTTTATCCACGTTCTGTAACATTCCAGCAATTGATTAAGATGGTCTACGCCACCCATATTTTTATTGTACTGGGGAACAATTGCTGGACATGAACATTAAGAAAATTTTCATCTTTGTCACTTCATCGAGAAACAACCTTCAGAGGAGTACTTCCCGTGACACTTATTATTACACTTATTATTTTTCCATCCTAAACAAACTCGTTTTCCATATGAGGAACAAAATTCTTCAAAATCACCCCTACGAAGTCACGTTCTGGACAAAATTCAATATTTTTCAGTTTATTTGTCATAACAGTTCCAGTAGCATAGAGCTTATCGTCGTATAATTTTTTGTAACAACCATAGTGTTGTGAAATATCTATCAAAATAAAGAACACTAAGTGGAGGCAAAGTATCTTTCAATCTAATAACACTGATGGACCAAGACCCAAAGTTTATTTTTCAGGAAATTTGCCTTGAGATTAAATTTCTCAAAGTCAAGCATTAATCCAACTGATGTTGTCTCAACAAAGTTTTTCAAGCCTACTGGCCTGGGTTTGTTGCGAACATATTGTTTGTAAGGACATCGTCCTGTAAATGGTACCATCTGTTCATCTATGCTAAAACTGGTAATATTACGCTGGAGGGCATAGCAGGCATTACGAACAGTATCAATAACTGGTTGTACTTTCCAGAAAGAATTTTGTTCCTCAGGAGGAACTGATGTATCAACAACATGAACTCAGTTTCTGATACGAAAAAACTGTCACGTGGCATCGCTGTACATATCATTTCTAAAGAAATCCCCGCTTGCCGGTACATCCTTATTCTAGGATATGGAATACTCCCCATAATTACATGTATTTCATACACCCTTGTAATTTCAATAGCCGACGTTTTTAGTTCTTTTGATTTTGAACTCAGACAATACATGGCAGTACACTGTGCAGTATTTAAAAAAAATAATTTTGTATAATATTATTTATTGAAATAGCCAAGACGTGACAATAATTCACTATGAAATTCTTCAGCAGCTGGTGTGCTTTTTGGCAGAAATTCGGTCTTATTCCAAACAATATTTTTATTAATACCTGGCATTAAAGTATTAGTGTCGGCAACATCGTTAACCGGTTCATCTTCGATTACACCTACATTATTATTAAAGGGTGTGATAATTGCGTCATCTTCATCAGAAAGATCTTCTATTTCTGAGTATAATATTATCTAATAATCTAATAATGTCATCAGCATAGTCGTACTCTTTTTGCGGTTACCATAAACAATATTGCGAAGTGTTGCGTGTACCCTGTTAAATGTTCTCTTTTTGTTGATGATTTTTCAATATATATGGCATCTAGAAATGTTGTCTCAGCTGAACGAGCCCTACAGCTAACTATACACCGTCTTGAGGAATGGTCACGACAAACTGGCTTTAGTTTTTCTCCTGAGAAGACTAAATGCATTCAGTTTTGCCGAATACGGACTGATAATGTTCCAAGACTGTATTTAATGGGTCAGGATATCGAAGTTAGCACTGACATCAGGTTTCTTGGTGTTGTATTCGACAAAAGACTTACATGGGTTCCGCATATTAAAGACCTACGGGCTAGGTGCTTAAAGGTGGTTGATATTCTGCGTGTTCTTACAGGTACATGTTGGGGAGCTGATAGATCATGTATGTTAAGGTTCTACAAGGATCTAATGCGATCTCGTATAGATTATGGCGCTGTAGCGTACTCATCTGCTACTCCCTCTTCGCTAAGAATGCTTGACAGTGTTCACAATTCATGTTTACGATTGTCTACAGGTGCTTTCCGTTCTAGCCCTGTTGTCAGCATTTTAGTTGAAAGTGAAGAAATGTCGTTATTCAGACGTCGCCAGCAGCTTATATTGACGTACTTTGCCAAGTTGAAAGCTAGACCTTACCATTTCTTGCATGATATCATTCTCAACAACCCCTGTCATGATTTGCATCTGATGGACGCCCGACAGCCTTCACCATTCGGTGTAAGAGCGTTGGAGATATGCAACAACCTCGATATTGCGATTCCTCGTGTCTACCCATGTAATTCTTGTCTATTTCTACCGTGGACCATCGCTCAGTTACACTTTAACTTTGAAATGTGTAAATACTCAAAGGCAGACACAAGTTCTGTGGTATTTAATAGCATTTTCAGTGAGTTAGTTGAAGCTATTAAACCATTTACGGTTGTATACACTGATGGATCAAAGTCGGATATTGGAGTTGGTTGCTCGTTTGTTGCTAATGGGAGAACCTATTTGTTTGGATTACCTGCGGGAACCAGTGTTTACACGGCTGAACTTTATGCTGTTAGTAAAGCTCTGTCTGTAGTCTGTGCGCGTGGGCGTCGGGTGTTGGTGTGCACTGATTCGCTCAGTGCCCTGCAGTCGATTTGTGATGTGTATTCACGCCACCCGCTAGTTGTGGACGTCCTTGGCACTGTGAAGGAGCTGAATGATAGAGTAGTAAGCGTTGTTTTCTGCTGGGTTCCGGGTCATGCTGGAATCTCGGGAAATGAGGCTGCTGATCTGGCCGCTAAGGAGGCGGCACGCCAACTGGCCTTCACGCAATATCTGATTGTGTCAGATTTCGTGGGCCTGGTGAAGCGTGTCATTACTGATTTCTGGCAGGTAGAATGGACTGACTCTCATGGCAACAAGCTACGTGAGATAAAACATAATGTTAAGTCTTGGCCTACGTTACTGAGGAAGAACAGAAGGGAAGAGGTTGTCATCGCGCGACTTAGAATTGGGCACACCAGATTAACGCATGGGTACCCTATCACGTCTGGTGATGCTCCAATGTGAGGCAGATGTGATTGTTCTTTGACAATTAAACATGTGTTGGTAGATTGCGTCTGCTACGCAGCTCTGCGTCGGCGATTTAAAATACCCTTCGAGTTACGAGATGTAATCGGCGACTGTAGCCATGTTTTGGACTTAACGTTAAGATTTCTTTGATCCATTAGTATATAAATAACAGTGTCTGATAGGGAAATAGCTTTATTAGTTTATTTTATATGTGTATTTGTGAATGTTTTTTATTTTCGTGGCCCCTTTACAGCCTTATGTTTATCCGTCAGGTCTGTGATATTACCTTTTAATGTAAATTATATTTTGTTTGCTGTGATACTAGTTTGTAAGATTTTTATTTGATAAGTTATAAGTGTTGTTTATTCCAACTGTGATATTAGATTTAAGTTTATGTTTGTATGTTTATCCTATAAGTTTTTAATATAAATTTTCTTTTTTATGTAAATTTTATTTATTTTTTTTCTGTGATATTTCTAGTTTGTAAGACGTTAATATTATAATATGAAAATTACGTTCTACACTTGGCCCCTTTACACCCTTGTGTAGAATAACGGGCTATGATAACCGTCCTGGTTTATCGCCCAAAAAAAAAAATAAAAAAAAATAAAAAAATTTGCATTTTGTTTATGTCCTTTGAGGCATCGTTGTAAAAGGGTTGTATCAGTTAACCTCTTGTAAGCTAGTACTATGTGTTTCAACACTAGAATGTTTATTGGTGTCTTCAGGCATTCTTCATGCTTACCAGGTCTTTAATTGCGTGATATCGCACGATAATAAAAGCACCAACTGTTCTCGCCTTTAGAGCACTTACTGTGTTTTGGCTCGGTATCAGTAGATACACAATGGTGCAAAGTTGCTATAGTAGGAACGCCGTTAAAAGTTACACGGCCAGGGGAATTATCTTTTCACTTTGCTTCTCCCACAAAAACGTCTGCCTTCAGTGGCCTTGGCCAATAGCGCGTAATTCTCCCTTCTACCGACGCTTTGACATCTCTCTCTTTCTCTTTCTAATCCCCCCTTTCCGTACAACCACTCTCGCAAGGTATGATGCTTACGCACGCACAACGCACAATAACCTTTATGGTTATATTATTTTGTTATGAATTTTGTGTGGACCCTTCTGTCGGGGTTGCCATACCCTAGCCGAGAAGGTTCGGTTTTCAGGTGCCGAACATTCGCCTAATCCCTAAACACGACAGTTGAAGGTTTTTATTAACCCAGAAGGCATTTCTTGATATTTACAGTTAGCACCTACTCGGCATCGGCACAACTATCAAGACCTTTTTTCCAAACTATTTTCAATACGCACTCACAATCAGTTTCAGTAACAATAATAAATCTTAAAATAAGCAAGTACAAATTATTTACAATTATTGAATACTAATATTTACAAACCTAATATTTACATAATTTCCTATATTTATTTTTATTATTATGGTATATACAGCCTTACAATAATTAATTATCAGAATCTGTTCTGAATCAGTAAAATGGTATATACCACGAATTCCACTTGGTCCTGGCTGATTGATGGATTCACTGCTATCTAAATTGGAATTGCTGTTCACGTTTTCGCTTCCACTATTCGATGAGGAGTCATTTCTTAAATTTATTATCAATTCATCGACAGCTTCATCTACTAACCCTTCATTTTCATATGCCATTTGAATTTCTTTTGCAGTATGTTCTACAGCCTTACACCAGTCATTAGGTGTAACCTCTTCAACTGCTTCGTGAAGAAGTCGTTCAACTTCACTAACGGTGTATAACTTGTTTCTTTCTGCCACTTTACCTTTCACCTGTGCCCAAATTAATTCAATCGGATTGAACTGACAATGATAAGGTGGCAAACGAATTATTCTGTGCCCACTTCTTTTAGCAATTTCATCTACCTCGTATTGCTTCTCAGACTTATGTTGTCTAACGAGTTTAAGAAGTTCGTATTTTCGGGCGTTATTGTCATACGTTATATTATTTTTAATCAGCCACTCTGTTATTTCTTTCTTTAAGGACCCTTGGTTTGGTGGTTTATTTATTTGCACCGAGTGATAGGGCGCGTTGTCCATCACAATAGTGGAATTTCGTGGTATGTTTTGCAACAAATTTTGATACCACTCCTTGAAAACATTAGCGTTCATCTCCTTGTGATAATCACCGTCTTTTTTAGATCGTAGAATTTTTAAAGACGAGGGAATAAAACCTGTGCTACAACCAGCATGTATAATTATTATACGCCCTCCTTTTCCTGTCGGTTCTTTGCGAGAAGATGACTGCGAATCATCGGTCCAAGCTTTAGTTTTTACATGACCAGCATTCACCCAGGTTTCGTCCAAAAATATAATTGTTTTCAGATCTAATTTTGCAATTTTTTGGAGGAAACTACATCGCATTGCCGCAATATCAGTCCGTTCCATCAAAAATTTCCTATTATTAATTTTTCACCATTTAAACCCTAAATTATGCAAAATTATTGATAACGAAGTCATTCCTCCTTTATAGATATCCCTTTCACGTAAAAGTTTTATTATCTTTAATCTGGTTGGCAGTTCTTTTTTACGGTATAACTCGTAGATTACATTACGAATTGCAGTTTTCGTAAATCCATCGACTTCTGTAACCGGTTTATTTTTCTGCCTATGTTTTCCCGGAGTGGTTTCATCGGGCTCATTAAAAATTTTTGACACCGATTTTCTACTCATTTTTAGCGCTTCTGCCACTCGTTCAGTTACTTTTTTAACAGATAAAAGAGGACCCTCGTTTAATTTTTCGCGTTCAAAGTACTCTCTTAAGCGCTTTACTAAAACGCGACTTTGCGATTTGAATGCAGAGCCACTACCAGCCTTTCTTACTCTTCCCCGACCTGCCATATTACAAATAATAACGAAAAATAATAATAGTCAAATAATAACGACTAAACCAATAATAGTAATATATAATAAAAACCAATAATAATAATAATAATATATAATAAAAAATATAATAATAAAAAATATTGTAAAATATTGTAAATATTATAAAAAATATAATAATAATAGTCAAATAATTACGACTAAACCAATGATAATAATATATATAAAAAACCAATAATAATAATATATATAGTAAAAATAATAAAAAATATTATCAACTGGTGTAAGCAACTGTAAGTAACTATAACCGACGTATACAAGCACTGTTCACTCGTGAAGTAGTAACACGTAAATGAGAATGAAAAGTGGGCTGGATGGAGTCCTTTCTCCCACTCATTTTGCAACGCTTAGCGTAGTGCGTGGCGGGGGATTCTCACGTCGCCGTAGGATGATGGTGAGAGAATTTTCGTGTAACCTTTTACGCCGACCGTACTTTAGTATAGCAGTTTTCATGCTCTGCACATCTTTTTATATATTGGCTGCAATCGCATTGTGATAATATTTGGTTAACTAAGAGTGGTTTACTCTCGAGATATACAAGATATGTCTGAGGCTGAGTTATTGGAGGAGCTTACCTCCCAGAGAGTGACGCAAGTCAAAAGAGTTACGCGTCGGGAAAATGGAATTGATGTCGGTACCCCGACACTTATCATAACATTTTCCACCTCTCAACCTCCGGATCGTCTTAAGTTGGGTTACTTGTCTGTTCGAGTGAGACCGTATGTCCCAAACCCTCGCCCCCAGGGGGCACCCATTCTTATATATATGAATGCTCGTCCATGCATATATATGTGGGTGTTCGGGTGTGGCAACCCCGGGACCCCAGCTAAGAGCTAACCTTTTTTCAAAACTATACACAGGTTGCTCTTACACTACACACAACAATAATACTACATCACACACACCACACTTTCTTTCAACACACACATTTACATACCCTACACACAACACATACACAAAGTTTTCTTACACACATTTATAATGCTGGCGAGGATGGGATGCGGGCTGGTCGTGCGTAACCCTTTCCGGATTGGAAGGTCTGGACTGTGGTTGTGCTGCTGTGAGCTTGCTCTGCCGAGGCTTTGCGCCATCCTTTAGCCCTTCCAGTCGCTTCGGTACTGTGGCAAGAAGTGGACCATGGGTAAGAGTGTCGGAGCTCTTACTGCTGCGTGCGAGCTTCTGGGACGTCGGTATCAGTGGGTCAGGCAGTACCTGACTCCCCGGCCCGGATGAAATATGTGGGAGATGGCTGCCGGGAGTACTCGGCCGGGTCCTTCTTTTTACTAGGGACCTGCGGCGTGCGCGGGTCATCTCTTCGCCCGCACCTTGCTTTCACGATGACTGGAAAAGCACTTAGATAATGTCAACTAAACAATCTTCCCTTGGTTTTAAAAGACTATGGTCTAGCTTGTCTGACGATAGTGATAGTGGTGTATTAAGTAACACGGACAAATTTTTCGTTGTTCGTTGTGTTGCAGAAGAAGGGTCGCTATCAAAAGTTTCCCCCTTCATTATTAACAGGTCTGTTCAGTCGGTTTGTGGCTCGCCACACTCTATTAAGAAATTAAGGAATGGTACTTTGTTAATTGAAACAACGTCTGCGAAGCAAAGTAGCAGCGTTGGTAAAATTACTCAAATCGGAAGAACTGCAGTTACCGTTGAACCGCATAGGTCCCTCAACTCATCTCGAGGAGTAGTTTACTCTCGAGATATACAAGATATGCCTGAGGCTGAGTTATTGGAGGAGCTTACCTCCCAGAGAGTGACGCAAGTCAAAAGAGTTATGCGTCGAGAAAATGGAATTGATGTCGGTACACCGACACTTATCATAACATTTTCCACCCCTCAACCTCCGGATCGTCTTAAGTTGGGTTACTTGTCTGTTCGAGTGAGACCGTATGTCCCAAACCCTCTGCGCTGTTTTCAGTGCCAGGAATACGGACATACGAA
Source organism: Catonia carolina (assembly GCA_035578175.1). Classification (NCBI taxonomy): domain Eukaryota; kingdom Metazoa; phylum Arthropoda; class Insecta; order Hemiptera; family Achilidae; genus Catonia; species Catonia carolina. Next base: position 62,689,716 of record JAQMRL010000001.1, on the reverse strand, counting down.
AACAAACTGCAAGAAACCTGCGATATGCGCAAAGTGCAGTTCACCTGACCACTTAGACAGCGAATGCACTTCTGAAACAGAACTGTGTGCAAACTGTAAAGGAAGTCATTCAGCAAGGTCTCGGGAATGCCCCAAGTATAAAGAAGAACGGGAAATTCAGAAAATTTCGTCTGAACAGAAGCTTTCTTTTCCGGCTGCCCGGAGCGAGTACAGAAAACGAAATAGCATTCGAAATGCAGTCCAGCCTGACATTTCGTTTGCAGCTGCAACTAGTGTCCAGTCTCGTGTGTCTGGTGAGTGCTCGTCATGCGTTGAGTTGAAGAGTGTTGTTGAGAACCTAACTAAACAGGTTGCTTCCCTGACTTCTGCACTGAAAGCTTTATTAAGCACCAAACAGAGTGAAATTGGTTTAAAGAGTTCAGTGCCTCAAGTTGGTAACCTTTCTGCGACGCAGAATACAAAAGTTCAGCTGTCAAATAAGACAGTCGCCTCTACCTCAAAGGGGAAACCCCTTTCATTGCCCAAGACGCTTCCAGTGGATGCGTCTAAATTTCTAAAATCTCCTTCGTCTGGGTCCAAGATCCACGATATGATAGGAGATCCATCGGCCCTTGATAAGGGCTTTATACAAGTCAAAGGAAAGAAAGGGAAGGAGAAAATTGTGTTTGACACATAAGTCCTTTTCTTTCTGAAATACCCTTTAATAATATTATTCAATGGAATGTTCGCGGGATCCGGTCTAGGTATGAAGACATAAAGTTATTGATCCGGGAAAAGTGTCCGATTGCGCTGTGCCTGCAAGAGACGATGTTACAGCCTGATGTCTCAATCTCCGTTCGTGGATACGAGATGTTTAGGAAAGATTCCCTGCGTGGTGGCCCTGGTGGTGGGGTCGCTATATTACTTCACCAGTCAATGCAGGGGGTAAGTCTGGATATTCAGACGGATCTTCAGGCCGTAGCAATCAGGATAACTGTCCCGGTGTCGGTTTGCGTGTGTACTGTTTATTTACCACCTAACAATGAAGTTTCATACCTTGCCATGAGAGAATTACTGGAACAGTTACCAGCTCCATATATCGTCCTAGGAGATTTCAATGGTCACCATTATTCTTGGGGCTCCTCACTGTGCAATGGTAGAGGTCACATGGTGGAGAGGGTCCGGAGTGATTTAGACTTATGTCTATTGAACGATGGATCTGAAACATTCATGTCATCCTCAACAGGATCCTGGTCGTGCTTGGACCTTACTTTCTGTAGCCCGTCCCTTGTACCACGGTTGTTGTGGAGAGTACTGCCAGACCTGTACGGAAGTGATCATCGACCGGTGGTGGTCGAGTTTTTTGACTACCAGTCTGTCGATGACCTTCCAAAACGATGGATAGAGAAGCTTGCACGGTGGAATGAGTTTTCAAGTTTGATGGAATGTGAATATGAAGATGATGATGATGCACGAAGCCTGTTGTCTTCCTTTGTGGAGAGGATGTCTGCAGCAGCTGCCCAGAGCATTCCTAAAACATCGGGTAAAGCGCGGCGGCCGCCGGTGCCTTGGTGGAATAATCGGTGTAAGGAGGCTCTTCAGGACCGCCGTAGGGCCCTGCGAATTTTTAGTCGCAGACCTACGGATGCTAACCTGGAAGCTTACCGAAGAGCTCGGGCCTGCTGTAGGCGTATCTTTCTGGAGAGTAAGAGAGAGTCGTGGAGCCGTTATGTTGCAGATATTAATAGGAGTACCCCTGTGACAACGGTGTGGAGAAAACTGCGGTCCGTTTGTGGAAGGATGTCTCCGCACCGAATTGCAGGGTTGCAAACTGACGGTTCCGTGATTACGTCACCAATCGACATTGCGAATGCAATTGGTTCTTCGTTAAGATCAGCGTCTCTCACGTCTTCATATTCAATTCAATTTCAAAATCATAAGAAAACCATTGAATCTCTTCCTTTTCATATAGCGGACACAAATGATCCTCTGAACATTCCTTTTTCAATGCCTGAACTAAGAAAAGCGCTCAAAGTTTCTCGAAATACCTCGCCTGGAGGAGATGAAATTACACTTTCGATGATAGCGCATTTACCAGACTCCGGGTTAAGGCAACTCCTACATATTTTTAATAAAATATACGCTTCTAGAAAGCTTCCAGAATCTTGGAAAGAAGCAATTGTTGTCCCGATCCTCAAACCTGGCAAAGATAAAATGTTGGCCTCCAGCTATCGCCCCATCTCTCTGACAAGTGTTGTATGTAAGGTGATGGAAAGAATGGTGAATAGTCGTCTCATGTGGTATCTGGAAAAGAATGACTTCCTCGCTCCTGAACAGAGCGGTTTTCGGAGAGGGAGGTCTTCGACAGACCACTTGGTGGCCCTTGAGACGGCTATCTGCAATGCGTTTGCATTGCGGCAGCGCCTCGTTGCCGTATTCTTTGATTTGAAAAAAGCATATGATACGGCTTGGCGACGAGGTATTCTTAATACCTTGCGGGAGTGGGGCATCGCTGGGAACATGTTGGCCTTCATTAAAGACTTTCTGGATGACCGATCATTTCGTGTAAGGGTTGGTCAGAGTTTGTCAAACAGGTTTGATTTGGAAAATGGTATACCGCAGGGGAGTGTAATTAGTTGTACCCTATTTGCGGTTGCCATTAACAATATTGTGAAAAGTTGCGTATACCCTGTTAAATGTTCGTTGTTTGTAGATGATTTTGCGATATATGTTGCATCTAGAAATGTTGTTTCAGCTGAACGAGCCCTACAGCTTACTATATACCGTCTTGAGGAATGGTCACGGCAGACTGGCTTTAGTTTTTCTCCTGAGAAGACTAAATGCATTCAGTTTTGCCGAATACGGACTGATAATGTTCCAAGACTGTATTTAATGGGTCAGAATATCGAAGTTAGCACTGAAATCAGGTTTCTAGGTGTTATATTCGACAAAAGACTTACATGGGTTCCGCATATAAAAGACCTACGGGCTAGGTGCTTAAAGGTGGTTGATATTCTGCGTGTTCTTACAGGTACGTGTTGGGGAGCTGATAGATCATGTATGATAAGGTTCTACAAGGCTCTAGTGCGATCACGTATAGATTATGGCGCTGTAGCGTACTCATCTGCTACTCCCACTTCGCTGAGAATGCTTGACACGATCCACAATTCATGTTTACGATTGTCTACAGGTGCTTTTCGTTCTAGCCCTGTTGTCAGCATCTTAGTTGAAAGTGGAGAAATGTCGTTACACAGACGTCGCCAGCAGCTTATATTGGCGTACTTTGCCAAGTTGAAAGCTAGACCTTATCATTTTTTGCATGACATCATTCTCAACAACCCGTGTCATGATTTGCATCTGATGAATGCCCGATTGCCTTCACCATTCGGTGTAAGAGCGTTGGGGATATGCAACAACCTCGGTATTGCGATTCCTCGTGTGTACCCATGTAATTCATGTCTCTTTCCACCCTGGACCATCGCTCAGTTACACATTAACTTTGAAATGTGTAAATACTCAAAGGCAGACACAAGTTCTGTGGTATTTAATAGCATTTTCAGTGAGTTAGTTGAAGCTATTAAACCATCTACGGTTGTATACACGGATGGATCAAAGTCAGATGTTGGAGTTGGTTGCTCGTTTGTTGCTAATGGGAGAACCTATTTGTTTGGATTACCTGTGGGAACCAGTGTTTACACGGCTGAACTTTACGCTGTTAGTAAAGCTCTGTCTGTAGTCTGTGTGCGTGGGCGTCGGGTGTTGGTGTGCACTGATTCGCTCAGTGCCCTGCAGTCAATTAGTGATATATATTCACGCCACCCGCTAGTTGCAGATGTCCACGGCACCGTGAAGCAGCTTAACGATAGAGGAGTAAGCGTTGTTTTCTGCTGGGTTCCGGGTCATGCTGGAATCTCGGGAAATGAGGCTGCTGATTTGGCCGCTAAGGAGGCGGCACGCCAACCGGCCTTCACGCAATATCTGACTGTGTCAGATTTCGTGGGCCTGGTGAAGCGTGTCATCACTGATTCCTGGCAGGTAGAATGGACTGGCTCCCATGGCAACAAGCTTCGTGAAATAAAAGATAATGTTAAGCCCTGGGATACGTCACTGAGGAAGAACAGAAGGGAAGAAGTTGTTATCGCGCGACTTAGAATTGGGCACACCAGATTAACCCATGGGTATCTCATGACGTCTGGTGATGCTCCAATTTGTGGCAGATGCGATTGTCCTTTGACAGTCAAACATGTTTTAGTAGATTGCATCTGCTACGCAGCTCTGCGTCGGCGATTTAAAATACCCTGCGAGTTGCGAGAAGTACTCGGCGACGATAGCCTTGTTTTAGACTCAACGTTGAGATTCCTAAGATCCATTAGTGTACATAAAGATATCTAATGGGGAACTTGTAGTATTAATTGATTTTATATGTCTATTTGTGTATGGTTTTTATTTTCGTGGCCCCTTTACAGCCTTTTTATTCTTCTGGTCTGTGATATTAATGTAAATTATATTGTGTTTGCTGTGATACTAGTTTGTAAGATTTATGTGATAGGTTGTAGATTTTATTTATATTCCAACTGTGATATTAGATTTAAGTTTGTGTTTGTATGTTTATCTTATAAGTTTTTAATATAAGTGTTCTTTTTTGTAAATTTTATTTATGAATATATTTTTAGTTTTAAGAGTTATATTTAAATATGTAAAGTCGTTCTACACTCGGGCCCTTTACACCCGTGTGTAGAACAACGGGCGATGATAACCGTCTGGTTTTTCGCCCTAAAAAAAAAAAAAAAAAAAAAAAAAAAAAAAAAAAAAAAAAAAAAAAAAAAAGTCCCAAACCCTCTGCGCTGTTTTCAGTGCCAGGAATACGGACATACGAAAACTAACTGCAAAAAACCTGCGATATGCGCAAAGTGCAGTTCACCTGACCACTTAGATAGCGAATGCACTTCTGAAAAAGAACTATGTGCAAACTGTAAAGGAAGTCATTCAGCAAGGTCTCGGGAATGCCCCAAGTATAAAGAAGAACGAGAAATTCAGAAAATTTCGTCTGAACAGAAGCTTTCCTTTCCGGCTGCCCGGAGTGAGTACAGAAAACTAAATAGCATTCGAAATGCAGTCCAGCCTGACATTTCGTTTGCAGCTGCAACTAGTGTTCAGTCTCGTGTGTCTGGTGAGTGCTCGTCATGCGTTGAGTTGAAGAGTGTTGTTGAGAACCTCACTAAACAGGTTGCTTCCCTAACTTCTGCACTTAAAGCGTTATTAAGCACCAAGCAAACAGAAATTGGTTCAAAGAGCTCAGTGTCTCAAGTGTGTAACCTTTCTGCGACGCAGAGTACAAAAGCTCAGCTGTCAAGTAAGTCAGCCTCTACCTCAAAGGGAAAACCCCTTTTAGTATCCAAGACGCTTCCAGCGGAAGCGTCTAAATTTTTAAAATCTCCTCCGTCTGGGTCCAAGATCCACGATATGATAGGAGATTCATCGGCCCTAGAAAAGGGCTTTATACAAGTAAAAGGGAAAAAAGGGAAGGAGAAAATTGTGTTTGAAACGTAACTCCTCCGTTGCGAAATACCCTTTAATAGTTTAATTCAATGGAATGTTCGCGGGATCCGGTCTAGGTATGAAGATATAAAGATATTGATCCGGGATAAGTGTCCGTTTGCGCTTTGTCTGCAAGAGACGATGTTACAACCTGATATCCGATTATCCTTTCGTGGATACGAAATGTTTAGGAAAGATTCCCTGCATGGTGGCCCTGGTGATGGGGTTGCAATATTACTTCACCAGTCAATGCAAGGGATGAGTCTGGATATGCAAACGGATATTCAGGCTGTAGCAATCAGGATAACTGTCCCGGTGTCGGTTTGCGTGTGTAATGTTTATTTACCACCAAACACAGACATTTCATACCTAGCCATGAGAGAATTGCTGGAACAGTTACCAGCTCCATATATCGTCTTAGGAGGTTTCAATGGTCAGCATTATTCTTGGGGCTCCTCACTGTGCAATGGTAGAGGTCACATGGTGGAGAGGGTCCGGAGTGATTTAGACTTATGTCTATTGAACGATGGATCTGAAACTTTCATGTCATCCTCAACAGGATCCTGGTCGTGCTTGGACCTTACTTTCTGTAGCCCGTCCATTGTTCCAAGGTTGATGTGGAGAGTACTGCCAGACCTGTATGGAAGTGATCACCGACCGGTGGTGGTTGAATTTTTTGACTACCAGCCTGTCGATGACCTTCCGAAACGATGGATTGAAAAGCTTGCACGGTGGGATGAGTTTTCAAGTTAAATAATGGAATCTGAATATGAAGATGATGATGATGCTCGAAAGCTGTTGTCTTCCTTTGTAGAGAGGATGTCTGCAGCAGCTGCCCAGAGCATTCCTAAAACATCGGGAAAAGCACGGCGTCCGCCGGTACCTTGGTGGAATGATCGTTGTAAGGAGGCTCTTCAGGACCGCCGTAGGGCCCTGCGCATTTTTAGTCGCAGACCTACGGATGCAAACCTGGAAGCGTACCGAAGAGCTCGGGCCTGCTGTAGGCGTGTCTTTCTTGAGAGTAAGAGGGAGTCGTGGAGCCGTTACGTTGGAGATATTAACAGGAGTACCCCTGTGACAACGGTATGGAGAAAACTGCGTTCGGTATGTGGAAGGACGTCTCCACATCGAATCGCAGGGTTGCAAGTTAACGGTTCTGTGATCACATCACAGTCCGACATCGCTAACGTGATTGGTTCCTTCTTTAAATCAGCTTCCCTCACGTCTTCATATTCAGTACAGTTTCAAAATTATAAGAAAACCATTGAATCTCTTCCTTTCTTTATAGCGGACTCGAATGATCCTCTAAACATTCCTTTTTCATTGCCAGAGCTTAGAAAAGCGCTCAAAGTATCTCGAAATACCTCACCTGGAGGTGATGAAATTACACTTTCGATGATAGCGCATTTACCGGATTCTGGGTTAAGGCAACTCCTACATGTTTTTAATAACATATACGCTTCTAGAAAGCTTCCAAAAACTTGGAAACAAGCAATTGTTGTTCCGATCCTCAAACCTGGTAAAGATAAAACATTGGCCTCCAACTACCGTCCCATTTCCTTGACAAGTGTTGTTTGTAAGGTCATGGAAAGAATGGTGAACAGTCGTCTCATGTGGTATCTGGAAAAGAATAACTTCCTCGCTCCTGAACAGAGCGGTTTTCGGAGAGGGAGGTCTTCGACAGACCACTTGGTGGCCCTTGAGACGGCTATCTGCAATGCGTTTGCATTGCGGCAGCGCCTCGTTGCCGTATTCTTTGATTTGAAAAAAGCATATGATATAGCTTGGCGACGAGGTATCCTCAATACCTTGCGGGATTGGGGCATCGCTGGAAACATGTTGGCCTTCATCAAGGACTTTCTAGATGAACGATCGTTCCGTGTAAGGGTTGGTCAGTGTCTGTCCGACAGGTTTGACTTGGAAAATGGTATACCGCAAGGAAGTGTAATTAGTTGTACCCTATTTGCGGTTGCCATAAACAATATTGTGAAAAGTTGCGTATACCCTGTTAAATGTTCGTTGTTTGTTGATGATTTTGCAATATATGTTGCATCTAGAAATGTTGTCTCAGCTGAACGAGCTCTACAGCTAACTATATACCGTCTTGAAGAATGGTCACGGCAGACTGGCTTTAGTTTTTCTCCTGAGAAGACTAAATGCATTCAGTTTTGCCGAATACGGACTGATAATGTTCCAAGACTGTATTTAATGGGTCAGGAAATCGAAGTTAGCACTGACATCAGGTTTCTTGGTGTTGTATTCGACAAGAGACTTACATGGGTTCCGCATATTAAAGACCTACGGGCTAGGTGCTTAAAGGTGGTTGATATTCTGCGTGTTCTTACAGGTACATGTTGGGGAGCTGATAGATCATGTATGATAAGGTTCTACAAGGCTCTAGTGCGATCACGTATAGATTATGGCGCTGTAGCCTACTCATCTGCTACTTCCACTTCTCTGAGAATGCTTGACTCAGTCCACAATTCATGTTTACGATTATCTACAGGTGCTTTTCGTTCTAGCCCTGTTAGCCCCCAGGGGGCACCCATTCTTATATATATGAATGCTCGTGCATGCATATATATGTGGGTGTTCGGGTGTGGCAACCCCGGGACCCCAGCTAAGAGCTAACCTTTTTTCAAAACTATACACAGGTTGCTCTTACACTACACACAACAATAATACTACATCACACACACCACACTTTCTTTCAACACACACATTTACATACCCTACACACAACACATACACAAAGTTTTCTTACACACATTTATAATGCTGGCGAGGATGGGATGCGGGCTGGTCGTGCGTAACCCTTTCCGGATTGGAAGGTCTGGACTGTGGTTGTGCTGCTGTGAGCTTGCTCTGCCGAGGCTTTGCGCCATCCTTTAGCCCTTCCAGTCGCTTCGGTACTGTGGCAAGAAGTGGACCATGGGTAAGAGTGTCGGAGCTCTTACTGCTGCGTGCGAGCTTCTGGGACGTCGGTATCAGTGGGTCAGGCAGTACCTGACTCCCCGGCCCGGATGAAATATGTGGGAGATGGCTGCCGGGAGTACTCGGCCGGGTCCTTCTTTTTACTAGGGACCTGCGGCGTGCGCGGGTCATCTCTCCGCCCGCACCTTGCTTTCACGATGACTGGAAAAGCACTTAGATAATGTCAACTAAACAATCTTCCCTTGGTTTTAAAAGACTATGGTCTAGCTTGTCTGACGATAGTGATAATGGTGTATTAAGTAACACGGACAAATTTTTCGTTGTTCGTTGTGTTGCAGAAGAAGGGTCGCTATCAAAAGTTTCCCCCTTCATTATTAACAGGTCTGTGCAGTCGGTTTGTGGATCGCCACACTCTATTAAAAAATTAAGAAATGGTACTTTGTTAATTGAAACAACGTCTGCGAAGCAAAGTAGCAGCGTTGTTAAAATTACTCAAATTGGAAGTACTGCAGTTACCGTTGAACCGCATAGGTCCCTCAACTCAACTCGAGGAGTGGTTTACTCTCGAGATATACAAGATATGTCTGAGGCTGAGTTATTGGAGGAGCTTACCTCCCAGAGAGTGACGCAAGTCAAAAGAGTTACGCGTCGGGAAAATGGAATTGATGTCGGTACCCCGACACTTATCATAACATTTTCCACCCCTCAACCTCCGGATCGCCTTAAGTTGGGTTACTTGTCTGTTCGAGTGAGACCGTATGTCCCAAACCCTCTGCGCTGTTTTCAGTGCCAGGAATACGGACATACGAAAACTAACTGCAAAAAACCTGCGATATGCGCAAAGTGCAGTTCACCTGACCATTTAGATAGCGAATGCACTTCTGAAAAAGAACTATGTGCAAACTGTAAAGGAAGTCATTCAGCAAGGTCTCGGGAATGCCCCAAGTATAAAGAAGAACGGGAAATTCAGAAAATTTCGTCTGAACAGAAGCTTTCCTTTCCCGCTGCCCGGAGTGAGTACAGAAAACTAAATAGCATTCGAAATGCAGTCCAGCCTGACATTTCGTTTGCAGCTGCAACTAGTGTTCAGCCTCGTGTGTCTGGTGAGTGCTCGTCATGCGTTGAGTTGAAGAGTGTTGTTGAGAACCTCACTAAACAGAACCTCACTAAACAGGTTGCTTCCCTAACTTCTGCACTTAAAGCGTTATTAAGCACCAAGCAAACAGAAATTGGTTCAAAGAGCTCAGTGTCTCAAGTGTGTAACCTTTCTGCGACGCAGAGTACAAAAGCTCAGCTGTCAAGTAAGACAGCCTCTACCTCAAAGGGAAAACCCCTTTTAGTATCCAAGACGCTTCCAGCGGAAGCGTCTAAATTTTTAAAATCTCCTCCGTCTGAGTCCAAGATCCACGATATGATAGGAGATTCATCGGCCCTAGAAAAGGGCTTTATACAAGTAAAAGGGAAAAAAGGGAAGGAGAAAATTGTGTTCGAAACGTAACTCCTCCGTTGCGAAATACCCTTTAATAGTTTAATTCAATGGAATGTTCGCGGGATCCGGTCTAGGTATGAAGATATAAAGATATTGATCCGGGATAAGTGTCCGTTTGCGCTTTGCCTGCAAGAGACGATGTTACAACCTGATATCCGATTATCCTTTCGTGGATACGAAATGTTTAGGAAAGATTCCCTGCATGGTGGCCCTGGTAATGGGGTTGCAATATTACTTCACCAGTCAATGCAAGGGATAAGTCTGGATATCCAAACGGATATTCAGGCTGTAGCAATCAGGATAACTGTCCCGGTGTCGGTTTGCGTGTGTAATGTTTATTTACCACCAAACACAGTCATTTCATACCTAGCCATGAGAGAATTGCTGGAACAGTTACCAGCTCCATATATCATCTTAGGAGATTTCAATGGTCACCATTATTCTTGGGGCTCCTCACTGTGCAATGGTAGAGGTCACATGGTGGAGAGGGTCCGGAGTGATTTAGACTTATGTCTATTGAACGATGGATCTGAAACATTCATGTCATCCTCAACAGGATCCTGGTCGTGCTTGGACCTTACTTTTTGTAGCCCGTCCATTGTTCCAAGGTTGATGTGGAGAGTACTGCCAGACCTGTATGGAAGTGATCACCGAACGGTGGTGGTCGAATTTTTTGACTACCAGCCTGTCGATGACCTTCCGAAACGATGGATTGAAAAGCTTGCACGGTGGGATGAGTTTTCAAGTTTAATGGAATCTGAATATGAAGATGATGATGATGCACGAAAGCTGTTGTCTTCCTTTGTAGAGAGGATGTCTGCAGCAGCTGCCCAGAGCATTCCTAAAACATCGGGAAAAGCACGGCGTCCGCCGGTACCTTGGTGGAATGATCGTTGTAAGGAGGCTCTTCGGGACCGCCGTAGGGCCCTGCGCATTTTTAGTCGCAGACCTACGGATGCAAACCTGGAAGCGTACCGAAGAGCTCGGGCCTGCTGTAGGCGTGTCTTTCTTGAGAGTAAGAGGGAGTCGTGGAGCCGTTACGTTGGAGATATTAGCAGGAGTACCCCTGTGACAACGGTATGGAGAAAACTGCGTTCGGTATGTGGAAGGACGTCTCCACATCGAATCGCAGGGTTGCAAGCTGACGGTTCTGTGATCACATCACAGTCCGACATCGCTAACGTGATTGGTTCCTTCTTTAAATCAGCTTCCCTCACGTCTTCATATTCAGTACAGTTTCAAAATTATAAGAAAACCATTGAATCTCTTCCTTTCTTTATAGCGGACTCGAATGATCCTCTAAACATTCCTTTTTCATTGCCAGAGCTTAGAAAAGCGCTCAAAGTATCTCGAAATACCTCACCTGGAGGAGATGAAATTACACTTTCGATGATAGCGCATTTACCGGATTCTGGGTTAAGGCAACTCCTACATGTTTTTAATAAAATATACGCTTCTAGAAAGCTTCCAAAAACTTGGAAAGAAGCAATTATTGTTCCGATCCTCAAACCTGGTAAAGATAAAACATTGGCCTCCAACTACCGTCCCATTTCCTTGACAAGTGTTGTTTGTAAGGTCATGGAAAGAATGGTGAACAGTCGTCTCATGTGGTATCTGGAAAAGAATAACTTCCTCGCTCCTGAACAGAGCGGTTTTCGGAGAGGGAGGTCTTCGACAGACCACTTGGTGGCCCTTGAGACGGCTGTCTGCAATGCGTTTGCATTGCGGCAGCGCCTCGTTGCCGTATTCTTTGATTTGAAAAAAGCATATGATACAGCTTGGCGACGAGGTATCCTCAATACCTTGCGGGATCGGGGCATCGCTGGAAACATGTTGGCCTTCATCAAGGACTTTCTAGATGAACGATCGTTCCGTGTAAGGGTTGGTCAGTGTCTGTCCGACAGGTTTGACTTGGAAAATGGTATACCGCAAGGAAGTGTAATTAGTTGTACCCTATTTGCGGTTGCCATAAACAATATTGTGAAAAGTTGCGTATACCCTGTTAAATGTTCGTTGTTTGTTGATGATTTTGCAATATATGTTGCATCTAGAAATGTTGTCTCAGCTGAACGAGCTCTACAGCTAACTATATACCGTCTTGAAGAATGGTCACGGCAGACTGGCTTTAGTTTTTCTCCTGAGAAGACTAAATGCATTCAGTTTTGCCGAATACGGACTGATAATGTTCCAAGACTGTATTTAATGGGTCAGGATATCGAAGTTAGCACTGAAATCAGGTTCTTAGGTGTTGTATTCGACAAGAGACTTACATGGGTTCCGCATATTAAAGACCTACGGGCTAGGTGCTTAAAGGTGGTTGATATTCTGCGTGTTCTTACAGGTACAGGTTGGGGTGCTGATAGATCATGTATGATAAGGTTCTACAAGGCTCTAGTGCGATCACGTATAGATTATGGCGCAGTAGCCTACTCATCTGCTACTTCCACTTCTCTGAGAATGCTTGACACAGTCCACAATTCATGTTTACGATTATCTACAGGTGCTTTCCGTTCTAGCCCTGTTGTCAGCATCTTAGTTGAAAGTGGAGAAATGTCGTTATTCAGACGTCGCCAGCAGCTTCTATTGACGTACTTTGCCAAGTTGAAAGCTAGACCTTACCATTTCTTGCATGACATCATTCTCAACAACCCGTGTCATGATTTGCATCTGATGAACGCCCGACAACCTTCACCATTCGGTGTAAGAGCGTTGGAGATATGCAACAACCTTGATATTGCGATTCCTCGTGTCTACCCATGTAATTCTTGTCTATTTCCACCCTGGACCATCGCTCAGTTACACTTTAACTTTGAGATGAGTAAATACTCAAAGGCAGGCACAAGCTCTGTGGTGTTTAATAGCATTTTCAGTGAGTTAGTTGAAGCTATTAAACCATCTACGGTTGTATACACTGATGGATCAAAGTCGGATGTTGGAGTTGGTTGCTCGTTTGTTGCTAATGGGAGAACCTATTTGTTTGGATTACCTGCGGGAACCAGTATTTACACGGCTGAACTTTATGCTATCAGCAAAGCTCTTTCTGTAGTCTGTGTGCGTGGGCGTCGGGTGTTGGTGTGCACTGATTCGCTCAGTGCTCTCCAGTCGATTAGTGATGTGTATTCACGCCACCCGCTAGTTGTGGACGTCCTCGGCACTGTGAAGGAGCTGAATGATAGAGGAGTATGCGTTGTTTTCTGCTGGGTTCCGGGTCATGCTGGAATCCCGGGAAATGAGGCTGCTGATTTGGCCGCTAAGGAGGCGGCTCGTCAACCGGCTTTCACGCAATATCTGACTATGTCTGATTTTGTGAGTCTGGTGAAGCGGGTCATCACGGATTCCTGGCAGGTAGAATGGACTGGCTCTCATGGCAACAAACTACGAGAAATAAAACCTATTGTTAAGCCTTGGCCTACGTCACTGAGGAAGAACAGAAGAGAAGAGGTTGTCATCGCGCGACTTAGAATTGGGCACACCAGATTAACCCATGGGTATCTCATGACGTCTGGTGATGCTCCAGTTTGTGGCAGATGCGATTGTCCTTTGACAGTCAAACATGTTTTGGTTGATTGCGTCTGCTACGCAGCTCTGCGTCGGCGATTTAAGATTCCCTCTGAATTAAGGAATATACTCGGTGACGAAAGCCCTATTTTGGATGCGGCTTTGAAATTTTTACGATCGATCAGTGTATACAACAGTGTCTAATATATTATGTTCTTTTACTCTTAGTTACCATATTGTATGTGTTTTATATTAGTTATAAGTTTATATTCATATGTGTTCATGTTAAGTGGCCTCTTTACAGCCCTTTGTGATCTTTTATGTCTGTGATTTTTTTTTTTAATTTTTTTTTGAATGAAATTTTTAATTTTTGGATTGTGATACTAGTTTTAAGGTTTTAATTTCATAAGTATTAATGTGATTTCTGTGTTTTTTCTTTCTAACTGTGATATTAAGTTTAAGTTTATGTGTTTGTTTTGTGTGTATTTAGAGTATTATAGCTTGTGCTGTGATATTAGCTTATAAGATTTTATTTATTATGTATCAGGCGATGATAACCTCGCAAAGGTTTTTCGCCTTAAAAAAAAAAAAAAAAAAAAAAAAAATAGCCCTGTTATCAGCATCTTAGTTGAAAGTGGAGAAATGTCGTTACACAGACGTCGCCAGCAGCTTATATTGACGTACTTTGCTAAGTTGAAAGCTAGACCTTATCATTTTTTGCATGATATGATTCTCAATAACCCTTGTCATGACTTGCATCTGATGAACGCCCGACAGCCTTCACCATTTGGTGTAAGAGCGTTGGAGATATGCAACAACCTCGATATTTCGATTCCTCGTGTCTACCCATGTAATTCTTGTTTATTTCCACCCTGGACCATCGCTCAGTTACACTTTAACTTTGAAATGTGTAAATTCTCAAAGGCAGACACAAGTTCTGTGGTATTTAATAGCATTTTCAGTGAGTTAGTTGAAGCTATTAAACCATCTACGGTTGTATACACTGATGGATCAAAGTCGGATGTTGGAGTTGGTTGCTCGTTTGTTGCTAATGGGAGGACCTATTTGTTTGGATTACCTGCGGGAACCAGTGTTTACACGGCTGAACTTTATGCTGTTAGTAAAGCTCTGTCTGTAGTCTGTGCGCGTGGGCGTCGGGTGTTGGTGTGCACTGATTCGCTCAGTGCCCTGCAGTCGATTTGTGATATATATTCACGCCACCCGCTAGTTGCAGATGTCCACGGCTCCGTGAAGCAGCTTAACGATAGAGGAGTAAGCGTAGTTTTCTGCTGGGTTCCGGGTCATGCTGGAATCTCGGGAAATGAGGCTGCTGATTTGGCCGCTAAGGAGGCAGCTCGCCAACCGGCCTTCACGCAATATCTGACTGTGTCAGATATCGTGGGCCTGGTGAAGCGTGTCATTACTGATTCCTGGCAGGTAGAATGGACTGGCTCCCATGGCAACAAGCTTCGTGAAATAAAAGATAATGTTAAGCCCTGGGATACGTCACTGAGGAAGAACAGAAGGGAAGAAGTTGTCATCGCGCGACTTAGAATTGGGCACACCAGATTAACCAATGGGTATCTCATGACGTCTGGTGATGCTCCAATTTGTGGCAGATGCGATTGTCCTTTGACAGTCAAACATGTTTTAGTAGATTGCATCTGCTACGCAGCTCTGCGTCGGCGATTCAAGATTCCCTCGGAATTAAGGTATATACTCGGTGACGAAAGCCCTATTTTGGACGTGGCTATAAAATTTTTACGATCGATTGGTGTATACAACTGTGTCTAATATATGTCCTATTAGTGTTACCCTATAGTATATGTTTTATATTAGTTATAAGTTTATATTTATATTATGTCTGTGTTCATATTGTGTGGCCCCTTTACAGCCTTTTGTGACCTTTTATGTCTGTGATATTTTCTTTCTTTTTTTTATGTAATATTTTATTTATTTTTGGTTGTGATACTAGTTTTTATGATTTTAATTACATATGTGTTAATGTTGTTTCTGTGTTTATTTTTCTAGCTGTGATATTAATTTTAAGTTTATGTGTGTATTTCTTTTTTGTGTTTTTAGCGTTTTTTAGCCTGTGATGTCTGTGATATTAGCCTATAAGATTTTTAACTATTATATATATATATATATATATATATATAAAAAAGGCGTTCTGCACTCGGGCTTTTTACACCCTTGTGTAGAACAACAGGCGATGATAACCTCGCCGAGGTTTTTCGCCTTTAAAAAAAAAAAAAAAAGTAATGGTAGTAAGTTTTAAACTACCATATGGTTTACCACCAAGAAGTATTTTGTTGGCCTGACAAGTTTTAACTATGTTTCTTAGTGTTGTACCCATTATTTTAGGAACGTGGTTCACACTTTCCTTTTTTTTAGTTCTACACTGCTTCCATAAATGTTTGAATTCACTAACTTGGAAAATACTGCAGAGTCTCCATCACTAATTATTGTCGTATAGCGAAGTTTGTAATCAATGGAGCGTTTCCACAAAATTACAGCAGCAGAAGTCTACATTTCTGGAGAAGAACAGTAATAATTTTGATCACACATGGACTTGTGGCCTTCATACCAAAAGTAATATGCTGGACTATTTTTACTCAATTCTGCTTTGGTATTTACACAATCACGGCAGAATTTTGATAATACGAAGTAATCAATAATTGAGTACTTAGTATTATCAAAATTATTGTAAGTCCTCTTTCTAGTTCTATCACGACACCCACTCCGTAAAGAGAAGTGTGCCCTCTTTTGTGCCAACTAGAATCAAAACTAACAGACCAGTCTAAAACACTATCAGTAACAGAACTATCCTGATTTTATAGTAAGCTCTTTCTCGTTGTGGGGCATCTGACAAATAAGCAGAAGCATTTTCTTTATAAATTTTATGAAAATCAAATAAATGCATTTGAAAAGCTACAGAACTCAAACAGGACATGTTCATTATTGTACTAAATTTCTCTAGAGAAGTGTATCCCTTTCCAATTGCTGTGAAAGCTTTTGTTATCCTCCTACTTATATCATTAGCTCGAGTTTCGGAATGTTTACAGATGAACGTGTTGAAATTGCTACTTCATCACAATATTTACATTTTAATCCATTTTTTTTTAGGGCGAAAAACCAGACGGTTATCATCGCCCGTTGTTCTACACGTGGGTGTAAAGGGCCCGAGTGTAGAACGTACTTGAATATAATATATACTTACTCATTTAATTTAATATAACTCCTAAAACTAAAAATATCATTTTTTTTTTTTTAAGGGCGAACAACCAGGGCGGTTATCATCGCCCGTTGTTCTACACACGGGTGTAAAGGGCCCGAGTGTAGAACGTACTAAAAACTAGAAATATCACAGAATAATATAAAATAAAATTTACATAAACAAAAAAATTTATATTAAAAACTTATCAGATAAACATACAAACACAAACTTAAATCTAATATCACAGTAGGAATAACCAACATTTATAACCTATCAATTAAATCTTACAAACTAGTATCACAGTAAACACAATATAAATTACATTAATATCACAATCCTCACAGATAAACAAAAGGCTGTAAAAGGGCCACGAAAATATAAAAACATACACAAATACACATATTAAATTAAACATAATACAAACACAAACATATAAATATATACTTATAACAACTAATATAAACATACACTATAAAATATAACTATTTACAACAAATAAAACATTTCAGATCACCCTAGACTGTCAGACACTATTGTACACACTAATGGATCGTAAAAACTTTAAAGCCGCGTCCAAAATAGGGCTATCGTCACCGAGTATACACCTTAATTCCGAGGGAATCTTGAATCGCCGACGCAGAGCTGCGTAGCAGATGCAATCTACTAAAACATGTTTGACTGTCAAAGGACAATCGCATCTGCCACAAATTGGAGCATCACCAGACGTCATGAGATACCCATTGGTTAATCTGGTGTGCCCAATTCTAAGTCGCGCGATGACAACTTCTTCCCTTCTGTTCTTCCTCAGTGACGTAGGCCAAGGCTTAACAATAGGTTTTACGTCACGTAGCTTGTTGCCATGGGAGCCAGTCCATTCTACCTGCCCGGAATCAGTGATGACACGCTTCACCAGGCTCACGAAATCTGACACAGTCAGATATTGCGTGAAGGCCGGTTGGCGTGCCGCCTCCTTAGCGGCCAAATCAGCAGCCTCATTTCCCGAGATTCCAGCATGACCCGGAACCCAGCAGAAAACAACGCTTACTCCTCTATCGTTAAGCTGCTTCACGGTGCCGTGGACATCTGCAACTAGCGGGTGGCGTGAATATATATCACTAATTGACTGCAGAGCACTGAGCGAATCAGTGCACACCAACACCCGACGCCCACGCACACAGACTACAGACAGAGCTTTACTAATAGCATAAAGTTCAGCCGTGTAAACACTGGTTCCCGCAGGTAATCCAAACAAATAAGTTCTCCCATTAGCAACAAACGAGCAACCAACTCCAACATCCGACTTTGATCCATCAGTGTATACAACCGTAAATGGTTTAATAGCTTCAACTAACTCACTGAAAATGCTATTAAATACCACAGAACTTGTGTCTGCCTTTGAGAATTGACACATTTCAAAAATATCACAGATAAAAAAAAATTCATAAATAAAATTTACAGTAAAGAACATTTATATTAAAAAACTTATAAGATAAACATACAAACACAAACTTAAATCTAATATCACAGTTGGAATAAACAATATTTATAAACTATCACATAAAAATCTTACAAACTAGTATCACAGCAAACAATATAATTTACATTAATATCACAGACCTAAAACATAAACAAAAGGCTGTAAAGGGGCCACGAAAATAAAAAACAACATACACAAATACACATATAAAATAAAAACAACATTAACATTTCCCCATTAGACATCTTTATATACACTGATGGATCTAAGAAATTTCAACGTTGAGTCTAAAACATGGCTATCGTCGCCGAGTACATCACGCAACTCGCAGGGCATTTTAAATCGCCGACGCAGAGCTGCGTAGCAGACGCAATCTACCAAAACATGTTTAATTGTCAAAGGACAATCGCATCTGCCACACACTGGAGCATCACCAGACGTCATGAGATACCCATGCGTTAATCTGGTGTGCCCAATTCTAAGTCGAGCGATGACAACTTCTTCCCTTCTGTTGTTCCTCAGCGACGTAGACCAAGGCTTAACGTCATGTTTGATATCACGTAGCTTGTTGCCATGGGAGCCAGTCCATTCCACCCGCCAGGAATCAAGGATGACACGCTTCACCAGACCCACGAAATCTGACACAGTCAGATATTGCGTGAAGGCCGGTTGGCGTGCTGCCTCCCTAGCAGCCAGATCTGCAGCCTCATTTCCCGAGATTCCAGCATGACCCGGAACCCAGCAGAAAACAACGCTTACTCCTCTATCATTCAACTGCTTCACGGTGCCGTGGACGTCCACAACTAGCGGGTGGCGTGAATACACATCACTAATCGACTGGAGAGCACTGAGCGAATCAGTGCACACCAACACCCGACGCCCACGCACACAGACTACAGAAAGAGCTTTGCTGATAGCATAGATTTCAGCTGAGTAAACACTGGTTCCCGCAGGTAATCCAAACAAATAGGTTCTCCCATTAGCAACAAACGAGCAACCAACTCCAACATCCGACTTTGATCCATCAGTGTATACAACCGTAGATGGTTTAATAGCTTCAACTAACTCACTGAAAATGCTATTAAACACCACAGAGCTTATCCCTGCCTTTGAGTATTTACACATCTCAAAGTTAAAGTGTAACTGAGTGATGGTCCAGGGTGGAAATAAACAAGAATTACATGGGTAGACACGAGGAATAGCAATATCGAGGTTGTTGCATATCTCCAACGCTCTTACACCGAAGGGTGAAGGCCACTTGGTGGCCCTTGAGACGGCTATTCGCAATGCGTTTGCATTGCGGCAGCGCCTCGTTGCTGTGTTTTTTGATTTAAAGAAAGCATACGATACAACTTGGCGACGAGGTATCCTCAATACTCTGCGGGTCGAAACGCCTTCCCTTCAGCTTCCTTTTCACGAGCGGGAACAAGAAGAAGTCCGGGGGGACAGGTCTGGGCTGTAGGGAGGGTGGGGAAGCACCGGAACCCCCATCTTGGCCAGTGCAGTGGTGCAGAGGAAGGCGGTGTGCGCCGGCGCATTGTCGTGATGAAGGGTCCAATTGTTGACGAGGTCGGGCCGAACCCGGGCGACGCGGTTTTTCAGCCGAAGGAGCACTTCTTTGTAAAATGCCGCGTTTACAGTGCTTCCTGGAGGTACAAACTCCTTGTGGACGATGCCTCGAGAGTCAAAAAAGATGATCAGCATGGTTTTCACCTTGGATTTCGACATGCGCGCCTTCTTGGGTCGTGGCGACTGCTTCGTGTGCCACTCCGCACTCTCTCTCTTGCCCTCAGGATCGTACTCAAAGCACCACGTTTCATCTCCTGTGATACAATTATCTAAAGTGTTATGTTATCCTGTTCGTCACTTTCCAGTACTTCACGACACTTTTCCACACGCAATTGCTTTTGTTCATCACTCAAAACCTTTGGAACCAGTTTGGCACACACTTTGCGCATTTCAAGTTTTGCGGTCACGATTTCCCGCACATTGTAATAAGTTAAATTTAACTCTTCACTGATCTCACGCAGACTAGCACGACGGTCAATGTTCGAAAATTCACGAACCCGGTTCACATCTTCGTCTGTTTGCGTCGTCGAAGGCCTTCCAGATCGCTGTTCGTCTTCGACGTCCTCCCGGCCTTCCTTGAACGACTTGTGCCACCGTTTTACCTGGGCACTGGACAGAGATTGGTCCCCGTAAGCCTCCTTGAGTAGCCCAATGGTTTCGGTACTCGTTTTGTTCAGCTTTACGCAAAATTTGATCGAGTAACGTTGATCCAACGATCGCTGCATTTTCGCCACTGCAAAATCGTAACACACTTTTAAAACAACTTTCACGCACGGAGCGATGTTGACTGCACCGCTGTTGCCAGTGAACTGGGACCGGTTTCCCGTGGAAGGGGAAGGTCCAACCTACATTTTCCCCCACCAGCCGATTCGGTTGGTCGCTTGCCAGACGCTCCGCGCGGGAAGGCTCATTACTTTTCAATCGAACCCTGTATAATTATGGTTTTTAGAATGTTTTTGTCCATGCATAAATATTTTGGGGATTCTGTCTCTGCACAGGTTGTTATTAGGCTTTTTTCAAAACCTCTCTGCCTCAAAGTACTGAAATTTAATAGCTGACTTACATCTGTACCATCGGAACTAGTGGAAGGCCCCGAAGTAGTCACTTTTAGTAGGAAGTGGTATAATTAAATGATTTTATGATTTAATTAAATTAAATGAATTAAATGACAGTCAAACGAGAGAACCATAACGTCAGGTTCTTTCTCTTTTAAAAGCGTAAAGAATGCTTTTGCTCGCCTTTTGTGTATGATTTTTCGCCCTATAATTTCATATTTTTTATCCGAACCATTTTCTAATTTTATTCTTTCGTTAATTTCTATACATGTAAAACACATGTCTACGCGAGGACTTCCAAACCCAATGTTAAATTTACGGTTAAATATAAATCTAAAAAAACATTCCTTAATCATAAGACTTTCATCTTCCACACGTTCAAGATACATTTTATGCGGTTTCGAAATATTCAGCTCGGATGGAAGATATTTTCACCCAGTTTTTGATCTGCAGTAATGTAATTCACTGCATGTAAGTGAAGAAATGAATGAAATCACAGATTCTTTTTTTGTAATAAATTTCTGTGAAGTATGATCTCCACCTCTTTTTTCAACAGGAGCATTTCCGGTCTCAGCAAAAGTTTTTGTTACAAATTCAATTCTTGATCGCGTTACTTGCAAAATACTTAGAAACGCTTTCTGACAAACAGGAATGAGATGGTTCTGGCGTTTATTTACAAAATATTTTGTTTGAAATGTTTTGACTTCACGGCTGTGGGTTGTGGCTCTACGTCTTTTACTGGCATAGCTTTGCAATAATGTAATAAATGTGTTTTGTGAAGCCCTATCCTTATTGTTATAAAACATTTTATGAAAATTGAGACACTGATGCATTGTCAGAACTGAACAGCGAAAACTCTTGGTATGGTGCCCACAATCAGGATATTGAGGAAGAGCATGCGGTCCATATCTGCAAATAAAAATATAGATATAGCCCAGTTGAAAAATACAACTTGTGGGCAGCGCTAACCTCAAAACAGGATCACTATCTTATTTAGGGCAATTCTCTCTCAATTTAAATCTAACGGAGCGCAACAGAATTACATAAAACTAAATTTTAAATGAAAAATTTCCAACTAACCTCAACTTCTTAGCTACATTTCGTTTCAATTTTTCCGGTCTATGCACGTGTTTTCTCGCTTTACTAGGAGAAACTGGCGAAGGCGTTTCACTACATTCCATTTTTAAAAACTACAATTAAATACTTTTTTATTAGAAATCTAAAACAATTCAACTACAGTACTACGAATAGAACAATAACCCATACAAAGCGGCTTACATAACCTCACAACATTGTGCCATTTTTTAAAACTACATAAAGGCCTCTGATTGGCTGAAACGGATATTGCTGGCTTTGCTATTAAGAAAGCCTAAAATCGATATGAAGCCTTTGCAACTAAGGCTAATATTTAAACATAAAAGTAAATAACAAACAGCTGTTTTTGCATTAAAATAAAATAACCAACGCATATATACGAAAACACCGAATCCAATGCTACCAATAACTCAATTTCGAAAAAAATTGGAGATAGCTGACTTTGCTTTTAACCTCCTCAAATACTCTATACAACATACCTACGAAGTACTGCACTGTAGTGATATTATTACAACTAAAACAGAATGAAACGCATTTCAAAACAAAAAAGAAGATCATGGCTCTATCTTGTTTCGTTTTCATGCTAGAGATTACCCCCAGGGGCACCATTCTTATATACCGGTATATGAATGCTCGTCCATGCATATAAATGTGGGTGTACGGGAGTGGCAACCCCGGAGCCCCAGCTAAGAGCTAATCTCATTTAAAACTATACACTGGTTGCTCTTACGCTACACGCAACAATAATACTACATCACACACACCACACTTCTTTCAACACACACATTTACATACTCTTACACACAACACATGCACTATGTTATCTTAAACACAATTACAGCGCTGGCGAGGATGGGATGCGGGCTGGTCATGCGTAACCCTTTACGAATTGTGGAAGGTCTGTATGTATTGTGGTTATGCTGCTGTGAGCTTGCTCTGCCGAGGCTTTGCGCCATCCTTTAGCCCCTCCGGTCGCTTCGGTACTGTAGCGAGAAGTGGTCCATTGGTAGGAGTGTCGGAGGTCTTACTACTGCGTGCAAGCCTCTGGGACTTCGGTATCAGTGGGTCAGGCAGTATCTGACTCTCCGGGCCAGGTGAAATATGTGGTCGCCCGCACGTTGCCTCCACGATGACTGGAAAACCAGTACAGAAGACGTCTACTAAGCAACCTTCCCCCGGAGTGAAAAGACTATGGTCAAGCTTGTCTGACGGTAGTGATAGAAAGTGATGAAATCAGTAATACAGAAAAATCTTTCATTGTCCGTTGTATTACAGAAGAAGGGTCGTTTTTAAGAGTTTCCCCCTTCATAAATAATAGGTCGGTACAGTCGGTTTGTGGCTCGCCTTACTAAACAGAAGACAATAGTAAACCACCTCACTGCTCGCTATTTTACTCAGTAAAACCTCTAGAGGTTCAAACCAACTTTTCATAGCTTATAATTAATGAAATCCATGATTGAAACTGTTAGTTCACCCCGTCCGTCATCAGTACTATACTTATATTGTTCAACACTTAATAAAAACATAATTATCCGTTTTTCATCAATTTTATAATGTTAAAAAGGTTTGTTAAACCTATCTGTTTAATTTTTAACCACATGAGCAGCAAAATCCAACATCTGGTGGGTTTTCTCTCTGATTATTACAACCGATTAAAATTATTTGCAGAATTTAAAATTTATAAAAAAATTTATTAACAATTTAAACTTGCAACAGTCAGTGTAACTGACTACTACAAAATTCATTCAAATATTATCCATGGTGCCAAGTAAGATGGTTGATTGTCTGAGTAGGTATGTAATAGGTATACTAGTTTTGTCTTATTTGTGTTTTAATCCTTGAAGCAAAAATAAGTTGTACACAACGACACTAATCCTTTAATGTATAAAAATATTTCCCTTCACACCAAAAACCTTGAAGCCAAAAAAATATTTACATCAAAACTAATGTTCTGCCAACCACTTGATTTAAAGGTAGGATCTTTAGTTTTAAGTTGTGTTAGAATCACAAATCGTAAACAATTTTAAATAATATATTGAAGAAAAAATCAAAAACTTACTTGTATTAATTAATTTCTTCAATTCGCAACTCCCTGCTGCTTGAGTATTTAAAAACCAACTTCGAGAACTCTACATTGTTTAGTTCTTCGGCGGTAAAAGTATATCTTTTTGGGAGGAAAACATCAAATTCCTCCTCCTCATCCTTCTGCGTACAAACTACCGTGTCACCGTACTTTGTTACTACGGGGAATATCACTACTATATTATATTTATAGTCCCTCTTTAATTGACTCAACTTTCTAGTGCCCCACTCCGATTGCACGCTGAATTTTTCGACGAATGCTTGTGTAGCTATGGTTAACATAACACTGATTACTTACACATTTACCCTTGTATAAATACATAAACCCCCACCACCACTCCATGCCCATGAAACTAACTACTTTGTTTTTGTTGTACAGGACCTTTATTGCATGTGAACTGGAATGTTTTTTGTCGTCACGTTTTATCATTTCTAATTTATTCCAGGCATTTTTCCCCGGTACGAAAACTAACTTGTAAACATCAGAATAAAAAAATTTATTTATGTAATTAAAATTTTGTCAAAATTCTTTTAATATAAAATCTTTATCAATCTCATATTTAAAATTAATTTTCAGTGCGCAAAAAGAATATTTTTTTTTTGTAAACTATACTTTGTAACGGTAATTACAAAATATTATTGGCGCAGGTACTCAGATAAAAGAAATTAAACAACAAGATTAATGGAGTGCTCAGAATAGAATTTAATATCAAACTTTCAAATTTAAAAGAAGGTTAAAATTATACATACAAATAAAAGATAAAAAATCTTGGCCAAGAGAATTTACATTAAAATTACAATTATACTGGTTAAGTGTTCAAGTAAACAATATAATAAGAGTCCAATAAATGGTGCATTATTTAAATAAGATAACAATTCACGAGAGACAAGTTCAACACCGCTATTGCACCTACATTAGATAAAATAAAAGGCACATATTACCGCATTAATTGAAGACGCATTTGTGTTTAATACACACTCTTACTTCATGGGTTAATGGTTTCCTCCTGTGATTTGGGGTTTCGACTCCGAACGACAGCAAATATTGCAGCGGTAATACGGCGATTGTGCAGCGAATGTTTACACTAGAAAATAGAAAAAAAACAACCAAAACTTTCTTAGTAATTTATACAGACAATACTTTAGTAATTAAATTTTAAAAATAATCAAATAATAAAGAAAGCTTTTACAAAAGAAAAATTCTGAGCACGTTGCAAAAAATAGCCTTTCCGACGACCGTTGACTGCCTTCAGGACAAGATCTGGCAAATAAAGACAAAAGACAAAGCTATTTCTAGACGACGCCATTTCAAAACAAAGGAAGCTGCAATTCCTAAAAACAAAACAATTTGGTTTATAAATAAGTTATAAAATCAACTCGCCTTTAAATCTCTCGAGACGGCATGATTTTAAAAGAACAGGCACTCCACGAATTTACATACTAATAAATAAACATACTACTAATAATCAACCAAGACGGTCACCCATCTCCAAACTACGCCTGCCACGCCCAGAAACGCACGCCAAGAAGAACACCGAGTCAAGCATTCCACATCAGGTCTCAGAAACGATTGTACAGAAGCAACCGTCACCATCCAACCGGTCAACGCCCTCGCTCCCCCCTCCAGGTACTATGGAAGGAGAAAACAAGTACATCACCCCATATCTAGATGTATAACAAAGAACAAACCTACACGCACGTCTCGACCAGAATAATACAATAGACAAGGAAAGAATAGAAAATAATATACAATAATATAAAATCTGCAGCAAAATATGAATAACTACCATACTATTATTACCAGACTGGATTATGAAAAAAAACTTTTCTTTTAAAAATACTGTGACTTGAGAACGTCACAACTTACTCTCTAATCCATGGAAATAGGTATTGAAAATTTCTACGTAATATATTGAAATGGTAATATATCTTTCTAAATGCATTGAATATGTATCAGTTTTTGCTTTTACAAAATGCGGAAATAAAATTAAACCGACAATTAAATTTTCGGTGAAGTGTTCCATTAACTATTGATTCAATCGGGGTTAAGCAATCCTTACAGAAATACTCCATGTCATTAATAAGAATTCCACTATAACCGTAGTAAGAAACATAAAAAGATTTATTACTTACGTTAAAATAATCACATATGTAATAAATCTTTCTCGCATAGTGTTAGGTGACACTCTTCATAGTGTTAGGTGACTGACGTAAGACAGTCTTAGTTTCCGCTTAGCAATTGATTGAAAAACTCGACACTCAAAGTAGGTTATTTCAAGAGATTCCTAATCTAAAAAATTAAATTCTTTTCCCAAATATCAAAATTGCGTACGACATGATCATTCATGGTTGCGAATGTAAATTTAACACAAATTTTCGTATTTGTATTTGAAGAACAATTATGACTGGTCTTCAATGTAAGGTAATTAAGTCTGTAATTAACTGTTCTTTTAAGACAATTTAGATTATTAATCAAACTTAATTTTATAAAGTTAACCTTGCGCACAGGATATAAGGTTTGTTATCAGCGGTAGACCGTAAAAATATACGAGTAAACACAAGGTTTTACATAAAGACAAACCTTAACTTGTATACAAAACAAAATTAACTTTAAATGTGAGATAAATTAATAATAAAAATAACCATTAATAATCAAAATGATTAATCATATTAACAGCATATTCTTCTTAATACAATGGTAAATTATTTTCACATAGGCTTTCAAATTTTTTTATCAAACTTATTTGTAAGTGGTCGGCTGTCTGAATAAGATATAAAATGTTTAACGTTAATTTAAAACAAGGTTATAATCTATGTAGTAGATTGTGAGAAAGGAACAATGTTAATTTTAAACCGTTGACAGTGAGAACAAAATACACAATGTAACGTATCAAGATATACGTATTTATATAATTATACATCCTAACTAAATCATGTATAATATATCGCTCAAATTAATGGTATAGACCTTCACCCATCTCATCCTGCATGTCAGGATGTAGAGCAAGAAGCAGACAAGTTCATACATACATGAAAAAAAATAATTATGTAAAATGTATTGCACTGTCGTCACAACTTTAGAATAAATTTCTAAAATCAAATAGGTAACCAATAGAACATAGCTATGGTAACCAATTTGAGTGTAGATATTTAAACTTGGCCTTCGAGCCAATAGACAAAACTATAAATAATTATTTTTCAATAATTTCCAAAATTATATTTTACCTAGGAGTTTACAGTGTATATGTCTGTCTCTTAAATGTATTGTGTTGTTATGTGTTATATGTTGTTATTCATCTCTTACTTACCTTACTCTTCTCATATTAAATTACTTCATTACTCCTCATCATGCTTAGCTTTTCTGACCACTTGACAACTACCATCACACATGGTCACAAAAGGTTCTTGATTACATTGTGTTGGAGCGGTACAAATGTTGTACCTATGATTCGATCCGTCACAAGTCTCAATATGGAACACTAATTTATGTTCCTCCTCCTTCCACAGGTCGAAATCTCGTCCTGGACTACGCCCACTAACTTCCTGTGACCTCTCAAAAAGACCGGGGCTTAGTTAAAAGAGCCAGTGCAACTGTCCGTCACAACATTCAAAATGGTTCCTTGCTTCATGATCTGCCCATGAATCCATTGTGATGCACTAACTTCTAGCTTGCCTTAATTTATACTGACCGTATCTCCTCTTTTTACAAAACCTGCACAAAAAATTACAGGAGAAATATATGTTTTAACATAATAAGTGTACACGTTTTCCACACCACCCTGACCAGTCACACCCAAAATGTTAACATTTGGTAATTTTTTGCAAAAAGTAGCAAATATTAACGTACAAAGTATTCCTGGGAAGGACGCGTACTTTGGTGCTTAAGTTCTTCTTTTACTGATCAAACTTGTTAAGAGAAATGGCTGCTTTCATGAATGTACGCGTTCGTAAAACCTTTAGGGAACGTCGAACAATCAGTGATAATCGGTACAAGGGATTTCTTTGATTCGAAAGGGAATCAGTTCAGTATATAACTAATCTGTTTTAACCGGAAATAAATGAAACACGAGGTGGAGCTCTTAAGTGCACAACAAAAAATGGAAATATTTCTAAGGTATCTCGCTGATCCAGGATTTCAAAATGGTGTTAGTGAAGATTTCGGGGTGCATAGAACTACTGTTACCAAAACATTTAATTACGTTCTTGAGAGGATGACTAGTAAAGCTGCAGATTGATTTTCCGGATTCATTGTCCGCGGAGTGTTGATGAAATTATAAAAGCAAAAGAAAAATGGAGTAATAGGTTCAAGATTCCAAGTGTAATAAGTGTTGTGGATTGTACACATGTAGAGATAAAAAAAAACCAACAGCCTTTGGTGATTGCTATATCAATAGGAAGGGTTACGCTAGTATTAATATTCAAATAACGTGCGACGCAAGCGAGAAAATAACAAGTGTAGATGCTTCTTGTCCGGGTATTACCCATGATAGTAGGATTTGGAGGAGAAGCGTTATTTGTAATGAGATTGTAAGATTAAATGGCACTTGTTGTTGGTTGGGAGATAGCGGGTATGGTATAACTCCTTGGCTGCTAACACCTTTCAGGAATCCTCGGTCTAGGGAAGAACAACTTTATAACAAACAACACTCTAAAGCTGCGTTGACACGAGGCCAGTAAATAGGCAGGTTACTTGAAGCAAGTATCCTGACGTAGGTAACCTGACTGGCAGTGTTCCTTCGTCCTGTCCACATGCAATCAGTGGCTGTGGCAACCTGCTTGTCAGTTTTGAAAAAAAAATGGCTGAGTGTGCATCGTCCGTTTTGACTCAAGATGAGGTTAATGAAATATTACGTAATACGTTACAAGAGTTTGTTTGTGAGTCAAGTGCAATGCTGTTGGAAGAATTACAGAGAAAGAAATTGTAGGTTAGGGATTGGTTAAGTAGGAGAGACACATGGTGCGTCAATACAGTTACTTACAGAACTGCGAAGAGAAGACCCAGCTGAGTACCGGGCTTGTTTACGAATGTCACATGAAAGATTCGATCATCTTCGTGGACTTGTAGAGCCTTTGATTTCAAAACAAAACATGACAATAAGAGATGCTCTGCCTGCCAAATTGAAGTTAGAAATTACCTTATCGTATTTAACAACAGGAAACAGCTTTAGGGGTCTACAACAGTTTTTCCGAGTTTCAAAGTCAGCGATTTCAAGATTTATTCCTGAGGTGTGTGTTGCTCTATACAGTTGCCTGGAGGAGTATATAAAGGTACGTAATTAAAATATTAAACTCTATACACTGTGTCCAGCTTCGACTGTCGGAAATTTTATGGGGTTATTGATTAGGTAAATACAAGGTATTTACCTGAAATATTCAATAAAAAATCTGTTGAGAAATCGTACAAAAAATTAACAAGAATGTTTTGAACTGCCGCTTACCGCTTTTCATTGATATTAGAATTCGTTTCGAGTTACGCAACAAAAACAACATCATTCGCTTGTTCATGAACCAATTTTCAAAATTTACATGTCGTTGGATTTGTTACTAAATGTACTGGACAGTCGAAGCTGGACGCTTTGTATATACATATATTTTAAAGATACCCGTGTAATTTATTTTTTTCTGAATACAAAACTACATCATATTAATATAAGAAATTATACTATTGAATAAAACGTAAAACTGCATAAAACAAACAAGTTTGCTGCGTATCTTGAGTATTATATCCAAGTGTTGCGAATGCTTCTCCTATGGTTTCATTCAGTCCGCCAGTAGGATTTGGACTATTTTCCGAGGCGTTATTTTCCATTGACTCATCTGTGGTCCACAGGTACACACTGGTAGGCCTACTACAGGTAGTTGAAGTTGATGGAGTAGAGAATGACGTTGGTGTAGAGTAAGCTAAGTCAGCCAACCGACACTCTGTTAAAATTGAATTTATGCGCCCAACAGCCAATATAGCTTGACGATTGCTTAATTTGTTCAATTGAGCGGCTACATGGTTACCAAAAATCTCGTGCTCATTTTCCTCTTGGGGTTTCAGACTTTCACTTAAGGTTTTTAATTCACGTGCTGTATTTGCTATCTGTTGGATTCTAGACTTTGGCTTGAATTTTTTGGACCTGGAGGAATACCAGGTGATGTAACTGAGCGTCTGGACCTTCCCTTCATAAATTTCAAAATTAGACACATATCCACTCTGGGCTTCTGACAAAATGAATAATTTCATGCCATATTTATTTGGTTTTAGTGGCATGAAAACTTTGAGAAATATCCTACCTCTGTAGGGGCAAATACCCTCATCAATTGTAACATTTTCTTGAGGGGTATATGCATTTTTAAATTTCATTCTCAACGTTTCAATCAGTGGACGAATTTTGTGAAGGGGGTCATATCCTGCTTCGCCTTTCGCTTTCATATTTCTATTGTCATTGTTATGCCAATGAGCAAGTATCAATAGAAATCGGTCTTTTGATAACACTTTTGGACAAAAATTGCACGAGACAACGGGACTTGTTGACCAGTGGTCTGTCAACCGTGGCCTACTAGAGATACCCATGTGTAACAAAATGGCAATAAACTTTCTCATTTCCAGAAGTGTCACCGTTTTCCATGACCTCAACCTACTTTTAGGTGCAAGTTTATTAGCTGCGCGCAATTTACGTATCTTATCCCTAGCATATTTATTTGATTGTTCCTTCATGTGAGAAAAAAAATCATTTTCTAAAAAGTAATTGAAAAGGTCTACAACCGTACAAGAGTCCCCCCCAGGGGGCACCCATTCTTATATATATGAATGCTCGTCCATGCATATATATGTGGGTGTTCGGGTGTGGCAACCCCGGGACCCCAGCTAAGAGCTAACCTTATTTCAAAACTATACACAGGTTGCTCTTACACTACACACAACAATAATACTACATCACACACACCACACTTTCTTTCAACACACACATTTACATACCCTACACTCAACACATACACAAAGTTTTTCTTACACACATTTATAATGCTGGCGAGGATGGGATGCGGGCTGGTCGTGCGTAACCCTTTCCGGATTGGAAGGTCTGGACTGTGGTTGTGCTGCTGTGAGCTTGCTCTGCCGAGGCTTTGCGCCATCCTTTAGCCCTTCCAGTCGCTTCGGTACTATGGCAAGAAGTGGACCATGGGTAAGAGTGTCGGAGCTCTTACTGCTGCGTGCGAGCCTCTGGGACGTCGGTATCAGTGGGTCAGGCAGTACCTGACTCCCCGGCCCGGATGAAATACGTGGGAGATGGCTGCCGGGAGTACTCGGCCGGGTCCTTCTTTTTACTAGGGACCTGCGGCGTGCGCGGGTCATCTCTCCGCCCGCACCCTGCTTTCACGATGACTGGAAAAGCACTAAAGATAATGTCAAATAAACAATCTTCCCTCGGATGTAAAAGACTATGGTCTAGCTTGTCTGACGATAGTGATAATAGTGGTGTATTAAGTAACACGGACAAATTTTTCGTTGTTCGTTGTGTTGCAGAAGAAGGGTCGCTATCAAAAGTTTCCCCCTTCATTATTAACAGGTCTGTGCAGTCGGTTTGTGGCTCCCCACATTCAATTAAAAAACTAAGGAATGGTACTTTGTTAATTGAAACAACGTCTGCGAAGCAAAGTAGCAGCGTTGTTAAAATTACACAAATAGGAAGTACTGCAGTCACTGTTGAACCGCATAGATCCCTCAACTCATCTCGAGGAGTGGTTTACTCTCGAGATATACATGATATGTCTGAGGCTGAGTTATTGGAGGAGCTTACCCCCCAGCGAGTGACGCAAGTCAAAAGAGTTACGCGTCGGGAAAATGGTATTGATGTCGGTACCCCGACACTTATCATAACATTTTCCACCCCACAACCTCCAGATCGTCTAAAGTTGGGTTACTTGTCTGTTCGAGTGAGACCGTATGTCCCAAACCCTCTGCGCTGTTTTCAGTGCCAGGAATACGGACATACGAAAATTAACTGCAAGAAACCTGCGATATGCGCAAAGTGCAGTTCACCTGACCACTTAGACAGCGAATGCACTTCTGAAACAGAACTGTGTGCAAACTGTAAAGGAAGTCATTCTGCGAGGTCTCGGGAATGCCCTAAGTATAAAGAAGAACGGGAAATTCAGAAAATTTCGTCTGAACAGAAGCTTTCCTTTCCCGCTGCCCGGAGCGAGTACAGAAAACTAAATAGCATTCGAAATGCAGTCCAGCCTGACATTTCGTTTGCAACTGCAACTAGTGTTCAGCCTCGTGTGTCTGGTGAGTGCTCGTCATGCGTAGAGTTGAAAAGTGTTGTTGAGAACCTAACTAAACAGGTTGCTTCCCTAACTTCTGCACTTAAAGCGTTATTAAGCACCAAGCAAACAGAAATTGGTTCAAAGAGCTCAGTGTCTCAAGTGTCTAACCTTTCTGCGACGCAGAGTACAAAAGCTCAGCTGTCAAGTAAGACAGCCTCTACCTCAAAGGGAAAACCCCTTTCAGTATTCAAGACGCTTCCAGCGGAAGCGTCTAAATTTTTAAAATCTCCTCCGTCTGGGTCCAAGATCCACGATATGATAGGAGATTCATCGGCCCTAGAAAAGGGCTTTATACAAGTAAAAGGGAAAAAAGGGAAGGAGAAAATTGTGTTTGAAACGTAACTCCTCCGTTGCGAAATACCCTTTAATAGTTTAATTCAATGGAATGTTCGCGGGATCCGGTCTAGGTATGAAGATATAAAGATATTGATCCGGGATAAGTGTCCGTTTGCGCTTTGCCTGCAAGAGACGATGTTACAACCTGATATCCGATTATCCTTTCGTGGATACGAAATGTTTAGGAAAGATTCCCTGCATGGTGGCCCTGGTGGTGGGGTCGCTATTTTACTTCACCAGTCAATGCAGGGGATAAATGTGGATATTCAGACGGATCTTCAGGCCGTAGCAATCAGGATAACTGTCCCGGTGTCGGTTTGCGTGTGTAATATTTATTTACCACCAAACACAGACATTTCATACCTTGCCATAAGAGAATTACTGGAACAGTTACCAGCTCCATATATCGTCCTAGGAGATTTCAATGGTCACCATTATTCTTGGGGCTCCTCACTGTGCAATGGTAGAGGTCACATGGTGGAGAGGGTCCGGAGTGATTTAGACTTATGTCTATTGAACGATGGATCTGAAACATTCATGTCATCCTCAACAGGATCCTGGTCGTGCTTGGACCTTACTTTCTGTAGCCCGTCCCTTGTACCACGGTTGTTGTGGAGAGTACTGCCAGACCTGTACGGAAGTGATCATCGACCGGTGGTGGTCGAGTTTTTTGACTATCAGTCTGTCGATGACCTTCCAAAACGATGGATAGAGAAGCTTGCACGGTGGAATGAGTTTTCAAGTTTGATGGAATCTGAATATGAAGATGATGATGATGCACGAAGCCTGTTGTCTTCCTTTGTGGAGAGGATGTCTGCAGCAGCTGCCCAGAGCATTCCTAAAACATCGGGTAAAGCGCGGCGGCCGCCGGTGCCTTGGTGGAATAATCGGTGTAAGGAGGCTCTTCAGGACCGCCGTAGGGCCCTGCGCATTTTTAGTCGCAGACCTACGGATGCTAACCTGGAAGCTTACCGAAGAGCTCGGGCCTGCTGTAGGCGTATCTTTCTGGAGAGTAAGAGAGAGTCGTGGAGCCGTTATGTTGCAGATATTAATAGGAGTACCCCTGTGACAACGGTGTGGAGAAAACTGCGGTCCGTGTGTGGAAGGATGTCTCCGCACCGAATTGCAGGGTTGCAAACTGACGGTTCCGTGATTACGTCACCAATCGACATTGCGAATGCAATTGGTTCTTCGTTAAGATCAGCATCTCTCACGTCTTCATATTCAATTCAATTTCAAAATCATAAGAAAACCATTGAATCTCTTCCTTTTCATATAGCGGACACAAATGATTCTCTGAACATTCCTTTTTCAATGCCTGAACTAAGAAAAGCGCTCAAAGTTTCTCGAAATACCTCGCCTGGAGGAGATGAAATTACACTTTCGATGATAGCGCATTTACCAGACTCCGGGTTAAGGCAACTCCTACATATCTTTAATAAAATATACGCTTCTAGAAAGCTTCCAGAATCTTGGAAAGAAGCAATTGTTGTCCCGATCCTCAAACCTGGCAAAGATAAAATGTTGGCCTCCAGCTATCGCCCCATCTCTCTGACAAGTGTTGTATGTAAGGTGATGGAAAGAATGGTGAATAGTCGTCTCATGTGGTATCTGGAAAAGAATGACTACCTCGCACCTGAACAGAGCGGTTTTCGGAGAGGGAGGTCTTCGACAGACCACTTGGTGGCCCTTGAGACGGCTATCTGCAATGCGTTTGCATTGCGGCAGCGCCTCGTTGCCGTATTCTTTGATTTGAAAAAAGCATATGATACGGCTTGGCGACGAGGTATTCTTAATACCTTGCGGGAGTGGGGCATCGCTGGGAACATGTTGGCCTTCATTAAAGACTTTCTGGATGACCGATCATTTCGTGTAAGGGTTGGTCAGAGTTTGTCAAACAGGTTTGATTTGGAAAATGGTATACCGCAGGGGAGTGTAATTAGTTGTACCCTTTTTGCGGTTGCCATTAACAATATTGTGAAAAGTTGCGTATACCCTGTTAAATGTTCGTTGTTTGTAGATGATTTTGCGATATATGTTGCATCTAGAAATGTTGTTTCAGCTGAACGAGCCCTACAGCTTACTATATACCGTCTTGAGGAATGGTCACGGCAGACTGGCTTTAGTTTTTCTCCTGAGAAGACTAAATGCATTCAGTTTTGCCGAATACGGACTGATAATGTTCCAAGACTGTATTTAATGGGTCAGCATATCGAAGTTAGCACTGAAATCAGGTTTCTAGGTGTTATATTCGACAAAAGACTTACATGGGTTCCGCATATAAAAGACCTACGGGCTAGGTGCTTAAAGGTGGTTGATATTCTGCGTGTTCTTACAGGTACATGTTGGGGAGCTGATAGATCATGTATGATAAGGTTCTACAAGGCTCTAGTGCGATCACGTATAGATTATGGCGCTGTAGCGTACTCATCTGCTACTCCCACTTCGCTGAGAATGCTTGACACGATCCACAATTCATGTTTACGATTGTCTACAGGTGCTTTTCGTTCTAGCCCTGTTGTCAGCATCTTAGTTGAAAGTGGAGAAATGTCGTTACACAGACGTCGCCAGCAGCTTATATTGACGTACTTTGCCAAGTTGAAAGCTAGACCTTATCATTTTTTGCATGACATCATTCTCAACAACCCTTGTCATGATTTGCATCTGATGAATGCCCGATTGCCTTCACCATTCGGTGTAAGAGCGTTGGGGATATGCAACAACCTCGGTATTGCGATTCCTCGTGTGTACCCATGTTATTCATGTCTCTTTCCACCCTGGACCATCGCTCAGTTACACATTAACTTTGAAATGTGTAAATACTCAAAGGCAGACACAAGTTCTGTGGTATTTAATAGCATTTTCAGTGAGTTAGTTGAAGCTATTAAACCATCTACGGTTGTATACACGGATGGATCAAAGTCAGATGTTGGAGTTGGTTGCTCGTTTGTTGCTAATGGGAGAACCTATTTGTTTGGATTACCTGCGGGAACCAGTGTTTACACGGCTGAACTTTACGCTATTAGTAAAGCTCTGTCTGTAGTCTGTGTGCGTGGGCGTCGGGTGTTGGTGTGCACTGATTCGCTTAGTGCCCTTCAGTCGATTACTGATTTATATTCACGCCACCCGCTAGTTGTAGATGTCCACGGCACCGTGAAGCAGCTTAACGATAGAGGAGTAAGCGTTGTTTTCTGCTGGGTTCCGGGTCATGCTGGAATCTCGGGAAATGAGGCTGCTGATTTGGCCGCTAAGGAGGCGGCACGCCAACCGGCTTTCACGCAATATCTGACTGTGTCAGATTTCGTGGGCCTGGTGAAGCGTGTCATCACTGATTCCTGGCAGGTGGAATGGACTGGCTCTCATGGCAACAAGCTACGTGATATCAAACATGCCGTTAAGCCTTGGCCTACGTCGCTGAGGAACAACAGAAGGGAAGAAGTTGTCATCGCTCGACTTAGAATTGGGCACACCAGATTAACGCATGGGTATCTCATGACGTCTGGTGATGCTCCAGCGTGTGGCAGATGCGATTGTCCTTTGACAATAAAACATGTTTTGGTAGATTGCATCTGCTACGCAGCTCTGCGTCGGCGGTTTAAAATACCCTGCGAGTTGCGTGATGTACTCGGCGACGATAGCCATGTTTTAGACTCAACATTGAGATTTCTTAGATCCATCTGTGTATATAAAGATGTCTAATGGGGAAACGTTAATGTTGTTTTTATGTTATATGTGTATTTGTGTGTTTTATTTTTTTTTTTATTTTCGTGGCCCATTTACAGCCTTTTGTTTATGTTTTAGGTCTGTGATATTAATGTTAATTATATTGTTTGCTGTGATACTAGTTTTTAAGATTTTTATGTGATAGTTTATAAATGTTGTTTATTCCAACTGTGATATTAGATTTAAGTTTGTGTTTGTATGTTTATCTTATAAGTTTTTAAAATAAATGTTCTTTACTGTAAATTTTATTTATGAATTTTTTCTTTATCTGTGATATTTTTAGTTTTAGGAGTTATATTTAAATAAAAAAGTATATATTATATTCAAGTACGTTCTACACTCGGGCCCTTTACACCCGCGTGTAGAACAACGGGCGATGATAACCGTCTGGTTTTTCGCCCTAAAAAAAAAAAAAAAAAAAAAAAAAAAAAAACGTACAAGAGTCAAGCCCTACATCATTACAAATGCATGTATCTCCTGTAAACACAGTAATAGTTGGGACACTATCTTCTTGACTCCACCCATCGTTGCTGTGAGTATCATTGGGCCTACGCACGTGTCTCACAGCTACAGCTACAGGCCTATCTGGAAGTTCATCAACTTCACTTTCTTCATCTTCTTCCTCTACCAGCTCGTCCTCCTCTGAAAATTAGAGGAGAAAAAAATGTATATAATAAATTGATTAGCCTATCCATTATATGAAAAATGAACAATATAATCAAGCCCAATGATAGAAAAGTTGAATTATAAAATTAACAGTATAGCGTACCAAAATAAGTTTTATTTTCTGTTGTATTTAATTTAGAATAGTGATGGGCAATTTTGTTATAGGCTAAATACATATATTATGTATATAGAAAATATATACGTACATATGCGTATAAAAACAATCCAAACACAGTCACATTGAAAACAGAACTAAACTCTCAGAAGAACAAGTAAAATGAAACATAAACAAAGGGAGGGGAACAAGTTGTATGAACCTAACCTGAAACAAGTTGACAGCAACTATTAAAAACAATTCTGTACAATGTATTTGTTTTGTCAATAACAAATCAAAAAGCAACATTTTATTTAGTAATTTGTATTAATAACGATATAAACTGGATGTGGATATTTGTAAATACGAGATAATACGAATGTAAACAACCTCCAGGAACAACAACAGTACTTACAAAATAACAACAAAAAACAAATTTGGCTAACACATACCTGTCGGTAGAATAAACAGGGGTTGTGGCAAATTATTATCATCTTCATCATCACTGGATTCATCGTAATATTCACTGTCAGACTCATTCATAACACGTTCTATCTCCGAATCATTTGCGACGTCCATTTTCACTGTCACTAAAATTACTATGAAACAAGACCGAACATCGATGCAAATGTTCGACTACTATCGATATACGTAACATCAAAATTCGATTCTAACGGTCGTTTTATGAACTACATACCATACATTGTAATGTTACCTACTGCGGGTGTCGTAGTACTACGACGAAATGAATTAAAAATCAGTAAATGTGAGCGTCGTACATGTACGACAGCCGCACACTCGGACAATCTAACGGCGTCGTACTGGTACGACGCCAGCACGCAAAGTGTTAATGTAGTGTTTCTGCTTAGGGGTAGTTAATGTAGAAGGAGATGTTTTTATAAGATGATGATGCGGGGTGAGGAAGCAGCAGTCGTTCTTCCTTCTGTCATTCGATTCTG
This sequence comes from Catonia carolina, assembly GCA_035578175.1. Lineage (NCBI taxonomy): Eukaryota > Metazoa > Arthropoda > Insecta > Hemiptera > Achilidae > Catonia > Catonia carolina. The sequence continues at coordinate 62,651,689 of JAQMRL010000001.1, read as the reverse complement.
AAATTTCTGTCGGGGAGGAGCGTGCGCACCTCGTCTTGACGTGCGTGGGGCATCTGTGGAAATTGGCAGGGTGCTGACCGTTGCAGTTGCATCACCGCGGCTCTTCTAATATCTTGGCGTCGTGTTTTGCGCCACACTTGACACAACGCAACTCGTGATTACAATTGACAGAAGTGTTGCCGCACCTCTGACACTTAAAGCATTGAGGTAGGCCAGGCCGCATTCGCAATGCCTCCATGGTGACAACGATTGAGAAGATGGTGTTAATTTTGTATATTTTTTAATATCCTGGTATTTTTTTAATTTTTACGGGAAATGCGTTAAATTTACGGCCGGCACAGCCCGTGATGATTTGGTAATGATTCTTTTGGAAATCGCTTTCAGTAAGAAATTCTGATATTTTGAACATCTCGAAAGTTGAGTGCAGGCCTTTGATGGCCATTTTTACCTCATCGGGCTCCTGTGTATAATAGGAATAAAAATTGATGCCTTCGGAGAGAAGGACTGTTTTAGTTTTTTGTAGTCATCAATAGAAGCTGTGAATACGGATATGAATTTCCACGAGATGTTACTGAGAGAATTGCCATGAGATGTTACTGTGAATGATTCTGATATGTGAGTAGGTTATTTAAAAGTTTGGTTATAGTGGACCAGTGATGTGGGGCTCGGAATACAAAAGGCGGAAGTTTATATCATTTTACGGGGTACAGAGTTAGTGGTATTAGAAGTAGAAGTTCGGCTGTGGTTCCTTAGTACAACGGAGAACACTCCCACTGCATTGTTCTCGTTGTCGGATGGAACTTCCATTGTCTTCGCCGGTGGCGTTGCCATGATGCATTGTTGCCAATCAAAATGGTGTGCTGCTAAGGTTGGCGGACGCTCAAGGTCGAATGAAGGCTGTAGTTTGATGTGTATCACTCAACAGTTCAATACGGAATTACGACATGAATTTATCTGCTTCCTTTTTTCTGCAATTACTTTCCTTGGTTCATCGTTAACCTGCAATCCAATTTCATCGCAGTTCCAAATGCAATTAGGCTTATCTTAAAGCTCATTTTCTGTTAAGATAGAAGTGAAAAATTCAAAATAATTTTTAACTTCTCTATTCATTCCTTCAGTTCTAGCTCTATTAATGCCTTGAGCTTTTCTGACACTCAAATCAGGATGTCGCTGCATAAAGGAGGAAAACCAAACTTTTCCGGCAATGTTATTATACAATTACAATACCAATAATGAATCATCTTCTTTCGACTTTTTAATAATATCCCTTTTCAAATTTAGATATTTTTCAGCCCGTTTCCTATGCACATTATACTGAAGAATACACTCATCACGAGGGTTTACTTCCAGTTTCTTCTTACAGTTAGTGCAAAAATCACAGACGTCGGTTTTGGGCTGCTTTACAGTAAAGTTTGCCCCCAGGGGGCACCCATTCTTATATATATGAATGCTCGTCCATGCATATATATGTGGGTGTTCGGGTGTGGCAACCCCGGGACCCCAGCTAAGAGCTAACCTTATTTCAAAACTATACACAGGTTGCTCTTACACTACACACAACAATAATACTACATCACACACACCACACTTTCTTTCAACACACACATTTACATACCCTACACACAACACATACACAAAGTTTTTTCTAACACACATTTATAATGCTGGCGAGGATGGGATGCGGGCTGGTCGTGCGTAACCCTTTCCGGATTGGAAGGTCTGGACTGTGGTTGTGCTGCTGTGAGCTTGCTCTGCCGAGGCTTTGCGCCATCCTTTAGCCCTTCCAGTCGCTTCGGTACTGTGGCAAGAAGTGGACCATGGGTAAGAGTGTCGGAGCTCTTACTGCTGCGTGCGAGCCTCTGGGACGTCGGTATCAGTGGGTCAGGCAGTACCTGACTCCCCGGCCCGGATGAAATATGTGGGAGATGGCTGCCGGGAGTACTCGGCCGGGTCCTTCTTTTTACTAGGGACCTGCGGCGTGCGCGGGTCATCTCTCCGCCCGCACCCTGCTTTCACGATGACTGGAAAAGCATTAAAGATAATGGCAAACAAACAATCTTCCCTTGGATTGAAAAGACTATGGTCTAGCTTGTCTGACGATAGTGATAAAAGTGGTGTATTAAGTAACACGGACAAATTTTTCGTTGTTCGTTGTGTTGCAGAAGAAGGGTCGCTTTCAAAAGTTTCCCCCTTCATTATTAACAGGTCTGTGCAGTCGGTTTGTGGCTCGCCACACTCTATTAAGAAACTAAGGAATGGTACTTTGTTAATTGAAACAACGTCTGCGAAGCAAAGTAGCAGCGTTGTTAAAATTACACAAATAGGAAGTACTGCAGTCACTGTTGAACCGCATAGATCCCTCAACTCATCTCGAGGAGTGGTTTACTCTCGAGATATACATGATATGTCTGAGGCTGAGTTATTGGAGGAGCTTACCTCCCAGCGAGTGACGCAAGTCAAAAGAGTTACGCGTCGGGAAAATGGTATTGATGTCGGTACCCCGACACTTATCATAACATTTTCCACCCCACAACCACCAGATCGTCTAAAGTTGGGTTACTTGTCTGTTCGAGTGAGACCGTATGTCCCAAACCCTCTGCGCTGTTTTCAGTGCCAGGAATACGGACATACGAAAACTAACTGCAAGAAACCTGCGATATGCGCAAAGTGCAGTTCACCTGACCACTTAGACAGCGAATGCACTTCTGAAACAGAACTGTGTGCAAACTGTAAAGGAAGTCATTCAGCAAGGTCTCGGGAATGCCCTAAGTATAAAGAAGAACGGGAAATTCAGAAAATTTCGTCTGAACAGAAGCTTTCCTTTCCCGCTGCCCGGAGCGAGTACAGAAAACTAAATAGCATCCGAAATGCAGTCCAGCCTGACATTTCGTTTGCAGCTGCAACTAGTGTTCAGTCTCGTGTGTCTGGTGAGTGCTCGTCATGCGTAGAGTTGAAAAGTGTTGTTGAGAACCTAACTAAACAGGTTGCTTCCCTAACTTCTGCACTTAAAGCGTTATTAAGCACCAAGCAAACAGAAATTGGTTCAAAGAGCTCAGTGTCTCAAGTGTGTAACCTTTCTGCGACGCAGAGTACAAAAGCTCAGCTGTCAAGTAAGACAGCCTCTACCTCAAAGGGAAAACCTTTTTCAGTATCCAAGACGCTTCCAGCGGAAGCGTCTAAATTTCTAAAATCTCCTCCGTCTGGGTCCAAGATCCACGATATGATAGGAGATTCATCGGCCCTAGAAAAGGGCTTTATACAAGTAAAAGGGAAAAAAGGGAAGGAGAAAATTGTGTTTGAAACGTAACTCCTCCGTTGCGAAATACCCTTTAATAGTTTAATTCAATGGAATGTTCGCGGGATCCGGTCTAGGTATGAAGATATAAAGATATTGATCCGGGATAAGTGTCCGTTTGCGCTTTGCCTGCAAGAGACGATGTTACAACCTGATATCCGATTATCCTTTCGTGGATACGAAATTTTTAGGAAAGATTCCCTGCATGGTGGCCCTGGTGATGGGGTTGCAATATTACTTCACCAGTCAATGCAAGGGATGAGTCTGGATATCCAAACGGATATTCAGGCTGTAGCAATCAGGATAACTGTCCCGGTGTCGGTTTGCGTGTGTAATGTTTATTTACCACCAAACACAGACATTTCATACCTAGCCATGAGAGAATTGCTGGAACAGTTACCAGCTCCATATATCGTCTTAGGAGATTTCAATGGTCACCATTATTCTTGGGGCTCCTCACTGTGCAATGGTAGAGGTCACATGGTGGAGAGGGTCCGAAGTGATTTAGACTTATGTCTATTGAACGATGGATCTGAAACATTCATGTCATCCTCAACAGGATCCTGGTCGTGCTTGGACCTTACTTTCTGTAGCCCGTCCATTGTTCCAAGGTTGATGTGGAGAGTACTGCCAGACCTGTATGGAAGTGATCACCGACCGGTGGTGGTCGAATTTTTTGACTACCAGCCTGTCGATGACCTTCCGAAACGATGGATTGAAAAGCTTGCACGGTGGGATGAGTTTTCAAGTTTAATGGAATCTGAATATGAAGATGATGATGATGCACGAAAGCTGTTGTCTTCCTTTGTAGAGAGGATGTCTGCAGCAGCTGCCCAGAGCATTCCTAAAACATCGGGAAAAGCACGGCGTCCGCCGGTACCTTGGTGGAATGATCGTTGTAAGGAGGCTCTTCAGGACCGCCGTAGGGCCCTGCGCATTTTTAGTCGCAGACCTACAGATGCAAACCTGGAAGCGTACCGAAGAGCTCGGGCCTGCTGTAGGCGTGTCTTTCTTAAGAGTAAGAGGGAGTCGTGGAGCCGTTACGTTGGAGATATTAACAGGAGTACCCCTGTGACAACGGTATGGGGAAAACTGCGTTCGGTATGTGGAAGGACGTCTCCACATCGAATCGCAGGGTTGCAAGTTAACGGTTCTGTGATCACATCACAGTCCGACATCGCTAACGTGATTGGTTCCTTCTTTAAATCAGCTTCCCTCACGTCTTCATATTCAGTACAGTTTCAAAATTATAAGAAAACCATTGAATCTCTTCCTTTCTTTATAGCGGACTCGAATGATCCTCTAAACATTCCTTTTTCATTGCCAGAGCTTAGAAAAGCGCTCAAAGTATCTCGAAATACCTCACCTGGAGGTGATGAAATTACACTTTCGATGATAGCGCATTTACCGGATTCTGGGTTAAGGCAACTCCTACATGTTTTTAATAACATATACGCTTCTAGAAAGCTTCCAAAAACTTGGAAAGAAGCAATTGTTGTTCCGATCCTCAAACCTGGTAAAGATAAAACATTGGCCTCCAACTACCGTCCCATTTCCTTGACAAGTGTTGTTTGTAAGGTCATGGAAAGAATGGTGAACAGTCGTCTCATGTGGTATCTGGAAAAGAATAACTTCCTCGCTCCTGAACAGAGCGGTTTTCGGAGAGGGAGGTCTTCGACAGACCACTTGGTGGCCCTTGAGACGGCTGTCTGCAATGCGTTTGCATTGCGGCAGCGCCTCGTTGCCGTATTCTTTGATTTGAAAAAAGCATATGATACAGCTTGGCGACGAGGTATCCTCAATACCTTGCGGGATTGGGGCATCGCTGGAAACATGTTGGCCTTCATCAAGGACTTTCTAGATGAACGATCGTTCCGTGTAAGGGTTGGTCAGTGTCTGTCCGACAGGTTTGACTTGGAAAATGGTATACCGCAAGGAAGTGTAATTAGTTGTACCCTATTTGCGGTTGCCATAAACAATATTGTGAAAAGTTGCGTATACCCTGTTAAATGTTCGTTGTTTGTTGATGATTTTGCAATATATGTTGCATCTAGAAATGTTGTCTCAGCTGAACGAGCTCTACAGCTAACTATATACCGTCTTGAAGAATGGTCACGGCAGACTGGCTTTAGTTTTTCTCCTGAGAAGACTAAATGCATTCAGTTTTGCCGAATACGGACTGATAATGTTCCAAGACTGTATTTAATGGGTCAGCATATCGAAGTTAGCACTGAAATCAGGTTCTTAGGTGTTGTATTCGACAAGAGACTTACATGGGTTCCGCATATTAAAGACCTACGGGCTAGGTGCTTAAAGGTGGTTGATATTCTGCGTGTTCTTACAGGTACATGTTGGGGAGCTGATAGATCATGTATGATAAGGTTCTACAAGGCTCTAGTGCGATCACGTATAGATTATGGCGCTGTAGCCTACTCATCTGCTACTTCCACTTCTCTGAGAATGCTTGACTCAGTCCACAATTCATGTTTACGATTATCTACAGGTGCTTTCCGTTCTAGCCCTGTTATCAGCATCTTAGTTGAAAGTGGAGAAATGTCGTTACACAGACGTCGCCAGCAGCTTATATTGACGTACTTTGCCAAGTTGAAAGCTAGACCTTACCATTTCTTGCATGACATCATTCTCAACAACCCCTGTCATGATTTGCATCTGATGAACGCCCGACAACCTTCACCATTCGGTGTAAGAGCGTTGGAGATATGCAACAACCTCGATATTGCGATTCCTCGTGTCTACCCATGTAATTCTTGTCTATTTCCACCCTGGACCATCGCTCAGTTACACTTTAACTTTGAGATGTGTAAATACTCAAAGGCAGGCACAAGTTCTGTGGTGTTTAATAGCATTTTCAGTGAGTTAGTCGAAGCTATTAAACCATCTACGGTTGTATACACTGATGGATCAAAGTCGGATGTTGGAGTTGGTTGCTCGTTTGTTGCTAATGGGAGAACCTATTTGTTTGGATTACCTGCGGGAACCAGTATTTACACGGCTGAACTTTATGCAATTAGTAAAGCTCTGTCTGTAGTCTGTGTGCGTGGGCGTCGGGTGTTGGTGTGCACTGATTCACTCAGTGCCCTGCAGTCGATTAGTGATATATATTCACGCCACCCGCTAGTTTCAGATGTCCACGGCACCGTGAAGCAGCTTAACGATAGAGGAGTAAGTGTTGTTTTCTGCTGGGTTCCGGGTCATGCTGGAATCCCGGGAAATGAGGCTGCTGATTTGGCCGCTAAGGAGGCGGCTCGTCAACCGGCTTTCACACGATATCTGACCATGTCTGATTTCGTTAGTCTGGTGAAGCGGGTCATTACTGATTCCTGGCAGGTAGAATGGACTGGCTCTCATGGCAACAAGCTACGGGACATAAAACCTATTGTTAAGCCTTGGCCTACGTCACTGAGGAAGAACAGAAGGGAAGAAGTTGTCATCGCGCGACTTAGAATTGGGCACACCAGATTAACCCATGGGTATCTCATGACGTCTGGTGATGCTCCAATTTGTGGCAGGTGCGATTGTCCTTTGACAGTCAAACATGTATTGGTTGATTGCGTCTGCTACGCAGCTCTGCGTCGGCGATTCAGAATTCCCTCTGAATTAAGGAATATACTCGGTGACGAAAGCCGTATTTTGGACGCGGCTTTGAATTTTTTACGATCGATCAGTGTATACAACAGTGTCTAATGTCCTTTTAGTTGTACCCTATGGTATGTGTTTTATTTTAGTTATACGTTTATGTATTATACGTTTATGTTATACGTCATATGTCTGTGGTTTTATTATGTGGCCCCTTTACAGCCTTTTGTGATATTTATGTCTGTGATATTTTCTTTCTTTTCTTTTATTTTTAATGTAATTTTTTGGTTGTGATACTAGTTTTTAAGTTTTCATAAGTGTCAATATTATTTTTGTGTTTTTGTTTTTGTTTTAACTGTGATATTAAGTTTATGTATGTATGTTTTTTTTGTGTTTTTTAGCGTTTTTGTCTTTTAGCTTGTGGTGTCTGTGATACTAGCGTATAAGATTTTAGCTTATATTTGTATTAAAAAAGGCGTTCTGCACTCGGGCTTTTTACACCCTTGTGCAGAACAACAGGCGATGATAACCTCGCTAAGGTTTTTCGCCTTAAAACAAAAAAAAAAAAAAAAATTACAGTAAAGTTTGTCCCCCTGTAAAACTTTATATAGGTTTTGTAGGCCATTTTTAACGGGGATCCAGTTTCCTCATTAAAAAATTCACAAAAGCTGTTGTACAGACCTTTTACAGTTATTTCAGGATTTTCAAAATATAAACGGTTACTTTTAGGTTGACAATAATGACTGCTACGATGTGGAATATTGTTCAAATGTTTTTAGGCCAATTCCCATACATTGTCAGCTAGCTTATTGGGTCTGTTTACATGATGTCCCCTCGTTTCTTCAAAACAACTTTAGCTTGAACACATCGTAACCTTTTTACAGACACATGTAATAGAGCTATTATAAATCCTCGGCACACATCAAAACTGTTCCCTTCAGTTTTAACCTCATACTTCCAAGTGTTAGATCTGTCCACTTTTGGATTAACTATTGGCCTTTTCTGCCCTGTGCTGACAGCAATACTCATGAAACTAGCAAGCATGGCATCTTGTTTTGTATTTGCCTCACAGGTCCAAAATTTATCAAACAAGACTCGTTGATCTTTATTAGTAATTTTAGTAAAACAGTTCTTGTTGCAATACTTATTTACTATACTAAACGTATTACCTTGAACATCAACCCCTGTGGAAGAAACATAACCTTCTCCAGACTGCCTCTGACGTTTTCTAATATTCCGGGCCCATTCTTCCTTATTTTCACTTTTCTTCTTTGCACCTTTATTCTTAAAAGTTTCCAAAATAGTAGCTTTAGTACTTAGCATAATGTTAAGTATTAAAATAAACAGAGTACTATATTATTTGGTCACTTAACACACTCCAAAACTAAACAAAACAAACATTCAGTCACTAACCTTGATCTATGCAAAAAGGGCTCATAGACAACTTTCTTAAAACAGCTGTAAAAACAAAACTGCTCTAGATAAACATATGAAACTTTGCAGGTATACCAACCAACATGTGTAAAAGTCAAAAAACCAATTTCCGCAAAAAGGGCCTACAGGTCCATAGGCCCTTATTGCAGCTACCGCCTCAATTACAAAACAGTTTTCGAAATGGCTGCCATGGAAATCAGTACTGCCAACTTAAAGTTCTATACCTCTAAAAAAACACCCGTTATTAAATAAAAACAATGTAATTAATATTAATCTAGACGGAATTATCCTGGTACAGAATACCTCAACGTCCCGTCTCATCATGCGGTCTTGGGTTCGAATCCCATTCAGGTCCGGCATATTTTCATACGTTACAAAAAATCATTTCATCCTTCACCGTCTGCATTAGCAGTAATTGCAGAACAGTCGGACGTTAAACAAAAAAAAAAAAAAAAAGTCCCGTCTGTAATCAATTTGTGAAAAGATCAAAGTAATATTAAAACGAGATAAATTTATTACAAATAATTTTCAAAATACACACGATATGATGGCGGTCAAAACAAACCTTGAAAACTTTAAAAACAAAATTCCAAACACAACAACAACTCCCTACATTACACAATAAGATTATGTGTTTGTAAATCTACTCTTAATTTTGAATATAATAAATTTAACAAATTACTAAAGCACAGAAATTGCAAATTGTTATTTGATGCACCCCAGTCCTTCATAAACTGTTGAGAAACAGTTTTACAAATGTTACATCTTGTACAAATTCTACGAGGATGTTTTAAGAAGAAAAACGTACAATAACATTATAACATTTTCGCCCTGAAAAAGGGAATGCTAAAACCGATAACAATGCGTTTATTGGTTGATTTGATTCACCCCAGTTCCACACACTGTTATATTATATTGAAATGTTTGCGTATTTTACCAATCTTATGTTTGGTTTATTACAATATAAGCAAGGATTATAAAGATTTATAAATTCGTTTACTTTCTTGAAAGACGCAGAATAGTGTGCTGTTACTGAATATACGTTCACAATATTTTACGCCTCGGATGTATTTATAATCCGAGTAATATTTATTTATAATATTTAGTAAATGATGTAAATATGCACATAAAATAGCGCAATAAATTAGTCAAAATTATAATTGTGTAAGTCACGATTAGGGAGTTCGGTTGTATAAGATTGTTTGTCAGTACGTAGTTCACGCGAACGAGTAATAGCAGAGTTCCGGTACGTTTAGGTCGGCCACATTTGGTCTTGGTCTTGGGTTTGACGAGCACATGTTGTGCTTGTAGGTAACTAGTTTTCGTTGTGGTTTATTTCATTAGTTAATTTACTGAGCAGTAAAAATGGCAAAATTGTGTCTCAGTGAGTATTATTGATAGTATTTTACCGTATTTTATTATCCAAAAATTGTTGATAGTTGAATAATTGTTAGTTTTGTATTATATAAGGAAGTTCAATTGGCCATAACCAAGTATTTTTCCGTGATTATTGTTCTGTTTTAAACTTGGTTTGAAAACATCCCTTAACCGTTGAAAACGTGATATCTGCTGAAATTAGAAACCTACTAATTTACTTATGACTTGGGTAGAAATAATTTTATAAATTGGTATTGTTTTATTACAAGAGCAGAGGTTATGTTTTGCACAATACTTGACACGTTAGCGTGGATTGTACGCAATCCAAGATTACTAAAAATTGACAATAAATATGAACAGTTTGAGATATGTTCTCAATATTTTAGGTTATGACTGTTTAAACAAATGGAGATGGTCTCAAAACTTTTCAAGTGTGAGATAAATCCATTTTCCTTTTATATTTTTTTTATCTAACCTAACTTTGTTAAATCTTTTCGGTGGTAGTTATCAAAAGCTGTTGCTGAAGACCAAACTGCTGAGTTTATTTAGCATGCTGTTGAAATATTTTCTTAAATTTATGCAGCATATTTAGAATTTTTATTTAAAATGTTTTAAAATTGTTGTGATGTAAAGATAACATACTCAATATTTTTGTGTGAACTTTCAAAATTAACTATAAGCTGTAAGTCAGGTTAGCTGATAAGCCTTTGTAAACACATTCACTACAAGAACATTAACTTCTGAACTAGCATGATTATTGAAAAATCCCATAATTAATCAACCTTATCATTGTTTATTGGTTTACATAACCTACTACAGTCAAATATCAACCCCGATTATCCATAATTTTGGAAAATCCGAACTAAGTTGTACATTTTTCAAACAAAACTTGTTTTAAAATAACAACTAAATAATTTTAAAATGAAAAAAAAAATTTATAGGCATCTAAAGATAAATATGATAATTATTAGCAATTTCAAGAAATTGTGTGTTTTCATTACTGCATCACTAATTCTTTGGTTTCGTAATGCTGGAAACCTTAATAATGACACTATAATTCGCTAGCGCCTCATTTCATGGTTAATTAAAGGTTGTACACAAGTTGTTTTCATACTTTCTTCAGCAATATTGTAAACAATAGGCTTGTTCATCAAAGCACTTCATTGCTCTCTCTTTGGCAGTTAACTTGTAACAAAACACATTATTGTAAATTTATATCTTGAGGAATACTACTGTTAATTGGAGTGAAAAACTTTGTTATATGAGCTTTATTTACATAGGTAACATACAAAATAGATTGAACTTACATTTTACAAACTTTCAAATATTATATGATAGCAATATGATATTTTATGATTAATAAAACTATTAGTGGTAAGGGGGCAGATATGGACTATTTTAAGATTTTATTTTTTGTATTTTTTTCTATAAGTCATTATGAAATAGAGTAATTATATATTTTTTAGATAGTAAAGTTCATTGTTAGTTTAACCAACTGGATTTAAAGTCTAAAAAAATTATAATTATAGCTCTATGCACTGTCCACAACTGCCCCAATATGCGGTAGTCATGGATAAAACAAAATTTTCATGGGGCAGATGTGGTTACAGGGGGGATAATCGTCTGAAATGCTATAGTTTAAAACAGTGTTTCCCAAACTTTTTTTTCTCGCAGCACACTACAAAAAAAAAAAAACGGCCAATAGCCGCGGCACACCTATTACTTTATGCCGTTGATTAAACTTAAGTATTTGATGTAAACGTACTTATCATACATAAATGTACTTATACATACTTACTTATAGTCATCGGCTAGGCATTATTTTGTTGGACCGTTTAAATTTAATTTAATTTATTTTCCTTGAGTTCCGCGGCTCACTTGGCCGGCCTCGTGGCACACCAGTGTGCCGTGGCACACAGTTTGGGAACTTCTGGTTTAAAATATAAAAGTTCTTAAACTGTTTATGTGTTACTGAGGCCTAACCCATGCTGTAGTTTAGGAAGATAAACTTAAATATAAAAATGCTAATTGTTCTCTCAGTGCCTCCAATAATTTTCGGTGTTGGAAGTTTAAAAAGTAAATCTTGAATGCCAAAATACGTATATCAGGTCTGGCAAATTTACAATAACCAAACATCCTTTTTTCTAAAAAAAAACTAAATTGTGTTGGTCCTTGTTTTTCGCTTATTTGAGCTACCTAATGTTTGACACTTTTTCCACACAATATTACCAAAACAAAATTGTTCATGATAAACGTTTTCATTTGCAAGTTTTTTTAAAATTTTGTGCATAATGGAGCTAGTTTTTTCTTTTAAATTTTAAAAATATTGTATTATAAATCTTACTTGTAGTGTTGTGGATGATTTTGTGGCTAAATTTTAATAATATTCGTAAATATTAATTTATCATATTTTTCACTTTTTTAAAATTAAGTATGTGCACTTGCAATTTTTGGTAATATAAAAGCTAATACCTGTGGTATTAAAATTAATTAACATCTTATTAAATTTTGGTACTTGATATTTATTTATGCTTTATTTACATTTATTTGTAAAATATAAAATTAAATTGTTTCTTTTGTACATTTATGAGTACTGTAAATTCTCTTTCCATTGTACAGACACTATTATAGTAAGAGAGAGTGGGGATACCTAAACACGTTTTTGCATTATTTACCCATTAAGCTCGAGAAACATTTTTATTTTATTTTCTAAAGTTTTTGTTTTTTATTAGTTAAATTAGTTTGCTTAAACCCTCAAAAAAATAATGAAAAGATTATTCAATGTGAACTAAAAATTTTTTCACTGGTACTATACGGTACCACTCTGCAAATCTGAACAAAATATTTTCTAGATTGGTAGTATATTTAAGTAATAATAATAACTGTAAAATCTTTAATTTTTATCTAATATTCGCTTTTATTTTTAAATATTAATAAAATTTTACTTGACTACTGATTTATCATAATACTGCTTACAAGAGGATTCTACTTAATTTTTTTTAGTACACACGACTGCATGTGATATGGTAAAATAACAACTTATGCAAAGTGCTACATTAAATTTTAGGCACATTGTGCGAATTCTTGCAGTGTATTCTTCTTTAGCTCACTGTCTTCTCTGTTGTGTTGGAATTATAAAATGTTCGACGTAGTCGAAATGGACCTCTGTACAGTAGCGTGCAAATTAATCTGAACACAGATTTTATGTAATGAAAAGTTACTTTATTTTTGAAAAAATATGTATACATTTTATTTGTTAATGTTTAACCCCTTAACGGTTCCTTTTTTTTAGCCAAAAATGTTCATATCCTGCTCAATTTTTTTTTAATAATTTTGTATAATATGACTGAATAAAGACATATAAATCAATTTGGGTCAATCCATATGAAATGGTCCAGAAATAATTTAATTGGTTGCTGCTACATTTTTATTTTTTAAAATATTTTTACACTAAATAGTATAACTCATCACAAGTACAAAAAGTATGTTATTTGATTTTTTACATTTTTATTTTACCGATGGCGGCCATTTTTTCTTGAGCAGAACGCCTCTTTTTGGTGAATTTTAAACTTTGCGGAAAAGCGCGTAGCTCCTTTGCTATTCATCCTAGAACATTCAAACAAAGACCAATCTCTTCAGAAGAGTCTGGACTACAATTTAAGTCCTTATAATTATGTCCTTAAACCTAAGTTTAAGGGTCCAAAAATATCTCCAAAGTTTATCATGGTTTTTTTCCAAAAATCGATTTTTGCAAATTTATTTTTTCAAAAAGGCAATAGCTAATTTCCCTGTTATTTTTTTATTTGATAGGTATATACAGGTGCTTCAAACCTACAAAGTTTCAAACTGTGGACTAGCATAGTTTTTGAGAAAATAATTTTTGAAATCATGAAATTTTCAATTTTTCCAAAGTTTAAGGGTTAATAACTTTTTTGGGCTTAAAAATAAAAATTTGAAATTCATCCCAGTTATAGTACTGGGAAAGAGGAACAACCTGTAAAAATTTGATTTTGTGGACTTTATTATTTACCAAGCTATGAAATTTAGAAAAGTGCCAAAAATGTAGTACCCCAAAAGTTAATAACACAGAGTTAAAAATTTTATTTACATTACTCTTTAGTTTAGATAAAGTTATTTTACATGTTTAAAAACTTTGAGACTTCTAGAAACTCTCTGTAAATAGTTTCCAGTTCACTTCTATTTTTTTTTGGCATTCACTTCCTACTTTAAAATTCCGTCCTAAGTTAGCGGTTACTTCTGGCGTATCAATATTACACAGTAAGTGCTGAGGAGGTACTGGACACCTGTCTTCTCGCTGAGGCCAGTAAAAGCTATCTGAAGGACCATGAGGATGCATAAATAAAACAGTGTAGTCCCTTTCTTCTTTATTTATTTTTTCAATTAGTCCAACCCACCATCTATTTTCATACACACAGGCAACATATGACTGGAGATTAGGTTTTACTAAAGGCAAAGATGATGATAATCCTCCTTTTTTAAAGTCCCACTTTAGGCTGATTGTAGGATCCACACTTGTACGCTTTACTATTATTTCATCCTGTGATGTAGGCCTGAAATAGTGAAAACTTCTGGTACCAGTTATAGTCGTGCCTTTAGAAAAACGTTTTTCTAGTCTATCTCGAGCTACATTTATCTCCTCTTCTTTTAAGAAAAAGAAAGCGATCTTAGAAAAGAGACTACAACAAAACCTGAACATCGGGTATGCATTTGTTGTTTGATTGGGTTCTAATGCACTCTGAAGATTCTTTTTTGTCACGGTTCTTTTGACGGTACCTCCAATCCCATCGCAAACTGTTTTGCCATGGCTAGTGGCATGGAATGACCAAGAAGCTTTAATACCAAAATCTGATGAGTGATTGCACAAATTCATCATACTTTTAAAGTTTTTGTATTGGGCACTGCAACCATCCGTAAAGTACTCAACTTTTACAACTGATGGAAAATTCATCTTAATATATTCTGACGTTTTTTGCTGTACACAGTAAACAAATGGAACATCATGGTTCAGATCATCTGAAATGAAGCACAAAGCAGTTTCTTTTAATACTCCATCAGTTGCTCGCGTGTAAACTACAGTTGGGTGCAAAGAGCAACTTGAGTGACTCCAATGGTATGATTGGACTTCATTTTGTAGGACAAAACTGTAGTTTTCAGCAAAGTCCATTAATATTAGCGCTTCATTCTCTGCTAGGTTTTCTTTTCTGGTTTTTAAATACCTATTTTGGGTTTTGGAAATGTAAGAGTGAGGGATGAGACTTACTATTTTTTCAATCATGAGATCAACAAACTCGTCAACTGGCAGGCTTAGTGATTGCAGTTTCATACGGTCATAGTTCACCCATTGAGAAAAATTAATCTCTTCATCTCCTTCATAATCTTCCAAAATTTCTTTTAAGTAGTTTTTGAGTTGTTCACTGCTCTTAGGACAATTTTCGCAGCATCTTAACGAACAATCTCTACTTTCTCTGCTACAAACCAGTTTATCCATAAGGTGATGTACTGCTTCCTTATGATTTAAGTTGAGTGCAGAAGCTAACAAATAAACATTTTGACGTGTCACACAAACACACACTGCATGGGTGCCAGGGGACCCAGCTAATACACACCATTTTGGTCGAAAGCTACAAAATTTAGATAAACCAATTTTCAAATGGGTATACTTATGTTTAAAAGCAACGTAAAGTTCTTCTAAATTACATAACAACAGTCGTTTTTGTTTGTACTCATTTTTTTTTACACTCACTTGATCTTTGGCACCAGGTAGCATCATGCTATATTCATCATCCTCATAAAAACTTTTCACCGTTTCGATAACTTCAGGAGGGATCTTATGACCAACTCTAGGTCCGGGCAATGTCAAAATGCCTTTCTCCTTCGCAAGTTTTCGTGCCTTTCTGATCATATATTCAGAGACATTAAACTCGTTAACAATTTTTTTACGACTCCAAGATTGTGGTGCAATTGTCAAAACCTGAATTTTTTCCCTTTTACTCAAATTTCCTTTCAATTTTTCTTTCATTAGCTCCACAAGCATGTTCAAGTCATCACATTTATTCTGCATTTCTTCAGTTTTCTCTTTTTCTTCTATTTCACTATCTGAGTCACTTTGTGTTTCATCAACCTTCAAAACATAAGATAACTTCTTTTTAACTGTAAACTTGACCTGTTTCAATTTCCTTTTAGCGTAATTCTTTTTTGAATGAGAGGAAATAGATTTTAATTTGATGGGTGTGACATCCATTCCTGCCAATGATTCATTAAGTTTTTCTTTTTCTACCAATCTTGATGCTAATTCTATTTCGAGATTTTCAGGCATTTCTTCTTCATTACTCTCAGCACTGCTGCCATACTGCTCTATTTCTTCTTCTTTTGATAACAATTTTCGGCAATTACTACACAGTAACTGACCAGGAATCACATGTATACCTTGTCTCTCTCTGTAATACTTGGCTTTTTGCAATGACACGCTTCTTAAATTTTTAAAATTTCTTATAGGCTTAGAATGCTTTTTGTAGGGATCGCAGCATGACTGTTGTCTTTGTTCAAAGTAGTTCAGATAATAATACAAATGATGAGCACAAATAGTATCTTCGTTTGTGTAATTAAAACTTGTTCTCCATGATAATAATTCAACTTGTTCTTCACTTAGTTTTTCATTTTGTAACTCTTTGCTAGTTGTTAAATCAGTGTTTAAACATGAAGATAATTGTAGAATCCCTACTTTACATACACATTGTGATTCACAAACTGTACCTGATGTTGAAGGTAGCATTTCCATCATGAATGTCTGATCTTAAAAATGTAGAACTATTATCTTAATTTAACACTGAAAAAAAAAGTTTAACATTGGACAATTAAAATGTTAATGTCAATTGTTTTTATTTAACCCTTTGAGGACCGCACCTTTTTTCACAAGTATCATAAAAGATTTTACTATTTCACACAGTAGGCTCTAAAAACTACACATAGGTAAAATTCCGTTTTTACCACTAATTTTGTAATATTGGTTAACTGCTTTTGTTATGCATGGATTTCAATGAATTTTTTTTAAATTTTAAATAATTGAATGTACTTTCATGTAATTACATTTTTTATAATTTTTTTTGTTTATCCTTTTTTATTTTTGAGATTTTTTCACAAAATTTTATTTTTTAGTAATTTTTTTGACAATTGAATTGTTTCTATCTCAAAATTGGGGAACATTTTTACTGTGGGAAATATATTTTTTTAAATTTTTACTACATATTCTAGAAGGCTGCCCAGTTTCACTTACATTAGATAGCTTATACAGGATTATCTAACATTTTATTGGGTAGACGTAACTATCGAAAAGAGAGATGCAAATAAGAATTTAAACTATAAGATAAAATCAATATGTAATTGGTTACTTACATGGAATGTTGATAATGAATCACAAAATAATTGACAGAAAATTAAGCATAGTCTTACAAATAACTTAAAATAACTATTTACATAATATTTACAAAAGAATGTCACAACGTTTCACATAGTTTTACTTGCATACATGTTTAGCCATGCAAGTACCATGACACCCCTCACCACACTTCACACACACTGTCCTAGACCTTTTCCTCGTTCCTTTGGACCCTCTAGTAGAGCAAACCCAGCATGTCTTCTCTTTTTTATCTGGTAGTGTGATAATACCACCAACGCCACGGCAATCACCTTCTCCTTGAATCGGCCTGCCACATCCAGTATATCCCTCTCTTTGCTCCTCTAACCATTCACTTGAAACATGTTCTATAATTGAAACGATGAACTGGTACCTGGATAATACTTTCAGGTTATGTGCCATTCTATTTTCTTTATAAATTACATAAGAATTCAATACCATTCTTGCAAAAATATTGAACGCCACTTTCTTCCAATATTTTATAGTTCTACGCTCATCCAAATAGCAGTAGAGCATCATATCAAATTGGTCAATTCCACCCATATATTTGTTGTATTGAATAACCATTTGTGGTTTTTTGTTAATGACTTCTCTTCCATGCCGCCTATTCCTCATTTCTTGGTTGCCAATCTCTGCATTTGACGACACAAGTACAACTGGCAACTTTTGGGATTTCTTCTCCCTGTAAGCCATGGTAATAGCATTATTTTTTTATAATATATCTGGCTATTTACAGGTATTTGATTTTTGATTTGACTGGGCAAACCTTTTCTATTTTTTCTGATTGTGCCAGTGAAAAAAGTTTTATATTTGTACAAAAAGTTTACAAGTGGAAGACTTGAAAAGAAATTGTCAGTGTAAAGATGATAACCTTTATTCAAAAGATTGCAATAAGATAACAATTTCTTTACTACATACATAGCCAATCCTTGTTTTTTAATTTCTTGTTTATCTTCTTCAGATTTAGCCCCTTTGTAACAAAAAAAACTCAAACAGTACTTTGAAACTGAGTCGCATAATACCCAGAGTTTTATGCCCCACTTGTGATGGTGCTTATTGGGCAAATACTGCATCATTTGTGAATGACTCTTTGTCCCAATAAGACTTTCATCAATTGAAATTTGTTGATGCGGAATATAGTATTTTTTGGGTCATTCCATGTCAATTCAACCAGGTCATTTCACCAAACACCTCAGATTTTTATGAAACTTGGTACATTTGTTCTATATATAGAGATTAATAACACCACCAAATTTTAAATTTTTATCTCACATACTTTTTTAGTTATGGCACTTTAAAGTTTGGTCGTTTCTCAATTTCCGAGCATTGGATAGTGCCCAGTAAAACGTGTATTAGGATAGAAAAAAAATTCTCATTCACTTATTTGACACCCAATCTTGATGAAGTTTTTAAGATAGGTCCTTATAAGAATAAGGAAGTTAAAAAAATATATAACATAACCCTAAGCTAAGCATAAAATATTATAAAAAAAATATTTTTGAACTTTTTACAATTTAAAAAACGCGAACATGGCTCAGCGTAAAATTAAATATCTCAAAAAGGGAATGAGATAATCAAGAATTTTTTCCCCCCTAAATTATCTATATGAAATGGGCTTTAATTTAATAAAATAAAAGTTTTGTGTATTTTATTCCTTCTATTTATTGATACCATTGAAAGTGACATTATATTACTTACGAGCAATGTGAAGTTCGCCTGGTTTCAATAAATGGGTATAGCTTGTTAAACAAGGATAAATTACATTTTTATGTTTGGAAATCATAGTTCACCCTTTCACTGTACTTATTTTAAGGCTTTGAAAGTTAATGAACCATTAGCTTTTCAATTAATTTTATGCACTCTGGTGAGAATTGATATGTTCTTCCAGTCGAGGTGTGTGGAGGCTCAACCACTGCAAGGATGTGTGGAATCGGCACATCACATATATCATCTCGTTTTGGCCAGTAAAATGAGGGGGATGGTCCTGCTGGATGAAGAAATTTTACTGTAGCGTCTCCATCTTCCTTGGCAACATTTGTTATTATCCCAAAGAACCAAAGATTGTCGTATTTACAAGCAATGTAGCGTGAGGGGTACAAATCTTCTTCTCTTACATTTAAGGCCAACCCTCTCCTTAAATTGTACGTTAGGCTAGGATGTTCATCAGTACTAATTCGCCTTGCTTCTAATGTTCCTGAAGAGTCCAAGGGTCTAAAGTTGTGAAAACTTCTGGTACCTGGAAGAGTATTAAGGTTTTCAAAACGTGTTTCAAGCTGTCGGCGAACATCATCTGCTGATTCTTTTGAAATGAAATGGAAATTTATTTTGGATATGTTTGATTTACAAAACTCGTAAAAGGTAGCTGCTGTTAGTATTTGATCTTGAAGAGGCCTTTGAAGACTTGCTTTTCTCGCCAACCTTTTAACAGTTCCCCCAATACCGTCACATTCAGTTTTGCCGTGGCTTGTAGCAAAGAAAGACCATTGGCCTTTAATTTTGAAGTCTTTTTCATGAAGTGAAAGGTTCATGAAGTTGTATTTGTTCTTGTACTGTCCGGCGCAACCGTCACTGTAATAGTGAACATCCGTGACATTGGGATAATTTTCCTTGACATACTCTAACAGGGTTTCTTGTATTTTATAAACCATACAAACATCATGATTTAAGTCATCGGAGATTACACAATGTGATGAGACTATTTTTTCCTCGTCAACACACATGTTAATAATTACTGGATGAACAGTACAGGAGTCTGAGGTCCAATGATAACCCTGCACCTCATCTTGAATCACAAATGAGAAATTCTCACTAAAGTCCATTGATATAATGGCTTCGTTTGGCGCACAGTTATCCTTTAAGCTTTTAAAATAGCTGGACTGGCTTTTTGCAATATAAGAATGAGGGATCAGTTTTTCTATTTTTGTTGCCAACTCGTCAACAAATTCATCAATAGTTGAAGTTTGTGTTATCATCTGTGTCCTGTCTGTAGCTACCCACTGTTTGAATTCTATTCTATCATCTTCTTCATAGTTTTCAAACTTTGCTTGTAAGAATGTTGTCAGATTGTCTTTTGAGGGACATGTTTCACATCGCCTAAACATGCAGTTTTGAGTTGGATTTTCACATAAAAGAAGATTTTGTAGATCTTTGTGACTCTCTTCCAGTTGTGCTGCATGTATTAAGAGCAACACATTTTGATGAATAGTACACACACAAACAGAGTGTGTTCCACTAGCACCAGCCAGAACACACCATTTGGGACGAAGAGTACAAAACTTGGAGAACCCTATTTTTATGTCAGGATGTTCCCTTTTGAAGTTTGCAAATATTTCATTGAGGTTACTTAAAATTAATCTTTTCTTCTCATATTTTTTCTTTCCCAGGCTTACTACATCTTTCATACCTGGCAAAACTCTTGATTGCTCGTCGCTTTGATAAAAATTTGTGACCAACTCCACAACTTCAGGACTGAGTTTCTTTCCTCTTCTTGGTTCAGGTTCAGCCAAAAGTCCTTTTTCTTTGTACAATTTTTGTGCCTGTCTAGCAGAATAATCAGACACTTCAAAGGTATCTTTGATTTTTGTTCTCGACCAATTCAGTGATGCTGGAATCGTTAATAGTTGTATTTTCTTTTTTGATGAAAGTTTATTTACTTCACTTTTTATATTCTCAACAAGCAGGTCCATTTCATCTGCTTTTTGTTCAGCTGTTTTTTGCAATTTAGGTATTTTTGGTGGCAACTGAACATCTAAAACTGTTTCAATTTTCTTTTTTACATTTTGATGCAGTTTTTCTAATTTATTTTGTGCATAACCAATTTTGGAGTTTTCATTCAACGCATGTAATTTAAGAGGTGAACAACCAATATCCGTTAAAGAGGAATTTAGAGAATCAATAGCCTCTTCTTTTTGTAACTGAGTTTCAGTTTCAGTCGGCAGTGTAAAAAGATCATCATCATGTGATTCTTCTTCACAGTCATTTGGAGTAGAGAATATATTTTTAGAGCAATTGGTGCACAACTTTTCCCCTGGTTTTACCTTTAAACCTTTTGTGATACAGGCCTGACTCTGCTGAATACTTACAACTCTTAAGCCATTTTTAATGGGTTTCTTATGTTTTTTAAAAAGATCACAACAGACTTTTTGGAGGAATTCGTACTTGGTCAAAAATAAACTCTTATGATGCAAACAAATGTTAATTATTTCCTTATCATCTAATTCACTTCTTATTTTAATCAAGTTGAGATTTTCTTCAGACAAATCACTAACATTTTCTAGCCCTTTTTTTGTAACATAAGTTAATTTGTGGCATTCTGTCAGTTTTAATAGCCCTATACTACACTTATTGTCCATTTCTAATTGATTTAAAAGCAGGTTAAATTTCTCTTCTTTACAAATGCATCATAAAACAACGAAAATTTCAAAAATTAAGTTCAAAAATTTGATCTATACAAGTATATGGAATATCATTAATCTTTGTATTAATATTAGGTTTTTTAAAGATTGGCACCTTAGTTAAAACTCAATTCAACACTCAGACACACACACTAACACAATATCATAAATCCAAAGAAAGGTAAACACCACTTTATAACCACCACAGCTTATAACACTGTTACCTCTTGGGACACTAGTAACAGACTGGCTCATAACTGTCAGATACACTGCCTAGAAAAGCAGCCTGTCATGACATGAAAACCTCGTGTTGCAACTTGCCCAGATTAGGAGGTAGAATATCTGCCTGTTTATTTCTGTAGTCTAATCTATTTAAACATGAATGTTGACATTGAACTTAGGTACAGTACTGTGTTAAACTAAGCTTCTATATAAATATTATAATAATTATAATGTTTATATAGAACATTATAATTATTAAAATGTTAAATAAAAATTATTAAAAATTTTATTTAATTTTCATTAACAATCTGTAGCCATTGAGACTGGTACAACCTCGCTTTGATTGTAATTAATATATTGTAACTTGCAATGGCCTTAGTTAATAGAAGGAAGAAAATACACAAAACTTTTATTTTATTAAATTAAAGCCCACTTCATATAGATAATTTAGGGGGGAAAAATTCTTGATTATCTCATTCCCTTTTTGAGATATTTAATTTTACGCTGAGCCATGTTCCCGTTTTTTAAATTGTAAAAAGTTCAAAAAATATTTTTTTTATAATATTTTATGCTTAGCTTAGGGTTATGTTATATATTTTTTTAACTTCCTTATACTTATATAAACCTACCTTAAAAATTTCACCAAGATTGGGTGCCAAATAAGTGAATGAGAATTTTTTTTCTATCCTAATACACGTTTTACTGGGCACTATCCAAGGCTCGGAAATTGAGAAACGACCAAACTTTAAAGTGCCATAACTAAAAAAGTATGTGAGATAAAAATTTAAAATTTGGTGGTGTTATTTATCTCTATATATAGAACAAATGTACTAAGTTTCATAAAAATCTGACGTGTTTGGTGAAAAAATTATTTTTTTTTGGTTGAATTGATGTGGAATGACCCTTTTAGAAGTTGCATTAGCATGATCAACTAATGGCTGGAATTTCTGGCACGGATCATAACCAGGTTGATTGCAAGTAGGAAATGCTTTATTATTTACAACATGAAAGAAACTCAGTATGAGTTCAAATCTGGACCTTGTAAACATTTTTCTGAACCATGGTGTGCTTTGACTGGAGGTGGTAGACCAGTAAGCTTTCATATGTGGTTTTCTGATAAGGCCCATGTTCAAAAGAACAATTATGAAAGCTGTAATTTCCTTTCCACTAGTAGGTACCCATGAATTCACTTTATTTTTCGGTGATATTGCCGGTTTAGAAGAAATCTGTTCTTCAGCATATCTATTGGTCTCTTTGACAAATTACGACAGAATTGGATCCGTAAAAAACAATGCAAAATAAACAATTGGAGCTGCATCTGGCGGAGGACAATTTTTAGGCCCAGGGGTACCAGAAAAAGAAAAGTCATGATTGAACTGATTATTCTGTTCCTCATCTAATTTGTCCCAGTCATTGACATTATTATCTAAATCACTGACATCATCTAAATCCGAATCATCACTTAGTACCTGTCTATTTACAGGTTCATTTTGAACACTGACAGGCCGATTTTTACGTGAATTCGATCTAACCTCAAACTCGCTTTCACTATCACTGTCACATATACGACTATCAGAATGTTGGGCCGAAGAACATGATGGTTTGCTCGGATCAATAATAAATGTCGGATCTTCATCACTATCATCACCAAACAGCGAAACATCACTACATAAGTCACTATCATCTTCTACTAGTTGCCTATCAATTTCACTAGGTGTGAGGAATTCGTCCATTTTGATAAATTTAAACACACAAATTTCTTTATAAAATAAAACAAATTATAAATGTTATAATGAATTATTTTATAAATCAAAACGATATTACAACCACGCACTAATTCATAACCTTACTGAGTTTGTTTTCAACGGAACTCAGCAACGCATGGCACTGTAGCAACACAAAGATAAACATACCACATGGCTGCCATCTGAATCATCGTCGTCTGTTGTTGTGTATTATATAAATTATAATTACTACTGTTTCTGTCACATATTGTTAGTTTCGACTGCATAAATAAATAAAATAAAGTTTTCTCTGCAAAACGATTATATATATCAAAACAAATATATGCGTAAATATATAATTTCTATTGATTCTCCCGATTGACGATATATCGGCGAGTAGTCCTTTTAGCGCTATCTTTGAATGACGATATATCGTCGAGTGGTCTTTTTAGCTCTATTTTTGATTGGCGATATATCGTCGAGTGGTCCTCAAAGGGTTAAACTTGTAAGAATCCCAAAAGAAAGGGAAAAACACAAATATGAAGACAACACTAAATAAAATTTTAAGACATAAATCCTTTTGTTAAGAATAACCAACAGGTTTGATCTGTTGAGATCAAAATTAGGTTAAAATTAGATTAATAAATCACTACAAAGTAAAAAAATCTAAACAGCTACGAAAATTGAATGTACTGAAAACTGTAACCCTGTAAAAGTTCTAACTCCTTAACACATTGAGACATAGCAAGGGACTGACTGGTGGCTGCCTGGCACAACATGAAACTTTCATGTTAGATCCTGTCAGTACCACGACTCCCACCCTCCCCACCTAGGCTTCCTATTTATATAATTCTACAAAATTTGTGATTTATATGTTGAAATCTTTTTATGATGAATTATATTGACAAACCCTTTTTAATAGGCCTAATTAAATACTGTGATCCTTTTTTTTATAACTTTACAAGTAACTACTTTTCTTACATAAGTTATGGTTATAATACAGGTAAATTAACTTACAATTTGCTTAAAAACTTAAGCCAAATATTTGATGGTTTGTTTAAGAAAATCAATTATATAATTTTTTTAGTAGGTCTTTCAATATAATGCTTTTCACATTTTCCATGCTTAACTTATGGCTACGAGATACGTTTTAGAACTTGAAAAAAGTTCTGGCTTTATATTAGGCTTAGACAGGTATAAACTCAAAAGCCCACTAATTTTATTTCACCATTCTATAGCAAATTTAATCTACTTTTTGGTGATATAACTCCAAATTTGGGTTTAAGTGTTAGACTCTTGTTATTGACCAAGTTATGAACACATGTCAAATTTTAGAGAGCGGCCTAAATTTCTACTTTAGGGCTCAGTTAAGGAGCTTAAATATGCATTTAGATTCAATCTAATTACACATTCTACTGTAGAATTTTATTCTGAATAAAATGGTACAACTTTGACCTCTACAGCTTAATAAATAACAAATTTATTACCGAAAACGTAAAACGATGCAGTATCGCGAAGTAACCTATACCACACTATTTACGAGTTTTGGCCAAAACTTTGACATACTATAACTCGGAAAGTAATCAATATATTGGAAAAAAATTTGGTGTGGTTCCTTAGATCGGTGGTTTGAACCAACTCACCAAGTTTCATCAAATTCTGACAACCTTGGGTGTCACCCCCTGGATGATTTGACACGGAATGACCCGCCTGTGATACTAGTTTAAAAGATTTTAGTGTTAAGTTGTAGGAAAACTGCACTCCACACTTGGGGCCTCTACACCCTTGTGTGGAATAACAGGCGATGATAACATCCTGGTTTTTCGTCTACAATTAGTAGTCGGCTGTGTTTAATTAATTGAACTTAGTACTTTTGTAAAATACCTTCACTAAAAAATAGCAACCACAAATATTTCAAATGAATGACTAACCTAACTGCTGTGCAACAATAATGCAAGCCTTTATAAAATTTTATGTTTTGAGAAATACTTCTCCGATTAAAATGTGTGTATCAGAATTGTTCAGAATATTTTGAATAATTTTAGTTTGTAAAAAAATTTATGTACTATGATTACCTAAAGGTGTTACTGAATCTAGAAATGTGGCGCAATGGTCTTAAAAGACAGGTACTTCTAAATTTGGAAATTACATGCAATAAGTTTTAATGCATGGTCTTTTTTGAATTATAGAAAAAACGAGTAAACGCGTTCCAGCTAGAAGGAGATACAAAATTGTGAAGAAAGTTGCTGAACATAACAGGAAATTGAGGAAAGAAGCAAAAAAGAATAAAAAAGGTAAATATTGTTCATTTTTAGTCTTTGTAGATATCGCTAAGCTTTTGAGTAGCAAGTTTTATCCATTCCTAATACCACAGAGGAGCATGATTTTTTTAAGTAGATAAATCTTTTTAGCATCCCAAAAGGGACTCATTGAAAAATTACCAGATTCGGATGCAATAATGTTTTTGTTAATGCAACATACCACATAGATCTAATGGCTGAGATTCAACTCTTTTCAGAGCTGTGCATTTTCAAAATTAACAAAAAGTGTTAAATTTATCTCTTGGAGTTGAAGATAAAATACACACGAGACCCTTTTTTTATTATTTGTATTATTAACCCATTACCAGACTTATTTTTTTCCATCAAAGCTTTGTTATTTTGCTCATTTTTTTCTTTATAATTTTGTTCATATTATTATTATTATTATTATTGCTTATAAGGATAAAACAATTTTTGCAAGCACATAAACATAATTTTAACCCATTGAGTGCCAGACATTTTTTATATGTACTGAAAACTGCAGGCTATTTTTATTCACTGGATGTATCCAAGAGTGCCATATTACTTTCAGTGGTTTTACAGTTTAGTAAAAAAGGTAGTAACATTTTTTTATTTGTTTATCTATTATCAAAAATTTTTTCTATTTTTTCCTTATAAACTAGGCAATTATCTATCATCCACTACATATAAACCTTGTAGGCTATTTTACCCCAAAAAAATTAAAATTTGTTTTTCAGTTTCTTGTATTGTTATTTGCAGAAGAAACGTATAACACTAAGCCTTGCATATCACTTAAAAGCACATTTAATTTTTTATACATGGGGTTGAAATGTCAAAGTTGTATTTAATAAACAAAAAAGTGGCATTAGTTGTTACAAAATATTACACTTTCATGATTTTTGGACTCGAGTTTAGTGAGAAAATGCCTTACATCAATATTCACAAAAGTGTTTTTCTTAGAAAATCAAAATATACACTTTCACTCAAGAAAAAAAATTAAAAACCATGTAAAACCTTTTTACAGTTAACTATTTACAATGAGAATGAATTGCATTTAAAAATTGTTTTTACCATCGGTGCTCAGGAATGCATTTAGTATGTTGGCCCTCTTTGCATTTGATGCACATGAAAGTGAACTTTCTTCTTTCCCCTACCAACCTGAGTACTTCTCTTGCTGCAAATGCAACAATTTTTTTCCCTTCCATCTGGAATTTTTTCAACGAGGTTATATGCATTACTGGAAGTAACTGTGTCCGCATCACCACGACCACAGGGAGTTGGCGCTGTAGTTATGTTAGACAAGTCAGATATATTTGGTCTATTTTCTTGTAATGAGAGCCAATCTTTTAAAAGTTGTTCAACAATGGATATAGTATACTTTAATTTAGACAGAGGTTTTTGTGTATTCATTTTATAAAGCAGATAGGAATTTAAAACCATGTGACCAAGCCCATTAAAAGTAACCTTTTTCCGAAATTTAAGTGACTTTCTATCATCCAGATATTGATTCAGCATCTGGTCGCTACCATTTACTCCACCCATAAAATCATTAAAGTCTATTATTATTTTAGGTTTGTTCATACCCGGACTGCTGTTCTTCTTCTTTTAGCTCTTTGTTCAGATTCACCTTTGCATTTTGTGGATGTAGGCAGAACTTGATATTTTTGACAAAATATTCACAATAATGCACTGTATTAATTAACACATTGGAGGTTTGGCCATTAAGAAACTGGTTTAATCCTTTGGTCTGGGCATTTTAATGGTTTTTTGATTTGTTCATGGTATTTTGATTTTTTTTCTAAAACCTCACAAATTATAAAGATACCATGTTATTATTCCTTAATAGATAATTTATTTCCCTTTAAAATGAGATATGATGTTTATTAACTTTTTTTTGTAGCAGTGTTCTCAATTTAATAAAATTATATTGTTAATTTTTTAATGAAATAATTTTGAATGGTATATTTTTAATACACAGTATGCTACTACTTAGTTACCAAGGGTACGTGTGTCCCAGCGAAAACCTCTGTCTGTGGATAAATTATTTCTTAACACAGAAATAACACAAAATACATTATTAAACAAATATTTATTTAAATTAACTAGCATGCAATTAATTATTAAATTTATAAAAGTTCTTGGGACTGATGATATTCTAATATAAATTTAAATACGAATTTATGGATTGATCTTACTTACTGGTAGTCGGAGAAAAGGTGGATATTCAATCTGTAACTGCTTCTAGATGTTCTTTGAAATTCAGTATTCGAGTGTTTAGTTTTCACGTCCATTTATTTAGGTAAATAATTTATAATCATTTCAGCACACTGTAACTATTTAATGTCCATAACCCAAAATATTTAAAATGAGCGACCGTGATGACTGTTCAAGTACGAGAGTTCGAATCCAAACTCATAAACAACTGTTCCTCTATCACTCTCATGTACAACTGCCGCTGGACACTCCACTCAGGACCACGCAAGACTGCATCATCATTTCTTGGCCATATTAATCCACCTATCATACAGTTTATTAGTTCTACATCTGTTTATACGTATACTTACTACCCATACTTACTATATCTTTCATTCCAGGCAAAATCCTGGAATGATCTTCATTTTGATAAAAGTTTTTAACAAGTTCAATTGCCTCAGGACTTAACTTTTTCTCCTGTTTTAGATCTGGTTCAGCTAAAAAAACTCTTCTCATTATAAAGTTTTTGTGCTTTACGTACAGAATAATCTGAAACATTGAAGGTTTCTTTTATATGTTTTCTTGTCCACTGCAGTGAAGCTGGAATTATCAGCATTTGGATAGTTTTTTTTTTGTGGATGGAACTCTTAATTCACTTTTCATTATGGTCGTCAAGGTCTTACGATACGAGATCTTCAGATTTTTGTTTCATACTTTGATCCTGTTATTTATTTTCAGATGGTAACTCAACATCTAGGACCGTTTCAAATTTTCTTTTTAAATTTTCGTGTACTTGTTGCAGTTTCTGTGCTACATATGATGATTTACAATGCTCACTGAGAGCTTGTAATTTCAGTGGGGAACAACCGATTTCATTGAATGAAGTATTTAATTCTTCAATGACACACTCTCTTTTTGTAACTTATTCAATTCTTCAGAATCTAATCCAATGTCAACATCATCACCATCTTGGGAACTCATGTTAATGTCATCAGTTTTAACATTACTTTCATCAGTTTGAGAGAGTAAAATTTTTCTGCAAGATCCACAAAGTTTTTGACCTGGTTTAACTTTATATCCTTTAAATGCAATGGCCCTATAGTGTTCTACAGTTACAACACGCAGTGATTTTTTAATTGAAGTTTTGTGTCTTTTTAAGAGATCACAGCATACTCTTTTGTAAAAACTCATACTTGTTTAGAAAAACACTTGGATGGTGCAAACAGATAGTTTTTAATTTGCAGCTTAGACCTGTTCCGAGTTCTAAAAGATTTAGGTCTGATTCAGACAGTTTATCAGCTGTTAGTAAGACTTTATGTTTAACAAAGTGTAACATGTGACGCTCATTTCTAGAAATTTTCCCCGCACTGCAATTTTCTTTTTTTCCAGATTTAGAAATTAAAAAATTGAACTTATTAATACTGAACAAATAACACAAAATACACTTCACTTTTTATAAATAAATAATGTTGACAAATAATAAGTGTCAAATTATTGTTCACCATAATATTAACCCTTTCAGTGCCACCCTCTTTCACCATGGTTGTGCATAAAATGCCAAGCCACTTTTGATGTATACAACAAGCATATTTGTTTAATTAGATTACAGATAAAGTAATAATTCTAGAGACTTGAAATTTTGGACTTACCTTAAAAATAGATGAAGAATTGCATATACATGGTGAAAACTAATGCTTGTCTTTTTTAAAAAAATTAAAAAAAATTTAAATTCAGTTCAAGCAACCAAAGAAAATTGTTTTTTTGACTTTCACACACAATAACTAGTGGGTAAATCCATATGAACTGATCCAGGGGTGGTTGCTTGATTAATTTTAAAAAAATTGAAACTTTCAGGGATTTTTGCCCCATGTCAGAGGAACATAAAACCGTTTTTAAAAATTTTTTATCTTAAGCGGTTCACCCGTGGCGGCCATTTTTTAAACGCCCCGCACGCTTATTTTAGGGTTTGTAAACGTTTACGGAAAGCTTCATAACTTTTAAACTATAAGTCCTAGAGAGATAAAACAAAAAGGGATTTGTTTGGAAGATATCAATCTAAAAGAAAGGTCTGATGGTAAATTGCTGTATCTATCATCCTTATGTAAGAAAAAAATTAATTAAGTTGAGAATATAATTTTGTGAAATTTCAATATTCACGATTTTTTTTCACACACAAAACATTACATATACAACATGAACTATTTTTTTATTTAAATATACATGTCTAAAGTGTTACCTAAAAAATTGACAATGGCTGTATTGTAACCCTTAATATTTTATGAATTTTTAAAAATGTAAATTTTTCAAGTTACAAACTTTGGGTTCAAATATCTCTGATGGGAGTGAATATAAAAATCTGAAATCTACACAGCTTTTAGTCTTTGTATATATGTTTAAGAAAAGTATAACACTACTTTGTATATTTGGCTAGTAATACAGTTACGGATCTTCAAATAAGCAAAAAAATCACACAAAAAACACACACTGAGGAACGTGACGTACAGCTTAAAAATTTTTATAAGGTTTATTGCAGTCAAGAATGACCATCTAGATGTAGTACTCAACCTTTAAATATAGATATTCTGTGAGAAAAAAAATCATTATTGGCAACAAAAAATATTTTTATTATTTTTTTATACTTTATTTTTACAAAGAATTATACTCAGGACAGTTTATTCATTACATTCTGATCATGATTATCATAATTTTGTTAGTGTATAAAATTAACTCAAAATAACTTATACATTACCATAAGGTACTTATATATTCATGAGTAACTGTGAAATTTCTTCACACAGTTTTGCAGAAATTGCATGGGATCGCCCAGTTGTTGTAGATAACTCAACAGGCGTCAACTTTCTTAGGACATTCTTCATAGGAACCCATACTTTATCGTTATCTGACTTTTTGAAGGATGTTCTTGGGCCAGCTGGATGGAAGAAATGAACGGACACATCATTGTTTTCTATACTAAGATCTATAACTTCTCCGAGCCACCAAAGGCCATCGTAAACACACGCAATGAGATCTTTTTCTTTCACCACTAGAGGTACTATTTTAAAAACTGAATGGTTTTCAAAAGTGTCAGATTGGGAAGTTATGTAGCATTTCAAAACCCCCTCAGACGTTGCAATAAACTTATGAAAACCTCTTGTTCCGACGATTCGTTGGCAAGAATCAAATCTTTTTTGTAGATTTTGTGAGCACGAAAGAACTTCTTCATTTTTTATTAGCAAATA
Organism: Catonia carolina; assembly: GCA_035578175.1. NCBI lineage: Eukaryota > Metazoa > Arthropoda > Insecta > Hemiptera > Achilidae > Catonia > Catonia carolina. The sequence continues at coordinate 62,620,497 of JAQMRL010000001.1, read as the reverse complement.
CTTGATCCCAGTAAGGTTTTTTGAGCAATACTCAAACATATCATCTAGTGTAAGTATTTGGTTTCCCAGTGGTCTTTGGAGACTTGCTTTTGTCACTTCTCTTTTTGTTGTCCCACCGATACCATCACAGGCATTTTTACCGTGGGATGAGGCAAAGAAATGCCACTCACAGTCCAGGCCAAAATCCTTTTTGTGGCTACAAATGTTAGCAAAATTCTTCTTATTTTTGTATTGGCTAGATGAGCCATCGGTGAAATATATAAGTTTTGTTACGTTAGGGACGGTGTTCTTGATTTCTTTAACCAAATACGTTTGGAAGCAATGTACAGTTGCTGTGTCATGTTGCAAGTGATCACTTAACCCTTCAACGGACCATTTATTCTATACTACCTCATACCCTATGTGGCTCATTTTTTTTTGTTTTTGATGAATTTTTAACTTTTGTCAAAAATGGAGTGGTTTTTTAATATTTTACAATTATTTGTTATACAACCTTTTATAACTACTTAAAAATCAAACATTTTAGATATTATTAAATTATAGTTCAAGCAATTTACAAAAAATAAGTGACTTTACCTTAAAAATTAGTTTGAGTATGGTAGATTTTAAAACAATCCTGCAAACACAGGCCGACATCACAATCCTTACACCAAAAAACTGTGTCTTTCCTCTTGCCATTTCTTGAACACACTACACATCGTCTCTGTGGTTTGGTTTTCTTCCCTTTCGCTGGAATATTTTCAATAAAATGTCTCTCGGTGAGTCTTGAAGGTCGAGGCTCAAGAGATGGGCGACCACGTACAGGTGTATTGTCAATTGTTTTATATTTTTGTATTATTTCACTGATTAGGGCTAACCTAAATGAGAGGTGGTTGACTTGTGGATGGTTAGCTTTCCAAATAATATAAGCATTTAAAACAGCAATATTCAAGAGTCTTTTAAAAAATTTAACATTCCACTTCGTTTCACGTTTTCTTTCTACAGGATAACTACTCAGCATCTGGTCTCTCAAATCAACTCCTCCCATGTGTGAATTATAATCTATAACTATAGTAGGTTTAATTGATGTTTTCTTTGATTTTGATGTGTAATTTTTCATTTCAATTTTGTGATATGTGGAAATTAGTGATACAACTCGTTTATCGCGCCACCTGAATAAAGATACATCATCAGAATGAACTGCAGTAATTTCTCCTTTATTAAGTTTTATTTCTTTGAAAGATTTGGGAACACTTTTCCTAGTCAGACGAAGAGTTCCGACACAGTCAGTTTTGTTACTCTTTAACACTTTTGCCAACTCTGGACTATTATACCAGTTATCCATCCACAGTGTGTGACCTATGCCAAGCAAGTTTTGTGCGAGACTTAGAACGACACTTTCAGACTTGTTTGCTTTGGAAGAGATAAGTGGTGAATCGAATGTCATGTCTTTACCTGTATATAATATTAAGGACCAAGTATATCCAGTTAAAGATTCACAAAGTTCGAATGTTTTCAGACCAAATTTAGCTGCTTTTAGTGGTAAGTATTGTCGAAATGACAATAAACCTTTCCAGAGTAATAAAGACTCATCTATGCAAATATTCTGGGAAAGATTATAAGCTAATTGAAATTTTTTGTTAATATGAGAAATTACAGGATATATTTTAAAGAGTTTTTTGGGCCCACTGAATGTTGTGTATGTGCTGTTATCAACAAAGTGTAGAAATTTACATAGTAGCTCGTATCGTTTACCATTTATTATTGAAGGAAAAATTTTATTTTCCAGAAGAGGGTTTTTGGAAAAATATGACCGAATTGTTGGTTGAATGCTTAAACCCATTAACATGTATGTAGCTAACAACATATAGATTTCACCTAAATTGCAGTCAGTCCATTTCCAAAGTCTTGAAAAACGAGAAAATATATTACCAAGTTTAGATTTTTCTTGCTCGGCATATCTGTTAGTCTCGGTGGCAATCAATTCAACAATGTCTTCATCAAAGAAAAAGGAAAATGTGTCTAATATAGAATCAAAATTTATTTGAGGACCTGGATTTCCTGTAAATTTTTCTCTTTGGCCATTGTAATTATTCATATCCTCCCAAACCATAGATCTATCACTTTGTTGTGAATCCCCAGAACCCCCAGCGTCAATAGCAGCAAACTCCTCTTCAAGATCATCATCTGCAAAATCTTCCGGCAATAATTGGGCATAATCAATCGGATCTTCAGGTTCAGAATCACTTGAAATAGATGAAGCTAGATCATCTAATAACATTAGTATTTCATCATCCTTAACAATACTATTAGGGCCAGCTTTATCCATTATTCATAAACAAGTCACACAATATCACAGAAAATTATGTAAAATCACTATACAATTCGTAATAAAATGAAACAAATGTTTTAAAACTGTATTTTAGAACGACTAAACACTAACGGACTACGACTATCTACAAACGAACTACGGAATGACTAAACTCGCACAATACCACAGAAAATATTATAAAACACTAAACAATTCGTTATAAAACAAAATAAATGTTAAAACTGCATTTTATAAAAACTAAAGTACGATTATAACCTGCAAAACTGTTAGTAAACACAACTGAAGTGAAGGTACAGGACTACCAAAACAGCAATTTTAAAATGGCCGTATTTACCAAGATATGGCATTTGGAAAAAAGAAAAATACACCAAAATATTCGTTGTTTTATTCTCTATGCAATGAACATAAAAACTAGTCTTAATAATTAGTCTGGCAATCGCTAGAGCGTAGCACGTGTTGGACTGTCAAGACCGTACTCAGTACTGACATAGCCACATGGGTATGAAAAAGACGAACGTACTCAGTACTGACATAGCCACTTAGGGGTTAAGACACAGAGTGATGAGTGATTGATCTTGTCTCCTTGCTTATAATAATATACAAAAGGGTGTACCGTTACCTGCTTATTGACCCAGTGAAAACTTTGAATTTCATCTTGGATCAAGAAAGAAAAATTTTCAGCAAAATCTGCTAAAACTAAACATTCATTTTCACTTAGATCAAGTTTTTTTTCTTTGAACCACTTTGCTTGAGCTTTAGAAATAAAATGATGTTTTTTCATAGAATTAGTTTTCTCAGCAAGGCTTTCAAAAAAGTCCTCTTTGGGTAGTACCATTGTAATCATATCAGCTCTGTCAGTTGTCACCCATTGTTTGAAAGTGACGGAATCTGGAAGTGAATCGTACTCCTCATAAGTTGAAAACAAATCTTTAAGACCTTGAACACCGGGACAGTTTTCACAGTCGTCCATCATACATGAGAAATTTTCTCTGTCACAAACAATCAAGTCTATTAGATCTTTATAGTCCACAAGCAATTTCGCCCCATCAATCATTAGTTTTATGTTTTGGTGATACGGGCATACACATACATTGTGAGTACCAGTTGCTCCAGCAAGAATGCACCACTTGGGGCGCAGTTCACAAAACTTTGAGCGGCCTATTTTACAATCTGGGTTTTCTTTTTTAAATGACACAAACAATTCATTTAGATTCATTAGGACAAGGCGCTTTTGTTTGTGTTTTTTAACACCATCTATAACCACACTCACACAATCTTTCTTTCCAGGACACAGTCTGCTATTGTTGTCATCCTCATAAAACCGAACTACTTTTTTTATAACACTTTCACTGATGTTAACCCCTTTCCTCTTAGCTAGGTCTGGTAATATACCTTGATCTTTTGCAAGTTCACACGCAACTCTTAATTAATCGGTCAGACACACCAAATTCCGAAACAATTCTCGATCTAGACCAGTCAGTAGGCAGCAAGCTGATAATTTTGACTTTTTCTTCTTTTGATGAAACTTTACATTTTTCTTTCAGTTCATTGATTAATCTGGTATATTCTTGAGCAAGCGACTCATCAGAACTACATGGTTCACTCATATCAGGAACGTTTTCATCAAAAGCTACCTCTAGGTTTTTTTTAACTCTTAATGCAACTTTTTCAACTTTAGCTTTAAGGGCTACTCCTCTTTTATCATGGCTTAGCTTCCTAAGCTTTGAGGCAGGAGATATGCCTAAAATATTGCATGCCGAATCTATTTGTTTCATACTATCTTCAGCAGGTACAAAACTGTCATGGGTGTCAAAGTCTCCACTTTCTAGGCCTACATCATCAACAAAAACTTTTGAGTAACAATTCGTACATATTAATTTTCCCGGTATTAAACTTATAAATGAATTTTTGTTTCTTAAAACATGGCACAAAAGAATTTCCCTTAGTCCTTTTTTAATTGCTTTTTTGTGTACAGAAAAGGGGTCACTACATTTCTGACCAAAAATGTGGTGATATTTATGCAGGAACTTTTTTTCGTGATATCTGCAGATGTTTTTAATTTTACTGCATATTCTTAGCTTTAGGATCTGCTGGGTTTCTCCATCTAATTCACTGACCTGGATAATTTCCTTACAAACTTCACCATAAAACGTTTCTTGACATTCTTCACTGAAAAACTCCCCCACATAACACTTCACATAGTCTTCCATGTTACTTCATTACACTACTTTAAAAAAGAATATTGTTAAAATATATTTGAAAAGAAAGGTCAAAGTAATTATAAAAATTAAAAAAATTGAACGACACACACAACTTATAAACAGAGCTCTAACAGTTCAATGTGTACTAAGCTCAGTCAAGTGAGCAACTGAATAGTGGCTAATAGGATGCACTGCTGCTTGTTGTAACTAGAACTCTGCATGTTACAACTTGTATCTCTTGTTGCCTGCTCTGTCACTATTGTAGTAATGGAACTCAGGAAGTAGCAACCTGATAATCTTGTCTTATCTCAAAGCTTCCTAACTTCCTACAACTTTAGTTTTAGAACGATAACTGCTACAATACCTTTTTAAAACTATGTCGTAAGCTACTTATCTGTGAAGCTAGCGATTGTAATTTATTTTTTTTACTGAAAAATGAACAAACTAAGTTATAGCTAATAAATATTTATTAAAATATAGTAGGCCTATTATTTCCTAATAAATATTTACTGTAAAAATTCAATCAACATCATAAACCTTTAAAATTTTGTACTTCAGGTTCCTTAAAGTATATGCTTTTATTCAGATTTTTTCACCTTTTTAAAGACACGTAACTTTATTATTAGCCAAATATACAAAGTAGTGTTATACTTTTCTTAAACATATATATGAAGACTAAAAGCTGTATAGATTTCAGATTTTTGTGTTCACTCCCATCAGAGATATTTTAACCCAAAGTTTGCAACTTTTGAAAAATTTACATTTTTAAAAATTCATAAAATATTAAGGGTTACAATACAGCCATTGTGAATTTTTTAGGTAACACTTTAGACATGTATATTTAAATAAAACAATAGTTCATGTTGTATATGTAATGTTTTGTGTATGAAAAAAAATCGTGAATATTGAAATTTCACAAAATTATATTCTCAACTTAATTAATTTTTTTCTTACATAAGGATGATAGATACAGCAATTTGCCATCAGACCTTTCTTTTAGATTGATATCTTCCAAACAAATCCCTTTTTGTTTTATCTCTCTAGGACTTATAGTTTAAAAGTTATGAAGCTTTCCGTAAACGTTTACAAACCCTAAAATAAGCGTGCGGGGCGTTTAAAAAATGGCCGCCACGGGTAAACCGCTTAAGATAAAAAAATTTTAAAAACGGTTTTATATTCCTCTAACATGAGGCAAACAACCCTGGAAGGTTCACATTTTTTAAAATTGGTCAAGCAACCAATTTATTTTTTATTGGATCAGTTCATATGGATTTACCCTAGTTTATAATTATATTATTTACACAAGTTGGCATATCTATCATGTAGCCCATTTAATTTTGAACAAAACCATATTTAATTTGTTTATAAATTGTCACTACAAACATACTTATTGATGATATTACTTCAGCATGACGTGACTGAAAATTTGAGTATTTATAAAAAATGACAAATGTATAGTTTCTAACATAGTAAATAAACCTAACAAACTAATCTTAACCTAACTTGTACACATGAACAATACTAACATTTATGTAATTTAGAGCATTTAGAATGTAGACCTTTATTGCAGTTTGAACAAATTGTACTTGATCTCTTTCTTTTTCCACCTGTTGACCGTGCATTGCAGACACAACAATCCCGCTCTTTTCTGCCATCCAACTGTGTCAGCCCAAAACCCACAGCAGCTACTGGGGCTTTAACAGCTGGTGGTTGAACAAAGTTTTTGTAGTTCAGCCATTCTTGTCCAAGACTACTGACAATAGATACTGTGAATGCATATCGACTCATCTTCTTTTCTCCTGGAACTGAGTTTAGGTATAGAATGTATGAATTCAAAACCATTCTACCAATTATATTGAAAACTACTTTCTTCCAGTATTTAACAGTTTTCCTCTCATCTAAATAGAAATAAAACATCATATCTGATGAGTCTATAATGCCCATGTAAGAATTGTATTCTTTTACTATATTTAGCACTTCCTTCTGATTTACTACGCACTGTCCAGCATCAGAATGTGTTGATAGCAACAACACTTGAGATTTTTGGGAGCTTTTCTCTCTAAAACCTACTGATAGTATTGGTCCCTTGCGAAAAAACTTTTTATCCCCAACTTTAAATTTACTTTTTGTCAGAATTGATGGTAAGTATTTTCTATTTTCTCTAATTGTGCCTATAATAAAAGTCTGCAAATTGTAGAGTTGTTCAGCTAGTGGAACAGATGTAAAAAAATTGTCTATAAATACATGGTATCCTTTGTTTATGTAATTGCCCATCATTAACAACTTCATGACTACTGTGTGAGCAAGACCATGAGTTTTTATTTCTAATTTATCGGCTTCATCTCTTGCACTACGATACACATAAAAACCAAGACAGTATTTTGAAACTGAATCGCAAAGCATCCACAATTTTATTCCCCAACGATGATGGTGTTTGTTGGGGAGATACTGTAACAGTGAAGTATGGTTTTTAGTTCCAATCAAGCTTTCATCGACACTCAGCTGCTGATTAGGAGTATAATAGCGACGGAAAATATTGTTGGCAGGCTTTACAATTGGTTCAAATTTAGCACATGGGTCATAGCCAGGGTTACCAGAAGGAACCAGATTTTCATTATCTACGTACCAAGTGAAAAAATTTCAGAAGAAGTTGAAATCTATTTCTAGAAAACATTGCTGAAAACCAAGGAGTGACTTGGGAAAACTCAGTAGACCAGTATGCATTTATGCTTGACTTACGAATAAGTCCCATGTTTAGTATGACAGCAATGAAGGCTTTCATTTCTAATAAGGTTACAGTTTTCTATGATTTAGATCTGCTCTTTTCTGAAAAAAGATGACTATTTTTCTTCAAAAACTGATCTGCATATCGGTTGGTTTCAGTTAACATTAGTGTAAGAATCGGCACGGTAAAAAATAATTGAAAAAAATAAATTGGGTCCGTCACTAACTTAGAAATATGTTTCGGACCAGGTAATTCCCAAAAATCAAACAAATGATTTGTAACATCATTTTCAGGGTCTACTTCAGTCCAATTATCTGATGGATCATGAACACGTTGCTGTAATACCGCCTGTAAATTTGTTGGCACACCCGAACATTCATCTCCAACTTCGTCGTCAAAAACACTATTATCACTATCTGGTTCACTTTCAGAGTCCGTGCACAAAGCTAACTCGCAAATTTCATCATCGTCTAGACCAAAATATAATTTATCTTCTGACATTATAATGAACTTAACAAATCGCTAACAAAAAAAACAGTTGCAAAACTAAACGCACAATACACAGAAGAGGTTATACACGCGGTTACAAAATGTTAACCGGACTCAACATAACCCGAGAACACCTGTCTGTTAGATCGCTTGTAAAATCGTCACTATACATCCAAAAAGGCTCAAAATATACGGTCATGTACAGCAAAAACTGCTCTTTCGTTTAAAAGTAACAACAGCACGATCTGTTGAGAACTGAGAGTACTACAGTGCTTTGAAACTGGTGGCCGATTCAATCGGCCATGGCAATTTACGCACAATCAATCGTGGCCGATTGAATCGGCCATGGCACTGAAAGGGTTAAGAATAACAAGCCTACACAATTTAACTAAGTATATCAATAAAATTTCAATAACTCAAACTGTTAACACTTTATCAGCATAACAATAAAAGACTATAATACACTTCTGGAACACAATGTCACTCCAACAAAAGCATCTGACTGACTGGCAAATGAATGCCAGGCTCTGTCTTCTGTCAGATTTATTGTTTAGGCATGAAGAATTTAATACTATATAAACTTCTCTCAGATTTATTACTGAGGCATGAAAGAATTTAATGTTATAAACTTATACTTGCCTTCTTTGTTTTGAACTATTGAAAGCTATTGCCAAATTTTTTCTTGCAAATGTGTTGAGAGCTTGTTAAATACTTAAGGTATTAAGTATTAATCAGTATTATTTTATTAATTGTTACCTAATGTATAGTTAGTAGAAATATGATATTTTGAATAACGAGAAATAATTTAACTATGCTCTAATTTGCCGTGTCATCAAAAATAGGATATAAATTAAAATTACTAACTTCTGTCTTTAAAGTAAAAATTTTAATTGAAAGAGTGAAAATACCATTAATTTTATTACTTCAAATAATAGAGCAGACTTTGTAGAACAGAAATGCAAAAAGAATTATTTGATTACTCTTTACCCTTTCAAAGAGATTGCAGTTTCCGTAAAACCCTGCGTATCGATGAAAAACATCTAAAAAATGATGTTTAGAAATTTTTTTTAGACTAAAAATGGTTACTTATTGAAAAAGTAGTATTATTTCTTAATTTCTTATACATTGAAGTATCCTTATAAAAAATTTCATCATCATTGATTTGTAAATAAGGAAGCTGTGAATTTTTTGTCTTTTAACGTCACAATTGGGTTCTTCCGCTTGATGGTCGAAAACGATCAAATAACCAAAACTTCAATAAGCTGTAAAAAAAAAACCGTTTAAAATACAGAAAAAAAATTTTGCATGGCTACTTAAAAGCAAAAAATGAACTATTATACCAAGTTTCATCAAAATCGGAGAACTTGGGTGTCATCGTGTGGTTTAATTGACATGGATTGCCCCAGCTATGAACTTTCTTTCAGAAACTCCTTTACTGTAGTCTCTTCATCACTGACTTCAGGATGAGTAGGGTCTGCAGTAAATGCAGTTTCAAGTTGAAGAAAAGTGGGGTATGGATCTGTTCATTGTAGAGTCTTTGAAGGGTGGCTTCTGTTGTTAATTTCCATTTAGTAGTTCCACCTACGCTATCACAGGAATTTTTACTGTGTTATTAAACAAAGAAATCCCACCCTACAAATGCACCAAAATATGTTCGTGTTAACAAGTAATGATTAAATTTTTCTAGTGCTGTGTGCTGACACCAACACTAAAATACCTTTCAATCTGATCTTTTGGTACAATATTGTTTAATCATTTGTTACTTGTTCTTAGAGAGTGTAAACTTTACAGGTATTGTGGGTTAGTTAGATAATACATAAACTTCTACAAAAAATATTTTTTTTAAAACGATACACTAATGCATGATGCACTGTGGTCTGTGTATTTGTCCAGTGAAATCTCAGAATTTCATCATGAACAGTTAAAGTAGGCTATAATTTTTTGAAAAAACCAGCCAGAATTAGAAGCTATCAGATACTTACATATTTTCGTCTAATTAGTGAGTAATGTGGGAATATTTTGGTCTTTATTAGTAATTTTCATTCTTGTTTTAATTAACTGTGGTTCATACGTAAAGTTGTTTGTTTCCTGTAGGTCTTGTATAATTTTTCGTATCTCTTTTCCAGGGAAAAAGAATAAGATGATTGTAGTTCCAAATATATGTCCATTTAAAGAAGACATTTTAAAAGAGGTTGCTGAAGTGAAAGAAAGACAAGAATTAGAAAGACAAAAGAGAAAGGAAATGTTTAAAGCAGAAATGGAAGCAAAAAAAGTTGAAGTTAAAAAAGGTACTACATTGGAAGGTTTGGTAAAAGATGCAGAGATGAAAGAGAATCTACACCAAAATTTTGATAAAGTACCTGATACGGAAGAATTTAAGACATATGGAAATAAGAAAAATAATTCTACAAAAGCTTTTTATAAGGAATTTAAGAAGGTGAGTCAGTGCCAATAATTTGTTTTTGTAAATTACTAAGTGATCTTACTAGAAGAAACATATTGTTCAAGAGAAAACACTTAAAAGTTTTTGTATTTATAAAATTATTCGGATATTTTTTTAACACTGTTCATAAAATTCTACTTAGCAAATAATTTCACCCATCATCCAAGCCTTTTTATTGTACTCATAATTGGCTTCAAATGACCTAATGCTTTTAAAACAGTGAGGCCGTTACTTTTTCCAATGACCATAATTTTAATTTTTCACTACAATCCATACTAGCAGCTACCAGAATAGTTACCTTTTCATTGTTGTGTTTTCCACCGAAGCACTTATCATCTTAAAAGTTAAGGTTTTGTCGGGGAGACATTTGAAAAAAGTCCTGTTTCATCTACATTGAAAATGTCACCTTCGTTATGTATAATGTTGCAAGAGTTTTGGCAAGACTTTGTTTTTCCAAGATAAACTATCACCTTCATCGACATCTGCACATTCCTCGCTTAAGACTCTTTGACATAAATCTCATTTTAACCTTCTAGTAGTGAGACCGTAATTTGTTATCTAATAGTGAGAGCGGTATCGCAGATTGCGCTTTAAACAGACAACCCAAATGGGTAAAAAAGATCAGATGTTAAAATTTTTTAACTTGGTTTAATAAAACAAAGCATTTTTGAACTATTTATAAAGATAACTTAATGGTAATAACTGTTTTTTAATTTTTTTTCATAAAGGTAAATTGACTGAACACAGTTTTAGTTAAATTAAAAAAAAAATTACTATTGATACACAATAAATATTAGCAAATTAAAATAAGAACCACTTATAAAAACATATCTAATTGAAATGTTATTAAAATTTATTGAAATAATTGTTTTTCGTTAACACACAAAGGGCAAATTTTCTTACTGCACTGAAGGCAAATCGCGCCTTTACAAGCACAAACATAGGAAGTCTTTCTTTTTAGGCTCGGAGGACATGGTCAGTAAGTTACTTTTTTTTCAAGGCGATCTTCAACGATTACAGGTTCTTGTCATACACTTTTGTCCCGTTTTGCCATTAGTATACGTCCGAACGTCGTTCTTAGTTCGTATGAAAGTATCTGCCTTCGTTGAATTTGAGGTATTACTAAGGAGTCGGCTAGGTTTTTTTATAAAGTCTAATTTGCTAATGGGCTTTACATCCTTCTATGCGTGAAACACTATATAAGAATTTATGGCACTTAGTTCAACATTTGAAAAAAACAGGACCATGGGCCATCTCGGGTTCATCGATTTCCTGAGTAAATAGAACATTTTTTATCTAAAGAATCGACTCCACCTTTCGTTAAATTATAAGTCGCCACCATTTCAGGTTTGTTTGTTGTTGGATTGGTTGCTGCAGCAAGATGCATGGTTGAAATGAGGTTACAGCTTTTGCCTTTTTTGGTACATAAGACATTATTGTCATCTCTTTAGTAAATCCGTAATTACTATTTCCAACTTCTCTTTTTCGATCAGGTTTAAACTGAGGGGGAATCTCTCTTTTATTTGGTTTCACGGTACCTAGAAACATCAAACCTCTTTTTTCAATTCACCTGCTAGTTCAACAGATGAAAACCAGTTGTTACAAGTGACTTTTTGGTGTGAACCTTCTATCGGTTTTACCAGCCGAAGTACAGATTGCGTCGGAATTAAGAATTTCTTTCTTCTTCTGTGAGAGTTACGCCATCAGAATCTTAACCGAAATGTATGTAAGCATTGAGAGTTACACCATCGGAATCTTTACCGGAATATAATGTACATATAATTATTCCTAGCATCCGTGAGACAAAGTATTTTTATTCCGTACTTCGCGGATTTTTTTTGGCGAATACACTCAAAATGATTTTCAGCAATGTGTTTTGTTTGAAGCCACTCATCACCCAGTGCTTCAATCACAGCTATGGTAAATCGAAGTCTTGACATAATAATGCTCTTTGTACAAGATATAACAATTCAAAAGCATTCTTTCCATTAAATGGAAAGTTACCTTCTTCCAACAACATCATGTCTGACGTGTCAATGCCACCCATATATTTGTTGTACTCTTGTATTATTTCTGGTTTAGAAACCACTTGTGACCTACGTCGAACATTCACATCTACATTTCTTGCTGTGCATTTACTAGAAAGCAGTAAAACTGGTGCCCTTTGAGATATTTTTTCTCTGTATGCGCAGGCAAATACTGGACCAGATCGGACAGTACTGTTTTTCCCCAACAGCAAACCTTTTTTTTAAATTGTTGGGGTAGAAATTTTTTGTTCCTACAAACAGTACCTGTTATATAAGTACCAGCTCTAAACAAATGTTTTAACAGTGGTACTGACATAAAAAAGTTATCAACAAACACGTGGTAACCTTTGTTGAGATAATTACACACAGTTAGTAATCTGTTTACAACATAATATCCCAAACCAAGTTTAGAAATTTCTTCTTTGTCCTCTTTTCGCCTAGCTCCTTTATAGGTAAAAAAAGCTAAGCAGTAGTTGCTTGCAGAGTCACTCAACATCCAAAACTTAATCCCGCAACTGTGGTGGTGTTTGTTGGGTAAATATTGTAGCAATGCTGTGTGACTCTTTGTGCCAACCAAACTTTCATCAATGCTGAGCTGTTTGTGTGGTGTATTAATGATGTCGAAACAGATTGTTGGCGTGGTCAACAGTTAGTTGATATCTCGCACAGGGGATCATAATCTGGATCATTCGGTGGTTTCGGTGGATCATTCGGTGGTGTGCAGAAAACATGTTTCCGAACCAAAGTGTTGTTTGCGATGCCACTGTACTTCAGTAACTCTTTAAAGTGGGCTTTTTTGTAAGACCCATATTTAGGATGCATGCTACAAAACCTTTGATTTCCGAAATAGTTACATTAGTCCATTTTTTGTATGGTGCAGAAAGTGCATGTTGATTAGCAACCAAATACAGGTTAGCTGTAGGAAGAGGTTAAGGAAGAGGTAAATCATCTTCAGGTTTAACTATATTATGGTATGCCTCGTCCTCTGCTTCATCACCACTCTCGCTTCCAATTTCAACATTATCATCATCAGAACCACTTTCACTAGATAGATCATCAATATCTAAAAACTGATTAATTTCAGTATCTGATAAATGGGAAATTGGTCCAGCCATTGTTAAAAAAACTATGCACACAATAATTTACTGATAACACAGTCACTACTACGCTAATGTTATTTGTATTTCAATCGGTAAATACTCAATAATAATGTTATAAACCTAACCCTATTCTACATAAAAATAATATGTAACTACACAACTGTACAAATAACTACTAAATTGATTTGTTAAAGGAATAAACTAGTCGACAACTCACGAAATGATGCACTAACCTCAAAGTATACACGTGTAAACAAACTAGGCATGAACAGCACCGGCAAGAATAAACATCGATTTTCCTTATGAGGTATCGAAACTATCGATACTGTCGTTTTTCTGATTTCTAAGCTTTCATTTGATGTGTTACACATGCCATCTAGCGGTAACCCGTAAAATTATACAACACGACACACTAAGTACCGATATATCATTACCATGAGGCTTCTAGCAGTAGCATAGGGTAACGATATATCGTTACCTTGAGGCTTTAAGGGTTAATAATCCTACATAGGATGTATGATTAACCCCTTAACGGTTCCTTTTTTTAGCTAAAAATGTTCATATCCTGCTCAATTTTTTTTAAATAATTTTGTGTAATATGACTAAATAAAGACATATAAATCAATTTCCATGCTCAAAAACATCATTTTTAAAAAAAAAAGAGGTACTGGCCATCACTTACGAATATAAATACTAAACAATCCTACTACAATAAACGGAATTGAAATACCGGACTAAATACTATGTATGAAATGAAGCCTACTACTAAAAAACTATAAACAATATCGAATAGCTTACAATTTCTTTTTGTAAACACTTATAACGAACTTATAACTTTACAACGAAACGCACCGAACTAACCGAAACATAACCTTTTACGCAACATTAGAGAGTACGAGGTAAACAAATAACATAGTCATCTAACCTATAGAAAGGAACCTTTACTAGCGCTAATATTAAAGTTACAGATATAAGATAAATTACTTTAAATGTTACGGCGAGATATTTCGACAGAAAACAGAATAAATCAAGACAATTCAGTTGCAAGTTATCTCGTCAGGGGCACTTTTCTACGACATTTACGTTGCGAGATATCTTGTCATAAACCATTGAGGGGTGAAATAAAAGAAATAAAAATTACAATTAATAGTCTTGTTTAAATCTGCTAATAAGTTACAATTACTACAGTCAAATTGATATTTATAATTAATAATAAACTAATAAGTAGTAAATTAATGACATTAAATACAAAATAAAGACAATTAAATAAAATAAAAATATGTGTACACATTTACAATTTTGATTTATAAATACCTGTAGGTTTTTTACTAATTCATTGTAACTTGATGTATGGTGGAGTTGTGTACGATGGCTTCCTGAGGATGTCTTGACCAGGATACCTCGACTGTTCGGAAGTCGCCAACTGTCCGGAGGGCACAAATCGAGATGTTGTGTAGCTGGTGGATGCCGGAACAGGTCCTGTAGTATTTTATTGAAGATTTGAAGTAGAATTCGCTATCAAGGAGACGATGAAGAAGAAGAAGATGAACAAAGATGAAGATGAATAAAGTTCCGACATAATATTGAAATTGTATTATTTTCGCGGTGATGCTGGAGAATAGTATATGAAGTTGTTAGTTTCTTAACACTTCTTAATCAGCGAGAACAGAATAAAGATAGAGAGGACACTCTGTATCTGTCGAGTACAAGGCATGCGAGCCGAAGTCGGCCATCTTGGTTTGCACCAAGTCCACTAAATCACTGCCAAAATCTCGTCATTTTTAATTCTTGCGCGCAACTAAAACTGTGATTTCACACTCTTATAATACGCTTAAAATTTCAAAATTTCATGGCTGGATTATTCATTTCATCCTCTTGCTTATGGTACATGTATAATTACATTTAACAAATAAATAATAATTAATATATGGTGTATTAACGAACCTTGCAAAAATCTTGACATAAAAAAGTAACTGATCGAGAAAGTTTTTTATTTTTGGGACAGCAAAGTTTCGTAAGCGAGAAAGTTTTAGATTAATAGTTAAATCATAATTTTTGTTTAAAACTTTTTTGCATAGGAGGCATACTTTGGCTAATAATTTAAAGTATGTGAAGCGCTCGCTACAGAAAAACGACTAGCGAAAATGTCCCGCCGTAAAATGCTGTTGCCATTTGAATGTGTATGGAACTAAACGATTGTTATATTATTCACGTAATGTTTATCATATTATAATCTCTATATACATGATAAATACGGATACTAAATTTTGGATAAATGTTTCTTGCTTGAATCACTTCTAATTAAATCACAATGAAAGGTTGATGTCAAATAAAACACTGACGTGCAATCAAATGTAAATATTGTGACACTTATCGCTAAGGTCCGTTTCGGGATCTAGGTAATTAAATAATTAATACACTAAGGTTTGCAATTACAAATATTTATTACACTAAACGATTTAAAAAATAAATAATAAACTAATTATAACAAAGTAATACAATAAATGACTTAATAATTTACTTAAAATAAATAATAAACAATAAATAACTTAATAATTTACTTAGCACTACTTACAATCAATTTTCTAGAATGACACATACAAAATGAAACTGAATACACAAAAACTGAATTTAATACAGATCACATTAACTTTTTGCAATACACACACGAACAAAGACAGTATAACAATCGTTGACCAACACAATGCTCGGTATGCGCCGTGCACAGCGTCCGACGGCCACTCGTCAAAGATCAAACTAATACTAACTGGACCGCGCTCGGGGGTCTCTTTATATACTCATTCACAAAGATACTTCGAAAAGAGCAGAGAACAACACACAAAAATAAAGTACAAAAAAATAACCCTTTATAAGTGAGTGCTAGAAAAATCTGTTGTAAACAAGTCAACATTGTAAATAGAATAAAAGTTGTAACGGGTTCCTTTCATAACAGTTGTACAATACCCGACCTTTTATCCTACACAATAGTGCAGTTATTAAACAATTTTCATGAATAGGCATACCTTTATTGTCATTATTGTCCTACTGTCAATTATTGTTACTATTGTGTTAGTTACTTTTGTTCTATTATTCCTTTCTTACTATTTTCATCTACTCTGTACCATTTCATGAATGAAATTTTGGAACCTTCGCGAAGCATCTCTTTTCGATATCGTCACAATATGTTTATTCTTTAGTTAGTAAAATACTTATCAGATTACACATGATATATTTTTGAATAAAGTTCATTATTCTTAATTTAACCGTAACTGAGTTATGTTTTGTTTTGATGATGCTTTCATTGAAAGCAAAGGCCTTACCTAATAACATTTGATAGATTGGATACTGTTGAGTGATTTCAAATTGGATACAATTACAATTAACAGATAATGTTCATTGCATAATAAAATTAAATTAAATTAAAAAAGTCTTATTAGGGGCGAAGTTAGAACTGTGAAGTCCTCCCTTCCACTTAACCCCACAAAATAAAATATACATTTACAGAAAATTTAAATTTTCAAATAAAGTTAAGGTAATAATCTTAAAATAAATTATAAACGTAAAAGTATAAAAATTAATAATTTAAAATAAGTTAACATTATTCTGAACAAAACATAATTTCCAGTTCCGTTATTTTAACACTAGGCTATTTACAAAATACTACAAGTAAATACTATAATAAAGAGATTGATTGAATGAATAAGCTCGAAGTTCAATTACAATATGCACAAGCTTTCATATATACTGTACATACTTAATAAATTTTTGGAAAAGAACATTAACTACTTACGGGGAATGTTAAATCTCATTAGTAATGGGTGTTTCAAAAAGGACGCACTTCGAAGTTTGAGAACGCTAATTTATTACATTAAGTAATTACAAATTATATAATAGGCTTATATAATAAGCATAAAAACGTTTCCGCTATAAAATAAAAACAACCTTAATATATGAATCATCTGTGTTTACAAATCAAATTTAAAAGATTTGGTTCATTCTGCTATTCAATCAGCTGTTGTTTAAACATTAAATTTCTTTTTTTTTTAATTCCTAATTTGTGTACGTTGCAATCTGTTCAATAAACATTAAATTAAAACATACGGTCCTGGGTTCGAATCCCACTCAGGCATGGCATATTTTCATACGTACAAAAAATCATTTCATCCTCCATTGTATATAGTTACACCCCAATGTCGTCGCTAATGACCGTTGTAGTTGATGCGACGTTAAATAAATGAATTAAAAAAAAAAAAAAACATACGAGTATCAAAACATTGTGTTAGTTCCATAAGGATAGCATGGAAACTTCAGAAGCCAATGGGGCGAAATCCCGATTTTTCCCAACCTTGTGACCAGCGCCAATCGATTCCTGGTGTCCAAAAACCCCCAAAAAAAATCAAAAAATCAAAATCCTTGAGCGAAAAAAAATTTTGTTATCGCTGCAAGTGAACTATGCCTAGGCAGGATGTGACGCTCGGAAGTGGAGTGACTAATGCCACCCCGCCGCCATCTTGGTATGAACCATCGGCTCACCTGCTACTCTAGGAGTGTCCTCTCTATCTTTATTCTGTTCTCGCTGTTCTTAATTGTTTTGTTCCCGTGAGAACTCTTTTAAAATTTCTACTCCCCTTACAATCTTCACACCCACATTCCTTAATTTGTTCAAGCAAATGACACCATTCTAGTTATTTATGATACCCTTCTAAGATTTATGTATTTACCAAATTAGGCATGTCTCAATTGTTATATTATGTTTTAAGAGAGCAGTATTGGGTTTTACCTGTTGCTCTCACATTTAAAACTTTCTTAAATAAATAAATAAATAAAACGAGTACTTAAAATAACGGAGGCCATTCTGTCAACCAATTTCAATGACGGCATTATTATGCACGTTAATAATGTTATTTGCACTCTTGGAAATTCTTTTACTAAAAAAATCTCAACTTTTTAGGGCGTTTGTGCAGTTTATTAAATAGCGACAGATTAAATTTGATTTTTATCCAAACAGATATTTTCTGAGTTAGTTTAAACAACTGCGTCTTTATAATTTTTATTACTTTATGCGTGGCACAAGTTTGTGAAAGCTTAACGAAGTTAGTTTGGTTTGCATTTATTACATGTATGAGTAAGAGATATATTTCAACAACGACAATCGGTGGTTTACTTTACTTGAGAAATAACAACTAAAGACTGAAATTTAAATGACTTACCTCGACACTAACGGTATTAGATTCACAATATTTTTGCAACAAACAACCGCCAAAATACAACGTCAACACAATTTGAAAAGAATTTAATAAGATGCGGGCCGGCCGTATTGGCGCAGTTGGTAACGTGCTCGCCTCTCATCATGCGGTCGTGGGTTCGAATCCTATTCAGACCCGGCATATTTTCATACGTTGCAAAAAATCATTTCATCCTTCACTGTCTGCATTAGCAGTAATTGCGAAACAGTCGGATGTAAAAAAAAAAAAAAAAACCATTTTGATAGTAAAAGTACCCTAAAATGTTGCTATTATTTACACGGTTTTGCATACCTTTGCTAAATCAGTTATAGATTTGTTTATAACTGGTAGAATTCATTAATTTTTTTTTTAGTAATGCATTAGGCTTAGTTTTAAAATTTACCACTGAGTGTTTTAGAATGTATAAAATTTTTTACGACAAAAAATATAAAAATCTTTACCTGGGCAAATTTTGTTCATTGAGTTTCAGTTGATCTGGAGTATGGTAAAAAAAATTTTCCTTAATTTTCAATATAACAGTCTTAAATTACAACATTTTTTACTCATAGTCTTAAAAGTACAACATTTTTTATACTCAAACACAAAAGTTACACTAATTTTTATAACAAATTGAACGTTCGGAGGAACCAGCTTGCTAACGCTATCAACACACAAATTATACCACGAGCTGAATTATTTGTAATTGAATTTTTACATGTTAATAAACTGTACTAAAATGTATAACTAGGCCTAAATTATGATATATCGTATATATACAAAGACACACACACATACACAAACAACAATATTGGGTCAAATTGTTAACACTTGTGTTGAGGTACACGAAAAGGATGCATTTCCTCTTTTGCATTTTTTGCACACAGAACGTGACTTTTTTCTTTTACTACCAGACTTTGTACTGGCTGCACTACATACACAGCAGTTTCTCTCTAATTTATTTGGTAATTTTTCAATTTTTGGGCTACTGATTCTTCCACGGGATTGATTCATTGAACTGTCATCCTTATTTGGTTTGTTTTCTAGCCATTCAATAGATAGAGCTTCTACAATGAGTATAGTAAAGTGTAGTCGTGTCATTGGTCTTGAAATATTACAGTTTTCTTTATATAAAATATATGAATTTAAAACCATTTGCGCAAATATATTGAATACTACTTTCTTCCAGTATTTGATAGTACGATGTTCGTCTAAATTACAATATAACATTTGGTCATTGTTGTCAATACCACCCATGTGAGAATTATAATTTCTAGTCATCTTAGGTTTATTACTTTTTATTTCTCTACCTTTTCTTTTAACTACTTTTTCTTCAGATTCTGCTAGTGAATCTGAAGAAAGAAGAACAACATGAGATTTTTGAGATGCTTTCTCCTTATAACCTAAAAGTAATAAATGGTTTTTTCTCAAATACTTTTTCTCATTGACTTGCATTTTGTTTTTTAACTCTACTGGCAATCCTTTCCTGTTTTTTCTAAGTGTACCGGTGAGAAGTGTGCATTTTGAATACAGATACTGTGCGAGATGAATGGACGTGAAAGAATTGTCAATAAACAAATGGTATCCTTTATTTAGATAGTTACCCATCTCAAGTAACCTAACTACAACAGTATAAGCAAGGCCTTTTCCTTTTATTTCCTCTTTATCTTAACCTTTTGCTCCTCTGTAGCAGAAAAAGGATAAACAGTGATGTGTTATAGAGTCACACATCATCCAAAGCTTGAACCCCCATTGGTGATGATGCTTATTCGGTAAATACTGGAGTAATTCGTTATGGTGCTTTGATCCAACAAGACTTTCATCTATAGAAATTTGTTTGTGTGGTGTGTAATGAAATTGAGAAACTCTATTTACATGGTCCATCAACGGCTGAAATCTTAATCGTGGGTCATAATCAGGATCATTGCGCTTAGGAAGTTTGTTATTATCGATTAATGAAAGAATTTTAAAAGAATTACGAACCTATTAAAACTAAGCATTTTACTAAACCAGGGGGTATACTGAGAATCATAAGTAGACCAGTAAAGATACATGGCTGGTTTTTTGTTGATACCCATATTTAGCAGTACTGCTAGAAATGCTTTGAATTCAGCAGTTGTGACGGATTTCCAAGACTTAACCCTACGCGAAATGTTAACTTGGGCATTAATAAACTGATCTGCATAACGGTTTGTTTCTTTTACAAATAGTCAATTAAATTTACCATAAAGAATAAATTGAAATATTCAATGGGTGCAGCAGAGGAGTCAGGACAGTGTTTTGGCCCAGGCATCTCATTATAACTAAATGAGTGATCAAACCCAGGGTCTTTTCCTTCTTCTATATCTTCCCATCCATCTAAACCATCATTGGGTTGTGAATCACTATCAGAATCATTATCACTCACGGCAACAGAAGGTATCTTTTTAGGCCTACCTCTAGGTTTAGTGAGGTTAGATTTGGCTACATTACATTTAGAAGGCCCCGGTACATCACTCTCACTACTATTACTACTTATATATAAATTAGGCCTAGAATTGAAAACACCTGGTTCCTGCAGTCTAAAATCTGGGTCCTTATCAACATCATCAAAACCATCAAAACTAAATTCACTGTCGCTACTACTATCAAGATCAGCAACGAATTCAGCTAATTCACTGTCACTTTAACACCCAAGTTCCCGTTGAATCGCATTATCGCTTAACGGAGAATGCGACCGGTAAGCCATTATAAAAGAATACAAATTATAGTAAACTCAAATGAAAGTAAAGGCACGCAATAAATCAACGAACTGTACGTTAGTAAACAACAACAAACACGCACTGCTTCTAAGATCAGCTGTGACGTCGCAGTTGCACAACATCGATAGTTGTCTGTAATAATCAATTTAATTTTTAATTTGATACGATACACGAGTTATTATGATAAAGTAAATAAACAACCAATATTTTTTACGTTCATTTATATAAAAATATTGACATTATGTATTAAAATAATTTAAATATAACACATTTTCTGAACGTCCAACAGATCGGACGCTGCCAGTTTTAGGTTATATATTCAACGTCCGTCAAATCGGACGGTAACACTAAAAGGGTTAATGTACATACAATGTAATTAAATTTGTCAAGATTATTTCTACAGGAAAAATTTATTTCTACTTCTACTTTTATAGTATAAATTGCAATATTTTGAATGTTTTTGGTGTGTATATATTTTAGGAAGTAACGTATTTAAATGTTTTAGTTTTGTAACTGAAGCTTAAAAATAAGTTACTTTTCACAAAATTATTTAAAGAGAATTGATAAGGTCAGGATGTTGTAATTGTGTCTATGTGTAGATAACCATATATCACTATAATTTTGGCACCAACCTAAAATTTTTTATTAGGGGTTTTATAAGGTTTTGGATTACTGATCAGTAAATGAATTAATTATTTTTATTTTATTATTGTATTAATGTTAAGATTTTTTATTTTGGAATTATTGATGATACTATATAACCAATTTTACTTGTAATATTTTAAATTAATTGATAAAATGTGACAGGTTGTTGAAGCAGCTGATGTTATTTTGGAGGTGGTTGATGCCAGAGATCCTCAAGGCACCAGATGTGAACAAGTTGAACAATCGGTTAGAGAATCTGGCAAAAAGCGGCTTATTATTGTTGTCAACAAAGCAGGTAATAATCTGACATAAAATTCAGTGTAGAACACAAACATTTTTGTTACAATGAAGGGTCATTCCACACCAAATCAACCAATTGTCTGGAACTTTAAGTCTGAGAAATCAATGATTTTTGATACACATAATTGTAGAGTGTAATGGAAAAGGCTGAAAGTGCCAAAAACAAAATTTTTCAGGAACAGCAAAAAACATGTTTCTGACTTTGTTATAGTACCAAAAATTTCAGAAAAAATCATACAATTTGTAAAATGGGTTTAAATTATGAACTTAATATTATCAAAATGATACACACCTAGGTATTACCTTGAAAGCGATGGAAGTACCAGCCTGTTGCTCGTTAAAACGGTGAATGTTGTTAAATTGTTAATGGTGAAATTGATGTAAGTACCACCAGTGAAAAACTAACCAACCACATTGTATTATGATAAACCACTTTATTAGACCACTTTAAATAATCACGTTATTATTAATAGACTATTATTATTATTATTATTATTATTAACATCAGGGCGTTCAGGCCAAAACAGCCTCTCCTCACCGCGACCTAAAAGATCTTTTGTGATTGCCCCCATCCCTTATTTAGGCCAGACCCACACTTTCAATAAAGCGCAGGATCTGCCTGGGATCTAGTGCACTTACCTGGGAGGGTGTCAACACATCCTCACCCATCAGCGCTCTTCTTTTGCAGCCAACCACTTCGCAGCTGCATAAAATATGCTCAGCCTTCTCTTCTGCCTCATGACAGAATCTACATAGGCTGTCTCCAGCAATTCCTATCTTGGATAGATGATACCCAAGATTACAGTGACCAGTCATCAGGCCCACTACCCTCCTCAAGTCCTGCCTTCCTAGTCTATTATATATTCCAGCCTTCTTGCTGGAATAGGCAATAAATTTCTTTGCCTGTACACAGCCTGGCACCTTCTTCCAATAGGAGGTTTTAGCCTCCTCCACCCAGGCCCTAACTATACTTCTATAGTAGCCCTCCCCAATTCCACAGAATGGCTCTGGGCCTATGAAGTGAGAGGCTGCACCCTTCTTAGCTAAGGCATCCGCTCTCTCATTTCCAGACACTCCCTGGTGCCCCGGCACCCAACGCAGCGTCACAACGTTACGCCTGGCCACGGCATTCAAAACTTCCCGACAGTCGTAGGCCAACCTCGACTCAAAAGTACAAGAACTCAGAGCCTTGATGGCCGCCTGACTATCGGAAAGAATAAAAATGTGCGACCCCTTGAGGCGCCTCTCAATGCACCTCTCCGCACAGACCTTAATGGCCAATATTTCTGCTTGGAAGATGGTTATGGTACATCCAAGGGCCATGGAAATCTTCCCACCAGCCCCCCAGACCCCCAATCCCGCTCTTCCGCTCATCACTGAGCCGTCAGTATACCAAACGGTACCTCCTTCCGGTATACCTGGTTGTTCCTCCGCCCACTCCTGCCGATCGAAAATTTCCACCTTCAGAGTGTCGGAGAAGTCGTATGTTTTGTTCATACGGTCCCGAGGACCACCCACCACACCCATCCCCTCAATCACTTTGAAGATCCTGGTGTGGCCCATCTCCTTTGATGGGACCCCTATCTTGCCCTCAAGCCTCATGGCAGTTCTTATCGCCTCTTTCTTCACTTGAATGTGAAGAGGAGGCAAATCAAGCATCGCCTCCATTGCAGCTGTCGGGCAGGTGCCCATAGCACCACATATCCCCAGGCAGGCCAGTCTCTGTAGCTTCTTCAGCCGATCCTGCGCCGTCCTCAGATTAGTTCTTGGCCACCATACAAACGCTGCGTATGTGACCTTGGCAAAATGATGCTCACATAAGCCCATTTTACCATATGAGGCCTAAGCCCCCAAGTCCTCCCAAACAGACTCTTGCATATCCATAAGGCCTTTGTAGCCTTCTCTATAGTTCTGGACATATGGCCCTTCCAAGACAGGCCTTTGTCCAGGACAACCCCCAGGTACTTCACCTCTGGGGAGTAGTTTAGCTCCGCTCCTTCCAGAGTCAAAGCACCCAGAGTCATTGTCCTCTTTCTGGTAAACGGAACAACAACCACTTTTCCCGGGTTAATACGCAGTCCCTCCCGTCCACACCATGTGTGGACAAGGTTAAGGGCAACCTGCATACGCTTCCGGATGGTCGTCGCATGCTTACCTCTGACCAGGATCACCAGGTCATCAGCATAACTGACCACCTCAAATCCTTCCTCCGTCAGCTGAATGAGCAGCTCATCAATGACCAGTGACCACAGGAGGGGTGATAGCACCCCACCCTGCAGACAGCCCTTTCTAGCCCTACCAGTCACCGACTTGCCCCCCAGGCGAGTCCTTATTTCTCTATCCCTAAGAACAGACCCGACCCATCTAATCACACTAGATTGGATACCCTTCCTTCTTGCAGCCCTCTCAATCGACATGAACAGGGTGTTATTAAACGCCCCTTCCACATCTAAGAAGGCACACAGGGCAATTTCTTGATCCCTCAAGCTCCCCTCAATCCGTGTTACCACATCATGAAGGGCCGTAATAGTAGACTTCCCAGTCTGGTAGGCATGCTGACACCCATGCAGGGGCCTTTCCTGTAGGGCCCCACCCCTGATGTGTCTGTCTACCACCTTCTCCATCACTTTGAGCACAAAGGAGGTCAGGCTGATAGGTCTATATGACTTAGGCTCTATTGGGGGTTTCCCAGCCTTCGGTATAAAGACCACCTCAGTCTCCCTCCAGCTCCTCGGTACATATCCAAGTGCACAACTGGCCCTAAAGATATGTAGCAAATTCTTAATTAGCTTGTTGCCCCCATTTTGCAACATAGCAGGGAAAATCCCATCAGGGGCAGCCGATTTGTATGGTCTAAACATACGAGGGTAGGCTGATAAGTAATGCACACATGCTTGTAGAAGACGAACAAAAAGAAATAGCAAGATGGGGTAAATAACAAATTAAAGTACAAATCTTAACCTACCAAATTATCTATTTATTTTTCAATATAGTCACCGTTAAGCATTACACATTTCTCCCAACGTTTAACAAGTTTTTTCATTCCGTCACTGAAAAATTCTTCCGACTTTCCTCGAACCCAGGACGCAATAGCTGCCTTCACCTCATTGTCCGAGCTGTAATGATTACCCTTAAGGTCTCTCTTCAGTAGAGGAAAAAAATAAAAATCGCAAGGCGCAAGGTCGGGAGAATTCGGAGGGTGTAAAATTGGTTGAAACTTCAGGTTTCTCAGAGCCTCTCCAGTTGCACGCGAAGTGTGTGGACGAGCATTGTCGTGTTGCAAAATTATTGGCGCCAGGTTGCCTCTAACACGACAAACTCGACGTCGGAGGTGTTTCAGAGTCTGTATATACTGAGCAGAATTTACCGTTGCCCCTCGTTCCAGATAATCAGTCACATAAACTCGGCGAGCATCCCAAAACACAGTCAAAAGAATTTTTTTTGCGGACGGTTGTGTTTTGAACTTTTTCACAACAGGAGAATGTGGATGACGATATTCAGCGCTCTGCCTTTTTTCTTCGGGATCGTAATGATGAACCCATGACTCGTCCCCCGTCACAATATTCAAAAGAAAGTCGTCTCCTTCGTCACGGTAGCGCTTCAAAAGTTGTTCACAGCATTCCAATCGACGCTGTTTATTCTCGTCTGTCAGACGGCGTGGTACCCATCGTGCACAGATTTTACGGTATCCCAATTGTTCAATAATGAAGCCAACACGTTCCTTAGATATTCCAATTTGGTTTGCGATACGCTGTTGAGTGATTCGCCGGTCATTTTGAATCAAATCATCGATGAGTTTGCGACGATTATCGTCTGAGGCAGTGATTGGTCGTCCACTGCGTGTTTTGTCAACAATTAAGGCTTTTCCAGGTTGGCAATCACGAAATTTTATTACCCAACGATTCACAGTAGACCTATCAACAGTATCGTCACAATAAACAGCCTTTAAACGACGATAAATCTCACTAGGATTCACTTTCTCAGCAGTTAAAAATTCGATAACAGCGCGTTGTTTAATTCTCGTTGACATAGCACCAGAACACGACGCCATACTTCCACTACTCAAAACAAACTGAATGAAAGCAACGCCTTCAAACTGCGCAGGCTTGTAGAGGAGAAATAGTACTTCCACATGCCACCAGGCGCGCTACTGAAGTTTATTTAGTTGTCTTCTACAAGCATGTGTGCATTACTTATCAGCCTACCCTCGTACTTACAGCCCACTTGACCTTGGCAAACGTAAAGACCTCACAGGCCTCCCTTCTCGCCAAGGCCAGCTCCCTCCCACGACCGCCCCAATTCTCCCTCTCTTCCTCATCAGGGCGGTCCACTAGCGAGCCGGGAAAGTGTGTCTCCAACAACACCTCCACCGTTTGCTCCATACTTTCAGTCAGGGTTCCATCTTCCCTCCTTAACTGTCCAATTGGATTTGAGTGGTCTTTGCTCAGAACCTTCCGAAGTCGCGCAACAGCAGGGGTTTCATTTACCCCCTCGCAGAACGACCTCCAGGCTCTTCTCTTGGACCTCCTCAACTCTTTATTATAGTCAGTTAGAGCCACTTTGTATTCGCTCCACTCTCCATTATACTTGGCTCTATTAAACAGTTTCCTAGTCCTGGATTTCAACTTCTCCAGCCGACTATTCCACCATGGCACCCTTCTTACCATATTTCGTCTTTTCTCAGGGCAGTTATCACAAAAGGCCCTGTTAAGACGCTCTCTTACATTGTCTGCCACCCTTTCTAGTTCTATTACCGACCTAGGGGTGCCACAGACGTCCTCCATTTCAGACTGCACCTGTTCTTTAAAGCCCTTCCAGTCCGTCAACTTCGGTACCCTTCTACTCTCACTCCTCCCGACCCCCAGGCACATAGCAAAATCCACATACCTGTGGTCAGAAAGAGATGCCTTCTCAGAGACTCTCCAGTCTCTCATTACATACCTCGTGAGCTCGCTAGTTATAGTGAGGTCCAAGACCTCCCTCCTCCTAGCAGTCACAAAGGTAGGCTCATTACCTATATTACTCAAATATAAATCATTACTAATTAAATATTCAAGTAGGTACTCACCTCTCCTGTTGGTGTTGGTAGATCCCCAAACGGTATGGTGTGCGTTTGAGTCACATCCAACCACCAACTCCTGGCCTCGTCTCCGGCAGTCTTCCACCAGCCGACGAAACTCCGCAGGGGGCATCTCGTCGCAATCCCCCGGGAAGTAGGCGGAGGCCACAACAGCCTCTTCCCTCCTACTCCCCCTCTGCAACTCCACAGAGATTGCTACAAGGTCCCTAGTGACACACAAAGGGAAACACTTTAAATCATTTCTGATCACTATACATGATCTAGGGTAGGATATACTAGTATCATATATCAACTTACCGTTTATGGAGGAGAGTCCGCAGATCCGTCCACCTCTACTCCATGGTTCCTGGACAAGCACCATATCCAGCGACTCCCTACAGAACCTTTCACCCAGCGCCGCTGACGCTGCCTTGGAGTGGTGAAGGTTCACCTGGACGACGTTGCTCTTCAGTGTCGTCGGTGTTTCCCGTGGTCCCTCTTATCCTGCTTCTGCAGGAATTTCGGCCCACGAGCTTTTCCTCCTGGTTGGAGCACCTGCCGCCCCGTCCTCGACGAACTGGCAACGGGACTGACATCCCTCCTACCTCCACCAGATTTCCTTGAAGGACCCTTTCCTCCCTTCTTAGGGTCTCTCCTCTGCGGTGGACTACCCCCCGCCCGAGGAGACTCCCCCTTCTTCTCAGGTCCTTCCACCTCCGCTTGAGATGGACTTGCCACCACCAGATTCGGACACCCCTCCTCCACTGGCGGCTCCTCCATCTCCACTCCCTCCATCGAAGCCGGGGCCTCCTCACTAGCCCCTCCTTCCTTTACTGATGCTTTCTTGGGGACATCAGGACCCTCCCTCACCTCCGTCCCTTGCCCCCCCACCACATCAGTACTCGCTCCTTCCTCCATTCTTGATCCCTTTAACCTCAGCCGTATCTGACCGAACTTAAAGTCAACCTCCGGATTCCTCCGAAGCCTGACCGCCGACCGGTCATCCACAGCCAAGGTCAACTGGACCATGAGGTTGTTCTCCAACCTCTGCATCACTCTCCACTGGTCCACCAGCAGATCATGGTTTTGTACAGCTACCATCTTGAGGATCTCCTCCGATTTATCCTCCTTGCTGTTAGGGAAGTACCCTACCACAACCACAGGCCGGGGAAGGTCCTTCTCCCCCACCACCTTGAGCCTAGCCCCCTTCCATGAATGCAGAGCACCCCCTATCTTCCTGACCCAATCCGCAGTACCTTCGTCCTTGCAGGTCAGGACCAGGTATCCCGGTTTGAATGTGGAGCCCACGAATTTCGGGGAAATCTCCCCCTCAATGTCGAGTCCCCTCACCCTCTCCAGGATCGCCTTCTCTGTGGCCTTCAGTTGCTCCCTGGACAGAAGCACCTCCGGGTAGCCGACCGCCAGGATACCAACCCTGGAACCCGCGACCACCCGGCTGTACTCCATACCAGGACCAGCCACCTCTTTCTCTCCCGTTGGAGGACCTTTTGCCCTCTTCTTGGGGGGATCTCTCACCCGAGTCTGCTCAGGAGTCGACCCATCCGACCTCTGCCTCTTAAGGGGTTTTTCACCCCCCTTCGGAGACAAAGGCCGAACGGCCTCCTCCCTCGCTTCCTCGTATGGAACACCCTTTACTAGGAGCCATCGTAGGCGCTTCTTAGCAGCCCCACTCAGCCTAGTAACATTTTTACCCACCTCCTTGGGTAACTTCGAAGTTTCTCCCTCATCCTTAGGGAGCTCCACCTCTTCCTTTGACGTCGCCTTCGGAGAACCCAGGCGCTCAGATGTTGCCACCCTCGCCTGCTGTTCCCCTAGGTCGTCGATGACCATGGGACTTGCATTCCCATCACCTTCTTCTGGCCCCCCCATTTCTGGTTGGGCCTCCATTTGGGGACGTTCATCCCCCTGTTCTTGTGAATTTGGTTTTTTTATATTCGGTTCCATTTGTGGTCCCACGAGTAGCTAGGGAAATATTCGGTCCGCCCCTGCAGAGCCCCGCATGCAGGGGTAAGGCACAATTACTGTAGGAGTTAGCCAGGTATCCTACAGGCACCGTTAAAGACATAAAGCCCCAGTGCCATCCACCCTTCGGCACGGTAAACGCATAACACCACTGGGTTGGGCAAAGCTACAGTAGGAGAAGTTGCCTCTAGCACGGATAGAAAAAGTGCTAGATGCCAAGGACAAGGATAGGGAAGGACAGACTGAAGCCCAGCATCTCAGCTCACCTCGGCGAGACCAATGCTTGGCTGATGAGTAGCCATAATAAGGCCGAGGAGTTTCCAGAGGCACGGGCACGAAAAACTGCTACAACAAGTAAGGGAGCAGGTGTGCACTCTTGGACGTGATGCTACGGCACATGCAAGCCAGCCGATCACTGACTTACTTCGCCTCCATTAATAGACTAACAACTACATTTTTTAATACTTAAAATATTATAGGACTATTTTAATTGTTATCTCTTGAATATTATTTATAAGAAAGAAAAAACCTACTATCTAAAACCTAATATCTTAACATAATGTTTCTCAAATAAAATTTTATAAAAACGAAAAAGTTTTATGAAACAATAAAAATTTGGTACATTGAAAAGTAGTTAATAAAATACAAATAAAATACACTTTACAGTCGGACGTTGTTTGGACATTCTTCGTTCATTAATAACTGTTCGTAGAACTGTCGCTTTGGTCGTTCAAGATAATGTAACATCTGTAAAATGTCCTTCTCTTTGCTAATACGTTTACAATTTTCAATTTTGGGAAGATCAACTGTTTCTGGTAGTGTCTTAAGATTCATATTTTTCTTTAACACATTCACCTTTGTCCACTCTGGATTTTCTGATAACATGTAGGCTAATTTTACAATGTGTGGTTTCTTTTTAGATATTTTGATGTTAGAAGCCTTACTTATGTGCAGATCTTCTGTATGTATAAATTCTTTTGCCATTGAAGCAAAATCTATAAAGTCTTTTTTTCCATTGAAAAAACTTGGAACGGATTATTAACCCTAGCTGTTTTCACAACTTCTTCTAAATCTTCGGGAACCATGGCTTTGCATTTTTTCGTCTCTTCTCAATCACGCCAAAATCTCTTGTCACATGACATGTAACTGTGACCGCTTATAAGATACTTCAATTCTATCGACTTGAAAATATTTTTGGAAACTAAGTAAATAATAGCCATAAGCAGCATGCGATTCTTGTTTTGCACCGCGCAATTATCACACCAGATTACAAGACGCTTTCAGTTGACCATTCCAGAAGTTAGTACTTTAAATAAGCATGACGTAATTTCATTTCCTCCTCTTCCAGCAATAGCTTCATGCCACATACACATGAAGCCTGTGCTGGAGTCATCAGTGTGAATTCCCAAATTGTATACAGACAGTTGCCGGAGATAAAACATGGAGCTGTGTGTTAACATCGGAACAAATATAACTTGTTGCAGATCCATGCAAACACATGTAACATGACTGTCTGGATACTGAGCTTTTGTTAAATCACTTTTCATTATTGATTGCGCTTCAGCACCTTTACGTTGGTGGATTTCTAACATTTTAGCTTCTTCCTGTTCTTCCTCGTCCACAGAATTGGAAATTTGTATTTTTAGCTTATCACATTTTTTACAAGTGTCTACTGCTGGAGCTGCAAATCTAAATTTTGGGAAGTCCTTTTCAAAGACAGTAGCAAAATAACGGTAGGAAACATTACTTGTTGGGTGGATCTGCTTAAAAGACGTGAACATTCGATTTACATTCAAATCTGGGCTGAGATATTCAAGAGAGCTTTTTTTTCGGTTATAGTGGGTTTCTTGGCGCGGAAATAAATTTATGTGATTTTTAACAAGATTTCTATCATCCTCTGTGAATTTTTTCTTGTGTTCATTAGACGTAGCATTTCTACCCCTTTCATCAGTGTAAACTAAACATCCTTTTTTCTTCTTCTCTTGCAATGTTTGTAGCTTTCTTGCAGAAATGCCAAAAATGTCCTTAAACGTTCTACTGCAAACCTGTATGTTTTTACCGTTTCCATCGGGAACTGAATAACTCATGGTCGCCTGGCACCTACTCTCAGATGGGTCATTGTATTTTCCATGGCGTCTTCTTGAAACAGTTTGTAGATAGATCCTGTTAAGCAAATATGTTCCCTGCTGCTCTTCAGTCAGCGAATAAAATTTAAGAAATAACAGCTCTTTTTGTACAAATGTTAGACCCTTACAGCTATATTTGCACTTGCATAAACAGTCTATCTCAGGTCGCTTTTTACCTTTACGAATGTTTCCAGTTGAGGTTTCATATGTTTGACCTGCGTTTCTAAGCTGTCGCTGAGCTTCTTTAAATTGCTTCTTAGTAGGCAGTTGATCTGATTCGCTGTCACTCATTTTGTGCAAATATGTGTGCAAAATACAAACAACCAATGAACAGTGGAAAAATGAAGAGTATGTAATGAATAATAACTATTAAATCAATGTCTGTATGTAGTTAGTTACTCAAAAAATAAATACCACATTCATTCAGTAAACCATAACATAACCTGCTAAAACTTTCACCCATAACAGAAGTGGTAGTCCATATTATTTAATATAGTTTTACTCACATGAAATCGAATACAATAATCCAAAAATTAATTAAACCAAGTTTTAAAAACACTGGAAAAGCACAATAAGGTCTGTGATAGTAAGCAAACTCGAATACTAACACGTATGTAAACACAATACAACCTACGACGCTACTAACAGAAACAATCTTAACGCAATGGCGAGGGGCACATTCATCATTTTCCGTTCAAGAAACTTATGACATACAACGATTGCGAAATCTTCTGGACGTTCTAGGAACTAAACCTATAACATAAGGCACTTTCAGCGGTTCTTATGTTATTGTCGATGGCATTTAGAATTTTTTGGTATAAAAAATATAATTTTTTCACTGGCGGCACTTTCAGCCTTTTCCATTTACACTCTACAATTAAAGTACAGTTAGGATAAAAAATGCAAAATTTTAGATTTTTTCCAATTTTTGTTCTTGTTATAAATTTTTAGCACAGGGTGCTGAGACCTAAGATTCCACTCCTTCTGTTGAGCTATTTTTAATGAAAAATACAAATTTAAAATGTAAAATAAGGAAAAATAGAGTAGGCCTACTATACAACAAAAATAAATTGAAAATTTGAAAGAACTGTAGGCGATGATAAATAAGTACCTAATACGTTTCCTAACATGTTGATGACGAAATACTTTTTAAAAAAAAAAAATAGTATTATACGTTCAATAGTAATAGTAATAATAATAATAATAATAATAATAATATAATAATTGGTAATTAATATTCAACTTACCTGAATCGCTTGAAATATTGAAATCCGGATCACAGTCTGTGTTGTCACTAAAACTAACTTCATCATCACTATCATAACTATTGTTAAGAGAACTGGCATTGCAAAAAGTCGGTCTATTTCTATTTTATTCAGTTTTTCCATTATTATTTGTAATTATAAAATTAACTGTTTATTACAAATTAATCAAATTACACTCAAAATTAACTGAAAACATTGTAAACAAACCGCTGTATACACAACAAAACAAACACAACCTTCCACAATATGGGTGCCATCTGCAACGATTAAATATATTCGACACACGAGTTCACTATCGATAGTATATTTATATATATATACGAGGTAGGGTCAAAAAGTTCCCGGAATTGGTTATTAAAAATTTATTAAAAATATTTATAACATTCTTACATTATTTCCCTTCAAAATACTCTCCTCCTGCATCTACACATTTATTCCACCGTTCATATAATTGTTGGAAACACTCTTGAAAGCCGTTTTTTGAAAGTTCCTTCAGCCGCTCCGTCGCATTTTCAATCACCTCTGACGAATCAGCAAAACGATGTCCCTTCAATGCCATTTTTAACCTTGGAAACAGGTAGAAATCTGGTGGTGCGAGATCGGGAGAATATGGAGGATGTTCCAGAGTGGTAACATTATTCTTGGCAAGGTATTGTTTCACCATTAGGGATCGATGTGCTGGGGCATTGTCGTGCAACAAATACCAGTCATTCTCTGCCCATTTTTCAGGTCGTTTTCGTCGAATTGCATCTCGTAGCCGTTTTAAGATCTCTGTGTACAATTCTTTATTTACTGTTCTCCCTTCAGGAATAAATTCATAATGAATCACTCCACGGTAATCAAAAAACACCTCCAACATCACCTTACCCCGGCTTCTGTCCAAGCGAAATTTTTGTTTTCTTGGTGAAGTTTTTGACTTCCATTCAGCGGACTGCCGTTTTGTCTGAGGGTCGTAAAGAAAGCACCATGTCTCATCACCTGTAACAATTTTGCGCAGGAAGCTGTCATCTGCATCAGCCATTTCAATCAAGTCCCTGGACATGGTCACTCTCATTTCCTTTTGCTCAGGGGATAACATTTTTGGAACAATGTGCAAGCAAACACGGTGCATGTTCAAGTCATTATGAAGAATGCTGTGAACACTCCCATGTGAAATACCAATTTCAGAGGCAATAGTATTGATGGTTGTTCGCCTGTCCGCACGCACAATTTGTCGAACGCGCTCAACATTGTCGTCTGTAGTGGAAGTGGAAGGCCGCCCAGTCCGAACGTCATCTTCAATTGTTGTGCGACCGTCGCGAAAACGCTTATGCCACTCGTAAACTGCTGTTTTCTTCATCGCAGAATTTCCGTATGCTTTTTTTAGCATCTCAAGAGTCTCCGAGGGTGATTTCTCCAGCAACACACAGAATTTAATATTGCCACGCTGCTCTAATGACGACATTGCACAATCCGACGAAAGACAGAAACTACGATCTACAATATTAAACACCGAACGCACGGAACCAACTACAACTGCCTGCTAACCTCAAAAGCACATTCACTACCAGTTATGCCAACCTCACAAACAAAAATTTCCCTTTCAGCTTACAAATACGTGACTGTAAGCGACCATTCCGGGAAATTTTTGACCCTACCTCGTATATATCAAAATAGTGTTTAGAAATCAATTCTGAAATAGTGAAATCAGTTTTCAAAAAACTGGTTTTGAGAAACTACATTTGTTTCTCAAAGATCGTGGTCTTTTGATGCATGGTAGAAAATGAATGCACTAGCAATAGATATCATGAAGAAATGTAAGAATACTTTTTTCCACCATTTCATTTGCTTTCTTTTGAGGGCATAATATAAAATGATTTAGTTATTTCTGTCCACCTCAGTTTTATTTTTATTACGTATAATCAGTATGTCTTCATGTGTAATCACTTGAACTTTAACATTTTTACTATTATTGGCAATTATTTCTACATAATCCCTTAAAGTGTAAATTCTGTCAATTTTTGATATTTTTTCTTTAGAACACCCAAGTCCCCATCATTATCCAAAAACGAATGGCCTATTATTGGAAAAAATATTTCCACCTTTTCAAACATTCTTGTGTCTACGATTGCTTGACAAAACCTTTAAACAATACCATTCGTGTTTTGCCCAGGGCAGTTGTCACAGAATAGACGAATCTCTTTAAATTTTTTTATTAATATTACTTTTTATGTATGTCAGCAGGAACGTACATACTTCATTTGGGTCTTTTAGACCTTCACCTTCATGATAAATATAATACATTCCTTCACCAGATTTTATGTTATGAACCTCAAAAATGTTTAAAGTTAATTGTCGACACAGCAAAACAATAAAATTATCACACAAAACGCTGTAAAGAGATTACAGAACGATGTAAACAAACACACGATCGCATGGTATGAACACTAACACAAAGCAAACATAACTAACAAACGTAGCATTTTCAACATGTTGTGAAAGGGAATTTTTATGAACAAAACTATCGTATTATTGTTTTGTAGAGTAAAATACAATGTTAAGTATCGTATAGACTATAGCACTGGGGGTTAAATTGAATACTAAAGGTAAAATTAGCTCTTGAATCGGACCTTGATTGTAAAGTCGCAATTGCGACTTTTAACACTAGTAGGGTTAAACAGTTTTTAAAGTTTGACTGGTCTTAAAAAATTGTTTCAACTGTTTTTAATTCACTAAACTTATTATAAAATAGTTCATAAAAAAGGTTATTTAAATTACTTATTTTTATTAAGGTCTTAGTACCAGATATATGCACCATAAGTCACTATACACTAATTTGAACTGTTTTTAAAGTTTAACTGGTCTTAACAACTAACTTGTAACTTGTTTTTAATTCACTTAAATTATAATAAAATAGTTATAAGAAACCTAATTTACTTATTTCTATTAAGGTCTTTGTAACAAGCTTGTTTAGCTTTTTTTAGCTCTTCATCACAAAACTGTTTTGAATAACAACACTCATTAGGGTTACTTAACTTCTCAATCAATAAGGGTTTTAAAGTTTTTGCACTCATATTTGCTCTATGCGTAGTTTGGTTTTTCCGCACCATACTGAATATTCTTTCCACAGTAGCATTACTGTGAGGAACCACTGAAACTTAAAGCATCAGTTTTGGTAAAACTGAATATTTGTTGCTGTTATCAAACATCTGTAACTGACTGATCATGTGCCAAGCTACATCAACTCGATTACACTCAATTATCTCTGGAGTCAATACATCACTTTGGTATCGACTGAATTCCAACTACAAACAATCAGTTATAGGAAAATTGAATAAATCAGCAAAATATCTCACAGAGTCTAATGAAACTTTGCACCGGTTTTTAATGTTAGCAACTCCAGCATTTCTTAGGAATTCATCTTTCACAGGCATCTTTTCTCAAATATAGCTATAAGCTGTACAAAAAAAACTTCTTATATTTAAATAAAATTCTTCTATCTCACTATCTGACATTTTAGACTCCTTCAAATAAGAACGAGTTGCTGAACCAATAATGAGGTCACTATTATCCTTCTGGTACTTTCTTTTTAAAAATTTTACATCAAATACGGAGTGACATGTTAATATTTTATTTGATGACACAAATCTGATGATGAGTTCAGAAAATAAATATTCCAACTTTTCTTTTAGAATATGAATACATGGTTGTTCCATTTGTAAACTAGTATTAACACTGTTAAATAAACTTAGAACAGAACTTAAAAATAAGAAATATGCTTTTGTTTTATTACTCTCTAAAGCTGTCTTAATAAAAGTAAACTCTTCAGTTTCCTTAGATGTAGTATCTGACCCACAAGAAAAAAAACTTTTGTAGAGATTGCCACTGTTTAATAACTCTGTTTAATGAGTTTTCAAGTGAGAGCCATCTAGTTGTTACATGTTTAAATATTTTATGGGGCTTTTCACCACATAAATTTTGAAATTCTTGTAATTAGTTTTTTTCTTTTACAGCTCTTCTCTAAATAATAAAAAAATTTGAACAACAATACTCTCAACATCAGTTGGTAACTTTTTAGTTGCCTTTTGGGCAGCAATATGTATCAAATGACACGGACAACCTATCACTTTAATATTAGGTTGCTTCTTTTTAATAAAAGCTGCAAGACCTTTGAAGCAATTGTGCTAGTATTGTCACAACTAAAAGCAACAATTACTCCATTTTATACATAATTTTTTAAACTCTTCATCAATTAGATGAAAAATACCTTCCCCTGTATCTGTGCATTCTAATAAACTTAACAAAACAGTCGAAATCTGTCCTTTTTCGTCATCATAAAAACCTCCAACTAAAGGGTATAATTTTTTGTGTCGAAATATCACTACTCCCGTCAGTTGCTAAAGCAAAAACAAGTTGGCCTTTAAGTTTATTTATAATATATGCTCTACTTCCTTCAGCCATTGAACTAATGATTGACGTAGTTTTGGTACATCCACTGGCAAATTTTTTTGCTATTGCCGAATCTGGAAACATTTTTTAAAATAAATGTCTGGAATGGCCAGCAACTGAAATTGGTAGATTATGTTTCAATAAAAATCGGGCAAAGTAGCATTCAGCTCGAATGACCTCATTATAATTATTGGAAGATCTTGAAAAAAATGATTCAACACTATGATTGGACGATTTATTTTCAATTAATTTTAAGTGTTGGTTGCACGCAACATGCCGTCTACAGTCATCACGACCACCATGCATAACCAAAAAATCTAATCTGCAAACAGAGCAGTACGCATAACCTTCTTGTTGAGACGCACTTAAACATGGCCACGTGGTGTTGTAATCGTTAATAAACTTTTGAACATTTTTCTTTTTTTTAACTGTATTGCCATCCTGCACTACACTTTCACGTTTTTAAGAAAACTATCCATTCCAAAATAGGAATAAAAGAAATTACTTCATGTACTTAAGAACCACTATTCACACATAAACTCACTCAAAACCCGTAAACGATCACTACCGTAACGCACAAACAACAGGCACTAACAGCAGTCTGAGCGCGGTGTGGGTGGTCACGTACGCAGTCAGTATGCTATAATGGGGATTTCCCTCCCTTCCAAAAGTTGCCATTGTAAGGTCAATGATCCAAAGTAGAGGGTAGGTAAATCATATAGCGTCTTGATCCGACACACCCATCATCAAAATCCAGCAAAGGTCAAATACAATAGTTTTTCCGTAGTTTTTTTGTCACTTTTCGTACCACTGTAGTTAAACGATGCCGTCCGTACAAACTACGGTGAAACCGTAGTAGTTGGCATGTATGCATACTACAGTCATTAGACCCTGCAAGAATAAATCTTGCTGATCTTTTGAAGGAATGTTGTAAAATTTTTTCAATATTTCTACCTTATTTTCAGCAGTTAGTTCACACTTCATATGACAATTACATAAGTTGTCAACTATCTGCTTAGGTGGAACAATATTACCTGCATAATTTGTATGTTCTTTACCCTCTAGTTTTGCTTGCTTGATAATATTTTTTTGTAAGTGGTTGGATTTCTGACCTGAAACAAAAAAAAATGTAGTTAGTTCACCATGTAACTGATGTTAAGAAGTATAACTTCAAAATTTAGGCTAGCAAAATAATCTTAAATGTACTGTTTAGTGGCCATTTGTTCAATCCACCGTCTGCATTAGCAGAAATTGCAGAACATTCAAACGTAAAACAAAAAAACCAGTTTGTTAATTTCAAGATTAGTATTTCATAGGTTGAATAAATTTTAACACAAGTAGATAAAGTTAACTAACAGCAGTTTATACAAACACCAAACCTGAACACTGGTATTTTTTATCCAAATTATGCCGTTCATAAACTTCATAGCTTGTGGCAACATTCTCATCTGCCAGTAAAATGTACAATGAAAATTGAAAATTTATCCAATACTGGTACCAATATGACAATAAGTTACAATGGTTCAATAACTTTGATGGTTTTTAAGAATGAATAATGTAGTACATATATCTCTATTGTTATGATTATGTTTTACTAACTAAAATAATACAATGGATGAAAAATAAGCTTTCTTTTCTTCTTACTTGGAGACAGCATTTCTAGGTTATCCATTTGGTAAAATGTTACTTGAAAATCTATGTAAAAGTACTAACTATGAAAAACTAACAAATGAAATTTTTATAAATAAAAATGTTAATATGTAATTATTGTAATACTTAATATTCAACAGTAATAATAATTCACACCACGATGTATACACAATAAACACGGCCCACAATAATGGCGATACTCGTCTAATACATTCAGGTGATTTCAAAACAGATGGACACAATGAGTGTAAGAATGTCAC
The DNA here is from genome assembly GCA_035578175.1 of Catonia carolina. Taxonomy (NCBI): domain Eukaryota; kingdom Metazoa; phylum Arthropoda; class Insecta; order Hemiptera; family Achilidae; genus Catonia; species Catonia carolina. Next base: position 62,581,522 of record JAQMRL010000001.1, on the reverse strand, counting down.
GTGTCACTGACTGACGACGTTTCTCTTCTCAATTACAAAAATGGCATCAGCTGTTCGTATGTAAAAAAAGAAGCAACTCATATCGTTTTTACTCTCAATAGATGCTTTGTATGTTAAAGTATTATTTTACGCTCATAACTTAAAATGGTAAAAAATATGACTCATGACGTTTCTGCAATCAACGATTCTATATATTTATGCACTATTACACTATACACTTACACATATTACACTATTTACAGTATATTGACGATATTCATTATTTTACTTTGAACACTTAAGCTGAAAGAAGCATATTGGATGACAGCCTTCTTTGCACTAGACACACACAGTTCTGGACAGTTTCCTATCACACCCTTGTGCAGTACCTCTTTTGGAACAGGTAAAACATGTTTTTTCGTTTTTTCGTGGAATTTTTTCCAATTCGATATCTTCATCAATCGTATTGTTGTCTTCAACCCCTTGATGTTGTTGTCGTCTTTGCCAAGCTTCACTTTCAACTTCAATTATTTGGACTAAAAAATCGTAGTGGCTACAAGGTTTTACATTTTTATAGAACAAGATTCCTTCTATAATATATACAAATTTAATATCATACGAGAAATGAAGTAAAATATAAACTTTTTCCAATACTTCATGTGTTTTCGTTCGTTTATATAACAATATGACATCATATCATATCATATGAATCTATTCCTCCCATAAATTTGTTGTAATTTGCTATTGTTATAGGTTTTATGTCTGTAACAATCCTTCCATTACGTTTTTTGTTTATAATTGTGTCTTCTATTTGGGTTTTGGTCGATATTAGGACTACTGGTTTTCTTTGAGACTTGTTTCTCTCTGTAAGCCATCACAACTGTTTCTTTGTTTCTGCGATAACTCTTTTCTCCCACTCTATATTTGTTCTTTATTTTAGGTGGTAAATTTTTCCTGTCTCTACGTATCGTTCCAGTAACAAATGTACTCTCTTTGCATAGCCACTTAGCTAGATTAATAGTTAAAAAAAATTATCAATGAATACATGCTAACCTTTTCTTTAATAGTTACATGCTGTCAAGAACTGTTTGACAGTGGTGTAACCAAGACCAAACTCCTTTTGCTCACTTTTGTCTTCATTTCCTTTTGCACCTCTGTAACAAAATAATTTTACATAGTATTTTGTAACAGCATCACACAAAACCCAAAATTTAATCCCCCACCAATGGTGATGTTTGTTTGGGAGATGCTGAATTAGGCTAGTGTGGCTTTTTGTTCCTATGGACTCTCATCAATTGAGATCTGTTGGTTTGCTGTGTAATATCGAGGAAATATCTCATTACAATGGTCGACAATAGGTTGAAATTTTTTACAGGGGTCATAGCCAGGCTGACCAGGTTTTGGTTGGTTAGTGTTATCAACTAAATGGAAAAAGGTCAATATACAGTCAAATCTGCTTCTAGGAAACGTTTTGCTATACCAAGGACAGTATTGTGAGTCTTTAGTTGACCAGTTTGATTTTAAATTTGATTTAGGGTTCAAACCCGTGTTCAGAATTACAACAATAAAGGCACGAATTTCTGAGAGTGTGACAGGCAACCATTTTAGAAATTTGCTTCGAGGTGACAGTGTGTTTTTTCCAGACATAAATTGTTGTGCATATCTATTAGTTTCTAATACCATAATACTTAAAATGTTATTTGTAAAAAACAAATTAAAAAAATCAAGTGGAGTAATTTTATCTGGTGGAATATTTCTAGGGCCTGGAATCTCAAAAAAATCGGAAGTTATGGTGGAAATTAGGAGAATTTGTTTCTGAAATATCCTCCCAATTTTCATCTTCATCTTCACTGCTACTATTAGAACTTAGTACTTGCCTAGTCTTAGTATGCTTGTACTTAGTATGCCTGCAATATTTGGCTGATAATGGTGGAATACTTCGATTGCTTACAGACAACCTCTCACGACTTGTATCAGGGGTGGAATCATCTGTTTCACTTGACACTTCCGTTAAAGATGCGAAAATATTTTCCCCAAATGTTGACTGCTCAAATGGGTCTCTATCTGTATCATCGTCAGATAAATCCCCGGATGAATCATCTAAATCTACATCCGATTCAGAGTCGCTCCGATCAATTTCACTTGATCATAAATTATCACGATCCAGTACACTAATTAAAAAACTAATAATAAACACTGAGATTAATATCTAACTGCACTAAATTCTTTACAAACAAACACTAGAAACAAATCACGCATGATTGACTAACAGTAATCTCAAACTAAACACAAGGCAACAACACGATTGCGTGCAATACATTCAGTTCTGCTCTTGGCAAACAGCTGATTGAATAAGAAATTATTTTTGAGTATGTAGACATAATATAGCAGAACAAACAATGTAATATGAAATTAAATATACATAATATTTTGATTTACTGAAATAATAACCAAAATGCATTAAGGACAAGTTTCATGTTGTTATATAAACAACAACAATATAAACAATACGATGGGCTGACAGATCGGCCTGCCGTCTTTTTTGCACCAACAGTTAAGGCTGACCGATCGGCCTGGCGATCTTCAAGCAAAAAAAACACAAAGGCCAACGAATTGGCTCGTGGTCCTCAAAGGGATAAGCAGTAAGCAAATGGTCAGAATTTGTAGATTGGATCATGGGTTATTTGATTATACGGAACATATCATGACCGATATCAGAGTTAAGTATGTGCCTTTGTACTGATCATGATCATGCTTTCATCAACAGACAGATATTTATCTGGTGTGTCGTAAAACCTAGCCATTCGGTTCATGTGATTAATTAAAAGTTGAAACCTGACACAGGGGTTATAGTTATCACCTGGTTTTTTATACATGTAATGTTACATGTAGTGTAGGGTCTGGACGTACTAAATCTTGTTCATCTTCTGAGCTACTTCTACTAAATGTAATTATTCTTCTTCTATTTCTTTGTAAATTTGTACTGCAACTTGGTGTACTTACATCAAAATCAGAACACACAAGTTGTACTTGAATTTTTGGGTTTGTTGAATCTACAGTTTCTTGTAATGCAGGGCTTCATCAATATCAGAAATACAAATATTTGATTCACTGCTTTCATCAAGTACACTATTTACTAAATTGTTTATTCCTTTATTTAGATTGAAATTCATGGTGAAATAATATTAATAATAACTGAACCTGTAAAACACAAAAACACTCATGAGTTCAGTTACTATAAAATCAGTTTAGTTCCATAAACACCAGTTGTATATTAGGAGAATCAACAATGTGTTGCGCGATAATCAATAATGATAATAATAATAAAAAAATCATAGTTTATAATTATCGTACACAAAACTAAATGCATATATCTAATAACTAATAAATAAACTAAAACACGAGTCAATGCAGATGCAAGTATCAATACTGACTGACTTCCATTAGAATTATATATCAATTTCATTGAATAAAACATCAACAAAAATCACTAAAAAAAAAAAAAAATTTAATTTATAAAGCTAAATTTTTGATTACATATGTTTATTACTTGCTGTGGTTATGCAATACAGTTTTTACATTATAATTAAAAAACTACCCCATAGTTTATCGATAGGATTTTTCAATGCTGCTGGTAGAGAAAACGGTCCATGTGTCTAAATTAATAACTCTTCTTACATCTCTTAACTTATTAAGTACCGAGTTATTTTCTAGTGAACAGCATGCACAGAGTAGGTTTTCTGAAAAATTGTAACTCACCTGTTGTTCCACCTATATCAACTCATTGATTCATTTCACTATGTTACAATTTTATATTATTATTTTAATGAAAATATTATTTAAAAATTTGTAAAATTCTTTAAAAAATTTGTGAAATTCATTCAAACACTTTTAAACTTTATAACTTTAAAATTACTCTTTATAATACTTATTAAAAAGAAACATTTATAAAACAAATGAACCTTCAGAATACACAAAAGTCTTAATACAAAATATAACATTTCACTTTTAAAATTTGGATTTTGAGTGATAAATACCAAAACATGATACTAACACACAACCCTACATCACACTGGGCACACATGTATCTTGACTCTTTTCCCTTTCTTTTTGTTTATTTAGTTCTATGTGTGTACAAACTTGACATTTTCTCATTGCATTTTTTCTTTTTGGTGTCTGTGACTCTAAAGAGGGAAAATGTTTCTCAGTCTGAGTGGTGGCTTTTTGGTTGATGGACATTACTGTGTGGTGCTGTTCGAGTAGTTGTCGAATAATTCCTAATTGAAAGTTAGCTAATGTGATGTGATTGCCAGTATTGACCATTTACAAGGTATGGGCATTCAATAAAGCTAAATCAGTGCAATAGAAAAATATTTTTTGTACCATTTGACAGTTTTACGAACGTATTTCACAGTACTTAGCATCGTATCAGAACGATCTACTACCCCCATCTTTGCATTGTGGTCAAATATGCAAGCTGGTTTTTTCTTGTATTCATTTGTAATATGGTCTTTTTTATTTGTTGTTTTCATTTCATCTTTGTGAATTGTAGTGAGCATTTTTACTGGCTTTTTGTCTAACCATTTGACAGCCATTATGTTACAAGCAGACCTCGTAACTTGGTCACCTCTTTTCTCTGGTTCTCAGCCGGCCGCATTGGCGCAGTTGGTAACGTGCTCGCCTCTCATCATGCGGTCTTGGGTTCGAATCCCATTCAGGCATGGCATTTTTTCATAAGTTACAAAATATCATTTCATCCTTCACCGTCTGCATTAGCAGTAATTGCAGAACAGTCGGACGTTAAACAAAAAAAAAAGAAAATTCTCTGGTTCTGGCAGAAATGGCATCAACAATCTATCTATTTTTACAGTGTCACATGAATTTGTCTGCAAAACGTGAAGGTGTAATGACAACTTCGGACTAGTATACCAGTTGTCGGTATATATTATGTAACCTTTGTAAGGTTTCAAAAGGGTAGTCACTATACTCCCACTGTGACATGCACAAAATTTAAAACAAAATTAAAGAGATAAAAATAAATTGAAATGAGATGTTTTATTCGGAAATGACTCGATAAGCGGTGATAAATTTTAAGGAAACAGGTGTTGCTAAATAAAAAAGACATAAACACTTAAAATACATGAAAGTAAATTTATAGATTGAATAAGATAATAATAAAATATAAAATAATACATGAAATAAACAAAAATAACAAACAAAATGAACAAAATAGAAAGAAAATAATGAACTGACTAACTTTACTTTGAAATAATTATATTAAAATAAAAATAATACATAATAAAAATTAAAAAGAATACTTAAATAAAGAAAGAAATTTCTTGTCGAAATATTGATGTTTATGATACCGGTTAGTTTCAGCTACTACCATGTCAATAATTTTCTCGTTCAATAAAATTTTTAAATAACCTGCATAATCTGTAATATTCAGAATATCTACTTTGATGCCAGAGTGTGAATTGTCAAATGGATGAATAATAGGATCAGAAACTGCATCTGATCATAGTAGTGTGGGCTTGTCGTTCTTTGCATTTTTCTTAAGAGGCACTTCTTCAAAATCAGGTTCATGTTGGTTTTTTTTGTCAGTACTGTTTCGTTTTTTTGTTTGCATTGTTGTATTGAAGGCAACGGATCTTTTTGAGAAGTTAATGGTTCTTCTACACCAACTACGCTTTGCTCTACCTCAACAGCCTCGGCGGCGGCTGAAAAAGTAGATCTAGAAAAGTTTTCACAATCACTACTATTACTAAATTCATTATCTGATTGTAAATTTAATAAAATTATGTGAATTTCACGGTCATCTGTTATTTTATCGCAATATCGCTTGGAACTAAACTCTGAAAACGAATCGGTACCGGCCATTGTTTGTTTACTACAGTCACGTTCACTACAAGTTAGGTTTATTTGCTACTGGTCAATTGATCAAAGTTTATTACAACCATCGATAGCCATATCGATATGAAAAATATTTACAAAAAAGCCAAAAGAGTGCAGCAACTGATAGACCAAGAATTATAAAGATCGTGTTAAATGTGACTATAGTACTTGCCCAGTAAAATTCGAAAAAGAGTACGCGATATAAGGCGTACGTGTGGAACATGTGCTGTCCTGTGTATGCGATGCTAGTACTTGAAAGGTTAAAGGTTTCAACTGTCTTTAAAAAATTTGTTAGACAATTGCTAAATAAAATAGAATTGCTAATAGAAAAATTTGCTTAATCTGAATTGGAATGGAATAAAAATAACTCGATATCATATCAGATCACCACGTGAACGACTGGTTGACGTCATTTCGTGTTGACAAACAGAATAGGCTGCGCAGAAATGAAAATTCGCTTTATTATGTACTTGCCTTCTTCAACAAAGAAGAAAGAAAGTCAACAGTAAATGTGTAAATACAGTTGGTAACACGTATTGGGAGGCAATTCAAACACTTTCTATACCAAACGAGTTAACTCGTGATTGGCAATGAAAGGGTTAAGTGTATATTTCTACGAGGTATGATTTTAGTGGTCCTTTTAAAGCCTTTTCTTTATTTCTGTGCCTGTGATGTTACTTTGGTTTATGTAAAATTTATTTTCTTGATATTCTAGTTTGTAAGATTTTAGTATTATAACTAGCTGAAAACTGAACTTAGCACTTTAAGCTCTCTACATTTTTGGGTGGGTTAACAGGTGATGACCACCCTGGTTTTTACCTTTAAAAAAACCATTGCAATAAATTTGTAAATTTTTTTTAATTTTAACAGATTTGGTGCCCAGAGAAATTCTTGATCGCTGGCTGAAATATCTTCGCCGAAGTTTTCCAGCTGTTCCTTTCAAAGCTAGCACTCAAACGCAGTCAAAAAACCTAGGTCGACAAAAAATGAAACGATTTGCACCTAAAGAAGCACTTCAAGTTTCTCAGTGTGTTGGTGCTGAACTTCTGATGTCTATTTTAGCTAATTATTGCAGGAATAAAGGAATTAAAACATCAATTACTGTTGGAATTGTTGGTAAGATTTTATTTAGTAATCTTATCGGTGATGAATCACAAAATAAGTAATAAAATTATTTTCATTATTCCAAACAGTCAGTGTTTCTGGGTTTTTGTCTACATCTGGTATTTATATTTGACATGTTTTATTTTTAAATTAATTGAAAACTTAACACATATACACACTACAATAATACAAAGCGTGAACTTGACAAACCTTTTGTACCTGATCTCTTAGTGTTACCCTCTCAGGAGTTAATATCTTGTCACACGGTTGCCTGAAAAAGAGATAATAAAAATAGAAAATTAACCCTTAGCACGTGGTTTTTTACCAACTTGTGTACTTTCCAACTCGTTATTTGTATATGTCTAATTCCTGTTTTTGTTTACCATATCTACCATTATATTAGTAAATTTACTATTTTCTCACCTTATTTATAGGTTTTGAGGATGTATTTTTCAAAACAAAATTCCTGGCTGAAGTCCTAGTTCATAGGTACTGTTTTAGTTCCTTCCTTCCGCCCTTCACTTTACGATTGCTGCACAATGCACAGTCCTTAGAGTTACTTTTTTCATTTGAGTAAATGAAATGTTACCGTCTGTTTAGCCTTTGTTTTTTGGCATTTTCTTACTTCATCTACTAACTGTTACTGCTTCCGAATCCACTTTTGTTTTACTGTTTTCTTTTGGAGCTCCTTCATTTTGCTTTTATGCAATATAAAGCTGTTAACTACAGCTACATCCAACATCCAAAAGAATAATTTTCTTCACCATTTACATTTTTGACGAGTGAAACTATATACTATAGAAGTAAAATGATCAGCCAAATCAACATCACCCATAAATTTATTATATTTATTTGTCACATTGGGTTTCACTACTTGTTTCATAACACCTTCTTTTTCTTTGCGCTGTATTGTTTGGTTGCTATTATCATACAAAGTACTGATCATAGCTCTTCTGTCCATCCAATGAGTATACGTCAATTTATCAGAGTATGCTACTTCCATTTCTTCAGTCTTAAGTTTTTTATCTCCTCCCGGTAGTCCTTTTCTGTTAATTCGAACAGTACCACAAGCATTCACCTTCTTCTCCAATAACAACTGGAAAAGTTCAGGGCAAGTATACCAATTATCAGTATACAACCTATGACCTTTATCAAAATATGGTTGCATAAGCGACATAACAACATTTGTGGGCAAACCATGATCGGAATGTAAAAGATTTGTATCTTTACCAGTATATACAATCATTGATAATGTAAAGCCAGTTTGGCAATCACTGATAACAAAAATTGTTATACCAAATCTAGCACTTTTGGAAGAGATGTACTGTCTGAAAACTAGCCTTCCTTTCCACAATAACAGGCTCTCATCTATACATAAATTTTGAAATGGACTGAATATTGCTGAATTTGTTTGATTGAAGTTATTTATGATAGCTTCAATTTTGAATAGCCTATTATTGTTGTTTACATTCAAATCATTATTGGCAAAATGTAAGCACCGCAAAAGAAGGAAGAACCTGTTTTGTGACATTACTTTTGAAAAGAATGGAGTCAGAATTAGGTCGTCTGTAGACCAGTATAACTTCAAACTGGTTTTTCTTACATGTGCCATAAGCATTATCAAGCCTATGAAACAATACATTTCTCCAACATTCGTTTCAGCCCATTTCTTTAGATGGCTTTTATCTGTCACAACTACACTGCTAATAATTTGGGTGTAATAACTGCAAAAAGTAATCCAGATCATTTGGATCATCGGTTTCATTTATTTTGCCTTGAATTCCGGCCGAAGTTTCATCGAAATCAAAGACACTAAAAGAAGATTGACCGTCTTTATCCCACTTGAGATTCGATGCCATCGGCGTGTTAGTTTTTCGCTTTTTTGGAGACATTGCTTCATCAGCTGAATCAGAAGAAAATTCGTAACTCTCATTCTCACTTTCACTATCCGAAATGTCAGATAAATCGTTCGTGAAAAGTTCACTAATCGTTTTTTCGTCAATACTTCTATTACTATACCGCACAGACATTTTATAAAACACTAAAAAAACCTAAATAACTAAAATAATACCTAAAACCCTAAACCTACCTAAAATACCTAAAAACTAAATAGCTAAATAACACGCAAGAAAATATCTAAATACACACGCACAAAATTAGGGAGTTGCTATAACTTTACAGAAAAAACACAGTACTAAAACAGATAGGTTATGTTTGGTAAACGTAAACAACGTGGCTGTACTAATGGCGCAAAAAGTTGACGAGCACTAACGCTTGTCGAACTAGATTTCATCGACGTAAGATTGGATGTATTTACAAAGAGAACTAATGAAAATGAAGCTCTATGTATTTTAAAACATCCCTAACAGACAGCAGCACATATACGAATGAAAATATTCTTAAATGAATTAACACGGGCATGCTGCAAGAGCGGGCTATTCGAGAACGTATATATGCGGGCGTACTCTCAGCGCGGTACTGCAGTATGCCCGTATATATACGGGCGTACTGATGAAAAGGTTAACATGCTAAAACAAAAGCATTTCATATATTAACTTACCAGAGTTGATGACTCAAAACAGATGAAAATTATAACACTCCGGCTTAATTTCACTAAATTTATTATTTGTTTTTTTACACTAATGTCACTAAACTAAAACCAGTCTATCAGGGTATGATTTATAAACTTTAGAAAACTTATTTGGTGATATAAAATTCTTTAAAACAATTACTATCTTTAAATTACTACACCAAGAAACTTTCTCATATCAGAGAAATTTACACTCAGGGGTTTTGCTGGATCTTTCTGTGTACTGTAAAGATTAGTTTCAGCAACAATTATATTTAATAACTCATCGTCAAAAAAATGAGTAAAAAACTGATATGGAGTCATCAGTTCCTTAATAACTGAAGGCAAATTTGAATCGCCTTTAAATTTCAAAACATCTTCATTGAGACAAAGATTTTTCTTTGAAATTAGCATTATCATCGGGTATGTCATGTGCCACTAATACTTCTCCAATAAACTCTGAGCTAACGTCATTTTTTTCTTCAATAACAGTATTTTCTTTATTAGTATTATCATTAAAATTATTACCTGGAGATTCTGAAGGCAAGTCGAAATCAAAAAGTACCGGTAAATTTTCAATATCAAAATCTTCATCTTCCAAACAACTATCAACATCAGACTCCAAATCATCATCGCTCTCATCCCAGTTACTGATCAATTCAAGTAATTCTTGATCAGATAACTTATTTTTATCAGTTAAATCACACATAGTTAAAAATCATTTCATAAAACTACATTCACAATACTTATATACAAGTTAGGTCTCGAAAACAATCGACACACTTTTTAAAAAACAATTTTATTTAATTCCACATACATGGGAATCGAACAAAGGACTTTTACATATACACTGTGAAAACATACATGTTCATTGTATGCAGTTGAGTACAAGACTGACTATTTTTCTATTAACATAATGAAAAATACAATAAAGAATTCTTAGAACTAAAGCCTAAACTATCAACTTACCACTAGTATCTTATTCTTTAACTCCTCCACCCCTAAATAAAACTTCCGGGGGATTCGGACCACCGAATCTGGGTGAAGTTTGCCTAAACAATTTATGGTACACAAAATAACTAGTAAAAACAATTGATAAAACATATAAAACTATATTGTCCTTATACTAATTTTATTTGTAAGAATTATAGTTCTTTTTGTGATTGTAGAAACTATTTCAATTGATTTTGCCCAATTCTAAGTGTTCAATATTTATGGAGAGTTCAGGTTCTTGTTCTATTTGAAGGTCTAATTCGCTAGTGTCCAAGAGTTTTGGATGTCCTTTTATGTCTGATGAATGCTGAAGTATTTTGTTTTTATAAATAATTTGATTATTATTGGGATTTAACAAATAAATTCCTTGAAGTGTTTTGGACAGTGTTTCCCTAGAATTTTCAAATTTTAATGCTTCTTTGTTTGGTAGTATTGCCAAATATTGAGACATTTCTGAAACCCATTTAATTATATTTTCATTTATTTCCAAGGCTGTGTATTTACAGTTTGTGGTTGTTCCTGAGCTGATAATCGCACTTTCACAATTTAAATCGTTGTTCACTAAATTTTCTGATGAGCATAGATATTTTGACTTAATTCTATTTTTACAGTAATTACTTAAACCTAAAACTTTTGTTTTGCTATCTACTGAGTTTGATTTTAACAAATATTTAATTTTTGGTAAGATAGTCACAGAATTTACTTTATATTTTGATGGCACTGACTACAGCATATATAAGTTGAAAACAGTTTCTTTTACTAATGGCATTTTCATAAAATACACATTATTATTATTATTATTATTATTAATGTCACAACTTACTTCTATTATTTTTTCAAACTCCCACATATTTTTAACATCTGGTTTTAATGGCAGTTGATTATTATAATACTTAGAAATTTTCTTTATCTCGTTACACAATTCTTTTGTTGATATAATACTAGGATGCATTTCACCTTGTTTACAAAAGGTCAATGAATTTTCTATGTCATTTACCAAGTTTAACATAATATTATACAGAATATTTAACTGATTTAATAAGTTTCTAAACTTTTCTAATTCTACGTAATCCTTAACATTATTATTTATTATATTTAATTTTTCTCTTAATTCATTAAAATTATTTTCTACTATACCTAATGTCTCATTAAATTCTAACATAACATTCATATTCATTGAATATTGGTTCTCTATTTGATTTTTAATATTTTTTTGATTATTTTTAATATGTTTAATTATTTTATCATACCTTTCACCATCGTACCCATCGAGGTTTCCGGTAATAAATTAAATAACTTGAGTCTAGCCCATTTATTAGGCCTCTCTTTTTCTTACATTGTTATTATTATTATTATTACTACCAATATTTATTATTTCTAAATTTTCTTTTATAACTGAGTTTGTATGATTAATAAATTTCATATAATAATAACATCTCTGTTTAATACTGTTTTCGGTAACATATTCATTGTTTCCGCTAAAATTATAATTAATATTAAAACTATCTGTTACATTTTTATACAAACGATCAAATTTTTCTATTTGATTAAATATTTCACGTAAACTATAATAATGTATAAAATTATGATATGAAAATTGTAACTTAGCTAAACCTAAATCTATTGGTATTACTCCTTGATTAAAAGTAATATTTTTTATTTGTTCAGTTCTGCAAGTGACTCCACTGAGGAATAGGATTGACTGTAATAAAATGATTAGATCTATGCTCATCATATTATCGTCGCACTAAATACTTTAATTTTATTCACTGTACGAGATTAATATTAACTTTTAACACTTAAACTTTTTATGCATTAAACTAATAAATTTCTTCTTATATACTAAAGTTGGTTGTAGCGTGGATATACTTCGTAAGCGATTAAGATCGACGAAAATTATATGCATTAACTTTCTCGAAGCGATGTCCTACAGACTGCGCCAGTTAGGTCTCGAAAACAATCGACACACTTTTTTAAAAAAAATTTTTATTTAATTCCACATACATGGGAATCGAACAAAGGACTTTTACATATACACTGTAAAAACGTACATGTTCATTGTATATGGTTGAGTACAAGGCTGACTATTGTTCTGTTAACATAAAGAAAAATACAATAAAGAATTCTTAGAACTAAAGCCTAAACTATCAACTTACCACTAGTATCTTATTCTATAACTTACATCAATGAAAATGTACACATAACCTAAAACATTAAACTACCATTCATGCATAATGTCACATATGTGAGACAAACCAAAACTGAACTAAATATAAAAAATATAAGTTTATTCATACATTTACTGCACTTCACGTCTAAGTTAAAAAGTATAATTACTTAAAAACAATTTTTCTAACACGCTCACTACTGAATATTATTTACAAAATAACGTACAAATATATGGACGATAGGCTACTACGTCAACACGAAACCATGCTTCTACTATTGGTAACATTACCAAAGATGTGCAACTAAGAGTAACAACTACTATAAGGTATAATCAGTATCTAATTGGTGCTTACATGAAATGTTGATATGAATTACAAAATAATTTACAAAAAATTAGGCATTGTGTTACAAATAACTAAAAAGAATTATTTACAAGTTTACAAAAAAATGTCACGTTCCACACAGTTTTACTTGCATACATGGTTAGCCATGCAAGTACCATGACACCCCTCACCACACTTCACACACACTGTCCTAGATCATTTCCTCACTCCTTTGGATCCTTTAGTTGAGCAAACCCAGCATGTCTTCTCTTATTTTTCTGGTAGTGTGGTAATACCACCAACACCACGGTAATCACCTTCTTGAATCGGCCTGCCATGTCCAGTGTATCCTTCTCTTTGCTCTGCTAACCATTTACTAGCTATATGTTCTATAATTGAAACTGGAAAAAACTAAAATAATTGATACCTGGATAAAACTTATAGGCTATGTGTCATTCTATTTTCTTTATAAAGCACATACGAATTCAAAACCATTCATGCAAAAATATTGAAAGCCACTTTCTTCCAGTATTTTATTGTTCTATGCTCATCCAAATAGCAGTAGAGCATCATATCAAACTGGCCAATTCCACCCATATATTTATTATATTGAATAACCATTTGTGGTTTATTGTTTATGACCTCTCTATTGCCGTCATGCCGTCTATTCCTCATTTCTTGGTTTCCAATCTCTGCATTTGAGGACACAAGTACAACAGGCAACTTTTGTGTTTTCTTCTCCCTGTAAGCGAGGGTAATTGCATTATTCTTTCTAAAATATATTTGGCTATTTACAAGTATTTGATTTTTTATTTCACTGGGAAAACCTTTTTTATTTTTTGTGATTGTGCCAGTGAAAAATGTTTTACATTGTACAAAAATTCTACGTGCGGAAGACTTGAAAAAAATGATCAGTGTAAAGATGATAACCTTTATTAAAAAGATTGCAATATGATAAAAATTTCTTTACTACATGCATATCCAATTCTTTCTTTTTAATTTCTTGCTTATCTTCTTCAGATTTTGCCCCTTTGTAACAAAAAACACTCAAACAGTACTTTAAAACCAAGTCGCACAATACCCAGAGTTTTATGCCCCATTTGTGATGGTGTTTATTGGACAAATACTGCATCATCTGTGAATGACTCTTTGTTCCAACAAGCCTTTCATCAATTGAAATGTGCTGATGTGGAACATAATATTCTTTAGAAATTGCATTAGCAAGATCAACTAACGGCTGGAATTTCTGGCACGGATCATAACCAGGTTGATTGCATTTAGGTAATTTTTTATTGTTTACAACAGGATAGAAACTTAGTAGGATATCAAATCTGGATCTTATAAACATTTTTCTAAACCATGGTGTGCTTTGACTGGAGGTGGTAGGTTTCATATGGGGTTTTCTGACAAGGCCCATATTTAAAAGAACAACTATAAAAATGCTTTAATTTCCTTTGCACTAGTAGGTATCCATGAATTTGATTTATTTTTTGGTGATATTGCCGGTTTAGAAGAAATCTTTTGAGAGTAAATTTCTAGATTTTCAAGTAGAATTATTTATAAAGTTCACAATAACCTAATTTATAGTACTTATTTACAATACACGCAACACTAAAGAAAAAAATTATTTATAATATATACACAACACTAAAGAAAAACATTTATTTACACTTCTGTTTTGGAAAACAAGCACCATGGCGTCCTTCTTTGCAGACAGTACAAACAGTTTTTGACCTTTTCCTATTTGTTTTAAAAGTAGGGCCCTTCTTTGTACAAACAAAGCAAGTCTTTTCCTTTTTTCCTGGTAGTTTTTCTAAGCCAGGAGTTCTTTGACTACCATCGCCTTGTATTTCTATATTTTGTCGATGAGTATTCCATTCTTCAGTGATTGAATGTATGATATTAACAAGAAAATGATATCTAGATGGGGTGATTTGTTATTATTTTTGCAGTTTTCTTTATATATAATGTAAGAATTTGTAATCATTCTTGAAAAGAGGTTAAAAACCACCTTCTTCCAATATTTTACCGTTCTGCGCTCATCAGTATACAAGTACAACATCATATCAAATGTGTCTATTCCCCCCATGTGTTTATTGTAGTCAACAATTACAGATGGTTTTCTTTGACTAGGCCATGTCCTTCTTTTAACATTTCAACATCTCTAATCTGTGTTTTAGATGACAGCAATAATACAGGTCTTTTATGAGATTTCTTTTGTCTATAGCTTAGTGCCACTATTTTACCCTGTTTGTAATACTTTTTTCACCCACTTGTAAGTTTTGTTTTACTCCATCAGGTAAACCTCTCTTGTTTTTCCTAACTGTTCCAGTGAAAAATGATTTTATATCATACAGCCTTTGTACAAGTAGTATACTAGTAAAAAAATTATCTATAAACACATGAAAGCCATTGTTCAAATAATTGCACGCATTAAGAAGTGATGTTACTACTGTAAAACCCAAACCGTATTGCTTGACCTCATCAGAATTGTGACCTTTTTTTCCTTTGTAACAAAACATAGACATGCAGTAATTAGAAACAGAGTCGCATAAAACCCACAACTTAATTCCCCAACGATGATTGTATTTGTTGGGTATATACTGTATCAGACTAGTTTTGACTTTTTGTTCCAACTAAGGATTCATCAATTGACAGCTGTTGGTGTGCAGTATAATGAAATTTAAAAAGCCTATTGCAGTGTTCAAGCAAGGGTTTGAATTTTTGAGAGGGATCATATTGTGGTTGATTTGGTGTTGGCAGTTTTCTATTGTCGACGATATGGAAAAAAACTTAATAAAATTTGAAATCGGTTTCTTGT
The DNA here is from genome assembly GCA_035578175.1 of Catonia carolina. Taxonomy (NCBI): domain Eukaryota; kingdom Metazoa; phylum Arthropoda; class Insecta; order Hemiptera; family Achilidae; genus Catonia; species Catonia carolina. The sequence continues at coordinate 62,565,669 of JAQMRL010000001.1, read as the reverse complement.
AAACATTTTTGGACACCATGGTGTTTGTTGGCTGTTCTTAGTTGACCAATAAGATGGAATGGTTAGTTTTCTGTTAAGACCCATATTGAGAACCACTGCAATAAATGCCCTTATCTCATTCAATCCTATTGGCATCCAGTTTTGTTTCCGACTACGAGGAGATATATTGTCTGATAATACTGCAATCGGCTGCCTAGCATAACGATTGCTTTCAGTAACAAATATATTAAAAGGGCCTCTGTGAAAAACAAATTAAAATATTGTATTGGCTTAGATTCAACAGGTTGACAATGTTTTGGCCCTGGTGTTTCAATGAAAGAAAAATCATGAATCATATCAGGTGAATTATCATTTATGCTCAGCCAGATATCATTATCAGTACCAGATACATCTTCAGACTCAGAAGAACTACTAGTAAGCACACTTTGATGTATTTGTGAAGTGGCAGGCTTACCAGTTATATTTTTGATCTGGGCACAGACCTAGCTTATCCTGATGTACTAGGTAGATCTAACATATCACTATCACTAGATTGATCCTCAACTTCTGACTGATAGACTGAATCTGCATCACTGTCATTAGTAAATAGATCATCAACATCTTCTTCAGTGGCTAACGAATCAATGTCCGACAAGTCACTATCAAGTAGTCTGTCTAATTCACTTGATCTTAGATTTTCACGTGTCATTTCCGTATCACTAAAGTTTCAATCCAAAACACTATTACACTAACACTATTATTCAATAAAAATAAAAAATACAATTAATAGTAATTACAACGAAGCACTGCTTCTAGGATTAAATTAATAAAAAACTAGCTGATAAAAGTGAAGGTATAAAAATGTAGTGTTTATTATTTGACTTTATTCATTTCGTTTTTATGTAGCATTGAGATTTATAAGAAGAGTTAATGATTATCCTTCAATATTTATATTAGAAGTTTATCAAATTTACTAAAACTTCTAATATAACACTGAAGCAATGTACACCAAGAGATAACTGTGTTTCAAGTCCAATTAACTAACATTTTTTCTTAATTAAATCTTTAGTAATGGTTGTTAAAAATAATATATTCTCATACCTTTGTTAAGTTCTCAAAAATATCAATATCTAAGTCACTGGGACAAGAAATTTATGAAAATAATATTAACATACTTAACGACACAATGTCCTATATTCCTGTCATGGTCATAAACATGATTTCAACTCTTGCCGCTGGAACGAACATCATCACAAGTTGCGGAACATAGCAGGACTGACGAACGCCCACTAACCAAAATTAAGAAACACGCGTAAGCAACCACCAAGCATGTACAAAGCAATGTGATTCTAAAGACCCGGATTACTGGATAACGCTGCAGCCTGGATGACTGGATATTGGTATTTTTCTGCACAATTTGTGATACCTGATTAACATGATATTGATACGTAAAGGTTTAATGAGACAACAAGTTGTACCTGTTTGCGGTTTACTGTGAAAGTAAATAGTACAGCTCGAATCATACTTGGGCTTTGGGGTCAAAGTGTTAATGTTCATGTGTCTTAAAGTTGAATTTTATTTTTCAGGTTTACCGAATGTTGGTAAGAGTAGCATTATAAACAGTTTAAAGAGAAGTAGAGCTTGTCAAGTTGGTGGTACTCCTGGAGTTACTAGGTAAATAAAAAATTTATATGTCTGACTATAAGTCTCTTTTTAATATTTTTATAAATTTGAGGGGCATGTTTTAAAGTGTTTACAAATATTTTTTTGTACAAACCTTTTTATTGTTTTTCAAACTATTCAACCTTTAACCCTTTGAACCCTCAGCGGTAATATATCGCCGCCGGCGATTATGCGAGAAATCCTGAGTACCAATATATCGTCACCATGTTTTAACTTGTTTTAAAAAGTAAACATTTTTATTTCATTACATTGAAATATATATGAACGCTATTTACTTTGGTGTGTAGTTCAGTTCAATTTTTGTTTCTTGTATGGTAAGCTATGACTGCTTTTTGCAAGTTGCAGAAATGTATAAAAAAAGGTCATTATGAGTTTGATGTTTATTACAGTAATGTAATTTTTTCATGCAGATTATCATATTTAGAACAATATGAAATAGCTTCCCACAAATTAATTTCTCTGGATTTATTTTTTAAAAGGGTCATTTCACACGAAATCAACCAATGGTCTGGAACTTTGAAGTCTCAGAAATCAATGATTTTTGGTACGCAAATAGTACTATCAGTTAGGATTAAAATTGAAAATTTTAGACTTTTTTCAAATTTCAGTTTTTGTGTTATAAATGTTTAAAGAACAAAAAATCTGCAGTTTTTGACATGTGCTGTTTTTGAAACATTCCGAAGCTCCTAGCTCCAAAACTATTTACCCTAGAAAGCTCAAAATAGTGTCGTTTTTTCAGAATTTTATGCGTTCAAATAGTTTTCCATCTTGCACACAGCTTTCTCATGACCAAATTTTCAGATTACATGCGATGTACCGCACTTTTTGAAATGCCTACTATGTCTGCTAGCTCGTGCACTTTCAGTCAACGATCATAGAGTACTGCTTTGTGGATTTTCTTCATCATTTCTGAAGCCATCACCTCATTTGTTCAACCACTGCGATGCTCGTCTTGGCAGATCATACAGCCTCGTTTAAACTCAGCTACCCATACTGTTGTAAATGAAGGAGCAGACTCACCCAGAGTAGAATCTAGTTCAGCTTTTATATTGGTTGGGCTGAGGCCTTTTAAATGAAAGTATTGTATCACATAACTACCAATTTTCTCCATTTTCACAAATTTACTAAAACTATTGATGGCTGCCAAATAAATAATTAACAACATGGCGTCTTCAAACTTGAAACATATGCTTTATAGGTTGTCTACTTTCTAATACAGTGATATTTTTCAAACAACTACCGTCATCTCTAGGTCAGGCCAGGTACTTATGGGACCACGTTCATAATTTAAATACTTGAACTTTTTGTGTAGGGCCTATTTATGAAAATATTATAAAATATAGCTTCCACATTCTAGTTTGGCTGCTTCATGAAGATTAAATAGGTTGTGTCCTGTAAAAATAATTTCTCTGTTTTTTGGCTTTTTAACCCAACGACCGGTGGCCTATTTAATCATAACTGGTAGCATAAAATGTGCTAAATGTAAGGTGTTATTAACCCTTTCGGGACTATTATTTACATGGTTCATTGCTATAGGACTAGACATAGTTTGTGGTTTTTACAAGGTTCATTTGAATCAGTCATAATTCAAAAACCTTCCCATGGATTTACATATTTTTTTTTAATTTTCTTCACAAAATGTTGTATTTTTTTATAAGTATCTATAAATTCAACAAAGTACATATCTGATTTTTGTTAGAGTTTTCCAATTATTAAAAAAAATCATTGTATATCACAAAAGTTTCTAAATCAACCACTAAAAATGCATTTAAAAAAAATATTTCAGGGTTAGCCAATAATGTGGCTATAAAGAGTAAACATTTCTGTACAAGTACCCAAAATTTTAGCTAAAAATATGGAGAAATAAAAATTTGTCATTCATTTTTGTAAGATCATGCACAAACATATAACGTGTTCATGTCACTTACCAGGTATCAAGTGTAATCCAAATGCTCTTGATTCACTGTTGCATCACTAGCACTAATTTTCACTTAAAATTTATTAATATTATACAAAATAACACTATTGTTGTTTCCTACTATAATTATTATCATCCTAAAAATTTTACATAATATAGTCTACATACACTAACATGTGTGTTTCGGGTAACACGTAGGATGTAACCCCATGTTACATTTGCTACACACTGTCCTGCTTTTTTTCCTTTTCCCACCTTGTTGCACACTGATTTTACTACAAACAGCAGTTTCTTTCTTTTTTTTCCGGCAATTTTTCTAGTCCTTTGGCCACTAGATCGCCTTGTGGTTGTACATTTTGTCGCACAGGTAGCCATTCCTCAGTTAAATACTCTTATCACTGAAACTGTAAATTGGTACCTTGTCTGGGGTTTGTCAGTGTTTAATTTATAGAGAATGTATGCATTTAAAATCATCCTCCCAAATAAATTAAAAACAACTTTCTTCCAGTACCTCGAGCTCTTCCTTTCATCCAAGTATACGTATAACATCATGTCAGCTGCATCAACTCCTCCCATGTAAGCATTATAATTAGAAATAATCTCGGGTTTTGTTGAAGTCACTTGTTTTCCATATTTATTTTTCACTTTGGTGACATCAGCTGCTTTATAATGGCTTGATATCAAAAGAACTGGGTTCTTTTGTGACTTTTTCTCTCGGTAACCTAACGTAAGTAATTTCTTATTCCGAAAATACTTCTTCTCTCCCACTCGAAATTTTTTTTTAAAATTTTCTGGTAAGCCTTTTTTGTTTTTCCTTATAGTGCCTGTACAAAAGGTGTTGTTGTCGTACAAGAAATTAAGAAGTGGAACACTAGAAAAAAAATTATCTATAAATAAATGAAAACCTTTGTTTAAGTAATTGCAGGATTCTAAGAGTCTTTTGACCACTGAGTAAGCTAGACCATGTTCTTTTATTTCTGTATTTGATTCCAGTTGAGCTCCTTTATAGCAAAAAACAGACAAACAGTAATGGGTGACTGAATCACACAGCATCCATAGCTTAATTCCCCACTTATGGTGGTGCTTATTAGGTAAGTATTGGAGAAGTCTGGTGTGACTTTTAACTCCAATCAATGATTCATCAATGCAAATTTGTTCGTTCGCTGTGTAATAGTGCTTGAAGAGTATATTTGCATGGTCCACCAAAGGTTGAAACCTTGCGCATGGATCATACTTTGGATCAGTACTTTTTGCTGTTTTACTAGCATCTACCAGATGAAAAAATGTTAAAATGCATTCAAACCTTTCTCGACTAAACATTTTCCCAAACCATGGCGTGGCCTGTGATCCTGTAGTAGACCAATAAGCCTTTATTGAGTTCTTTTTTATGAGTCCCATATTCAGTACAACAGCAATAAAAGCTTTCACTTCAAGAGCTGTGACATGGTTCCATTTCAAAAATTTACTTTTGGAAGATAGTTCATTGAATTTACCAGAAATAAAATTTTCAGCATAATTATTAGTGTGTTTTGCAATAAGTTCAAGTAAAGGTAATGTAAAAAATAAATTAAAATAGGTTCAGAATTTTTAGGGGGACAATGTTTAGGGCCTGGTAATTCTGAGTGTCGGAAGGAGTGGTGATAATCATCTTGATTTTCTTCTACAGGTTCCCAAACTATAGGTTCATCTGTGAGTTGATTTTCACTAAAATTCCTATCAAGTCTAGGGCGACCTCTGCCCCGTTTTTCAACAACTGGATTACCAGAAGTTGAAGGACCTAAGTCAAAAAGTGGCAGATCAGTAACTGGTTACTCACAACATTCCTCAACTTCATCACAAGATGAGTTACTTTCATCACAAATTCTAGGTCTTGTAATATCAATGTCACTTTCTGAATCAGTTTCTAGCAAATTATCAAAATTAATTTCACTATCCCCTGATACACTGTCATCCAAATCACTCAATTCACTGCCCAAAATAAGTTCTCTAATATGTTCAGAGTTACTTTCATCACAAGCAAATGTAGAAGACTTACGTTTGCTCATTGTTTCAAAAAGATTCAGGCTTTATTATTTATATCAATACACTAAAATAACTATTACACTAAAACAAATAACTAAAAACTAATACACGAAAACACTGGGTAAAAGATATTTACAAACACTGGAGAAAAAATATTATAAACTGAAATGAAAACAAACACTAACTAGACAGAAAGTAATAAATTGTAACGTAAACAAACACACACAGTTCACCCCAACGTCGTCGCTAATGACCTTGTAGTTGACGCGACGTTTAAAAAAAAAAAAAAACTACCGTAAACACGACCATAAGCTAACAAAGGAAACTATCAGTCATTAAACCTACATGCTTGCATCAGCTGTCAAATATTGCCAACACTACATTTCATAATAAATAACAATTTATTAAAATAAAATAAACAAATTTTATCCATTTTGTTATAAACTACTGTTCGATGCGGTAATCAAATTGTAGTATGATTCCTACATCTGCTAAATTCGTTAAGGTGGTTGGATCTGGTACAACCGGGAAACAAAAGACACGATGTGGCTTCGACGCGCACATTAGGCGTAACGCTTTGCTCGTTAAGGAATAGGGAAGTTTGGATGATAGATAGGAACATATACAGGGGATAAAACTGCAATTAATGATGATTTTAGCAGTACTTACTCGATTTTGAGTGCGTGGATTTCCCAGGATGCTTCGATTCGTTGACGCCGTTGTAGGAAAACACTAAATGTTCGATTAGATCTGTACAGATTTCACACAATAAACAAAAGCACGTTAAGAGTAAACATGAAGCACTGCTAACACTTGAGTAATTGCAGTTAGGATAACGGTTTACAAGTTCGAGACACGAGGTAACACCAATTGCACAAAGTTCGGTAATCAATTGAATGAAAAACATGAATAGTTCGTTAAATAATTGTAAGTACGTTCACAATGAATAGCTCGTTGCTTGGGGCCGTAACCAATGCATTAACGGCAACATGAAGTTGGAATATCCAACGCGTTAAATGAGGTGGCGCCAGCACTCGAGGCTGCGAGCGTCCGTTGAACCGCTGTGCTTTACGCGACCGAACAGTTAGCTGGTTTGACTTAAAGTGAAGGAGAATCGGGAAGAAAGGGAACAATGGCGGAGTGAGCACGGGAAATTGATCGAATTTTGCTATTGGCGGAGAGCGAGCCACGTGATCAAGGATCACACATGCGTGGAACTAATTAGTGATGTAACCGATGCAGAATCAATATTACTGAATTAATCGAGCGGGAAAGATTTATTCTGGAAGATTCGACGGCGCGCGGTATTTGAATCTATTGTAATACTGAACAACTACATTATTTTCTTAATATTTTGGTCTAAAATATGTAAAGATCTGATGTAATATAAATTAATTACGCAATATTATACACACATCCGTTGGATCGGACGTTCGTCCTATAGCGTAAACCAAGGCTGTCCGACGAATCGGACCGTCGTCCTCAAAGGGTTAAATTATTTATTTTACAATAATTTTATACTCTTGATAACACAATTATATATTAAAATGGCTAAGAAAATCTCAAATATTCATAAATATTACTAAAAATTAAATATTTTTGGTATCTCCTCTTTTACTCCTCCCCCATTTTCTACTTATATGAATACCCTTATAACTTACCACTTACACCCCCTAAAATTGAAATAAGTAGTAATATTACTTACAAGAATTCCATTATAGCCACTTTGTAGAGTTTCCTGTTCTGCAGAATATGATATTAGCTTTGATGCACTGAATTTTTTTTTTGCTGTAGCCAATACTACAAGAATACTACATAACTAAATATATAATCTAACACTAAAAAATTATTATTTACAATTTATTTACATATACAGTATTTTTATTATATGTGAGGCAGCCAAGGAAATCATGCCACATGGCTCAAAAATGCATTTTTGTTTTATTGCCTCATCTAAAAGAAAATTTAATTCTGAACATTTACAAAATAATAATTAGCCCTCTAGGCTGAAAATTAAATTTTTATGATTTTTTGATTGTATGGTTTTAGTTAATACTAATTTTCGGAAAACAGCCTTTAAAGTTTGAGAAGATCTTTAAAAGTCAAAGAAAAGTATCACTTGAGATATAATTGAATGAAATACTTTGCTTTTCTATTAGAAATAACAGTCATTTATTTTGTAATTATGATAGTTTTCTAAGATAATCTAGCTTAATTACTTAACCCCTTAACAGTTCTTTTTTTTAGCCAAAAATGTTCATATCCTGCTCAATTTTTTTTCATAATTTTGTATAATATGACTGAATAAAGACATATAGATCAATTTCCATGCACAAAAACATCATTAAAAAAAAAAAAAAAACAAAAATTTTGAAATACTAACTTGACTTGTAATCCGTCAAACATAGTATAGGAAAAACACTATTTCAGCTTAAATTAGTCTTTGTACTATATTGTTTTCACATATTTTATAAAAAACTCATTGATATTCTTTATAGAAAATAATATGAATATAATAATTACTTATATACTTTATTTCACAACACTTATACTTTTTACTTTAAATTTATTTTACTAACTATATTGCATGTGTACTTTACTATTAGTTCATGTGTGGGTTATATACAATCTTACTGCGTACAATGTCTCTAAAACCACTAAATAATCCTAACTATATATTTTAAATGGTATTTAAATTTTTGAAACTTTTTTTGTGTGAAAAATTTTAAAGTACTACACAAAGTGCAACATCACAATCAGGGCAGAAGTATCGTGATTCTCTGCGCGTGCTGCTTTCTGCACAAACTACACATCTTCTTGTAGGCGTTTTCTTCTACTCAGTAGGTGGAATATGGTCAGGAAAATGTCTTTCTTTCAGTCGAAGAGGATCACTCTCAAAGGATGGCCTACCTTGCTTAGCCTTTTCTTGATAATGCTGTTCGACTATTCTCTCTATTAGTGCTTCTCTGAACTCCAGTGCTGTATATTTCCCATCACACTTTACATGAAGAACATGTGAATTGAATGTACAAATATTCAACAAGTACCGAAATAGAGCACGCTTTATACGAATAAACTGTATAAAACTGAGTCGGCCCTTCCAAAGAAGCAAACTTTTATCAACAGCTAACTCTTTATCTGGAGTGTAAACTGCACTAAACCTGTTTACCAAATAATCTAACAGGTTTATTTTATTAAGTTTTTTGTGCTGAGATGGAACAATTTCTGTGTTATCAGTTAAATGCATAAATTTGGAAAGTAATTTTAGTCTATTGTTAGATATCAGTGACGGAAATCCTGGTGTTAAAAAAATGGTTTTTTTGTGGAATAGTTATCTAATTGGGGTTTCCATATAACCCCTGTCAATAATAAAGCGCAATAACTATCATAAATTCATCCTTATTAGTGTCTATCCACTTATGAAATCTAGAAAACTGTTTGAATATATTATTTTGTATGAATTGATCTGCAATAAATTGGTCTGTGTAACTATTTTTTTAATAAGTTCATCAGTAAAAAAAAAGTTAAATATAAAATACACATCGTTTGGGTCTTGAATGTCAACTTGTAAACCAGGGTTTCCCATAAATTCTTTCGGCTCACAAAAAGTGTTTGTTTCATGGTAATTTACCCATTCCAATCCTAACACATCATTTCTCGGTCTATCAAAAGCTATGACCGGAGCTGTCGTTGTAGTATCTGGTTCATCAAAATCTACAAGATTTCTATCGAATATATCATCTAATTTGTCACTACAAGAATCACTGTCACTATCTTCTAAATCGTAAAGAAGATGAAGGATCTCACGATCTTTCACTGCATTTTAATTGCCAGAGGTACCGGCCATGACTTACGAATAAATACTAAACAATCCTACTACAATAAACGGAATTGAAATACCGGACTAAATACTATGTATGAAATGAAACCTACTACTAAAAAACTATAAACAATATCGAATAGCTTACAATTTCTTTTCGTTAACACTTATAACGAACTTATAACTTTACAATGAAACGCACTGGACTAACCAAAACATAACCTTTTACGCAACATTGGAGAGTACGACGTAAACAAATAACATAGAGTAATCTAACCTATAGAAAGGAACCTTTACTAGCGCTAATATTAAAGTTACGGATATAAGATAAACTACTTTTAATGTTACGGCAAGATATTTTGACAAAAAACAGAATAAATCGAGACAAATTCAGTTGCGAGTTATCTCGTCAGGGGCACTTTTCTACAATATTTACGTTGCGAGATATCTTGTCATAAACCGTTAAGGGGTTAACATTAACAAAATACGGTTTGGTCCAAACGACTGTCAAATTATAGCTCACTTTATTTACAGTACCATTACAATAAAATGTATGCTGCAGAGAACTAGACTGTTATGAATTACCAAATAAACTATCTACATTAAACATATTTTACTTAACTTAAATATTAAAAAAAATATTATTAATTACTAACATAAATTTAAAAACCGCACAAAAAATCATCTCACCTTAAAATATCAACATTCTGCACCTTCGTTGGATAATTGAATTTGATGCACGTCTAGAAAGGAAGATAAGAGTAGCCCTAATCTAACTACTACATTATAAACTAGAAACAATAAAAGAATAATAAAATCACATTATTATTAATAATAATAATAATACTATGTTTTTCAATACACAAGAAGAAAAATAAACAAAAAAAATAAAAACTAGAAACTTTTTTTGCATTATTCCATTATTATTAGTATAGCCATTGATGGGAAATTGACACTACAACATTATAAACTATTTTTAGTTAAGATTGAAGATGGTGTTCTGATGGTAATGCAGACTTTGTCCTTGGTCGACCTTTTCTTTTTGGCTCAGATAGAATCTCATGCTCCAGATGTAATGCAGTAGATGTAGATTCTTGTTGTTGTAGAATTACAACTAATTCCTTAGGCTGTGGACAGACTATGTCTACAGTTTTTGGTGTACAAAATTCTCTTATTTTTTCGTACAGATAATTTTGACGGTGGAGGCTAAGACCTTCAGGAATCATCTGTTGAGGGAAACTGTTTTGTTGGTCATTTGGCAAAACACCAATCGAGACTGTAGCAAATTCACTATCAAGATTATACTCTCATTTTACACTGCCAACATGACTTCTGCTCAATTTAAAATGGTTAAAATCTGTAATATGAGGAATTTTAGTCCATTCAAGATTGGCAAAATAAGTTTGCCAGTCTTGAAATGGAATCAGAATCTCTCCATGTTCGGTACCAGTTTTAACGGCTTTATTCATATTTGATTGTGGGGTGCTTGATTCTATTACCTCAACTAATTCGTTCAATGAAGATGTCGGTGTCACTCGATACTTTTTTTCTAAAAGGCCAAATGCCTAGTCACACGCAAACTTTGTATGACCTACTGGGAGGAAAGAAAGGTGAATTGTGTTGTTCGGTTTCTTCTGTATATGCCAGTTAAGGTAACTCATAATAATATTATTTTATTCTGTGCTACACAATTATCAGCATGAAGTAGCATATCAGTTTCTCCATATCAAAAATTTTCAAAGTAGTGGTGTAACAGACTCACTACAGCATTGGCACCTTTGGATACAACAACGGCCTCAGGTAGCAGATAATTGTGTTGCTGGCTTTTAGAGTCGCACATTTACTCCAAATGTCCCTACTTAGTACGGAACAAGAAAATAAATAGGGCCTGGCTGAAGTGGATTAGAAGGAATGAAAACCTGTTGGGCCATATCAAATGAATAATGACACGATCCTTCAAATGAACAAGGAAGACGACGAGCTTCACAAAAAATTAGATCTTTCATTGATTTTTTTGTATTATTAACAGTCTTTATAGAACTGTCTTTCTGCGACAACTTTCTCTAAATGATGTTTCATTTCACCCAAAACCTTTAGTTTTTGAAGAATAAGCTTGCCGGCTAGCAGATGTATAATTAGCCTGACACTTCTTACAAAGGTCACTGTTAGGTTTCTGTATTATAATATCTGGGTAAAACCGTAACCACAGCTTTGTAAATGACCTTACTGAAATAAACTTTGCGCTACCTGCCTGACAAGACTCTTTGTAAGTGTTAATACACTCTTATTTTACAGTTTGATGTAGGCAGTAGTTTGACAGATTCTCCTTTAAACTGAGTAGCTTGCCATCCTGGCAGGAAAATTGCATTTTCGTCAGCATAATTTTTGATAAAGCTCACAGCACGTGAAATTGTTTCATAAGAGAAGCTTTTTTTGGGGCTACGGCCTGCATTTCCATGAGGTTTCTGAACAATGCCATCAGATATAAAAATTTTTTAAATCTTTTAAATCTCTCTCTCTCTCTTTCTCTCTTGAAAAACTATGAATAAAAAGAAAAGTTTTTTCACATAATCAAAAACACTTATCATGAACTTTGTGCGAGAAAGTTTTCTTGCAGTATTTATTTTTCTGCTTTGAATAGTTTCATTACCAGACTGACATAATGCACGTAACTGAGCAAGTACTACTAGATCTAATTTATTTGTATGACTTTCATCATAATAGTCTAAAACAGCACTTTGTTCTCTTAGTTCTGTGTAGGTTTGTAATTCAAATATTAAACAACACTGAGTACCTCTCTTTCCATGGTTGCAACCACAACCTTTTTCTAAATTTTTTTTATGATCTCATCTTCATTATCATACAGATGTTCTTCTGAGCGTGTACATTCCCCCATTTGTTGCCTAACTTCAATCATGTTTCCAAAAGCATCATTCATCAATGATAACAAGTGCATCAGTAGTTGGAAATAACTTTGGTAGACTGGAATCCAAAACTATATAAATCCCTTCTGCTGTACTGCTACTGGGTACTTCATCCTACAAAAATGAAGAATGGGCATTAGTTATACATAATGCTTGTCAAGTCTGGAGATGAAAATTGTAGAACCCAATTTAATGTACACATAACCTAACTTTTAACCTACAATAACATGATTTTTTTACACATTTATGCACCAAATTAGTACAGGACTTTAAAGAAATTATTACTAGTACTCACCAATATTTCTGTGTTAGAAGGTATTTTATCAAATTCAACAACGTCATCGTTTTCTTCTTCACAACTAACTTCGTCACCACTGGAATCTGAACACTCAGAACGTCTAACAAAATCCTCATTGTAAACTTCTTGCAACTTATCATTAAATTCTCCAAACGGGACGAATTTAAAATGTCAATTATTACCTTACTTTCACTACTTTTCTTAGCCATAATAGCACTAATAATTTTACGCGTAAACGAATAGCATTCATAAACAAACAGTAAACAAGTCAACTGGCGAATAACATACCCACTGCTACTGTTACAAAGAAGTTTTTCATATTTATTAACAATTCTTGTAAAAAGTTATGAAATAAGCGCTTTATAAATCAAAAAATAATTAAAAGATTTACAAAAATATAAAAAAAAGTGGTTAGAACTGTCAACTAATCTGTAAACATTAAAAGTATAAACCATTAACATTAAAAGTATGTCGTTATGGAAAATTAGCATTGGCGATATGAGGCATGATTTATCAGCTGTGCAAGGCTTTTATAAATCGCGTATTTCTCTGTTAAGGGCACTGGTGCAGCCTATACCTATAATGTTAACGTAGGTACACATAACCTAATAATAATAATGGTAATGTACACATAACCTAACTTTTAACCTACAATAACATGAATCTCTGGAACTACTTAAGATAGCTTCAACTTTTTTTTTTAATGAATCTGTGTATCTTTTCCTATTTTGTGACATATCCTTTTTCAATTTTCTTGAGTACAGAATTTTTCATGAATTTTCAAAAAAATATATACCTGCCGAGCATGAAAAAGAAGAAAAAAATTTTTTTCTCCCCTCCAATATGATATTTTTAAATGAGCATATGTTAAAAGTTAGATCTATAGACATACATTAATCCCTGAAAATTTGCAACAAAAATATTTAATAGCAATTGATCTACGAGGTAGGGTCAAAAAGTTCCCGGAATTGGTTATTAAAAATTTATTAAAAATATTTATAACATTCTTACATTATTTCCCTTCAAAATACTCTCCTCCTGCATCTACACATTTATTCCACCGTTCATATAATTGTTGGAAACACTCTTGAAAGCCGTTTTTTGAAAGTTCCTTCAGCCGCTCCGTCGCATTTTCAATCACCTCTGACGAATCAGCAAAACGATGTCCCTTCAATGCCATTTTTAACCTTGGAAACAGGTGAAATCTGGTGGTGCGAGATCGGGAGAATATGGAGGATGTTCCAGAGTGGTAACATTATTCTTGGCAAGGTATTGTTTCACCATTAGGGATCGATGTGCTGGGGCATTGTCGTGCAACAAATACCAGTCATTCTCTGCCCATTTTTCAGGTCGTTTTCGTCGAATTGCATCTCGTAGCCGTTTTAAGATCTCTGTGTACAATTCTTTATTTACTGTTCTCCCTTCAGGAATAAATTCATAATGAATCACTCCACGGTAATCAAAAAACACCTCCAACATCACCTTACCCCGGCTTCTGTCCAAGCGAAATTTTTGTTTTCTTGGTGAAGTTTTTGACTTCCATTCAGCGGACTGCCGTTTTGTCTGAGGGTCGTAAAGAAAGCACCATGTCTCATCACCTGTAACAATTTTGCGCAGGAAGCTGTCATCTGCATCAGCCATTTCAATCAAGTCCCTGGACATGGTCACTCTCATTTCCTTTTGCTCAGGAGATAACATTTTTGGAACAATGTGCAAGCAAACACGGTGCATGTTCAAGTCATTATGAAGAATGCTGTGAACACTCCCATGTGAAATACCAACTTCAGAGGCAATAGTATTGATGGTTGTTCGCCTGTCCGCACGCACAATTTGTCGAACGCGCTCAACATTGTCGTCTGTAGTGGAAGTGGAAGGCCGCCCAGTCCGAACGTCATCTTCAATTGTTGTGCGACCGTCGCGAAAACGCTTATGCCACTCGTAAACTGCTGTTTTCTTCATCGCAGAATTTCCGTATGCTTTTTTTAGCATCTCAAGAGTCTCCGAGGGTGATTTCTCCAGCAACACACAGAATTTAATATTGCCACGCTGCTCTAATGACGACATTGCACAATCCGACGAAAGACAGAAACTACGATCTACAATATTAAACACCGAACGCACGGAACCAACTACAACTGCCTGCTAACCTCAAAAGCACATTCACTACCAGTTATGCCAACCTCACAAACAAAAATTTCCCTTTCAGCTTACAAATACGTGACTGTAAGCGACCATTCCGGGAAATTTTTGACCCTACCTCGTATGTGTTCCTAAAGTTGAAAATAGTAGTTTTACGGGAAATGAGCGTTAAAAATTAGATATTAAGAAAAATCTATTTTTACTTACACTAATAGTTCCCTGCTGAATATGAACGTTATCTGGGTCTTCTTGACTTTCATATGCATCTTCTAATCTTTTCCTAGCTACTAATCTCTTATGTCTAATTTTATTTTCTAAGTTTTCTAAGTCCATTTCGCTTTCCTTCACACGAACCTCATCACATTTCATCATCACTTTCACAAAATTATTTCCAGGCTCTAAACCTAATTCCTTCAATACCTCACATTTTGCAACATTCCCTTAATTAAAAACACTCACAGCCAAATAAACACCTAATCTAAGAGTTCTTATTCCAACAAATGTTCTTTTAGGTATAACGGACCACACAACATTATTTAAAGATTCATTTGAGTTTTGAGTTTTACCCCGAACACACTTCTGTAATAAATGTGTTTCACTCAAATCTTTATAAATTGGTTTGATGCACTCCATAATCATTGCAGGAACATGAAAATGTTGTGTATGGTCATATGGTTTATTTTCCAATTGACTTATTTTGAATTTACACCATATATTGTCAGGATCAGTCGAACATAGAGCATGTCGTTCAGGTGTTTCATTCGTAGCAGATACATGGAAATATGATGACCAAATTTCTTTTCTCATAGCTTGAACACCTTTACCTGCAGCTCTTCTAATTGCTAATCCATAGTAATTTTGCAGTCTGGTAATAGCTGCATCTGTCAAACGATTTTTACCAGAAAGCAACTTACCGTCAGCAAGGATTGGCTTTTTTTTTTAATCTTCAGCTCACGTAATCTTCTTCCGAACCTTTTCTGTACATGCCCTACACATTCTTCTTTTTGAATAACAACTTCCTCACCATAAGGCCTGGCTACTTGTACAGAATCAAAACCTCTTGAGTCCCCATCTCCAAGATAATAAAGATAGCGCACATTATAGTCAGAAAGTGACCGATTAAAAATAGCCTGTGCACCTGCAACTTCCATTCCACCACTTGTGCCAGTGTAATTAGCAATACAAGTGGTCTCGTGAAGTTGTAATTTATCAGGGCATTTACAAAACTTTGACATAATTTCTATATCGAGCACTTTCCCAGTTGAAACTGAGGTGGCAGAAAGCACACCATTGAGCGACGTATGTCCGCGTTTCTGCCATGAGCCATCCAATGCTATTGCCAAATCCCTGTTGTTGTCATTTTCATAAACTGCTTTTTCCACTGCTTTTTTCATATAAGATTTACAAACCTTTTCAGAAGCAGTGAGAAGTAACTGCTCACGAGTAAAAAATCTAAACGGTGGCTCTGGTAAATTCATCACGCCACACAGCATTGTGGCAGATGTTTTCCCTTGCCAATGCACCTCATGCCATACACAAGCCTGACATTGACATCATAATACTTTTTATTATCATGTTGTATTGTTTTTGAATTACAAAAAACTTCTTCTTTACCACATTTATTGCAAGAAATCCGTACATTGGCAGCGAGGTCAGCTACCTTGCGTTTACTTATAACTAAACTACCATTACAGAATTTACAGTTACCAATATTTTGGAAGGAATGTTGCAACTGTTTCAAATCAACCATGTCATATTGAAAATCATTTTCTTCAAAATACTTGTTATAATTATTTTTTACCTCACCCAATTTGTCTTTTGAACTTGAAGTTTTGCCAACACAGTTTGAAGACTGAGATTCCGATAGGTTAGGTGAAAAGTTTGAACACTGAGGTTTTGATAGGTTAGGTGAATATAAACTAGAACTAACACTAGGGTTATTACACGGGTCCAAATTTACAGTTCGAACTTTATTCCACCTTTTACATACATCTGGACCTTTTCGTTTCTTATAAGCACTTTTTATTCTAGGCATTTTGTAAAATCACTTGAGAATAATAAACAAAAAATGTAAACAAACTCACAGTAACCAAAACAAACATTCACTTCTGTTTAGAATATTTTAAAATCAGGTTAACCAACTCAAATAATAATACAAAGAGATAAATAAAATATTTAGCAAACGCTATCAAAATATTTACAAGAAATTAAGGAAAAGTTAAAAATAAATAATCATTAAAATGGCGAGTTCAGGAGACATGCAAGGCTTCAGAAAAAAATTAATTTTTAATACTTTTAATCTACGTAGTTTCACAATTTTACCACCATTTTAAAGAGGGAATTTCAAACTGTATGTTAGCATTAAAACCTAAAAATTTATTTTTTTTCGATTTTTGCCTGCACCGGTGCACCGGTTCTTTTTATTACCACCAGACGTGTTAGTTTAGTTAATAGTTTAAACTTTAACCCTTACGGCCTCATGCTTTTTGCACTGGTACTTACCAGAAACCTCATGCATTTTTTAAGGAAAATGTGGCAAGTTTTTTAAATTTTCACTGTAAGCCTATTTTACAAGATAAATAATTAATGAATCAAATTTCTACTTGCTCAGAAAATTTTGAAGATAAATATCCATTTATTTGTTAATGATTATATCACCCACAAAATTTATAAAAAATGAAAAGTTTTAAAAAATTTACGAGGGCCATCCGGAAAGTAGTACCCGTTTGTGAAATAAAGACACAGAAGTAAATATTAACAAATGTAAACATTTTTATTGAAAAGAGCATACCTTAAACTACTTCTCCACATAATCTCCAAGCAAATTTAAGCATTTGTCATAACGTGTGACGAGTTTTTGTATTCCAGCATCATATTCCTCCGCCGCCAGCCGATCGAAATACGTAGTCACATCTTCTTTAAGTTCTTCATCGCTGTCAAAGCTTTTTCCCGCCAAAAACTCTTTAAGTTTTGTAAAGAGATGAAAATCTGAAGGGGCCAAGTCCGGGCTATACGGTGGATGGTCGAAAATTTCCCAATTGAATTGCTGCAGAAGTTGTTGTGTTATCCCCGCTGCATGAGGCCTGGCATTGTCATGGAGGAGAATGACGCCATCAGACAATAGACCTCTCCGTCGATTTTGTATTGCCCGCCGTAATTTCTTTAATGTTTCACAATACGCATTAGCGTTAATAGTGTCTCCACGGGCCATAAAATCAATAAGCAGTATACCACGTCGATCCCAGAAAATGGTTGCCATAAGTTTCCTGGTGGACAGAACAGTCCTGAATTTTTTTGGTTTCTTTGGTGAATGAGGATGATGCCACTCCATTGACTGTCGTTTACTCTCAGGTGAAGCATAACAAACCCACGTTTCATCACCAGTAACTATGCGATTCAAGAACGCGTCTGCTTCATCAGAATAACGTTCCAAAAATGTTAATGCAGCAGCCATACGCTTGGTTTTGTGCTCATCTGTAAGCATGCGAGGGACCCACCTTGCGCAAATTTTTGAATAATGCAGATGGTCTTTGACAATTTCATGAAGAATTGTGCGAGAAACATTAGGGAAATGTTCACAGATGTCATCAATTGTAACGCGCCGATCGTGCCTCACGAATTCGTCTACTGACCTCAGCAGTTGATCTGTAATGACAGATGGTCTCCCTGAACGCTCATCGTCGTGTGTGTTCCCCCTCCCCAAGTTAAAATTACGACACCAGCGCCGAACAGATGACTCATCCATCACATCGTCTCCATACACTTCCTTTAATTGGCGATGAATATCACAAGGTCGAACGTTTCTTGCATTGAGAAATTTTATTACAGCCCTCACTTCACAACTGGCGGCGTTCTCAATTTTTTTAAACATTATGAACGGTCACAGAAACAAGACAGGCAATGCTAGCGTCGCGGAACTTGCAACAGAGAAGGCAGACAAGCCACTGAAGCGATCTGACCTTGACCGGCGGCTGCTCGCCTCGTCAGCGCCTCATGCGGCGGAAACGGGTACTACTTTCCGGATGGCCCTCGTATTAAAAAATTATAAGCACTAACTTTTATTTAAAATTAAAAATAATTGCCATATATACACATTTCTTATTGATACTCCTAACATCTACATTTAATTATAAAAAAAATAAAAAAAAACTATAAATTTCTAAATATTTACAAAGTTATGTACATTTTTCTTTTTTGCCGTTTTTCTAACATTAATGCTTAGAAAAGCATTCACCATGTAAACTCTTATTACAACGGATGCACACAGTTCTAGACCTTTGTGTCCTACCTTCCTGTGTACATACACAACACCGGGATTCCTTCCTTTCTGGCAGTTTTCTTAATCCAGGTGGACCTCGTGGATCTTCAGGAGTATTCTTTTCTTCCAACCATGGATTAGCCAATGCTTCAATGACTTCCACTGTGTATTTCAGTCTGGACTTTATTCTTGCCCCTGCATTATGTTCTTTGTACAGAATGTAGAAATTCAGTAACATTCTGCTCATTACATTGAATGTTACTTTTTTCCAGTACCTCATTGTTTTCCGCTCATTGAGATTAGTGTAGAGCATCATATCCGAAGTATCAATTATTCCTCCCATGAACTTATTATAATGATGAATAATTTCAGGTTTAGAAACCACTACTTGGCTACGCCGAACATGAACTTCTTCCTCTTTGGCTTTACACTTGCTGGATAAAAGTAGTACTGGTGCTTTCTGAGACTTTTTTTCATGATAAGCACAAGCGAGTACTGGACCAGAACGATAATACTGCTTTTCCCCAACAGCAAACTTTTTTTTTTAATTGTGGAGGCAGAAATTTTCTGTTTCTACGTACTGTACCTGTGATATATGTTACATATTTATACAAATATCTGATTAAAGGTACAGACATGAAAAAATTATTCACAAATAAATGATAACCTTTGTTCAGATAGTTGCCAGCTTGGAGTAATTTATTCACCACGTAATACCCCAAACCAAGTTTCTTGATTTCTTCCTCATCTTCTTGATTTTTAGCATCTTTATAAGTAAAGAAAGCTAAGCAATAGTTGCTCAGAGTCACATAACTTCCAAAACTTGATGCCCCATCTGTGGTGATGTTTGTTAGGCAAATATTGCATCAATGATGTGTGACTTTTTGTGCCTACCAGACTTTCATCTACACTTATCTGTTCATGAGGAACCATAATGGTGTCGAAAAACTCTGTTAGCATGATTAACTATTGGCTGATACCTCATACATGCATCATAATTAGGGTGTCCTGGTGGTGGACAGTTCTCGCTATTGACCAAGTGAAAAAATTTCAAAATACATCGAAAGCGATGAGCGGAAAACATTTTACCAAACCAAGGAGTTGCTTGGGAAGGTACTTTACTCCAATAACATTTAATTGTAGGTTTTTTCACAATACCCATATTTAGTATACAGGATATGAAACCTCTTATTTCAAATAATTTAACATTTGTCCACTTTTTGTAAGGCTCAGAAAGTGTAGAGTTACCTGCATTTTTCCTTCGGAACTGTTCAGCAGACCTGTTTGTTTCACTCAACATCAGTTGAAACAAACTAGTTGTGTTAAGCAGGTTGAAATATACAATTGGGTCTGAACCTACACTTGGCATATGTTTTGGACCAGGTAGCTCCAAAAACTGATGTGGAAGAGGAACATCTGTTTCAGGTTCAATAATGTTCCTATAAGTTTCATTTTCTTCTTCATCACTATCACTAACAACTTCATTGTCTCTAACGTCTGCTTCTTCACTCATACTGTCACTTGAAGTTTCAAAATCACTAACTGAATCATCAAGATAATCAATAATGTCTTGATTACCAAGACGAGAAGGGCCTGCCATTACTATAAAGTTATTTTTTTAAAAGAACACGAAATTACTAAACAGTCTATACCACTAATATGAATACCTAATGTTTATATTCTAGTCTAAACTAAATAATAACTGTCTCTTAAAATAACTAAATAACTAAAGAAAGAATTAAAATGTGTATATTATACAGAATTCGCAAATAACAAAGTAAAACAACTTAACGAACAGTTTATGCGCGCAATAAACAGACATAACCTTCAAACCGACGGACGAAAATAAACAAACCTGAAAAAGTCTACTCTAATGCTTCGAATCGAAATGCTTAAAAGGAACTATCGATATATGAACGAAAACGAATGTATTGTATTCACCATGACTTCAGCTTTATTTTGATATATAATAAGTGCCATCTAGCGGCATAATTAACAAACTATTTGCCGTTTAAATAGAGTAACGATATATCGGTACTATGAAGCTTTTGGCGTGCGTCTGGCCTAACCTTGAGGCTGAAGGGTTAAGGTAGATAGCGTCAAAATCGAAAAATTGATATTTTTGACCAAAACAACTGTTTTGTGTCGTATTTTGAAATAGTGCTGTGTGACATGTGGCATGATTTCCTGGGCCGCCTCGCATATTACAATTTTCTTCTCTATTGTTTTCATCTCTTCCGCTTCATGGTGTCTGATTGGTAGTAGTGCTGGAGTTGGTAAAAACATTTCGTGTGAATGCCGGCATTACACCCTGGGCACCAGTAACTTGATCTACTCTTTCTTTCTAGTGGATGAGTGAACGATACACAATCTTTCCTTTCAACCAGGTAAATACTCTAGCACTTGTCCTGTGGTCAGAGTCACTATTGGTTCAGGAAGTGTAACTATAAAATCAGTGGTTAATGGTTCAGGAACTTGCAACTATGAAATCATACTTGCTTATGGGGGTATCACTGTGTTTTTTGTAGCAAATAAGCATTATTAATTACGATGTCAAGAAAATTGAAAAATATCTTTTTCCAATGCAGTTTTGTGGTATGATTTGTTGAACAAATGGTAGAGCATTTTATCACTAAGCTTGACACCTCCCATGTATTTATTGTACTATTCAACAATGTACGGTTTTCACGATTTCCTTCTACTCTTGCTGACTTTCTTTGTTTCCAGCATGGTACCCTGTTGAAAGTAAAGAAACTGGTTTACGATATTTTCTTTCTCTGAAACCAAAAAGTAATGTTTCCTCATTTCTTATGTATATTGTTTTTTTTTGGTTTCAGTTTATTAATTGTTAACTCCTTAGGCAGATCTTTAAAATTTACTCTAATCATACCTGTTAGCATTGCCCCGTTCTTGTATAATTTAGAGGCTAACGGTAATTTGGTGAAGTATTCATCAGTAAATATGAGATAACCTCTGTCTAGAAGATTAGATTTAGTCATCAGTTCAACAACGTTATGAGCAAGACTCTCACCAAAAAGCCTTTTATAAGATTTGCCACTGTACATTTCAATTTGATATACATAGCCTGCATATTCATACAAATTTTTTATGCCAAATCTGCTGTGGTGCTTGTTGGGCGTGTACTGAATGGCAAAATGTCGGTTCTTTATACCGATCATGGATTCATCAATGCTTAAAATGTTGTTCAGGGACATAATGATGTTTGAACGCATTGTTTAGATGGTCAAAACAAGACTTAACTTTGTGCCAAGGATCAGGAGTAGCACAGTGCGACCCTCCATTTCCTGTGAACTATTCAAGTGTAAGAACCAACTAACTAGTTCGTAATGTTTTACACTCATGGTGTTTGAATAAAATTATATAAATTGTGACTTTTGTCTGTCCCAATAGTTCTCATGGTTTTTTCGTACTGTTATACCCATTATTCTAACGGCTAAACATTTTTTTAGAATGTTTAGTGTTATAAGTTTCTATTTGTGGTATCGGCGATAGGGAAACTGTTCTAGATAATCTTTCTTTTTCTGTAAAAAATATTTAGCGTATTGGTTTGTGTGTTGTACTATTGCAGTCAGTAATAGAGCCTCGAGAAGACTAAAAGAGTTGCTTTCCGAAATTAAGAACGCCTCCTTCCAAGAGAAACTATCTAATCTTTCTCCGTCCAGTGCATCGGATTACTCTCTCTGGAAGGCTACAAAATTTTTGAAACAACAAAAGATGATGGTTCCACCACTAAATACCGGAGACGGAAACTGGGCAAGAACTCCAGCAGAAAAGGCTGATATATTTGCTAGGCATCTTGTAGAAGTCTTCAAGCCGAACGAATGATCAAAATTCATGATCAAAATTTTACTGACGAAATTACGGAATATCTAGAGGCGCCCTTCCAGATGTCTCCGCCCATCAAACCATTCAGCCCTGCAGAAATTGAGAGGACTATCAAAAATAATCTTAACCGGAAGAAAGCACCAGGATACGACTTAATAACAGGCGAAATCTTGAAACAACTGCCTAAAAAAGCGTTCTTGTTACTTACAGCGATTTTTAATGCTATTATACGCATCGGATGCTTTCCTGCTCAATGGAAATATGCCCAGGTGATTATGATCCTTAAACCAGGCAAGGATCCTTTACGACCGAGCTCCTATAGACCAATCAGCCTGCTTCCAATTACCTCTAAAGTATTTGAGAAAATGTTGTTAAATCGTTTAAAACCTTTTATAGAAGAGTATAAACTTATTCCAGATCATCAATTCGGGTTTCGTGAACAACACTCGGCTGTAGAACAAGTCCACAGACTAGTCAAACTTATTCAGAAGAGCTTAGAATTAAAGAAGTTTACTTCAGCTGTGTTCTTGGATATTCAACAGGCGTTCGATAAAGTTTGGCATCTAGGTCTGTTATACAAAATTAAAATGGAACTAGAATATCCTTACTTCTTGATTTTTAAAAACTACCTTTTAAATCGTTTCTTCCAAGTTAAATATGATAATGTCTTTTCCAATTTCTACTTATTAAATTCCGGCGTTCCTCAAGGCAGCATTTTGAGCCCATTCTTATACACGCTTTATACAGCCGACCTACCAGAACATGAATCTGTAATGACGGCAACGTTCGCAGATGACACAGCGATTTTGGCGGCGGACGCTTCTCCGACATGTGCCTCGGAGAAGTTACAAACCCATCTTGACAACATTCACGAATGGTGTAAGAAATGGAGAGTGAAGATTAATGAGGATAAGTCAACGCACGTAACATTTACATTAAAGAAACCAACATGTCCAGTGGTCAGCTTGAACGGTACTGTAATCCCACAGAAGGATGAAGTTAAATATCTGGGTTTACATCTAGATCGAAGACTCACGTGGAGAAGTCATATATGGGCGAAACGAAAGCAACTTGGGCTGAAGTTACGTCAATTATTCTGGCTCTTAGGCAGTAGGTCTCAACTCTCCCTTGAAAATAAAGTACTCGTATACAAAGTAATACTCAAACCAATTTGGACGTATGGGTTAGAGCTATGGGGTACAGCTAGTTCATCAAATATAGAAATACTGCAGCGCTTTCAATCAAAATGCCTGAGACTGCAGCCCCATGGTACGTAACAAATGAAATACTACACAATGACCTAAACCTGCCCTTCATAAAAGAAGAAATTAAACAACATAGCGAAAAACATTTATAAAAACTAGAAGACCATCAGAATCCATTAGCGATTAGCCTCCTTGACAACAGCGATACTTACAGACTGAAACGCTTTAAACCATTGGACTTACCTCTACGATTTTGTTAGTCATTTAATTGTTTTTTCATCTTTTCTACTTCAATTCCTAATCATCAGCATCTCATAATTGGCATCTCTACCATCGTCATTGTCATCTCTAACTTTAACACTTTGTGTTTCGGGATGTTGATTCACGGTTCATCAAGTTTGATTTTGTATAGATATATTTTTTGTTTCTTCACAGTTCGGTCTTTTCCAAACACACTACTGAGTGTCGTTTGTTGTTTTAATTCTAAGGACATTACTCAGATTTTCTCATATTTGCTTAAAGTTATTGTATTTATTAACTGATTGCAAAAGAAAAACTATACTGTAAAAAAAAAAAAAAAAAAAAAAAGGCTTAGGGATACTACAATTTACTGGTTCTGGAGGATTTATAACATTCCAAACTGGCACAGAAAAAACAGGCTGAATGTTACGTGTAGTATTAGGGTCAGAACATACTGAATCTTCTTAATCTTCTGAGCTACTTCTACTACTAAATGTAATTCTTCTTATTCTTATTTGTACTCACCAAAAGGTTTCTGCTAATTCAAGTGATATTGTTCAAAATTTGTTGCACTGACTCAAAATTAAAAAATAAATATTAAATATCAAATTTTTTTTATACAAACAATAAAAAAATTCACTTTCACAATGATTTATAAATTTTTCACAATTAAAATTTTCATTCACACAACAGATGATAACTCCAGTTCATTGTAAACAAAGCAAAAAAAATCTTCAAAATGTATACAGTAGCTCTGGAAAAATAGTTTTTTTTGTGAAATGGAACATTCTCAACTTTTGTGTTTGGCGAGACACTCACCATGAAGGCCCTTGTTGCATCGCCAACACACTGTTCTTGACCTTCTTTTAAGTCCTTCAGTAGTGCAGACACAGCACCTTGATTCCTTCTTTTCAGGAAGCTTTTGCAGTCTTGGAAGTTCTTGAGGATTGCCAGGAATATCTTTTGTCTTGAGCCATTCTTCAGACAGTTCATCAACTACATTAACTGTAAAGGAGTACCTGGTTTTTATTTTCTGTCCCAGCTGTTGCTCATTATGTTCCTTGTACAGAATGTATGAACTGAGTACCATTCGTCCCATAATGTTAAATGTGACCTTCTTCCAATATCCTCCTTTCATCAAGATATGCATACAACATTATATCAGATGTGTCTATGCCTCCCATATATTTGTTGTATTGTTCTATGATTTCTGGCTTTTGTGGATTTCTCACCTGGTCTATGACGAACAGGTACTTCCACATCACGAGCTGCTACTTTACTAGAGAGAAGCATCACTGGAGCTTTCTGTGATTGCTTTTCATGATACGAGGCGTATTTTTAAAGTAAGTACCGTTTGAAAATAAAAAAAAAATAAAAGGAAATTTGCAAAAACTAATTTTATTTTCGGAATCTATATACTTTTATCTATTTTTCTACATAGTTTCCAAGTTTTTGTAAACACTTATCATATCGCACAACTAAATTTTGGAAACCTTCTTCATAAAAACTTGCCGCCTGCTGTGATAACCAAGAATTCACGGCCGTTTTCAATTCGTCGTCATCGTCATAACGGCTGCCGCCCAAGTGATGTTTCAGATGACGGAAGAGATGAAAGTCGCTCGGCGCAAGGTCAGGGTTGTAGGGTGGGTGGTCCAAAACTTCCCAGCCAAAAGAGTCCAATGCAGCTCGGGTCTGAGCGGCAGTGTGAGGGCTTGCATTATCGTGCAGAAACAAAATTCCTTTTGTGAGCATGCCACGTCTCTTGTTTTGAATTGCTCTGCGCAGCTTCCTCAGGATTTGGCAGTAGGCTTCTGCATTTATTGTCGTTCCTCGTTCCATAAAGTCGACCAGCAAAACACCATGCCTATCCCAAAACACGGACGCCATGATCTTGCGCTGTGACAAAGTCTGTTAGGCTTTGACCTTTACGGGAGAGTGCGTGTGTCTCCATTCTATGCTTTGTTGTTTCGATTCGGGAGTGAAATGCGAAATCCACGTTTCGTCTCCAGTTACGATCCGACTCAGGATGTCGTCACCATTTTCGTCATAACGTGTCAGAAAATTTAAGGAACTCTCGAGTCTTTTGTGTTTGTGCTCCTCCGTCAGGAGTTTAGGGACCCAACGCGAGCACGGTTTCTTAAAGTTTAATTTTTCATTAACAATTTTGTAAATCACAGACCTCGAAACGTCAGGAAATTCGTCATCTGAAACATCACTTGGGCGGCAACCGTTATGACGATGACGACGATTTGAAAACGGCCGTGAATTCTTGGTTATCACAGCAGGCGGCAAGTTTTTATGAAGAAGGTTTCCAAAATTTAGTTGTGCGATATAAGTGTTTACAAAAACTTGGAAACTATGTAGAAAAATAGATAAAAGTATGTAGATTCCGAAAATAAAATTAGTTTTTGCAAATTTCCTTTCATTTTTTTTTTATTTTCAAACGGTACTTACTTTAAAAATACGCCTCGTATTTACAAGCAAGTGCCCTTCCACACTGACAGTACATCTTTTCTCCGACAGAAAATGTTTTCTTGAATTGCGGCAGCAAATACTTCCTATTACTGCGCACTGTACCTGTGATATATGTGCCAACACTGTACAAACATTTCACTAATGGTACAGACTTGAGAAAATTGTCCTCAAACAAATGATTCCCTTCATTTAGGCAATTTCCCATTTTTAAGAGTTTTGTGACAACATGGTAGCCTAGACCATGCTCTTTTATTACCTCCTTGTCCTCTTGGTTTTTTCCACCTTTATACGTAAATAAAGCCAAACAATAGTTTGATATCGAATCGCAAAAAATCCAAAACTTTATACCCCAGCGATGATGCTGCTTCTTCGGAAGACATTGGAGCAATGATGAACGACATTTAGATCCAACTAAACTTTTATCAACACTTATTTTGTTCATGGGTGTATAATAATGTCTAAACTCTGTATTAGTATGATAAACAATCGGCTGATATCTAACACAAGGATCATAGTTTTGATGGCCAGGAAGGAAACACTTTTCACTGTCCACAAGATGGAAAAATTTCATTATCAATTCAAAATGAGTTAGAGAACATTTTTCCAAACCATGGTGTTGCCTGAGATCCTGTAGTACTCCAATACGCTTTAATTGTAGGTTTACTTACCAGACCCATATTTATTATACAGGCCTTTCATTTCAACAACTGTTTTCAACAACAACATTTTGCCAACAGTTGTATCGACGGCCAACCTACCACCACTTTTAGTTAAAAATTGTTGTCACAACCTACCAACCTACCACCACTTTTAGTTAAAAATTGTTGTGCAGCTCTGTTGGTTTCTTCTACCATTAACTCTATTAAATTTATGGTAAAAAACAGATTGATATATAATAGTGGAGAAGAACCAACTTGTGGGATGTGTTTAGGGCTTGGGATCTCCAAATAATTATGTGGAAGTTGAATTGGTACCTCAGGTGCATGAACATTCATGTAATCTTCATTCAAATCCTCATCAGAATCACCTCCAGGTTGCAAGCCTACACCAAAACTTTCCTCACTCCTGATAAACTTTTTTACATTCACTGAAAAGTTCACAGTCACTTTTACTGTCTTCAAATAGTGCTTCTTCAATAACTACCTCAGTAAGTTGTGAACTTCGGCCAGCCATTCTATTTTTTAACATATAATATAACACTAAATAACGCAAAATATGGTATATTAAACTAAAGAATTATTATTTTAAAACAAAACTACACAAACATATAAACAACAGGTTGGAAGAAACTGCATAAAAACACGCAATACACTTTAAAACTACTTGGATGACAACCTCAAAGTAAACACGTAGACACGTAAACAACTATGCTTTTTCCTTATTCGATATTACGCAGTTGAAGAAATTGATTATTTCGTTATTTGATACTATCGTAATGGCTATTTTGTAAGCTTCATTTTAAGTTTACACTTTCCCTATTTTATCGTGAAACATTTTTTGTATTTTGTACGGCTAACTCTATTGCACGTGTTGATACTGAAATTGGTTTTTCCACCACACTGACTGCCTCCTCAAGGCCTTTGACATCATCATCATCATCATCATCATCGTCGAGTCCTGAAAATAACTCCTCCGTCCATTTCTCTCTGAAATCTTGTAAAACCTTCTCTCCGACGGTCTTATGGTAAATCTCCTCCTTCTCTCGTCGTCTAGACTGGCTATTGCCACTCTTGTTTGTCGGTTGAAGTTCCATGTTGAAACTTTCTCTGTGAAACCACTGAGAAAAACCCAAGAACTGTATCGTAAGAACATAAGAACTATATAGTTTTAATAAGAGTACTGATAGATCGTTACCATTTACACTTTAGCACAACAGCAGTTGGGTAACGATATATTGTTACCCTACACGTAAAAGGGTTAAATGCCCAAACCAAACATGGTTGTGTTACCGACTAAAATGAAATTCAGAGCAATAACAAAATAGCGGTTATAATGAGTATGAAAATAAAAAAAAGCAATTAATCAATTTCAGGTGCATGCAGGAA
This sequence comes from Catonia carolina, assembly GCA_035578175.1. Lineage (NCBI taxonomy): Eukaryota > Metazoa > Arthropoda > Insecta > Hemiptera > Achilidae > Catonia > Catonia carolina. The sequence goes on along the minus strand of JAQMRL010000001.1, from coordinate 62,536,817 downwards.
GTTCAGTTAGATCAGAAGATTAAGCTGTTAGATAGCCCTGGTGTTGTTTTGGCCAGTGGTGGTGACACAAATGATGTTCTAAAAAATGCAACAAAAGTAGAACAACTTAGTGATCCTATAAGTGCTGCTACAACAATCCTCTTGAGAGCTACTAAAAAACAGGTAATGTTTTTTGTTATTTGTAATATTTTTGGGAAACTCATATCTGTAGATAATTATGATAATAGTAGATAATTGTGATATACATGACACAGTCTTAGAATACTGTTGGGACTAGAACAATTAATACTTAAATATATGAAGTAAATAGTAACGTAAGACTAAACGAAATTCACTCTTTCCACCAGTATTTTAATGCTATGACTCCCCCCCCCCACTTTGTATTTATTTTATGTTTTGTTGATATCCTATTACATTAATCATACTTTTGATGTGGTGTTAGTTTTAGGAGCATGCAATACATTTTATGTTTGTTATTATTTTAACCTTGGAACGGAAACAATTTTTAGTATACTATAAATGGAAACGTTCGTAATTTTTAAGACCATTTAAAATGTAGGTGGAAAAACGAAATTAGGAAACTACATATTATAAAATAAGATATTTAATGAACAACCGTAAATTACAAATGATATTATAAATAAACCTAAATTATTATTTTTTACATTTTACACAAATTTGTGCTCGATGTTCTTTGCAGAACGCTTTCTTGCAGCCGTCACCGTATGTTGTCAATTCGTCTTTTTTTCGACGGCCAAATAAACAAATTGTTCATTTTTCCTTAGAACCAGACAACGAATCTTCCTTCTCAGGATTTTCATTTTTATTAACAATCGTATTTACAATTGCTGAACGTAGTTCATGAGACGGAGACGGAATTGTTAATCGTTGCCTTTTCCACGACTCTGTAAGTGATGTACTGAGATAAGTAGGTATTTTTTGCAGCATAGTAGTTTATCTTTAGTGCGGTAGTTATTTAAAACATATATAACAAATTAATTCACAAAACTAATATTAACTAAACAAAAAAACATGCAAAGAGGCCAGCGTCTTGTTTTTCGACTGCACGAGTTGTTGCTACATATTTGGTTTAGAGTATCGACAGCCAATTTTGGTGAATTGTTAAAATCAATAATATCAGGCTTCTTTGTTCTTTTATTTATTGCTGGCTTTTCATGGGTTGTCGACAACATGACTTTTATTTTTATTTGTTTTGTACGAAACAAGCGGTTTTTCTTTATCAAAAGCCAATACAGAGGTTTCTATTTCTCTACCTTTTATTATATTTAGTTCAGGTGGAATTTCCCTTTTATCGTGTCTCAAAGTTCCAACTAAAGTCAAATCTTTTAATAGTTTATCTGCGAGTGGAATTGAAGTGAACCAATTGTTAGTTGTAATGTTTTGATTACTATTTTTTTAACTGTTTTGTCAATTCTTTAAAAAAAAACAGACATTAAAGAATTCCTCCTGGTGTTGTGCCATATCTAAATACGGAATTGCGTAGCACATATACTTTGTACTATTGTTACAGGCCATCACTATTTTAATTTCATATTTTACTGGTTTATTATATAAACATACGGAACGGGCATTTTCCGTGAAACGCAAGTAGTTCATCTGCAGTAATAAAAAAAACAGGTCTAGCTAGTCTAGCAGTTTTTAATAAATTTGTCCCACAGATTTCTGATTGGCGCAAATTTGTCATTCTTTAATCTATTTATACATGTAATTTTATTATCAAAATGCAGGCATGTAACCAAACTGCTTCATACTCATGATAGACTTGTATTTATCGCCAGATAAATTTGAATTAAACATTTCGGTTGTTGATAAGTGATTGTCATTAGCTGCAGGTATAACTAATGTACTTAACACGTTCAGTGCTACCCAAATATTTAAAAATTCACCGAGTGGCTGAACTTTTTTTATGTGTGTTATTTGTTAGTCTATCAGGAGAACATGTTTTTATACTAGTTTTAGTAGTTAATTCATTTCAAAATGTTAATTTTGGAGGAAATAATGTTGGACGTCTTCAGCCATTAGGTTCTATCTTCATTAAGAATGACTGAATGACGTTCCAGAACGTCTTTGTTATTTCATTTAAAAGATTATTTTGTTTTGTATATTATAAAACAGTGCAAGCGCTTTATGTAAAATAATTTTGTATAAAAATAGACTATCGTATTCATAAAAGGTGAAATGTGTACAGAAAGGTTTTACGCATTGTACGCAGATAACATAATGAAATAAAAGCATTATCCCATTTTGAAACAGTTTGTATAGGCTCTACTTTGTGTACCGTACTATACCGACTATACTGTATACCTGCATATACATTTTGAAATTTTGTGTTTCGCACAAAGCTTTCACTCCATCGATTTTCACTGCTTGTTAGAATAAAATTGTTGTTACAAAATAGGTCGAGGGTGGTGTTAGTAGCAATAAAAATTATACTCTTGAAATAGTTTCTTTCTAAATGAAATGTTTATTATATATACAAAAGAAAAAGAATATTGTTTATGGTTTGTGGTGCTCTTTGAAGCACGGATCTAAGCAAAGAGCCGGCTTGTCTACACACGTAGAACCATAAAATGTTGTGACCTTCCTTATTTTTTTGTCGCGCATACCCGACATCTTTTCTAGCTGTATCTAGTCTGTCCCTCTTTCTTCCGTAACCGGGCAGGTACGTGCCCTTCTTTCACTATCTGTCTGGGTGGGAGGTGTGCGGGTAGAGTTATCGCTTGTATTCTAGATTTGAGGGCGGGGGTGAACAATGACCTTATTACCAAAAGTCGGTAATCGTGAAAGGGAAAGTTTAGAGTTCCCAGATGTTTTTCTAAAAAGGAAGAAACTATTTACTAGGGCTAAATGAAATATATGTATGGCAAGCTTTTTATACCACTTCATAGTTTTCCGTTCAATGGGATAATAGACCATCATTTGATCAACATGATCGATGCCACCCATCGCTTCGTTGTATTTCACAACAGCCTCTAGTTTAGAAACAGTTATGCCTCTGCGATTGGTGACATTGACCATATTTGCTCCAAACTCGGAGCTGATCATCATTATATCTCTTTTGTCCTTCCACTTTAGAACGCAAACACCGTCATCTGTAAACAACTTCATTTTTTCAGCTTTTTATTTACTACTGAAGATGGGTTATCTTTCCAGTCAGTACGGAGTGTTCCAGTTGCATATGTGCCTCTTTGAAGTAATTCGGAGATTAGGTTCACGTTATTGTAATAGTTGTCCATAAACAGAGAACAGCCAGTATCTAAATTTCCCTCTTTCAGTTTATGGACAACTTTACTGGCATGCCCTTTACCTCCGACAGCTTTATCAGAAGCTCCTGTATACACTAGAACACGTAGTACCAAGCCAGTGCTTTCTGTCAACATATACAATTTAATCCTGTATTTATGTCTTTTTCCCTTCAGGAACACGCGGAAAACTAAACGCCCCCTCCATAAGAGCATTGATTCGTCAATACAAAGATATTGGGAAGGAATTACTTAACTGCCCATCGTGGGGTGAAAGAGGTCAATAAGGGGTTGAATTTTAAAAAGTCTGTCCGTCAGTCCGGGTTGTTCTGTTGTAGGATTTTCTGCAAAGTGCAAACATTGCAAAATTAAATAAAACCTGTCTCTACTCATACAATTTCTGAATACTGATAGACCAAAAAGTTAGTCAGTACTCCAATATTGAGACAGCCTTGGCAAACAAATGGTCCCTGTGTGCAAAAGCAGTCCCAACCACGTAAGAAATTCTTCAGCAGCCAGCGGTTTCCATTTTGTAATCCTCGCTGATGGGGATTTATTACTCTGAAGTAATGTTTCGGAATACTTGTTAGTTTCGTTTATCGTCAGCTGGACGATTTCGTCCGTTAGCACATGTCGAAACATATCAATAGGTTCGTTTCCTTGAGGAGGATTTAGAATTTGTGGGTCGTCTGTGAATTGCAGTCTTGTAATGTCCGGTCTATCTTCAGTCCATTGTCTGTCAGTCTGTTGAGCCACAGAGATATCAGGTACATCTTCAGGAGGTACGTTCTGTTCTTCTTCATCTTCAGAGGAAGAACTGATAAAGTCCGCGTTGGCCAGGTATACTTCTTCGTCCCCACTGTCTTCCAAAATTCTAGCCTTCCAAAATTTTAGCCCTAAAAATGCTGGTAATGTTTACTTTTTATTTAAACCTGCTTTAATGATTATAAAAAATATGTAAAAAATTGCACTTGGATATTTCTTGACTTGAGGTCATCACTTGGGTTGTTCTTGCATTCACAGCCAAAAGCTGCTCGTGTTTTTGCATGTTTTAAAATTCTATTATTAAAACGATAATGATTTATTTTTATAAAAAAATTTATTAGGAAAGTACAGCATAAAAAACAATTCTGAAACTTATTAAAAATATGATTGCGTATCTTATAAAATAAAAATCGTACACTGTTGTACTTACCGATATTATACTTATACAAGTACTTACTGATACAACTTATGACTTAACTGATATAACTTAACTTTACTGATATAACTTAGGCCTACTGAAAAATAAAATATTTTATGATAAAAAAGTACAGTACATGTTATGATAAGTTCAGTCTGTATCAGATTCTTTTTCCTCAATAGTATCATCTGTTTTAACACAATCAAAATACAGTTTCTCATTTGGATTTAAATACTTATACAATCTTTTTATGTTAGCTAATTTTTCAGTTTTTACTGGTACTGTAAATGCAGTATGATATATTTGATTTTCTGGCATTGTTAAATCTCTTATAACAGTTTTGCCCTTTAAGAGGTTAAACTTTGTCCAAACGTTACTTGCAGCTACCTCTGATACTTCAATACATGCACTGTTTTTAATATAAACAAACCGTTTGTATTTTGTTACACCAAATTTAACTCCTTTTGATGTTACACTTCTTTTAAAAAATTGTAGGAAATGAGAAACATAATCGTAAAAAATAATATCTGGGAACGTAATGACAGTGTGGTTTTCCTGAAATGAGGATATCCAGTCTAATGGAAGGATTGCTCTCTCTTTCCTTCTTTTAATTTTATCTAACTTTGCAAAATCTGAATCGCACGGAAGGAAAGAGTGACCTCGTGTAGGGAAAAATTGTCGAATTTGTCTAAAACGATCTTGATTCACGAGAGTTAGTAGATACTGAGATACTGAATCATGGCATGATTCCTATTTTGCCCTGTGCATGCATCACTAAACAAATACAACACGTCACAGTTTTTACCAACAGTATTTGTTATGAAGTGATTCAAACAAGAGAGCACTTCATTTACTCCATGCTTTGCATCACATTCAGTCCAGGTATAAAAGTATGGTTTATCACCATCTTTAGTGTAATGGTGAATCCCAAAAGTAAATAGCCACATCTGCCTGAGATAAAATATTTCATTAACAGGCAAATGGGGAAATTGAATATGCTGCATGAAGTCAAAAACCAAACACTCAGTATTTTCATTTTCCCTTACAGCTTTCTTTGCTTTTTCCAAGTTCGTGTAAAATGCATTGGCCCTAGTTTTATGTAACTTAAGCTTGTTTTCTATAGTTTTTGTTTGAAGTTGACCAGGAGAATTTCTCAAACTGTATGTTAGTTCTTCACAAATATTGCATACATCAGTTTTTGGCCTACCAAATTTATAATTAAAACGTTCATTGAAATAGTTACGATACACATGCAATGCTAGACAACAAACTTTATCTTGGTTCCCTCCTTTTTTAACGAACTCGTAGCAACAAGGATATTTATCTTGCAGGAAAAGTCGGTGCATCTTTGCTACAAACAGCTCAGATGATAAATAGTAAGACATTCTGTTACGATAGTGTGTCTGGTACCTAGGAAATGACCTAATATGTTCATCTACTTTTTTAATTTGTCTTCATCATACACATTAGGCCTTTTGTGATGTTTGCCTTGCCCATCACTTGGTACTAGTCCTTCGGCTGTAAGTTTAGCTAATCTTTTAATGCGACCTTCCTTCTCACCAAAGAGCTTTCAGGCACACTCTAACCACATCTGCTGACTTTTTAATCAAATAATGATAAGATGTTAACTTTTTATGTACAGCTTTTGCATTTGCCCTTTTAACAGCAACAGGTTTTATGCATCCTTGTAAAAATATATCTTGTGCCATTTTTGTTCCCAATGAATTATATTTATTAAGTAATTCTTTCTTTTCATCATTAGAAAATTTATTGTAACACTGCCATTTGCATCTGAAAAAGAAAAGAAACTTTGTAGGCTGACCACAGAGGATACTTTCTGGCAGTTAAATCGCACAGTGATATAAAGTAAATATCAAAATTTAAAATTAACTTACCCACAAGGTAGAGATTGAGTTCGAGCAGGGACAATATTTCCTTTCCAACCTTTATGTTCAACACCAATACATTTTGAGGCTGGGATCATATTTCGTTTCCAGTTCTTCATATTCAATTTGCTAATCTTTTATTTGTTGTGTTGTTTACAAAGTACTAAGAGCGAACTATGAACAAGTATGACAATAGTAAATAAATACAAAAACAACTGTGATGTTACATATGTTAACACTATTACCGGCTTCACAGCCTGCCTTCTGCTTTTACTCCTGACCAACTTGTTTTCTGCATGACATGCTGTTGTCACGCTGTGAACAATTGGTCCCTTGTTCACCAAATTGCGTTTTTCTAAACAATCCACCCCTACCTTGTGCCCTACTGAATCATAATTACCAATAGGGAAGTCTTTTCCATTATACAGTTCAGCATGCTTTACGTATGCTGATTTACTGTCACAAATTTGAAACTTTTTTTGTACCAAAGCGACAAAGCCTTTTGTTCGGCCTCTACTGTACGTGGATAAACCTGTTCTTCATTCCTATCATACTCTCATCAATACATACGCTTTGGCCAGGCTTCAAATATTGTTTGAAATTGGAATTTAGGAGATCTAAATAAGCTCTAATTTTATGCCAAGTATCGTAATCAGGATGGCCTCTAGCAATATTTTTTATAGGGCCTGCTTATCACACTCTGCTTATCAGTTCAAACTGCCTTAGTGACATTGGTTGTGAATAAAATGGAATGTACGGTGATGAACTTGTATCCCAGTAATCTTTATAGGATTTTCTGACAGTAAGGCCCATATTTCTAACAATGGGAAATATCTGTAAAAACTGCATTCTTATACACCAGGGTTTCCAATTTTTAAGCCTACTATGTCTTTTCATAGTAGGTTGTTTTTCTTTGAACAGGTTATGACCATCATTGTTAGTCTCTTTAGCTGTTACATCTATCCTGAAAAGAACAAATTGAAATACTTCATATGGCAAGAATTTCTTGGTGAAACATTTTGCAAACCTACATTTCTTGCAGAAAAATCCAATTTTTTTGCAGTTCAGGAGGGCTTATAAGTTTCCTCTCATCGTTGTCAATATTATCTACTTCAATTTCAGAATCAGACGAATCATCAAAATTATTACTAGGCCTACTATTGAAATTATTACCTGGAAGGTCCTCATTTTTGGACTCGCAAGTAATTTCTTCGTATTCCCCGTCACTCACAGAAAAATCAGACTTCTCACAAACACATTATAATAAATCGTTTATTTCATCTTCATTCAAACTAATATTTTCATTACACATTTTTAATTCACAAAATGAACAATAAACGCACTAAAACAAATTACAACTCGTGCTAAAACACAATTAAACGTGCAGAAAACTTACATGAGATTGATTTTGTTAGAGATAACAAAATGGCAACACCACGAGTTGATTTATTTACCATTTTCAGAAAGCCGTAAAAGGGAAATAAAAATGTACAGTATAGATTTGTAACACCCATAAGCAGCAAATATGAAAAATACGAATTTAAACAATGGTTGAATAAAGACGTGCAACTATTGTCGTAATTGTGACATTACCGATCTGGCCACCATCAATAGAGTCGCTGTTGCGACATTTACCACTGGTAAATTTACTCATGAAATTTTCGTTCATAAAGTGTTCTGCAGATCGGTTTGTCGGTTATCTTCATGTATTCGCAATACAAGAGCCAAAGTATAGTGTGATGGTAAATACTTCTCAGTGTGGCGTCTCGAATAATGACTCTCATAAGCTGTAAGGACAAGATAATATCATGTCAGCATATTATGTTGTCTTGCCTGCTCAAGTATACTTCTTCCTTCAGTTTGTTTGAAGGACTATGGGAACCTCTCATGTCAATAGCTGTTATTCCCCCAGTAGAAGACAGTGACTTTTTTATAACATTGGTAATATTATTTATATAATGTAATTTGTTGGTTTCATCAAATGTGCGCATGAAACAATTTTTACAAATATATTATAGTTGGCCTTTGACTTTAAGAAAATAACTATAATTAGCTGTTCTGTCAAAAGTACGTTTTGGGTTGCATGTTCTCTTATGTTCATTTTTTCCCTTTGACGGTAATTAAACTCGGAAGGTTCAAAACACGTCTTGAATGATCCCCAAGGCCCAATAGCTACAAAATCTTTTATTTTAAATATCTGTCGATATATAGTCTTTAGTGAAATTGGTATTCTGTACACCATAGTCTTTGTCAGTAAATGGATGAATTTTATTGGAAAAAATAAATTGGAAGTCTGGTAAATAATGGTAAATCATCATCGCTACTTTCATCCATCAGTTGGAGGTTAGGTTCCAAAAAATCAGTATCTTTGTCACTGTCACACATACCTGCACTGTACTCATCCAACATTCAACAAAATCTGATGTTAATCTTGAAACGTGAAACGACGTATTTGGGTTTTTATTACTTGAATCCATAGTATTATGAATCTCGGCTAGTAGAAGGACGCGGCATTTTGAATGCACAATGAAATGAAGCCACAGGTTTTGTTTACTATGCTTGTATCGTTGTAAAAGCAAAGCAGTGCCAGTTGCTTCATATGTTCAAAAAAAAGAAAAAATTCCCTGTTTTATTCTGAGCAGTTTGATATGTAATATGAAAGGGATTTGTCCAACTGATGATGAGTTCCGCGACACCAAAGTTTAAATGACATATTGTGCATCTACGTGTCTATGGCATATGAGCCATGATTTGCATTTTGCATTAACGTGTCCGTGGCAGTTAATGGGTTAAGAGAAATTTTTGATGTTTGTGGATGCAGTCATAAATAACACATCAAGATTCAGTTCTTTGACTGCATTCTCGGGAAGTAATTTATTATTCTAAAAACATTAAGTAATTTTCGTATGTAAGAAGAGCAAGGTTATAAGATTTTAATATTAATAAGAAACAGTGTAAAGTTTTATGTTTATTTTGTGAAATAATTTATTGAAAGAGTAATTTTTTATATTACTGTATGTTTCTCTTTCAGATGATGGATTTATATGACATTACAGAATATGATACACCTACAGATTTCTTTGCACTTAAAGCTAAACGTCAAGGTCGTTTCAAACGTGGTGGTGTGCTTGATTTGGAGAACTCAGCTCGATCAATGATTGATGATTGGAACCAGTATGTTGTCATATTTTTATGTAAAAAAAACAACCCTTGTACTTTGTGACTTTGGAAGGCAATGTTTGTTTTTGTTTGTATTTTGTATTTGCTTTTGCACACTGATCATACCTGATTATCTGTACATAAGTTATCCGTTAAATAACAGAAATTTGTCAACAACTATAAAAATTTGATTGATAATGCCACTTTTTACTTTCTTTTGCCTATATGAATATATAGGAAGAAGAGTATTGTTTTCATGTCGATTTTTGAAATTGAGTTTTCACCAGATGTACAATGTTTTCAGATCCCCTGAACCCAAAAACATGTTTTTAGCGATTGGTCTGTGTGTGTATGAACAAAACATCTCGAGAGCGGAACATTGTACGAACTTAAAACTTGAAACTTAAGTTAGGTACTACCGAACCCGACACGAACATTTGCATCAAAATCGATCAACCTGAAATAGTAGTTTATTCGTGTCATTTTTCACGTTTTTGTGATTTTATCATATACGGCTCCTACGATTTTTTTAAAAATCGCCTCATTTACTAAATTTTTTATGCTCTACAGATAGGGTAGGTGTGCCATGTCGGCTGAAATTCTTGGGGAGGCTGTTTTCTTGAAAAAATTAATTTTTTTTAAGATAGCGGCTTTAATATGCATTTTAGCGCAAAAATGTATATCATTAAAGTTGTAGAGAATTTAAAATCCTACAACTTTTATTTCAAACGTTTTTTTTATGTACACCGCTTAATTTAGCGGTAATTAGCGATTTTCTATTTTTTTCCTCATGAAAACATGTAAAAAATCGATTATTTTAAGATTTCAGCCTTAGTATGCATTTTATGACAAAAGTGTATATAATAAAATTTATAGGAAATTAAAAGATCATTTACTTTTATTTAGAGCATTTTTCTCTTCAAAGCCTTGTTTAGCGTGAAAGAGTGATTTTTCCGTATTTTTAAGCCAAACTGAGGTTGATTTTCATTTTGCGTCTTTCACTCATGATTAAAATTAGGTTATGTTTATTGAGATTAATTTTTTTGTTTATTTCTAATGTTTTATTACTAATGTTAGATTATATTGTTCATTATTTGCATTGGCAAGAGAAAGTTGTGTGAGTCTTTCACACCAGATTTTTCTTTTACTTAACTCATCAAACATTTTTTGGTTCAGATTTGAACCATATTAATTATTAGAGTTGGGAATTTTTGTGTGTGAATAAAACTAAAAATCATTTTTTATTATCTCTAGTGTATAAAACAAATCTATAAATTTTTAGATTTTTAGTCCTATTGTTGTCTTTATGTATTAGAGGAAAGGCAACCAAACAGACATACTATTTTGTTTTTGGTTGTATTTCAAGAAGTGAAAAAAGGGCAAAAATTACATTTTGAGTACATAAGTGTGGGCAGATATTCAATCTTAATGATTATCCGAAGTTAAATATAACATAACAAAATTAAATTTTTCAGTACAAAAATTTTTGTAAAAATAAACCCAACTGGTGCATTTAAAAAATGGGTTCGTAAACTGAGATACCATATTTTATTTTCATTTTGAGGCCTTAACAAGAATTACCAAAAAAAATGGATATACCATATGAGGCGGTCAGCGCCAAAGTGACTTAAGCACCACACACCTGATCTTCAGAAAATGGCTATACAAGTTGAAGCATAACTTTAAAACTTTGTTAACCTTTTCATTAGCAGGTTTTTAGAACAGTGTGTGCACTTCCAGGAGCAAGTTTTTTTACAAAATTTTTTTTTATCTAACATTATTTTGTTTTAATTTTAAAAAATTAATGAAAATATTTTAGCTTAATACACTAAAAAACAATTTTTTTTTACTGACCTGAATTTACCCTTTATTTCACAATTTAACGAAAATATTTTTATTAGGTGGTTATTTATAGACATAATATTTACACAATACAGTTTTTCTCTAAGCTACTATTATCTATTATTACTTTCACTAAAATACTAGGTACTAATTTTGTTTTTCTAATAGTTGGTCATAGTGTGATAGTTCTCAAAACATGGATAAACACAAAGACCTAAATCACATTGACGGCACATATAACGAGATTCCTTGTGTTTTTTTGCTTGTAAATTTGTATGAGCACATACATGACAAACCCTTGTAGCATTCTTCTTGTTTTGTGTTGGTGGTACAATAGTAGGGAATTGTCTTTCAGTCAAACGAAGAGGTGTCATGTTTTGACGGCCTTCCACCTTTTGGTTTTTCTCTTGGTTGATGAAATTTTAAAAAAATTTGTCTAATTACTGACAGTCTAAATTCTTCTAGTGGCTCCTTTTTCCCTGTTCTCATCTGTTTCAGCAGCATAGCATTCCTTACAGTCAGATCAATGATGTATTGAAATAATTTTTTGTACCATTTTATGGATTTTCTCTCTGACCTGAGAGATGAGATCTGCATATCGCCTTGGTCGACAGTTCCCATATTTTTATTATAATCTAATACACACTCAGGTTTTCCTTTAGGAAGACTAGTCTTTCTATCAACTTTACCAGTAGGTTTCATACTCACATCCTGGTGAATTGACGAGAGGATTCTTACATCTCTTCTGTCCATCCAATGAGTATACCTCAATTTATCAGAGTATGCTACTTCCATTTCTCCAGTCTTAAGTTTTTTATCTCCTCCCGGTAGTCCTTTTCTGTTGCTTCAAACAGTACCACAAGCATTCACCTTCTTCTCCAATAACAACTGGAAAAGTTCAGGGCAAGTATACCAATTATCAGTATACGACCTATGACCTTTATCAAAATATGGTTGCATAAGCGACATAACATTTGTGGGCAAACCATGATAGGAATGTAAAAGATTTGTATCTTTACCAGTATATACAATCATTGATAATTTAAAGCCAGTTTGGCAATCACTGATAACAAAAATTGTTATACCAAATCTAGCCCTTTTGGAAGGGATGTACTGTCTGAAAACTAGCCTTCCTTTCCACAATAACAGGCTCTCATCTATACATAAATTTTGAAATGGACTGAATATTGCTGAATTTGTGTTTGATTGAAGTTATTTATGAAAGCTTCAATTTTGAATAGCCTTTTATTGTTCTTTACATTCAAATCATTATTGGCAAAATGTAAGCACCGCAAAAGAAGGAAGAACCTGTTTTGTGATATTAGCGAGTTTGTTTTACAGCTGTCGCCGTCTCTCGCATCCTAATACCCTCCACATTTGTCTGTCCAAGCAGTCATTGTCTGTCAGTCCTCTCGCCTGCATCGCTACCTCCATGCCATACTGCCAGGAGTGCTTCGGCCTTCCTCTTTTCCGGCTTTACTCAGGGACCCAGTCCAATAATATCTTTGGCCATCTCTCAGGAAGCATTCTCTTCACATGCCCATACCACTTCAAACTCTTTGCCTCTATCCAATCGGCAATATTCTCAGTCAGACCCATCTTCCTTCGAATATCATCATTTCTCACTCTGTCCATTCTTGTATATCCACAACATCGCCTCCAATAATCCATTTCCAAAGCCTTGAGCTTAGCTTCATACCTTTTATTCACCTCCCAAGTTTCTGCACCGTATGTTCCAATGGTTTCAATGACTGTGCTGTAAATGCGAATCTTATTTTTCTTTGTTATTTTTCCATTCCACATTACTTTTGAAAAAAATGGAGTCAGAATTAGGTCGTCTGTAGACCAGTATAACTTCAAACTGGTTTTTCTTACATGTGCCATAAGCATTATCAAGCCTATGAAACAATACATTTCTCCAACATTCGTTTCAGCCCATTTTTTAGATGGCTTTTATCTGTCACAACTACACTGCTAATAATTTGGGTGTAATAACTGTTCGTTTCGTCTGAAATTTTTTGTACAATGTTACCTCCAAATAACTGCAAAAAGTAATCCAGATCATTTGAATCATCGGTTTCATTTATTTTGTCTTGAATTCCGGCCGAAGTTTCATCGAAATCAAAGACACTAAAAGAAGATGGACCGTCTTTATCCCACTTGAGATTCGATGCCATCGGCGTGTTAGTTTTTCGCTTTTTTGGAGGCCCTGCTTCATCAGCTGAATCGGAAGAAAATTCGTAACTTTCATCCTCACTTTCACTATCCGAAATGTCAGATAAATCGTTCGTGAAAAGTTCAATAATCGTTTTTTCATCAATACTTCTATCACTATACCGCACAGACATTTTATAAAACACTAAAAAAACCTAAATAACTAAAATAATACCTAAAACCCTAAACCTACCTAAAATACCTAAAAACTAAATAGCTAAATAACACGCAAGACAATATCTAAATACACACGCACAAAATTAGGGAGTTGCTATAACTTTACAGAAAAAACACAATACTAAAACAGATAGGTTATGTTTGGTAAACGTAAACAACGTGGCTGTACTAATGGCGCAAAAAGTTGACGAGCACTAACGCTTGTCGAACTAGATTTCATCGACGTAAGATTGGATGTATTTACAAAGAGAACTAATGAAAATGAAGCTCTATGTATTTTAAAACATCCCTAACAGATAGCAGCACATATACAAATGAAAATATTCTTAAACTAATTACTACGGGCATGCTGCAAGAGCGGGCTATTCGAGAACGTATATATGCGGGCGTACTCTCAGCGCGGGTACTGCAGTATGCCCGTATATATATGGGCGTACTAATGAAAAGGTTAAATTTACATTTTTTTAATTACATATCTCTAATTGAGATTTGACATTCAGCCTAACACTAAACAAATGTTGGTGACATTTTAATATTCATTTAACAAAAAATAACGATTTAAAATGGCTTTTAACATACTCTGGCATTGCAACTGTTACATGTTAGTAGCAGTTACGGCAAAAATACTTGGAGGTTAGAACACTATGGCTCTATTACACATTGTTAAGATTATTTTTGTTTATGAAAAAATCCGGCACTTTTTAAGTTATTTCCTAGGTTAAAACATAAAAGTGTAGCAAAGCATAGTAATAAAAATTCTCTTTGGGTGAAAATAATCGTTTTATAACAATAAAAGAAGTGTACTGGTGCTTAGACTCCTTTGGCACATATCATAGGTCAGTGTAGTGGTGGTTAGTGTGCTTTGGCGCAGACACTGTAAACTGCTTCAGAGTAAAATATTCATGTTTTAAGGTAGGACTAATTAAAAAAAACAAAAATGTGAAAAACCTATTTACTGTAAAAAGTTACATATTAAACAGAAAAATGTGCATAATTATTTTAAGTTAAATTATTTTCAGTCTTCATCTTCACTGCTAGAGATAAATATCTTTTCTTCCACTTCTTTGGAAGGATAAAGTTTCTTATAGAACTCATGGGCTACAGGTGGGATGAATTGCATTAAATCATCAATGGCTTTAAGTTTTTTGCGTCTACTTGTCACCCATTTGGATATAAAATGGGTAGATGTTCAGGAAATGAACATTTGGCTTTCCTCTTCTTCAGATCTATCTCAGAAAAACGTACTTCCTCTTCAAAATGGCTCTTGTACAGCATTTTCAAATAATTTCCTCTTTACTTACCATTTTTTTCGATTAGGCCTACTAGGTCTTCAGAATAAGAGTGATCAAAGGTATCAATAACTGAAGAATTAAGAATTTCAATATCATTAACAATAAATGGTTGACAGTCTTCAAGAAAAATAAATTGATTGTCTAAAGCTTCATTTATTACATTTTCATTTTGGTTAGACTGATAGTTTATTATTTTGTAATCATTGTCTAAAATTAAATCCTTTGTGGGTCCTCCAATTATGTATTCATTCTGGGATTCTATGTTTTTGTCTATTTTGATAGAATCAGTATTGGAACCTGTAAAGGAACAGGTTGTTTTATGGGTACATTTGACTTATTGTTATATGCCAAAGCAGCCTAACCACCAAAACAATTAATCTTAAGTGCCAGTGATCGGACAAAAGCAAATGCCAAAGTGACTTATGTGCCAGTTACACATATTTTGGCATTTATTATGCTTTTTCACTACTTCACGCAGTATAAAACTATTTTTACATCTTTAATTAATCATTTTATAAGTGCCTGTTTTATTTAAACCGTGCACGTTATTAAATTTAAAGCTAAACTTCGGAAATGTGTCTGTTCCACAGCCTAGTACATCACGCTAATATCATTACATTATACTTTTTATAAAAGAGCCATGCCTCATTTTATGATTATTTTCTAGAAAGAAAACAAATGAACAATTATTTTCAGATATTACATTATTAAAAAACTGTTGATGTTTCAATATTATTAATATCAAAAGTGACGCTCAAAATTAACCTACAAAATACGCGAAGTGACCAGAATGCTATACTAATAATTATTGCAAGCTTATCTTCAGTTCTGTCTTTGTTTAAGGTATTTTGAAACATTTCTAAAATTCTTAAAGTCCTTTGGTTATTCATTTTCACTTTTACAAGTGTTTTTAAAGGTGAAAAACTTTAGCACTATACAACTCACTTAAACCTTATGACAAAACGCACATGCAAACGGTTGTTAGGTCAGTCTGGCTTTGAGACAGAATGTTTTTATAAATGTGCCAAAACAAGCCAGCCACAAAATAATAAATTTCTCTATTTTTCTGTCACTTGGGCTTGTTTGGCATTGTAATACAAGATAAGCTTAATGCATATAGTAAAAAAACATAAAATCCTAAAATTTGGCGCTTAGTTACTTTGGCGCTGAGCGCCTCATATATAAATGTATAAAATATATAAATAAAATGTATATACATAAACATACAAATGTTATACCATACATAACACCAAAAAAATATGGATGAAAACACTGTTAATGTATCATTAATATTTTAGATCATAGTAACAAATGATAATATATTTTTTTACGTAAAATTAATCTATTTACAAAAGTCACAAATATAAATTTCTGTTTCTGTGCCTGCTCACAAATTGTGAGCCCACTAATTACACATGACACATTTAATCCATAGTTCCTCACTTTGACCATTAGAAAAGTGTCTTTGACAGAATATACATTCAGCATTTGCATCAACAGGGACAATGGGTTCATCAATGTCTTCCGATGAACTATCTTCCCCACTAAATTTGTCAGTGTACAGCTCTTTAAAAATATTTCTTTCGTTTGTCTTTGAATTAGCACTCCAAAATTCAATTTTCTTTTATGCGAAGTAGAATTTTCTCTTCTTTCAGTAGTGCCACAAGCTTCTTGGGGTGCTTTTCACCTTTATTTTTGGCATGTCTCTTTTTTTCTCCATCAAATCATTTTTATACAGCAACGACGTTATAATGGTAGCCTCTATTTGAACTTTTCTTTTTAGATATGGAAATGGGAAGAATTTAGTAAGGACTAACATCATAAGATGTGGAAGGTCTTGGTTCAAATGGGGATGTTTCATTTCAGATGGTAGCTGGAAAGGATGCTAAAATTTCTTCTTGTATGCCCATTGTTCTTCTATGACTTGCCTGAATCTTATCTTCTAGACGAGCAGCTATAAAATCTGTTGTGGTGAACAAATTTCTGTTTAATGGATGCAGGCTCATAGCTTTAAATCCGTTCACTGCTATTTCAGCAGTTTGGCACTTCAAATATGCCCTTCATATCAGCTTGACTATGTCATATTGGCTTACAGCTTTTCTATTCGTTCTCATCCATTGTCTGATCTCTTCGGAATAATAGGTCTTTAACCTTTTAAGTACCGAGTTATTTTCTAGTGAACAGCATGCACAGACTAGGTTTTTTGAAAAATTCTAACTCACCTGTTGTTGCACTCATATCAACTTGATTTATTTCACTAGCCTACAGTATGTTATAATTTTATATTTTTATTTTAATAAAAAATTGAATTAAAATATTACTTAAAAATTCATAAAATTCATTAAAAAAATTTGTGAAATTTATTCAAACCATTTTATTACACTAAGAAAATATAAAAATATACACTATAAAAAACACTTATAAAACAAATAAACACACACAATACAAAAAAGTCTAAATATAAAATATAACATATATAACACTTTACTTTTAAAATTTAGATTTTGAGTGATAAATTCCAAAACATGGTACTACACACAACCCTACATCACACTGGGTACACATGTAAAAATCGCTTTGATATCTTCATGAACCATTTCATTTGCTGGAGGGTGGAATGAAGCGTTGTCCATGATAAGCAGTGCTCTTACTGGAAGTCCATTTTCTTGATTAAATTTTTTTACAGCAGGAACAAATTGGTAATCAAACCACTCCTTGAATAGGGCACTAGTCATCCAGGCTTTAGGTTGGTTTTTGTAGAAGACTGTAAGAGAATTCTTGTTGATGTGTTTTAAGGCCCTGGGGTTTCTCGATTTTCCTATCACCATAAGGGGCAGCTCATGATTGCCTGCTGCATTGCTACATGCTAAAACTGTCAGACGTTCTTTGTTCATCTTAAAACCAGGTGCACTAGCTTCTTTCCTAGCGGCAAGGCTCTTTTTCGGCAATGCTTTAAAATTCAAGCCTGTTTCATCACAATTGTACACTTCTTGTGGTGAATAATTTTGTGAAAAAATTAACTCTGCAAATTCCCTTACGTAATCTTGTGCAGCTGGGTGATTGGCTGATAACGATTCTCCAGTGATGGCCAACTGCCGTATCCCATGCCTCCTTTTCCACCTATCCAACCAGCCGTTACTTGCTGTAAACTGAGGATCGCCATTCATTAGTTTGTTAAGTTGGAGCGCTTTTTCTTGAATTAAGGGACCACTCAGTGGACCACCTCTCTGTCTTGTGAAAACCACGCAAACATAGCTTCATCTAGTTTGTCTAAATCTGAAGTTTTTGATGTATGGCGCTTTTCAAGTCCTTTCTCCGACACTGTTACACAAAATGTTTCAAGTTTTGCACAGTTTTTCTTCCAATCACTAATTGTTGCTTTCCCCACTCCAAACTCTGCAGCTAACTTTGCTCCACTTTCACCTTTATCTAAATGCTTTAACACCGTGATTTTATCTTTTAATGTAACGCTACTGTGTTTTCGCTTACTAGCCATTTTAATTAAATCTTTAAATAAAATTCACTTAAAACTGCAGATTATTAACGATAAGCCTAAGATAAAATAAAAATATGTACAGTATGTATGAAGCACACACTCTAAGCAACGGTTGGTAGCTGCGACACGACTGAGCATTGACAAACCTATTTTGTGGAATGTAAACAACAATCATAGGGAAAGAAAGTGACTGTTGAGCTATAAATAACATAATAGGGCACGTCTGCGACTGTCAATGACCTTCACGCTTGCAAACGAACAAAAACTATTGGAATGGTGCAATTGCTGCGTCAGGCAGAGGGGCAGTTCTGTAGTTCGTAATTACTGTAGGTAGTGTTTTAAACATTTTTGTTTTTCTGTTTTAAATGGCTAGAGAAGTTTATTTAATTTTTTTATACCTTTATCAGTATTTCGTTACTAGTTTAGTAGTATATTAATGTTTCCAGCATTATGCCTAGTATAACATGTAATAGGTACATTTTATAAATGTTTCTTGGAAAAACCCGGATAATCCGAACTTTCTGCCGATCCGAACGGGGTTTGGTCCCAATTAGTTCGGATTAGCGGGGTTTGACTGTATTAAAATATAATTTTAATAATTTACTAATTACTCATACAGGCTGCAGGACACGTATAAAAATTTGTTCACACTACTTATGTTCTGTAGATTTTCATTTCTACATATTGCATAAATACTATACTAAGTTAGATACACTAAAATATGACAATTTTTATTATCTTGATACAAACATTCCACACGCGCGCGCACACACACACACACACACACACACACACACACACACACACACATGCCCACACTCACTCAGAAAACTAAGCCTAAAGTAACATAAAATGTAATACAGCATTAATTTTATTAATAACAGTATGGGCTGTTATTAACAAAAATAGAATATTTTTTTGAACTAATACTAAAATTCCATTTTTTAAGATTAGTATTGGAAAATTTACACAACACTAAAATTCTAGTGATTCTCATGATATTGTTAAAAATGTGATGTATCCATCTCTTAACAGGTTGACACCCAAGATAATTTATTATTTTTGTTGTAAAACCTCTACCATTTTTGTGAACAAATGCATTTCAGTGTATCTTTTAGTATTGTAAAAGTGTTTATAAGTCTGAAAAATTTTTGCACCATATAAGCTGAGAAACTGATAAGTGTCTCATGAGTAAAAATAACAAATTTGTGCGTTTTTTATATTGTGTTAATTGAGAGTCTGATGTGCCCCTCACTTTCTTAAGGAAAAATGACATTTATATTTTGTTATAAACTGAGCACCAATATATCATTACGTATGCAATTTGACAGGATAAACATATAATGACATTGTCATTACCATGTACGTCAAAGGGTTAGTAATGAGGTGTTGATTAATAAATGAGGCGTTCAGAAGCCAATGTGTCTAACTCCATCCGAGGAAAATGTTCAGTACAAGGAGTTAAAGTTATTCATCTAAAAAAAACTGTGTTATTCTTTTACTGAATTTTCAATTAACTCATTCACTTCTACCATGGAAGGGAAGTTTTAAGCAGTTTATAATTTTATTTAAAAAAATTAAATCTTTCTTGCTTTTAAAAAAAACTACTTAAATATGGAGTTAATCATATTGCCAACTGAAAGGTATTGACAAAATAATCTTACTGGTTTGTACACAAGTCAGTTTATTAAACAAATAAGCATAGAAAAAACTCAGTTACATGAAAAAGTAACCATTATTATTAAAGTAAATAATCAAAATAATAACATGGGTTTGGAAAAAAGAATAAAAAATTAAGTCTTAGGCATAAAATACAAAATATTAAACATCTGTTCTTCAACTCTGTTCTTTATAAGTGATGCAGTCGTCATCACTGTCAGGTTCATATTCTGAGATACCTCTTTCAGTCTTCAAGTTCTTGTAGTAATGGTGATGAACTGGAGGTATGAACTTCAAAAGGTCGATCATATCCTTTTTTTTTGCCATGGAGCTAGGTCTTGATGTGGGATAGAGAAGGCCTTGTGGAACATCGGCTAGGCTTTCCAATGGACGTCCGTTTCCTGTTTTCTTTTGGATATTTATTTTTTGAAATGACATTTCTGGTAACAATGTAGTCTTGTATTTGATAGCAAGTGGTTCAGATGTCTCAATTCTAATCCATCTCATTAACAGCCAGTTAACTGGTGCACCTTTGACATTTTTTTCCTGTTAGTGATGGATTTTTCTAAGGTTTCTGTTGAGTGGAAGTTTTCGTGGTTCATTTCTGTGAGGAAATACTTGTTTTTTTTCCTGCAGCTTAGAATGATTTCATACCAATCCCCTGGAGAAAAGATGTTGCTGCTACTTTTTGCTCGTTTTTCAATGAAAGAAAAATCTGAATCATTCGGAAGGTAGCTGTGGCCTGGCACAAGGAACTTTAAATCAATAATTTCAGTGTTGCCACTCTGATTTTGCAGATATTTCATAAGAGACAGAACCACTTTGATGTTGCGGTTTTGACCGCCGCATGAGTCAGAGTACATGACAATATGTTTAGCATTATTGCCATGAACAGTAAGATGCTTTGCTATGCAAGAGCTTACCTCTTGGGAGCCCCTTGAACCCTCGGTTTCGGGCAATACATACATGTAGGCTTTGTTGTCATTGAAATTGTGAACTCCAAAATTATACACATAGAGGTTCCTTTTGTAGTATGCAACAGACGTAGATAGTTTTGGAAAAGCCAAAGCTTTCTAGAGATCAAAAGTGAACACATAGTAATCATCAGAACATCTACCCATATCCTCTTTTAAAGCTTCTCTGGCCTTTTGCGCCCTTCTTAGGTGCAGCTCTTTCTCCGTTTCTATAACTTTCTTTTCATCTTCATTTACCACTAAAAGTCTATTTTGGAAACGATCGCACAATTGACAGGTATCTTTAAGTGGTGGTTTAAAATGCAGGTTGAACTTAGTCGAAAATACATGGTAGTACATTTTTTCTTTAACTGGAGTCTTTTGGTTTTGATTACACCATAAGACATATAAATCAAACATTTTTTTAATGGTTAAATCAGGGTTCAAGTACTTTCGGTTAGGGTTATGTGTCCGCGTGTAGTGGCTGAAGTAAGCTGGAAATGTTTTAATATGATTAACAACATCTGAAATGTCAATCTTATTTCCCGGGGTTGATTTTCCCCTTCCATCTGTAACACAGCTTATGTCATCCTTAGTGCAACAATTATGAATTCGACCGTCAGACACTTGGAAGGTTTGTCTAAAGTATTTTTTACAAACTTGAATATCGTCATTTTTGACTCGGAGAAAATATGAAAAACTGTGGGTTCTAGGAATTTTAGACTGATCAGTAGGTCGACGTCTGATAATACTACTTGATTTGACACAACCATTGAGAAAAATGTTTTGCTGTGTCCTATTACTTAACCCTTTCACGGGCCACCAATAATTCTTATGCACTACCTAACTGGGCCACCAATAATTTAGAAAAATGAGTGTTATGTGTTACATGTTATAATTTGTTTTGTCTTACGTGGACAGAGCTTTGAAGGTTTCTGAACAAAATAATTAATTATTGCAAGGAAATTTCTTTTTACGTTTCTTAGAAGTCGTAGAAATACCGGGCACTGGTAGATGGAATGTCTCTTTTATTCATCTTATATAAAACACTAATAAACAAACTAAACTGACTATGAAACTAACTAAACAAATAACAATTATAATAATAAACTTATACGCGACCGAATATGTATAAAAACGATTAGAGATACAAAATAACATTTACTAATAAAAAGGTTATATATAGAAGGTTACTAGACACACTGTGCACTCAACTACAGCAGGTAGAAGGGTCAGATTCTTTGCATTATAACGTCACAGTCGTAGGATTGTGAAAGGGGAAAAAATAACCCAAATATTCCCCGTCTTTTTCTGAATAAAACGATGTATTATATTACGTATATGTGAGACCTGTAAAGCGAGATATCCAGCGCCAAATTTAAAATGATAAAATGCGTGATATCACGTCCATGCCCGTTTAAAACACGCTTCAGACAGCGTGATATCACATCCATGTCCGGGAAAGGGTTAAACTGTAAAATGATTTGAAAAGAGTTTCCCTCTCATGTGCTGATATTTTTTTATTGCATTTTCTTGCACACTCACATTGCTTATCGGTAAAGATTTTTCCAGGCACTGTAATACCTGATCTAGTTGTATACTCTTTACCCGAAAGTTTCATTTTCTGTTGGTTTGCCCTCTTCCAACTATCAGGGTTTCTTTTATGTTTACGGCCCCTAATAGGCTCGACCCTAGGCCTAACCTCAACATCTGCAACAGAAGAATCACTATTTTTCTCGGCCAAAACATCATTATTATTCAGTTGTTGTACCTTATTAGGGCCAAAATTATGAATTAATTTTTGACCTAATTTGAATGAAAATATATTACTAGAATTTAACATCATCTAAATCTGAACCCGGTATGTAATCTGAATCTGAGTCTGTGTTGTCGCCGAAAATGTCACTTTCACTGCTGTAGTCACTCATTTCAAATATCAATACTACACGTACAATCACTATACACGTATAAACACTATAACGATGGAAAGCACAAAGCATTCGCCCAAAGATAACCTTTTATGAAGTCAGTTCAACAACTAACATTAGCTGTTATGGCGCCATGGAGTTAATCACATTGGCCACTGAAACAGCTGATAAAATGCTCAGTTGCCAGAGCAGAAACCGCATTCTAACGGCAAACCATTGAACTATGGAGTTAGTCGTCTTGGCCTCTGAAAACTATTCACTAGAGGAACCCAAACATGTCATTACTCACGTTTTTAAAAAAATTGGAGTTAGTCACATTGGCTTCTGAACGCCTCAAATAGTATTAAAAATTAAAACGGACAATTTTGTATTTTTTGTGTGTAGTTTAAGGTTGAAAACTGAATTTGTTTATGATTTTGCAGAGGTAAAATAAGATACTTCACTGAACCACCTGAAGAAGACAAAGCTGTTCATGTTAGCAGTGCTATTGTTGAACAAGAGGCTGCAGAATTTGATCTAAGTAATGCACAGTGTGAAACAATGGAAGTTACTGTTCTTGACAGTTTACAAGCTTTGCACTCAGAAGTGAAGACTAATGATGCTATGGATGAAGACAATCCCTCCGTAAGAAATTTTTATAATTAAAAAAAAATTGTCTTAGTTTAAGTAGTTGACAGTATAACCATTATTTTTTGAATGTTAATTATAGCAGACTAAAATTTGTATAGAGTGAAATCTTCTCACTGACTCAGCATCACTCACATTCTCTAAATCTCCAAAATCGCAAGGGCTAAAAACTTCAAATTTTATATTATACATTTATAAAAGCTTTATAATGAAGCTCTGAATTTTTCATACAATACTCCTGTAATAGTTCATTATTTCAAGATAATCTATTAAGACAACATTTTGACTATCCCAAAAACAGTCGCCATCACTTTTCTGGCTGAATGAACAGTCTTTGCCTTTTTTTTTTTGAATCCGATTTTCCCTTTTCAGTACACTCTTGTGACTGAGTTTTTGATTCAGGGGTGTAATGGTGTGTCCAAGTTTGGTTTGTGTCGCTTTCTTGGATCAGGTCTGTAGTAATGGTCTAACTCAGACCAGCAATTAACATGAATGCCCAGGTTACAGCCTGGACACCAGTATTTAGACCTACCACGTTTTTTTGTGTGGTCGCACACACCACACGTTCGTTCTTTTCAACCAGGTAAATGGGTTAACACATGTTTTGGTAGCAGAAGTTGCAGGTAAGTTTGAAGTTAGTGCACTTTGGTCACACAATTAATCTACAATTGAAATAATGAAACGCAGTCTGGGTATGGGTTTGTCCGTATTTTGTTTATAAATTTCATAAGCATTATATAAAGCAGTGTCCAAAATATTTAAAAAAATTTTATTTCAGAATCTTTGAGTTCCTCTATTCCAAGAATAATGGTATAACGTCTTGTCTTTATATCTACTCCACCCAATTGGTTATACCAGTGAATATGACCTGGCACCGTCCTCTTTCTACCATTTTTTGAGATGACTGGCATAATTTCAGCATGATAGGCTGTGGCCAAAACATGGACTGGTTTTCGAGTTTTCTTTTCTTTGAAACCCACTAACAACATTTGATTCTGCCTAAAAAATATGCTGTCTTGCTTTTCATTTACTATGGACTAAGTCTTTTGGTCACTATTTGAAATTTTGTTTATAGTGCCAGTAATAAATGTTTTGTTTTCGGTTAAATATTTAGCAAGTGGGATTTTAGTGTAAAAATTGTCTGTAAAAAGATGGTAATACTTATTCAATAAATTTGACTCCTTCAAAAGTTTTGTGACCACAGCCTGAGTAAATAAAACATTTGTTCTATTTAATTCATAAAATTTTTTCCCTGAGTACAGATCTATATGTAGTACATAACCTGTGTCACTCTTGCAGAGCTCAAATTTTTTAATTCCAAGCTTAGCGTGCTGCTTATTTGCCATGTAAACAATGCAAGCTCGTCTGGTCTTCATGGCAATAAGCGACTCGTCTATACAAATATTTTGTTTGGCTGGTACATTTCCTTAAATTTTCGGTTCATCATTTCTACAAATGGCTTAACTTTCTCAAAGGGATTTCTATTTACATCTGTATCAGTCACTGCAGAATTTAAATGTAAAAATCTGGAAATCAGTTCCCATTTGATTATCACCATTGTGTTTGAATAAAATGGTATATACTGGGATGGTGTAATATCCCAATACGATTTGTTGTTTTTTCTGACTGTTATGCCCATATTAATACATACACCATTAAAACACTATAGTGTTTTAATATTAAGTCGGTCCATTTCCACATTCTACTGTGTTTGTCAAGCTCCAGCCACTGCTAATTGGACTTTATAGTTGTTTTGGCATAGCTGTTGGTGTGATGTACAATGTGTAACAACTTCAGTAAAAAATAAATTTAAAAAATCTATTGGTTTGGAATTGCGCAGTTGAGGATTAACCCTTTCAGTGCTAGATGGATTTTTCTAATATTGTCAGTAAGTGCTGGGCAATTTTCTTGAGTTTATGCATAAAATGCTGGCCTACTATTTGCTAATTTGCAACGTTTTTGAAAAATATTCATAACTTACTCATTTTTTAACCAAAATTAATGAACTTTTTTTTATTTTGTTTGTAATTATCTATTTTAAAACATAGGATAACAGAAATACTGATGCTATACAAAATATAAATAATAATAAATAAAATATTTGTACTTACAATTTTTTTATTTTCTAATTTTCTTGTTGGAGGCAATTTTAAGACATTTAAAAAATAATGAGCACAAAAATATTAACACTACACTTAAGATACTACATTTTTCTGCTTATACACCAATTTTAAAGTTAATTAATTAATAATAAATAGAATAACATCAGTTTTTTTAAATTAAGTCATTTACACTTTTTTGACCGCGTTATGTAGCCTACTGTTGATTGTTTCTTAAATTATTTTAAAATCTTAAAGTCCAATGAACTAATAATAATAATAAACTTATAAAGGAAATGTATAAATGAAGAATTTAAACCTTACTAACTATGAAAAGTAGAAATAATTTATTAGCAGCGGTGAAAAGGGTAACATTTAGTATGCAAACCTTTTTTGCAATTTTTGCACATATAGGTAGACTTTTTTCTTTTTCCTCCTGATTTCGTGCTGGCTGCACTGCAAATGCAACAATTTTTCTCCCTTCCTTCAGGTATTTGTTCAAAATAAATATTTACAACAGTATCACCACCAACCTGTGCCAGGCTGTTGTATTTGAATAGCACCAGGAGAACCACTTCCTTCAGCTGTAACCAATCTTTTGACAAGTCCTCTACTATTGAAGAAACAGTAAAGTCTAAGCGAGACAAACGTTTCTCAGTATTTAATTTATAAAGAATATAAGAATTCAAAATCATTCGGGCAAAAATATTAAAAGTTACTTTCTTCCAGTATTTGATAGTTTTTCTTTCATCTAAATATTGATACAACATCTGATCACATACATCAACTCCCCCCATATTATTGTCATTTTAGGTTTATTTGTAATTACTTGTGAATCGCCTCTTTTTTTACTTTTTGATTCATTACCAGCAGTGTCATTAGTCGATAACAGCAACACTTGCTTATTTTGTGATTTTTTTTCTCTATAACCTAACATGAGCATACTGTTTTTTCTTTTATATTTAGTCTGACCAACATTAAATTTTGATTTCATGTCTGATGGAATACCTTTTCCATTAAATTGTACGGTGCCAGTAAGAAATGTGCACTATGAATACAAATACTTAGCTAATTTAAGCGAGGTGAAAAAATTATCCATAAAGACATGGTACCCTTTGTTCAAGTATCCTCCTAATTCATTATAGGCTAATCCGTTTTTCTGAATTTCACTTTCTTTATTCCATTTAGCACCTTTGTATAGAAAAAAGTTTAAACAATAGTGACTGACGGCATCACAGACCATCCAAAGTTTTACATCCCATCTGTGGTGTTTTTTTTGGCAAATACTGTAAGAGTTGAGTATGTGCCTTCGTACTGATCATACTTTCATCAACAGATAGATATTTATCTGGTGTGTAGTAAAATTTAGCCATTAAAGTTCATATGATCAATTAAAGGTTGAAACCTGGCACAGGAGTCATAGTTACTATCGCCTTGTGTCTATCATGTGAAAGAACTGTAGGCCTAATATAGCCTGAAATCTATCTCTACTAAACATTCGCCCAAACCAAGGAATATACTGACTGTCAAATGTCCACCAATAACAGTAAATTGCACGCTTTTTATTGATGCCCATGTTTATCACAACTGCAATAAATGCTTGAATTTCAACAAGTGAAACTGGTTTCCATTGTTTTGATCTGCTATTTTCTTTAAGACTGTCTATATTTTGATTTATGAAATTAGTAGCATAAATGTTTGTAAATTTTGCAAATGTTTCAAGTAAAGCAACAGTAAAAAATAATTTTACGTATTCAATTGGTTTTGAGTTCTTAGTGGGGCAATGCTTGACTCCTGTCAGTCCATTAAAGCTAAAATTATGATTATACTCTAAATCGTCATCTTCATTTACTTCTGTCCATCCAATCTCATAATCTGATTCACTGGATGAATTGTTATCAATGGTATGCTGACAAGGAGGGCGACCTCTAGGCCTACGTGTTTGAGAAATGTTTAGCAAATTAGTTTCATCTCTATCTGAATCTACAAACATACAATTGTTATTGAAAGTTGAAGAAGATGGTTGGTTTAAATTATCAATTGGATTAAAATCCGGGTCATTGTCAGTGTCATCTACAATATCACCATCGCTTGAACTACTACTAACAGAAATTCCACTAAAAAAATCATCACTCAAGTAATCATTTTGCAGTTCGTTTCTTATTGTACTTTCACTAACTGGTGATCTAGATCGCTTCATTGTAATGAGTACTTCACAAAATAATACAAAAATTGAAGAAAGCGGCAATAAAACACGTGAAAAAACGCACAAGAACGAATAACCTCACTAAACACTTACAAACAAAAATGTCGGCTGTACTAAACGTGAGCTTGTACATACAAAAGATATTTTTATAAAATATATCGATTTATCGATATATTGTTATATATCGCCAGAAAGATCGTTTCTTTCTGAACACGGCTGATATCGAACATTTGTTAGAACAAGTGAACAGAATCTTACAAACTCGTTTTTGTAGACGTACTGATAATCGGACGCTAGCACTATATGCATACATTGCCCACGTCCGGTTGTCCGGACGTCAGCACTTTAAGCATAAAAGCAAACGTCCTGAAAACCGGACGTCAGCACTGAAAGGGTTAACAGGACCTGTTTTACGTACACAAAAATTAACTTTAGGATCCAAAGGTGGTTCATTTGAATCAATTTTTTTCCATGCAACATCAACTAAAGGTGCGCTGGTAGATGTTGCTTCAACAATATTTACATCTTCTTCAGTATGTATGGAAGGCTGTACTGAAGTGGATGGTTGGTCTAGTGCACCAATAATAATTGATGCAACACTTTCTAAAGAGTGTAGGCCTAGGCCTAGTGAATATTGCTGGGAAGTTGATGGTCCTTCAAACACCTCCATACTAGGCACATGATGTGAACTAGAGGACTATTTCAAGTATGCCTACATCTGTACTTCCTTCAGTAGCAGAAACAGAAGTTCCAGTTAGACCACTAGAATCATCAGGATACACAGAAGCTGGAGTGGAAGTTCGAGACATATGCATTGATACAGGAGTGGACGTTTCAGATGCAAACATTCTACTATAATCTACAAAAAACTCATCTGGGTCTGATGTAT
Organism: Catonia carolina; assembly: GCA_035578175.1. Lineage (NCBI taxonomy): Eukaryota > Metazoa > Arthropoda > Insecta > Hemiptera > Achilidae > Catonia > Catonia carolina. The sequence goes on along the minus strand of JAQMRL010000001.1, from coordinate 62,507,944 downwards.
AGTCTGGATTAGACAAATAATCAGACACATTATCACTTTGCACAAGTGCATCGTGAATAGCAGATTCACTCTGATAATCCTTCGACATTATTAAAAATTTCACAAGCAAGTCTTTATTATTATTATTATTATTATTATTATTATTACTACTACGTTTTCTAAGATATTTAAATTATTTTTACACGCTATTTATTATTATTTACACTATACCCACTATTTTTAAACGCCTATAACTACGGAATTTTAACTTCTAAAGGTCTGTAGAAAAAAAATTAGGTTATGTTTACGCGACGTCCATATTTACAGAGTACACATTTATTTTCGTAGGTTTTATTTACAAAACCTGAACTCGCACTAAAATAATATCACAGATAATTCACGATAACTAATAATCTTACAGTAAAACGAATTAAAACACACTAATAACATGAACCAACAGCACATCTATCATAACAAACAGATCGCCATTACAGTGAATCACAACATTACGAAACAACAACTTTCAAATACTCGTACGAATGAACGTGAGAACGAAACTACCTGCAAACTGTGAAACTAAATAGATCAAATCAAATACTTTCATGTCATTAGTTGTATAACCTAGTTTGGGCAACCAGCTGTTAAAAAATAAGAGTGAGTGCATCTGTTGACCAAATCGACATCGACACTTATTTAGCAGCACAGCTGTTGCTCAAATCGGCAGTTACCGCTTCTAGGGTTAAAACATGCAAGAACAGATTGATCTAGGCTAGAGTAATGATGACGTATTCGGCGGCATAAAAATTACTCTTACATTTGAATTTTTACCTTCTAGGCCTGCCGCAGTGTGACTTTTGACATTGTCAATTAATAATATTGCTTTGAATGCAAGTTATTGTCAATGCAGTATTTCTTCACTTGCGGAATAAAATGTTTTTCAAACCGATCTTCAAATATCGGAGCTGTTGTCCAACCTTTTTCTCGGGTTATCAGATCTGTAATTAACTAAAGGTTTCATCTTAAAATCACCCAGCACATTTGTTCTCACAAGAATAGATACTCAGTCTTTAGGAGCTTTAAATCCGGGCATTCTTGTTTTTTTGTGGCAATGTAAGTTCGAGACAGCATTCTTTTCCAGAAAAACTCTGTTTCATCTACATTGAACAGAAGACGTCGCGAGTATTCTCCTTCTTCGATAATTTAATGCAGTGAATCAGGATATTTCGTGGCAGCCACAATGTGTGCACTTGCAGCTTCACCTTGCACTTTTATATTATGCATGCCAGCTCGTTATCTGAAACGATCAAATCATCCCTTATTGCCGCTAAAAGTTGCGTCTGATTCACCTCTTTGTTCCTTCAGAGTTTCAAAAATTGAAACAGTCTTAGCTGATATCGTTGCCTGGCTTAGCGGAATACTTAAAGTACGAGTTTGTCGGTTAATCCACTCTATTAGTATTGTCTCAGTTTCTGGAATTAAACTTTCCCTTTTTCGTATTGTGCATGACAGCATAGGGGTGGCATTAGAAATTTCTGTAAAGTATTTTTCTTTATTTTTAAGTATAGTACTAATTGTAGAATGAGATAATTTAAATTTATTTGCAATTTCGTTTACTTTCGAGCCCGTATCATGAAGTTTTAAAATTTTTTTGTTGAGTCTCTAATGTTATTGCCTTCCTCGGAATTTTAGGTGGTATGCTTGTATCTGGATTTTTTTCTTTTATCTGACATTTTGAACAGGTACAGAATGTTACAGTATAAAGAGAATAAGCACAGTTATTAGAGTAATCACTCCAAGAAATGAATAGAGCACACAATATGTAAGACTATCAGAATAGAAACACTGAACACAAAATCACTTCCGCAAACGATTACTCTATACGTAGAAATGAATAGAAACACACTAAATCATACATCACACATAACATCACACTACTCGTTGTGGGATTAATGGGACTACTGCATGGTTCTACAGCCCACACAGGACCTTTTTTGTATGGTCGGTCCCTATACCGAGCCGTCATAAATCGGGGGTCTACTGTATTTTATTCACTCCTATGATATATAAGTTATGAATGTAGTACAAAAATTAAAATACAATTAACTTGCTCCATAAATTTGTTTATCAACTTCCTGTGATTGAATCAATATTTAAAAAATGGCTGTGTAATTATCAATTAGATTCATGATTAGTTAAAAAAATGTTTGACCCATATCTATTGGATTCCTAACAAATGTGTTGATAAGATTGGCATTAAAAAACATATTAACTAACATTAGTTTATTTTCAGGCGTTATTGCAGAAGGTTAAAATAAAAGTTTTCTTATTTTTGATATATTGCAGAGTAACATTACAGTAGATACTACTACAGTATCAAAAAAGGAGAGAAAACGAAGGAGGAAAACAGAGAAGAAGACAGATAAGGGAAACAATGATGAAGAAAATTTGCCTCTTACACCTATTGAACATAAACTGAAGAAACTTCAAAAAGTTCATCAGAAGAAAAAAAGGAAAATGCAAGCTAGACAAGGTGATTTGTTTTTGTATACATAAACATTTTTTTTGACAAACATTTACATCAAAATTTTCTATTCTGAATAATTTGGAATTGATCTTTTTTTGTCATCAGTCTCTTGACTGGTTTAATGCTGTTCTCCAAGCTTGTCTATCTTGCATAAGTTCATATCGACATACCTGTAACACCCTATATATTTTGTAATTTGCTTTATATATTGTAACCTTTGCCTTCCCCTATAATTCACTGTCTCAATATTACACACCACTATTCATAGACCAATAACTGGATGTCTAAGATATGCTCCAGTAGTCTATACGTTCTTCATCATCATCATCAGAACTACTTTCACTAGATAGATCATCATTATCAACATCTAAAAACTGAGTAATTTCAGCATCTGATTAATGGAAACTTGGTTCAAGCCATTTTTAAAAAAACTATGCATGCAATAATATATTGATAACACACAGTCACTACTACGCTAATGTTATTTGTATTTCAATCAGTAAATTCTCAATAATAATGTTATTACCTAACCCTCATCTACATAAAAACAATATATAACTACACAACTGTACAAATAATTACTAAATTGATTTGTTAAAGAAATAAACTCGTTAGCAAACACAACCGGCAACTAACAAAATGATGCACTAACCTCAAAGTATATAGGTACATGTAAACATTCATCATCGTGTAAAATGCGAGAAAGAGTGCGTGGTGCAATTTTCATTTCTCAAGCAAGGATTGTTTGCTTACGGATTGGGTTTCTACGTACGCGGCTTCTTACAGCTTCAACTATTTGTTTTGAACGTGCAGTGTGGGGACGCCCAGTCCGAGGTCGATCTAACACATCACCAGTCTCGTTAAAACGTTGAATAGTTTGATAAACAAACTTCTGACTGATATTAAGCGATTTAAGGATGGAAAAGATTTGTTTACCGTTCTTTCCCACCTTATGCAAACCGATAACTGTAATGCGAGTGTGATTTTCTGACCAGTCCATTGTTAAACTGTAATAGTATTGCACACACAATTAGCTACTAGACTATTTTCATGTACAAACTTGCTCAAACAGTGTTGCCATGGTAGGGAAAATAAAATTTCCCTCACTTTCAACATTGGACAATATTTACGGCTAGACTGTGTATACTGTATACCTGCATATACATTTTGACATTTTGTGTTTTTACAAAATAGGTAGGTCGAGGGTGGTGTTACTAGCAATAAAAATTCTACTCCTGAAATAGTTTCTTTCTAAATGAAATGTTTATTATGTATATACAAAAGAAAAAGAATATTATTTATGATTTGTGCTGCTCTTTGAAGCATGGATCTAAGCAAAGAGCTGGCTTTTCTATACACGCTGAACAATAAAATGTTGTGTCCTTCCTTATTTTATTTTTTGCGCATACCTGATATCTTTTCTAGCTGTATCTAGTCTGTCCCTCTTTCTTCAGTAAACGGGCAGGTATGTGCCCTTCTTTCACTATCTGTCTGGGTGGGAGGTGTGCGGGTAGAGTTATCGGTTGTATTCTAGATTTGAGGGCGGGGGTGATCAATGATCTTATTACCGAAAGTCGGTAATCGTGAAGGGAAAGTTTAGAGTTCTCAGACGTTTTTCTAAAAAGGAAGAAACTATTTACGTGGGCTAAATTAAATATATGTATGGCAAGCTTTTTCTACCACTTCATAATTTTCTGTTCAATGGGATAATAGGCCATCATTTGATCCATATGATCGATGCCACCCATCGCTTCGTTGTATTTCACAACAGCCTCTGGTTTAGAAACTGTTATGCCTCTGCGATTAGTGACACTGACCTTATCTGCCCCAAATTCGGAGCTGATCATCAGTATATATCTTTTGTCCTTCCACTTTAGAACGCAAACACCGTCATCCGTAAACAACTTCATTTTTTTCAGCTTTTTATTTACTACTGAAGATGGGTTATCTTTCCAGTCAGTACGGAGTGTTCCAATTGCATAAGTGCCTCTTTGAAGTAATTCGGAGATTAGGTTCACGCTATTATAGTTGTCCATAAACAGAGAACAGCCAGTATCTAAATTTCCCTCCATCAGTTTACGGACAACTTTGCTGGCATGCCCTTTACCTCTGACAACTTTATTAGAAGCTCCCGTATACACTAGAACACGTAGTACCAAGCCAGTGCTTTCTGTCAACATATACAATTTAATCCCGTATTTATGTCTTTTCCCCTTCAGGAACACGTGGAAAACTAAACGCCCTCTCCATAAGAGCATTGATTCGTCAATACAAAGATATTGGGAAGGAATTACTAAACTGTCCATCGTGGAGTGAAAGAGGTCAATTAGGAGTTGAATTTTAAAAAGTCTGTCCATCAGTCCTGGTTGTTCTGTTGTGGGATTTTCTGCAAAGTGCAAACATTGCAAAATTAAATAAAATCTGTCTCTACTCATACAATTTCTGAATACTGATAGACCAAAAAGTTCGTCAGTACTCTAATATTGAGACAGCCTTGGCAAACGAATAGCCCCTGTGTGCAAAAGCAGTCCCAACCACGTAAGAAACTCTTCAGCAGCCAGCGGTTTCCATTTTGTAATCCTCGTTGATGGGGATTTATTACTCTGAAGTAATGTTTCTGAATACTTGTTGCTTTTGTTTACTGTCAGCTGGACGATTTCGTCCGTTAGCACATGTCGAAACATATCAATTGGTTCATTCCTTAAGGAGGATTTAGAATTCGTGGTTCATCTGTGAATTGTAGTTTTGTAGTGTTCGGTCTATCTTCAGTTCATTGTCTGTCAGTCTGTTGAGCCACAGAGATATCAGGTACATCTTCAGGAGGCACATTCTGTTTTTCTTCATGTTCAGAGGAAGACGATCTGAAGAGGTCCACGTTGGCCAGGTGTACTTCTTCGTCCTCACTGTCTTCCAAAATCTGCTGTATTTCTTCCAACGTTACACAGTATGGTCGGAAGTTGAACTACAGCCTGAAGTTGAAGATCCCGGCACATGAAAAATATTTGAGTCTGAGGGTCCAGGTTGACCTTCAGGCTCAGTCGAAGGTCCAGGCTGATCTTGGGAAAACAGTTTTCCCGCAGCATTACGTTTTCCTCCACGTTTATGAACCATGCTGAAAAGAAATTTAAAGACACTAGCCTTCATATTCAGGAAGAAGATCTGTAATAGGTAGAATTGATTTCCTAATGCTGGAAAGTATTTTGAAGAAAAAAAACACTTGTGAGATTTCCTAATTTTTCCTCAAGAAACGTAAAAGAAACTTGTACTGACAACTTTTATTGAGAGACATGACTAACGATTTCAAGCCAAGTAAAAACTTTCTTACAATAGTAAATATTTTCAACCCTAATGAAGCACCTTCAGTACCCTAAATTTTATGCAAAAATACGGCATCTGTCTGTGATAATAAAATTTAGTTTTAATAACACTATTTAGTTTTTGAGTTTTACAACACTAAACACTACTAAAAAACAGTTTATATAAATTTTAGAGAAAGGAAATGAAATAAACTACACACTAAAAATGTTTGAGTACTAAGATAAAAATTAAAATATTTTACAACACATAATTAGCCTTTGTATGAAATACTCGGAAACACACTGGTATGCACAATGCTACATTACAGTCTGGACAGTACCAGGTTGTTTCTTTCCTTCCAGCCTTTCCAGTTGCAGCTTTGTTCTTCTCAGAGCAAACTTTACAAATTCTTGTAGGCTGTGCTTTCTTCTCAGTTGGCGGAATTTTATCCGGGAAGTGTCGACCCATAAGGCGATTTGACGCAACTGCAGTTGGTGTTCTCTCTTGGGCAATAACACCACCTTTCTCTCCCAAACCCTTCCCAATTGCAACAATGAAATCATGTAAATGGCATTTTTTTTTCATGTCTTGCGGCCGTGATTCACGATACAATATGAAGGCATTACCTATGGACATCATAAAAAAGTGAAAAAACAATTTCTTCCACCACTTCATCTGTTTGCGCTTGAAAGGATAGTATGCAATGATCTGATCATTTCTATCCACACCAGTTTTACTTTTGTTGTAATCTAATACTGCATCTGGTTTGGATTTCATGATCATGCCACCTTTGGAGCGCACTTGAACTTCAGTTGTTGTATTTTTGTGTACGGTGGACAACATCAATACGTCTCGAGTATCTTTCCACTTGAGACACAACAAATGGTTTCTTCTCATACACACTACCTCTGATTTTTTTAGTGTTTTATCAACTACATTTTGCTTTGGCAGTTCTTTTCTATTACGCATGCATGTGCCAACTGCTTTCGTTTTATGCTGCCACAAAAAATCATATAAAGCAGGTGAAGTGTAGAATCGGTCTGTAAACACCATATGTCCCTTACCAAGATACCCAGACAATAATCTTTGAAAGAGGCTTATTATTGAATTATCTGTTCCTTTACCAGTATAAACTTCAAGTCTCAGAACATAACCATTTCCTGAATCACACAGAATGTACATCTTTATGCCATACTTGTCTGGTTTATTTTTATTATAAATTCTAAACCTTATTCGACCCCGAAAACCGCAAATGCCTTCATCAATCGTCAGATTTTCAAATGGAGAAAAGGAAGCTGGAAACACTGAAAGCATACGATCTAGAAATGGTTTTACTTTGTGCATCGGGTCGTGACCATCTGTGTTATATGGAATGTACTTGGCATTGTCATTTACATGAAAATTAGAAAGTATGGCTAGGAAGCGGTCTCTGGACATAACAGAAGCAGGATAAGGTGTGTTCATAAAACTATCTGTACACCAATAGTCTCTGATTTTAGATTTACGAACAACACACATGTGAAGTGTAACAGAAAAAAATATGTATACTTCATGTAATTTTAGCGTTACCCACTTGCTCCACATACTATTTGCTGCTAGTTTATTAGACCGCTTCAGTTTGTCAGTAATAGATTTAGAGTATGTATTTGTTTCTGACTTCAGTGATTTTACTATTGTCTCTGGGAAGAACAAAGTAAATACATCCATTGGAGTTGATGTAGCATCTATAGCAGCTGCAATACCACTATGTTCACTAGAGAATACTGGAATTTGTGGTTGGTCATCAGTGAAAGACCAGCCTAAATCCATGTCAAATGGTTTCATAACCCTTTTTCTCTTAGTAGGCCTAACAGTTTTATCTGTTACACTATCTGATAACCTAGTAATGTTAGTTACTCCACTAGTTGAAGGACTAGGGTCATTTATATCTTCAATATCAATAACAGGCAACCTAATGTCTAACTCATCATTATCAGATGAACTATCTGTACAATAACAGGGATCAAAATCTGGATCCTCATCACTATCATCCAGTTCACCCTCTGAACCAGAATCAAAAACAGGTTCAACCAGACGTTCATGCAGGATAGTTACCCCAGAATTATCGGTATTGGCTGGAAAGAAAGTATCTTCTACATCTGAAGTGTCAGAGTAAGGTTCAGCAAGTACTTCATTCACTAAGTTTATTGTCCTTCTGTCATAAGTATCACTCATTTTGTACGTTAAATTGTCAAAAACACAGAAAATATAAAACGAAAAAGAACTTATAAATGTCACTGGCAAATAACTGCACAAACAAAGCGACCACAAAGTCAAAACACTACGCGTATACAACCGAATCACGGATTTACCAAACGAAAACGATTACCGACAAAATACGAAACGAAAATAGTTATAAGAAGTAGAAATAACTATATTATTTACATATATAAAACTAAGAATAACTCTAAACCTCACATAACACCGAAAAAACACGACTAAGTCCCATGTAAATAAAACTCACGTGTTAGTTACATCAACAAAACATAACCTCGTACACGGCTACATATTTTTCCACGTAGTTTACAAAATATTCGGTAGATTTCGCTGTAAGCATACCCGATTGAACTAAATGATATATAGAATGAATCTGTGCAACCTGTAGCGTTCACTACTGCTACGATTAAATTGGATCAGAAATAAATTAACACAAGATATTTTTAAATTTAAATGTTTTTTAATTTTTAATAAAGGATTATATAGATACTAAATTTTACAATAAACTGACTCTACTATTTTTGTTTTATATCTCAGGGATTTTTTTTTAATTTATTATTATTTGAGTACAATTCCTTAGGTTTATTGCAACAATGAAAAATATTAAAATAAAAAATTACAATTAAATCTTTGATTTTAACTACAATAAAATACTGGTCTTTTATAATTGATTAACAAAATTTACATATAATTTAGAAATGTTGTTCGTTGTTCATACTGGTTATTTATTTTAAGATGGTTTGCTGAAATAATTATGTATTGTTGTGTGTATGAATATGGCGTCTATGAAAGCGTTTTGATTCTTGAAATTTTTTATATTGATTTTATTAAATAGATTTGAATAGTCCGTGTTAGAAAATTGATAATAATAACTCCTTACTTGTTACTTCGTTCCATTAATAATAATGTATTATGCTTCTTTTTAATTTTCTTCTATAATTTAAACTTTTTATTGGAGCTTATTGTCGTGTTGCCATCTCGTAGATCGTCTCACCCACAACGACGCTTTGACCGGATCTTTGTTTCTTCATGTTGGATTTTAAATTTTGATTAATAAATTTTGATTGTTCGTAAAAAATTCAAATTATCGTTTTAAAAGACGTTATTTATTTTATTATGATTATTCACATCACTCATTTAATTGTTCATCTCCGTTTTTGATTTTTTAATTATCTTTAACAATACACAATTTAGTTACACTTTTGACTCACGCAATCTTGATTTTAATCCCGCTGTCGTTTAAATATAATTACATAAATTTTATAAATATCGACGATTAACTGGTATCAATAATTAAATATAGAATATTTATTTAGATTATGCCAGTATTAACAATTTACAAATTTTATTTATACTGTTAAAAGAAATATTATAAATATATACCAAGTATTCCTTGTTAATAGTTTTATATGTTATAATAAATGTAGTGGCTAAACTGATCATATGACCGTGACCACTAATACAAAAATATAGGTCAATGTCATGCTACAAACCGAAGCCCGATGTAACCTCGTCTGAATCTTACAACAGAATTTAATGCGGCGGCCCGAGCTGTACTCGGGCTTCGGACAACCGCGATTTACGCTCACCCCGAGCTATACTCGGGCTTAGGCTTCAAAGTGTTAAGAAATAACAAATACACTACTATTGTTTCAATTATTTTTACGTTATAAAACTCGTTTTCAACTCGTTGATTTCACAGAATAACTGTAATATAGAATTAGTAATAATAGGGTAAGGTTGCCAATATCGCACCAGTTTTTAATAAATTACTTATAAACTAATCGAATCACAAAAAATTTTGTTGGTAAGCATTTAGTTAAAATGTATGATACTATTACTACAAGTACGATTTTTTATCAAATTTTATGTCCTTGTTTAGTATTTTTTTAAATTATTTACCCATAAGTCTACAAACAGTGCCATTTAGGCAACCGTTTCCCAAATCGCACCATGGGTTGCTAAAATCGCACCACATGTTAAACTACGGGAAAATGAACATGAATCTTATTAACTTTTCATATGTTACTTTATTTATTACTAAAAGAAAATATAACTATCAAAAATAGATCAATTATGAGTAAGAACAGCTTATAGGTAATAACGATAAAAATTAGTTTAAAATGTAAAAATAGTAGTAACAAATTATTACAAAAATGATTTGAACATTAATCAAGCACTTAAAATAATGTAAGAGTAGTCAAAATGTCTATATTACCAACAACATGCGGCTGAAAGTACAATGCCTATGTTTGTTAAGAAACTGTTAACCTACTAAAATTATTTACAACTATTTAAAACTAGAGCCTACTTAAAACCACTGCCGAAGTGCAGTTCTGCCAACTCAAATTAATGCACATAATTTTTAAAACATTAATGAGGGGAAATATATTTAAAATAGCATAATATAAAAGGCGGGTCTAAATCTTACATATTACAATAATTGGAACAGGAGATCATACCTACTAACAATTACATAGCTAAACTAGAAAAATGTTTGGGACTGTTTACATAGGCTTATTAGCTCACTGATCACACACAAAATTTCTCTTCTCCGTTTGAAATCCCCGCACAAAATTCATGAGCCCATTTTTTACAATTTGAACAACTTAACATAGTCGCCACAAAATTTTCTTGGCACAAACAACAGTACCATTCGTCCGGGTCAACCTCAACATTGACAGTTTCAGAAATGTCTGTGTTTTCATTTTCGCTGCTACCCGTTCGGTAGGCCCAGTAGTAGGCCTAACTGCCTGTTTTCTCTTTGAATTTTTTGTTGTATCTTTCGTAGACGTTGAAGGTTGTTTAAGTTTAGGCCGACTATTTTTTCTCATTCTTTTTTCCTCAAGCGTATTTTTATAAGGGCTTGACATCAGTTCTTCAGCTTTTTGGGCGCTCTTTCTCAACCTTTTTCCCTGTCGTTGTGTTGGTTTTGGTAATGGACTTATTTCGTGAACTTTTAACTCTAAGGCTTGTAGACCTAGTAGGGGTATCACTTGCCACTTGCAATTTGGACGTTGAAGGCTCTTCTGGGTTAGGCACATCAACAGTTTCGTCTTTCTTTTCTGATTCCTGTTTCGACAACAAAGAACAAGCTACATCTTCTTCCCTTTGTTCCATGTAACTTAAACTATGTATTTCAGATGGCTGGAAGTCCACATCAGAGAATACATTTCTGTTTACAGGCCATATCCCTGTCGCTTTGAAACCGTTGGCTGCATTAGCCAGAGTTGCAGCTCTGCTGTAAGCCTCAGCAAGTAAAGCTGATACATGGCACTGTTCTAAAGGAGGTTTATTTGTTCTCAACCACCTGGTAACTGCTTCATCGTAGTATACCTGAAATGGTTTAAAATAGCCACATCAAGCGGCTGTAGACGATGAGTAGTGTGGCCTGGTAGCTGCAGTAGGATAACGCCATGAGCTCGAGCTAGCTTTATGGCGCCCAAGTTTTTGGAATGCGTCGAGTGACCATCCAAAACGAGTAAAACTTTTTCTTCTAAAGACGGCTTTACGTGAGCAATAAAATGTTTTAACCATTTCAGAAAGAGCTCGATATTAATATAACCACTTTCAGAAACTTCAACCAAACTTCCTGGCGGTGCGCCGTTGGCAAGCGAAACACTCATTCTCAGTCGTTTATATATGATCATTGGTGGCACGTAATGGCCACTAACGCTAGTACAACACACTATGGTCGTGTTAACACCCCTTTCACCAGATGCTATTGCACCGACCTGATGTTTTCCACGCATTGCTACAACTCTGGGTGATTTTTTTTGAACTGTAGTGAAACCGGATTCATCTACATTGTACAATTTTAGCGCAGTTATTCCATGTTGATCCACTAATTTTTCTAAGACGTCATAAAAATGGTTAACATTTTCTCTGTTAAAACTCCTAGCTCTTGCCACGGAAATGTTGTCGTAAACTTAGAGTTGGATGCCGCTTCATAAATGAGTAGTACCATTTCTTCCCAGCGGTACAATTTTTAATACTAAAAGGTTTAGGGAGATGAGGGTTCATTTCAAGAATTTTGAAGGCTAATTGACGGATATCCTTTGGCGTAAGCCCGAACAAACATTGTTCAAATTGTAAAATAACATCAAATAGTTCATTTTCGGCTTCTTCTGGTAAAGCTGGTTGTCTACCATTTACAGAATTAAGAGCACCACGGTTTATACCACGTTTAACGTCCCCACGAAGATGCCTAATGAAAGTTTTTTTGGAATCCCGTATTTCAAGCAAACAGCATTTAATCCCATTGTTTTCTGATTGAAAACTTTAAGAGCTTGACTCATATCATCAGAAGTCCATTCACCATATTTTCTTTTCTCCATTGCAATAGAAATTCTGTAAAAGAAATTTAAACACAATATCAGAATCAAGTAGCTAAAATCGCACTAGTGCGATTTCGGCAACTCAATCATGGTGCGATTTGGGAGACAACGCTACATTTCTCATTTTAACTTGTCTAACGTAACTGTTCCGACTGGCAAAGAAGTTATAACATTTAATCTACTGGTAAAACTCCATTTTATTCATAAAGTAAATAACACCTAAGATAAATATACTGTAAACTTACCGTCAGCCTTAAATCAACAGCTAAAATATTACTTCTAAACACAACTTTTCAGAAACTACCCGTTTATAAACAAACTACTTGTTAGACCGCTGTACTATTACTGAAACATCATGGCTGTTCCTAGTAGTACCTTACTGCCCTAATAGATGCCGCGCAAAATCAGTCGTTTCCTTTAAATTGGTAGTGGTGCGATTTAGGAGCCGGTGCGATATCGGCAACCTTCCCCTATGTAGTAATAAGTAGAATAACTGTAATAATAAATATGTAGAATAGAATTTTTCTGTACTAAAATTTAGTAAAATTTAGATCGAAGTTATAATAGACTACTGTAACATTACGTAAAGAATGATACAGAAAAATAAATTCTGTTTACGTTTGGTTGTAAAAAATAACATTTATTACTAAAAATATATTCTATATGTCCATTACTTATTTTAGGAAAAAATTAACAAAATGAAAAGAGTTATTTGAAAATATTGTTTACAAATTCATGTTCAAAAATGCATTATAAATTCTCCTAAATAATTATTTTTACTGAATTTATTTATTTTTCTGCTATTCTGAACTGTACTCTTTCATGTGCAAATTACATGTACATGTACTACTAAGTCATGTTCAAAAATGCATTGTAAATTCTCTAAAATGTCTTTTTTATTATAAAAGAAATAATTATTTTTACTGAATTTATTAAATTGTCTGCTATTTGGAACTTTACTCTTTAGAAAACTCACTAGGAGGATGCAGTCCTAACATTTTATTCACATTCAGAGTCAGGGGAAAAACGAAAAAAATATTTTCAATATTGATTGGATAAAGTAATGAAAAATGGAGAATTAAGGAAAAATAATAGTATAACAATATTCCTAACAGATAAAAGGAAAACTTACCTTTTAATATCCTGCGAAAAATTCGAGATGACGTATCAAAATGCAAATCTTAGAAAAATCGTAGAAAACGATAAAATGCTCGGAGCAAGAAACTAATAACATGCACTTGTTCGTTGAGATATTACAAATGGCTACAGCACCGACAAAAGTGTCTTAGCAGTGGCTGTCCCTTCCACAACCAATTATTTGTTCGTACTACGTTAGACGTTCCGGTACGTCTGCCGCTATTACATAGCACCTAATTTGACGTTCCCGAATGTTTGCCGCACTGAACGTGTTAGAAGAAAAAAAAATAAATAATGTAATTAAAATTAAAGGATTAAAACAATGAATGAAAATAATACTATAAATAACTCCAGATTCGTCTGTGTACATTGGCAAAGGGCATACTCCTACAATTCCACTTAGGCCATGCAGTTCAAGTGTCATTTGATTTACTGAAACAGACTCGGTGTTGCTGTCAGAATCACTTATACTTTCTTTTCCGGTGTGAGCGACTGCTTTACTCCAGTCTTCAGGCGTCACCTCAATTACTGCTTCTCGAAACAGCCTTTCTACTTCCTTGACTGTGAATTGTTTGTTTCCCTTTTAACAATTGTTTGCCTTTTAACACTTTTCAGGTTGGACGTTTTTATTAAAATTTACCGAGTATGCTGGCCATTTTTAAACATTTTTGATATTTTATAGCAAATTAATTTTTTGATAGAATTTAATGTATCTTACCTCAAATTAAAGCTCCATTTTTCCTCTTGAAAGAAATTTTTCCACTTGATTTTTTGTAGTTGTTTTAACATTTCTTATATTGATTTTGACCCGAATGAAATTAGGACTTTTTTGAAAAAAAAATGAACCGGAATAAACTACACTGATAAAACTACATATATATATATATATATTCACTAACAAATCAACTATTTACAGATTACTATTTACATATACCTATTTACACTAAAAACAAAATATTAAAAAATTCACATTTGATAATTTTTTTTGGAATGAAACAACTGAAAACACGGGTTCACACAGAAAGGAATTTTACACTTACTGCACTAATATGAAGTGTCTGTCTCTTCTTGCACATTTTTCAGATGATTTCTTCCCTTTTTCTTAGCACACTTTGCATCTCCTTTGCAGTTTTTTTTTACCTTTAGGCACTGGAACTTTTTCTATGAAGTGGTTCCCAGAAAGTCGATTGAGGTGCGCACGGCTAGCACCAGGTCGATCGACAATTTCTTCTGGTACTACCAAATCATTGCTAATAACTTTTAAGAATTCATTTGTGGACATCCATTTCTTTTTATTGTTTCCATATTTTAATGTGTTATATAAAATAGAGGAGTTTACCACACAGATTAGAATTACTGTATTTTCCGGACAATAAGACGCACTTTTTTCCGTAGGAAAGTGACCTAAAAATTACCTTGCGTCTTATGGTCCGAACGCTAGCTATATTTCAGGGTAGATGCTTTCTATAATAATATTTAATACTACCCTACTCTACTTAAACACGTTCAATAACTAGGGATTTCAAAACAAAACATACAATGATATAGGATGTACCGTAGTTTTTAAATTGTATCGTCTTGAAGATTCTAACCATACACAGTAGTTTCTGTATCGATATTACTTACGGTAAATAGCAAAGCATTTTAAAATGTGAAGCATGTTTCGTACTCTTTCGCTTTTAAATTAAAAGTGGTTCAATATGCAAAAGATAATGGCATTCGGGCAGTAGAAAGGCAGTTTTTACCTCCTCCAACAGAAAAAATGATTCGGGAATGGCGGAAACAAGAAAATTTATTACTCAAGGCAGATAATAAGAAACGTACCAGTAAATTTTGAACTCATGCTGTCAAATGGCCTCAACTTGAAGCACAATTGAAAAATTGGATTATCAATTACTATTAGACTAACCATGTTGCCTGAATCTGATTGTCTACCTGGTTTGACAATGCAGTATGTCAGTTCAGGTAGACAGTCCGACACGATGTCATCTACACAAACTAGCAACATGGATAGTAACACCCCCCCCCCATTACCCATCTATTTTTCAAAATTCTAAAAATTCTACCACAACTTTGGCCAATTGATATTTCATGTTAACGTATCTGTACTAAGTTTTTTACGCTGAATAAAACGATAGTTTGCCCGAGCCGAACGATCGTGTGGTTACCGAGATAGCAAGGGTTCAGAATATTGTTAATAAATCAAAATTCAAATAACGTATGAATTTGAAATTTCGTACACGCTGTAAGAATATAATTGTCTATGTCGTGTTAACATTTCAAACTTTTCGGTCAAATATTTATCGAGTTACACGCCTCTAAACGCATGAAATTTGTTGCAGTATCAAAAAAAACCGAATCTTTTTATCTTCCAACCTCGTATGGCAACTTTTAAACAACATTAAAAATATAGGACTATTATAAATCAACGCAGAAAAAAATGAGTTAAATTACATTAAATAATTAATTACATTAATAAATTATATGCTTTCTAGATGTGCAATGGTTTTAAGAAGATCATATGGGTTGTTTTTTTTTCAAAATTCTAAGAGCGCATCTAGAGGGTAAGAGGGTTGTGCACGATCTTAATTTGTGAAAACATTAGTCAGTGTATTTAGGAAGTAGTGGTTTTCGGTTGCTATAAATTTTATACATTTTCTACGGACACCTGTATCAAATATAAAGTATGTTGAAATCCGACTCATAGTTATGGAGATGCAAGGGTTCAAACTCGGGTGTCTATGATTATGAAACCGATAGTAGTAATTTACGTACTTACAGTTTCTGTATCCATGTTTTTTTGTAAATTTACGACTATAAAATAATTATATAAATTGTATCTTCTGTACTTGCTGTTTTTCAAATAAAGAAATCACATCACCTGTATTAAAAAACTAATTAAAATCAGTCAAAATAATTTTTAGATAATTTATGCCTTGAAAAACAAAGGTGCGTCTTATCGTCCGATGCGTCTTATCGTCCGAAAAATACGGTATGTGGAACATCAATTTGCACCACCATTTTAAGCTTTTATGGTTGAAGGCCCCATAAGACGTGTGCTGGTCTGATAGGTGTACACCATATTTTCCTTGATTATAATCAAGAACACAAGCTGGTTTAATTTGCTCTTTATTTCTTTTATTTTGAAAAGTAACCATCGTGACCTGGTGTCTTGTGGTTATCTTAAATACCTTGGCTTTGTCATTCCAACACAATGCAAGCAAGTTGCATTTATGTCTATAAACCAGTTCAGCATACTAGACAGCCTGAGGCCTATTACTTTGACAAGTTCCAACCAAGGCAGTGTTATGCTGTTCCAAATAAGTTGCCAAGGATGTACTTGTATAAAATCGTTCTGTATACAGGTATAACCTTTACCATTCAATTCTCCAAGCAGGGAAGACACTAAATCTTGAGAAACATGTACTTCATCTGTGTACACATCAAAGGACCAAATGTAACCAGTTTCAGATTCTGACAACATAAATAGTTTTATGCCATCTCGCTCAGTTTTTTTGGCATATATTGTTTGAAATATAATCTCCCTCTAAATTTGCACATTCCTTCATCAATTGTTACTCCCTAGAATGGCACAAGGGCTGATATGAAAAATGCAAATTTTTCAGGAGAAATTAAAAACGTTTATTAAATTTTGTAGCTCTAAAGTAAAAAGTTGTTTTTATTACATTCAATCTGCCAAACTTACTCTTTCCATTAAACCTATGGTTTCCCTGCTTTTTAACATTATTGTTTAATAATTAATTAGAAAAGTTGAGATGTGAGATATGGGTCTTTTTACCAGGCAAGCGCCATATTGGATTTCTTAAATATGCCCTTTTGCCAGACAGAAGTCTTCTCATTGGTCCTTTTGCCAATCCGTGGATGTACAAGTGCCCTTTTTTCACCTTAATTAAAGGAACATAGAAAACTAAATAAAGTTAACAAATTATTTGAGTTAATAGACAAGGAAAGATAATTACCTTTATTATTTAATTTACATTAAATATGCAGCTATCCACTAAATAAAATGTTTAAGTACAGACTTATTCTAATAAATTTTCTTCTTATCCAAATGATACATTTTAACTTACAGCTAGAACCTACACCTACAGCTACACCTAAAATATATTCCAAAAACAAACTTGTTTATTTTTTTTCTTATTCTAATTATACATTTTAACCTATATCTATTGGTCTATACCTACATAATTTTTCAAATACAAACTTATTCTAATAATTTTTTTTTAATCTGATTATTTATTCTATGTTGTGTTCAGAATCCGTCTAAATAATCCACTAAATAAAATGTTTAAGTACAGACTTATTCTAATAAATTTTCTTTTTATCCAAATGAAACATTTTAACTTACAGCTAGAACCTACACCTACAGCTACACCTAAAATATCTTCCAAAAACAAACTTTTTATTTTTTTCTTATTCTAATTATACATTTTAACCTATATCTATTGTTCTACACCTACATAATTTTTTCAAATACAAACTTATTCTAATAATTTTTTTTTAATCTGATTGTTTATTCTACGAGGGTAGGCTGATAAGTAATGCACACATGCTTGTAGAAGACGAACAAAAAGAAATAGCAAGATGGGGTAAATAACAAATTAAAGTACAAATCTTAACCTACCAAATTATCTATTTATTTTTCAATATAGTCACCGTTAAGCATTACACATTTCTCCCAACGTTTAACAAGTTTTTTCATTCCGTCACTGAAAAATTCTTCCGACTTTCCTCGAACCCAGGACGCAATAGCTGCCTTCACCTCATTGTCCGAGCTGTAATGATTACCCTTAAGGTCTCTCTTCAGTAGAGGAAAAAAATAAAAATCGCAAGGCGCAAGGTCGGGAGAATACGGAGGGTGTAAAATTGGTTGAAACTTCAGGTTTCTCAGAGCCTCTCCAGTTGCACGCGAAGTGTGTGGACGAGCATTGTCGTGTTGCAAAATTATTGGCGCCAGGTTGCCTCTAACACGACAAACTCGACGTCGGAGGTGTTTCAGAGTCTGTATATACTGAGCAGAATTTACCGTTGCCCCTCGTTCCAGATAATCAGTCACATAAACTCGGCGAGCATCCCAAAACACAGTCAAAAGAATTTTTTTTGCGGACGGTTGTGTTTTGAACTTTTTCACAACAGGAGAATGTGGATGACGATATTCAGCGCTCTGCCTTTTTTCTTCGGGATCGTAATGATGAACCCATGACTCGTCCCCCGTCACAATATTCAAAAGAAAGTCGTCTCCTTCGTCACGGTAGCGCTTCAAAAGTTGTTCACAGCATTCCAATCGACGCTGTTTATTCTCGTCTGTCAGACGGCGTGGTACCCATCGTGCACAGATTTTACGGTATCCCAATTGTTCAATAATGAAGCCAACACGTTCCTTAGATATTCCAATTTGGTTTGCGATACGCTGTTGAGTGATTCGCCGGTCATTTTGAATCAAATCATCGATGAGTTTGCGACGATTATCGTCTGAGGCAGTGATTGGTCGTCCACTGCGTGTTTTGTCAACAATTAAGGCTTTTCCAGGTTGGCAATCACGAAATTTTATTACCCAACGATTCACAGTAGACCTATCAACAGTATCGTCACAATAAACAGCCTTTAAACGACGATAAATCTCACTAGGATTCACTTTCTCAGCAGTTAAAAATTCGATAACAGCGCGTTGTTTAATTCTCGTTGACATAGCACCAGAACACGACGCCATACTTCCACTACTCAAAACAAACTGAATGAAAGCAACGCCTTCAAACTGCGCAGGCTTGTAGAGGAGAAATAGTACTTCCACATGCCACCAGGCGCGCTACTGAAGTTTATTTAGTTGTCTTCTACAAGCATGTGTGCATTACTTATCAGCCTACCCTCGTATGTCGTCTTCAGAATCCGTCTCAGGAAGTAAGTCCGGGACGTTGGGTTTTGTTGGAAGCAATGTGTATTCTGTGTGATATCTTGCTGGAATGACATTGGTGTCGCAAAGTTTTTTTAAGTCTCTATATTTTGCACATGATATGGCCACTCGTGAGGAATACACACTCTTCAAATGTGATAAAGCAGGAATTCTTCCTCTAACTAATTTTCTTTGAATTGCTGCGGTGATTTCATCCCCCTCCGTACCTAACATTGAAAACTTAATGTGCAGAAGCTGTGGATTACTTTTATTCAAAGAAATCCTCTTCACCTTGCTAATGTGTACCGCTTCACCAGCTGTTGTCCTAATTATTGGATTCCCTGCATACGTTTTCCAATCCATGAAATCTTTATGATTAAGCACATGCACAATATATGGCTTTGGATTGTGCCTAGCATTGCCAACA
This sequence comes from Catonia carolina, assembly GCA_035578175.1. Classification (NCBI taxonomy): domain Eukaryota; kingdom Metazoa; phylum Arthropoda; class Insecta; order Hemiptera; family Achilidae; genus Catonia; species Catonia carolina. The sequence goes on along the minus strand of JAQMRL010000001.1, from coordinate 62,488,076 downwards.
ATAGTAGCCCATTCACTAGGTGCCCAAACAGCTAAATTTTTAGAGAATGTATCAATTGTTGAATGAGAATCTACGGGCATTTCTGTGTGGCCTGGAATAAGGTAATTTATAGCAATTGATACAACATTCTGTGATTCTTGTAGAAAACTTTTTAACGCAAAAATTATTATCAGATTTTTATTTTGCCCTGGGCATGAATCACAATATAATGATAGATGTTTTATGGTACCTCGCTGATCAACTTCTTTCAGATACATAGTCAAAATAGAACAGATTTCATTCGCACCCCGTTTTCCATCTGTTTCCCCCCAAATATAGCAATAACCTTCTTGAGTCCCACTTTCATACATTGTCAAATTAAATACACTGTATTTTCTCGAATAGTACAATAATAAGTTATTCTTATTCTGAGGCGTGTTAAGCACCTTTTGTAAATCAAAAGAAACACATAAATAATCATCCTCATTTTTTGATTTAATTTGATCGGCTTTGAAGATTGTACTATATGCCAACTTTTCATTTAAATGTAATTGAAATTGTTTTTTTGTTCCTCAGTTTTTTTCTGAAGACTCATATTTTAAACACACTAAACATTTATCTTTCTTGGGTCTGTGGAAACCAAGATTAAATTTATTTTTAAAGACACCTTTAAAAACTTTGAAGCTGACAGATTTTTTATTGTTAGCCTTGCATTCTTTTACATAAAATCTGTGGACATTAGATATATTTTTTAACGTTCCATCAATATACTTTCTAGATGACTTTGCTCTACAGTAGTGGGAAGGTACCTGTAGGGCTGGTAATTTCATAATAAAGTCTTCTACTTCCATTATTAGTTCTATCTCAGTTTTATTTTTTGGAGCATGCTTGCCCCTTTTATCAGGTTGAGAAGTACCTATTCCTGACATGTTTTGTTCAGTGTACCGTATTAATTTGTCCCCTATCCTTAACGTTGATAAAAAGAATCTTTTGCAGACCCTTTGTTTGTCCCCATTAAAAGGTAAGAAATATCGTCTAGTTATTTGTTTTATATCAGATTTTGAATTTACGTTACGCTTCTTAATTGAATTGAATTGAATTCCATATTACACAGAATGAAATCCCTTTTCTGAACCCCTGTAAGGGTCCTGAAAGATTCATAAATGATCAAACGATCGTCTTCTGAGGCAGTGTTGCACACTGACTCTTTTGAGCATGTTTTGCTATTTTTGCATGGATTTGGTAAGGGTGGCTTTGATTGTACAGTTTTACCTTTACGTGTTTGATATTCCTCACCCATACATCGAAGTTTCTTACTTTTTTCTCGTAATTTATTACCCCTATCCTCTATTTTTCTTTTCCTTCCTTCACTTGCCACAGAAAAAATACTATCATCAATTACTGTATTATCAATAGTAGGTACACTGTTAATAACATCAGCTAATTCATTTTCATTGATATTTGAGTCTATTTCAATAACAACAACATTGCAATTCTTACCAGATTCACCAGAACTTACTGCATTTGTTGAAATATTGTTGGTTGTTGATTCTAGTAAGTCTTGCATGGATGAATTTGCTATTATAACTTCATCAATCAAATCCGCTGCTGTAGACTGCTGCATGTTAGTAATTTGAGGCTGAGAGTCTTCCTCAGATCCAGGGTTATTAACTACTACTGCTTCCTTCGCCATTTCTACAAGAAGTTCTGTACGACCTCTTGGCTGCCTGAAAAAAAAAAAATTTAGTTAGAAATAAATTTCTAAAACTTAGCTATTACTGTGACAAAAACATTTTTTTTAATAAACATAATTAACACATTAAATCTAACAATAATTAAATTTTCAACCAAAATTGTTCACATTAATAAGAAACAAACAGGCCTCATTGCAATTTTTGTTAAGGCAATGATAGGCAAGATGATAGTTGCAAATTAGACTTATTTATTACTCAAGTTGTTCATTGTTATTAATGAACTGTTATACTGCATTCTACAACACATTTTTAAATGATCAAAATATAAATAATGTTAGTCACTAATTATTACTGATTACAGTAATTTCTGTAAAAATCTAACCTCGTTATATTAACTTACTGCTCGGAATTTTAAAGTATAGTAAATTGCTGCATTATTTTATCAGTCTAAGAACTGTAATAAATCAAAATAACGATTTATTGACAGTAAGTATTGCATCATTTTATTTAACAGAACACAATTATGTATTACGTACGATTCGTACCGCACACTTTTTGAGGTTAGGTATTCCAACTTTGTATTTTTATTATTTTTACTGCAGTATTCCCTCTCCAATCAATTTAATTATTCATCTAAATGAATTTTAAGATTATAAGAAAATAAAGAATCAACTTACCAACTATTTTTAATCATATTTTTGGAAAGAATTTCACTCTGCATCTTCCTTGTAATGTGAACTAAACAAAACAGTTTCTTCGACATAAACATTCAGTTTGGCGGTAATTGAGGGAACAGCTGTAACGTGCATGGATACCAACCCTTGTAAAAAAGACAAGTTAGTAAAATATAATAGTTTTATTCATAAAAGTTTAGCAAAAACGTAACAGCATAGCTGTAGTGTTTGGGCTTACAATAGTGTTCTTATGAGTATCAGCCCTTTTGCCGGGATGGATTATTTATGTGGGTCCTAAAATTCAAACTTTCTTCTTAATTTAAAAGCAAACCAATAGATATTAACGTCTGTCCTTTTGCCAGACTGTGTAGGAACCGTATACAAAGAAATACAGTAAAAAAACCTAAAATTATAAAATTGTATTATATCGGCCCTTTTGCCATTCTAGGGACGAATTGTTACGCGCTCTGATGGTGTGTATGATTTTTTAAATATTTTTTTACCGTCTGAACAAGTGGTCTCACTTTATGCAGTCTGTCGTAGCCAGGTTCACCTCTATTTTTTTAAGCAAAGTATCATCATTTATGTGTACATTATACAATATATTTAGGAATCTGTCCCTGCTCATTGTATTTGGGCAAAAGTTGCACAAGACACCAGGGTTATTTGACCAGTGATCAGTTATACATGGTTTCTCTCTGAAACCCATTTGTAAAATAATACCAATACATTTTTTAGTGTCATCTATTGTAACAGTTTTCCACAAGTTGATTTGACTATGTGGTTTAATTTTATTTTGTGCCCTAAGTTTTCTTATTTTTTGACGAGCATACAAATTAGCGTGCTCTTTTATATGGCATAAACAATCATTGTCAATAAAATTATAAAAAAAAATCTAAAATATTGCTATCACCATCTAATTCTACTTTATCAGTTATACCTGATCGGCCTGTGTACACATCAGTATCTGGTATTTTGTCTATTTCAGTCCAGCCTTCCTCTAAATCAGTTTGACGCATTCTGCGCCCTCTGTTATTACCTCCGCTCCCTCTGACTAAGTTTACCTGTGCTTATGGTTCAACCTCTACCTCTACACCTACCTCTTACAACTTGTAGTGCTGGTCGCTGGAGTACAGGTTCCAGTCCATCACCAGCTCCTAATTCAGGTGCTGGTTGCTGGATTTCATTAGCCACTTACTGAGGTGGTAATAATGGGACTAAAGGTTCTAAGCACACTTCCATTGTAGGCTTTGGGCCTTCAAGATTATCTTCTTCTACCTCTTCAGGTTCTGAAACAATTAGACACACAAATATTAGTAGTCCCTGAAAAATACCGATTTGAAATACAAAAGTAATAAATGTGCTATACTTATTATTTAGTAGGTTATCTACACAATATACAAGGAAGTGATGAAAGTGTCAAATACAGGTGATATTGGTACGGTATATATATTATATATTGGTAATGCTAAAAAACTAATTTTTTTCCAAATTTCATTACTACTATTAGTACAGCAAAACTATGTTTGGGATATAAAAAAATAAAGTAATATGTATTTGCATGCATTCCAAACAATCTACTGGTCAAACTCATTTCTGTGCAAGTTTGTAAAAATGCAGATATAACAAAAAAAAAATTCCTTACCTGAATATTCTTCCTGTATATAATCCAGGTCTTCATCGGTATCGTCTACATCCAAACATAATCACTTTCACCCCATTTCATCCATCAATTCACGAATAATTTGGTCATCTCTGAGCGACATTTTTACTGATTTTAGGTTAGACGCACTACTTTTTGACTTGTAAACAACACATCGTGAAACGAGTGGTAGACTACGTAATTGAGTTTAAAACAGCGCTTTAGCGATTGAAATTGAAACTAAAAGTATTAAAAAGTGTTCACAACACTAGAAAACCTGTATAAAACCGTTTGTATTTATTATTTATTATTTATTTAGAGGTAGAGGTGTAAAAGACACTAATCAGAGTTATCTCCTCTGAAAGTAATGAATTTCATTGTACAGCCAGACCCTGTGGTGAATGAAGTGAAGGTGTCATTTACAGAGTGGAAAATATGTGCTTTTCAGACGGCCCGGCATGCTGATAAGCGTACTTTTCTATTCAGTGAGGAAGGCAATGGTAAACCACCTCACTCCTCGTTTTACTTAGTAAAACCTCTAGAGGTTCAAACCAGCCTTTCGGCTGTTGACTCTAACAACAACAACATGTATTTATTGCACAACATGTGAAAGTCAACCCCGTACGATTACGAGGTCCACACTGTAGTGAAGTTTCGTGAACCCGTAAATTTATGGCCTTACCACTGAAAGTGTTAACCTGCACTCAAATTAACTGTATTGCATTAAACTGGTGAAGATAAGGTGGCAACCAAATAACTCGATGACCATTCTGTTGGGCTAATTCATCAATCTCATACCTCTTTTCCGGTCTATGTACTTTAATTATGTCCAGTAGCTGGCACTTAGTCATTTTTTCTTTAAACGGAATATTTTTTTTCTGTAACCAACAAATTATTTCAGCCTTTAAAGAGGTTTGATTGGGAGTTTTATTTACTTAACGAAATGATATGGAGCTTTGTCCATCACTATGACCCAATTCTGCAGTATGTTTTCTAACAGTCAAAAATAAATTTTTATAATGCATCCTGCAGTTTGAAATATTTCTATTTCATATAATGAATTAATATAATAATTCCACTAACCTTCTTTTTATTAAAAAGAAGGTTAGTAAAATTATTATATTAATTTTCTAACAGTGTATGAAACCTCTGTTTGAAAACAAACGCATTCATTTCTGTGTGATAATCCCCCTTTTTTTAGATGTAAATAACATTACAACATCTGGTACAAATCCGTTGCTTGTGCCAACATGAACTATAATTATTTGTCCACCTTTACCGGAAGGCTCTTTTCTGCAACTGTCTTTTGCGTCATCCATGATTTTGATGTAACATGCCCTGCATTGACTCATGTCTTGTCCAAAAATACTACCTTCGATAAATCGTATTTACATATTTCACGTAAAAAGTTGTATCTCATAGATGTGATGCCCGCCCGTTCCATCAGAAACTTCCTGTTGTTTATTTTTTTCCACCTGAACCCAAGTTTACGTATTACTTTCCACAAAGTAGTCATTTTGCCTTTAAAAATACCTCTTTCTCCCAAAGTACATAAAATCTCGTTGACTGTCGGATGTTTACCACTTTTGTATATTTCACAAATTACATTCCAGATGGTCATTTCATCAAACGTATCAAGTGTCTTGTTAGAAAGTTTTCAGACAGATTTTCGGCTTATCTGTAATGCATCAGAAACCTGTTCAGTTACCTTCTGCACTGAAAGAAGAGGACCAGTATTTTCATTTTCTTTTTGAAAATAGTCCCTTAACCGTTTTATAAAAACGCGACCTAGCAATTTAAATGCAGAACCTTGACCTACTTTTCTTTCTCTACCACAATTACCCATTTCAATTAATTTAAAGCATCTACAATTTAATCTATAATAAAGTAATTGAAACAGAATGATATAAAATATAATGAAATAAATGAATAAATTATAATAAAATAGAAATAAATTATAATAAACAATAATTGAAATAAAATTATATAAAATTTTGCCGGCCGCATTGGCGCAGTTGGTAACGTGCTCGCCTCTCATCATGCGGTCCTGGGTTCGAATCCCTCTCAGGCACGGCATATTTTCATACGTTACAAAAAAAAATCATTTCATCCTCCATTGTAATCAGTTACACCTCAACGTCGTCGCTAATGATCGTTGCAGTTGATGCGACGTTAAATAAATAAATAAATATATAAAATTTAATGGAATAAATAAATTAAATGTGTAATAAAATAGAAATAAATGAATAAAATATAATAAACAGTAACTAAATTAGAATGATATAAAATATAATTAAATAAAGGAATAAAAATATAATGAATAAATTACAATAAAATAGAAATCACAATAGACCTACAGTATTATAATAGAAACAAAAAATGTATTAAGAGATGCCAGTATACTCTGTTCAACCTGTTCTCAGCAAGCAATGAGAAAGAGTGGGAAGAGAATATTGTTGGAAGTACACACGTAGAAGTTGGAGGGGCGGTGGCTTTGGTAGTAGTGGTGGGGGCTCACGTTGCTAACCAAAGCAAAAGTAGTTGGCGGAGTAGGGGAAATTCTGTGAGAGAAGTTATAGTGAATGGATTATAGACATAAACATAAAGCACAACTTCAGTACCTACCATTGGCAATGGAAAAATCTACGCTAATGTGAAAAAAAGAACCATGCACAATCCATTTTTGGTACTCTGCAGGATACTGTTTTCCATGATTCAGACTCGCATGATGAATAGGACTATTTTATGTGTCTGGTAGATAAAAAAAATAATGACACATTATTTTTCGTTAATATTATTTTTATGGTTACCGCAGTGCTTATAAAATAGTGACAGAACTTTGTGTAGAAATTTTCCTGACGCTCAAGAATCAGAACATATTTTCACCTGAGCAGTTGCTTAAATTATCTGCTGTTCTTTGAGTTGTCAGACTGACATTGGTTATTACAGACCAGTTTTATGATTGTGAACTAAAATGTATTTATTATATAAATTATAATGTGAATACCTTGTAATATAACATTATTTATGTTTTATATCTGTTGCAGAACGAAAAACCGATGAAGTAACTAATGTCATTGAAAATTTGTCTCTATAAACCTAAATAAAGTTTTTTTTAAAAATAAATTGTGTTTGTCATTACCAACCAACCTCTGCCAATATCTGCTGGTATTGTTTATTATTTACTGCCAACTAAATTTAGCTTACTGTAGTGGCATAATTTAATGGTTTTCAGCCATGTTTCGTTTTAATGAATGTTGAAAACTACTCAGCGAACAAACCAGGCACAATCAGATCACCGCACCGTTTTGACAGCAGGCACACAACTGATCTGTTTTCATGTTTAGTCACTGACCGTGGAAATATGCACTAGAAAGGTTGAACTGGTATTGTAAAGATTCGTTTCCGCAAAAAGATGTGCTATTGACCTGAATTAGGGAAAAAATCTGTGTTATTGAGGTTTTAAAATAATAATAGTTGTACTAAGGAGGGACGTACCTTTAACATTAAATGTTATTACTATTTCAGAGGGATTAGAAAAATGTTTGTTTTATCAAGGAAGTCTTGCTATCAAGGGTCTACTGTACACCCATCATTATAAAAAATTTTAAACATTCACAATAAAGCCAAAACTGTTAAATAATAGACTAATAATGATAGGATTTAATTAGTAAAGCGTCCAATTCAAAAATTTAGTGTGGAAAAATATAAATTTCTTACCCAGCTATTTGTATTTTTCTTGGTCGATCTTTTATGAACAGGACCATTGTTCAAAAGGTCATTACAGAACCTTGTTAACCCAGATCAACTGGGGCTGGGGTTGATCTGAGTTTAAAAAATCTGGGTTGTGCTGAGAATGAGGTAAAAACGATAAAAAAGAACATGTAGGGGAACCCGGGGCAGAATGGGGTACCAAGTTAAAAATATATTTTAAAAATACTAAAGGTTAATTAATAAATTGCTGCATTTTTTCTTTGAACATATCGCTGTTGAGAACCAGAATCTAGTGAAAACATCTAAATTTTTCAGTTGAAAAAACTGTTTTAAAAATTTATGTTTTGTTTCGAAGCAATGAAACTTGGTAACAGCATAAAAATTAAAAATGCATTATAAAAGAACTCAAAAATTAACAATTTTTACCTTGCTGATGAATTCTTAATAAAATTTTCATTGTAAAGCAATACTTAGTGGGGGACAATGCAAATTAATGGTGAAACCAGTTCTTGAAGTTGTTGCATTCCATCCAACTAGATTTTTGATTATAACAATGAAGCGACACACTTTTATTCTTAAAACAATGAGGAGTTTTTGATTTTCCAATCACCAGTAATTTTAATTTATGGAATCCTGTTGCATTGGAGCATGTCAGTACTGTCACCCGTTCTTTTGATGCCTTTCGACCTGGAGCTTGTTTTTTGTTCTGCATCGCAAGTGTACGTAAAGGTAGACACTTCCAGTACCACCTGATCTTGCCCGCATTATATTTGTCTGTGGTCCAGATTCTCTTTTTCAATAAATAATTCCTTTGGAAACATATCGGCAGCTTCATTATCAACACTACCTAAGTTTTTCTTCTTGAATTGCCAACTCGTGAACGCCATAACAATTTTTAAACCGAGTTAGCCATCTGGAAGACATTTTAAATTTCCCCTCCAAGGCTAGCGCATTATGAAAATATTTTGCCTGTTTGGCGCTCATAAGACCAGATGTTGGATCACACTTGGTTTGTTTCTGGTTGAACCACACATCGCTTAATCCAAGTTTTCATAGTTGATAAGTTTTCATAGGTGGATCTTTATTGATTTTTCTTTTCAATGATAATAATATCATTAAAATCCAAATTATAATTATTTGGAGAAAAACTTATTTAATCTTTCTTTTTGTCTCTTAATGTCCCTGACAGTAGTTTCCCCTATACCAAACTCTCCAGCTAACTTGTTTGTCAACTCCCCTTTTTGTAATCGAATGGAAGTACTTGATCATAAATAATATTTATTAAATTATGTGTACAGTAATCATGTTCCATAAAACCAGTGGGAAAAACGGTCTTGAGTTTGGAATCTCTTCAATCCTGGTGAATAGGGTTGTAAGCTCTTCAAATGTCATTGCTTGTTCACTAGCAATTCTTTTGAGATGTTATCTGGTCGAACGGATTCCCGCTTCCCACAGTCCTTCGAAGTGAGGCGCTGCTGGCGGGTTTAAGTGCCAATTTATACTTTGATGAGCTAATCAGCTTGCAATTCCCTCTTGGTCGTTCTTAAGGAAGTGAAACAGACCAATCAAGTATCTTGAAGCTCCCACAAAGTTTTGCCACAATCCGTAAAGACATGAGGGCATAATCCTCTATGGGTCACAAATTGTTAAAATGCTGCTAAAAATGGTTCAGTTGTCAAGTCTGAGACAGCTTCAATATGGACCGCCTTTGTTTAAAGGCGTATAAACAAACATACATAAGGCTTAGTGATTCTTTGCATTTCATAATATTGATTGTTTAATCTGAAAAGGACCACAATAGTCAATTCCAACATTTTTGAAAGGCCGGCTTGGGCATACTCGTGATGAAGGAAGGTTTCCCATTTGAGGTTGAAGATTAGCAGCATGATGCTTGAAGCAAGTTAGGCACTTTGAGAGTCTGGACCTGATTGCACTTCTTCCAGAAATGATCCAGTATCGACGTTGGAAGTAATGCTTGAAGAGCTTGAGATCCTACATGAACATCATAGCTCTTGTGGAATTGATGAATCAGAAGATCGGTGCAGTGACTTCTTCGGAAGAACTATTGGTTGTTTAGTTTGAGCAGGCAGGTCAGCATGGGGTAAACTACCCCCCACCCTAAGGAAACCCAATGAAGTCAATAAAAGGGTAAGCTTTTGGAGGAACGCTGAAACATTCTTGCCCACTTGACGGGCTTTTATATCTGACTTAAAATGTTGATGTTGAATTTCTTTAATCCAAAAATTTAAAGTTTTGAGCAATTCTTCACTTGTAAGGCTGGATTTCATTCGCTTGCCGGTCTGAAGGGTGCTGATAAAGTGGAAACACCAGGCTGTTATTCTAATAAGCCAGGAAAAGGATGAGACCTTGTGAAGCAAATTCGTAATTAAGGGTCCTAAGTCTTTACTCTTTGCGCTTATAACCATAGCAGATGGTTTACGTTTTTCAAGGCTGTCTATAGTGTTCAGATCAATTTTTTGTGAAGGCCATTGTTGTTGGGTGTTGTGTAGGCAATGCAGGTCCTGACCACCATAAAGCGTTGCAAACCTAATCTTCTGGATAAACCACATGAAGTGTGATCAGCAGGATTATCTTCAGATGACACGTGGTTCCATGATTTAGGCGATGATAGATCAAGTATTTCACCACTCGATTAGCTATGAATGTTTTGAGTTGATGTGGTGGAGTGAGTTTTCAACAAGGACATTACCTACCGTTTTTGTGTCTAAACAAATGAATTTCTTTGAACCTAAGTTTGTTTGATAATATCTCATGCGTGACTTGAAAAGTCAAGCATCAAAGCTCTAGCCGAGGTATAGACACTGATTCTAATGGAGCAACCTTAGATTTTACAATTAATAATGATGATCTAATGGTAAAACATTAGTCTTGTACTAAACGATAGATGACTGTGCCATACCCCTTTTCTGAAGCGTCCGAAAATTCGGCGATAGAATAACTGACGTGCTCTTGACTGAATACAATCAGTCAATTTTTATTTCTGACGGTTTCTAGCCTAGTTGCTATCCTCCGCCACTACTTTTCTAGATATGATGAAACAGGATAATCCCAGTCTAGGCCGAATAGCAAAGCAGCTGGAGTCGGCATTTTCTTTGCATAATAACTGGGGTTAAACATCCCGAGGGTCGAAAATTGTGCAATCTGAGAAAGAATGGATCGTTTAGTAGGTGTTGCAGTGGTTAGCTCTATTTTGTAAGAGAAAATATGTGATGAAGGTGTCCATTGTAGCCCCAATATTTTCATTATATATTGACTCTTTAAGTCTAGAGCCATTGATGATTCTGTGAATTATTTTGGAGTGTCTTTTAGCAAAGCAGGGTTGTTACTATTGTAACCGAACGGGGTGGGGGTCAGGTTTGACTCACAGCAATAAAACCACCTACTTTAAATTTGTCTTAACTATATTTATTTTAACTATCTTATCCTAACTATCTATTAACCGAATATATCTAACTATATAAGGTAGAGGGCCCAAATTCCGTCCCCCAGTCATATTTTCAGCTGTAGGGGCCAAATGAAATGTAAAATCAATCTGAAATTTAGTGTATGTATTGCTTAGTCATTGTTTCCTTGACACATCTCTCTCTGAAATCGAATATTTTGCCAAACAATTTAAAAAAAATTATTTATAATTCTTTACATACATAATTTGTCACAGAAAGTGTTCCTAATTCCGCCCCCCTAGGGTTTTGTGGGGAAAAGGTGATTAATTAACAATTCCAATGGTTATCTATGAATTAAAATGATTATTTATTAATTATAAACAGATAGTTAATATAAAACAAATATGGTTAATATAAAATGAAAGAAACATATAAATAACTTATTAATTTAGCCATCCAAACAAATATCACAAATAAATTTTATTCGGTCTTTAGTTTGATTACAGTTTTCGTGGTGCCACTGAAAACATTTTGTGCAACAAATCCATTTTTCACCAGATTTGTCGGACGAATAATTCTTTCCGCAGACAGGACACTGAGCGTCATCGTTATCACTGTCCTCATTGTCGGTGGAGACGTAATCAATGGCATCACTGCATTCACTTTCACTTGATGATTCAGTTTTCTTCTTGGGTCCAGTTCGTTTAATTTTCTTAGACAATGACGACTCAAGTCTCTTATGGGCCGTGATTTGTTTCGTGCTTACCGTAGAAGCAGATGAAGAGCTTGTTGAAGGATTATAATTACTTTGTGATGCAGGGGTCTTAGGCAATGACGATGAAAGTCTCTTACGAGCAGGAGAATTTTTCTTGGCAAAGGCCTCTTCAATTTTTGTTTTGTGTGGAAGCTTGTCACACGAATAGCAGATCCTCTCCTAGCAGATGTTGAAGTCTGGATGACTGGCACCGCCTTGATTTGTTGCGGGCTGACCGTAAAAGTAGAAGCAGTGCTTGTAGAAGGATTAGAATCCGTTTGTGTTGCAGGGGTCTCATTTACTGAGTTTGATTGAATGTGTGCCACAAAATCCACTTCACTGAATATGTTAGGGTTGTAAGGAATTATGCCAGTTTTACGAAAACCGTTGACAGCCGTTTCCATAGTCGCGGCTTTTACATACCCTTCATTAATAAAATCAAATAGAACAGTTGACAAATTATTTAGGTCTTGCGAGTAAGGCGGCCTACGTTGACGGTGACGCGCGTTTGACGTCAAAGGCAGATTAAATATCGGACCAATCAGAGTCTAGTATTCTCCACCAATGAAAAATCTCCAAATCTAGCCAATCAGATGTCTTCTTATGCGTTAATTTGATTGGTTATTATTGTCCAATCAGAGAGCTTATTGTAATTTACTACGTCATCCGATATGAACCAATGAAATCGTTTCATTCAGTATTACGTCATTTGTCATAATGGACTTCCTGATTGGTCCGGAACTGTTCCTGCGCGTGACGCCGACTTACATTTTTACATAAGATCCGCCCATTGTCACCGCCCAGTTAACGATACAGCCGAATATTACAGAATAACGTCTACTGAAATGCTATAAGTTCCAGAATTAAAACACCTACCAAAAAAAATTTAAAATTGTTAGAGATCTTCCGGGTTCGCAATGATTATGGCATTATTTTATGTAACAGCAGTATATTTACAGCTGCTTTTTCCAGTATGAAATAAAAAAAGCCATGTGAAGGAAGCAAGAAAATAGATTGGGTTGTCACATACAAGCTTGCTCAAACTTAACAAATTATTTTGTCGGCTACCATGCAAACACTACTATACGAACGCAACACATTGTGATTTTGTCACTGTGTATTAAGGCCAATTCTAATAAGGACGACAATGCCGTTTTTTTGTCAGAAATGTCAGTAGAATCGCCAGCATTGTCAAAATGAATTTTAGAACATACTTGATCTATACCTTGTTAGAGCAACATACAATTTGTGCCGTTTTGACGACAAACCGTCACATTAAAAACGGTTAACGATATGAAATATTTTTGGGCGATATTTTTCAACATTTCTCTGCGTTGATTCGTAGTTTGTTTCATAATTTTTTTTTATGATGGGAAAATTTAGTATTGCCTATAACAGGCAGTTAAACTTTAAATATTTTTTAAAATTTCATTTGCTTCTTCTACGGCTACATTTATAGTTCTGTTTTTTCACTAGAGAAGTTAAATTAAACTAAATCATATTAAGTACAGAAGAGGTACTGGTGAAAGAAAAACTGTTATGAGCTTCTTCCAACGACAGTAGATTATTATACAGTTAGACCTTGCAGTGAATATTAAAAGCGCATTTGCAAGATGCAATCTGAAAGATTTTTAAAAGGCCTCCTATGCTCATGAAAACACTTTTCTACTAAGTAATACGGTTATAAACCAAAAAATGTAACCCAATTATTTTTTCTGATTATTTCATATAACATGTAAATGTTTGAACTAACTTCTAGCCTAATGATCTGAAAACCCATTTTAATTTTGCCGAAAATTTCACATCTCATTATTTACCTAATTTTAAGTTAATTGATAGACTGGATTTGAAAAAATGAATATTATCATCGTCGTTATGAAAGAACGTACAAATTTATTCTTACTAATTGTTCAAAAAATATAATCTGATAATAGTTTATTGAATTTAATGTTCAAACCAACATGTTCCTTAAATAACGTAGGCGTAATCTAGTAATATGTACGGTCCTATTTCTCAGAATTATTATATTTTTTGTGCTTGAATTTTGACTATAGCGATAATAGTCAGAGAGCTACGGCAAAACTAATTTTCTAATGTTTTTTTAAGGCATGAATTGATGATTGGAATTTTACACTGTTGGCGGGGAACGTGTACATTTTAATTATACATTATGAGTTAACTATCGGATTCTAAATCAAGAAAAAAATGAACATTACAGATATCGTTACTTTAAGAATTTTTTGCTTCTGCCCTGTTTGTGTCTATACATATGCGAAAATATATTAATAAAATCTAATAGAACTGATGTACAGTTGACAAATTATTTAGGTTTTGCGAGTAAGGCGGCCTACGTTGACGGTGACGCGCGTGTGACGTCAAAGGCAGATATAATATCGGACCAATCAGAGTCTAGTATTCTCAACCAATGAGAAATCTCCAAATCTAGCCAATCAGATGTCTTCTTATGCGGTAATTTGATTGGTTATTATTGTCCAATCAGAGAGCTTATTGTAATTCACTACGTCATCCGATATGAACCAATGAAACCTTTTCATTCAGTGTTACGTCATTTGTCATAATGGACTTCCTGATTGGTCCGGAACTGTTCCTGCGCGTGACGTCGACTTACATTTTTACATAAGATCCGCCCATTGTCACCGCCC